>JARFIW010001380.1:12295000-14760833 GCA_036346225.1 Platerodrilus igneus
TTTAAAGTAAATCAATTATAAAGTTATTCAACACACACAAAAATGTCAAACAAAATAGTATAATTTACCTGAAGGTTACTGTCCTCGTAGCTTCAATGTACATCGTCCCTTTAGTTAATCACACCATTCCAACAGGATTATATTCTGACTTCTAATTCTCAACGCTTTAAAATTTTCTCCATCACCATTTATTTAAAGTTGTTTCTGGGCTTTTCCGGAACTCATCTGTGTATATCTGACCCTTGTTTCGTGGATCCAGACACGTATTTGAACCATTTAATTATTAACACCCCGAAAAATAGTAGAAATTCATGCGTCTTTCACCAATATCGCCAAAACTGCCTACTTTTTGTATACATTTAAATCGTCGTAAATTTTGCTAATTGGTACAGTGATACTAAATTTTATTACCTTGTATCTAAGTGCACTGAAGTACATTCATGTTAGCACGTAAATAACAAACTATTTTGAATCACTAAAATATACGAGCAAAATTTTTAATTATTTTATCAAACTAAAATGCACTGTTTAACATCTTGAATCAAGTCGCGGATGTAAGAGCTTTTAACGCATCGAATAGTCAAAAGTCTAAGAGGCCGAAATTCATATTACCACCGGTATATATAGCGAATAGCCGGCACGTCGCTTTTGTCCTCAAAACAGACAATTCTTAAAATTTCTCATTCTATGTTCCCAGTCCGTCGCTCGCGCGTCGGTTTTACAATTCTCACTCGCCCCATTTAAATCTCAGAAATTCTCACGACGCATAAACATGTCGAGAAAAAACTAATTAATTTTGTACAGAAATTGTTGTTTCTACCTCTGATATTTGCATCCTATTTTCAACCAATTGTGACTCTCGTGACGTTGCTTAAATCACGCCTTTTACTATATGTGTCTTTGCTTGACGCATTTTCTCTTTCCTTTTCTAACCTGTTCGTATTGGTGCAAATTGATATTCTTTATTATCGATTATATTTTAGTCCATGTGGACTATCTGGGTTTAATAACCCCGTATCGCACCTTCTCGTGAATATTAAGCCCCGGTTTCTCCAAGATTCTTTGTAAACATTAATTATCTGCAAAATTTTCGCCGAATGAGCTTTTTAAATAAACCCTGTTTTGTATTTCGTGCTAAAGCATCTGACCGTTTCCAATATCCTTAGAATCGACATGTTTATCTAAACAAATTAAACTGAAATTGCCTTTTAAAATACGCAGGTGTGTTCAAACATCCTACTTCTAACTAATACTTCTAGGATTTGCATTTTATTGGGTTTTACAAGTTTCTGTAGATATTATCTGTACGTTTTGTTCAATACCGGTTACTTGAAATAGAGTTAATTAAGATAAATTTTGCACGTAATTTCCATTTGTTTAGGAATAATTACATTACCATGAGCTTTTAATACTGCTTCTTTTGATATAAAGCGTCTTGTACATGATTTAAATCTCTTATGTTTAATGAAACTAATAAATTTTTATGCTTCACGGTTTAATAACGTATTATCTAATAATATTCATTATACACGGTGATTAAAATTATTTGATGTGATTATTTAATTTTCTACCCTGGTCTAAATATGAGTAATATATATATATATATATATATATATTGTGTGTGTGTGTGTGTGTGTGTGTGTGTGTGTGTGTGTGTGTGTGTGTGTGTGTGTGATATATATATACACCCTGTAATACTAACCAATAAAACAAAAAATACATATGGCAAGAATCTTATCTACTTATTTACTACATGCACAATGATTAATTAGCTCAGTCCCCAATATAATCTAATCTACTAAACCTAAGAAACAAAGCAAATATTTACAATAGTGCTAATCAAGTACCACAGTTGATGTATAAATTATCAAGTCTATAGATAATTTCAAAACCAATTAACTCTGTTATTCATCAATATAAAAAAAAACAATAGCACACAAACTTACACTAAATCCTTATTTTCATAATAACAACATTCAATAATTAACATAGGTTTGCTCGCTAATTTCTTAATATTTCTATGATACAAACAAAACCCGCCTTCTATAAGTAAGTAAAGCTATTGTTGACTGTGATAATATTCCCTCACCTACGCATTTAAGGGTTATTAGTAACTGCAATGTATTTATCTCATCATAACTTAATTTGCGTACAAATGACAGCCAGACGAAACATGAGTTTTCTGTGTTAAGGCCAAGTAAACATTGGTTTAAAGTACCTAAGAATGTGGGTTAAAATCCATGCTGAAAACATTAAAATTTGTATTGAAGAAACATCATCCTTCAACTACCTACCAGTCACATAAAAGAGCAAGGTTTCACCACAAAGATTTTGTAACTGCCCAGTTGGGTTTATAAAATTTATTACAAAACAACCCACACAAACCAACATTCGAACTATACTGAACTCGTTCAATGAATGTAGACGGAAATTGTTTCCTAACACTAATCACAGAAAACCCATATAGAATAGAAATCACTTTGAGCATATTTCTAGCACTCAAAAATAACATAGCGGCTTTATTTAATTACAACTGAACTATGTCATTTAACTGCAATAAATATAGAATACTAACGTGTCATTGGTGGCCTCGTATAATTGAGCAATTTTCCAAACGTGAAAACTGAATACAAACATTTATTAAAACAGGGTATATAGTGTAAAATGCAGAAAATATTCAAACTAGGAAATGGAATGTAACAAATTCAATCAAAGATTGTTAATGAGAACGTTCCAACTGGTTCGTCTGCTGACATTTAAACGTTGTACTAATCCTCTAACAAAAATTGAAGGTGGTTTTGTAGTAGCATGTTTTGCTTTCTGTACGACATTTTCACTGCTGTTCCAACAATTATCAATTTAAAACAGTAGGTTTTCTCCGACCTAATTATTCAGAAATATTCTCTAACATAAATTTATTATTACAGCAAATGATTTACGACATCAAGTTCTCCTCACTAAATTATTCCAAAAAGTTTTCAACAATAAATGAATCTTTCTACCGCATAATAACTATAACATCAATTTACATCATCTTCAACAATCTAAATTCTTGAAAATGCTTTACCAAAGTACCCAATTATATCTGATCTGCAGCAGTTTACATTTTGAAATTTCCATATTAACATTTATTTTCAAATCATCTTTTTTCTCTTCAGGCTGCTGTTTGATGTCAATATTTCTTGTTAAGCGGGTTGACACATTTATTGTAATTTTATAATACAATATCTTACACTCATTTTTGTGTCTCTCAAATACTTGTATTTTTTAATCCATCGATTAATGTCTGGAATAATCAAGTCTGCACAATTGATGTATGATTTTGTTATCGTTCTATAACACGTGCCTTGTTATTATCCAATTAATCTGTTATTTTTATCTTGATTAATAAACCTGGGGAATTTGATAAATAAAATTCCTTAGCTTTAACATCCTACAAGAATACAATTTCTAACCTGATTGTTTCTTAATCTATAACTTCCAACAAATATTATTTTACAACTGAAAATATCAACAGATTGTTTTAAATAGATCTTCTAGGAATTTTAATTTTATAAAATGGTTAAAACGTTTAACTTGATTATTTCCTAACATGCTACTTTTAAAATAGTGGCTTTTTAATGAAGCCCTTTTATAAATATCTTCTTAAACATCTCTTTTGCAGGAACCCGCTTCTGCTCCAATTAAACAAAAGGCAAAAGAGCCAAAATCACCCAAGCCTAAGGCTGAATCGACTTCAAAACAGAAGGGAGGTGATATCCAGCAAACATCACAGGAACGTGGAGGTGATGAATAATTCTTGATAAGATAGTTTTGTTTTATATTTAATATTTGTATAGTATTTTGTTTGACAAATATGTATCTTATGCAGTCACCTAAGGTGTAAAATATGAGTTGATTATATTTTTCAAACTATCTTGGTATATTCATAGAAAAAGTACTTTTATATATATATTTACTTGAATTTTTTTTTTAATTTTATCATCTACCAGTAAATCCTCTTTTGCTCTGTATATAGTTTATGTACTGATTCACTACATAAAAAAAAAACACTAACGAAATGTGGAAACTTGGGTGCTGTAAGATGTTTTCAATTATAATTCTTGGATTCAAGCAAATTTACACGATGCTATTTAAACTACATCTTCAATATATTTCAGAGTATCATGTGTGTCATTTGACGATTATTTATAGAAATTGGAAAATTGTAGTTTATTCTAGAAATATTCACATAATTTATTGAATCAATGGTTGTTAACTTTATAGTATGTCATGGCTTATGGTCTGGAAAAACTAATAAAGTAAGTTGTTTATTTTAGCAGATGAAATTTTATAAAATATGTCAATTGACTACCGCTTATTGTGTCAAATCTTTTACCACATGCATATAATCTTCTTCATTAATTCATTTGTAAATGAGAAAAGAATTGTAGTGGATGATGGAAATACAGTAGACAATGAAGACAAAGACAACAGACAATCAAAATGAAGTTATTTTGCATTCAAACAGAACAGTTTCAAATTTTATATGATATTAATTCTTCAATTTGATTTATTGTAGCATCTACAAAGTATAGGTACCACCAGCCTCTTTCAGCAACTTCTCTATCTATTACTTTTTTCCGTTAACTTTTGGCAACTTCTTGCATACTTTTTTAAATATCTTCTAGTATACAATATTTTTGGTGCTATTGATTGTTTCAATACTTCGAATAATTATTTTTCCATAAAGCCCACAATCTGATTGCCTCATATTTATGGACATTTGAAGTGATATTTACATTTACTTACAAAAGTTATTTTCGTTGGGCATTAAAATTTATATCACGTTATAATAAACAAAATTTATAATTGCATATTTTACTCTGTGCAGACTTGTATAGCAATAATAAAATCAGAGAAACAAGATTATTACACTTATCTCTGGAATCATTATGTATCGTTGCTGTACCAACCAGCAAAACTGTTATGTATGACATCTATTACAAGTTGCGGATATGTGATTTTTGAATTATACAACTAGGACAATAAGTAATCTCCAAATAACCTCGTCGAATATACACATTTAGGTTATACAATCCTGAAACTCAAATAAATAATTTTACAAACACATGGTTCATGATAGCACGATTACTTTACAATAATAACATTAAAACTTATAAAATACTTATATCCGGATTTGTGTGTTCAACTTCATATTTATTTTTTGGTTGGCTAGCATAGCTGCAGGATGCAGAATAACGGATTAATAGAAGGAATCCTCACGACTTCCGAACCAAACTTTGTTTATGTTGCAAGACAGATGGTTACATTCATTTCTAGTAAAATGTCGAATACTAAAATTAATTACACCAATTAGCGTCTTGAATCTTTCTACACTCAGCTGGATGACTATATTCATTAGCAGAATAATACTAAAATGTCGTAGAGCCTGTAGCACATCTTTACTCTTTGTGTATCGAAATTAAAGAACGAAAACTCGAAACCAGCTATTAACAACAATCGTTACCTACACTTTTGGCCTTCTGAATATCTAGCAGGTAATTCACAGAGAATTCAGTGAATTACTCCACTAAAAATTCCGTGTTGGTAAAATACCGAAACCTCGACTGTACAAACAAATTAAGTTGATTGTTTTGACGACTATCTTAGTGGGACAGGTGGTGTAAGTGTATGACGAGGATTCCTAAATGCTATCGGATATGAAATGTGGTCTTAATCGGGAAAATACGTTGGACACCACTTAATCTCGCAGGGATGCTGGGGAAAAGCTCTAGAATGAATAACATAAGGAGATGTCCAAAATCTTGAGATCAGGAGAGCGGTTCTGGCTTACAAATATACCTGAAAATTCATTGAAAAAAACATTATTTTAAATCTAAACCAAATCTAACCACATTAGACCTATTTAGGACTTCTAACTGCCACGGAGATTTCTGAAAGTAAATGTTAAATAATACCTAAAATATTGACGTACCCTTCAAACAAAATTCACACGTTAATTTATATACACTCTTTACAAAGTTTACTAAAACCTTATTAATTCTATGACATGTGCATTCACATTGTTTCAATTTATACAAATATGAAAAGTCCTCAAAAGCTACTGACTTAAAAACAGAAACCTATTAGCTAAAACTTAAATCTAATCACAACACACTTCTAAATATGTTAATCAATAATACTAACCTTTTCACTGGTACAGTATCAGTCTTTTCTCATCGATTTGCTTTTTAAATGACCATCGGGCGGTGTTTTCTTTCCATCCGTTAGTTCTTGGACATCTTAACTTAATTTCCACCCAGGGGTTAAACCATTGAGGACCAATCTGTTCCTAAAAAAAGGACTTGAATTGCTTGGTAGGGGATTGTCCGATCATCAATGCCTACTTGGCTTCGATCGCGACCTTCTACTCAAGATATTTACCCTACCGAAGTGGCCTATTAAGAGTTGGGATCTTATAAACGGAGTTTTCCTTCTAAACAAACTGCTCTTTTTAAACTACACAAGGCCTTTTCGGCAACCTTCGGGCAGATGGATTAAAATGGGAATTTCGCTTAATGTTGCTATCTCTATTTATACTTATACTATTTTAACTTCCATATTTCGGAGTGTATATGAAATCTGAATTGGCACAAAACTGCATATGGCCCGATCGATTCTTAGACTGGATGAAGTCACCGGTGCCAATCTATATTTTATAGGCAAAAGAAATCAAATCATTTTAATTGCCAAGATGACATCATGCCTATCCTTTTAACAAATTGACATGAATTTTTATAACCTTTGACTAATGGAATATGATACCAAATAATTCTTTCTTAAATTAGAATTTGTAGAAGCTTAAAACTTATATTTCCTGAAGGGAATAACCCAATCCTATTAGTAGACTACTTATATAGAAACTACGAAAATGAAATGTGCTTATAATTATTTCCAAGGGAATGTCACAAACTATTAATCAAAATTTATAATTTTGTGAATTGGAAAACAATATCCAGAGGCAGATCATTTTTGGTAATAATACTAGAGCATAAAAAGCAAATATGAATACACAATTTTGAAAATGTAGGAGGTGTGTACCCATAAAATAACAAGATATGTAACGAATACCTAAAATATATCAAGTTTCGAGGATTTAAAATGATTGAACCTATTATAGAAACTAACCACGCTGGTGAAATGAAACATCTCTAGTTCTTTTTCGTACGAAATCAGTATGAACATATTGCATATGCTTGACCAGGTGCAAACTGATATCTACAACTATTTGTAGATGAAAGTTAAACCTTGGATGTGTACAAATAACGAAATAATAAAGCACAGGAAATGAACAATTGAAATTCTTCATAAGCCTTTCTTAAACTCTATAAGATGCATTTACATTCAAAAATACAATCTGAATATGAGTGTCTTAGAACCATTTAAATAATACCTAAAGACTTGTTATAAAAATAGTGTTCTTCCATTAATTAAAACGGAGATCCTAAAATTTAAGAAACCGAAGTATCTTTTTAACATTCGTCCTTAGCCACTACGATAACCCAATTTTTAAATGAATGCAATGAAACGTCAACTTAAGTAATAAAATCAAACGAATTCCCATGTTATTAAGATGCATAAACCATAATTTACAAAATGTACAGTCTCTCGAAATTGATCACAACACGACTTACCAAAACAGGGTATCACATTCTGTACTTTAAATAATCCACATCTGTATCTTTGTTGCCATGTCTGATACGAAAATTTACTTCATATTAGTTTTTGAAAATCAATTTCTGCTTGATGAAACTTTGTAAAGGCGTGTTAGATGTGATTCGCCATTTTTAAGTCAGTAGTGCATGATAGAAAAGTAATCCAACTATATTTTTTAAAAATATTTGCTTTCAATGTGTTTTTTTTTCACTTGAGATTAGTTGCATGATGCTGAGTTATTAACCATGTCACGAACAACTAAAAAATGAAAGAGGCGATTATACATACAAAAGAAGAAAATTTTTATCAAGTTGGGTCTAGAAATGATTCTTAAAGGAGCTACTGCTGTTTAAATATGGAGTCCTGAAACTGATTTTTAGTCAAGTAGTCTAGAACTACTTTAGATTCAAGTTTCAAATTTGGTACACGCCAGTGGATATTGCATACAGGGTCAGATTGGGGGCAGAGGCCCTATGCATTTTTGACAGTAACTTTTTCTTTTGTATTTATTCATAAATTTTTGCAAGATTATAATTCTCAAATTTTTCAAGTAAAGAGTACTCTTGTTAGATATCGTCAAAACCCAATCGTTTTTAAGAAAATATATCTGATGTGGAGCGAGCGTTTTGTGTTTTTTAATACTACTTGTTTGTTATTTTGTATTTTTTTAATTTTATTCAATTTAATTAAACTACTAATTTATTAATTCGATTTTATTATTAATCTAAAAAAATAATGGACAAATTTTTAGTAATTATAAACTAACCTGTTGCTGTTTCAAGATATTACAAAATTAAAGCTAAGTAAGCATTGAATTCTAAACTATTGTAATAAATACTCCACGTGATGACCTTTCGTTTCAAGGCGTCTCTGATATTTATTTGTGGTAGCAGTTTGACGAACTTCAAAGTGTCTAAATTCAGTCTCAAATATAGAAAGAAACTTTTATATTTATAGGTATCATTTCATTTGATTGCTTATCTATTTTGAAAATTCTTATAATTAAAACAACAGTAGTTACGTGTGATATGAAACACAAATATCATTAAATTACAAATTCAAAGGGTCTGCAGAAATAATTTCTATAGTGGGATCCTGTAATTTTCTAATCACAATCAATAGCTGTGAGCAGATTGTCTATGGAAGATTGACAAATTGACGATTTCTTTGTCTCGTGACTCTTAAGTCGGAAAATTGCAGATCAGTTATATCCCAGTCAGAGTTATTAAGCTGACAATGTCAAACTGACACTTCTGCATTCAAGCAGTAAGGTTGTAACATTAATACCTTGTATGTGCGATAGCAAATTCTTAAATTAAAGGAAGCTACAGAAACTGCGATTAAAATTTTATTGCCAGATATGAGAAAATCTAGGTGAAGGCTTACAAATTATATCAAAATTCGTGCCTCTCTCCAGTACAGCCTATATATTCAACAATACATATTATTTTGACGTAATATTATTTGACGACACGAGAATCATTTAACTGAAATACACAATTAGTGATTATGAATAAAATAGCATAAAACGCTCATTGGAAATTTCATTGCCATCTCAGGTTTTTGCTGACATTTTTGCATCGGTAAGCAGTATTTCCATTGGCAGAATGACCCACTTCCCAACGCGCTTGTAATATGCTATTGTATGCTTGGACCCTTTTCAGTTCCAGTGCGGTGGTATGATTTGTAGGTAATCACTGAAGTACTACGTCAAAAAGGAACAACACTGAACACATTGCGTAAATAAATATGCAAATAGCTTACATGAACCTGAAAGTGTAACTCAATAATTGAAGCTTCTAGGAATGTAACATTCTAAACACAAAATTGTAGTAAACATTAAAATAAATACAGAAAACATTATTGTATATTAACCAATTAAAATCGTTTGACTTGCGTGTAGGAAGTGGAATTGTTTGCTAATTAACTATTGAAAATGTAGGAATTTTAATCAATATTATGAAACATCTAGTGTAAATTTTCCACAAGGATGTAATTAAATGTTTTGGAACCACCATGGAGCATTTAATGGAATCGACTACGACAAAGGTTTATAAAATGGTCCTAGAAGCAGCTGCAATTTCTTTATGCATCATACGTAGACTAAGTTTCGACATGTAACTTCAATTTTGGGTTGCCAGATGTGAATATTATTCCAGTTAAGTAAGATTTATACTTAAATATTGAATGAGAATATGTCTACAATATTATACTTTCAACCTTTGTCATTTTATTAAAGCTCATGCGGATGTTATTGTTTTTATGTTAAAACGTATTTTATTGTGTATTTTATGGTCAAGTTGTACATTATAGTGACTATATTTAAAGAAATACAGTCACAGTCTGCAACAAAAATGACAGCTTTCATACAAAACAACAATATAAAAAATATTGTATACGATTTGTAGAAACTCATAATATAAAAAACTAATTATGCTTTCGTATAGTAGTAGGTAATTAAATAATTCATTACAGATCAAGGAATAAATTTTTGGAAAAAAAGCTTGAATATGCAAATTTTTATTTTTATTTGTGCATTTTGACAAATAAATTTTGTCTACAGGATCAATCACGTGGGAAACGTGGTATTGTCAGAATTTTTTTAAATGGCAAACCCCTTTTTTTTTTTGTTATGAAATTTGAAAAAGCACATTTATTTTGCATGACCAAAAATTTAAAACAAAAATGATTTTGAAATTGTAAAATACTACATTTATTGTTCAAACGTGCACTTTTGGCTGGTTGCAGCAACCAAGATGGCCAAAATTTTGCTTGCTGTTGTCAGTGATAAAAACATAAAGTTTAATTTCCTTAAGAAATATGTTCTTTGTGTAAAGAATGAGTTTCCTATTGCGTTTGTAAGAAGCAGTGCATTTTAAGTGTTCATTGCATAGAAATTTTCTTTTTGTAAAAATGGTTAAACTGAAAAATATTGAGATTGTGTACATGATTGGATGTGGAGATAGGATGTACATCAAAAGTGAAGTAATTAAATTGTTCAATGCAACTCATGCTGATTGGCAACCCATTAATCAAAGTATGGTAAGCAGAGATGTCTAAATGCTGTGAAGATGAACATGCTCGTGATTTTCCTAAACTAGATCTACCCTCATCACCTGAAAACTATCAATTTAATGTTTTGTTTTAATTTTAGTTTCAATTTGCAGTGTCAACAGCCCACAAAATTCTGAATAAAGCAAAGCCCTATCTTTATAAGATATGTCGTATTCATGTACTGTTTGAAGACAATTTTGATCATCAGTTCTGCAAACAAGTACAACAATCCTACAATAATCATAATTTCATAAACATCATTATTTATTCTGAACATCATGCCATCTTTGTTTTGAACAGGTATGTAATTAAGCAAAAATACCAATATTGGACTGCTTGAAAATTCCCAATTTATGATGAAGTTTCACACTCAACATCTCCAGAAAGTAAATGTGTAGTACCACATAGTCTACGGAAGGATTCTGGGTCCTTATTCCTTGACAAAGCTGGTGCAAGATATTTAGGTTTTTGTAATAGAACCTTGCTCCTACACTAATAGCTTGATTTCCAAATTTAGAAGAACCTAATTGTCCCAGATATGATTTTTTCAACAAGTTGATACGCATCTCTATTACACAGCACATGTCCTTTCGTATTTATGTGTTCCCAAATGATTGGATACGGTTAATTGAGTGCCAACCAGAACAACACCGTATTTGACACCCCTTGGTTTACTTTTATGGGAATACTGAAAAAGTAAGGTGTACGTTAGTTAATATGGAGAGCTTACACGATTTAAAAGCAAGATTTCGTTACGAAATATTACATATACCTCCTGAAGTAATTGGCAGTTTTGAATTTATTCATCATCTCAGCTAACACTGTACCATTTGAACATTTAATTTAGTTGTTTACATATTCATTAAATTTATTATTTTACACATTTAAAATCGGTTTTCTTAATTTTTGGTCATATAACTTCTTGAAAATTACGGTAGTGTATGTTAAAAAATCTACTGTTTCAATTCTGTATCAAAAAGGAGAATTGTCATTTACAGAAAAATTCAATTACAATTATACATGTATAAATTTATTTAAAAGAATGTGCAAATACAAATTTGTGGTGCATTGTTCTAAAAATTATTCTTTACTTTTTTAAACATATTTATCCACTGCTCTATGCAAATACTGTATTCCTCTGTACTTGTTACTTCAGCAGTAGATAACATACCAATAGCACAGGCCATTGGCATAACTTATACTTTACCACAAACACGAAGTATTAAAGATGCAGTTAGTAGGTTGAATCTAACATACGGCCTGTGCGTTCAAAATTCCTGTAGATGTATGACTTTGCATATCACTTAAAAGATGGTAGGTTTTATTCAAATTTTATAGGGGTGTTGTTACAGGTAAAAATGATATTACGTTACGAATTTAACGTACCCAGAAGAGGCGGCAACACCCCTGTAACAATTGAAAAATAAACGATATACATTTAAAAATGGTCAAAATACTTTACAAATACCACTTATTTTGAAAGGCTTTACTCTTGCTACCCGGAAGAATATTATTCCGGTAGCTCTCAGTGATTTCTGT
Source organism: Platerodrilus igneus (assembly GCA_036346225.1). Lineage (NCBI taxonomy): Eukaryota > Metazoa > Arthropoda > Insecta > Coleoptera > Lycidae > Platerodrilus > Platerodrilus igneus. The sequence continues at coordinate 12,307,292 of JARFIW010001380.1, forward strand.
TTTCTTAAATTTCGTCACCTCATATTTTACCTTTACCTACAATACCTTAATATTCATTAGCTCTTTATCCAATTAAAGTAGTTTTCAAAATAACGAATTTCCCAAAATACTTCACACTGTATTGGTTGTATATCTTTTCAGAATTTTTCTTTCTACCTTTACCTATATTTTAAATAACTCCAAACAAAACTCCTTTTGGATTTGAACTCTATTAATAGTAACTTTCGAAAATATAATTGCACTTACATTGATCTTAAAAAAACAAACCTAATATATCTCAAATTGGTTAGGTATTAATACTAGAACTTCTTAAAAAACAATACTCCATCAATAATGGTGCCATTGCATTGTTGTAGTTTTCCAGATTGATCTACACGATATTTGAAATATCATTTATTTGGAATTGCTCTTACCAACAGTACAGAAAAAAACATCCTAACTTTTTATTTAACCAATTTCAATGTCCATTAAAAATACTGTACTTGCACTCTTTAAATAATAATACTTCCCTAATTGAGCCTACATTTACATATTTCTTAATCTTTTAAAATGTTCAAATATCCTCCGCTAATAATATTATGTTTAATGGCGTTGTTATAATGCATGCAACTATTATAGTCTAAGGTATAACCGTTAACGTCCCGGCATAATTGATAAGAGCCACTACGACAGTTGGCAACAAAATAAACACGTACGTAATATTTCACTAGGTATTATGTCATTATTGCGTCTCAAATTGTATCATATACACAAAATATTTATTGGAATATAAGATGAGCCTTATAGGAAAAGATAAAATATACTCACGTAAAATGTGGAGCTCTTCACGACATTACGGTCATTCTTGCGGCAGAAGCCATGTTCCTTTCCATTGATCTCGCTGTTGGTTGGGCGTGGTTCGGCCTTCGCCCTCTTTGAAACCAGATTTTCTGTCTTCCCTCTTCCTTTGTTGTAGGCAGGACGAATGAATAAGGTGAAGGTAACAATAGACGATAAAGGCAGAGATAAAAGGAAACCTACATTATCTGAAAGAGAAGACAAAAAAAGACACCGATAAACCTCACTGTTAGACGTCTAGTTGGCTAATGCCGTTGTGTCGGAAAACGCGCACCTCCTTCCCCACTCCACGTCAGCATTCTCTTGCGCCGACGCAACTGTCCCAAGTTACGGAAATGCACAAGTCCTTTTTTAAAATATTGGCGCGATTTCAGTCACATATTTAAAACTAAAATCAAAAATGATACATAGCCGATTTTCGGCATGTAACAGCGTGTTAATTTCCCCCTACATAGAAAAAAGTAACTTTTATGTAAAATCCACAGGTACATAATTATTATGCATCATAAACAAACAAGAAACTTATATGGTACTCATGGTTTTCATTTTTTAGATTATTTTTAAAACTATTGTTGAAGGATGCCCAGAGCTGTCTTTAATTTACGTGGTTTTTACTTTCTCTGCATGTTAGGTCACCTCATTTCATCTATTTAAACTTCAGCTTCCTTTGATGAAAAAAACCAATACTGTATATGACCCGTCTTTGTTCTCAGACGATGACATCATCTGGCACCACATTATTTCTTTATAGACAAAACAAAATAACGGCTGTACTAATTACAATGATGACATCACCTGTAACCTTTTAAAACTGATAATGAATTTGACAATCTTTGACTATCGATCAAATATGATTCAAAATAATTTTCTCTTAGATTAAAATTTATAGAAACATACAACTTATATTTCTTAAAGGGAATAACTGAATCTTATTGATGGACTTCACTAATATAAAAACTATTAAAATGAAATGTGATTATAATTATTTCTAAGGAAACGTCACGAGGTTTAAATTGATTAGAATATTACATGATTGTCAATTGTAAGAGGGCTATTTTTGCAGCTTTTGGTAGGTTGGAAAATATTTTTTGGTTGCCATAATGACAGTAGTGTTTTGTATTTCATATGCTGGCATCTCTCAACTGCATTAACCATTGTATTGTATACTATTCACAAACAGTGTTTTTAACATGGCTGATATGATACTGTATATTTGAATTTTTCTATTCATCAGGTACTACGCTACATTGGCCAGGAGGCAAGTTTTTTCCTTGAAATTTAAAAAGACGTGCCACGCCAAACAAAATATAGATCTATAACATTCATGATGGTACTTTCACATGTAATCTACATTTAACCTTTCATACCACCAAGAACATATTTTCATGGAAAATGCCTTAGTTAACATTTTTCTAACAGGCATTATGGGAATTAATGCTGAGATCTTGAAATTAGTAGCCACATGCAAACTGAATTAATACAGTGAGCTGCCCAAAAACATGACCAATATTTTTCAAATTCTCTTCAAATATTAGATTTGCTCTATCACTTTTGCTCTTAAATCAACTTCATGCCATGGATAACTTAAAATAATTTAACAGCAAATGACACAAATGGAAAAACAATGTTTATGCTTACTTCCACAAAAATAGGTGATCCAGGAAAAGTGGGTATTTCACCTTATCCTGTTACCCGCGATGATGATGAATTCATGTTGAAAATAAGCAAATTACATTGAGATTTATACAATTCTTACAAAAATTAACAAAAAAATGATTTTGCATTATAAAGCATCGCATTACAGAATTATTATATAAAACTTGCAGTAAAGTACATTTTGTTTAAATCGAGACAAGGGATGTATCAGATCCACACTTATTGTATAGTTTGGTGCCTCAATTACAACGGGCAGCATTTTTCTATTACTACTCTGAAATATCTTCACCTTTTGGCAATCATCAAAACTTCTGACTTTTTTCCTAATACGATCTTGCATTTTTTTTCAATAAAAATCACAGGTCAATGATAAATAGCATTTTTCTGTCCAAAATGCCCATTACCAACATGTGTTTGGTTTACCAAGGCATTGACTTTGGAGATCGGCACACATAATCGAAATGGTGCATCAAAATGAATTGAAATTAATTATATAATTTCAAACTCATCTAAATATTAGTACTCTCTTACAATTTTCATAAAATGCTCTCAAATGTGATCTGTTTTTCTGCTGGGACAACCGCTTCAACAAAAAGTTCTTGTAATTACTCTACAAAAGCTATCGGAGTTTGTGAATCACTAGGTTGCAATGATAAATTATAACCACATAGTTCCCTAAACAAGGTTATGTATGTTAAATCTTGATTCCTTTCCAAATCTTGATTACATCTAAGCCCTATCTTTGCCATATCCTTTAACTTTTCGTCATCATTTGTCGTAGTTACTGACAGCATTGTTTGAGTTAAGCTTAATTTCATTTAAACTACTAATCGCTTGATTTTTTCATGTGTTTCACACTATAGTGCATTTAACGAACAGATTCGGGCTTTAGTTGTGCAATACAAACTGAGCACAACCTTAATTTACATCAAACAGATTTATACATCGCGGTAACAACAAGTACGTCTGAGAAAATAATTGACATGTGTAGATTAGCAATACTAAAATTTATTGAGTGGTTGTGTAAACCCAGCCAAACAATACAAAATTTCTATTTAAACTTGGCGCTTATTTATGGGAGAAGCGCTTACTGAATCTGTTAGTTAAATGCACTATAGATCTCACATTTCCAGTAAAACTATCTAAATTTTCGTTACTGCTTTAAAGGAACAAACCAAACTTCTTCAGCTATATTATTGCTATTTGCCTGCATTACATAAATACTATTTAGTAGCACTCTATTTGATAGATTTAGAAACCCCTGCTGCTCATAAATTTTCAGTATTTTTGTTCTTCCTTGACGACATTTTCCTTAGAACTATTAATTATTCGAACTAGAGTACTAAAATCACAATATAAAATTCATAAACACCAATGCTATTTATCATTTAGTAAGATCCTATTATGGAAGTACATTAATTAAAATCCAACCCTGGAGCGGAAATTCTGGTTAAATTTTAAAAGTCAACACTCTTAACACCCTAAAACTTATCAGGTAAACATTTTTAAAGCAAAAGTCAGTTAACTAAATAGCATAATTAAACGTACAATTTTACTTGATAGCCGACTTAATTCGGTCTGTTGTACTGGCATCTCAAAAGTATACAAAGGTGTTTTATAAATACAAATGCCCGCCATCTGTCTGATTTAACGAATAGCTCACCACATTTGCAGATTTCTGCATGAAAGTTGACGTTCTTTGTTCTTAATATGTACACAAAAAAATTTTAGATCCTAACTTGTTTTTTATTGCAGTTTTATTGGCTTAAAACTTCTTTGATTCCTGATACTGCACCTTTGTACGGCCCCACATTTGCATCAAATTGTCACACACAATAAGTTTAGCGTTTCTGAATATAATGGGTTCCTGTAGTTTAAAAAGCATTAACTCCACAACGTAAAGGTATCAAATGCAGTAAAAATACATAAATTAACATACAACTGAGCACCTTAGAATACAATACGAGGATACTTTTTAATCTAGTTATTAGTAGTTCTAGCTAATTACATCCGTCACTGGAAACAGCACATGCCCGATTTGACTCCTCGTATCATTAAAGCGCATCTACTAACACGTCTGGACTAGGCTTGTTACAATATCTCTGGTAATAAGAGACATCAATTTGAAAGTATGTTGTACAAACAATTACATATGCAGACTTAAAACTGTTAAAATACTTATAACTTTTGTTATCAATAATACATAGAATTGCGAATTCAGAATTTAAGCTCAAATTTGCATATAATTTCAGGAATAAGGAAAGTTACTGCCAAACGTTAGCTATTGGAATAAAAGTTGCAGTTGCTTTATCGATACCTTTGCAGTCTATGTAGGATCACTTACTTTACGTAAAATATTTAATAATAAAATAGCAAAATAGCTATGACTAAGTTCTGAAAGCAAGAGAACTTTCTAAACTCATCAGTATGAATGGCACTCCCATTCATGTGACTTTCTATGAAAATTTTGAATAATCAATCTTGCCCTAAATTTTAAGCATTGCAAATTCCAGTGTATTGTGGGCTGACATGAGAAACTACAAACCGTTGTGTAGACAGTGTGAGAGAGAGGGTGAGGTAAGCTTACCACAGGCGAATGAATCATTAAATAATAAATTTGAAGTTACCCAGATTAGATTTCTAAATATATGTTGTTCCTTAGTATTTAACTAATACTTTGTATTTTTATTTTGTGTTGTGATGTATCTTTTGTCAGATCTTGATGATGTGTTTTTATAATGTTGACTTGGCTCGATGTATCTACTGATGTACCAAATAAACGACAATATAAATAAATTTAAAAAAGATGTGGGAATCCCATAACAAATTTAGGGGGCACCGACTAACTACAGTGAAGGAGTGGGTTCCTATAGAAACAATAAAATAAAATACAAAAAATTGTGTCCATCGTGGTCGGGAAGTCGTTTGTAACTTGACCAGCAACATACTTTTCCAGTTTGAGGGTTGTTTTAATATATGATGATGCACTGCTTACAGAAACATTTCCAAGTTGAATTTTCCGCCCAATGGAAATCTTGGTCAAATTTTCTTCTAAATATCCTCGTGCAACCTTGCTCGATTCCCAATCATTAAGTTCTTGTAAATCTAGTATATCCCCACCAGCATTAACAAGAAAGGTTGCCGAAGATCTTCTAATGCAATGATCAGTATGCATAGTTGAATTTTCAAGTTTGAAATACGTAGCAATTTTCTCGGGTATTTTAAAAAGGAAATATATGCTACAAGGCTGAACCATACATTTACCTTATATGATACGAACAATCTTTTATGCAAAACATAAACCGGCCGTAGCTATATACTTTTAAATTAAACCACAGGTTAGTCTCCGTCACATTCCACTGCAAAATATCGTTTCTTGTGAGTTTTTGAGTTGGGAATAGTGATGACTAGCTTGTTTGCTAGAACTTCAACATCTTCCATGGACATTTTTGTTAATTCATTGGTTCTACAAGCTTCACCAATTTCTATCAAAAAAGCTACTTTCATCATTAAAAATGTCTCGTCTGGGGCAGTACACACAAATTTGTTAACTTGTTCTCTTGTAAAAACGTTAGACTTTAACTCTATATCTCACATTTCTTTTCATGATAAATCGAATGGAAGTGCCATATTTATCAATTTCCACTCTTGCCTTCAATTCCAAACAGGCGCATAACAGAATATTTTGTCTACAAAGATGAAGAAGAATATTCATTTGATAGTTTCACAAAATAAGCAAGCAATATCGTTTCTCCAGCTTGAACCTTTTCCATGTGTCGCCATTCACAAAACTGACTGTATTCTTTTTCGTAATGGATTTTTGATTTATCCAGAAGCAAATCGAACTTACAGTGTTGGCTACAACTATTATATTTTTGGGAATATCAAAATCTTCCATGATTTTGCGAAACTGTGATGTAGACCAGAGAATAAACATCTTTGACTTTTATGACAAAATGAAATTACAAACAAAATAGTCGATTTTATTGTTTACGTCATTGTCAATGATACAATAAAGCTTTTAATGCAACTTGATTGTTAGTGATTTAAATTCATTTCGGACGTTGGCAGGCGACTCGGCCTGTGCCTCGTTACCTAACAACATCCTCAATTATTTTAAATCGCAAAATAATCTCGATACATTTATGGCTAAAATAATGCAGGCACTTCTTTTTGCGTTTTTTATAAAAATTGCCTGCGATATGTCAATGTCCAATTGCATATGGAAAATTAAAAGACGTTACAGCTACACACACCGAGTAATTAACAGGTCAGCTTTTAATCACAATGGTATGACCAATTTCAGTAACCTAACAGAATAAAACTGACTCGTTACTGGAATAATATGCTTTTGCCACATACAGGATCAGCAAAAACTACTTACAATATATCTCCATTTGCGATTTTATACATTGTTAAGTTTCATATTGAAAAGTATCAATGAATGTTTTCTTGGAATAACGTGAATTTACAACTCCTAGCGGTGTTCGGTAGAAGGTTTTGAAACTGCAACTAGTAAAAGATATCTTCTAAGTAATTTAAATTCTAATTGACTTCAAGCATAATATCTTTTCACTCATAAAAATATACATAAATTTTGAGATTTCTTTTTAAAACATCTCAAAATAAGACAAAATTTAAAAAATAGAATATTACACTTATAATTCTAAATAATAAAATGGAGGCATGAGTTTTGATAAAATAGCCAAGGTTACGGTATTATAACAGTGGTCAATTACGACCATCTGGCAACCTTATTTATAAATCAATTCTAACCCTTTGTGCATGTTTAGGTCGTAAATCTATAAGAAAATCAACAGCAGCAAAATCAGCAGCAACAAGACAGCGCCTTAAAATTAGAACCATTGAAAGCCAAAACAAATCGAGAAGGCGACGTGAGGAAGGACGGGCCCCAACTCAACAGGAATTATTGGAAGAAGCTAAAATTACCGAACAAGAAAATCTTCGAACTTTAGGTGTGTTTGTCTGTGTTAAATGTGTTGTACTTTTATTAGTATTTTCTAGAACGGTATCAAAAACTTGAAAGTGAAAAGAAAACAAAGCGTCCAGTAAAACGTGCAGCTACTGGGCCTATGATACGTTATTATTCAACACGAATGCCATTGATAGAAGAAATTAAAGCTGAAAACAAGGATGTCTTGTATTAAAAACTTCTAAATAAACATATTTTATGTGTATGCTTTTAGGAATACTACTAAGCAGGACGATACGAAAGCACAAAAGTATTGTGAAAGAACTTTTATATCAGTACTAAATGATCCTAATGATGTTTTATTTAAAAGAATGTTTAGAGCTAAACCATTGCCGAAGGTTCCATCCAAGTTGCGCTGTGCAATTACAAAGTTAGTTTTATTAAATAAACTTAAATGTAAATAATTAAAATTTTTACAGACGACCTGCAAAATACGTTGATCCTCTTACATGTTTGCCCTATCATGACATTCAAAGTTTTAAGCTGATAAGAGAGGCATACTATCAACAATTAGAAGCGCACGGTGACAAAAATGATCCTGTTTTAAGTAAATGGTTGAAATGGTATCAAGCTAACAAAGAACAAAATAGAAAATCAAATAAGAGTATTATTTCTCTTAAACAATAATTGTATTAAGATGCATGTATTAGTACAAATACAGATTAAATAATTGCGATAACTTATTCATATAAAAGTGTTATCATTAGACGTTCTGTAATCATATGTAACCTTTAACATTTGTAATATATGTGTGATAAACAATTTCATGTAATAATTTTATTGCATTATTTAACATGGCACAAGATTTACTTTTTGCTAATGGTAAACGCATTGGTAAGAGCCATCCAACATTTATTATTGCTGAAGTTGGACAAAATCACCAAGGAAACATAGACACGGCAAAAATTTTGATAGACACTGCAAAGGTAATGTTTTTAAATAATTTAGTTATAAAGCAGAAATAAATCACTTGTTGGAATAAAGCAAGAAGTTCAATATATGTATGTTTAGGATAAATTAATTTCCATTGAACTGCATTAATAAATAGCATTATCTGTCTTTGGGTACAAGTATGAAAGTTTGTTTTTTACAGCTCATTTTCAAAATTAGCACTAAAAATACATTTTTTTAATTTTAAAAATGACTTTAATGAAGGTCGGTCAGATATTAACTGCAATATTGTGTCTACTGATAACGAATAGGGTGAAGTTGCTATGATGCTGGATAAAACTCTAGTACTTGACCTGATTAAGTTTGTACAACCACTTTTTTCAGCATCAACGCAAGGCAGCAAATGACTCTGAATGGTGTAACACGGTTTTTTTAATGAAGATTCAAGTTTATTATGCAAAAAACGGTTCTTGTTGTTGACAAAGCAACACATGACCTTATACATCCACATGGTTCAGGAACGAATATGATCTCTAGACAAAAACATTTTTGCTGCAATATTGAAGACATTCAAACGTGTTAATAAAATGTGTGCAATACTCCGTGACCTTACTCGCAAGTGTTCAAATCGTTCTATGAAAATAAGCGCATTTAAAGAAGATTTCTGTGTGTAGAATTCATCTGGTGACCACTGAAGTACCTGTGAGTTATAACATTTTTGGACAGTATTAGGATGTCCTTAAGTTGTGCATTCAGCATTTCCTACTTGAAATCAAAATAAATAGGGGCAATACAGGAAAAACACCACAATCATGGTCAAACCTAGACTATCTGCAGGTAAGGTTCTTATCTCAGTGTTGTTTTAAGATACAAGTGAGATTTGATCTAATGTTTTTTCAAAATCCAAATACCATGAATACTGCTTATTATTACGAACTGTTGGACAAAGTAAAAGTTTCTTGTCAATCTTATATAAACAACACACTATTCCAATGCATATCGTTCTTGTGCTTCGGAAAATGATAGATATCTAAAACAATTCAATGGCAGCACTGGAACGTGGAATATGCTGTATCCTTACCTGGCAGCACCATGGGTTCTTAAAGTGAAATGCCTCTAACAACATATTTGACGGACCTTCCTATGTAACTGCTTCAGTGCATGTTTATTAAATAATTCTATTTAAAATTATATGCACCAATCGTAATGTAGAACACAGTTATCATCAGTCAATTGCCATAGGGCCACTTGAAGAGGTTCGACAATTATTTATTTCTCTAATTATATATTTCATCAATTTTATTTTATTGTGACTATTTCAAAATTGGTATTACTGCCAACTGTCTCATAATCCATGCACCTACAACGAGGGTTGTTGCTAAAATTTCGAGGTGGAGTACAGTGGCGTAGATAAGGAATGAGGGGCCTCCCCACGGAATAACAAGGGGCGCCTATATATAATTTAAAATAAATTAAATATGTGAAAGAAAAAGAAATCTCTGTCCTTGGCGGTTATATACATATAAAACTCTTTTATTTAGTCATACCAGATTGCCTAAATTTTAACAAAAGAAACTTATCGACTAAACTTTCCAAATTAATTTTTTGTGTATGCTCCTGTTCTATACTTAATACTGCTAAATCACTTAACCTAGTTTGAGTAATAGTACTTCTTAAGTATGTTTTAATCAATTTCAATTTAGAAAAACTTTCGGATGCAGCTGACGTTACAGGGAGAGTTAAATACAAAAATAATAAGGTGCACACATCTGGGAGACTGCTTGCCATACATTTATTGTCTAATATTAGGAAACGAGTTAATTCGAAAACACTTCTTTTTTGTTTTATGTCTTGCACAAGAATTGTTCTAAAATTAATTAACTGTTCCGGCAAACTGTCACTGAAATCATTTTTATATTCCCTTAAAAAGATTATTTGATTTCTCAAGAATTTCTTTGTCTGATAATGAATAGAAATTTTTGGAATTAATGAAAGAAAACGTTTCCATTACCTGCTGCATGCTTAAAAACCACATTGTTAACTGGTTTACAATTATATCTAGAGACCTATTAAAAACACATACTTGAAATTTTTAAAGGAGATCTTGTATTGCAGAATCAAAGGTCAATTCTTCAAAAAAATTCTTTATTTTTTTTTAGGGCGCTTTATGTCTAGGATTGGTTGAATATTCCATAATTTTGCATGAAAAACTAATTCACAAGCTCTGCTCAGATCGCAACTTGAACTTTGCAGTTGTTTAGACACTTAAGTTAATATTTTCTAAAACTTTACTTTAGAACACTAGCATTAACAAAAAGTCATATGTGTTAAGTATATTGTGAATAAAATTGGTTTCTGCTCTGTCGACTGCCTTCTCGCAGACAACCATTAAAGTAACTAGCGATTGCATCACAAATTGGTAATAGTATTTTATTGCAATTAAACAATCAAACCGTGATGACCACCTTGTAACACAAAGTTTATTAAGTGTCACTTTTAATCTTCTTATTGTCAGCAATTGATTTTATCTTCCAATACTTTCCAACGTGGTAAACTTTCCCTAAAAAACACAAATGTTTTGCATTATGTCATAAAATTTTTTAATTTCTAGGACATATTTCACCGAGTCATTTAATACCAAATAAAATTAGCATTGGTTGCTCGAATTTAAATTTTAGCTTGAAGTCCTGCGTACTTCCCACTCATGTTTGCGGCACCATCGAATCCTTGACCTCGACATATATCAATTTTAAAAGAAGATAACGCGCTAATAATAACATTTTCAAAATTTTGAGCACTAATCATTTGTTTCAATAAACCTCAAAAACGATTCCTTTATTTCTAGTTTGTCATGGTCTGCATACACAGCAAACAATAATGCTAAGTTGGTCTTTTTTAGAAATGTCTTGAGTTGTATCCAAAACAAGTGAAAAAATGGAATGTGTGTTACCTCTTCAATAATTTCTTCTAAAACACATTTTTCAAAAAGGGATATGATTTGGTTCTGAATATCGGGACTTAGGTTTTTAGTCCTGCAATTTGTACTGGGGATGTTCGCTTGAAGCAAATGGTCGTATCTTGAAACTAAATCAATGTTCAGAAAATTTCCGCTTTCTGGACAGATTGCAGATGCAATTTCAGTCCTCGTAGCGGAAGATTGCACATTGCCAATGTACGAATTACATCACAAATGCGAATCAAGATTGATTTAATATTCTTTTTTTCTCCACCAATTAAAGTATCAACAGTAGAATTTTTTTCCCATGAAGAATAAGTTATGCATGCTCGAAAATGGGCAGAGGACTCTTCGTGAGTTTTAATTTTTTTCTCAAGTCTTGCCAGTCATTAACATTTCCATCACACCAAGGTGTTGATTGCGGCAAGTCTTTATTAGCAAAACGCCAGCATGGTTGATAATACACTGCATTAAAAATGTTGGAGTAGCACAACCAAAAGCGTTCAATTTTTTTGTCCTGTTTTGTACTTTTATAATAATAATCCGTGCTAAAGGACCTTGACGATTTTGGATCGCGAGGAAACGGCTCCGTAGGCCTTCTTGGGCCGGAAAAGATAATGCTACGTTTCAGTAAGTAAAGCTATGTCTGTATCCACCTTTTGATTAACTACATCTACATCTAATTTTGTTTGCGATTGCTCATGAGGACTTGCTAGAGATATACTCTCAACGTCCACATCAATCTGCTGATGTGAATGTAACTGAACATCGCCAGCAGTATCTTTACTACATTCTGAAAGTTCTTTTTCTAAATGTTCCATATTTAAATTGTCACTATCACTGTTCTCGGTTTTTGATTCTTGATTACAATGTGATTGCTCTGCAACTTTAAAAAAATCTGTAAACTTTAGGTAATTTTTTTTTAGCTTCCAAATTTTCTTGTTGCAATTTCCTTTTTTTGCACCACTCATGTAAATTCTATTTGTTCCACTCATTACTAATAGTTAAGCAACAAATATTTCAGAACACAGAAAAAGTTAAACACCAAAGAAACAAATATATGATAGCCAACCAAGCAAAAAATGACTGGCATGTTATTTTATATGTGCTATAATATAAAAGAAACGCCTCAGCTTTTGTTGTTATAATCTTATTAAAAGAGATGTTTATTTTAAAGTGTTTATTTTTTCTATTTTCACATCTTAAGTGGGTTGTAGGTTTATAAAATTAACTAACACTCTTATCAGCTAGCCGGTTTTCAACAAAAACAGAAACAGTCACCATTGTTCCTGTGTAAAACAACACTTGCCTGTCTATTGATTAGACTTTATGAATATATGAATAGAAACTTATATAAGATTAGCTTGGTTTGATTCCTGCATCAAAGCATTCGCTTTTATAAATACACTGGATAAGATAACCAAGTTGTTCTATATAAAAATAAGAATCCTGATTTGTTTAGTAGGCATTTAGTGGTAAATATAACTAACTATAGATGAACCACTGGGGTCCTTGTTTCTGTTTCTGTTTAATAATCCTTAAATGAATTGGACATCGTTTATTTAAGGATGCTGGGACCGGACCCGGGCCCTTTAATGTTTGGGGCCCCCCGCGTTGTGGGGGGCCTTAATTATGCCACTGGTGGAATACACAATGTTTAGAATTCAAAGTTGACTTTGTTTTCCATGTATTCCATCTTTACAATCAACACATTTTTTCATACAAATAAAATAATTTTTACATTAATGAAGTGTTACACTAAAAATTCTACTTCTGTAGCATCTTTTATTATTAATCATTGACCACCAAGTTGAGTTGTTTTTTTTTAATATAAAAAGTCGCTAAAATAAATCTGAATTGTATCATTGGTTAAATAATTTGTTGTTTGCTGTACAGCATAACTTGCATACAAAATGGTGTGGCTGCATTTCTTATTTCTTTTTCATATTTCAAAGAACACTTGCAATTAACAGATATATGTATAGCGGTCTATATTTATACATCAACAATCTGCTAAGGGAATAGTAGCCAGATGTCCAGTTTTTTTTAAACAAAACCCTTTGTTACAAGTATTTGATGCATTAAGTTTTTGAATTTGGAAGTGCCCAAAAGGGACGGGAATGGCCTAACAAAATAAGAATGCATCGACCAACTGAGTAAAATTAAATAATGATTAAAATTTCTCCTAAGTGCGATATCGAGCTATCTTATTATTAGCACTTACCTTGTTAGGTTTTCAATTCGTCAACTAAAGGGTGCCAACGACTTCTGGAGTAATAGGAATTTCTCTAGTTGACGTGTAAACCTGGGGATTGTTAATTTTGAAATAGTCTTGGGGAAATGGATTTCCTCCCAGTATATCACCGAACAAATAAGACTACTCTCCATTCACCTGGCTTAAAGCTATTTTTTACAATGACATTACAGCATGTTTGTAAACAAAGGCATAGAACAAATTTATAAATATACTTACATTAATCGTCGGGTTGTTGCACCTTTTTTTTGTATAAGGCTTCACGTTTTGTTTTATTATTTAATTTTTGGGTATGTTTAAATCCCGCATGGAAAGTTTTCTTTTATCATTTTTGATTTAAGTATTTGCTTGAAAGTCCCATGAATACTAGGTTCTTGCATATTTCAGAACATTAGGCTACGAGTTGTGGTGTGTAGAAACCACAAATATTGCGTTCCCATGCCATGAAAATTCAGCCGTGTTTAGCAGTTTTAGCTGTGGGAATATGTAGGTTTGTGAGAACTAAGCCTCTTAAAGGATAGGACTTGATTATCAACCATGGATAAATATGGATGTACGGGCATGAAGTTCTGAGTTCGACAAGTAATTCCTTTCCTTGCTACATCTTTCCTATATCTACAAAATTATCTTGACTTCGTCGACAAGGACAGCTGGGTTGCATTGAGGAAACCACCGAAGAATCTATGAGCCTATGATTTACCCCCGAGACTTAGGACGCAGCTGGACCTTTAGTGATCCACCTGGTAAGTTTTTGTTATTAATAATTTGTGTACTTACCAGCAGCGCTATTTATGCAACCCAATTTGTGGACATACTACCTTACATCCAGGTCATGCAGAACTGACGAAGCGGGGGAATTTAATTTTAAATAAATTTGCACTATTATTTAAAATATTACATTTGGCACCTCAACAAAGGAGCGGGTCTTTATGTTGTTTTAAAAGTTAGTTTTTTCACACATTACTTGATTTTCCTAGGTCACGTTATCCATATGCACCTTTGTTTTTATAGTACTTAAATAGAAAACAAAAAAATTTTATGGTCAAATCTAAAAACATCTATAAATTCATTAAGAAGCTCTTTACTTCTGTGACTCTGATTTTCACACCTTAAAATATCACGTGTTTCACACCTAATTAGTGGGATATTTAGTGAGGAACCAGACTAAATAAGACGTCCTCCAAAGAGGGCAGCAGCTCTTTCAGTACTGGAAGTGGCAGAGACCATAGGGGTTGGTATGGCATTCTAAGTCGCACTACTGCGATGTGGAAGGCAATGGGAGACAACATTACCTCCCAAGTACAGAGCATACTAAAAATGATAGCATCCTCTATGGTAAAAGATTTTGAAGTTTGGTTTATGTGATCGGCAAGTTTAAAAGAAGAACCGGGAACATTTTGCAAGTTGAATGCGGAATGTTAGAAGCATGAAGCAAGTAGATAGGCTAGAGAATTTGAAAACTTGGATAGGGTGGCATTAGACATAATATGGATTAGCAAAGTTTGGTGGCCAGAGGAGGGGGATTTTTGGAGCGGAGACTTTTGGGTAATTCATACATATTACTTGGAAGTAGTTTATGATGTAAGAATAGTTTAACATTCATACAATTAGGAAATATGCCCCCTGGCCACGTGCATGATTACGCACACCACAATTCCGACTTCATATTCATACAATTGTTATTAACAGGAGGTAAGAACATTGTCAATGCTTTTGCTAAGTATTTTGCAAGTGACGTCAATTATAGTGGTACACACACACACGCATATTAATTTTAAACCATTCGCAATGGTGGATGTTAATACTGTATTAGTCACAGAGGAAGATGCTTATAATTCATTGATTACAATAGACGAAAACAAAAGCAGAGAACCAGATGGTATTCCTAACATGTTTTATAAAAGAAGTGTTTCAGTGATATCTAAAATTTGAATTCTCACTTTATGAACACATATATTAGGAACTATAGGCCAATAAGCATCCTAAAAACTCCAACTAAGATATTTGAAAAATTAGTCGCTTCTTCATTGTTTGAAACATTTAAAAGTGTCGTATTATTTCAACAGCATGGATTCTATAAAACTAGATCTACTACAATTGATTTGTTATACTTCATAGATTATATATTTAATAATTTTGAGAATGGTTGAGAAGTTCATGCTGTATACACAGACCTGAGCAAAGTCTTTGATACAGTTAATCACCACATTTTAATTTTAAAGTTATCTGAGTATGGCGTTAATAAACCTTCTACTTGACTGGATTGCAAGTTGCCTTACAGAGAGAACAAAGCAAGTTAAATTAAAGGATTTCCTCTGACAAGAATACAATGCCGCATCTGGTGTACTGCAGGGTTCCAATATTGGCCTGTTACTGTTTTTAATTTTCGTCAATGACATCTGTATGGAAACCTATCCAATGTGTTCTTCAGAATGAGACGTTGCAGTGAATAGACGTGTGTGCAGTGGTGTCCATCTCATACATCAATCGATTCATTCATAAATTAATCCAAACAAATAATTTTTTTAAAGTTTGATAAATTTAGAATCGTGTTCGATGAACATTTATCACATCTGGTACAATTATTTTAATATCTAATAGTTGATAATAATGGTTCTTACACATGAAAACAAAGACGAAATCCAGTCTATAATAAATCAATTTTAAAAGATAAAGATTATAATGCAATGTTGCAAAAAGTTATTAATAATGCTGTGGAATCAGCCATGAAGATTATCATGGAAAAACATATGGAAGAATTAAATAAACTGCAACAAGTAAAGGACATTGAGGAATCAAATATGCTCTAAATGAAGAAATTAGACGAATATGATCAGTACTCTAGGAGCAATTACATTCGTACTTTTGGAATACCGGAACTAGATGGGGAAGAAACTGAGGCTGTTGTTATAAACTACTAGAGAAAAGCTTAAAGGTAAACATAAGCGCGAATGCAATAGACAGAACTCACTGTGTAGGTCATATTAAATCTGCAACCACTCATATGGTGATAGTAAGCGAATTAGGCCTATTATAGTAAAATTTGTCAGACATTCTGATAAACAATAAGTTTCACAAAATTGTAAATCCTTGAAGAAAACTGGAATTATTATCTGCGAGGAACTAACACATGCAAGATTGCTAGTTTGGAAAGAGGCAATTAAATTATACGAACGAAAGAATGTTTGGACCTGAAACGGAACAATCTTAGTAAACAAAGATGGAAAAAAAATTGCTACTTGTAACAATGGATGATTTACAAAAATTGGGATAAAAGAATACTAGGGCAAGAGTCTATATTTTTGATTGATTTACTTCAATGCAACAATTGTCAAATTGAGTTTAGATATATATAAAATAAGAAAAATTAATCTAGATATACGTAAGTTGTATGTTTGATTGTGTATGTGTCTTGGTAATTTGCTAAGATTCTTATAACCTTTTTTGTCAAGGTAGCAATGACACTAAATATTTACTATCAAAATTGTAGAAGTTTAATTGGTAAGATGCAAGATTTGTACCAAGATGGATATAATTGTGATTATGACATTATCTGTTTAACTAAAACTTGGTTGAATAATTCCGTAGTAGACGGTGAACTTTTAGATAGCAAATATTACAATTTATACAGATGTGATCGATCAATTACTCAAAAAACTAAAGATGGTGGAATATCAATAGATGTAAAAAAGATAAAAATTGTTAACTTTCATATCTTAGAAAATAAAACATTCGACTCATTAATTAATATTAAATTTCGTAGTCAAATATTTTCGATTGCCGTAGTATATATCCCACCGGAACAGCCAAGAGCCACGTATATGCAATTATATGGTTTTGTAGAGCAACATTCACAACTAGTAAATAATATATGTATAATCGGTAATTTTAACCTGAATAAAATAACAGGAAGTAACACGAATTGGGATGCATTAACCTACAAACATAAAGAGTTGTTCACATTTCTAAATTTGCACTCACTTCAATTAATTAATAATATATTAAATTAAAAAAAACAAAACATTAGGCTTGTGATAGTACCAAATTTTTCAAGATACAATTTCCTTGTTGAAAAAGAGCAACAAAGTTTATTAAGCGAAGATCTTTATCACCCATCAATTACAATAACCATTGATCTCTTAGTAAAGATTTAAACGATTCAGTATTGCTGAGCAAAAAACATTTAGAGCAGCAAATTTCTATAAACTTGCAATATTTCTCAGAGATACATGTTGGGAAAAGGTTTTGACTAGTAAAGATGTTAATGAGGTGACTCAAGAAATGTATAACAACATATATGACGTTTTTAATTTGTATGTACCCAATGTAACACCTAGACATCATAGTTACCTAGCCTGGTTCACACCAGAGGTAATGACATACTACAAACTAAAACAGAAATTTAGATGTCTGAAACACATATCTAATTCCTATAATATAAAATACCTTGACGCCAGACGTATGTTAAAAAGCAATATACAAATAGCATACAGTCAATACCTAGAAAGATCAGAAGAAGCGATAACCAATAATTCAAACCATGTTTGGGCATTCATAAAACAAAAGCGGACAAAAAACACAAATACAGTTGGTATAAAAAACGCGTTTGGAGAAACAATAATATTAAAGCATCTAACGAATTTAGTAGATATTTCGTCAGTATATTCGAATAATGGGAACTCTACTTATATTATTAAAAGGGAAGCAAACAGATGTATTACACATTCTGCAGATAACTTGTGACAATTATAGTTATGCTATAAAACAACTAAAGCAAAAAAACCTGCTGGAATTTATATGATACCTCCTTATTTTAAAGGGATGTTCAGATTATCTTAGCACTCCACTTATTTACATTTTTAATTTGATAATAAAAAATTCAATATCTCATAAAATTTGGAAAAAATCAATAGCTGTTTCCTTGCATAAAAATGTACCACCAAAATCAGTAGTACAAAACTATAGACCAATATCCATAATATCTGCTCTATCAAAGTTGTTAGAACAAATTATTTACCACAAATTATATGAACATATGAAACCAGTATTTAACAAAGCTCGACGTGGTTTTATATTGCAAAATCAACCTCAACTAATTTATTAGAATTTAGCAATAAAGTCTACGAATCATTAGAGAATTGTGACCAAACTGATGTCGTATATACGGACTTTGCAAATGCTTTTGATAAAGTAGACCATCAGATACTCTTAAACAAATTGGTATGTTAGGTTTTTTGTGTCGTACTTAAAATCCCGTTCATTCATCGTAAAATTTAATGGTAATACATCCTGAAAATTTGAAGCAAATTCAGGAGTTCCACAAGGTACAAATTTAGGTCCATTGTTATTTTAAATATTCGTAAACGACCTGCCTGATATTTAAAATCTTCACAATTGTTAATGTTTGCTGATTATCAAAAAGGGTTTTCAGTAATTAAAAAAGTACAAGATTGTGTTATATTACAAAAAGATTTAAACGAAATTTACGGCTAGAGTTGCAAAAACATATCACCCTTCAATATTGTAAAATGTTTTGTGATGACATTTTCGAGAAGCAAAACACCAGTAGTATTTGATTTTACTATTAATGGGCAAATACTAAAAAGAAAAAAAAGATAACAGACTTAAGAGTGACATACACAGATAAATTAAACTACAATCCACATATTGAAATATTACAAATGAAAGTTTCAAAATATTGGGATTTATAGTCAAGCAGTTAAAGCGTTTTCAAAATATAGAAACAATAAAAATGTTATACTCATTCATGTAAGTATATTTCATGTTTAAATCGATCAACTCCATAATGGATGCACCAAAACTTTTAAAGAAAATTTAATTTAACTGTCCTACCTATTCAGTTCAAGTATATCTGGGGAAAAAGAGAAATAGTAGGGCGGAATACGTTCTAAGGCATTTTTGGGGAATAGTATGTGATATATTACAAGCAGAGATAGGAAAAAAGAGGTAGATGTAGACCTAGATCAGACAGTTATAGATGTAAACTGTGCATATTTCAGGGAAATCTGTAGGTTAGTTCAGAATAGGGAACAATGATGGTACGCGTCTAACCAGTTCTAGGACTGAAGACCTAATGATGATGATGACCTATTCAGTTAGAAACCTATCGATAATTAGTCTGACATACCACAAAACAAATTACTGTTTATTGTCAGCGTTTGATCAACTGTGTAGAACATTCAGTGAATATTGTAAAAATATAGACTATGTAGGGATTGCATGTAATACATTTAAATGTTTAATTAAGTCAATAATATACCAGGATATTTAAGTTAATTTTATGGATGGATTGTGTATATAAATTGCTAAAGAACAGTTAGAAGCAAAATTGTAAAATAGAACCAACCTGTTGATAAATAAACAAAATAAATTATGTTTATTTTTCATAGACATGTTTCATAATTTAGAAATGAATTTGTTAATCAATGGAAACATATGCATTGACACTAGTAATCGATTTTTTTCGAAAACGATGCGGCATACCAACTTTAGACAACGTTTATTTTTTCTAATAAAAACAAAATTTGTTAAATACTATGAGAAAATGGCGAAATTTAAAAGGTAGAAGAACTGCTTATGTCTACAATTAAAAAATCGTTTTCACACCATACGTTTGAGCATATTCGACAAACTAAATATACAAAATATTATTATTTAAAAGGAACCCGTTTTGAAGATATTTAAATTAAACATATCTTCGGCGCTATCTTTAAAGAGCTCTTACTCTCTTAGCAAGCATGTTTTGATAAGATTTACGTCAAATAGTCATGAAATAAGCTCTCGAATTTTCCGTTGTCTTTTGTGAAGAGCGTTTCTGTACACTCTGTATAACAATTTAGTAGAAACCTGATTTAACATTGAAGCCTACTTAACCGGAAAATTGTAATGTATACACTAGTAATCAACAAAAAAATTACTGTCCTTTATAATTAGAGGAAAAAATGACTACGCAAATCTATTTTAATTTATTGTCTCCAAAGAAAAGGAAATGGAATTTGTATGTCTATAATATATTTTTGTCAATAATCTCGTAATCCAATGTAAGCAACCCAATTTCTCACAAATAAAAGCACCAGTATTTAATATCCACGTAAGCTATTTCTGGAATAGGAAATAGTTGCACTGCAGATTAAATGAGCCTACCAATACTATAAAAGTGGCATATATTCAAGGAAGACTAGGAATCGGCATAATTAGTTAGCACATGGTAATCAAGGAAGTACTAGCCTGCTGCGTATAAACCTTTTCTAATTAGTAAGGATGACGATCATCTTATTTTCAACATCTCTTACCAGTATTTAATTATTTCCATGTAGCCTTGATTCTAAGATTTGCAAGGGAAGTAGAAGACAATTTTGCAGATGATCCAAAGCTGATGCTATTAACTCTGGCAAACTTGATTATTTTTACCGAATCTACCACTTCAAGGCCTTGAGGTTTTCAAAATGTGTAATTATTTACAAGATAATTTTTTGAGATCAAGGGTGTTTGTAAAAATTGGTCAAAGGTAAAATAAAAAAGTTACCGGTTAAAGGTGTACGGTTAGAAACACTATGGTGAATTTAATCCACTTCAAGATTAAGCAATGGAGTATGCAATATTTTCAGTACGACGAATTGTTGTACTACGAACACTTTTAAATGTAAAGGTTTCAGGTCAAATACTTTTTATTCAGAGATTACTAATTAATATTACATTAACAAATCCAACTATCATGTTTATTACTAAACCCTAACCAATTCTCACACACCTCGTTAATCTTCCATGTCAAAACTCTTTCGAGCAAATAAACTTCTGGACTCTAGTTCATATAGCATCTTTTGATATTATAATGTTTCTCTTAAACTACTTAGGACAACTTCCTTTATCTTAAATACTTTATTGGATTTATTTGCGGTATAGCCATATGTTTATCTGTTTTATGTGATTGCCTACACAAGTTGACATTTTGAATCTGTGGCTTTTATGCTGTATCGATTAGTAATCTTATTTTGACTATATATCTGTTTATATGTACTTCGCGAATTAAATTCAAGTCATAACATACTTTTTATAGTTGTAATATCATATTCAACAATACAATCTTTTTTTCGATAAACTCTGTATTGCCTAATTCCATGATGTTCATTAATTCATGAAACTGTTCTAAAATTCCTTTCACAGGTCAGATTTTAAGTTTCCCGCCGAAACCTGAAATGTGTATAAAATGCTTTGCATCAGGTTTATAACATTTAACGGGCATAGTCCAAATAAATTTGAAGAAACAATTGATTGTTATTAAACTATGCATGCATGTATTTTTCGTTTTTATTAGCATACGAAAGAATTTCTATAAAATCTTTGAAAAAGGTAATTTAAAATCTTTATTATGATCCTACATCTACAAAATTTAATTATTGTCACTTTATTAAGTTCATTTACAATAATTTTTTTTTAATTTTTTATTTACGCACTTTCATAATTGAACCCAAAATTCTAGAACCAAAATAATGATGATATTTACACCTTGGAATTTTGGTAGCTGTGAAAGATATTACTAGCATAGCTTTCAGTGCTAATCTTATTAGTTAAGGAACTGTAAAATTGATATTATTTATAACAATTTTAATCTCCTGCCGAAGTTCAGTAATTCTTTCCATCCACGTTTCATTCTACATAAATATATACTGTTTTGATTTTTGAACAAACGTCTTTTCTTCAATTTCAAATTGTAGATTAAAACATAATCAATCTATTGCAAATAAAGTAGTGAAGGTACTTTCCACAAATGTTTCTATTACATACATATTGTTTTTATGTAACTCGTATGAATCTGATATGTAAGTAGATGGGCATGTGAATGAGTGTGCATGCATCTTTACCTCTCTGTGCTTGTGTGTATTATTTCTGTTGGTGAGTGCAAGCTAACATACTGGTTTGTGTGTAAGTGCATGCACATATGTTTCTATCTGTACATAATAAGTGTTTGTGTGTGGTATTAGTAATAGGTGGGTATGGTTTTTTTCAGATAAATTTGCATGTGTTCGTGGTATGAAGGATATAATTCAATATTAAATCTAAATTAGATACAATTGCATCTCGATTTACGGTTACTATGGTATGTAGATGGATATCATGTTGTGTAATTTATTGGGTGATCGACTGCCTACTTCTAATTTTTATTAAACACATTTTAATTCCAAAATTCCATTAAGAAAGCTTGACTACCGTATCATTAGAAAGCCATATGTTACAGGTTTTAAAAGATTCTATAAAGAATATTTTAATAAACGTAGTTGGTTTATTAATGCAAAATTTATAGTTGCATTCAGATCAGGGAAAAGTTTGTACGGAGTACCATGCCACTCATTCTATTTGTTTCACAAATGTCATTAGAAAGCCATACATAATAGGTTTTAAAAAATTCTATAAAGAATATTTTAATCAACTTAGTTGGTTTACTAATGCAAAATCTATAGTTGCATCGAGATCAGGGAAAAGTTTGTACGAAGTACCATGCCATTCATTCTATTTGTTTCAGGAATGTGGAGCAGACTGTGTAAAGTTTCAAAAATTCTACACTCCAGAAAAATTTAATGCAGCTGCCTTGAAAAGATCTTATATAAATCAAAATTCATGGGGAGAAACTTATGGGGAACATAAAACATATTTGGAATTTTCAGAACAACAATTTATCGAACTTCAAAAATATGCTGCAAGAGTTGGTATAATGTTCTCAGCTTCGGCTATGGATATAAAATCGCTTAGCTTCTTATACAGTATTAAACTACCATTTATTAAAATTGGTTCAGGTGACTGTAACAATTTCCAGCTAGTGGAAATAGCAGCACGAATGCAAGTACCACTTATAGTTTCAACAGGTATGATAGACATTTTTTAACAGTAAAGTTACTTTTATTTCCTAATTCCTGGAACCCATTATTCTTCCTTTCTATCTTGTCTGCTTAAACACTACTGATAAAATTGATGAAGTGACAATTTGTTATCTTTCATAAATCCAGAAAGATTGACTTTCTAATTTTAATTATGAATCTTAAAATTTGAAATATTGGCAGAACCTACCCTTGTATCTAAAACCAGATAAGAAGTGATTATTATGTCGAGCTGCTTTCATTCATTTTGTATTCAAAGTAATCATGATCATTTGTTTTTATTTTATTTTTTATTTTATCTCAACCGCTCATTATCA
Organism: Platerodrilus igneus; assembly: GCA_036346225.1. Lineage (NCBI taxonomy): Eukaryota > Metazoa > Arthropoda > Insecta > Coleoptera > Lycidae > Platerodrilus > Platerodrilus igneus. The sequence goes on from JARFIW010001380.1 coordinate 12,331,089, forward strand.
CTGTGGTCCCCCTCCTGTTCTTTAATTGATATTAATCAAAAAGTATCATGACTAAACAATCGTACAATTAAAGACGATTACAATAATTTATTGCATTTAACCAATAATTTCATACGAGTTTAAATCGATAGTTGATAAAGCCTTCCCACAATTGGTTAAACCTATCCTCATTCTTCTTAATCTTCTTTGGGAATTAAACCACTCAAAATTTTTAAAATCATCTTTATTTACGTTTTGATCCATGACCTAGGATCGTTGTCAAAATAATAAAACTTCAAGTTTGACATTTATGACATAAATTGAAGGTGACTTTGATTTATCGATGTTCGAAATATTTGGTTTGAGTACACTAAGCAAAAATTATTAAAGTTTCAATTTGTGTTACGGCCTGGGACCGACTTTTTTTAGGTAGCCAATACGCTTAACGTGAAATCAGCTGATTAATTTTTATTGGTGAATTTTATATAAATTCAATCGCACACTTCTTTAATAACCATCATCTCAATTGTATAAATAGAAACATGTTAAAAAATGTTTTCCAATTCTCAAGTTATTGAATTTATATAAAATTCACCAATAAAAATTAATCAGCTGATTTCACGTTAAGCGTATTGGCTACCTAAAAAAAGTCGGTCCCAGGCCGTAACACAAATTGAAGGCAATCATTCTTTTAAACTTTAAAAATTTTTGCTTAGTGTACTCAAACCAAATATTTCGAACATCAATAAATCAAAGTCACCTTCAATTTATGTCATAAATGTCAAACTTTAAGTTTTTATTATTTTGACAACGATCCTAGGTCATGAATCGAAACGTAAATAAAGATGATTTTAAAAACTATGAGTGGTTTAATTCCCAAAGAAGATTAAGAAGAATGCTAAACAAACCACAACAAACACAGCGGGACTATCCTTCTCATTCGTAATATTCGCGTATCTCTTTTAATTTATTTGTGAAACATTTCAAATTTTGGCAGATGGAATGTGATATTTAAAAAAAAAAGTAAAACTAATAAATCACACCGTGCTTCTAACAGAATGCTTTTATTGTTTTAAGTTCAAAGACATTGATGCATGAATTATGAAACATCTTATTACCAATAAATTTCATAAAGGAGCTAATTCCATAATTTTTAATATATTCCAAACATAACCTTAACATCCACATTCGCATTATTTGTATAAACGTAGAATTTTTCGGAATAAATCAATACAAAAGAGATTTGATATTGTTTATGAAAATAGTCCACGTTGATTGTTTGTTTTCATTAGATGCGACAAACGCTTGTCGTTTAAGTGGTCGAAAATTAGGGTAATAGTTAAAGGACCTTAATTTAAACCCTCGCTATTCTTGGGAAGTTAGCTGGCAAGACCAACTTCAAGATAAAACCCAAAATATAAAGTTAACTGTTTCATATCATTAGGAATTTGATAAATTCTCCTCAACCTTGATAATATAAACATGCTATGAAAGATGTTTCTGAATTTTTGTATCCACGTCGTTTTCATGCCAGACATTAATAGGATAAAAATAGTACTAAAACTAACTTATGAGGTTTGTTAAAGCATCCGTTAGAATTTTTGTGATCATATGGTTTATTATTCTTTAAACGGAGTGCGTACACAATGTCATTTACAACATTTTTAGTACTTTAGACTATATGAGAACGGTTGCTGTTGATATTTGCAGATTTTATTTAAATTTCAAAAAGTTTTTGTTTTGTATATAAATGACAGATTGTGCATAAATTGCCATAACTTAACAACTGATTATTCTTTTGAAGCGGCTGCATAAAGCAGATACTTTCAATGAACTTAACATAACAACATATATATTGCTGTGGACTGAAGTGATTCTAAAAGAGCCCCAGGTTGGGCGTCAATAAAAGTGCTGTGAGTTGAAGTGGCCCTGATGTTGGGCGTCAATAAACGGTGCTGTGGTTTGAAGTGGCACCAAGTAAGGCTCAATGAAAAATGAATGTTTGCCTGTTGTTTAATTATTTTTGACTAGCTCTCTTCTAAATAAAACCACTAGAATCAGACGTCAACTTTAGAATGATACGAAATATTCTTTTACAGACAATCCTTCAAATACCAATTACTACATCCCCAACAGCTTTTCTCTAACAAAGAATATCTAATATATAACATCCAGAAAAAACAACTTTTTCTCAACACCAACTTTAAATATTAAAAATAGAGTCCAGAACTAACACAACAGCTTTGCCTTATGAACAAAATCTTAAATTAACATCAGAAAATATAACTTCTGGATAATTACTCACTTATACTAAAAATAGAGTCTAAAAGAATTCTCTTGTATAATTAGGATGAGTACTTACTTATAAATCTTAATATCTTAATTTTCATTCACAAATAACTCCTTAATTAAATCTTATTTCGTACAAAATTGATCAAATTTAAGTTGGATGGATAATTCAATATCGGCCCCTTTAAAATTGGATTTAAACATTTCTGATCAGTTAGGTTTAATTATTCCTTTATATACTGGCAAAATACCGTAGGTTGCCACCCTTCAAATCAAATTGTCGACTTGTACGTTTAACGCTTACACAAAGACTTGCACACAAAACAAAGACATCTTATCATATAACTTAACTGATTAATAAATATGTCCTTTTTAAATTTTAAACAATATAATTTTATTTTACCGTGAAGATCTGCTTGTTGTTGTTTTCTTCTAGACCGCAATTCTCAATTACAGCTCCCAAAATCACTCAAATTGTTTTATAAGTACTCCTTTCCATGCAAATTGCTTCATATAATGATTACACAAACCATTTCATTTAAGGAGACTCTTACTGTAATTTTTATTAGTTTTTAATTCTTTATTTCTATTTTAAAAGCCATTGTAGGTATCTACTACCTTCTAAGATACAATGAACATTTAACATTGTCAATAACTCCGTCTGACTATTATAATAACTTTCACTACCAAATACTATGTATTATCAGAAGCATGGTGACGTTTGAATAGTAACTGATCTCGTTTACGCCTTCTCTTGGGTTTATAAAGATCATACCTCTTGTAACGTCGTGCATCTAGAGGTTTCGAAGTAACTCTAGTTGTATGTTCGGATTGGTCCTAGAAAATCGACTGATCTTCTTATGTAAGCATCTAGAATTTTCATGAAAATCTTGAACCTTTTAATTGATTATTTTCGAAGACGGGCGATACAGCATTCAAAGCTTTATTGTGCTATTGGCCTCAAACTATCAGTAATTAATACCGTTTACCTCTACATTATCTTATCTTTACTATTTTATCGCTTTAACTCGCCTTAATTAGATGAACGTTTCCATTTATTATCTTATAGTTTCAACGAATTTGAAGTTCTTCATTCTATTCATGTCATTTATTCTGTTCCATTTTAGTACTAGATTATTCCAGGATTCATTGATAAAAAAATGTGGATGAAAAATCTATTGACTACTCAATTAGATTTCTTTTCATGCACTTTTTACGCATTATGAATACCGGTGAATATAAACATGTTATTAAAATATCTAATTAAAGACTAAACTCTTTGAAACTTCCTCTTACACTCAAAATATAGTGAAATGCCCTTTTAATCATGGTCTATAAGCATTTATACTCCATATACTGAGCATTTTTACAAATACGTTCTTCTATAAAAATGGATATCTATGTAATTTTAGCCTTTTCTTAAATTTACTCAGGTTTACGGCATTTGATGTTTAAATTATGATGCTATATGACTTTTCGATGACCTCTAATCACATCCACACAGAGCGCCCACAATCTATTTCCGTATATGGGTAACTTTTTTATTATAGAAGATGCAATGTAGGTTAAATTAGCAAAGTCGAGCAGAAATTTACTTTTAGCGCATTTGAGACAAACATTTTTGACATTAGAATCGCTTTTCTCAATTTACTAAACACCGAAATAATTTTGACTGCATGGTTGAACATAAAACATAACCAAAAAAAAATGTGTGTATTTATAAGGTTGAGTTGTTTACTATTAAATATTTACAGAAAGGTAAGTTTTTTAAATATTTTTCATGTAACAGTGTTAATATAGTACATACTTATTTTGCAATATCAATAAATTTTGAACCACCACGCGTTTGTGACTTTAATATGAAATTTATAAATTTAAATAAAAAAGATTTTTAATTGTTTTATACTGTATTTTCATTAATGTATTTTGTAAGAATTAAATATCTAATAGAAAATTTGCATTTTTTTTTAGTTTTAATGATGTCTTTATCTTTCAATCTTGTGGGTACAAGAGAAAATGAATTCTATTAACCGTTGGAGGATTGTTTGGATGAAGTAGCAGAAATTCCATCTTATAATGATTACATTGCTTCACACGATGATATCAATTTTGATGAAAATGAAGAACTGGAGAATCAAAGTGGTGAGATAGAAATTGTGGTGGAAAGTGCTTAAATGGACAGTGATGGTTTCGATCCAAAAATGGCAATCCACTTTGCAAGTTTGACACTGCCAGATGTACACCAATAAAGTGGTTCAAGAACCAAATAGTCACCGAAACACCTCAATTTGATTATCATTATGAATTGCCAGACTTTATCAAAGATATGGATAATCCAACTCTGTAGAAGTTATTTCAACTAGTTTTCATAGATTATGTAGTAAAGAATCTTGTATGTCAAACAAACTTATACTGAGCAAATTATATGAGCAAATATTTACAACTAATGCCTCAGGGTCGAAAACTTGTTTTTAGGATAAATTTGTTGAAGGGGATCAAACATTCCCTAGTTATAGAGATTATAGGCCAAGTATTCCTGATCTTCATGATACTTATATAAGTAAACCGATGACTATAAAACGATGCAGTTGGTTTCTCACCAACCTACACATGAACGACAATGTTCTGATGCCGAAGAAAAACGAAGCGACTTATAATAAATTATATAAAGTGCGGCCGTTGCTAAGAGATATTTCGGAAAATTTTACAAAAGAACTTACTCTAGATGAATCTATAATTATGTTCAAGGGTAGAAGTTCAATAAAACATATGCCTAGAAAAACCTATAAAACGAGGTTATAAAATATGGATGTTACTGCCATAAATTTGAAATATACCAAGGCAAAATGAAAGTCGAATAAAATTTAGGTGCAAGAGTTGTACTGAAGGTTACAAACGATTTTGCTGCAAAAAGTCATTTGCTAATTAGTGAAAATTATAAATTTCAGACGTCAACACCAAGAAGACGAAACAGCAATATATTGTCTTAATAACATTAACTTTAGGCCTATTTCCAATCATAATGACCTATGTTCAGAGTCACACTTCAAGTTCTCTCAAATCTTTGTAAAAGAAATTAAGCTTCATGTTATTTGTATTTACCATTCCCCCAAGGGAAATATGGATATTTTCTTTAGATCCTTTGATTTATTATTGCACAGTATCACTTCTAAATCTGTGATAATCGCTAATGATGTTAATATTAACTACAACATAGCTCACGATAGAGATGTAATTCGTTTAACGCATCTGTCTAAGATGTATAATTTAAAAATGCAAATCAAACACAACACCAGAATTGGAAAAGAGTCAAACATTTGCATTTATTATATATTAACCAATTTCTGCTCTAACCCGGTTCTATGCATGGGCACACTTGGCTGTGATCTTTCTGATCATAAGTGAATTTACTTTAAAACCAATCTAATTACAAATGTTAAGCAATCGTATTGTTTCAGGAAGCTTCATACAACTTAATTTTGATATTTTTGCTGATTTGTGTACTCAATTCATTTATGACACTAAGCCCGAGGACCTTCAATATAAATTTGACTTTTTAATTCAAAAACTTAGTGGTGCATATGAAACTGCCTTTTCCTTAACCAAATATAAGCTCTGCCTAGATAAAAATAGTTTAACAAATGGCATCCTCGTTTCTGCTCGTAACAAAAAAATATTATGCCTAATCTATAGACATTTTTCTAAAGCAGAATTCTTTGAAAGATACTCCTTGTAGTGTAAAAGGGTTTTTTAATCCACTATTAAGCTTGCAAAAGTCTCTTTGGTCTAGCAGAATCTTAAAGTTGTGTAATCTACAGAAAGAGACTTGGAAAATTATTCAAGAGTTTAATAACAACAAAAAAAGTACGTCAAACCTGGAATTTGTTCTAGAAAATTGTACGGTAGAAGATTCTGTTCATATGCTTAACTCACACTCATATTTTGTATCAGCTGCTACTTTACTGGTAGGTAGGAGCACCAGCACTGGTTCACTTCCCCTTTAATAACAGTCTACATATTCCCAATAGTTTTATGTTATTCCCAATCGATATCTATGAAATGAAGAATAAATCAACTGTCAGTTACAACAATATCCCAGTAAAAGTTCTAGCACTTTCTAGCAACATTTCTAAAGCTCTAAAATTGAAGACTTCTTGGCTGTGAACATGAAGGTTGATCAATGGTGCAGGCAAGATGTAATCCATATTTATTGCCAAAATCAACTTATAATCTAGTCGCTTTATATGTGATATTAATTAAAAGTTTAAATGTTAGTAAATTAGTTTGATGGAATAAATTTTTTAAATAACGTGTCAGCACTGAAGATGGCTAACGCCGAAAGTGCTCTGCTATAATTTATATATCTTAACTATTACAATTAAATATTTTTACGTGAAAATACTCATTATTTTTTGGAATTTACATTTCTAAAGTTCCAGTGGATTTAATCAATGAATCTATATGGCACATTTTCGACTTCATTAAAATGTGCTATAGTCATCCCATAGCATAAAGGAGGGACTTTGGAAGCAAGCAACTAACAGCCTATCTCATTTCTTTCTTCCATCTTCAAATTAATAGAAAATCGTGCATAAACACAATACTTCAAATCATAAGCAATTTGGCTTTAATGCTAACAAATCTACCACATATGCTGTATTACTTTTTAAAGAATATTTGTGGCAATTAATCAGAAACACGCGATAACCGCTGCTGCTTTGTTAACTTAACTGAAGTATTTGACTGTGTCAATCATATCATTCTCGTAAACTTCATTCTTATAGGGGGTCCATGGAGTTGCAACCAGCAGGTTCTATTCCTATGGTCATTTCCAGTTGATAAAAATGACTACAAACCTTTAAATATTTTTTTCACATACGCTAGATATATTACATGGTGTTCCACAGGGCCCTATTTTAGGCCCCATTTTGTTCTTATTGTACATTAATGACTTCGCTTCGATGATCATGTCTGCTAATTGCACGTTATTTGCAGACGGCATTAGCCTTAATTGGAGCACTTTGTCTATTTATATCATAAATGAAAAATTAGATAGGACGTGAATTTTTGCAAAGAATGGCGCCTTAAAAACAAATTCACTATTAAGCTCAGTCAATTCTTCTTCCATGATACTACGACCCAGAGACAATGAATCGCTATCGCTTATGTCTGCTCCTCCTGTAACCCAGGTTCATTGTGCCAAATTTTTAGGCCTAACACTTGATGAAAAACTTAACTGGTTAGCTCACTCTCTAAATCGTGCAAATAAATTAGTTTGCGCTTGTTTTGTTATTAGAGTCCTTTCTAAGGAAATTTCACGTCGGTCTAATTATAGTGCATCATGCCTTTTTTGACTTTGTTATGGTACTGCATTCTGGGGAAATGCTTGCCTAACTTACACTTCTTCTATATTTAAATTGCTAGTAGTACAGAATTTTGTAGGCCTCTTATTAAAAATAATATTCTAACATTTTTCCTGTTTGTATATTTACGAAACTCATTTTATTTTACAAAAATAACCTTTCACCAGTACAATACTCGTTTTTTCAACAACATCTATATTTCTATCCCGCATGCAACTTTATTCAGAGAATCCTTTGTTAATATGGGACCTACACTTTATAATAAATTACCGTCTTCCATTAAATCGCTTTCTACCTCATCTAAAATTAAATCCACACTATCAACCTTGTTTAGCTATTGATATTATTATAGCGTATCTGAATTTCTCGAAGATGATTTTAGGCATTGCTAACTGATATAATATTAGTTATATATACAACCTTAAAGAGTTTATATTGTATTTTGATTATTTTATACTATTATTTTAAGTGACTAGCTACAAATTTTCCTGTAGATAATTTAATTTTATTTTAACTTTACTTAATTGCAATTTGTTCCTACTTTATTTTCATTTCTCGATGGGTACAAATATATTACTAAAAATATGCAGAATTTTCGGCACAGCCTTCCACAATCGAAGCAAAGGGAAACAAAAAATTTTCAATTCTTCATGGAGTCCATTCCAGTTTCCTGCAAGGTTGGATTGGTCACTTTAAATTGCATAGAAACTGTGCAATTTTTGAATAAACATTAATTTTTTAGTACAGCTCTGCACAAATACGGCAGAAATGACAGAAATAGAGAAAGACAAAAAATTTTGAACATTTCATGGAGTCCATTTAAGCTTCCTTGGCCACTTTAAAGTACATATAATTTGAGCACAAACACTGAATTTTTGGCACTGTCCGACACAAACGTAGCACAAATGATAAAAAAATGAAGTTAACAATTTTTAATTCTTTGTAATCTATACTTCGGCTCCTTCCATCTTGTATAACTTGTGCAATTTTTGAGCACAAGTGCAAAGTTTCTGGAACTACCTGAAAGCAAATATTTATTTTTTGAAAATTGTGTCTGTTTCAGCATTTATTTATCATGCTTTTTCTATTGTTAGCTTTTTTTATAAGCCAGCAAAAATAAATTTTGTAACAGTTGATAAGTTTTGAAGATATTTTGGGGGTTGATGACCAGAAAAGCTATTGCTTTACTGATCTATAAACCTAATGTGTTTTCCTTTATTAAAATAAATTCTACTAATAATAATTAAAAGAGACAAGATCTCTTATAATTCAATTTGTTAACTATATTTCCTTGCAATTTACATAATACCACAGTTACCTTGTAAAGATTTTTTAGTTTGTTAATGAACATTAATGTATTCGAATCTGAACTACAGCTTTTTAGAATATAATTTTAGTTGTAATATAACCGATTTCCTAAAAATTGATCATATAAATTAATTGCTTATTTTTAAAGTTATTAGTATAATTATTTTAATAAACTTATTTATTTACTTCCTTACACTGACTACACAAAGATTTGTATAGAGTAAAATGAATATAATATATTAAAGTTTTTCGTTAAGATTGCAAAACCCCTATTTTAAAACAGCATTTCGGCATTTTATATTAAATCGCTGAAACGCAATACAGGTTTACCACGTATAAGTTGCTTTATTTAACCTAATTTACAAAAATGATAAATTGCCAAAAATATTTCTATAACCCCAAATACAAACAAATTTAGCTAAATTTAATGGCTGCAGATTGAAATTCACTTTGTTTTAATCGATTTTTAAAAATATTCCATTGGTGTTTTTCAATTTATTTAAACATTTTAACATCCTTCATTTTAAAATTTTTAGGAATGCAAGATTTTGAAACTGTAAATGCCGTATATAGAACCATAAAACAATATCACAAAAATTTTTGTTTGTTACATTGTGTTTCTGCATATCCAACACCCTTAGAAGAAATAAACCTAAAAGTGTTAAAACTGTACCAAGAAAAATTCTCAGATATACATATTGGTTACTCAGGACATGAAATCGGAATCGATATTTCTGTTGCTGCTGTTGCATTAGGAGCAAAGGTATGGTGTAAATATTTCATACATAAACTATTATCATATTACAGATTGTAGAAAGGCACATCACTTTAAGTCACAATCAAAAAGGTTCAGACCATGTATGTTCGCTGGAGTCTAGAGAATTTAAACTAATGGTTCATAAAATTCGAACATTGGAAATGGCAATGGGTGTACCAGTTAAGAAACTACAAGAATCAGAATTGTCTTGTTATAGAAAATTGGGAAAATCACTAGTTTTAACAAAATCTGTTGAAAAAGGACATCGACTAAGTAAATTTGATCTAACGGCTAAAGTTGCTGATCCAGTTGGACTTAATCCTTGGTTCTTGGATGCTGTTATTGGAAAACCAGTAAACAAAAATATGGAACAAGATGAAACATTGATGTCTGAGTGTTTAGAAAATTTAAATTAAAATTAATGTTCCCGTAGTTATATGTTACATAAAATATTTATGTATGTTGGTTCAAAATATTTAATAAAGCATTATATACTTTTTACAATGTTAATTTTTTAAACATACTTTTATTAGTATACATACACATACACCAATAGGAATTAATTCAGTATTGCTGTTTTTAAATTCTTCCCTAAGATATACAAAGAAAGTGCAAAAAAAGAAAAGAGACTACCAAATAATTATGTCTGCAAAGGCAGTTACCAGCTGAGTAACCTAATATATAATAAACATGTCATAAGGCAATTTCTGTTCCTTTAATAAAATATCAAACAATTAAGCACAAAATCTTTTTTCTATCTATATCAAACAATATCTTACGCTTATGAATAAGAACAGATGCCGTATAGGCAAAAGAACCTTAAGATTTAATGTTGAATGTGGGAATACAAAGGATATTGATATTTTTTAAATTTAAAGTGTGCAAGTCAGCTCTGGTTTTTAGCATTTCAAACAGGTAATGAGACGCTTTTGTATATGGAGAGTAGTATTTCTGAACGTCTTTCATATTTGAGTATATGGTTCTCATTATAGTATGGCATTATATGTTGCCTAGACTGTACATTAAAAGAAAACCTGAAACATGCATTAACACTTGTATTCTATGCCTTAGCCGAGGTGACAAAAATATATAGGACACCACATTTCAGTAGTCCAGGTTACAATACTGCCGCACAGCCTCCACTTTATACTAGGACCTAAGAAGAAATGTTTATATTTGTACATCCTTTGATAATTTATTCACACGACTTTCAAAATTAAGCTGTCCAAAAATACGCCCAAATACTTAGCATTTCCTTAATGCTAATCGTAGTATCATCTATCTGAATTTTCGCAGATCATATCATTTAAGATTTTGCATAGTTAATGAGTGAACCAACAAATAAGACTACTGTTTCTGAAGCATTAAGAACGTCTGCTGTCTTCTACCTATTTAGCAACTGCATTTAAATTAAATTTAACTGTCGAATTATATTACTGACCATTAATATATTACTTGACAAATACAGTAGTATGTCTTATGCATACATATGATATTGGCACCCTGAAGATAATACTTTGGGAAAGTCAGCTGTAAAAGTCGCAAACAGCAGAGTGTCCATAATACTTCCTTGTGGCACTCCTTGGGATACTTGGCAGAATTGAGATTGTTAATTGTTTAACTTAACTGCCTGCTGTCTATCAAATAAATAACTACTAAACCATCCAAGAACAATATCATCGCATCCATAGTAATAAAGTTTGGCTACTAACAGAATATGACTAATATTAAAAGCTTTGCTGAAATCTAAAAACAAGATATATGATTTTCAATTCATCAACTGAATTGCCAAGTCGTTAACAACTTAGTTAAAGCCATTGCTGTGCCGTGTCCAGTGCAAAAGCCTAATTGGAACGTAGGTAGTATGTTGCATTTTGTGTAATGTGTTCTATAATTTGATTATAGACCTGATACTCTATAGCTCTGGACAGTATTGGCAGTATGCTGGTAGGCCTTAAGTTTACATATGCAGAGGCTAATGATTTTTTGACAATCGACGTAACAGTTGAATATTTACAACCTACAGGAAAATTACCAGTGTGCAATGAAATATTGATAATGTCAGTTTTTATGTCAATACAAAATTGCAGTATGAGCAACAGTATTTTATGGGTAATACCATAGATACCATGAGCATCGGATGTAATTCATTGGATTAATTTTTCTAGAGACTTGGTAGTTAAAGACTAAAAACTAAACAGGTCAGTTACTGTGTGGTGGAAATTTGTATGATACTAGTCAAGCTCTTTATGTGAGACATGTTGTCATGGAGCAGACTCTATGAAATAGGGGTTGATTTTGTCAGTATCCTGAATTTTCTTTGATAGTTGAGGTTTGTTTTTTGAAGTGTATTTGACATATATAAAGCGTGTCAAAGTCTCTTAGGATCATTGATGTTTAGCCTGCATTAATATTCAAAAAAGTTTTTTTTTCATTTTTAATCACTGTAGTAATCAAATTTTTTAGGTCCTTGTACAAGTAAAATTTAGCAATATTTTAGAGTTCTGGTATTTTGTGTAAACTACATTTTTCAACTTAATCATTAGATGAATTGTTAAAGTTATTCATGGTGGAGATTTCTTTTTTATAATAATTGTTTGTAATGGTGCATGTTAATCAAAGAGGGATAAATAGTGTTTGTAACGTATGGATATTAAGGGAAATAGAAATCAGATGAGAAAGAGGGAAGAAAGTAATTTAAAACGGAGAACTCATTATTGAAGCGCTCTGTATAATTATGATTTCAGTATAATAGTGTTTAATAAGCTTTTGCAATAAATAGGAGTTCTATAAAAATCATAAATTTATAAATCACAAACGCATCATTTTATATATGTACAATACATTTGAAATGAAACTCCGATTTATTAGTTATCTTAAATGTCAGATTTTAAAACATTTCTCAAAAAATGTTGAGAAATCTTTTGTATATCGTTCATTAAAAATATTCCACTAATAATACAACAAATTAATTATAGATATCAGTTACAATATATGCAAGACGCAATAAAAATCGATTTTTTTACAATGTAGTTAAATACACATGAATTAATGAAAGCCACAAAGATTAAATTACCAACCGGACGTCAGTATACAAGACAATGTATTCATTTATATCCCAGTTCCAGGGGGGTTAACAAAAAAAACATGACAATCAGGCATCTTACACTTATTAGGTATAGAGGGTGGTGAATTTATTTGGTGTACATAGGGATTTAACATGCAAAATCATACTTATGCATTTTCCTGCTTCCCTATTTATTTTACGGCAAAAGTGCAAGAGGCATAAATTGCTTAAAATCTAAAACTGTTCATAATGGCTTAGTTGCCTACCACCGAAATAGTTCTTCAGACGGACAAAATTCAAATAAACGTCGAAGAAGCTTAAGAAATCGTAATATCCATGACTCGATATGTAAATAACTTTGACATTTTTAATTTTAATGTTTGATTAATTAGAATCTGTTCTCTGATTTAGTTAAAAATGGTTTGTCTGTACACAATAATCGAAAAAAATCAATTTTTAACGTGGTATTATTCGGGATATAGTTTTAGGGAAGTGTGAGATATGTTTGCAAAACTAGAGTTCGTCCTGCCAGTAATCTGAGTTATGGGCACTACATTTGATTTCCAATGCTCCACCCAAAGGTACTACATTGGCAGGAAGCAAGTTTTTTTACCGGAAAATTTTGAATTTTGTCGAACCCTTCCTGTTCCAAGCAAGGTATGGATGTTTAACGTGTGTGACAACATTCACACGTGGACCTACATTTTACCTATTATCCGAATGAAGGCGTATTTTCGTGAAACATGCTCACCTAATATTTTTCAAGCAGACCGTGTTGGATTTCGAACCCAGGACCTTAGACTTAGTACAGCGAGTTTGGTTAACTGATTACAAAAGAGAAGGTGCCATATTACGTCATGCTCGGGAACCACGATCTTATATCTTGAAAGTTGGTGATAATGAATTGCGCAAAATAGGTTCTGACTATTAGGTGTGCTTCCTTTAAAACCTGATAATCCAGTTTGTGAGACTAATGAAGAACGCAGACCTTCTGATGAAGTAACTTTGAAGAAGTAAGTACTCCACCGAGATTCAGAATATGCACCTAGCTCAACAAGTGAGGATATGAACACGAAGCTTTGTAAACGCATTATGGACGTATTGTGTATAAACCCCAAAGGCTAAATCTATGATTTTTCCTTTACCTCGCTTTAAAAAAAAGTAAGATATTGTAAATATGTTGAAAGTAGTTCCCTAGGGATAGTAAAGCATAAAAGAATAACAGTTAGTTAGAAAAATAACAAGTGAAGATTTTCTGTTCGTTCGATATATATTTTTGTACATGTTCAAATAAAACTAACTATTAGAACATGTAAATAATATTTACGTTTAGTTTATAATGTATTTAGTGCACATCTTTTTGTGCTTAACAAAATTTTGCTTTAGATGTCTCGTGATAATAAAAAGCAGCTTACAGATGTTGAACTTGAAAGACTCGCTTTAAATTTCAATATGGGTGATGAGGAATTGGATTATTCTGATATAGATCCATGCTTTGAAATGAATGATTTGAATATTGAGTCAGATTCTGAAAGTGATGATATTGCTACAAAGCCACGAAAGAAACAACCACCTTTAAGAATTCAAACTGAAATTATTCCCGTTCCAACAACAGGTGACTGGTACGGATGAGAATTGTAGTCAACATGCTAGAATCAATAGGAAATGAGCAAGCAGGATGTAGGGAAAGGAGTCCATCAGTAGGTCATTCAAGTATAGTTCCATATAATGGAAGCGGTGGTGGCGTTTATACAAATGTGGCCACCTTTCGTATCAACTCCGAACCTGGTGAGATTTATTATGGTATTGTTGACGATCGAATTATTAATATGATTGCCGATCAAACAAATTTTTATGAGACACACCAAATAATTGATATCGATGCAGCTTCTGGATCTTAGTTTAGTCATGTGGATGGATCTCATAAGAGATTATTGGAACCAGAACTCTGTATGACATTAAAATTGCAAAATCAAAAATGGCACTAAATATATTTTAATTGATTTTTTAGAATGATACATTTTGCAGATGCCTCTAAAAGTGACCTCGGTGATCAACTAAATTCAATCCTTGGTTGATATTTTGATTAAAAATTTTCAAAGTTAATATATTCTGGGGGATCATATGTGTGTACGAAACAACTATTTAGAGGATGACTTCTTGTGAGGCAATACATGAAATAAGAATGCCATAAGTATGGTATTAATTTTTTCAAGCTATGTAGCGGCCTTGAATGTACGTACAACCTGAAGATATTGTGGTAAAAATCTACCAGTAGAGAAATATGTTCCTACTGATGTTATATTTTATCATTAGCTAATAACTTAGTTCAACAAGGTCACACTATGTGCACTGATAATTGGTATACTAATTTGGATTTATCCAAGAATTCTTCACGAAAAATACTAAAATGGTACTGTAAATTGACATTTGAACTTCTTCTAACTACTGCATTAGTAAATGCATATATAATATAATGTCAGTGCACAGCATGTACCTCCTAGTGGTCGTAGTGCGAGCAAGTTTCTACTGGCTTACAAAGTAATCCCCTTGGAAGAGGAAGTTCTAGCTTGTATTGAAAGATGTTAGGCACACCTGGAGGACTGGGAATCATGGCGAGGTCTGTGGCAGAGAGTCTAACATGCCAACACTGAACGGTAAGGTGCCGTTACTGTTAATAGGGAAAGCTACAACGGTAACCTGGTTCAACATAATAAAAAATTACTAACCAGACCTTTGAAAAAGCCTCGGACCTTCAAAGTCATTGTGGACAACTGAAACGGAAAATATCTGACCTATCAGATAACAACCGCACGAATCAGGAATGTAGATTTGGTACTTAGAGGGTCAGTGGAGTGTATGGTAAAGAGTATGAAATCATAAATGAAATAAAAGAAAGGTGCCTGGATGTGCTGTGTGTTAGTGAAACGAAGTGGAAGGGGAAAGATGTTGGTGAATTAGATGACGGTATGTTGGGTTTGTGGTCTGGAGTAGAGAGCAATGAGTTCGGGGCGAAAGGTGTCGGTTTAATTTTGAATGATCAAGCAAAAGCGTGCATGAAACAATATGAATTAGAGTCTCCCCGCATCCTGTGGGTTAGAATGAAAGTGGCCTTCAGAAAGATCTTTTTAGTAGCATGTTATGCTCTGGTAAATTACGATAGGGAGTGTGAGCAGTTTTGGCAGGAGTTGGAAAATATATTAGACAAACGCGAAAGGAATGACTGTGTGGTTTTATTAGGCAATATGAATAGTTAAGTCGGAGTACACAGAGAAAGTGCTGAACATGTGGTAGGTCCGTTTGGTGATCCAAAAACAAACGGAAATGGAGATATGTTAGTTAGTTTATGTGTGGAAAGAGAACTTTGTATCCAATACATGGTATAAACATAAGGACGTACACAGGTACACATGGCAAAGGGGAAATGCGAGAAGTATAATTGATTTGGTTGTATTTGTTGAAAGTCTAAGACAACTGGTAAAAGACACAAGAATAATGAGAGGGCCTGAATGTGGGACCTATCATTTTCTGGTTTTGTCCAAAATTGATCTTAGCCGAACGTGGGTATGGAGAAGAAAGCAGAATGTGAGACAATAAAAGTGAAAGTGGAATGCTTGTTGGAAGAGTTGACTCAAAGAGAGTATGCTACTATGCTGGAGGAGTTGTACGACTGCAAACAAGAATGGGAGAATGCTCTGAAGTCTGAAGAAGTGGAGAAAGTATTGTTTGAAGAACAGTATCATGAAATGTGCTTTGGAAGTATGTGGAACGACAATGGTTGGTACATGTAATAAAAATGCATGGTGAAGCGATGAGATTAAAAAGGTCATCAGGGAAAAGAAAGTGGGGTATAAGAGAATGATTGCAGAAAATGATGTTGAGTTATAAAAGTAACTTCAGAAAGTATATAAGGAGAAAAGGCGATATGTGAAAGAAGTAGTGAATGCAAGCAAAGAGTAACTTTGGGAGAGGGAGGGTGAAAAAATGTAAAGTGATTTTGAAGGGAATAGAAACTTGTTTTGGAAGTGGATAAGGAAGGCAAGGAAGGGTGAAATTAAGCATGTGAACGGCGTTGTTAACAGTAGAAATGGAATTGTTTGGGACGAAACGAGTGTGAGAAACTGTTGGAAGGGGTATTTTAAGACGCTGTATGATGGTAGCAAGAAGGATACAGATGACTGTGTGGATGATGAAGAGAGCAGTAAAGTACTGGTCGAAAACGTAGATAATAATATAAAGTTCGAATGTGGAGTAGATGAGGTCTGGAAGGCGGTGAGAACTCTGAAGAACGGCAAAGCGGCAGATGTAGATGGAATAACAAGTAAAATGCTTAAGTATGGGTCCAGGGTGCTGAATGAATGTTTGTGCAAAGTGATAGAGTTGTGTATAGAACAAGGGAAAGTGTCCGAAGATTGGAAGAGTGCGATCATTATCCCTTTGCACAAAGGTAAAGGCATCTAGGAATGCAAAAATTATCATGGGATAAGTATGTTGAGTGTACCCAATAAAGTGTATGGAAAAAATGTGATTGAGAGAATTCGTAAGAGAAACGAGAACAAGATATGGGACGTTCACTGTGGTTTTATGCCTGGAAGAGGATGTGTGGATCAGATGTTCGCAATGCAACAAATTATCGAAAAGTGTATGTGTGCCAGAAAGAAAATTTATGCAGCATTTGTGGATCTCGAAAAGGCATATGCCTCTGTGAACAGAAGTGAATTATGGAAGGCGCTGCGTGAATACGGTGTAAGCAAGTGCTTGATAAAATCTGTCAGAACGATGTACAAAGGTAGTAGAGCATGTGTACGTGTGAATGGCTACATGGGGCAATACGATGACATTGTGGAATGTGTAAGACAGGACTGTGTGATGTCCCCATGGATGTTTAATGTATTTATGGATAAATGTATCAGACGCTTGCGAAGGAATGGAGGGAGTGAAAATTGGTTAAACAAATGTCAGTGTGCTGTTGTATGCGGTTGACGCAGTATTGTTGGCTAAACCAACGCAAGATTTGCAACGAATGCTTGACAGGCTGTCAAAAGCATGTGAAAGTATGCAATTGAAAGTGAATGTAAATAGGACAAAAGTAATGATTTTTGACAGAGATGGCAGAATTGATGGCTTTGTATTTGGAACGGACAATGACACGATAGAGAAAGTGAATGACTTTCTGTACCTTGGTAGAAAATTTTGAGTAATGCAAAGCTGGATGGTGAAATAGAAAGAAGGGCAAATGCTCGAAGAAAAGTGCCTGGAAGTATGTGGGCAGTGAACAGGAATGAAGAATTGAGTATAATTGCAAAGCTGGCCATTTACAACAGTGTGTTTGTGCCAACCATTCTGTATGGGAGTGAAACTTGGATCTGACAGAAGAAGCATGTTAGTCATATAAATGCTGCAGGAATGAGGTTCCTAAGAAGTGTGTGTGGAAAAACATTGAGAGACAAGGTGTCAAACGAATGGGTTAGAGCTGAGTGTGGGGTGCAAGTGATCCTTAAGGAGTTGAGCAAGCGAAGCACACTTAGATGGTTTCGACATGTGGAAAGAATGAACAAGGATAGACTTACCAAATGCATATATGCAGGTAAGACGACTGATAGAGTTGCAAGTGTGGCAGACTGCATAAAAGATGGTTGTATGTAGTAGAGGATGTTCTAAAAGAACGACAGGTGAGGTCTGAGGAACAAAAGAGCATGCCAAAAGCAATGTATGAATGTCGCAAAGGCAAAGGAATTGTGTAGTGACCGAGGGATGTGGAGAAAGATTGTGAATGGTGCTGGGAGTAGAATTAATGCAGTAGTTTAGAGCTATACTCTGTATATCCTTCCAGAAAGAGGTGGTAAGTTTGGTTACCCCGAAAGGGAATACTGTGATTGGTATATAATGATATGATATATGATGAAAGTTGCCAATAGCAAAATATCTACAGTCGATTTCAAAAAGGAAATAATAAACTATCTAAGAACAAGCAAACTTTTGTATTAAGAACCAGTTGTAATAGTAGAAGTGACAAGCTTAAACTGAAAAAAAGCTAAGACTCATTATGTAAGGCATGTGTATAAACTTGTAACATTTGGGCGTTACGTAAAACCAAAAAGATAAAAAAAGGAGAAAAAAATAATTTGAAACGAACAACTTGTTATTGAAACACCCTGTGTAATTTGTATTTTGGTGAAATAGTGTTTAATAAGCTAGTGCAATCAATAGTTCTATGAAAATTATAAATTTAGAAATCACAAAAGTGGCATTTTATTTTTGTACAATATATTTGAAATAAAGCTCCAATTCACTAATTATTTTAAAAACCACAAAAAAGTACTACCAATTTCAATACATTTCTCATAACATATTAAGAAAGCTTATGTATATTAAAAATATTCCATTTAATAATTCACCAACACAATTAGACGGTTACATTGTATGCAAGACGCAATAAAAATCATGCTTTACAAAGTAACACAAAGGAAAAACCATGAGTTTATAAAACTCACAGGGATCAAATTACACCCCAGACAATATACAGGTGAACATATTTGTTTGTATCTCAACTACGCACGGTGAACACAAAGAAATGATGACAGTCAATCATTTTACACATGTCAGGTATACGATAGCATCTCTAAGACAGAGAAGTGAGGATAATGACATCATAAGACAGCTATTTTGAACAAAAGAATTCAATTTCTTAGACGTCAACACGAACAGAAGGGGCTAAACTGAAAGTAAAGGTTGGTATGTCGTAAACATAACCTACCTCAAACCCAGAGGAGATTTGGGAAATTGTTTCCCAGCAGAATATTTTGGAATAAAACCCCCAAAAGATTGAAATGATCTCTTGATGCGATGGAATTCAAGACCTGAAAGGTAAAATTGTTATAAAACTTAAATTTATAATTTGGTATTTATACAGCACTGCCAATGTGTGGTGTTACAATTTTAGGAATATAAGGTTTGAACACTGTGAATTTAATAATAAGCAATTAAGATATTTAATCATAGAATTTAGATGTATTAAGAATGAACTGATATTAAATTTTACCAAATTTTTGCTTAATGTATATATTTTGTTATAGAAATATTTGTAAGTACTAACCCACTATCAATGTAAGCATATTTTAAAATTTGTTTTATGCCTATTAGTTCGCAGAAATGTTTTAGTAATGTTGTAGAATAGATTTAAGCCAGGTAAGTGAAGAGTAGTTTTATTTGTTCAATCAGGTAATCTTTCCATTTCCCAAAGGAATATCGCGAAATTTACAATCCCATGGTTTACGCATCGGCCAAAAGAGATCATATTAACACAGACGTTGTTGGTGCCTCGACAGATTGAAAACCTATCAGGATAAGTGGTAGTAATAACGTAACTTGAAATTACACCTACGAGAAATTTCAATCATTAAGCAAGTTTGTTTAATTTTCTGCCATTTATTACTACAGGAACCCACTCCCATGCCACTGTAGTTGGACAGTGCATCCTATTTTGTTATGGGATTACCGCCCCTCTGGGGTAATCCCAAATTTAAAAACGTAATCCTTCAAACAACCGTAACAAACTGTTAGGCAAAAAAAACTACAAAATAAAACTAAGAAAGTAATGACATTTGTAATAATTGTGAAGGAACTCATAATACGTTTAAACACATTTTTTTAACAAACTTCATATCTTTTGGCTATTGTAAACTGTTGCGTTGAAATAAACTTTAAAAAATTCATATTGTATCATTTGGGGATTACAACAAAAGTTATCGTAACAATTTAGGCCCAGCTTGATTTTTTGTTAAGAATGGACCTAGATGGTCCATTACAGTAGTTCTTTACATTTAAAGCAAAATCTATGGTATATTAACAGAAGTCATGAATTATATTTCTTTATTAGTTGCATTAGACCAACAAGGTTGACAACATTCATTGACGTGTTAGTCCCATAGGACCATCATGGCATTTAGTGTTAAGGAAATTCAACAAATTGAATAAACTCTTTAGTGTACATATCATACATGCATTATCCAAATATATCGAACATACTAGAAAAAAAATATAGCAAAAACAAATAGAAAGCATAATATAAATCTATATTAAGTTCAATATAACAAACACCATCGACAAAATTCGAAGCATCAGTACAAAACACTGAAATAAAAACTATTTTGCCAAAGACAAGGCTACAGCTAAGACTGTGCAACTCCCAACAAATAATTGATCAGCTGAAAGCTTGAAAATACTATCTGCCTAAGTGAGTAACACTTCCGGAACCTATTTAATGTGAAAGTCAATCACCAATGGTTTAAGCGTATATCACCAAACATTGCTACTCTCCACAATATAATATAAAAGCTTTGCCACAAAACCATACCGTAATTAATATCTAATTCACACCAGGTTTCCTTATTTATGGAAATTAATCTTTTCGGTATGAAGTATTTTGCTTAACCACGATTACAAATGCCCAAATAAAATACACGTATAAATCCCCGCAACATCAAGTCACATTAAACTTCTTTATTTATAGAAAGTAAAACTTTACCAATGTTACGCCTTTCACTTAATAATTTCATAGCAGCAACGACATCTTCAAATGCCCATACAGAATCTATTATTGGTGATATTTTCCCATCTTTGAATAAATTGAATAGAACATCAAGGGTTTTTCTAATTTTTAAGGGCTCCACTTCGCTTAAAACACCTAAGTGTAAACCACCAACAACCCGGTTTTTTTCAATTAAAGAAAAAACTGGGATATTTTTCATGTTCCACCACAATTTAAAAGTTTTAATTAATGAAATTGCTTTATCATTTTGAATTAAACTATTAGCTCCTATGGTTACAATCCTGCCCAACGGCTTTAATAAACTTTGCAATTCATTAAAAACATGTCCACTCT
The DNA here is from genome assembly GCA_036346225.1 of Platerodrilus igneus. Lineage (NCBI taxonomy): Eukaryota > Metazoa > Arthropoda > Insecta > Coleoptera > Lycidae > Platerodrilus > Platerodrilus igneus. The sequence goes on from JARFIW010001380.1 coordinate 12,352,736, forward strand.
GGTTGTCAATAATTAAATCTACTCCAAGTGGATTTGATTTGTTTAACTGTTGTACGAGATTATCATAACTTAATACGTAGTCCACTGAATTTTCTTTCATTACGTGTTGTTTATTTTCCGAGCAAGTTCCAATTATGTTAACATTTTCGACAGTTCGAGCCAATTGTGTTGCTGCAACACCAACACCCCCAGCACACGATTGAATAAAAACAGTTTCATTTTGTTTCAAATTTCCTATATCAAACAGTGCAAAATAGGCAGTAAGATAATTCACAAAAAGAGCTGCACCTATTTCAAATGAAATATACTCTGGTAACGGATACACATTATTAGGACTAGTGCGTACTCTATCTTGAAATAAACCGCCATTGTAATTATAACATATAACTCGTTGTCCAACTTCCAAAGAATGTTCCTTACTACATCCGACAGCTGTAACAACACCAGCACATTCAATACCTAACACTAATGGTAGTTTGCGATTAGCAAATAACCCTTGCCTTGTATATAAATCCGCAAAATTTAGTCCACAAAATGAAACTTCTACTTCAATCTTATCTTGCAGCGGTTCTAAGGGATACTTATTGATGGAGATGCGATCGTAACTTCCAAACGCATTACAAACTACCGCTTTTGAACAAAACTCCATTCCGATTTAACTGAAACTTTACTAAATTTAAAATGATTATTAAACACAAATATAACACAATTTAAAAGACCTAAGATGTTACCCTACGCTATTAAATTTAAGATGTATAATTTATGTAAATAAAACAAAATAACCCACGAAATTAATTTACATGTCATTACAAATTTTCCACGAAATCCACGTAGCAACATTCAGTTCCTTATTCCTACGTTAAACGAGCGTCTTCGCTATTAGCCTTATCTAACCCATGGTCTGCTATGGTCATCGCATAGAGGATATGTCACCGGCTGTTTAGACTTGACACTTAACCTTGATAATATGAAGAACGAACACACATAACCTAACATGTTATATTCGTAAAATGAAATCTAAATCGTCGTCATGCGGGAGGATAATTGGTTTTCTAAATAACAACTTTAAACCAAAAATGAATAGCAATTATTATATTATCAGGAACGTGTGAAATAATGGTAGCGAAACATTGTTTTCTTGATAAATTTCGATGTTCTAGTAACTTAGCAGCCTGTAGGCGGGAACTTGATGGCTGAAAGTTTTAATGATTATTGTGTTGTCGAAGAGAAAAACCAGAAAAATATTTCCAAACTTACTGTTTTGCTGAATTTTCAATAAATAAAGAAGCGCTACTATATAAATTGTTAGGGACGGTAACGGGTTTTAAACATTGCTTGTCAACATGATATTGGTATAAACGTAGTTAGCCAAAGAGTATGCATCTGCATTTATTTGCAATCCAATTTAGTAATCAAGTTTGAATATTATAAACATATCTTACTTTATCAAAAGTTTCACAAAGTGATTAAAAACAACAAAAGAAACTTCAGACACCTATTTAGAATACCTCTGCATTTGACTAAATTGTTAGCAGTTAGTATGTGATTTTTCAACTGGACTGTTCGCTTCAGATCAATGTCAACTGCGAAGTTCATACCCTTGGGAAGAGCTCATGTATGCTAAGCATAACCTACAAGTATGAACCCCTCTACTTAGGATGCTAATCTTTCTATAGTAGGAACCACGAAAGAAGTCCTCTATGCCATAGGTCTAACTCAATTCAAAACATACGTTTAAGATTATTTAAAAGCTTAACTAATACACATGATAAATATAGTAATACGATTTGTATGTGTTTTAAATAAAGACATTCGTGAAAACGTTCATCTGGGAAAACAAGATATTCTATGGGGAAAACGACAGAGAAAAGTATCTGTCCGTATGTTTTGAACTTTATACTTAACATGCTAGCCTTTGGTAAAATAATGACTTTTCTTTAAAATAGGATATGTTTCGTAGTTTTTATTTGTAAATGGAATATACTTTTTAAAGTTTTAAAAGAATTATTGAATATTAAGTGTTTGGTGTAAAGATGCCACTAGTCATTTTATTAGAATGAGAACAAGAAAAAAAAACGTTAACTTTTCCATACAGCACGGTTGCCAAAGTTATCGCACCGAGAAAGATTTCAATGCAGCTGCCGTAAATAGTTTATATTGCAGTTATTGTACGTTTCTATTCAGATCAATATATGTAACTCAATTTATGAAAATGCGTTTTATTTTAACTGAAAGACACTTTCACTTTAAGAAACAAAAAGATAAAGATATCCGCAAAAGATTTGAAAAAAGTCAAATGAATTGCTGAAAGATATCGGGAAAATCTCTGATACTAAAGAAGTAGAAACAGAATGAAATAACATTAAATCCAGCTTAGACATGGCGGCCAGAGATATTCTGTGGTATACACAAAAAGAAAATAAGAAACCATCTATAATAAAAGATATCCTAAATTTAATAGAAGAAAGACGAAAATACATAAATAAATCAGATGAAACAGGAAAACAGTTACAAAGCCATAAAAAGGTCTGATAAATGGTAAGGCGTTGGGTACAGATAAGGTACAAGCAGAAACTCTAAAAGCTTCTCGACAAGCAGTAACAGAACGTCTCTTCCAACTTGTAAGATATATGTATGAAACACCAGAGATAGCCAAAGATTTCAAACGTAACGCCGAAGACTCCTACCAAAAAGGAGAGGCTCGAATAGATGTGAAAATTTTCGAACAATAAGTTTGACAGTACACGTGTCAAAAATACTAACCAAAATTGGACAAAGACGAATGGAAAAACGAGTTGAATAAATATTAGGAGAAGATAAATTTGGGTTTAGGCGAAACAGGGGAACACCAGAAGCTATTTTAGCTCTGAGGGTATAATAGAAAAAAAGTAGAAAAGTGGAAAGCGTATATATAGGGTTTGTAGATCTGGAAAAAGCGTTTGACAATGTAAAATGGAAAAAAAATGTTCGAAATACTCAAAAAGATTGGAATGCGTTTTAGTGATAGACGGATAATACACAGCTAATACAAAGAGCAAACAGCGGTAATAAAATTAGAGCAGCAACGTAGAGAAGTAAATATTAGGAAAGGCATGAGACAGGGATGTGCCCTATCCCCATTAATTTTTAACTTGTACATCGAGGAAGCAAGAATATTATCAAATGCAGGAAGACATTAGGAATGCAGGGACTAAAGATTGATATGCTTACATTTGCAGATGATGTAGCGATATTAGCATCTAATAAAGAAGTGTTAAAAGCTACTCTTAATGAAATGGAAACGGTTCTAACATAAAGATATGGTATGAAAATTAACAAAAAATAAACTAAAGCACAAGAATGCAAAGGAGGGGAAAATAAATCGAAAACAAGAATACAAATAGGTAACAAAAACTTACATGAAGTTAAGAATTTCTGCTATCTAGGAAGCCAAATAACGCGAGCACAAGGCCTAATGTTTTCAGTCCCAGATCAAAGTGTCAGCATAAATGTTTAGTTATAAAACTTAAATTTAACATTGTACATAACTTTCTCGGAACAAGTACTTGACGGCAAAAACTGTAACTATACCGTTTACAATAACGGAAAACAAAAGATACACAATATTTACGCCATTTGATAAAACATTTTAAACTCCAAAATACACAAGTTTTCCTAACAGTTATACAGTAAAATCTTAACCAAATATAAAAGTCTTGTATGTCTTAAATCTACAACTAAGAACTTAATCTAAACGCAGAAGCACTAGTAAGTACGTTCTCTATATAGTCAATAATACATTCAAGTACTCTTCTTTGCACCCGTATAGTTTCGGCCTCTGATTATTATTTCAATGTTTAAACTATTATCGGGTGATTAATCTTTTCTCCATCAAGGCTTTGACATCTCAACCTACTTTCAATACACGGGTTGAATAATTGGGAACTAATATGATCCTAAAAAATAAACTGAGCCGCTTGGTAGGAGATTATCAGAACATAATATATTACTTAGTCTATCTCGCGACCCTCTAATCAAGGTACTTGCCCTACCGAAACGATCTGTTGAGCGTGTTGATGCTAGAAAAGGAGTCTTGCTTTGAAGAAGGAATCTGCTCTTTTTAAAACTACACGAAGCATTCTAAGCAAACTCCAGACGGGTGAATCAAACTTTGATCTCCTATAAGTAGATTTCTCTATCTATCCTTTTATATATTTAAACTTACACAATTTTGAATTTTAGATAAATCTGAATCAGCACTAAACTGCATATGACCTGTTCTTGTTCTTGAGATGATGCAATTGTTGCTGTCATTATATAGTTTCTAGACAAAACAAATGAAACTGTATTAATTACCAAGATGACATCACCTTTAACCTTTTTTTTAAACTGATACGAATTTTAAAACCTTAGTTATAGATCGAATATGATGCTGCACAATAATGCTCGCAAAAGTTAGAATTTATAGAAGCCTAAAACCTACATTTACCGCGGGGAATAATCTAATCCTATTAACGGACTTTACTTATATTAATTATTTCTAAGAAAATGTCACAGTGTATATATTGTAGCGGGCTACTATTAACGCGTTCACCAATTTAGAACAAGTTATTATTCACTATTAACAAGTTGAATTAACAGTATATGCTTCATTTATAGATGTTTTCAGTCCAATTAACAATGAAGCACTATCACACTAATGTTATTTACAAACACTAATATCTTGTTAAACTAAGTCCTTAACCATAAGTCATCTTAACAACACTAACACTACTATAATTTATTTATTATCCTTTTGTCTATTTATATACAAGCTGGCGGTACAATATGCACGTTCACATAACACAAATTTATATTTATTATAAGACCTTCAAAACATAATGACCAACTAACTATACACGATATGATTTATATACGACATTTGGATATAGACTAATCGATGTACACTCATCACCGATCTTATATATATACCTTAAAAGTAACTAGATGATTCATATTCTGGTTTATGCTCGAATGTTCTAGATTTTTGTAAAATACACCTCGATTGTGCAACTTGCATGTTTGACGAGTTGCCTAATAGTTCGTAACAATATATATTGTATTTCCAAATGCAATCCGTAACTAACTCACGTAATTATTAGGGGAAAATATATGCTAAACATTGACTGCACTGCTTTATTACTGTATACTACTACATTATTGAATTTACTTATGGTAAATGTTTCATAACTAATAAAACATTTATTGTTTTTTTCTTCAAGATCTGTTCATTAGTAATCTATTTAGAAGAAAACGTTTAAAACTAAAACTTTTGTAAGATATAAAAATGGCTTCGACGCTGTAGTATTTGCGTCTGACACTATTAATAAAATGGAATTTTAAAATCTACTGCCGCCCTTATTCAAATATTCTATATTTGATCTGGTAAAGACCATTTGCAACACTTGTAGTTAATTTTGAAGTTTTAGCGCTGTAAATTGTTTGCTGGTTTAATCAGAATGGTGTTTGAATTTAAGGCTAAGTTTACCTAAGGGTTGTGTAAACAGCCTAAAGATACCTTATACAATCAATAGGAATTTCAGTTCTACAATAATATTTTAACTATAAAATAAACCGTCGTTATAAGTGAAATGTTCGAAATAATTATTCACTTTTCTAAACCCATTAATTTCATTATAACAATATTGCAAGTTGTCAATTAAAATTTTGCTTACATTACAAATACTAGTTGTTTAAATACCACTAAAATAATGAATAAAATACTCAATTAAGCTTAAGATAAAGATATAAGTAATATTTAAATAAACTTGTTAGATTTCACAGTTCAATCTTTAAAATAACAGTGCCCTCTTGCATACGTCTGCATTATTATAATACGCTTTCTGAGGAGTATTTTCTTTCAAGTTTAAATCCTCCAATAGCAAATTACCACATTTCACCTACTATTTAAAAATCTTTTAACAATTTAACTAATTGTCAATTATCAATTATATAAATACGGCAATTCAGATCAATGTAAACAAAAGTTAGTAGGTTGAAATTTAAAGGTGTAATTAGAAAAAAAGTTGTATCAGGTTATAATGTATGGTTACTAAATAATACATAAAGGTAATAGTTCCTGAACTTCTGTATTTCTATTGGAGGGTTTAACCTTGCAGCTAGACACATCTTTTTCAGTGTAGAATTTCGTCAAAATTATACTTTTAATTTTCTCCTTTAATACTTTGCGACGATTTAATAACCTCTCTTTGTAAATGTTAGGTTAGTTTGACAATTAAATACTTTTTATATATTTTTCGCGTATGTGACAATTTTGCATCGGTAGTGTGCATTATTTGTGGTATTAAAAATCTGCAATGTCTGTCTGGAAGAAAGCATCAAAAGTCAATCAAAAAACCCACCGCGAAAGACACCAGCCGCAGGATCGAGATCATTTGGGAATACTAGAAAAACATAAGGATTACAAAAAACGTGCAACTGATTATAGCTCCAAACGTGAAACACTAAAATTATTACATAAACGGGCACTAAATAAAAATCCAGACGAATTTTATCATCATATGATAAATTCTAAACTAAAGGAAGGCAAACATCATGAAAAGGTAAAGGATTCTAAAGATACTCAGAACAACTACAAATTATGAGAACGAAAGATATCAGGTATGTAGTTATGAAGCAAACACAAGAATTTAAGAAAATTGAACGTCTACAATCACAGTTGCATCTTATTAGTGTTAATAAACCGATAAAAAACAAACATACACATTTTGGAAAAAAGTTAGACAATGAAGCAAACATTAGCGACATTAAGACTACATGGTTAACTAAACATGAATTACATGACGTTGATATAAAGGCTTTAGAAGAAGCCACTAGGAAACGCAAACATATGTACTCGGAGTTAGCTAAACGTATCAAAAGAGAACGCGAGTTATCTGTTATTCAGGAAAAACTAAGGGTTAAGAAGAATCTTGAAAATAAGAATACACTTCTAAAACCAAAGAGAATTCGCAGGGGAAACAAATTCTCTGCGCCTGTGTACGAATGGAAATATGAACGAAAGAAATAATTGTTTTTGTGTAATAATGAATTTTTAAATAAATACTTATTTATAATTGTAATTATTCAATTTAACTACCATATACTTATTTTTTCTGAAGGATTTCGTTGGATAAAAGTTTTGCTGCAAAGCGTGGAAATGCTTGTGATGTTTTGTTCAAATTGAAGAATAGAAAGTGAGTTTATTTTACAGGATACAACATTTTAACAACTTTAATGAAAATGATCATTTTCTATACTATGTAAACCATAAATAAATACTATAATAGTGAGCTCAATATTCATCTGTACCGCCTGCTGCGATTTTAACATTTCAGTGATCACCATTTGCTTTGTGTTAATGTAACTAGATGATTTAGCAAGATTAACAAATTCCAAATTACAGTAATGTGGGAATTACGTTCTTTGGTTAATTTGTAGCAGACTTTTCACTGAATGCTAGTTGGTGGTTGTAAAGGTGTTTCTGAATAAAGGGAACTAAAGCGGTCACATTCGTTTTATTAAATAGCACATATTAAGCTGAAATAAAATACATTGGACCCTTCTAGAAATTACAATTACTTTCAATTTATTATTCTCATGCTTGTTTAACCCCAAAATATGAATTTAACGTTAGGAATGTAAAAAAACCGTACCTAACTTTAAATATTAACTTGAATTTATATTTGCTTGAATCTCCACAATAAGCAGAGGACCATCTATTTTTTTTATATAATTTTATGTTTAAATTTTTGATTCAAACTTTTTTGTTTGTATTTTTTACCACCACAAGTTTCAACGGTAGTTATTTGCGCCCACAATAGTTCTACAGTTGCTAATAGTTTATATCGATAGTTCATCCAAATTTGTTAAAATTGAAAACAATGTGCTAACTTCACGTAGCCCTGCAACTTCTCGAAAAAGTCTTTTCAAGCACAATATCTTATAGTTCTACAGTTATTGAGACATTTTAATCAAAATTCTGGCTTCTAACTATTTTTAAACAATTTTTGAAACTGGCAGCACCATATCGCATCATAAGAGTATAGTATCAGTTTTTGCAGGTTTTTACAACACTTTGGTATATTCCTTTAGTTGTACGATAGTTGATGACATAGGTGCTGCGTTATTCAATCTACTTTCTGGTATATTCCTATATTTCTACAATGGTTCTAATGACAAAAGGTGGGGTTCATCAATAGTTCCAGCCTCTTTTTATTCTTTATCATTTTCGAACCTTAACTTTAGCATCATGCCACAAGAGTGAAGTATCAGTTTACCGAATTTTTCAACCTGCTTTTTGATATATTCATATGGTCCTACAATAGTTGAGATGAGTTAGGTGTGTTTTATCAATAATTCTGGCATCTTTATTTTTTAAACTTTTCGAAACTTAAGTCAGCACCGTGCCACAAAAGTAAGGTACCAGTTCGACGGATTTTTCAATCTATTTTTTGGTATATTCCTATAGCTCTGTAATATTTCTGACAACAGGTGGGTTTTATCCATAGTTCCAGACACTTTTTATATTTTATCATTTTCGAAACTTAACTTCAGCATCACGCCATAAAAGTAAAGTACCAGTTTGAATCATTTTTCCACCTACTTTTTAGTATATCCCTATGGTTCTACAAATTTCATACGACATGGTGAGTTGTGTCGATAGTTCCGGTCTCACCATATTTTTTAACATTTTTGAAACTTAACATCAGCACCACATCACAAGAGTAAAGTATCAGTGTCCCTATAGTTTATTTTTTGGTATATTCTATTAGTTTTAAAATAGTTCGGACGACGTGTTGGTTTCATTGAGAGTGGCAGCTTTTAAAGTTTTAAGAACAATACGTTTGCATATCATATTTTGTTATGATTTTATAATCGCACCTTTGCATTAAGTGTGAATTGATAGTTTAGACCAGTGCAGAAGGTTGATATGACTTGAAGTTATTATGGCAGTCAACTTTTAGCAAAATAACTAAAAATGCAGATGTGTTGTACATTTTTAGTAAACTAAAAAACTCAGTTTTTCAGATAGGCACGCAGAGCTTTCATTATCGTATAATAACTGTTACTATCTAGATAAACACGACAAGCCCTGTAAGCAGAATTATAAGGAAAGAAACGAAGCTGAGATATAACAGTATAGCTTCACTTAATTACCTTTTAACTCATGGCTATGTCAACTAAGCGATACAAAACAACAACTTAAGCACACTCTTGTGTATTTTGATGTATTTTATTTTAACAACACTTCGTATCGTTAATTAATTTAATTTTAAAAACAATGTGTGACAAATCAACAGCAGTATTTTATTATAAGGTGACTGCTATACAATTGATGTTATCGGTAACTCATTCACCATCTGCATCTTGTAACGTTTTTTACATAAATTTATATAAGATTAAATTTTTCCGTGTCATGAAAGTTTTTCAAATTATAATACAAAAAATTTATCCCATCGGTTCATACGTAGGTGGGCTCTTTGGCGGTTGTTTTTTTGATCGGTGTCTGGCGGTCCTTGTTGACAGAGCACAGGTATTATAGATATATGGGGGAGAGGTAAGAGGGACGGAATCACTTTGCCAATGCAAACTTTTCATGCTCGCACATCTGTCTTAAATGATGGTTGGTAGACAAATCCCCATTCTTTTTGATGCTTCGCCCCCTCCACAGTTTCTAATGTTCACATGCCAAAACTGCAATGCAACTGTGTTTTCATGGCATGAGAATGCAATGTTTGCACCACAAATCATAGTTCAATGTCAGGAAAGGCGTGAGAATCGAATTTTCGTAAATTTTCTTGTAAAACTTAAATTTAGAACAATAATTGAGGACTCCCATGTGGGGTTTAAAAAATTCTCTGAGCTTAAATAGGAAAGTGAAATAGTGAAGCCTTATTAAAAAAAGCCGCAACAATCTGCTTATGCTATAATTTCAGATTTAATGTAATACTGTGGTTATAAAATAATTGCTAAACATGTGTAGGTATGTGATTATAAATGAAAATCATAATGGGTATAAAATTTGTCGCAGCAACATTATTATGTTGATAAGATTGTCAGGTTGAAATAGAAAATAATCCGCTTGTTTCTGAAAACTCGTTTGATGTATCTACATTGTATTCAAGTTTATTATGTACAAAAGAATTTCAGCGTACTATATGTGCATAAAAAATATATATAATCGTGCTTATTGGGTTTTGAAATCTGGCTGAAGAAACACAGCGTTAACATTTGCACAGAAGCATGCTGCCATAAATTTTTTAAAGTTTAGAGTATGCCACAAGTACTGAATGCGTATTATTTCAAGAACCAAAGAATAATACAGATGTACTATTCTGTTGCATAGTGAAAAGTATTTGTTCTACAAAACATAATGGAAAAGAAAAGGGGTAAGCGCCGTATAAAAATAGCAGCTACCATGATACAGCAACAAAAAGATGCTATTTCTTTTCGTCGAGAAGAAATGCAACGTCTCAAAGAGTTTGGAGATACAACTCTCCTATTCTTCATTCCTCTGCATTTTTTCATAAAATAAAAGTAGCAAGCAATTAAATCAACAGGAATTGATATTTAGCAATCCTTTTTAAATTTATTAAATATTTCAAAAAAAGGTAAATACATTGGTTCTATGATTTGTATCAGTTTGTCAACATTTTATCGTATGTATTAGACAACTGAGCAAACTTTTATACACTGCAAGATATAAAAATGATATGAAAGAATTTTTAACTCTTTGCGCAACAAGAGGTATAATCAACGTGATTCCTGATTCCTCAGATTGTGCTTAAGACTATGACTGTTACTGTTTGGGTATTTATTTAGAGATTAAGTTACACATTAACTGATCATAAAAGTTTTCTGTATAAAAATGTAGAATAGACTATTATTTAAGTTTGAAGTTGTTTTCTAATAATTTTTTTCAGTTACAGCAAAATGCATTCAACTCAGAAGGTTTCTTTCTTTAATACTGTAATTTACTGGTGCATTTTTTTTTGTATTTACTTATCAAGAGTTACTTGTGGAAAGTACGTAAGTATATGGTCTTGTTATTTTGATATCAAATATTTGATATATGGTACCACAGGACTGAAAATAGTCCTTACATTTGGTATTCCAATGCTCCACCCAAAGGTACTACATTGGCCAGGAAACGAGTTTTTTTTACCTGGAAAATTTGGAATTTTGCCAAACCCTTGCTGTTTCAAGCAAGGTAAGGATCTTTAACGTGCGTGACAACACAACTCCATTTTACCTCTCATCCGAACGAGTGCGTATTTTTGTGAAAAATGCTTGTTTAACATCTTTTAAGCAGACCGTGTCGGGATTTGAACTGAAATTAGTCCACTGAACATATATTTGTTTAATATTTTCTATTTTTGCACTATGTAATTCCTCTGGGATATGCTGGATAAATGTTGTTTTATATGCGAGTTGATTTTTCTTTTATAACATGTTGATTTCTTAATGGTTTGTATTTTTCTGTGTGATCCATCCCACTCTATGATGTTTATAGCTAGCACGGCAGTACTTAGTGGTCTCTTTTTATTGTTGCAGTGCTTGGTGATACCATTGTATTTTAAAACAAAACTAATGTGATATAGTTTCACTAGAAATAATTTAACAAGTCATCACACCGTCTGTTATTGGTTCATTGAAACTGCAGCTGATTTGATTGCAAGTACCTTTACCAGCTTCATCATGGTTACTTCTAGAGATATTGTTTTAGTAATGGCCTGCCTATTACATTTGTTTCAGAAGGTTGTACATATCAAAACCTCAATAATATTTTAAGTAATGCTTTAATTCATTTTAGTAAGAAATATCCGTATAGTGTAAAAGTTTTATGAACCGAGTGACACCCAAATGGAATGTAACTCGGTTCACAATGCTATAGAAAGAAAATGAGAATAGAGTGGTCCATTAATCAAGCAAATCAGAGAACCTAAAGAAGCTCGAACACGTGAATTTCCTTCTGAAGTAGTTGATGTTGATTAAAGTTTTGTTAAAACCTATGCAGATCCCTCACCTATGATCAGACCAGGTTGCAAAGTAGGAGATCTAACTGTAACAAATATTCGGGTTATTTAAAAATAGTTTTCGCACTTATTATGATACTTTGCCTACAATTTAAATAATTTCACCCTGTTGCTGATGTGTTAATTATAAGTAAACTGTATGCTTATTTTATTCGGTTTTATTACACACATACATTATAGCCTAACTACAAAATTTAAAGTATAAATACCTAATACAAGAAGCAATATCTCCTGACACGTTTTTGAAGTAAACCTTAAGTTATCCATGTGTCTCAATAACAACTACATAAACTCCTAGTACATTAGTTTACATTGTAATATAAAATCTAAAGAAGATTACTATTTGTTAGAAATAGTTCTTCTTGTGTAAAATATGTGTTCGGTCGCCTGGGAGGTATTGGTAATTCATCGACGATATGTGTTACATGTATGAAATCTGATTTTCCGAAATTGAACGAATGTTTTTGTGTTTATTGTTCAACTTAGGACCTGTTTGTCCTATACACATTTATATACATCAGATGATATTCTTTGGTGTAATTTCCGTAGCTTATTGGGCCTACTTTGAGTCTGTAATATAAACTTTCGAGTGCTTTATTTCTGCTGATATGAAGAGCATGATATTGCATGTATGACGTGGTCAACACTTGTTGGTTTTCAGTATATTTTGTAATCTAGCTCGTTATTTTTGTCGTTTAAGTATCTAAGTAGTTTACTGTGTTGTTTGTTTCTTTTTCTATCATGAAGTCGAGCTTTTCATGCTGTTCTCAAACTATAACAATGTGGACAAACTTCAATAAACAACACCGAAAATGATTTCACAATATAAAAAGAAACAACCGGCACAATAAACTAATTAGATATTTAGATAACTAAAATTACCCGAACTAGAATACAAGATATACAGAAAACTAAAACCACCGACTATGTAATAGATTGGATTAAGTCATGGAATAAATTTAATTATAGTGATAGAAAAAGGTAAAATAAAAAGAAATTATGACTGGAAAAAGAATTCGGGGCTTGGAATGTTTTTTACTTTTTAAAATCGGACACATTGGAAAATACCTACGATAAGTAAAGTGCAGTATACTCAGGAGAAGAAAAGAACACAGTAATTAAGTGGGGCGTATATTTAACTAGTGATTACAAGTTATGTAATTGTGGTATATATTAGCTTTTGCAACGAACTTAGTACTTATTCTAGCATTCTAAAGAGAAGCATCATCGCCATTAAGTTATGTCCTGGAACTGGTTGGACGTGTACCTTCATTGATTTCTAACCTAAGCTAACTTACACATTTTCCTGGCATTCTCACATCCCATATCTTTCACAGTCTGTGTGCAATAGTCAAAATTAGGTCGACTTTTACCTATGTTTTTCCTTTTTATCTCTCATATTTTTACTGTTTTCCAAATATGTTTTTTTTCCCTAGCATTTCTAGTACGTCTTTGTTCTCAACTTTGTCTGTCCATGTATCTACATCACACAGCTGTAGCACCACATTTCAAAGGCTTCAATCTTTCTCCTGTCCGCTTCTCCTGTTGTCCACGTTTCACATCCCTACAGTGCTGGTTCCACACATATGCTTTCAGCAGTCATCCTTATTTCCATGAACATAATAGTTGCTTTCTCTTGTTAAATACAGCACGGCTTTGTGCTAACCTTTGTTTTATATCTTTTGTGCTTTTCCTATCTTGCGTTGTTTGACTTCCCAAGTAGCAGAAATCCTTAACATGTTATAAATTCTGATTTCCTATTTGTATTCTGGTTTTTGACTTATTATCCCCGACTTTACGTTCCAGTACCTTAGTTTTATTTTTGTTAACTTTCATACCATATCTTTCTGTTAGGACTGTTTCCATTTTATTAAGAGCTGCTTCTAACTCTTTCTTGCTAGATGCTAATATCGCAATATCATTCGCGAATCTGAGCATATTCATGATTTGTTCTTGCATAGTAATTACAAATGTTTTTTTATGCTTTTGACAGTGTTCATTGCCTCTTCGATATACTAGTTTAAAATTAATGTAGAGAACGCACATCCCTGCCTCGCCCCTTTCTGAATATTAACTTCTCTACGTTCCTGCTCTAATTCTATTACTGCTGCTCTTTGTATAAGTTATAAACTATCTGTCTATCCATATAACTCATTTCTACTGTTTTTAGTATTACGAACGTTTTTTCCATTTTACATTGTCCAATGCTTTTTCTAGATCTACAAAACCTATATACACGCTTTCTTTTTGTTCTATTGTTCTATCGATTATCACCCTTAAAGCTAAAATGACCTTTCGTGTTCCCCTGTTTCTGCTAAACCCAAATTAATCTCCTCCTAGAATTTTTTAGGCCGTTTTTTCCATCTGTCTTTGTACAATTCTAGTTAATATTTTTGACACGCGTGCTGTTCAACTGTTCAAAAATTTTCACATCCATTCGCACATCTCTTTTTATGGAATGATGACTATGATGCTACATTTGAAATAGTTGGGTATCTCTCCTGTTTCATACATATAACTGACAAGTTGGAAAAAATGTTTTGTTACTGCTTATCTTTTGGTTTCAGAGTTTCTGTTTGCGATTTATCTGTACCAGATGGCCCGTTACTTTTCAGGATTGTAGATGCTAGTTCAAACTCGTCTCTAAGTATAAGATATCCTAAGTCATCATTTTAAATGTCTATTTCCTGTTCCAATGATGTTAGTCCCCGTCCTGCATTTAAATTACCTGTATTCTTGCCATCTATCCGCTTTCTCTACATTTTCTATAATGATGTCTCCTTCTGTGCCCCAGGCTTTATATCTCTAAAATTCATTCTAATTCTTTTGTGCGCTTTGTCTGTCTTCCCCATTTCCATCTTAGTTTGTACCTCTTTACACTTTTTCTCAATCCAGTGTTCTTTGGCATTATTACACTTGCAAATAATTTCCCATTTTAGGGCTTTGTATCTCTGTTTCCCTGCTTCGTCTTTTCTGTTTTTGTATTTTCGCCTTTCTTCTATTAAATTCAGAATATCCTTTGACTCCCATGAGTTCTTATTTTCTTCTTGTTTGTACCCTAGAATATCTCTGGCCATAATCTGTAAACTGGATTTATTGTTACTCCATTCTGCTTCTACTTCCTACGAATCAGAAATTTTTCCAATATCTTTCAACAATTCGTTTGACTTTTTCTCAAATTTTTTGTGGGTATCTTTATCTTTTAGTTTTTCAAAGTCAAAGTGCCTTTTTCCATTCCTCTTATTCAGATTTTTAAATTTAAGAGCGGCCTTCATAATTACGATGTCGTCGTCAGTGTCTATATCTACTTCTGGGTAGCTTATACAGTCTTTTACTTGATTCTTAAACAGTTGTCTAACAAAAATGTAATCTATTTGATATCTCCTGGCATCTTCCACGTGTATCGTCTTCTAGCATGATGTTGAAATAATGTGTTCGTGATGGTTAAATTGTTCTTGTCGCAAAATTCTACCAGCCTATTTCCCCTGCCATTTCTCATGCCTAAACCAAATAAACCTACTACCGATCCTTCCCTAACCTCACCTATCACTGCATTAAAATCTCCCGTAATTATTAAATTTTCATGCCTTCTTACGAATCATAGTATGTCTTGGATATCTTTATAAATCGCTTCCCTTTTCTTCATTGCTGTAACTAGTTGGACATGTGAACTTGTATTATTACTGCAATTAACTGGTATAGATTTTAATCTAACCATGGGTACTTTTGTTCTTTTATAAGTAGTTTTCTACACAATGCTATATCTTTTTCCACGTAACTATTCCTAGACCCGCATTTCCTTCCTTCGATCCTGTATGAATTACCCTAAAGTTTCTGCTCCAAAAATCTCTCACGTCTGGCCATCGAATTTTTCTAATTCTTAATATGTCGAATGTTAACCTATTCATTTTAACTTTCAAATTCTTTAGTTTATCTACTTACTTCATGTTGCTAACATTTTAGACCCCGGCTCGTAAAATGTTCCGGTTCTTTTTAAACTGGCCGATCATATGCACCAAAGGAGTTTCCATTCCGGAAATCTGAATGGAGGACTATTTTAACACCGGAATCTTTTATCCCAGAGTATGCCTTTATTTTAAAAACTTCTTGGTAGGCAGTGTACTTGGATGGGGACGGTTCCGTGGCTTAATTGGTTTGCGTGTGATAACTAAGCTCAATGTCCCGGTTTCGATTCACGATACGGACCGTTTGAAAAATGTTAGGCGCACATTTTTCATAAAAATACGCTCTCGTTCGGATGCGAGGTAAAATGTAGCTCCAGTCTGTGGGTGTTGTCAAGCACGGTAAAGATCCTTACCTTACTTGGAACATTAGGTGTTTGGCAAAATTCAAAATTTCTAGGTAAAAAACTGGCTTCTTGGCAAATGCTGGTAGAGCATTGGAAAATCAATTGTAGTGTGTACTTGGGAGATAATGTAATGATTTCCCGTCGTCTTCCACATTGCAGTAGTATGTCTTAGAATGCCAAACCAATCCTTTTGGTCTCTTCCATTCTAAGTACCTAAAGAGCTGCTGCCCTCTTTCGGGGACTTGTCTTAGTCTGGTTCTTCGCTGAAGACCAATTGGCTAAACGTATGGATCGACACTTTAGCTCACGCAAAGACGCCTCGTTCAAGTATTCTACCTTCTTCAAAGTGAAGGTCCGTTTAGAAAGGTAATAAAGCATGTTACTGGATATTTTCAATAAATGGAGAGAGATATCAGATTGACTATACATGGTTGTCACTTTACAATGTTGACTATGGGGATTTGCCTAAATTAAATTAAAATAGAGAAAAGTTATGATATATTGTGCTATTTTAGAATATGTTTTGAAATAAAAAAATATCTATAGAGTTTTACAAAATATTGACCAAAAACTAAAATTTTACAAAAATATTAATCTTTTATATTCTTATTGTTGAGGATATCGTTTCAAGATTGTTATTTACAACATTATAACTTAAATTTTAAAGTATACATATAGGTATACCAAAGCAATAAATAAAAACCAATTCGCCAAGTAGTCTATAATTATATAATTTGTTCTTATTTGAGCGTATAATATTTAAAGCTTTTAATACTTTAAATCCTTTTCATTATTCATTTAATATTGAAACTAGAGTACGGTGTCATTTTACAGCCATTCATTTGAAAAGCATTAATTTTATATTTTTAATGACCATTACTGTTGTATATGAAAACTGATTTAAAAAAATTTATATTCATAATCGATGAGCAGACTAAAATTCGATTGACGTCTACTGGATGGCAGCTCGCAGGATATCACAGTAATATGATTCTGTAATATATTTACTTATGGTAAATAACAACTAATTCTGTGTGAGGTACTTAACAAAAGCATAGAATAATGATACTTTTACAAAAGCGTATATCCAATTGCGAATTACAACAATTATGGAAGATAAGCTCCAAAACTAATTTAATGAGGGTTTTGTTATGACAGATACAATATGACAATTTCGTTTATTCGTAGAATTCATCTATTATAACATGTGTCAGTTATGTATTTCGTGTCATAAAAATTGTGTTTTCGCATTCTAATATATAATTCCGGACACATCTGATTTCTTAAAATGTTTCAGTCACGTTAATACATAACGAGACACATTGCTGTTAATAGTTTTCCTTTATGTCAACAAAGTTTTAGGTTACCAAGCGTGCTTTGGTTTCTCTGTAAGATTAATTTTTGTATTGGAATCACAGGTTTGTATCTTACACAAAAACCAGAAATGTCTATTCAAGATAAAGTTCTTCTTCGCAAAATTAAGAAACGCGAGAAACAAAAATTAAAAATACTACAGTTGAAGGAAGAAGAGAAAAAAGAAAAGGGTTAGTACTTAATTTCCTATGTTGCACATATTTCAATAGAATTTTTTAAAATTTTAGCACAGTTAGATGTGGACACTGAAATTAAACAAATGAATAAAAGGAAGCCGCTGGATACAAATGATGAAGCAGGACCCAGCAAAAGTAAGTACAGGCAATTTTAAGTTAGTTTATAATTGTATGAGGTTTATAATGCTGGAATGATGTAGAAAAGTGTATGATTAGAATTTACCGTTTTCCAGGTCTGTAATTTTACAAAAGTTTGATTATCCATATCTTAAGAGCAGTTGGGGATGCTTTGATGACTCTATGGTATTGTAATATTGCACCCATGGTAAATGGGGTTACAGTGCTAAATGTTTTAAAGTAAATTTGTGAAAATTGATGAAATAAGGGCTGCAATAAGCACGTAAACAAACTTGGGGAAATACAGCATTAATAATATCTTTATTCGTTTTTTTGTAGTTTGACAGTGAGTTGAGGATTTAATAAGTAAGTGTCACTTATGTAAAACTTAATCAAGTTTCACTGTTATTTTAACAAAAGCGTCTTCGATATTGATTATTGAATTGATACATCTGTAGATTCTGTACAAGTTATTTTTATTTAAAATATCTTTTCCAGTATCTATTTCACTGTTGAAAAACATGTAGTTTTCCGATTACCAATAACTCAATATCTACTAACCCAATTAAAATCTAAATTTTTAGCTTTATAAATTTGATGACAGAGAACATTTTTTAGCAAATTTTGAGCTATACCATTAAGACTACGGGACCAAAAATATTTTTAGAATTCTCTTTCAAATGATATTGCACACGATATATCAATTAGACTTTTTTTTATCACCCTAATCTAAAATAATTATTTTTCATTATTGACTAACGACATATGCACGTCATCAAGACCTAACATTATGCCAAATTTGAAATTCCTACGTTACATAGTTTTAGAGATAAATCTATGCGACTGATGGACACAAGAACGATCTGATCTTATAAGGATTACATTTTTCCTTTTAAAGTACGTAACTTTAAAAAAGTTAAAATACTTTAATCTTCCTTTCCTCAATTTATTTTAAAAAGCTGCATATGGAATCATTGTTATAGAAGATGGTAAACTCGCCCTCAGACACTAGAGTTGTCACTATGACCTCTGATCTACAATTATTCCATGGCAACCACTCTTCCAGTGTATTTTATGCTGCGGAACGACTAAATTACATTTTCATTTTTGGATTTCACCAATGACTAGGAAATGTAAATCATACAATTGGGAAACGTCACAATTAATAATTGTATGACTGATAAAAGATGTCGCACCTTTTTAACTGTGACAACTTCAACAGAATACAGTATTAATACTTGTTATTTGACATCCGTTAGATGTTACAGTATATCTACGAGATACATTTCAATATAATTTATTTCCAAAAATTTTGTGTAAGGTTTTTAATTATGCCTTGGTTCTGTCGCCCTAATTTAGATGAACACACTTGGTAAAAAAATCACAATCTCGGTGGTTGTATGAGACAGTACAATTGTCTCACAAGGCAATTTTCAATTTTGAAATTTAAATCTTTTGTGAATAGGAGCGGTTCTTCGTAAAGAGCTTTATAGATAACATATAAGCTTTTTATTACAGAAAAGCATCCAAGCTTTTTGACATTCCAATGACCAAAACATCAATTTTTGATTGCCTGACATGTTTGCAAACATCATAATCATTACTTTCTCTTTGCTTTTTTCCCATCTTGCGTTATTTGGCTTCCGAGGAGCAGAAATCTTTAACTTGCGGTATAGAATTAGAGCAGGAATGTAGAAAAGTAAATATTAGGAAAGGGGTGAAGCAGAGATGTGCCTTAGCCCCATTAATTTTTAACTTGTACATTGAAGAGGCAATGAATACTGTCAAATGCACGAAGACATTTGGAATTACTATACAAAGGATTGATATACTTAGATTTGCAGATGATATAGCGGTATTAGCATCTAGCAAGGAAGAGTTAAAAGCTGCTCTTAATGAAATGGAAACAGTTCTAACAGAGATACAGTATGAAAATTAACAAAAATAAAACTAAAGTTCTAGTATGCAAAGAAGGGTACAATAAATCAAAAACAAGAATACAAATAGGTAACGAGAACTTACAAGAAGTTAAGAATTTCTGCTACGTAGGAAGCAAAAAACGCAAGATGGGAAAAGCACAAAAGATATAAAACAAAGATTAGCACAAGGTCGTGCTACATTTAACAAGAAAAACTAACTACTGTGTTGAACTTTATGTTAGACTGCTTAAAACATGTGTGGAGCACAGCACTGTACGGCTGTGAAGCCTGGACATTAAGAGAAGCGGAAAAGAAAAAGGTAGAAGCCTTTGAAATGTGGTGCTACAGATATATGATGAAGATATCATGGACGGACTAAGTTAAGAACAAAGGTACTAGAAATGGTAGGGGAAGAAAGAAATATGTGGAAAAGAGTAAAAAATATGACAGATAGGATGATAGGCCACATACTAAGACATGGGGGAATAGTGCGGAATATATTAGAAGCAGAGAGTGGAAAAAAGAGGTAGAGGTAGATCTAGGTTAGACTATTGCACTCAGATAGTGAAAGATGTAGGATGTGGGAATTTCAGGGAAATGTGTAAACTATATCAGAATACTAATCAATGGAGGTATGGATCCAAACAGTCCCAAGATGGAAAACTAATGATGAAAAAAATAACCGTACTTAAACATGATGATTATTATACACAACTACAGGTAATGGTCCTGCAATATTCTCAACTAATGTTAATTGTGTGAAAGGATTTACTGGAAAACTATCAATTAAGCAAATGTCTAAGTTTTGGGGGTATCCTTGGCAGCCACAGACTGCTTAACCTCCTTCACATGCACCTACATTTAATTTTCCAATGATCCACCCGAACGTACTACATTAGCCAGGAAGTTTTTTTTACCTGGAAATTTTGAATTTTGATAACACATCACACACGGGACCTCCATTGTACCTCTCGTCCGAATTTTGTGAAAAATGCTCGCCTAACAATTTTCAAGCGGATCATGTCGGGATTTGAATGGGGGACCTTGGGCATAGTAGTCACATGCATACCAACTACACCTCGGAGCCATCCCCTTCACAAACCACTGAATCTCGGTGAAATAGGGAACATAATTAGAAAACAATAGAAGTGCACTTAAAGCTGATGATTATTATAAACAACTACAGGTGTTGGTTATGAAATATTTTCAACTAGGGTATTCAAATAGGGTATATAATTGTAAAACAATAAAGGTGACTAAACAGCATCTAACAAGAAAGAACACCGGCTATGTTCAAAGACAACAAACATAGAAACAAGAAGAAAATTGTTTAAAGCATGTGTATGGAGCACAGCACAGTACATCTATGAAATGGGGGCGGTAGGAAGGCAGACAGAAAGAGATAGAAGCCTTCTGGAACGTTGTGCTTCAGATTTATGAGGTTGATAGCATGGACAGACAAAGTTATTAACTAGTAGGTTATAGAAATAGTAGAGGAATAAAGATATCTGTGGAAAACAAAAAGAAATAGGAGAAATGACAAATAGAAGGGTCCATGCCGATATAATCAGCAATTGAATCTATATGATCTCTTGTGCCAAAATGTCTTAAGCAGATCAATTTCGAGAGAAACTAAATAATACATATCTGAAGAGGCTCAAGTAGATATTCTGTATTAGGCAACAAGAACATAACAGTCTCTTTTGTTAAACGAACCTTTTTTAAAAATACATAAACAAGCAAAAAACCTTCATTTAGAGTATAAGTTACAGATAAAGCACCACTTGATGTAGACAATACTTAAGTTACATTTTTGTTACCGTGCACTAGAACGTTATCCTAATTTTCACTTAAAAATCCAAAATGTAACAGGCACAGTTGACCGTAAAAAAAGTCAGTTGAACCCTGCAGTTGCTGTCACATGTTCTCGAATTTTGGTGTTTTTTTTTATACACTTTTTCTTCTAATGCATTGTGTTTTTTTGCTTACTATTTTTCAATTTAGTGATTAATATATTAAACACTTGTATTGTAGTTTATTTCTGTTTTGCAGAAAAGAAAACTAAAGATTCTTGTGACACAGAAATGGAAAATTTTGAAGACGAACATCAATTAGAAGGAGATGGTAGTAACAAAGAAGAACCATGTAAGTGTCTTAAGATATGCTTTTGTATTATAGCTGTGTTATATAATGCAGGATACTACTTATAGATATGAAATCAACATTTGCACTAACGTGTATTATTCACGGTATACGTTTCGGAACATTGTAGGAAAACTAATAAATGTTTAAAAAATTTTGTTCACATGTGGATTAAGGCATATTAGAGGTACATTCTAAAATTATTTTGAAATTGTACAGGGTCTTCCAAACACTAAATAAATAGCAAAGTTATGTGTTTTAAATGAAAGCCCCTGTATATTATTACATTTTTGGATTCTACGGTCAAAATAAAGGTCTTTTATCAAGGTTTGTTATACCTAAACCTTAAGCTTTTTGAAGTAATTAAATTTTTTCCGAAAAACAACCTAATTTTTAAATATTAAATACAAAACAAATATTAGACCTACCTAAGCGAAATTTCTAGTGAAGTGTGAGAATTGATCATGTTTTATACACCTATTATAAAAACTTAAATATCGTATACAAAGTGTTCAGAAATCTAATTAAATTTTTTAAGAAGTTCAAGTTGCTATAAGTTAATTAATTTAAATACAACCCTGTATTTTTTAATACGTTACTAAATGCACAATTTAATTCCCTATCAAATCGTATGAGGATGTCCTATATCTAACTTCACGTTTTCACAGAATTCGCCAATTACTCGCATACTACAGTTAAATTTTGAATAAAAGTAATGATTTATCTAGTTGTGTATAAAATTTTGAAGGGTAAAATTATTTTGACATTTCAACATTAATTACTCTAGTCGTTATTATTTGACTTGATCCTGTGGACTGTTATTGTCTTATAGACTAAAATTAATAACATGAAGATTTACCAAAAAGAAGAGCGCATTGAAATGATACTGATATCGATTGGGTAAATGTCATGAAAATTGTTTATTGGTTTCTCAAGTACATGCTCAAAGATACTCGGAAAAAAACCATCTCAAACCAACAGTTTTTGACAACGTTTTAAAAGAGTTTAAGGAAACTTGAAGTGTCGAATACAAAAGAACCTGTTACAAGTAAACCTGTAACTGATAATAAAGATAATTTTTATAGGGTAATTGGCTCAGTTATTGAAAATCCCTATGTGAGTCAAAACCAGATATCCAAAAGTAAAATATTAGCCAATGAAATATTTCAAGAATACTTACAAAACACAAATATCATCCACATAAAATCCAACTGTGTCAAGAACTTTATGGAAATGACTTCCAGAAGAGAATTGAATTTTGCATGAGGGTGTTAGGGGAAGAAGCAGAAAATGAAAATTGTTTTGACAGTTTTTTTATTTAGTGATGAAAGCACTTTTCATAACAACGGACATGTGGACAGGCATAATTTCCATTATTATTCAGATTCAAACCCCATCAATACAGAATGATAAATAATCAACATAAATGGTCAGTGAATGTGTGGGGTGAAATAATAGGTTCATATTTAATTGACCCTTATTTCTTTAATGGTCCATAAAATGGTTTGGTGTTTCTGAATTTTCTGGAAAATGAGATACCAGTGTTGTTGGAGGAAGTTCTTCTAGAGAAAAAAAGAAGCACGTGGTAACGATTAGGTAGAGCCCTGCCTCATTATCATCGTGAGGTTTGTAATTTTTTGAATAACACGTTTCCAAATAGATGGCTTGGAAGAGAAGGTGATGTAAATTGGCTTGCTAGGTCACCAGACCTGATTTCACCCAATTTCTTTTTGAGGGGCTACATACATTTAGTTGTTTAACATACACCTTCAACTTTATCCATAAACAAAGACGTAAATTATGAAAATCCGGGTCGCCAAAATCGCCTTAAACCTGGTGGATTGCTGGTTGTGAAGTTCTTTAAAAAAATTTAGTGTTTAGAATCCAACTAATAACAATGAAGGAATTAAAAGATAGTTTTAGGCAACACCTTGGTGTACTCCAACCAAACATTTTTAAATAATACGATATATAATTTAGAGGAGTTAATGTTGCACATCATCGAAGGTCATATTGAACATTTGAAGTAACCAGATATAAACCCTATTATTTAAGCCATTTTATCTTTTTTTCACTTTTGTTGTTAACTTAATTAGTTACAAAAATTAATATGGTAACTTATATCCCTTACTTTATGATAACATTCTATATTACAAGAAGGAATTGCAAAGAGATTAATTTTTAAGGTATGGTAATTTAAGTCACATATATACTATATTATTTCTTGATTTCAAGTAGCTAGTGTAAATTCCTTAAATTATTTCTCGGCATATATACTTAAGTTAATTTAAAGGATGAATAAAAGGCGAATGCGACTGATACTCCTTGTTCAAAGAACTTAAGTTGAGATTCAGAAATGAGTATTTTTTTGATAATCTGATATTTTACTATAATAATTTTATTATTTGCAAATTATTATTATTTCAAAATTTCATGCATATATTTTTTTAGTGCCTGGCTCCAATATGGCTTTAGAAATCTTAAGCAACAGATCCTTTGATTCGCTTAAGGATAAGGTTTGTGAATTAACATTGAAAGGGATTGAAGATATGGGTTTTACAACACTTACGGAAATTCAAGCATGCTCGATACCTCAGTTGCTCGAAGGACGGGATCTTGTTGGAGCTGCTAAAACAGGTTCTGGAAAGACACTTGCTTTTCTGATCCCTGCAGTTGAACTTATTTATAAATTGAAATTTATGCCACGAAATGGTAAGTTTATAATAAAGTTATTTATTTAACGCTTAAGCTTTTACAACAAATGTCTATATACTATATCACTCTTAAATTACTATGTTAGCATAAGAACATTAAACTGTTTAAATGTGACATTACATGTGATTTTCCAATGCTCCACCCGAAGGTACTACATTGGCCAGGAAGCGAGTTTTTGTTACCTGGAAAATTTGGAATTTTGCCGAACCCTTGCTGTTCCAAGCAAGGTAGGGATCTTTAACGTGCGTGACAACACTCACACACGGGACCTCCATTTTACCTCTCATCCGAACGAGGGTGTATTTTTGTGAAAAATGCTCGCCTAACATTTTTCAAGCGGACCGTGTCGGGATTCGAACCCGGGACCTTTTAAATGTGACACCAAAAATGTCTATTTTATGATCAAATTTATTGGTGTTGTTTATTACACTGTTCATTGGTGAATAAAAACTATATAGGGTGCAATGAGAGTGAGGTTCTAAAAAGTTACGATCACATACCTCATAGTAAGACACTCGAATATTAAATTTCTCTAAATGGAGATGATTCACTATATTGTTATTTAATACTTTAAAAGAGAGACAAAATCATGGTATATCCTCCTGTTTTTAAGAGTATGCATTTCAGAGTATATTTGCAGCATGCGATAATCAGAATTGCCATAAATAGTATGCTTCTTATAATAAAGATATTTAATACATCGTTTCTGAATGTCCTCTAACCGATTAATGTGAACTTTATAATAAGGTGACCAGCAATACAATCATATTCTGGAAAACTTCTAATGAATGAACTGAATAATGTAAATTAAATGTCATTTTATTATCAATAATTGTACCAAGATTCTTCACACAATCAACTCTGGTTAGTGTGACTTTATTAATATTATAATTGTAATTTTCAACACCAAAATGTTTCCAACTGTATTGTATAGTTGTGTGATTTTTACTCATTAAACAGCAGTGCATTATTTTGACACTGCTTGTAAAGTCTGTCTAAATCGTTTTGCAGTTTTACCATATGCCAGAGAATTTATTTTGCAAAAAATTTTGACATCATAAGCAAATATAAGAAAGTGGGACTTATTTCGTTTATAAACACAGAAAAGGAATGGGTCCCAGGTGAGAACCTTGGGGTACTCCGGAGTGACAATATATCTTTTGATGTAAATCCTTAAATTCGAACTTGTATTTGATCTGATAAAAATGAAGACACCCATTTTAACAGTGCCAGAAATTCCACACTACTTGCATTTAAATAACAGTATATTGTCCATACAAATTAAATTCACGATGATGTCAAATGTAGTACTAAAGTGTGTGTCTCTGTATACAAATGAATACCTAGAATTACGCTTTAAGAATATTGTCGTTTAAAACAATAAAGGTTGATAGTTTTGTATGGTGTTGCCACCAATTTCTCTTGCAAATCCAAGCATTTGGCATTCGACATCTTGTCATTTTGTTGTTTTGCTGGTTCTTGTTTAATTGTTTTTTCATTTGTTCTTGGATATTTTATAAAACAAAACAGTTCTTTTCAGAACTAAAATATATTAATTTGTGAATACATATAATATATATATATATATATATATATATATATATTGCTGTGATAAGGGGTTGTTTAGGGGCGTATTGAGTAGTAAGGGTCGTGTAGTAACTGTAGATAGCAATGGGAATCATAAAACTGCATTTATTTAGCAGAAAAATAAGTAATTCGTACATTATGTAAATAGCAAGCATTTAACACCCTGTATATAGACCGTTATCAACTTTAAACAATGCTAGCAAGCACATCTTTTGATAATAGAACGCGCATTCAGCAGAGAAATAATCGTACATGTTATTAAAACTACGTTGAGAATGTTCAACAAGTTTATAAAATAAAGACGCAGAAGATAAGACAAAACCTAATAAGTCCTCATGCAATTACGCTTGTGATAAAGAAGGAACAATATGCGCTTTGATAAGAAAACACACTTTCAAACATCAGTCTAAATAAATACATGAACGAAAACAGCACTAGAGTTACATCATTTATTTTGTACAATTATCCAAAAGCATTATCTATACAAAACACAGGCGTAAGTTAAAAGTCTGGCCACGATAACAAATAATAAGGCAATCAAAGATCGCAAATAAACACCATAACACGGAAATCCAAAGAAGTTACATCAGAAATCAGCTTGAAATATTAAAGACACAACCTGGTTGGTTGCGACAATCTGCAAGACTGCTTGTAGTGGGAAAGGCTATTTAACACCCACCGGTGATAAGGCAGGTCAGTTTCCACTTGAAGCAGGTTGAATCCACATCACTTTTAACCAGAAATCTACGCGTCAGATAAATAAAATTTATAATATAGTGAAAATAGTGCTGTATAAAAATTATGTTAAGAATATATGAAAAGTTTTTGCCGTTTTTTCAGAAAACGTGAGTAGAAATTGGTTAATTAATGTAAATTAAATATTAAAAATGATATAGGGCTTCTAATCTGCGTCGAAAATACTTCTGGTATATTTCTGGACTATTTCTGGTATAATTCTGGGATAATTCATAACACTAAGTAACCCACGAATTCAAGAGGTATTTAAGGGAAGAAGTTAAGGCGTATGCAGAGAAATATAGAATAAAGCACGAAGTGATTTTTGGAAAACAAGGGGTAACTGTACTGAAATATTGGTTCGACAAAGCAGAGCATTGGTATCCAATTGAAGACAACAAGGGGGTGTTGATCCACAACACGAAACAACATATCAGGAGATCACAGGTCAGATCTACTTAATTTTAAGGAATCTTTTCAATTTAAATTTTAATACTGAATTTATTCAATTTATCCAAAACTTGTAAAGAGTCAACAGGAACATTGCATACGTTTAAACTTACGTAATAAATCAAAAAGGGTCTCGAACGTTCCAGATTTTTTTATAAAGGGTGTTGTTTTTGGTGACTTTACATTGAATTAAAAGTATATACATTTTGGGATAAATAATCCATATGATATTAATTGATTGAAGGGTGTATTTAAAGAATTTCAAAAATTGTAAATATTATATGCTTTCATTATATGAATGTTGATTGACTTCGTTTTATCAATTCAAAAAGGTAATCATAAAGGGTTGAAAGAAAATTGATCATCGTAACGGTGTGCACTCTGTGTAGATTAAAAAGGGCTAGCCGTGGCATAATAAAAGTAAAAGCTTAATTTGAGAGAAACACGGAGCGGTGGCGTTAAGTAGAACGTTTATTACACCGAGTACGGCTTTATCATATCAATTTTTATATGACGCAACAACATGGGGAGAAAACTACATAGCAATATATAGACATGATAAGGGCATTGAAGCCCAACTTCTACAAATAAATCCCTCCAAAATATAAAAGAATTTGAAAAAATTGAAATTTTCATAAATTCATGGTTACGCTCTGAATAATACAAGCGTACTTTTATTCATTGATGTTCAAGCGAAAAAATGCAATAAGGGCGAAGCGCTAATGGGCCCAAAAAATACGTCCATGCAAGAAACATGTTGTTGATATAGATGGTTTCGACAAAGATACAATTAGAAATGTAACCTACCAGATGTATAAAAGCAGTTAGTAATTTTCAAACACCTTGAAAAGCAAATAATTTTTTGTATTTCAGAGGAACACATTACTGTAATAATGCTACAACAAAATCTTTGTGAACGATACATATTAAAGGAAGTAGAACTTCTTTGTGGACAATTTTAAAGGATATTGGATTTCAATATAACAGAGGAAATCTACAATATGTACATCATGAAACTAGATGGATAATTACCACATTAAAAAGTGCCAGAAGGGCACGTATTGTAGTTGTGACGGTTAAAAAGTGAAAGAAGTAATCTAACATAATTATTGGAAAATGACAAGGGAACGTTTCGAAAATGACAGCAGTTACACTTCAAACGAGTATTCATTACTTCAACGGTGTTTGAAAGGATCAATATTATTTAATGCAGTGTATACATTATGCACTTTATCGACATCCATTTTGTTGTTAATAGGATTGATTTCCTTATTGATATAAAACGATTCTATGCACAACCTGGTCTTATGATTGGGTTCACTGTCCAATATGATGGTACCATCGAATAAATGCATATGTTTGGTTGAAAATCACGTGAAGACAATGCACATTTAGCGGAATTTTTTCGACAATCACTTCTGTCCTGGTACTGGAGAATCAATCTCTTAGATCTATTAGGCAAAGATGGCGATCTTGCACTTCATTTTGATCAACTGTTCCTTTTTTACGACATTCCTGGCCCTCCCTAGTCCTTAGTTGATAACAATACGTAATTGTGGATTGATTCCGGTTAAGGCGATTTGCAATTTCTCTGGACAAAAAATAACACTTTTATGCAACTGGACAATTCGACCTCTGTTGAGTTCGCTCAACTCTAGGCATAATCACGTTCTCAAAACACGAAAATAAACTAATGTTTAATAGGTACAATACAAAATTCAGCGAAAACTTGCAAGAAATACACCGGATAATAATGTTAAAAAGAAACGACAGTAGTGTCAGATAAAACAATATCACTTGATCTATCGCAACGAAATTTTAATCAATTTTACCTTTAAGTAGCTATACATATTTGCCAAGTTTGATCAAAAAATTCCCAACTATTCTTGGTGTTGCAATTTCCATGTCATTGAATATGTAATGTGTCTATTTTTTAGTTCAAGAGTAAACGTGAATATATATTCAATATCAAACTAAATTTTGAATGGTAATAAATGTAGATTTAGGGTAAGAAAAGCAAGAGTAGTTTATAAAGTGCAGATAACATTGTAACATGACTAGCCTTCGGTCAAAGACATGTTACATTATTTATAAATACAGAAGTGCAAATCTTTGATTTACATGTTATTTTTGCAATAAAAAAAATAGATATTGTGTGGTTTCATAATAAAAGCTAAGGAAATATATGCTTTCATTGTCATTCTCTATGGGTTTCCTTTAGTGCTAAAGAATATGTATGTACTTTTTAACTTTGTTTAATACTGATAGTTTTTGACATATGCATATTGATTTTAAAAGCCATTTTCAGGGACTGGAGTCATCATTATATCACCTACTAGAGAATTGTCCATGCAAACCTTTGGTGTTCTAAAAGAACTTATGAAATATCATCACCACACATATGGATTGGTGATGGGCGGTGCAAGTCGTCAAACAGAAGCTCAAAACTCTCTAAAGGTATGAATAGGTTTGTTTTTGTTACTAACTACATCCAAATTTGCAGGAATAAACATATTAGTAGCAACACCAGGTAGATTGTTGGATCATTTACAAAATACTGCTGATTTTTTGTATAAGAACTTGCAGTGTCTAATAATTGATGAAGCCGATCGAATTTTAGAAGTTGGTTTTGAAGAAGAAATGAAACAAATAATTAATTTACTCCCTAGTATGTAGTTGCGACATTTATTCATTTGTTATAATAATAACACTTTCAGAGAGGCGACAAACAATGCTTTTTAGCGCAACTCAAAATAAGAAAACTGAAGCCTTAACGGCTTTGGCATTGAAAAAGGAGCCAGTTTATGTTGGAGTTGATGATAATAAAGAAGTGGCTACTGTCTCCGGGTTGGAACAGGGTTACGTTGTTTGTCCATCTGAAAAGCGACTATTGATATTATTTACGTTCTTAAAGAAAAACAGAAAGAAGAAGGTGATGGTATTTTTTAGTTCTTGCATGAGTGTCAAGTATCATCATGAGTTATTCAATTACATCGATCTACCTGTTATGTGTATTCATGTAAGTATTTGTTTTTATTCTTCTGAATTTATTTCTAAGGCATATAAATTATTTAACATTGTTTGCATATTTCTTAATAAAGGCATTTATTAATAGAGAAATGAAATTTAAGATTATATAAATTATTTTAAATCATTAAAAACTTTAGAAAATTCATACAATTTGGATATAGGGTAATTTAGGATGTTAAGGGTTAAAAATTAAAGTAATAATGTACTCAGTGCCTCTAATGTTTTCTACCTATTTTATTTAGATTGCCATCTGACTTTTTACTGTTTATTTATTGACAATAATTAACACAAGGACGCTTAGCATCTCACCCATTTAATTCGATTCATTACAATGTTATAATTCTATTGTCTTCAGTTTACATTTCACTTATTATATAATCTTAAATTAGCGAAATGTCATAATTATAGAACGCTGACAATTAGCTTTATGGTTCATGATATTGCAAATGGAATGTGCACAACAATATTTCAGTCAATTGTTGTTTATTATTTCACTTGCACTTCGAATGTGGTTTGGCTGGTTAACAAGTTTTGTAGATAGACGTTTTCCTTATTGAAGGAGTCTCTTTTGTGTTACGCTATCGACCTGGTCAACATCAAATTATAATAATTAATGTATTGAGATGAGTTTTGAATAGATTATTTTATATATTTTTGTATGGTTAATGCTTTAATAGTATCGATTCTCGGGATTTTTTATTGATTAATGATTTACCAACGGAACGAGTGTTGATTAAATTTAAGCTTAATGTTGCTAGTTTAAAATATTAAGGAATATGTAGGTATTGGTATTAACATATTTGGTAAAGGACAATAAACAGTTTATGAAAAGCAGGTATTTAACTGTTTTCGGTGTTGTTATTAAGCACATTTCGACTAATTGGGATTTATAAATATCTTATAATTAAATATTAGAAATAGCAAAAATGCTGAGTGATGAATAGTTTTATGGTCTTTGTAGAATTTTTTACTTTAGCAATACCTGGCCAGATTTGAGGTTAAGAAATTACCTTTCTTTAGGAAAGTATCTGTGTATTTATATTGAAAGTATTTTGTGTTAATAGAATTTAAGTTTAGGTCGATTTTTGTTTGAATTCATTTAAAAACACGGTACACAGACATATTTGTGGAATAAGCAAGATATAAGCAAGGGAGATTTATGCAGAATAACCATCTTCCGTGTAGATATAATATCCAAAAAGGCATTGCTGTGACTCTCGGTTTGGTACCCCTCGATTGTGACAGAGAAAAACCTTTAATGTAACGTGGAATTTTTGTATTTCAGTTATTTTATTTATTATTTTTATTTCGAATTTCTATTTTCTTTTATAATTTTTCCATAGTGACCTACTCCTGTGCCACTGCAGTTAGCCAACGCATTCTTATATTGTTACGTGGTCCCTGTCACTTCAGGGCAAATCAAAATTAATTAACTTCACCCTCATTTTGCCCTTAACAAATTTTATTCACTAGTAACCTAATTAAAAAGTTTATGCACTTTATTAACTAGACCCTTGGCAATGCTTATTACTACAATTATGTTTCTGACCTAAACTTAGCTATTCTGTTCATATGCACTGTTTGTGTTTTACCTACATTGTATTTGATTATACAGTTTAAGTTTACACGTAAGACAACAGTATGGTTCCTTAAAATAACTGTTGAGTTTTGGCTGATTCCCCAATGCTAACAGGACTAAATCTCCAACCTTTATTATATTGATGGTTTTGTTTACATTATACTGTAGCGTTCTCTTTTTTGCATGCTCTTTGTTTTCCAGGCTCATTTGTTTTGGATATAGTATTATCCATACTTGACTCAATATTAACGACGATGACTTCTTGAATTCATTAATTGTGCAATGCTTAAAGTGCTGTCCGATGAACATATTTAGAATTCTGATTTTCTAATTCACCAGCTGTTTCTTGCAACAGCAATAGAAGTTTCTCGAATGGAATACTAACCTTAATAAAATGGACTATTTTGTATACCTTATATCTTCCATTTTTAGCTAAATACATACTTATTCAGTTTGGTGCTACCCTAAAACTTACTCCCGGATTGTTGATTAACGCTGCGTCATTACATTCTAATTAAAAAATTTTACTGTGTCCGAAATCGCTAACTTTCTTCTCATGGCCTGTTTTTTTATTTACATTGTTTGGTTTGTCTTTGATGTTCTTTCTGTTATAAAATTAGACATTTGTAAAAAATTAAACGTGTATATTTTCATTAGACTCGCCTCGTCCAGTTCCGGCTGCTGGTAGGTATGCTTGTTTTCGTAGTCCTGGATTCTGTAATTTTTTGAACCATTTTTGACTTTAAAATTCTTACTTGTGACAATTTACTAAAAAAAAATAACTGATACTTCGCAAGTTATCCTTATATTCTGCTTTAATAATTCATAAAATTCTTCAAGTTCTGTCAACAATGCATGAAATTTTGCTCTATTGGCTACATATCATTCTCACTATTTAAATCTGCAAAAAGAGAATCTGTTGAATGCTCGAAACTTTCACTTCAATTTCTAATGCATAAACTGTCTGCTCGTTTTTTAAAACCTTCATCTAAATCTTAAACTAATTAAATTTCACCTCAACAAATTATTAAAAACTTCTAAAGTCTAATACTGCTTATCTGACATATCGCAATACATATAATATATTACACTTATATAATTATAAAGGTTTTGTGTACTTTACAATTTCATGCGATTTTATAATCTGTTACTGTAGAATTTTAATTTTTACAGCCCTATTGTCATTACACATTTTTCTATCTTAAAATGTATATGAAACTTATTATAATTAAAACGATTACTATAATTCATAAGTAGGCAGACAATTTTATCCTGTCACTCGAATCTTGGTTGCACTGTTAATTACTACTCCTATGGACTGTACAATAGTGTCCTCTTGTTTTGACTGTAGGATGCCGATAGCAATAATAAAATAAAATTTAAAAACAAATATTTCTTGCAAGTTTAGAATATTGTGCTTAAAGTAAACTTTGCTTACTAATCTAGTTAACTACTTACAGTTTGATTATAACATACTTTGCCGAATTAATTTTCATACTTATTTTTATTTAATTACAATTCTCAAACGGCTGGTTTTCAGGCAATGTGTTCTAAAAACATATATATAAAGCGTCCATCCTGGAATCTTCTGATTCGCAAGCATGGCAGGGTTGCCATGTAATGTGGTTATTTCTAATTTATTTAGATCGTCATCTGACCTGTTACCCAAAGTTAAATCAAAATGAACAACATTTATTATTTATTCATTTATTGACAATAATTAACACAAGAACGCTTGGCGTCTCACATGTTTAATGTGGATTTATTACAATGCGATTATTCTATTGTTCTCTTCAGTTCTACATTTCACTTATTAAATAATGTTAAAGTAGGTAGATGTTATAATTATAGAACTCTTACAACTATTAACCATTACATAAGTAGCTTTGTGGTTCATGATATTCCAAACAGAATGTGCGCAATAATCTTTCAGTGTTGCTGGATTAAATGGCTTAATTTACCCTACACACCATTTACTTCAATCGTGGACTGTCACAATTTTTCTTTTACTTATCTTACAATTTGCCAATATATTCAGTGCAGTAATACATTTGCATAAATTACTATTATGTAGAGTTACTGTTCTTTAAAATCTAAGAATTATCATTGCATTATAAATGCTTACAATATTTTCTATTGCATTTTGAAAAATATCTTTTTCTTCTACCGTCTTAAGCGAACTGATTCCTGTCACTAAAATTAACATTTCTGTTTCTAAATAAGAGCATAGTTCTTACTAACATCAATTTTAAATCATAGGCTTCAAAGTTCTTTTCCTCTTAGATTTATTACTATCTTTAGCATGTATTTTATTGAAATGACCGTTTTTTGTACTTTATGTAAAGTGATTGCTTAAATGTGATTTATTAGTTCAGGCAATGCACAATTTTAAACTAGCATGCACATTTAATAGTCTCTCAAGCAAACTATCAATTAGTTGGAACTGTTCGTATTTATTATCATATAGTGTGTTTAACTAATGAACCGAATAATTAAAGATACCATTATTTGTGATATCCCTTTGATAGGTTTTTAATCATATTTCAATTTTAATAGTGTTTGTATTAGTAAATCTCACCAATAGAGTTAGACAATTTCCTTTAAGAAATATATTTTTTAGGTTACATGCATTTTGATCTAAGGTAGAAGTATTTCGGTATCATATATTGTTCATACTCATAGGTGGTCAAATTCATTATGGCGGTTTTTAAAGGTTAGAGATGATGCCATCATCGTAATTTTGTTCTAAATCATTAGTTTTATTATTCGTTCGTTTTGATTAATAATGCATTATGTTGTCGTGCAGATGATTTCATCATCTGAGTATAAACCCTTCACAGGCAGATTTGTGCTGACGCAAATAAATAAAAAGTCCATTTTTCTGGTGTAGTCAATTTATCCATAAGCTAGTTGTACATATTTATTAGATTGAGAAAACAACATAAGCATATTTTCAAATTGTAGTCTTAATTCATCTTTATGAAGTTTACCGAAGATGTCTTGAATTATTTTATGAAGTGAAGACCCATTTGTTAGAGCAGTTCGTACTTACCACTCAAACAAACAACGTGCAACTGGAGTAGGTTAGCTGTCTTTGAGAAAGGTTATCGAACAGGCTGAAAGTAGTCAATCCATGTTTGGATAATACCCTACCAAGTTGGTTATTTTTAATTTTAGGGGAACATTGATTCCCAGATCTACAACTCTTATGTTGGAGATAATAGTTTGAAAGTCAGAGACATTTAATGGTGTATGTCTTAGCTAGGGTCAACAATCACTCACCAGGTATTTATGAAAACTGTCCGAAACTATACCCAAGAAAATTTACTAAACATTTTGAATTGATTGCTTGAACTGATAAAATATACGTCTGTGTGCTTAGATTAAGAATTTAGTTAAGTACATTTGTGATATATTTGATTTTTAATATTTGCTTAAGAACATTTATTGTGTATTTGTAATGAACACGTGTGTGTAATACACAATCGTGTATAATAGTCTAAAGGTTTGCCCTTGTTTAACACATATACGATTGTGGCATCGCATACTAATGCGAAAGATAATTAATTTTATCGGATATTTAATGGATTTTGTGGGTTTTATGTATTCCGGCCACTTCTCAGAATAAATGTTTTATTAGATATTTACGTAGTTCTAAATACGTATGACTAATATTCTAGAGAATTCTTTATTTAAAATAAATTTCTGTAATCCACAGGGTAATTAATTTACACTTTAATGCAAAAAAGGTTGCATTTTATAGACATATTTGTTTTTAACATCAAAACCTGTTTTTAATACACGTATTAGGTTAGAATTGGGTTTCTTTAACAAGATTATAGTTTTGTATCCTAAATTGGCAAAGCTAGTACTATTTTATGCTATTTATAGCAAATCAAATACATTTTTATCAAAAATGTATTGATAATTAATAAGTGGAATTAAATTAAAACGATCGATTTACGATCGCATTGAAAGCGTTTTACGGTATTTTAGAATTAATTATTTTTACATACGTTACTTGCTATGTATTTACAATATGCTTGTATCATAAAGGGTGATTATTTATACACACATAATTGCATTTTTTTGCTTGTACATTAATGAATAAAAGTACGCTTGTATTATACAGGGGTACCATGAATTTACGGAAATTAAAATTTTTCCAGCTTCTATTATATTTTAGTGGGATTTATTTGTAGAATTTGGGTTTCAATGACCCAAAGCTCCATTTCATCTACATCTAACCAATATTACGAAACATTTAAAAAGTAAATAATAACAAAAAAAAACTAATATCTACTTCTAATTGGTCAAATACGTGTTTCACTAAAAAACATGATATGATTAATATTTGTTTCATTGAAATTTTACCTACTAAATTTTATGTGCTAAATTGTAATTCTCTTTATGAGAATGATTAAATGTCGCAAATAGGTCATATTGCATTATCTAGTAAACATCTGACCTCGTAAACTTGAGAAAATTCAAATTATGTAGATATTTATTTGTATAGAAGACGTATTCGTGAAGTGCCCATATAAAATGTATTAATGCATAAAAATCGTTGATACTGGTTAGGGTAATGACAAAAAGGATTGTGTTCTTGATAAGAATAAAGATATTTATTACGATTGAATGCATTTAAATATTAAATTATGTTATAAAAGAGTTTCATCTATATCTTATAATAAAAGTATTGTGTTAAAGAAATTTACTTTGAAATACATTTATTTTATGTAACACCGCGTAAATGCATTTAACTAACTCAATTTTATCTAATACTGTGTGCATAAATACTTTAATTTTCATGTAATAGCAAAAGCATTTACGTTATTTGAAAAGTGCATTGATTAAGTTTTGAAGTAATTTAAATTTAATAAAGAAAATGCATTAGTATTTCGAATGAAAGTGAATAGCAGTAAGGTAAGAAAGCTAGTTATTGAACCCGTGTTCTATAAAACAATCTGGAATATTGATAAGACAGGTAAATGACATCAATTATTATATAACACGAAGCAGTACTAAAACGATAAATTTTTGAATGTCACACATATGTAATGAGACACCTTTTAGAACAAGCCAATTCGAATGTTAAAACAACACAAGAATCCTTGAAGCCTACGTCGGGAATGCTCGCCGTTATCGAAGCCAATCGATATTGAAGAAAAGGACAGTCTTGATTGAAGCTTTTGCCGTAACATATTATTCATGAAATTAGATAATATGTCATGTAGTTTGAAGTTCTAGCTAACATGTATAGTATTTAGTAGTGAAAATTATTGAAATACATAATGGAATATAGACAATTTTAAACACGGTTTTTAGAGGAGTGTTACTGGACAACTGACATTAAAGTTTTTATTGATACTCAAAAGTGAGAAGATTATTTGAAGTACTTACAACAGTCTAAAAATAGATAATTAAAAATAATTAAAACTACCACAAGATACTTTGTTACGTTTTATATGGATCAATTGGCATGAAAACGTCTACTTTTTAAAAAATTTAAATGATTTTGGAGTATGGATTGGTAATTGTTTTAGGAAAAGCCAACAACAAGCAGATTCATAACGGTGAAATAAATATATCAGGTTTAAATTTCTAAAAGGGCTCATCTATCAATTAATTAGTTGTTGTATAATGAGGTTTTTTATGTGTAAACTTTTTTAGTTTTGGAGTAAGAATGTGTGTAAAAGTCAGTATAATTTAATTTTAAAGGGTTGGCAAACCTATGATACAGGTTTTCACCATTATACAAGGTGATAATTGAACCTAGCTTGTTACGGTAATTTTGTGCTGACAAGGAAGAAAAATAAAGTAAGCATAAAAAATAGCCTGCACCGAGTACTGCAACAGAAAGGGAATCCTAAAGAATGTGCTAGCTAAAAAGTCGCAAGTGAAGTGGATCACAAAAAAAGAAAAAGAAAACCTCAAGAAAGGAATTTTATTTACACACCTCTAATTAATAAAAAAAAAACTCACAAAAAAAGGAAAATCAGCCCGTGTAGAAAACAACATTTATCCAGAACATATCCCGGAGGATTTACACAGTACAAAAATCTTTGTAAAAATAATCAATACACCTTAATTACCTCAAACTAATTTTTAACTTCAATCTTAATATTTACATAAAAAATAAAACATACTTACATAGTGTCCACAATCGCTAAATAAATGGAAAAAAATAATATAATAGATAACAGCAATAAAAAGAAAAAAGAACCATGGCAAAATGCATTTCGTAGTAGCTGTAACAAAAAATTCAGGTAATAACATCACACCTAAATAATAGGTAACTGTAAATTTTATATAGCAAATGTAATAGACAGCCAAAACTAATCTTATTTCATCATTCATTTTCAAACGGCAAAAACTCCTGTCGGTAGCATTTTCATAACCATACACCAAAGCAATTAAAATTTACCAGCTGTTTCTACACAAATTTGCGTATCTCAGTGTTACTTGAAAACAATTACGTAAACACTTTCCGTATATAACAAAACTACGTTTAATAAAATAGAAACTTAAATTTGAAAACTTTATCATGCAATGACCAAATGTAAAAAAAAACTATTATTTGCTTTTCTTTATTAAAAGTACTGAAATAATTGGAGCACAATAAATACGTTTATATAAATTAAATGTTTATACCCAAAAAATTAAGTAGTTTTGTCTTGTAAATTATAAACAAGGCATAAATAAATAAATACGTCAAACCAACTACATGGGTGACTCAGAGAAACCAATATACCAATACCCAAAAAAGAACACATACATACTCAGGTGGGATGATGCCTTCAAAAGTTGCTCTTCCAGACGTCTTGTTTTTGTCCTTGGAAGATTCTACGTCCCTGGAACCATCATCCAAGGAATTTACCAAAACTAACAACAGATTCTGCCATATGTTTCGACCATGATCGATGAAGTGTACAAGGACTGATTTAAAATTTGCAGCTGCAGAAAAAACCAATCCTCGTGTCTCCAAGCCATTAATAAAACAAACAGTCTGTGATGATTATATTATTGGGTAATCTGTATATAGCAAAATACATGTTTGCTCACAATTGCGGTAACTATATTTAAACTGGTATTAGAATATGACAAATAGTTGCTTGTAAAAAAAATTGTGGAATTGTGGAATTTCAATACTGTAATTTTTTTTAAACTTTTGTCGTCTAATAGTTAAAATCAAACACGACATGGAAATATACAAAAATAATACTGTATTTGTATGCATACAAACCACAAAAATAAGCCAATGATCGGACTCTCGTGAGAAACAAAACTTTGTGTGGTTTTCACGTATGCTTGCATTAAAATATTAATACGATGGGAATTTCCTTGCATGGGGTTTTTAAAAGTCTCCTGAACCTAAATAATACAATAAATGTTAAAGCTTTTAAAAAAAAGCTTAACAACTTTCAGTTAAACTCTAAAACTTTTAAAAATTTTAATTGCTATTCCAATGGCTTCAGCTGAAGCAAAATGATGCTTTTCTACTCTCAAATGGGTAAAAACTTTCTTAAGGAATACTATGGACTAACATAAACTTTCTGCTCTGGCAATGCTTGTTCAAGAAGGGAACCTTTTCTAAAGCACGCCCAATTTTAATCAGAAGGTTATCGATAAGTTTTGTTACGTTCAAAACCCGGCAAACAATTTTTTCTGCTTTCATTTTTATAACGTCCTAAAATTTCTCAACAAGCTCGATTTCCCGCTATTTGAATTAGTGTTATTTTATAAAATTTCTCAAGTAATTACTCTGTATAAAAGTTTGCCTTATAAAATCAAACAGCTGCTTAGGGAACATTGCGTTACAAAGTAGTTGCAATATTTCCTAGCACCTGCAGTGATTACATTTTAATTAAAAGCTGCATGTAAATGCACAGCTTTCTTCTAAAAGATAAGACTACTCACCACCTGCCTACATCTGCTTACAATGGACTTATCTGGTATTCTGCAGCTGTTAAGATGTTACAAAGTAATAAGATTGTTTTCCATTTGCCTAAAATCCTTTGATAATTGCGCTATCTGCTTGTTGGCAAGCTGTTACAGTTTGTATTTCGGCAGCTGTTGTCTGGGAATTCTGCACACATGATTTTTCGGCGATATCTTTGAAAGCCAAATACCCTACCTCCATACATGATTCTGTCCTTATAAAATAGACCTCTTTCCGAAGATACATGTTGTAAAGTCACGCTACTAAAAGTGCTTTCTTAGTATAAGTAAAGTTGGTGATTTCAGCATGCAGCCAATAAAGAAATGCAGTCGCATTTTTCCATCCACAACATGATACGAAGCCAACTAGCTCAAGGTACAGTTTTCTATTTTTGCAATTCTTTTATGCTGCTGTGGAGTATAGACATTTTATTTGCTGCTATTCATGGTTAACCATTAAATTACCAACACCGCGTTACCAAACACATTCACAATGCACGAGCGACGTTGTAATAATCATTCTTCAAATTAAAAATTAATTATTCAAAGTTTGTGTTAGTCCGTTTTACTGTTTCTTTTGTTTTTTGTATAAACATTAACGAAAAGAACTTACACATCACTTTAAAAGTACTTAATATTTGATTAATTTAAGCTAGGGTGTGTAATTTTAATGTTATACTATTTCTTGAGGAGGTGCACTTCACAATGCAGCATGTATAGATAACTTATGTATATTTCTTTTCCTGAAGTACTGTATAGTTTATGTCTTATTTTCTTTTGTATATATTTAAGGTGAACCATTAAGTAAGTATTTAGATTATAAGATGTTATATTTATTTTGCTTACTAATTTTATATGCTTATGACGCTTTGTTTACTAGCACGTAACAAACCATTATGCAACTTATTTGTTTTATTGTTTTGTAAATAGTCTTTTGAGATTGGATGTTAACAATATAGTTTTACAGAGGTTTCCAATGTGTTCTTTCTATTTCACCCACTCGCCTGTACGACGTTTTTGAGCTAGCCCGAATTCTACCATTCTGTCCCCGTTTTGTTGCGGTATTTGGCATAAACGATTTCTTTACTTACTTTTAGTGTTTTCTTTTGTGTTTACTCGGAATACTGTAACAGTTTGCTTTTGCAAAAGATCATCATATGGACTTCCTTTTTAAACGAGATGATTTGTGAATTCAATTTTCAATAACCTAACAGGAAATATTTTTCACTAAAATTTTTTTAATTTTTTATCTCCGTTTTCCTTATATTATTACACCAA
Source organism: Platerodrilus igneus (assembly GCA_036346225.1). Taxonomy (NCBI): domain Eukaryota; kingdom Metazoa; phylum Arthropoda; class Insecta; order Coleoptera; family Lycidae; genus Platerodrilus; species Platerodrilus igneus. Next base: position 12,394,144 of record JARFIW010001380.1, read on the forward strand.
TGGGTGCAACTCCCACAATTTTAAACCGCGAACCGCCACTGATTTTAATACTCCAGTTTTTGTAAGTAGTTTGTGTTTTATATTTCCTGTTGTATGATGATGATACGTATAATGTACAGAACCCTTGTGAAGATAAATCAATTGGAAACTTAATGAAGAATGTTTATCATACAGACCAACAAACTCATATATGTATATCAGCTTAACTTTGATTTTTAAACAATTTTAACTAAATTAAAATTATCATTGGAAAAGAAATTTGATGTTTTACTGTTTTAAAAATCCAAGCACGAATCATGCTTGCTTATAGAATTGTGAATTTTATTTATACAAAATATACTAAAAAGGATAAAAATTTTTGTTTAACAATAAATGTTTCTATTAATTTATTTAGGTAAATATTGTTTAGCATTGATAACTTCTATTGCTTTTAAGCTTTCATTGATTGTTCATGTATCAGCACAGTATTGATAGAAATGCCAAACATAACTAATGATAGTTTTATCAGTTGTTGTTTAACTATTATTGCCGGCATTATAGACTATTGATACGACTAGTAACAGTGCTCAAGCTGTCGATAGTAAAAACAATGTTGTTTTATAGCAATAATGCACTGCAGAAAATTTGAAAGTAAAATATTTTCTTCGATAAAAGTGGACCAGCTGCACGTTAATTGATCACAAAATCCGAATGTAAGTAGGAAGATATTGTAAAACAGTCTGTAACGAAGACTTACCGTAGTATCCAGCTGCTGTCATAAACGATAGCGCTTGTCATTTAGGGAAAGGAATATATGGGGAAAAAAGGAAAATTAAGTAACTCGTACTGATGTACTTTTGCCCAAACCGGTCGAAAGTTCTATTTTCCCTCGTTCATGTTCAAGTATCAAGTCTGCTTACACACCTGCACATTGTTTGTTTTGTGTCTCTGTATGTGTATTCACGCTTCGTGTAAATAAATGTTAATTTTGATTAAATGAAATATTTGACAATGTTGCCATTGTGCATAAACACTATTGACCGAGTGCCTCTAATATAGGATCTTGCAGAATATTATATTGTTTTTAAATTTTGACATTTTATCATTTATTTTACAATTCTGTAGATGTAATTACATCAGGTCTGTATAAATGCTATATAAATGCTCTCTGGAATGATATCTAAAGACGATTGGCAACTACTATCCTACAACTTAAAGCTTTAATAGTATGTAATAATGTTGATTTAAGACAAATTTGTATACATTATTTTGAGTGTTGATTTACAAATTTCCATTTGTTTGCATCTAATATACCGTACCTTACAAATGTAAAACATTGGTCAGCATGAAGAGTGCTTTTTCATCGTAATAAAACAATCTAATTTTTGTTGTTAGTTTAGGTGGTGTATTTTCGAGATTCCTTTATAATTTATAAAATGGCACACCGGTAATACCTTGAACAGGTTAGCTGCCACGTCCACCCGATCGGTTAGACAGATTTTCTTTTCTCACTGGTGTCAGGATAAAAACATCGAAATTTTTTCTGATTGTCAAAGGTATAACTTTGTTTTTATTTACCATACAGTAACTTTATTTCAATGTTCCTTATGTAAAGAATACACCTTAGAAAAGTTTAAACCAGTCTATCCAAATGGGCGGACAGTGGTTTTCCAGAAGGTAATCTTCTAACGATGTCCACTAAGTGGGTAGATCGAAGATATAAAAACAAAATTGACGACCGATATTCCTAATTATTAGAATTACAGCTACAAATTATTTAAACTTATTTGTTAGGATTATTATAAACATTTTCAAAACATGGTAAACATAAAAATGGCCTCTCCGGACATGGCTTGCACATGGTGCTAACTCTCTTTGTCCTGCTTTTTGCTTACTGTTGCTATTTTTCATAATAGTTGCTACGTGCATCGACGTAGCCTAAAGAAAAAAACAAAGAAAAAAAAGGCCGGGCTCAACCGGTGAGTAGGCGGGGTCTTACACTTGCAAAATAAAGAGAGGCTTGAAATAAAAAATGTTCTCACTCATGCACAATTAAACATATACAAAGGAAAAATCTCTAATTTACAAAAAAATATGTACAAAAGCACAATAGTACCCAAAAAATGAACAATCCATAATTAAAAGTTACACATCAACACAATCAAAAGAAATCATTTTTAAAATGGCGAGCTGCCGTTTTTAGGTATCTACCCCCTACCTTATTTAGCAACAACAAAAAAAATGCCCAAACGCAACACTAAAAACAAAAGTTCTAAATTGTTATAAATATAAAATTACATATGCCACATTGGCAGTACAATGTCTTAACTAATAAAATTTAATAACTCAGAGAAAAAAAACAAGGTAAACCATCATCGTACGCCTACGATCACGTACATACAATTAAGCAGAAAAATGATCACAGTAGGTGTAATATTCACGCTTCATACTATCTCACATAATGATAATCAGGTTAAGGCCACCAAGTGCAGTTACCAAAAGGTGTAAATAGTATATAAACACTCACCCTCCCTCGAGTTGACACCATCGGACTGGCTCCTACCGTCTCTAATGACGGGGCGAAACAGAGGGGCGCGTGATCCCACCTTAGGGTGGTCCTCCCATCACAACAAGGGCGGCAATCCATCGTGGCTTTAGGGCCACCGGAAGAAGCACCTGCACGAAATTCCCACGAAGAAAACGGAAACAACAAAAATATAACGAATGTTTTCGTCGTGTATAAGGAAGAGAAAGTGAATATTAATTTGTTTAACTAAACGACCAGAGCTCCAAGTTATATAAGTTATTTCTAAGAGTTTTAGATTGAAACAATAGAGAAAGTAATTACATGTTATCGCAATGTATAACGAGTTCACGGATACCTGAAACAGGGTATTGACTATTTAATATATAGAATAAGCTTTTCGAATTTGCACCAAATTGGTTTAAATGAAAATCGTTAGGAAGTGTACTTATTATAAAACGGTAAGATATACAGAATCTGAATAAATGAATAATGAAGTACAGGGTAAGTTTTAATTTAGTCGTAAAATAAACGTAACATAGTGTTTACAATTTCTTCTTAACGCTCTAAAACAGTTGCCAAAGTAGTGAAAAGTAATTATACCGGGATAATATTATGACTTACTGTTTTGTTTTACTGCTATTATCAACTTCTGTTTTATCTAACCACTGATTTGTGGATTTAGCCAATCTAGGTGTGTTTCATCTTTCTTTCTTCTCAGGTACATTCAATAATGAATAAATTAATTTTGTTTGAAACTGAAGTAATGTCGACTTTGTCATGTTTTGTTCAGAAAATAAACGAGGTATGCATTAACAACTGATGTTCCAATTATATAAGCTAGCTTGCGGTACCATCCAATAGCGGAGTGATATTATCATAATTGGTCTGCAATATCAATACTACTCTTTATGTTATTATATTTAATAATGATCGCAGGATTAATAATTTCATTGGCATTTCTGTTCTTCTTACTAGTTGGAATGAGATTTGGAAAAAAATTTGAAGACACAATAAACGTCTCGATTATCTATTCACTTCAGAGCCATTAGACCTTTTGAACTTTCAAGAGGTTATGCATTCGCCTCGTTTCTGCTTAACCCCAGTAAGTTATTTAGGAAAGAATTTCCTGTTTTGACAGTAAGCACCTACAAAAATATGTTTTTCGATCTAGAAGCTTGTGAATGAAGGGCATTCTAGTGTAGACTTGTCAGTACATATACTACGACATGGTTTATCTATGTGTACATAAGTTAGATGACAACTTATGTAGCAAGTTTCATATCCTTTAATACCTTTGTTGTTTACATTATTTTTACCACAATATAGAATGACTTTATAAGTATATCCAGTATGATAGCATAGTTTACTAATTTTATACCATATTTATGCGATTTTCAGGAATATACTGCTTGAAGTGAGCCTTCCTGTCAGGGGCACCATGAACTCATCAATAGTTAAAATGACCCTGAAATCTTAACTTGCTGATACTTTAATTGAAAAAAATCAAGCAGTGGTTGAACTGTACATACTCTGTTAGCTTGTACATCTTCGACAAAATGCCACAATCCTAAAAGAACTTGAAAATGGTTTCTGGTCATAAAAGAGGACATTTTATTTTTGTATAATTTTTTGTTATACCAATACGATTCTAGAGAAGGCATGTGAACTAACCCATTCATATTCTAAGCCCCAAAAACACCTTCATCCCTATCATATGTGTATTTTTTCAATCTTTGTACTACTGCTTCTTTTGACTCTGTTATTGGTTCATCTATGTCACTAACGTCAGATTAATTTTCAATAGCATTACCATCATCTTTGCCTGAGCTAGTTTTCCATTCTTCTACGCCATCTGTTATGCTCAAAATTTATCTTGAGGCAAAAATAGTGTTGAGGCAGTAATAGAGTTCAGGTTTCAACTTGAATTATTTTTTTCAGATTCGCCACTAACTACATACTCGCTTACAGAATCTTCAAATGCATCTCTGAAATATCACAACGAAAATTTTCTGCTATTTTGACTAGTTCTTTAGTTGTCAATCTTTTTTTAATCTTCAGAATTTAAAAGTTGCTTTGAGCTTACTGTGGTTCATTTCTTTAAAGTATTTACTTCAATAACTTATCACAACAAAACCTAACAGTCCTAACACTCCCATATGATAAAAAACAAAATAACTATGGGTAGATAAACATGTCAAAAGATATTGTTTACAGAACCTAAAATTTAAAAAAAAACTGTCTCTTATAATCAAATAAAAAGATTTCCACAAAAAGTGACATGTATAGTGCCCATCGTAATAACATTTTCCACTATTAAGGTACAGATGGATCCACTCTACATTAACAAACGTTTTGTCTACCCGCTTGAGTACACGGTTGCAACAATTGGAGTTTCTGTACCAACCCATTTGGGTTGACATATTCGAAATTTCCAGTTCTCGAAAAATATGCTTGGTAGTTAACCTGTTAATAGAAAAAACTTCTTGATTCTAAGCGAACTGTATATTTTGGAATCTTAACTTTACATTATATTTAATAATATTGTGTGTAGAAAACTTACATTAATTAGTTGTATTTTTAATCTTTTTAGGCACGTGTAACATCTGTAATTACTTCATTTAGATAATTCTGAAATTTTCCATACGAAAATCTTGCAGTAAACTCTGAATATGCATTAAAGCAAAGTTTATGTTGAAGTTCTTCATCGTTTGCTAGCTGCATCATAGCTTTAGCTATGTCTAAAGGTGTTGGCTCTATTAGTAGTGCACTTTCATTATGTGTTAATATATCACCAGCAAAACCAGTTTTTGTAGCAATAATTGGTTTCCACATACTCATTGCTGTTAATATTGATGTTGATGCATTCAAATTTTTTGTCTTTAGATGCACTAAAATTGTACAGGCTTCGATCAGACTTTTCATGTGACCTTGTGTTACATAAGTCAAAAAATGTATTTGGGATGCATGAGCACTTTTTGCCGCATTCTGAATCAAGTAAAAATAATGGGGTTTATCTTCTTTATTATTTTTATAATTGCCAGCAATTATAAAAAAGAAAGTTTTTTTGAAAGGATTATCTAATAATTCATACAATTGGTCCATTGCATTCAATAAAAGTTTAAAATTTGTGTGTTCCTTAAATTTTCCAATTGTCAAAAATATACATGGTTTATGTACCAATATATCTGGTAGTATTAATTTGAGATTGACGGAATTTTTTGTCCAAACTTCAGTGTCGTAACATGGATATAAAACATTGATTTTTCGTGCTAATTTGGGGTGTGAATCTTGAAATAATGCTTTTAAGCGGTTCGTTTGTACAAGAATTTTATCAGCAAAAGGTATTGATAGGGATGTTAATAAATCTATAGAGGAAGTTGCACATTGTTTAAGGTTTGAGAAATGATGAATATAAACTGTTTTGTAAAGTCCTAACCATAGTATTGGTAGGGCTATTGCGTCTGTATCTACGATCACAACATCAGGTCTAGTTCCAGGTGGCCACAGAATCATACGTATAGCCATACAGACTGATTTAGAACATGATAGAAAATAAGTAAACATGCCACTTATACTATTTGGTATCCACCAACATGAGTATCGGACATTTATATAATCTTCTAATAGCGGCTGTAAAATATAATATGCTGTAATTAATTAACGAACTTTTAAATACAATAACATACAAATGCTTCACCAACCGATATTTCATCATAATTGGAAGTAAGGATAAAGACATTGTAAGCATTTTTATACAGAGCTAAGGCAGCATCTAGTACATAAATATCGTTGTTTGTGGTTCCAACATAGTTGTGTATAAATGTGATGGTTTTCGGGAAATTAGAAATTTTTTCTTGGTCGTGAACAACTGGTTCAACGGATGTAATTGGGTCTGATTGCTCATCGTTATTGATACTTTTAAATTTAACTTGTTGCATTTTTAAATTTTATTTTATTTAAATTTTGGTTAACTGTACTTCAAAATTATTGTATTGACATGTCTGTTGCCTAGTAACATTGTTAGTATTCTAATGGATTACAAAATAAATTGATTATGGAAATGTTTGCAGCAGCTTCAAAGAGCGAACCAATGCTTTAGGTAATCTCAATTGGTAATAAACCAGCAATAAGTTAACAATTGCTTAATTTACCAGTTTCAACTGTGTAACCCCTTAAGCTTTATCAAACATTTTATTCTTAAATAACAAATTATAACAGCATTAATTATGCATACACTGCCAACTAAATATTATTATAAATTCTTAAATACATAAACATGCAATCAACAATTGTAACTATTGCAACAAAATATGGTGTTGCTCTTTCCAGTAGACTCTTACTGTGCTTGCTAACCAGTAGTAGATGCACCACATTGAGACAGTTCTACTTCTAATGTAATAATCTTTACTACAGGTTGCTTGAGTACGCCATTCTCGGTTTAAATCGTAACACTTTTTTGTCCATCAACGGCTTTATGCATAGGAACTACTCTTCCTTTAGGCCAGTAATCTCCAGGCAAATTGAGATATTCCAGTGCTCTGTACCAGCGGCAATGAAACTAAGGTTTTGACATAGCAAACTATTTAGTGGTACATCTTCTACATTTTGGGCAGTAGTTACATAACGCCAATTGACGATATTACACCATTCTCGGTTTAAATCATAACACTTCTTTGTCCATCAGTAGCTCATGAACTACTCTTCCTTTAGGTCAGTAATCTGTAGGCAGATAGAGATATTTCATTACTCTGTACCAGCAGCTATGAAACTTAAGTTTTGCAACAACTAAAGACACTATGTTGTCGGCACCCACAAGAACAGTACTTCGAAAAACACAACCGCGTTTTCTCAAATCCCGAACAGAAGTGTCCACGTAATTCTCGGCAGAATAAGTTTAAGATCCGATAAAAATCTTTGAAACGGCATCCTAGAATTATTTATAACCTACTCAAGGCCGGATCCAGGAAGCAGGGTGATTACTTTACTTTAATACACAAAATAGTAGATTTAGTAAATATAAGCATATGGAAACTGGTTATGCAATAAGTGAAAAGACATGTTACGAGTTAATTGTTATCGGAACGAAAAAATTTGCGCAATTTATCAAAAGAATAAAGAATCCAGAAAAACCAAAGTGTTTTACTCATTTAAATATGAAAGGTAGAATTAGTTTTCAATGTGAGATGGGAGAAAAAACAAGCAAAGATAAACGGACAGCAGACATTACGATGCATAAAATATTTTATAAGACAAGATATATTTCAAAAGATAGATAAAAAGTATTAACTATTGGGAAGAAATATTATCGGCAAAAGATTTTAGGTATTTTATATGCCAATTTCCTTGTGGTTTACTTTCGAGATCTTCAAGTTTGTAGATAAGTGGACAAACAATCCATTTCACTTTACATAAAACAAATTTTGAAGGTGATTTAACAGAAAAATTTGTTGGTTCAAAGCAACTTCTTTCATTTTTTGATGTAGTAAATTCATTTTAATTGTTTAAAATTAACTTTCGAAAGAAAATCTTTAAAAAAATCAATTTACAAGTTTTGATTAGCGATTCTGCAAATAAAAATTGTCAAAAGCTAGTTTAGGTCAATAAGTAGGTAATCGAAATATGCAACAAGGACATTTTTACACACGTCTATTAAAATAAAAAAAATTTGCATCCAAATAGGAAAAAAAAGATTTTCAAGTGTCGAGATCTTAAATTAAGGAGTGAAAATTACTGCAAGGTAAATATTTCTAGTATTTGTCATAAGGAAATTTACTTAAATAGTAGGGAATTTCTTTTTGCAAAATAAACAACAATTTTACATTAACTTTCGTTTTTCTATGCTCGAATTACTTTCCCAAAGCCAGGCAAAATTACTCATCTATTTAGCTGGAAATGAATTGGTTTCCGTTGACCAACCTCCTGATTTTGTATTGGGTGTAGTATCTTCTTAGAAGGTCCGCCAGTGTCTTTCGACCAGTTATTAAAATTTTGTCTGGCATTGCCATCTACACTAACTCGAAGACTTGAATGGTCACCGATAGTTGGTTGGTTACATTCGGGTATAGAGGGCGCATGAGAAATATTTTGTACGTATATATACATCAGAATTTGTGTATAATTCAAAACCTTAGTTGGTTGTTTTGCAAAAAATGATGCGTCCGTCTAATGAGCTGCAAGATTAGCAAACTGGTCACGGGCTTTTCTTTTTGCAAAATAACCAACAATTTTACGTTAATTTTCATTCTTCTATGCTCGAATTACTACCCCAATGTCAGGCAAAATTACTCGTATCTATTCAGCTGGAAATGAAGTTCCCATTGACCAACCTCCTCATTTTGCATTGGGTGTAGTACCTTCTTAGAAGGTCCGTTAGTGCATAAGTAGATAATTGGTCATTCATTTATTTATATTTTCTACTTTGTCTTTTGACCAGTTATTAAAATTTTATCTGGTAATACCATCTATACTAACATGTCGGAGACTTGAACGGTCACCGATAGTTGGTTATTTACATTCTGCTATAAATACACCAGGATTAGTGTATAATTCAAACTCTTAGTTGGTTGTTTTGCAAAAAAAGATGCGTCCGTCTGAAAAGCTGCAAGAACAGCAAACCGGTCATGGGCTTTTTTTGCAAAATAACCAACAATTTTACATTAATTTTCGTTCTTCTATGCTCGAATTACTTTCCCAATGCCAGGCAAAATTATTCATATATGGTACATATTATTTTATGCGAATATAATTGTGGTGCTTCTTTAAGTTAGAACTTTCTATTACATTACGCTTGTAACTAAGCGCTCACCAACATAAAGGAGCCTGAATGCCAATAAATTTTATGTAAACAATGAAATATACATCAGCAAAATATGTAACAGGTGCAAAACAAAAATTCCATCACATACAGCTTGTTGATTGATTACAAGGACCAGGTGACTTTCATACAGGAGAAAATGGGTTTCAAAAATTCATGTATTCAGCTATCATTGACAAAGTTTTCACTCCAGAAACTTTCACAATGTGATGGCACATTTTTCGAATCTGCAAGTTCTTTCACTTTTGCGGCTTGTTTCCTACAAACCACTAGTTCAAGGCTACTGTTACACATATTACTTTAATCGGTTCACTCGCCTGATAGTGGTGCTTCTCACTCAACTAACTGAAGATAAAAGCTTGTATTATAAGATTTTAATGAATCTGAATGATCCCTTCCATTATGTTATGGGGCATTTATGTTATATTATTTCAGGGGGGTTTGCCTGAGTTTCCCCGTTCACACAGTTTGTACAATTTGAACTTAAAATTGAGATCAAGGGTTTTTCAGTGCATGAGAATATATGTATTGCCACAGTCTCTATTTAATGTTGACATCTGCATCATTAGATGTGTCGGTACACTTTAAATTTTGTATTATTTTTATAGGTTTCTGTCTGTTTGAATCATTTACAATGAGCTCGGTGTCTTTCAATGCCTGAGAAGGTTTACAAATATACTTTTCTGAAAAATATTAGTAGCTTGTAAACCATCCAAGTTTCTATAAAATTTTAAGCGTATTTTCGTGATAAACTCATCTTAACTAACTTAAATTAATCAATGCTTTTCTATTTACAAATGTGTGCTTAATTAACTCATTAGGTTACATACACTTGACAGCCATGGGTTGACCTTCACTGCCTTCTGTTATTTTTCATGTAACAGCCAATTCCTAGTTATCAAGACCAAGTAAAATACCCAGTTTAGCCTCAGAACAGGATGCGATAGGCAGCCCATCAAGATTAGAAACTTTTGCTTTAAACTATCAAAATACAGACATTACATGGAAGTTAAGTTGGTTAACGTATGGACTGATTTGTTTTTGTAGCGTTTGATACATTGATAATTGCTTTCGATAGAAAATCTGACTCTATGTGTTTCTTTCTACTATGTGTATTTCATTTGTTCACTTTAGCACGCGAGAATATAAATATCCTCGAAGGAAATTTTTCCACTATCTGACCATCTAGCAAAGTTGTTGAGCATTCATTGAAAAAAGCAATAAGTTCTACATGATATTCACCATTTCTACCATAATGCGAAAATGGGCCACATCTGCAACCTGAAAATAGCTTTCATTTGTAATCATACGATTACCATTTTTCTTTAAATCTTTCACCAATTTTCAAATTGCAATTTACTTTCCTACTTATGTATCTAGTGTTTTATCCACCTGCTGTATTTTCGTACGTAGTGTAATTCACTGTCGTTATCATTTTTAAAGTTATGTTTTATCTATCTCTTGATAGTCTTGGCTTCTTTTTATTTTTTTTTGGTCTTATCTCCGCAAATCGTTTTCTAATTGCGTTTTCGGGAATTTATTTTTTCTTTTGATTCATGTATCTTTCTGATCATCCATACCTACGTATCAGTTTCATGTTCCTACATGAGTTAGGTTAAAAATTATACTTATAATGTACAAACAAAAATATAAAGGACTCTATGTGGTGGTGCTCATCTTTACTGAAAAAAAGTTAAAGATACAACTAACAGAAGGCATAATTATGCTGTATTAGTGTTTTGAAATGACAACAGTGTTATGTTACTTTTTTACAACTTGTGTAAACTTTTCGTTTACGTAATTATATTCCTGAATGGTAAATATTCTAGATAGCCTAGATAATTAGCTAAACTAAATAAAATAGGACTCTCGTAAAGATCCAACAAGAGATGTGTGTAATCCATTTATGAAAGTGACTTTTGGAGACTTCCGGTCTAATGCTGAACTTCAGCAGAGCGGTTGATGATACTAGTGGGACAACTTTATAATTGTAAAAAATTTTAAACAATATCGTGTCTGCATTGTGGTTCAACTAATAATGTATTATTTTAACCCTCGTACGAATCTGAATACTAAGCTATTAAAGCCCAATATAAATAGTGTGAAATGTACGTCTTATTTTTTGCGATTTTGAATCACAGCAGCGGCTATGGCTACAATTAGTAAGCAACCTACCATTGATAAAACTACTGTAGTTACAAATATAAAACTTTAATTATATCACTGTTACCTGAGGGCAAAGGTTTAAGGTAAAATTTACTATATAATTTATAAACATTTTATCCATAAATGTATTAAATACTTAACACATTTAGCAGTTTAAAAAGTATAGAACATCTTCTTAAGAAAAAAGTTCTTTAAAAATTGTTAGGATAGTTTATGTATGTATTGGTTAAAACAGAGTCGAAGTCAGTGATAACAAGCTCCAATTACAATAAATTGGTTTTAATACACAGAATAAGTATAAAATGGCTGTGCATTTAAACATGTGCTGTTTACATCAGGTGCACATTTATAGTAAATTCTTTTAACAAAAATTAACAGGACAAGGGAATTTTTCATATTTATCATTTAAACTGAAAAATGTGTTCTAGTTGAACATTTGTCTTAGTCTGACCAATATATTTTCACAATGAGAAGAATATTCTTGGGCGTTTAACATAACACTAGTTAATCGTATGTGGCGAGTATATCCTCAGAAAGATTTCTGAACAACCTGTAACGTTAATTTTTAAATGTTAATTTCTATATTATAATATTTTTCAATGGCATCCAGATGTCTGCTATCGTCGAAGTGTCGATATTTCGTAGGAAAGGGAACAAAAGGACTTGGAACACTTCGTCAACTGTCCGAAAGAGTAAGAACTCTACGAAAGAGTAAGTAAGTAGTTTTCTGAATTACTAACTGATAAAAAAGGATCACAAACACCTATCAACTATTATAAGACCTCGGAGAATAATAATAATACGTATGTTATTGAACTGAGAACGAACATAGATAGTGAACCCTTATCATCTATTACTGGTTGTAAAAATGGTTTACCTACATATGCAAATGCAATAAAGGATTCCTTATCACAAGATATCAAAGATAGCAAATTTCAATAAAATGTCGGACATATCTGATGCAATTGCTAAACAACAACAAACAATAATACAATACAATACAATTTATTTGAGAAATGGTTACAACAAAATGAAGTTAATATCCTTATTGTGTTACAAGACAGTGCTAATAAATTAATAAATGTTTAAAACTTATTCTAATGGGGCAGTAGCACATATAAGATAGTATGAATAAGAATACCTAATTAAGTATATAATCACACATAAGAACTGATTACACGTTCTTGTATGTGTGATGAAATAAGGTATAGTCAAGGCCATGTAGGGAATGTTTTAAAGTAAGACTGCACTGATGGTTTTGTAGCGGTAATATGTAGAATTAGAAAAGCAAATCTGCATTTAACTAAGGTCAATCCATCGGTAGACATACACAAAATAATACATTATGTAAATCATAAACTACAAGCTGAAGATCCATTGCGAAATAATATAGACTTTAAAATAATTAAATTAGAATCATGCTTCGACGATTTTTACAGCTCTTTCAAAATTACAATTAATAGTGATCTTGTGAGAACTCTGGCGGATTCTAACTTCTGATATGAAGGAATTGCAATCAGAAAATTTTTTGATAACAGTAATAATAAATCAAAGTTGAAAGAAGAAAATAGAAATATGGTAAATGAGTCAGTGAAAAGTGGACCGAAGCAGGATTTCACAATGTTACTGGGATGTCTGCCAATATTTAAATTACAATAGGTTTAATATCGAACACTCCTCTCAGCATACAGCAAATTATGGTACACACGCCAGCAGGCAGGGTAATGGAAGCATTGGATGTAGTCTAACAATACTCTACCTAAACGTTAAGGGTATGAGAACCAAGAACTCTGAGCTTCAAAAACAAATGTTATGTTCTTGATTTTAACTGAAACATGACTCTGTACAGGTTTCCTAGACTCAAGAGTTTTGTAGCTCAAAATATCAAGTTGTTACGTTCCAATTTTGCTTTTAAAATTTCCCTGGTTAATTCAATACCCGCTCGAATAAATTCCGTTTCTACTGTTAAATTCTTCAACATAATTAATAATAAATATCCTCTCTAATGATTCTTCAACTTAAATCTAGTTGCTTTGAAACGACGAGTTTATGCTACAATTAAATAGTTTATATTCTGTTTTAGGTACCCGTTATCTTGGTATACATTACGACCGCGTATAATAGCTTCTCTTGTGTTTTCCATTTAAAGACTTGTCGAGATGATAGATCCTACTAGTATTTGATAGCGTATTTCCAGTTTTAATCGTGCTTCGATAAGCGAGGATTTGCAGTTCAAATTCGTGTCAAAGTTTTTCGTTGTGATCGCAATTATGATCAAAATAATTGAAGTAGGAGCTGGTGTCTTGATTGCAATAGATAAATTACTTACAGCCAAAGAAATTTGAAGGGTACTGACGCAAAATTTTACAGATATATGGGTCCATCTAACAGTATCAAACCATAAGTTGATTTTGGGAGTTGTTTATTTTCCTCCGACCATGGAAGCAGAATTTTACCAAAAATTTTTCAACACGTGAATCAATTAATAGAAAATATCCTAGTGCTTACTTTGTTATTAGCGGTGACTTCAACCTTTCCAAAATTTTGTGGATTAAGGAAGAAGCTAACTATAATCCTAGCTCTCTACCTACTATGAAAACTGAAATATTAATAAATGGTATGTTTTCTGGAAAACCACAAGGGTGTCCCATTGGCCCAGTATTATTTTTGCTAAACAAGTGGATAATGTTGTGCTTAAAGCATAAGTATTTTTAAAGCTAGTCATGCTGATAAAGTATCATTGCTGTTGCTTGTATTAAATATTTTTGTTATTTGATCAACAAAGGCAGATCGACCATAATTAGTTCTATGAGAGACACAGAAAAGGACATTATCTAATAAAGATGGACAGTCAATTTGACTATTTACCAATTTATATAAAAAAAAGGTGAACACTTTCATGCTAACCCGCAACAGACGAATGGGTCTAGGCACTTCCTTATAAGGAAAGTGATGTTACCATAGGGCATATTTAACAAAACTGTTTTGAACTATTTGCAACTTAGCATTATAGCAGTTATACCTCGAGGTCGATATAATACTATTACCTTCTAGTTCACTAAGAACTAAGTTGTTGAATAAAAATTTGATTGAGCAAAAGTTTTTTAAATGTTTGGTACACCTATGTAGGTAACCCATCATCCTGTATGCTTTAAGCACAACATTATCCACTTGTTTAGCAAAATTCATACCTGTGTCAAAAATAATTCCTGAATCGCTAATACTGTAGGGGTTGAATTGCATCTGTCATGGTGTATTTAAACTTCACCATGTTTTTGCATTTAGTGAAACTCATGACTCTACACTTACTTTCAGTAAATTAGTATCACAGTAGGAAGTTAAGTCAACTTGAATCTTGGAGCAGTCCTCTGGGGATTTGACTCAGGCAAAGAATTATATATCATCAGTATATAGTGAAACATGAAGTCACATCATTTATAAGTAGCAAAAATAATACTGGGCCAATGGGACACCCTTGTGGTTTTCTAGAAAACATACCAATTATTAATATTTCAGTTTTCATAGTAGGTAGAGAGCTAGGATTATAGTTAGCTTCTTCCTTAATCCACAAAATTTTGGAAAGGTTAAAGTCACCGCTAATAACAAAGTAAGCACTAGGATATTTTCTATTAATTGATTCACGTGTCGAAAAATTTTTGGTAAAATTTTGCTTCCATGGTCAGAGGAAAATAAACAACTCCCAAAATCAACTTATGGTTTGATACTGTTAGATGGACCCATATATCTGTAAAATTTTGCGTCAGTACCCTTCAAATTTCTTTGACTGTAAGTAATTTATTTATTGCAATCAAGACACCAGCTCCTACTTCAATTATTTTGATCATAATTGCGATCACAACGAAAAACATTGACACGAATTTGAACTGCAAATCCTCGCTTATCGAAGCGCAATTAAAACCGGAAAACACGCTATCAAATAATAGTAGGATCTATCATCTCGACAAGTCTTTAAATGGGAAATACAAGAGAAGCAATTATACGCGGTCGTAATGTATACCAAGATAACGGGTATCTAAAACAGGATATAAACTATTTAATTGTAGCATAAACTCGTCGTTTCAAAGCAACTAGATCTAAGTTGAGGAATCATTAGAGAGCATATTTATTATTAATTATGTTGAAAGATTTAACAGTAGAAACGGAATTTGTTCAAGCGGGTATTGAATTAACCAGGGAATTTTTAAAAGCAAAATTGGAACTGTTTCAAGATGGCCACCAATGAATAGCAAGTTGTTGTTGATGTAGCCAATATTTGCAATTATTGTAATAAAAAGGTTTCAAATAAGTGTGTGGAGTGTATGAAATGTAAAGTTCATGTGCATCCATCATGTGGAGAAAGATATGGGGTGTTTTTGAGTGCTTCTGGCAAAAATATGGACTATCTGTGCAATAGATGCTATAAGGGTTATAAACATGGCAGCTTAAATGAGAATGATCAATCACTTATGGTTACCTGTGCTAACACTAATTCTAGGAGTGATTGTGACCCGAAGTATGAGGCTAATACTGTGGTGAATTTCCTTAAAAGCAACCTATACAAGGAGTTGATAAA
Organism: Platerodrilus igneus; assembly: GCA_036346225.1. Classification (NCBI taxonomy): domain Eukaryota; kingdom Metazoa; phylum Arthropoda; class Insecta; order Coleoptera; family Lycidae; genus Platerodrilus; species Platerodrilus igneus. The sequence goes on from JARFIW010001380.1 coordinate 12,410,203, forward strand.
CTCTTTAATCACTCAGAACACTGAACCACTTTTAGCTGAACTCCTGGAATTAAGAACTGAGGTTGATAACCTCAAGAAAAGTAATATTGATCTTGTAAAGCTCTTTACCAAGGATTACAATTTAACAAATATTCATCAAAGTTTGAATTGTGAAAGAACATCTGGGATTAATAGCTTTGATAACATTCTTAATACCAATGTTTTGAATCAAGAATTATCTACAAACATATGTGTTAAGAGAAACATTAATTTCATTGATCCTGTTGTTGCAAGTTGTTCTATCAGTTATCAAATATGGTGTCTTCTGATAATACATCAATTATTGCCTCTAATCATCACCTTCCTGAGCAGGTTGTTAATCACTCATCTGCTACTGCACCCAAGACTCCCTATGCAGAAGTTGTGAAGAATAACATACAATACGAACTTGCTAATAATCAATTAAGCAAAGGTAATGAGGGTTTTTTAACAGTTTTTAACAAGAAAAAGAATAATAAAAAATCTATATATGGCACCGGTATTAGTAGTAATTTCTCCTCTAAATTAACTGCAGTTGAAAAGAAAGTTTGGTTCTTTGTTGGACGTATTAAGTCTGGGACCAAAAGCGAAACCGTTTCTGATCACCTACGGGAAATCATTCCGAATAAAGAGTTTTCTTGTGATGTTCTGGAAACACGGGGTGTGTATGCATGTTTTCGCATAGGAGTTCATGTTGATGATAAAGCCATTGTTGAGAATCCTATTATCTGGCCTAGTGGCACTGAAATTCGGCCATATATTTTTCGTAAAAAATCGGCCCCAGAAAACAATTTTTGACACTAAGATTAGTAGTCAAATTTTAAATGTGAACCAGTTTGGCAAATCTAGTATTCACTTTTATTATCAAAATGTGAGGGGTCTTCGTACTAAGACTATCACGACATTACTCAATATTAGTTCAGCTAACTTTGATTGCATAGTTTTTACTGAGACTTGGTTATCCAGTGACATTTCTAATGGTGAAGTTATTCCTAAGAATTTTAATGTATTTCGATGCGACCGCAAGTGTGAACTGCTAAACAAACAAAGAGGAGGAGGAGTACTTATTGCCATTAAATCACACATTAAGTCTAATTTACTACCCAGGTCAGGGTCTCATTATTTTGAGGATATTTGGATTAAAATTTTTTACGGTCATACTACCTTATTAATAGGAGCGGTATATTTTCCTCCTAAATTGTCTCATGAGCTGTACCAAGTATTTGTTGATAAAGTGGATTATTTAAGAACCAGCAATAATACAGCTAAATTTTTAATTTTTGGGGACTTCAATGTTCCTGAAATTACATGGGTTGATATAGATGGCTATTTTCTGCCCACTAAACTCACATCTTTGGTCAGCGAAGTTTTAATAAGTGGTATGCAGCTTACTGTCTTAAATCAGATTAACAGAATAACTAATAATCAGGGTAAACACTTAGACTTACTTTTTTCTGATTTAGAATCACTTGAAGTTATTAGATCCCAGAATATTCTGGTCAAAGAGGATGGATATCACCCGGCTTTGGAATTAGTTTTACCTTTAAAAGTACCTGCAAGTATGCCATCTAACAATAAATCTGCGGTATTTCAGTTTAGAAAGGCATCTTACAAAGACATTATTAGATTTTTTCAGGAAGTTGACTGGAATTTTGTCCATACTGATCACAATATTAATATTATCGTTAACAAGTTCTACGAACGTATTAATCTTGCTATTAATCTTTTTATTCCTAAAAAATATTCTAAACCTAGAAAATTTCCTAAATGGTACAATGAGAAACTAATTAAGCTAATTAAGTTAAAAAATAAATTGCACAGTAAATTCAAGAAATCTAAGTCAATGGAGGATTACAATGACTACTCAAATTTGCGCCGGCTAAGCAAAAATGAAATGAACATATGCTATAATCTTTTTATCAGAAACTTAGAAACTGAAATTAAAACAAATACTAAGAGCTTTTGGGCATACATTAATTCTGTTAGAAAAGAAGTGGGTATTCCTGTTAGGATGAATTATGGTGGTAATTTGATATCCTCATCCCAAGAAATAGTTGATGCTTTCGCTGATCACTTCAGTTCTTGTTATCTAGCAAATCTGGATGCCAACAGAGGCTTATGCAACTTTTCTGATGTGTGTGTTTCATCTGCCGGCTTGTTCAGTCATACATTCACAGCCAATGAAATCATAGATAAGTTAACTAGTCTAGATATTAACAAAGGGGCTGGTCCCGATGGTATACCTCCAATCTTTTGGAAACAATGCTGTATGATACTTGCTGAACCGTTACAAGTTATATTTCAAAAATCCTTTGATTTGGGTATATTTCTGGAACAGTGGAAGAAGTCCTCCCTTTATCCTGTGTACAAAAATGGAGATAAAAGTGTTATAGAAAACTACAGAAGAATCTCATTACTCTCTACTGTAGCTAAAATTTTTGAATCGATAGTTTGTGATGAATTATTTAACACATTTAAACATGCCTTGGTGAAGCAACAGCATGGTTTTTTCAAAGGCCGATCAACATGCACTAATCTTGCTGTTTACCAGGATTTTCTAGTTAATGCACTGGAAGATGGCAACCAAGTTGATGTGATATATACTGATATATCTAAAGCATTTGATAGGGTGTGCCATAATTTGTTGGTGGAGAAGCTGTATGCTTTAGGAATTCAAGGTGTTTACCTAAAATGGATTTCTTCCTATTTGTCTGGCAGATCTCAATACGTACACATTCGAGGTGTTAAATCTAAAGGGATTACTGTGACTTCGGGAGTGCCGCAGGGGTCTCACCTTGGCCCTATATTATTTTTGTTTTTCATAAATGATGTCGTTTCTGTGTTCACATCTACTCAGTGCTTACTTTATGCGGATGACCTCAAGTTCTTTACTTATGTTAATTCATACACAGATTGTTTACGTATTCAGCATGACCTTGATAATTTAGTTTCTTATTGTGAACGTAATTTACTAAGTCTTAATGTTGCCAAGTGTAAAACAATTAGTTTTTACAGATGTAAGAATCCAATCAGATTCATCTATTATATCAACAGTATTCCTCTGGAATTTGTTAACAGTATTTCTGACGTAGGTGTTGTATTTGATCGGGAATTGTCTTTTTCTGATCATATAGATCATATACTATTTAAATCATTCAGAATGTTAGGTTTCATCAAAAGAAACAGCATAGATCTATTTGACATATGTTCTTTGAAGTTGCTGTATAATGCATTAGTTTTAAGTATTCTAGAATATAATTCTCTTATCTGGTTACCTTATTACAAATGTCACATAGATAGATTAGAGCGTGTACAAGATAAATTTATTAAATATCTACTGTGGAAACTTAAGTTTCCTTATGACAACCTTGACCATATAATCAGAAGAAAGTTAGTAGGAATGCTAAGCTTGGAACAGAGACGTAGGAATAATATGGCTTTGTTTATGTATAAGCTTTGGAATAACATGGTTGATAGTGTAGACTTATTAAGTATTATTGGTCTAAGGATAACTCGTAAGAATACAAGGTATAGTGCTGTATTTAGTGAAAGTATGCATAGAACTAACTATGGTTCAACTGATTGTGTTTCAAGGCTATATAAGACTTACAATAGATTTTTTGTAGAAGTCGACATTTTCAAGTGTAACTACACTGAATTTAAAAACAAAATTTTAGAATTATCTCAATTTAAGGCTTAGTGTACATGTTTTCATTTGTTTTATTTTTTATTATAGTGTGTATCAATTGGAATTATCTGTATATACACACAGATGTAAATAAATAAATAAATAAATAAGTAACAACTTGATATTTTGAACTACAAAACTCTGGAGTCTAGGAAACCTGTACAGAGTCATGTTTCAGTTAAAATCAAGATTTTAAAATCAGAACATAACATTTGTTTTTGAATCTCAGAGTTCTTGGTTCTCATACCCCTAACGATTAGGTAGAGTATTATTAGACTACATCCAATGCTTCCATTACCCTGCCTGCTGGCATGTGTACCATAATTTGCTGTATTCTGAGAGGAGTGTTCGATATTAGACCTATTGTAATTTAAATATTGGCAGACATCCCAGTAACATTGTGAAAATCCTAATTCGGTCCACTTTTCACTGACTCATTTACCATATTTCTATTTTCTTCTTTCAACTTTGATTTATTATTACTGTTATCAAAAAATTTTCTGATTGCAATTCTTTCAGGGCAGAAATTAGAAGCCGTCAAAGTTCTGACAAGATCACTATTAATTGTAATTTTGAAAGACCTGTAGAAATCGGGGAAGCACGATTCTAATTTAATTATTTTAAAGTCTATATTATTACGCAATGGATCTTCAGCTTGTAGTTTATGATTTACATAATGTATTATTTTGTGTATGTCTATCTATGGATTGACCTTAGTTAAATGCAGATTTGCTTTTCTAGATCTATGTATGACCACTACTATACCATCAGTGCAGTCTGTTTGTTGTTGTTTAGCAATTGCATCAGATATTTCACACCCTTTATTGAAATTTGCTATCTTTGATAAAGGCTCTTGTGATAAGGAATCCTTTATTACATTTGCATATGTAGATAAACCATTTTTACAATCAGTAATAGATGATAAGGGTTCACTATGTATGTTCTTTCTCAGGTGAATAGCATACGTATTATTATTATTATTCTCCGATTTGGTGCCTCAGGAGGTCTTATCATAGTTGATAGGTGTTTGTGATCTTTTTTATCAGATAGTAATTCAGTAAACTGTTACCCTTTTCTAGAGTTCGGACAGTTGACGAAGTAGTCCATGTCCTTTCGTTCCCTTTCCTCTATCGTTCTACGAAATATCGACACTTTGGCGATAGCAGAGCTGCTGCCAATCAAACAAGGGGATATCTGGATGCCATTATAATTTTATGCCTCGTGGAAGTTAACCCCATGTAAATTTTAGAATATTTGATTTTATTCATTGTAAAATATTATAATGTAGAAATTAACGTTTCAGGTTGTTCAGAAATCCTTCTGAGGATATACTCACCGCATTCGATTAACTAATGTTATGTTAAACACCCAAGAATATTTTTCTCATTGTGAAGGTGAAGCAATTTACTATTTTTTGGGAGTACATTTTTTCTTTAAAAGATACTTTATCAGTGATTAAACATCAGGATATCGTCAAAAATATATCGGTCAGACTAAGACAAATGTTCAACTAGATTTATAGAGCACATTTTTCAGTTTAAATGATAAATGTGAAAAATTCCATTGTCCATTATTTTTGTTAGAGAATTTACTATAAATGTGCACCTGATGAAAACTGTACGTGTTTAAATGCACAGCCATTTTATACTTATTTTGTGTATTAAAACCAATTTATTGTAATTTGAGCTTATCATAACTGACATCGACTCTATCTTAACCAATACATAAACTTTCCTAACAATTTTTAGAGAACATGTTTTCTTAAGAAGATATTTTATACTTTTTTAAACCGCTAAATGTTAAGTATTTAATACATTGTCTATATTTTTGTTTATAAATTATATAGTAAATTGTACTTTAAACATTTGCCCTCAAGTAACAGTGATATAATTAAAGTTTTATATTTGTAACTACAGCAGTTTTATCAATGGTTGTAACATACTGTTTTAATACGCTCTAATTAGTTCTATGATTTCTAAAAATAGTTATTTTCTAGTTTAATTTTAGCATTCTAATTATTAGAATGAAGGTCTGGTAGCATAAATATGTCTGTAATTGTAATGGTTGCAAGACTACCCAAGTAGCGTCCTAGCGAAGTTTCCGGGAAGGTCTAATCCAAGAGTTAATCAATTTTTCTAAAGGCACTTTACTTCAAAGGCACTACACATGTCAGATTAGTTGCTATCTATGATTAGATGTCAATCATGTTTTAGGATCCTATTTATGTCAGGGTGGTCGGAGGCAATTTTTCAATTAGCGGAGTACTCAACTGAAATTGGTTCCGGGATCTACGTGTGTGGCTATCTTAGGGCAATTGGCAGTTTAATTAATTTTAAAGATTTACGACCAGCGTATCCTAAGCCGAGTATGAGAGCCAAGAAAGGGGTTATTTTTCAATTAACTTAAATGTATATAAGGATGCCAGCCGGTGGTAATCGGGGTTGTTTATTTCCAGACGTTGTAGTCTAAAGCTCATGGACTTGCAAGATTGAGTAAGTGTTTTATTTCTCTGAATTCAAGTGCGTGCCGTTATGTTCAAAGTTAGTTTATTTCTCTGAGTAAGTAATTATTATATATGGTATTACTATGAACTCAAGGCTGTGTTATGCATCATAAGTCATTTATTTGTTTAAATACAATATCTGTCGACTTTCATAGCATACAACTTCGTGTTAAAGCCCCGTTCCAGTAATTTAATCCCGTTAGGTTATTGTTAAAGACCGCATCTTTTGAAGGGTTTCTTATTTTATTGTGTTTCGACGTTGTCCAGGGCTTGTAATAACTATGCCACGAATTCCGTTACTGTACTATTTGACCCGTGTGAAGGTCATGTTTTTCCTGTCATTGATGACCCCGTGATTAAAGGAAGGTCGTTTCAGTATGCAAGTTAAGTAGATTGCGGTAGCGTTAATTAATTATATGTATTGGGGTGTTTGCACCCAGAACTGTTGTTAATATTCATAAAATAAGGACTTTAGAATTGTTTAGTTAAGTTGTGTTTGTGCTAGCCGGAGACTTTATAAGATTTGCCCCTGTGAAGTGAAGTATTTTTCTGTCCTGCAATCTTGGTTCATCGCCACAAACAAAGTGCGACGAGAGCTATTACCGCGATCGGTCCATGGGCCGTTTAATTCCCATGGTGGCGCCCTATTGTAAATAATGTTAATTACTGTAAAATTTTGTATGCATATGTAATTAGGTTAAGTTAGTTAAGTAGCCCATTTAATAAAACAATTGGAATTTTGTCTTAGTGTGTTGTTGTTTAATGAACCTCCCCTTCTCACCGACTGCAGCAGCTTGCGAGGCAATGTCCCGAAACGTGAGGGTACTATAATGTTAGAGGTCCTTCCCATTTATTATATATTGTTAATTGGATACCCTCACGTGGTAGGTAAATATTTAAATTACATGGTATGTTGCTAACTAATTGTAGCCATAGCCGCTGTTGTGATTCAAAATCACAAAAAATAAGACGTACATTTCACACTATTTATATTAGGCTTTAATGGCTCAGTATTCAGATTCATACGAGGGTTAAAATAATACATTATTAGTTGAACCACAATGCAGACACGATGTTGTTTAAAAAATTTTACTATTATAAAATTGCTCACTCTATAGTACTTTATGAATCTCAAAGTGCTTTTTTTAACACGATTACAGTTGTAAGCTTAAAATTATTTCTGGTTTTTAAAAACTATGTTTTATTTCTAATTAAATTCAATCTTTAATTATGCCCTGAATACTATACAATGTGTTTTCAACAGGGAAAACAGAAACAGACAAAGCGGACCACGACATTTTTCCAATTTTGCAATGCAGAATCCGGCATTCTACTTTGTACTGATGTCGCAGCAAGAGGTTTAGACATTCCTGCAGTAGACTGGATTGTTCAATACGATCCTCCAGATGACCCAAAAGAGTATATACACAGAGTTGGAAGAACTGCTCGTGGAGAAGGTGGTAGTGGACATGCTTTACTTATACTACGACCAGAAGAGCTAGGATTTTTGAGGTATTTGAAACAAGCTAAAGTTCCATTGAACGAGTTTGAATTTTCCTGGAATAAAATTGCAGATATACAATTACAGGTATTGTATTTCTACTTTCGTTTTCTAAGTTTAACACCAAGTACTTTTAGCTCGAAAAATTAATAAGTAAAAATTATTTCTTAAATATGTCTGCTAAGGAAGCCTTTAAAGGATATGTGCGAGCTTATGATTCACATCATCTAAAAACTATATTTGATATTAATACGCTGGATTTGACAAAAGTTGGTTTGTCGTTTGGTTTTACAGTTCCACCCGCTGTTGATTTAAGTATCCTTTGTTTGGTAATATTTAATTTTGTTAAAAAAGATAAAATCATTGCTAACCATATTTCAAGGTTTAAGTATTGAAAGTGAAAGATTGGTGTCTTATGTTTTCCTGTTATAAGCACTGTCGAGGTTAGAGTAATAGGTATTCAAAAACTTCTACTCCAAGTAACGTGTTTATTATTACTTGCAGTGTCAGATACGAAGTTTATGATGATACCCGACATCTTCTTTTACCATACTTGAAAATTGTTTAACATAATCTTAACTCTTAAACTAATACAAATACCTAAAGTAAATTAATCTTTGACAACAACCCATGTAAAATTCTACAAATTACAAATCAAATCTATGTGGTTTTTTAGATATTTGTCCTACTCTAGTGATAACTACATAATCTTGTTCAGTTTCTAACTTATCCTCTCTTTCATCTTTATTTTTTACCTGTCCTCCATTATTTTCTTCTACCTTACTAGTTTCACAATAGTTATCGAATAAACATTCTTTGATGTTTTTGTCATTTTCAAAAGCTATTGGTCCAAATGTTACAATTTTCGTAGAATTTGTTTTTGGTTTAGCACTAAAATTCCTACAGTTGTTGTCTATTACACCTAGGTTAAGGGTGTTTGTTAGTACTTTGCAAATCACCTATTCGTAATTAATTCTGTCACATTTTCCTGGCTCACTTTATATCTACATATCTCTACTTGGTCGGTTATTACTCCAAAAACCAGATCGAATGAAGTTTTTTTTTTGTATCAAGACTTTTGTTCCTGTTGCTATAACCTGTAGAAGTTGTACTCTATGTTTTTTATTATAGTTCTCCTTTTCGTATTTCCTTCATTTCCATAGAAACTTATTATACCCGACTACATTGGAAATTTTGGGCTTTAATTTATTTACATGAATCGGCAAGTTGCTGCTTGCTCGACGTGACATAGTAGTTGACACAGTGAGCAACTATTAATGATATTGTATCAATGCCAAGTTGATGTCTTTGTTGACTGTTGTGACTCTTTTAATAATGCTTTTTATTGTTTGTATATGTCTTTCTGTCATCCCGTTACTTTGTGAATAAAGCGGGGACGAGATTGTATGTGAAAAATTTCAATCTTTAACAAATTTTGAAATATCTGCAGACACAAATTCTTGTCCGCGATACGAAACTGCATTATTAGGTATTCCGTGTCTGGCGAAAATAGTTTTTACATTACTTATTATGGTAATACTAGTAGTGTTTGCGCATAATCTTTCCACTTTGACATATTTCGATTAGTAAGCAACTACTAGCAAATATTTATGTCCTTTAATCTTGAATGTCAGAACCTACTTTATTCCATGGTATATTTGGTATTTCGCGAGGTTGTAGTGGTCCGGGTGTTTCTGATTTTGTCCGTTTTTGGCAAAAGTGACAGTTTTCAACTACAACTTTAATTGTGTTCTGCATGGTGGACTAAAAGACAGACTCTTCAACCAGTTTTACATGCTTATTAAACCCTAAATGACCATAATGAATTTTTCCTAGAATTTGTTGTCGCATTGTACTTGGAATCACACAGCTTTGACCTTTGTAAATTATGCCTTCTATAATAGTTAGCTTGCTTTTATTTTTACAATAAATGCTTACATTATCCTTAACCCTTTTATTGTTATTTGGCCACTCATTGCGAATTGGTTTGGTTGTCTCGTTGTTCTTGGTCCTTGACTGTTTCAGTATTAATTTGTGAAGTTACTAAACTAACCTGCAAATCAAGTTCCCTGTCCCCCAGCCATCGCTGTTATTTTTTATAGGTAAGAATGTTCTCGACAAGCTGTCTGCAATAATTAAATCTTTCCCTCTTTTGTGGACTAGTTTGAAATCATATTTTTGTAATGCTTATCCTTTCTAGCCTTGCAGGACATTGGTTTAAGGGTTTCTTTAAAACTCCTGGAAGAGGTAAGTGATGAGTTTAAATGATTACCTCACTTATACTGTAAATATAATCGTGAAATTTATTCAATCCCAAACAGATGGCAAATAATTCTTTTTCTATTTGTGTGCAGCGTTTCTGTGTGTCGGTTAGTGCTTTTGATGCACATGGTACCTGTAAATTGTTTTGTATTAAGGTAGCCCATGTCCCCGACATAGAACTGTCTGCAGTTATTATCACTTCTTCATTTACGTCATAATTTAGTAAGACTGGTCTCTGTGTTAGTTTTTCTTTTAGTTTAGTTAAAGCCATTTCATGTTCCACCTAGTATTTTTCTCTGAGTAACGTCGTTTCCATTGCAAAATTTGGGAAGAATTTATTTACGTAATTTAAGACACCTATTATTCTCAGGATTAGGCATTTTTCATACCGCTTTAATAATCTCGTAGTTAGGGGCGACTCCGTTTCCCGAAATTGTAACCCAAATATTTTATTTCTTTATGGGCAAATGTGCATTTATCTAAGTTAATGTTATGTTATGTATTTTTGCTATTTCCAAAACTAGTTTTAGCCTATCATCATGTTCGTCTTTTGACTTGTCAAATATTAGAATGCCGTCATTGTAGACCACCACGCTTGTGAAATTAAAAATTTTGTTAAATGTCCGCAAATATTTCTGGAGCAGTTTATCTCGTACCGACATCCATAGAAATTTATATCTTTCAAATGGAGTACCTGCAGTACATATCTTTGTACTTTCCTTGTCCAACTGGATCTGATAATTTCGGTTGGTTGTACCTAGCATACAAAAATACTTGACGCTTGTTAATTTTGAAGCAATTTCATCAAAAGTCGAAATTCTGCACTGTTTCCTCTTAATGGCTTGGTTTAAGTATTTTGGGTTCATACATAATGTAAGAGCATTATGAGGTTGACGAACAATAACTAAGGTATTAACCCAATCTGAGGGGTCTTGCATTTTTTCTATTATTTTTTGTTGTTTTTTTAAATTATCTAGTGTATTTTTTAATTTTTCTACTAGGGGCAATGGAACTTTCCGGATCTGGCAGATTATTGGTTGTGCATTGTCTTTCAATGGAATGTGATAAGGATCACTAATGCAGCCTATGCCGGTAAAACGCTCTCGGTACATATTCACTCAAAGGTACGATATTCGTCACTACTGTGTGCTATTGAATCTATCCTTTGGATTAGATTCAATTGCATTCAGCTCGGTAACTCCAAAATTGCCTGTGTTTGAACCCACCACATAATATTCTAAATTACCTTTTTTGTTTTAATTATACAATTCAATTTGCAAGTGCCTATTTAGTTTATCACAAGTATACGACTTTAGTTTTATGTGGTTCTGCCTCAACATTTGCATTGGTAAATTTAACTCATTAAAATATGCAATAGGTACAACATTGTGCTGAGCTCCACTATCAATTTTAAATGTTATTATTATATTATTTATTTTCACATCAATTTCCCAAGAATTCTCTATCGTATTCACACTATTGTCTTTATTTATAGCTCTGATAAAACAGTAGAAGTGCTGAGACCATCTGTTTTATTGGCATTATCCAGTGTTTCACTCTCCCCCACAGTCTTTATAAATTTACTTCTACACACTTTTAAAAATGATTTCTTTTATAACAATTAGAACAAAACTTACCGTACGCTGCACATTTAATCAGTGAGTGTGAACGACCTCAATTACGGCAGTAAATATAAAAATTTGTCTCTCGCTGTTGTTTATTGTTGTTGGAATTCTATACCTGTTCTCTCGTGGGCCTTTGTTCCTTGAAGTTGACTGCTGAGTCTTGCTCTTGTTCCACTGTTAGGTCTTGTATTTGTAAGTTCGTTCATTTTAACTTTAGGATGACGTCAAATGCAGTAATAAAGTGTTAGCCTGTGCATAATCTAATGGAATCCTTTAAGGTCCCTGTACGATATTTATGAATGATTCCTAGGTTGTATTTAATTGCCGTGCCATAAAGAATTTATACCGTTTGTAAGATTTATTTTGCCTGAGGTGAAATGGTCATCGAACTATTCCAAAAGATTCCCTAATTTGTCTTTGACCTCCTTTGCGAGGGTCAATTTATGGCTTTAAGGTATTACCAGTGCCGGCCAAATAATAATAAAATCGTCTTTTGAAAATTCACTAAGAATTGATGTCCTGCTATTAATAGCCTGATTCAATGTCGTGCTCGGTTTGCATTCAACATAGATTGAGTACTGTTGAGAATCCGGCAAGGAAGACAAAATTTTGGAGAAGCCTCTAACCAGGCTATCACCAAACACAGCGATTTTTTGTTTAAACATTGAATTGACTAAATTGATGTTACATTTGGGTGTTGGAATATTCTTCTTGGTAGCATCTTGAAGTTCTACTGCAAGTGGTAATGAATTAATCTTTATGTAAGTTGGAACATGCATGTCTTTTTCTTTTTCAGAAATATTTTTTTGCACACTCACTATAGCAGATGTGTTTAGAAATAAACGTTTAGATTGATCCAGTTGAATACTAGGAGATGATTTCGAATTTATAACCATCCCATATTCATCAGTGCTATCAGTATTATGAGCTACATTTATTGTATAGTATAATAGAGCGGTGTTATTGGATTTAATTATGTTAGCAATTGCGACAATCGTGTTATCCATCATTGTTTGTGTTGCTGTTTGTTGGGTGTTTTTATTAAGTGTGGTTTGTGTATTTATTCCTGAGTTGCTTATATTAAGATGTACTTCTAGGTTATGCATTGATGGAAATTTAAATTGTGTTATGTTCTTATCAACAATTGCATGTGACCGTGATTTAGATAGGCAGGTTCTCAAGAATAAACTGTAAGTATTTAGGATGCTGTGATTTTCCTAATCTATCAATGTTGCTCTAAATTTACAGAGTAATAATTTAAATAATTGAACATGAAAATGCTTCTAGACCGAATTATACAATGTGTATTAAATCCGTATACAACAATATAAATTATGAAGAACATGTTTATTTGTTTCAGCAGGTTCACCTTGTTTGAAAGTTGAGGTAGAAGAAAACCTGACTACAAAACTTAATAATGTTTTGGTGCCCACCTGACATTTACAGCTAAAAGAAGTGTTTAACAAAATTTAAATAATAGTAGAAGTAAAGTTAATAGTGGTGTAGCCATATGTATTTCAGCACTTCAATTATTTTTAAGAAAATTACCTTGTAGAGCTTCAATCATACAATGTTGCAAATTTGTTGGGTTTTGCATGTTTTTCCTTAACTATTTAATTTAGAAGTATCATACAAGAAACATGATAGACCAACCAAACGAAAAGGCGGTGGGGGCTTTGGATATTACAAAACGATGAATAATACTACGAAGAACCAGAATTTTAATAAAACAATGGTGTACAGACAACCAAAGAAAAAATTTGGCTCAGATCGTCGACAATTCTCTCGTTAAAATATGTTTTTACATTATGTATAATAAATATTTTACTTAATGAATCATTTATTATTTTCTTTAATTTTTTTTATTAATTATTACCTCTGCCCGATTTCGATTTTTTTCAAAAATTAAAATGACAGTTTTGTTTTTAAAAGTAAACTGTTCTTTTGAAAACACTTTTTATAGTTTAAGTTTTTGTCAACAAGTAAAACGTTGTGTAGTTTCTCTTAGAATATAAGTTTATGATTGAAAAACAATAATTTTTAAATCCGACTTAAAACAAAAATAATGGGGATATCAAAAATATTTTGACAAAAAATGGCAGCAAAAGACCTAATTTAAATTCAAATTCAAGTAACAATAACAATTGAAGCAAGGCTCATTCAAGACCACAGCCAATATTTTCAAAATTTGTGTGAAAACTAAGTCGAATTTAGCATCAAACACGAAAACTGTTAATCGATGCAGCTGAATAGCAGATGTCCAATAAGAAAGGACACTAGTCAAAAATCAAAAAAATTTGACCCTGATTTAATGAAGTCAGCAGCACTCTATAATTGTTGTACTATTCGTTTGTTAGTTGCTTCAATCAACATACTACAGTTCATAATAGGCTGTTTTGCTTAGGGAATGTAGTTAGCTGCTGCATCCTTGTTTTGCTTATTGGTTTCCATTCCTTTTTGGGCAACTTCAAATTTAATAATTTAACGTTGCAAACACCCGTAACAAGCTTTGGTATTTTACATTACTAGCGTGACTATTTCAATGTAATATTAAATTAGGATAAAAAAATTTAAATTAGTAAAGCATTTAGTACATTTTTAAACAAAAAGCAATAACGATTAGGACTTTACACCTCTTGTATAAAATTTAGAAAAATATAGATAGACAATCGTTAAGTTCTGTCATAGTTTATTTGTACACATTCGCATGAGTTCAAAAACAAATCAGGTGCTGATTTTATAATAGATATCCTAAAATTGTACAGGGTCATTTTTCGATTTCCGGAAAATCCATTATATAGCTTGGAGAATTTGATAGGCAGTTATTTTGTAAGGTTAAATGAATTCTTGTACCAGCTTATGGTTTTCCCTTCGCATGGGTAGTACAAGAGCAGTTCATCAAAGTGAACTATCCCTGAAATACACTATTATACTCCATTATAACCAGTGGTTTGCCAGTACGATCATCTCTTTTGTTGAATAATATTTCAAACTCCCTTACATATTGTGTGTTATGTGCACAACATTAAGTTCATATTTCCATTTCCCACAACAGTCCCATTTTTGAATGCGGAAATACTTTCGCTTTTCTTAAGTTTTGTTTTGATTACTTCGTGAGGATTGTATCGAAGATTTGATCGCAATGTTCCTGTACAATAAGTAATTCTATCAATAAGAATTTGGGATATAGCAAAACTATTATAATAGTTATCTATGTACAAAGCATAGCCTTGATCTAGCAACCCTTCTTTCTATTAAGTTTATGACTACCTTTGAAGCATAACCAACAACAATTAATTCACCATCATTTACGCTAGTATGAACATGAAAACAAAGAATAGTTCCATCTGTCTCTGTTAACATATACAATTTTACACCATATTTGTTTATTTTGATTTTTATATATTGGCGAAAATCTAACTGTTTTGCCACAGCATTATACTTTCATCGAGTGCAAACTCTTT
This sequence comes from Platerodrilus igneus, assembly GCA_036346225.1. Taxonomy (NCBI): domain Eukaryota; kingdom Metazoa; phylum Arthropoda; class Insecta; order Coleoptera; family Lycidae; genus Platerodrilus; species Platerodrilus igneus. The sequence continues at coordinate 12,425,264 of JARFIW010001380.1, forward strand.
ACCTGGCTGGTATATGCTTTCCATCTTTTCGATGAAATAATTGTTCACCCTTCTTATTTTTTGTAAGGTGTCAGTGCTAGAGTCTTCAGCTTCCTATCTGCCGAAAGAAAGTGTAAACACCTAAAAATCAGAAGGATTTGATTTCAAGTGATGTATTCCCAAAAGATGCTCAAGTTAAGTAATCAATCCATTTTCCAATAATCTAGGATTCTGGATAATGCAATTATACCCACATGAAATAACAAAACCAGAAATCCTCGAAATTTGCTTATTATTGCGTCTTTCCACGATGTAATTCTTGATTTTTCAGCTACATGCTTAAATAACATACTAGCAGAAGTTTTGTTCATTTCTTTCACTATGAAAATCATACCATCATCATCAAGCAATAACTAAAAAAGAAATCAGTAGAACTGTCACCTGGATGTTTTACCAATAAACCTCGCTTTTTTTTAAACAATTTTTTTTAATCGTTCAGTGGTTGGGAATTATATTGCTAATTCAAATCTGCCGTACTTGGAATTGGTTGAGAAATATCAGTTTTCTGTGCAGTATTCGGACATTCTATTCATTCTTCAATTTCAGATTTCAGTTCAATTTCAAATTCTAAATCGAACTCAAACTTGGAGAGCATGTATTCAGATTTACTAGAGAAGCAAATCGGTTCAGGACGACTTGCTTCTATTTCAAGTTTTTTTCTGTAAGTGGTCTTGCCCATTCAAATTTTTTGTGCGTGGGTGCATTTTTGAGCTGCGATGGCCCTACTTTGGCATATGTATTCATTTAAAGCCACACAAATTGTATATACACCCAAACTACCGTACAGAAATATACAGAAACGACCTAATAGTACTACCGTTTGCTTGAAGGTTCTTCTAAAGCACACACAAAAACACTAAAATTTATTTTTCGAAAACCAACTCAAAGATAGCCTCTATTGAATATTCATCGACAATACCAATATAATATAAACACACCTTCATCAACGCCCGCTAGAAATAAAGTACTTCAGCAACTGAAATCTGGTAGCTCTTATCAGATACAGCGGCATCTGTGCGAAGATCTAATGAATCCCATTGGGGACAGCGGCAAAACATGTTAATAAGCACAATTTAACAGAAAAAATAAAATGGTACACGAATTAATGAAATGCCCTTATTTAAATATAACCATCATGTTTTTAGTTTCATTTAATGCATACGAAGAAACATCCTGTTTTTAATAATGTGATTCCCATCATTTTATAGCAGTGGCGGTTTCTGTTACACAGCACCACCTAAATTAGAGTAAACAATTTTGTACCTATGAAGATACTTTACATTACATCACGGAAAGAAAGTACCAAATCTAATTCAGATGGAGATATTTAAATAGTAACCAGAAGCATTATAGTAATATTGTGCTTTCAGTGCAGCAACTGGAAATCATTGGTGTCTAAATTAAAAATTGCCCCATCTGTGCTATATATTGTACATTCTTATCTCGCAAGTTAGTATGTTTAGGTTTTTATCAAAACTATTTTACATGTTTGGAGCATTGCTGGAGATTGCTCCTTTTCTGTTTTCGAAGCTTCTTTTATTTATTTTGCATAGGATTGTTCGAGTTTTTTCTATTGCAATTTGTGCTAAGCATGTTGAAAAAATAATATTGTATTCGTAATTTGTGTTGTTATTTATATACCTGTGTTGCTATGCAATACCAAAAATAAGTTAAATGTAAAACTTACTAATTACGACACTTTTAAAGAACTCGTGCCAGGAGAAAATCTAGTGATTAGCAGTATTAATGGACGAGAAAGTGTTTATTAATTCTATCGGGAATTTTTTATCGACCGAGTGATTGAATTATTTATTACAAAAGAAAAACCATCATTATAAATTACTTATTTTTACGTGTTAAATTATTTTTATAAATTTATCATTTGTGCTACCTCTAATTCTATAGGAATGAACTGCCACTGATTTATAGTTTATTCCAATAAAAATTTTGCTGCTGTAGGAATATCTAGGAGAGGGTGGGCTATATGTGTTATTAATTAAATTTATCATTTGTGTTACCTTTAATTTTATAGGAGCGAACCGCCACTGATTTATATATATATATATATATATATATATATATATATATAACAGGTAAACTGACATTTCATTCAAAATTTAAAATTAATTTTAATTCTTAATCAGTAATATTACAAGCTTCCTTCTGTTACTTTTATTATGGGTGAATACATAAAATAATTTTATCAAGTAATAAGTAAGTTAAACATATATTACCTGTTATATGAATTACCTATTTATATACTTTTTCATGTAGATTGATGATTAAGGTGTAAATTATCACCGAAACGTACGATTTAATACAAATGATACACATTTAATGTTTTGTGTTTAATTTTATGAGCGACTTTATCCCAAGAACCAAAAAACAAAATCTTTTCTCTCTCTATATATATATATATATATATATATATATATATATATATATTTATATAGTGGTTTTAAATGGTTAAAAATAAATATAAACGAAGCAATTTCAAAACACCCTGTATAAAGGAAACAACCAGAAATTACGTGCGAAAGTTATTCCAGTTAGTTAATTTTTAAGTAACAGGTATTAACAAAATTTTACCAATACGAAGCAATTTCAAAACACCCTGTATAAAGGAAACAACCAGAAATTACGTGCGAAAGTTATTCCAGTTAGTTAATTTTTAAGTAACAGGTATTAACAAAATTTTACCAATAATGATTAAAATTTAGTAGGTTTGCAAAGAAAATAAATGGTAGAAGCCAGTGCAATTAATTTATTAATTTAATTGAGTTTAATTGAACGGTTATTTACGTATAATATGCATAAAAGCGTGTAAAAATCAATAATACCAAGGTGAAACGCGTTGCTAACAAACAAATATATTGGTGGGGTTGAAATACGCTGAAATCCAACTCGTAGAAAGGTTATTTAAAACGTTAGTTAAAATTAAACACCTGCGTGTTTTGTAAATGTCAGCTTCCACTTATTTTGAATAGATAAAGCTACAAGTATCAAAGAATATCGGGTAAACCGGCGAATGTGTTCGCAGTAAACACTAATGATGGGCATTTAAAGCACATAAGCAGTCCACGTGGGGTTAGATAGCAGATGGTCAGGAATATCGATTTTCTACCACTCAAACAAGGTTAGAAAGAGACGTAGAAAACGCATAAGCAAGGGACAACGGTAGTATAGGCTGGATTTGTAGGACGTCAGTGGATATACGATTGGTTGATATTGTTAGTTGGACATGAGACGAATACGAGCATAGTGTATATTAATTTTCAGAAAATATCGTAACGACGCGCTGAAATTCGAGGACTAAGAAATCAGTTGAGCTCCAAATTTTAAGAACGTGTTGTAGATAAAGGATTTCGGGTGAATGCGGCCAGGAGGTGGCAGCCTGGGTTGTATAAATGCTTTTCGAAAACATGGTGAAGGCCCTTAATATTTCGATCGCTTCTGACGACGTATGAAAGCTACCACGAGTTTGTAAGTAGAATAAAATTATTTTAAATTATAATGCACGGTGTTAGCCTCATAATTTGTACACGGTTTGTGTGCCGAGATTACATTTTTTAATTGAGGTATCATCTATATTTTTTTTAACAAGCTCGTGTCGTGACGTTAAGTAACGTGGATTAAAGTAAATAATTGTGAAAGACGTATAATTAATTTGGATTTGGAAATTGGATACACCGTGAAGGCAGCGCTAGCAGCTCAACTTACATGGGTTTCTTCTACTTATAGCTAGAAGCGGCCTGCAAAGCAGAAAAAAGCAAATACATGGCATCGTCCACGGAGCAGAGAGCTTCTAGAGATTCCAGGTAACGCTTTGAAATTGTGTTGTTATAAACTATGAAACGATGAATATTGGGTGACGTATGAGAGTGATTTTGAAGGTAGTGTGCATTATTGTGCGTATTGAACATAATACGTATAACTAACATTATTATGGTATTTAAATAGAAATCTGAAAGTGTATATAAAGCTTATTAACGGAAGTTAAATTTTGTGAAGAGTACATGGGTGTTTTTTTTTGTTTGTTGTAAGAGTATGCAAAGTATAAGGGCATACATTATTCATAATTAACTGGCTTATCATGAGCTCACCATACTCCAGAGTTTACATAGATTTAAAGTAAATTATAAAGAAGAAATGAGAAATAAGGTATTATTCAGGGCCCATTTACTCCGGGTACATTCTATATGTTTGATAATTTAAATTAAAATACAGGACATTACAAAATAGGATTTATTGAGGTGTAACTTGATCACTGAAATGTGGATGATATTGAATGTTATTTGTAAATAGTAAAAAATAAAAGATTGTATGTTTGTTGTATTTTGTGGTTTTATTGGGAGTGTGCATGAACGATAGAATATGAGAGTGAATCTAGATATCCAAGAGGAGGTCCAACTGAGCTAGCCGGAAGCAGTTGAAGAAGGCAATTCAACCGAGGAAGAGAGGAAAACGGGTAAGAAATTATACTTTTTTGAATTATTTAATATTCGAAAATTGCTAGTATGTGCAATTTTCGAGTTTGAAATTTAAAACAAAAATTTTTGAATATATTTTTATTGGTGAGGCTTTTACCCGAGAACCACGGCAATATATATATATATATATATATATATATATATATATATATATGTTCCAATAAAAATATTGCTTCTGCAGAAATATCTCTACTAGAGGGTGTTCTGTATGTGTTATTAATGGTATTAAACGTGCACAACTAGGCACTTCTTTATTTAATATATATATATATATATATATATATATATATATATATTATTCCACCCCCCTTTTTCTTCTTTTAATACTTTTTTACTTTATTTTGTAAACTTTAAAAATGTGCACACCTAATGCACGCCCGTACTTGCACTGTTTGGTTGGTTCTAGTATTAACTACTTATTGCAATGCCTCGACTATTTAAAACTCTTAATCTCAGGGTATTCAAACTACTTATAGTGGATTCGTTATAAGTAGATGTGCTACGTCCAACCAAAGTGCACTCTTTTGTTTTTCTACTAAATTTGCTACTCTACTTTTGTATATGCCAAAATTTATAAAATGATCAAAGTTGCTATGTGCCAAATGAAATTTCAACCAAAATTAAAATGGCCAAATTTTTACGTATTAAAAAATGATTTTAAACACTCACCTGGTCTATACTCCGTTGATGCCTCGGTGAATCCTGGCACAAAATCCTAATCTCCGTATGCGTCCTTACAATGATATTCTCAACTTTTCGTGCTGTTTCCAGGTATCTTCTAATTTTTAACTGTTCCCCAATATCTGAAATGATTAACCCAAATTTAGAATTTTGAAAAAATATAGTGCTATAACTTCCCTTGTACTAATTTCCACTTCAAGTCCTTGTTTCTTCTATAATTCCGTCCGCTTCTTCGTATCTAAATCCCAATCCACTCGTTCCTGTATATTTTTGTTCGCTGCTCCTGTTGCCTTTAAACCGCTCTCCAATATTCCTTCAAATCTCTGTATAACCACTCTCGATAACCTTCTAACTTTAAACCACACTCCAATATCCCCTTCAAATCTGTATAACCACTCCCGATGACCTTCTAACTTTAACCACTCTCCAAATCCAATATTTTACCGTCGCACAATCACTACTATTTACTTTATACTTTCGCTTATTTCTTTACCACTTTTCAATGAAACTCATTTTAAAACAATTACTTTTATTTTCTTTTTGAAAATATTAGCACAGTTCTGAAAACACGTCTATTACAAAATTTGTTCGAAAATAATCTCTGAAAACACGTCTTTTACAAAATCGTTTCGAAAATATTCTGCTTTGTTTACTCTCTAAGGCGACCATGTTGATTCTATATTCGCCCACTACATCCTAAAGTTCATCACAAATAGTCAAGTCCGTGTCGCACATACCCAAGTTCATATCTTTATACAATTTCATAATTACACTAAATTCTAATATATGTCCTAAATCTTTACATTCAACCAATCACATTTTACGATGTTTTAACTAATAATTTTGGGTTTACAAATATCGTCCAAACGTTGATTCTATAGAAAATGAAACCAAAATAATTTACACTTGACCCTGGATGCATGTTGATAGTGAACATTTACAGACGCATCCGGCTTTTGGACGGCAAATGTACTTTCAAAGGCTTTTTTAAAATTCAACTCGGTATAAACCCTTGAGCATTTCACATCTTAATACGCCACTTAGTCATTTTAATATTGCCTTTTGGCACTGAATTTCAACTACTATATTTGAATGGTATTTTAGTGTACATAAAATACGGTAAACATACATTTTTAAGTTTATGTGATCGATTATGTGGATTATTTTTGTTTGGCATATACTATCTTGTACTAAACAACCCTTATACCTCTTAGTAGCTCCCTTAGACATTATAATATATATATATATATATATATATATATATATATATATAAAGTAAGATGTATCTGTAAACAAACTCTTATGAAAATAATAAGAGCCATTGACAAATACAAATTGGGCTGGTAGTTATATAGCCATTAACAAAACATAAGCTTTATTACTTCATAGGGGAGGAAACATCCACTGACGAGAAGGTTTGTTACGTATGCAAATAAATTTTGCTGTAACATTCCGCAAATCTCAAAGGCCAGACGTACTTTTATAGTCATTTATAAAATTTATTATGTAGTTTCGGTTCAATTCTGTACTTTCACACTTTAGTAGTGTTGGTTTTTATCACCTGATGGCGGTTTTATTTATTTACTTTTGCCATAGTACAGTGATTATTTCGAAATTATATCATTATAATAGCTTCGATTACTTCATAGGGTTCTTGGGAACTATTCCACTCTGATGAGGCTAACTAGCCGAAACCATTGGTCAGTGGATGTTTCCTTCCCTATGAAGTAATAAAGCTTATGTTTTGTTAATGGCTATATAACTACCAGCCCGATTTGTATTTGTCAATGGCTCTTATTATTTTCATAAGAGTTTGTTTACAGATACATCTTACTTTTTATACAATTTTCTTATTGCGGACTGCAAATAACTTGTCTTATATATATATATATATATATATATATATATATTATATTACTCAAATTTAGACCAGGGTAGAAAATTAATAAACGACATCAAATAATTTTAATCACCGTGTATAAGGAAGCTTTGGGTACTAATACTCTTCATTTAAAGGCATATTGGATAAATTCGTCATTTACTTCTAAACATAGAGTTTATATTGTTTAGATAATGATAAACACCGTGTATAAGGAAGCTTTGGAAAATAGTACACTTAATTAAAGGCCTACTGTGTAGATTTAAATCATTCAATTAGAATGTAAGGTTTGTATATAATCATAATCAATGTGTAGAAGGAAGTAATGTAGAATTTCATTAGATAATACGCATTATTAAAACCATGGAGCATAAAAAATTATTTGTTTCGTTAAAAATAAGGGGTTAAATTATTCACTGGACGCTTTCTATAAAAAGAAGCCGAGTTAAAATGTTCAACTTGTAGTTAATTTAATCTTTCCAAGTACTAAAACTATCAAGAAATTATAAAGACGTGGGGAAGTCACGTAAAAGCCTTCAGCGTATTAGAACTAAGAACACCTGCAAAAATAACGATGTATACGGTAGTCGATAAGCTCCAAGCTATATCAGTGCAAGTAAGAAAGCAAGTTTGTGGTATAAAGACAAGCGAGAGGGAATGCATTGGTAGTTAAATGAGGGGAAATATGTAAAACAAGAGCACAGGTTGTAGATAGAACGAACAGACTAGATTGGCGGTTAAGGTTGAAATAAGATGCAAACAGGAGAGGTGGAAACATAACAATTTCTATGTAAAATTAATTAGTTGTTCTCGGACGTATTGCGAGACGAGTGCAAATTTCAGTAGAATCATTGTGCCGAGACATCGGAAGGGAAAATAGAATGCGAATTTCTTAAAATCGTCCGTCGCGGGACAAATTCGACTTGCAAGCGAGCCATTATATAAACCCGTGCTGATAGGAGTTTAGCTCTCTTTTATTTTTGATTTGATTCGATACTTCAAGCAGTTTTGCTCTTTATTTTTGATTTTATTCGATACTTACGTGGTGATTACGTGCTACGATAACAGTTATTATGCATTAGTGCACCTAGAGAAGATAAATAAAGGTAATAAAGTCTAGTTATATTTGCGGGTATTACTGTACCAATTATCCAAATTAGTAACGATAAATAAATAAATAGAAGTATGCAGTTTTGGTATAGCGTGAAAGAATTATGAATTTCATTGCTATTTTTCGGGAGTGTTAGTAATCAAATGTTATTCGTAAACGTGATTGGATCCACAAAACAAGATTTCGATATACCTAGATGAGTTCCTGAGAAGCCCTGAAACCTTTTAGACGAATGGTGATGTAGGAAAATTTTAAAGGCGGCCAGAAATCCGAAGACGTAAACATAAACCAGCTGGAATGGTGGGATTAGCAAGGACGATGTACATTGGAGCCACGAGTGCATTAACCTTTAGGTAACTTATGCATTGTTGTTCGATCTTAGATGTTTTGGTGTGTGTTGAATATCTTTATAATTTGTTTGATAAAGATGGACAGTAGTAAATTTGTATAAACAACAAATTTTGAATTTTAAGGTAAAATTTTTTTGTATAAGTAGAAAGGAGTATTTATCAGGTTTATGTTTTTGATTATGATGAAAATTTGGGTCTGTTTTTGAGCTCAATTAGACTAACCTGTTAAATTAACGTAAAGGGGTAGGAGATGCTCTTTTTTATTCAGACTCAGGTCTGCAAATATTGTTAACTTAATTAGTATGCATCCTACAAGGACTCTAATTCTGGATGCAAATTAAAATGATGACAAATTTGAACTTGAAATTTTATGATGCTGAAGTTTATGCAGAAATTTAATTTTGAAATTTTAATGTATTGAGAATATTGGTGTAAATAGAGTTAACGTTGATGTTTGTGGTAGGAATGTGTTTTTTTTATGAATGAGGATGAAAGTTTTATCTAGGTGAGCAGCCGAGGCGGAAGGAGTCAAGAGGCGATATTCAGGTAAGAAATTGATTATCAGAAGTAAGTCAACGGACAAGAGAATCACAGCAAATCTTGGCGCCCAATTCGTGAGGCTCGATTCTTATAAGGAATCACAGCAATATATATATATATATATATATATATATATATATATATATATTATACTGTCAAGAAGGGGGTGGGCTTATAAAATCTTTAAATACTGCTTCGAAACGACTTTGCTAGAATGGGGGTATATTTGGTTTTGTTTGAGTATTTTCTTTCAGGTATTTTTGGTTTATAAATTAACAACAACTATTCCACGTTTATAAATTTATAAAGCTTTTGAAACTGCATTGCATTCAACAACATATACCGGCCATAGACCAGGCTAAGCTAGTTATAAGTTTGCATTGTATACGTATTTTAATTGTTATGGTTGCATGTATATGAAATTTATTTTGGAGTTAGCGTTTTCAGAACCATTTGAATGTAAAAACAAATATCACAATTGCTTGGTATACTGCACGCTTTTAAAATTTTAAGGAGTTAAGTGATACTCCCGTAAAATTTGTAAATCAATTTCAGTTTGAATATGTTTTAACAATTAAAGATTGGTTATGTAATGACAGGACGTTTACCGAATAAGACATAAATGTCTGTTGCGTACAATTTAAAAGCTGAACCATCAAAGTTTGTTAGCTATTTTCAATATTGTAAAAAAGTTCAATATACATAAATCACTGGATTACAAACCATCTAGAAAATGAATGTATCTAGAGAAAACAACTGTATTATAAATCAATTATTAATAATTATAAATTACATAGTGTGCGTAGAGATAGTTGCTATGGCAACGGAAACAAAAGAAGACGGATTTTATTTATAAGGGACTTCAAATTTATATTACTAAAAATAGACGTGTTTTTGTACTGTTATGAGTTTTATTACATTTAAAAGTTACGAGAAAGTTTTGAAAGTCAAGTTGTACCTGGAGATAGCAAATAGTAGCAGTTTTACGGCGAATAAAAGTTAATTAAAAGAGGAGTGCTGGTCTGTACCGTTATTGTTTGAAGACGAAAGCATAGTGGAATTGGAGTTATCTGAGTATTTGTATAACATAAAATTTGTAGAAATATTAGTAGTTTTATAGTCTGGAGATTACCAGTTGCTCGAGTTACTTATTATTTACAGGAGGTGCCTGCAGCTGGTCACTTGGCTTCAGGACGGCTGGAAGGCGGCGCTTGTATCTGGATTCCAGGTATTAGTATTTAATATCTACGCAGTGCTTTAATCAAATTTATAAAAGTGGAACTAGTGTTTGGGAATACTTTTGGCTTTTAAAATTATTTGAAAAAATCCTTGAATATTTGTTTGGGTGTCTAGTTGAGAGGTGTTTGCTTAGGACGGACCCACCCTAGGTAGATTCCACCACGTGTTTGACGGCCCTGTAAAATATTTAAGTGCAGCAGCCGTGTAAAATATTTAAAGATAAATTGTGTGGCATAACTCAACAAGGCTCTAAAATAAGACAAGGAGTGACAGATAGAGATATTACGCCTATCACTAATAAGGTAGGATCACAGTATATATAACAGGATATATAACAGATACAATTATTTGAAGAATGCTTGTGTATTCGGTTGCAATTGTCATAATTGTCCTAAGATAAAAAAAAGAAAGATCAATCCTGTAATCATGAATAAACAATACAAAATAGGTGGTAATTGATTATAAAAGGGTTCTCTATAACTCAATATATACCAATATATAACAGATGGCGCTAACAACGTGAGGCAGAGTAGATTTGTTAGTTGTACGTTGCATATATTCTATTTAAAAGTGAAAATTAATATTTGATTGACGTTTCATATATATTTATTTGACAGTTGTTGAAGGTTTTTGAATTTATTGTAGTAGGCTAAGACGTAATTTGATATTCACACTTTGGTCAATTTTAGCGGCGGTAAAACATTAGGTGGGGCTCGAATAGGTAAATAACTTCGCAACAAAATATTTGTTCGCCTAAAGGTGGGGCTCGATAGGGCTGATTCAGATTTGCAGAGGTTGTGTAGCTTAGTGGGGCACATCATTGAAGTTTATTTTGAAAATTAAAGGGACATGTCTGATGAGGAGAGAATCACGAGGTCAGGGAAAGTTTATGGAGTTGAGACTGGTGTGAGAGGGCAACCGGTGGTTAAGACTGTAGCAGCAGGGGATGCTAGGGATGAAGCTGGGGATATGTGGAGCCGGAGGTGATTATTGTGAATTCAGGGGTACATCGGGAGAAAATGAAATTGATAAGGGAAAAGAGAATATGCAGATCCAAGATGTGATGATGGTTTTGTTGGAATTAAAAGGGTCGTTAACTAAGTCGCATGAAGAATTGAGAGGATCATTGTTGGCCGAGGTTAGAAATTCACAAGCGGAAGTTAAGGAAAAATTTGATATGATGGAAATGAAAATTGAAGGAATTAATGTATCAATACAGAGCAGTTTGTGTTCATTTAAGGATGAAGTTCTGAAGGACGTAGAGGATAGAGTCCAGGTTGTAGAAGGAAGGTAACAACAGGTTTAAATGAATTAAGGAAGAGCTGTACATGGTCGAAGTTAGACAGACAGAAAAATTGCAGAATTTAGGTGAAATAGTTCGATTCAGACGGAGGACAATATTAACTCTAAAACGAAATTATAGGAAAATTGCGGGCGAGTCAGGAGGTGGCAGAGAAGCTGAGAAGGGATACGACGGTTCTGGGGAATACGGTAAATGGATTGTCTGGTCTTGAAGGGAATGTTAGACAGATGAGAGAACAGTTGGTTGAATTGGAAAGGGAAGAGTTGTTTGTGATGCAGGATACCAGTATAGGCTAGGAAAGAGACCTTGCCGAGGTTTGAAGGCAGAAAGAATGAGCAGCCGATGGTCTATCTTAGCAAGTTGGACGAGATGGTAGAGAGTGAGCCTGAGAGGGTGAAGATGCAGATGGTGAGCGTGACATTGGGGGGTTGTGCAGAGAAATGGCACTGTATCGTGAGGAGGCAATATAGTTCGTACGAGGAATTTCGAAGGCTATTCATAGAACAATATTGGGGAAACACGCATCAGGCTAATATTCGAACGGATTTAAACACTGGGAACTATAGGTCATACCAGGGATCGAGAGAAAATTATGTGATTGAAAAATATAACCAGGCGCAGCACCTGATTCCTAAATTAAGAGAAGATGAAATTATATTATTGTTGTCAAGGCATATGGAGGCGGAAATAACTAGGGCCGTAGCGATACAAAACGTTCGGATTGTAAGAGACTTTTTGGAAATGATGCGAAATTATGACGTAGCTAGGACGTTTGAAACGAATAACAGGGAAAATAGTGATAATAGGAATTGGGATAGGAATAGCACAGACTACCAGAGGACTGGGGTGCAAGGATACAATTATAGGGAGAATGGACAGGACAACTACAGAAAGCAATATCAGGGAAATCAAAGGAGAACGAATAATAATTGGGAACAACGTTTTAATAGAGACGATAATTATAGGGGGAACAATGACTGGAACAGGACGGATAGGAATGACAGAGGTTTTGGACAGCAAAGAACGAGTTTTGGACAGAGGTGGCAGAGAGAAAGCGAGCAGAGATCAACGGATCAGGGGTAAATACCGACAGGGATTAGAGACCGAGAACGGGAGACAGATAGAAACTTGACGATCCAACACGTAACAACAAGAGACACGTGACAGAGATCGGAGGATAGGATAGAGAAAGTGGAGGTCCACGATGAACCCACGGTACAAAAAAAAACGTCGATTTATTAGTGTTAGGAAAATCAGATTTAGGGACACAGCATAGTATTAGTTTAGTAGGTAAGTTGTTAGATAATAAGTTTGAAAGAAGGCGGGAGTTACCATTTATTCATATTAGTTTAGGGGATTCTGTTTACACGGCATTGATAGATACGGGGTCGCAGTTATCGCTGGTGAGAGAGGAAATAGTTTTGAAACATGCAGAATTATTCAAAGGGAAAATTTGTAGGGTTAAGAGTATTAATTTATGGTCTGCGATTAAGAGGAAGTTAACTACGATAGACAAAGTTGTACGAGTATCGATTGTATTAGGAAGTACCAGACTAGGTGAAGTAGAGTTTTGGATAGCAAGAGGATTATATTTAGATTTCATTGTAGGGATAGATGTAATTGAGGAATTTGGACTGGTTATAGATGGTAAAGCACGAATGGTAAAGGTATTAAATTTAGAGAAGAAATGGGTGGTGCCTAAGGATAATCGGGATACTAGGGATGAGATAAATACAGATAGTATAGGATCAGGAAAGACTAAGAATAGAATTTATGATGGAATTGATGAGTTACGGTTATGTAATATATTTGAGAAGGTATTTGATGAGGAACAGATAGGATTAATAGGGGTGGATATGAAGGAAATGTTATATGAGGTGTTTAATAGACATGCAGGAGTTTTTAGTAATGAGCCTAGGTTTGCGAAGGAGTATACGCATAAGTTAGAGGTCACAGACGAGGGAAGTTTTCGTACTAGGGTATATCCAATACCATTTGCATTAAGGGTCGAGTGAAAATGAGATTAAAAGATGTTAAAAGAGGAATTATTGAATCAGCGAGAACACCCTATATCAATCCTGTAGTGGTTGTGCCTAAATCTGATAATTTAGAATTAAGAATATGTTTAGATGCTAGGAGATTGAATGCGATTACTAAACCACAATTTGAACAACCAAAATCACTAGATAATTTGTTATACAAGGTAAGCGAGATGAAAATTTTAGCAAACTGGACTTAAAGAATTCTTTTGGCTAATTCCTTTGCATGAGGAAAGTCGGAAGTATACTGGATTTAGCATTGAAGGGAGATTTATCAGTACAGAGTTGTTCCATTTGGTCTTTCAACGTCATCCGCTGCATTAGTTCGAGCCATGCAGAAGTTATTAGATGAGTACGAAGACTTCTGTACGCACTATGTCGATGATATTTTGATTTTTCTAAGAACGAGTTAGAACATTTAGAACATTTAAGAAAAGTGATCCGAAGGTTAGACGAGGGAGGTTTGAGGTTGAATTCGAAGAAGTGTGAGTTTTTAAGGACCAGGTAAAGTATTTGGGGTTTGTCGTTGGCAGCGAAGGAATTAGAATTTGTGAAAAACGCTTGGACGAGTTGAAGAATTTGAAACAGCCAAGAAATTTGAAAGGTTTAAGAGGATTTTAGGTGTATTAAATTATTATCGTCGATTCATACCAAAATATTCGGAGTTGTGCATTCCATTGTTGGAGTTGTTAAAAAAGAACGAAAGGTGGAAATGGAACGAGCAAAGGGAGCAGGCATTTCGGGAGTTGAAGGCGGTATTTTATAGGGAACTGTCATTAAAATATCCCAATTTTACGGATCCATTTATTTTAAGGACAGACGCTTCGAGTTTTGCAATAGGGGCTGAGTTGGTGCAGGTTCAAGAAGGGAGAGAAGTGCCAAGTTGTTATTTCCATACGAAGGTCCTTATCGAGTGAGAAGAATTTTTGCAGAAGGGAATACTTACGAATTGGAGAATGACAGGGGTGAATGTCGGGGACGTTTTCATATAGAAAATTTGTATCCATATTTCCATGTGGAAAGTAAAGTATCGCAAGAATAAAATTAACACTGTAAATAATACTAACGAGCTTAAAACTATACAGAATATACAGAAACTAACACTTAATCCTCATACATAAAGAAAAAAAAAACTGTAGTGATTTTAACTAAAATTTAAAATTTCTCAACCATTAAAAGAATTACTTATATCCAGGAAGCAAATTTTCATTTTATTTAAAATCAGTGGGGCCTTATATACTGTCAAGAAGGGGTGGGCTTATAAAATGTTTAAATAGGGCTTCGAAACGACTTTGCTAGAATGGGGTATATTTGGTTTTGTTTGAGTATTTTCTTTCAGGTATTTTTGGTTTATAAATTAACAACAACTATTCCACGTTTATAAATTTATAAAGCTTTTGAAACTGCATTGCATTCAACAACATATACCGGCCATAGACCAGGCTAAGCTAGTTATAAGTTTGCATTGTATACGTATTTTAATTGTTATGGTTGCACGTATATGAAATTTATTTTGAGTTAGCGTTTTCAGAACCATTTGAATGTAAAACAAATATCAAAATTGCTTGGTATACTGCACGCTTTTAAAATTTTAAGGAGTTAAGTGATACTCCCGTAAAATTTGTAAATCAATTTCAGTTTGAATATGTTTTAACAATTAAAGATTGGTTATGTAATGACAGGACGTTTACCGAATAAGACATAAATGTCTGTTGCGTACAATTTAAAAGCTGAACCATCAAAGTTTGTTAGCTATTTTCAATATTGTAAAAGTTCAATATACATAAATCACTGGATTACAAACCATCTAGAAAATGAATGTATCTAGAGAAACAACTGTATTATAAATCAATTATTAATAATTATAAATTACATAGTGTGCGTAGAGATAGTTGCTATGGCAACGGAAACAAAAGAAGACGGATTTTATTTATAAGGGACTTCAAATTTATATTACTAAAAATAGACGTGTTTTTGTACTGTTATGAGTTTTATTACATTTAAAAGTTACGAGAAAGTTTTGAAAGTCAAGTTGTACCTGGAGATAGCAAATAGTAGCAGTTTTACGGCGAATAAAAGTTAATTAAAAGAGGGAGTGCTGGTCTGTACCGTTATTGTTTGAAGACGAAAGCATAGTGGAATTGGAGTTATCTGAGTATTTGTATAACATAAAATTTGTAGAAATATTAGTAGTTTTATAGTCTGGAGATTACCAGTTGCTCGAGTTACTTATTATTTACAGGAGGTGCCTGCAGCTGGTCACTTGGCTTCAGGACGGCTGGAAGGCGGCGCTTGTATCTGGATTCCAGGTATTAGTATTTAATATCTACGCAGTGCTTTAATCAAATTTATAAAAGTGGAACTAGTGTTTGGGAATACTTTTGGCTTTTAAAATTATTTTGAAAAAAATCCTTGAATATTTGTTTGGGTGTCTAGTTGAGAGGTGTTTGCTTAGGACGGACCCACCCTAGGTAGATTCCACCACGTGTTTGACGGCCCTGTAAAATATTTAAGTGCAGCAGCCGTGTAAAATATTTAAAGATAAATTGTGTGGCATAACTCAACAAGGCTCTAAAATAAGACAAGGAGTGACAGATAGATATATTACGCCTATCACTAATAAGGTAGGATCACAGTATATATAACAGGATATATAACAGATACAATTATTTGAAGAATGCTTGTGTATTCGGTTGCAATTGTCATAATTGTCCTAAGATAAAAAAGAAAGATCAATCCTGTAATCATGAATAAACAATACAAAATAGGTGGTAATTGATTATAAAAGGGTTCTCTATAACTCAATATATACCAAAATATAACAATATATATATATTGCTATACTATTCGCGTAATTTTCCTGCCCCTACTTTGGGCTGTTATTTTTTTTTTATTACTATGAACTGGAGTTCTTGATCCCCTTCGTTGTGCGCCTTATTAATCTCCTACGTACTCTAAATTATTGGACCACCATTTTAATATTCACTATAAATTGTAGTTATCTCCTCCTCCGGCTGTTTTCTTAATATTGCTATCAACTGGACTTTATCTTTAAACAACTTTATCTACCAATGGCAAAATTCGATACGTTACCGCTTTGCAGGTTATCAATTTCCTATTCAACTTGTGGCTCCGCCTTTGTACTATTTAAATCTTATGACCTCGGCTAGCATTTATTTGGAATTATAAAATTCAGTAAATTTCGATTTTATATAATGAAACCAATGTGTTATGTACAGCTTTTGAAATTATTTGTAATACATTTTCAATTAGTTAACCTTATAAATTTCATTTATTAACAACCATCTACTATGTACTCAAAAACCCAAAGTCACCAAAGAAAACTTATTATCTTTACCAACAAAGTGTAGAATATTCTAAACCTGTTATCATATTACTCATTCTATACGTATGCAACCTCTTTTGTTGACTTTTTCACAAGCATATCATATTTAGCAAATTCAATATTAAAAATAAAATAAAAATTTATATAGAAAAACAAATGTCTTATAACAAAAAATCTGACCTGGTTTTATCTTTTTTCACATCGACGCTTCCAATAAAAATGATCTTCCCCAATTCTGGATTCCATTCAAATTGTTGCCATTACGCTATGGACCATTATTAAATTATACACCCCAATTTATTTCAATTCTTCAAACTTAGACTTTTATCATTCTTGCCCCAGACTTAAAATTGTAGTTTGTTTCACCCCTGTACTTCAAAATTGTATTATTCTTCTTTTCACCTGGACATCTAAATTGTATTACTGTATTTTCCCTTAACATCAGAATCATAGTCTATTTCCCTCAGACCTCGAAACCGTTTAAACGGCAATTATAATCTTCATATTCGCACTCATTTTATTTCACTTTTATAATTATTACGTATTACTTTGTTTTAATGGCAACGCACTTCGGCCTTCGTTGAGTTCAAAACTGACTTTCTTATCAAGGTACTTGCTAATATATTCTCGAATTCCCACTCCATCCGTGGGTATGGTCTAGAACTCGTCGCTTGTTTCTGACCAATCAAATAATTTCATTTAGAGCAGTTTCTGATGTAATGCTCCACGATTCCCCATAATCACAACCTGCCCGCAGCTGTCTTTCGTTATCAACAGGCTGTATTTTGATAGATTACTTGCTTTTCCATAAACAACTGATGCAACTCGACTTTAAATTTTCATGTTTACATGCGATTCACGCAATTTTAATCATTTCTCTTATCAAAATGATTAAATATTTGTACGCATTTATATTAACTACCTGAAACTCTATTTCTATATCCGTATTAATTTAATCGTCTGGAACTCTTTTTTTAATGCGTGTCTAATTACACTTTATCATTTATTTCTAAATATACGCGTGTTTCCACTGAAAAATATCCTTATTTGTTTTACCTAAATTAACTAAACTTTATCTACAGGGTATTTAATACTTACTATCTACTTAATACATGTATTTCTCATTCCCACGCCAACTATGCGTCTTCCTATGTTTACCTGCGTCGCCCAAAAACTATTTCTACTTTATATACAGGGTGTTGACTACTTACTATCTACAAACTATGGTTATTTCTTAATTATTTCCTTAAATAAGTGCAGTTTTCTGCTGCCTATTCCAATTACTCATTCCTGAACGACCTTTACTATAACGTGCACCCTTAAACAACCCCTTATCACAGCATAATTCCCCCAAATTAAAATATAGAATTTTATATCAATGTCCTTTTTGGCGCCTAACGTGAACTTAAACTCACATTGGTATGAAATTATTATATTTTTATTTCCATTTTGAAATCCAACTTTTTCTTTATTAAACTCATATTTACATTTTATTAATCTCATACCTATGTCCTATTATACTATACTATTCATACCTATACCTATTCTTATATTCAAATCCTATTCTATTTTTCTATGTATACCTATTCATAATTTATTTTACATTTCCTTTTATCTATTCATCTGTCTTTGCATGGGTCAATTAAGCTTATTTATTTCTAACTTCCTCCTTTCTATTCTTAAATCTGGGTCCTTTTAATCTATATTTCTCAATCATATTTTTATCTATAAATATGCCCTCCGTGCTGATTTGATATCCCAGAAATTTAACTTTATCTTGAAAGAATTCACACTTCTTTAAATTTAACCTTAAACCTGCTATATTTAATTCTAATAATATTCTTTCTAAATGAACAAAGTGTTGTTCCACACTATCACTAAATATCAACACGTCATCCACGTAGTGGATACAAAATTCCTCATACGGTCCCAAAATATTCTGCATCGCCTTCACCAATGCAGCCGTACTCGAGGACAAACCAAACGGGACCACCCTAAATTGATATATTCTTCCTTCTACAGAAAAGCCCGTATATTTCCTTGATTCTCGCGCTAATGGAATCAACCAAAATGAATTCTTTAAGTCTAATTTGCTATAGATTTTCTTATTACCTATTCTTGCTAATATGCTCTCCATCGTTGGTGGATAATTGTATTGCAGCTTCGTTCGCTTATTTATCTTTCTTGCATCCAAACATAACCTAATGCTATCATCATTTTTCTTCACGACGACTAATGGATTCACAAAATGTGTACTGGAGTTTTCTATAATACCTTCACGTAACATTTCCTCAATTTCTTCCTTCACTCTATTCCTATATGCTACTGGAATAGGATATATTTTAGTGTTAAACGGCTCTGTATTTGTTACTTCCAACTTGTGCACATAACCCGTGGCAATTCTCGACTCCGACCCAATTAATTCTGAATGCTTATTCAATAATATATTCACCCTATTTCTTAAATCATCTGGACACTTAATATCTTCATTTTCATTACCCCCATTATTTATCTCTTCACTAAACTGATTAATATTTACGCAGTCGTCTTCTATTACAATATTCCCCTCTTCATACCATTTAATATATTTCCCATTACACTCAATCTCTTTGCAGTCCGCATTTATCTTCAACCCCAACTTATCTATCATATTCATCCCAAATATAACATCTATCTTCAGTCCAGGTACTACCATAAAATCATTTTCCCATATTTCATCCCCATTTCACATCTCAGAATTACCATTTCATTTATTACACTAAATCTCTTATTATTTGGTGCCACTAAATTACACCTCGCTATAGGTATCGCTTTATCCCCCAATTTTTCTCGTTTAACAAACTCTTCCGCAACAAGTGATGCTTCTGCTCCAGTATCAATTAACACTTTAACTATTCTATCTTCCACCTTTAAATTAATTATTGGTAATAAGTTCCTTTCAAATCTTCCTAATTCATTATCCATTTCATATTTAATAAACTCGCGCTGGTGTTCATATCCGTTAATTCGTAGAATTTTCCTTGGTTCGTCCGTACTCAAAAATCCTGATTTCGCGTCGAAGGTCCTGCCTGACTCATTATCCCTGTATCTGTGCAATTCGTATTTCTTATTTCCATACTATTAATATTTCTAGCTTGCGTCCGTCGATCATCATTTTCCTGTCTATTTATTACTCTATTATTTCCCTCATGATTCGTTCTCTCCATTCGTTGCCTTGGTATCTGACCAGTATTCCTGTTTTGCCTAAAATCATTATTAAAGTTTCCATAGTTCCCCCTATTAAAATTTCTTCCGCGATCATAATTATAATTGTTCCTTCGATAATTATTCCGAGTCTCCGTATTCCTTATAAAATTTGTGCGTCGATCCTTAACATTATTTTCAATTTCATAATCATTTTCCAAATCATCATATCTCTGCAAATAATCAATAAACGTATCTCTATCCACTATATTTTGCGTCGTTATGTATCGCTTTACTTCAGCGTTAAAATGACTTGCTAAATACCTTATAATAATTTTATCTTCTAAAGGAGGATCCAATTGCTTCGCTACAGTAAATTTCTCAATCGCATATGATTCTCGCGTTATCCCTTTCGCCGAATCGTATCTTCTCATAATTAAGTTACTTTGAATTCGATTTTGCTGATTGTCATTCCAGAATTGACGTAAAAATTTGCTTTCAAACTGTTCGAATGTTTCTATTTCACTCTCAACTAAATTGCACCATCTTTCAGCATTCCCTCTTAATATTGCCCTAATTAAATTTAATTTCAATAATTCATCTGTAGATCCCTGTATCAACATTTTAAAATTTTTCAGAAATATCTTAGGTTTTAATTTTCCGTTCCCGTAAAATTTCATAAACTGTTCAATTGAAAGATTCGTTTGAATTAACCTATTTGATTCTCTATTAAAATTTATTGGATTACCTTTTAAATTATTTATTTCTTGATTTATTGTTCTGAATTCCGTTTCGCAATTTTCTTCAATTTTTCCTAATTTAATATTTAAATTCGTAATTTTATTGTTGGACTCGCTTTCGTACTCTTCTTGTTTCGTTTTAACTAAAGAAATATGATCCCATAAACCGTCTATTTCCTCAGAAACTCTCCCAATTTTTACATTCATTTGTGCCTTAATCTCAGCGATAGTGTGGTTCGTTTCTTGCAGACCATTACTAAGAATCTTAATTTCACTCTCCAATTTCTCGCTGTATTCCTCCATTTTTGTTTTAACTGTATTTATGGCTTGTTCACTCTTATCCATTTTATCATTTAATGCCATTAAGATATCCAACATTTTGGTTTTTTGTGCAGTTCGCCTTTCTTCACTCAAACTTCTCTCCAACGTTATGTTTTCTTGGGATCCTTTCTCCATTTTGAAATTACTATTTTTACTCTAAGCTTTTAAATACTAAATAAATCTACCTAACTTTAATTACTGTACAAATTTCTCTATTCTTCCTTTAATTGAAACTTTTCAAATCCCCTGTTTAGTTTAATTAATTTATTTTTTTACTTTTACGGTCGTATTTTAAAATTTAATTTAATTTAATTCGCGCCTCTTAATCTCAGGTTATTTTACCGTGGTAAAATCGTGCTCTAATTCGTGCCCTAACGTTGGTGCGACATCTTTATTGCTATACTATTCGCGTAATTTTCCTGCCCCTACTTTGGGCTGTTCTTTTTTTATCACTATGAACTGGAGTTCTTGATCCCCTTCGTTGTGCGCCTTATTAATCTCCTACGTACTCTAAATTATTGGACCACTATTCTAATATTGACTATAAATTGTAGTTATATCCTCCTCCGGCTGTTTTCTTAATATTGCTATCAACTGGACTTTATCTTTAAACAACTTTATCTACCAATGGCAAAATTCGATACGTTACCGCTTTGCAGGTTATCAATTTCCTATTCAACTTGTGGCTCCGCCTTTGTACTATTTAAATCTTATGACCTCGGCTAGCATTTATTTGGAATTATAAAATTCAGTAAATTTCGATTTTATATAATGAAACCAATGTGTTATGTACAGCTTTTGAAATTATTTGTAATACATTTTCAATTAGTTAACCTTATAAATTTCATTTATTAACAACCATCTACTATGTACTCAAAAACCCAAAGTCACCAAAGAAAACTTATTATCTTTACCAACAAAGTGTAGAATATTCTAAACCTGTTATCATATTACTCATTCTATACGTATGCAACCTCTTTTGTTGACTTTTTCACAAGCATATCATATTTAGCAAATTCAATATTAAAAATAAAATAAAATTTATATAGAAAAACAAATGTCTTATAACAAAAAATCTGACCTGGTTTTATCTTTTTTCATATCGACGCTTCCAATAAAAATGATCTTCCCCAATTCTGGATTCCATTCAAATTGTTGCCATTACGCTATGGACCATTATTAAATTATACACCCCAATTTATTTCAATTCTTCAAACTTGGACTTTTATCATTCTTGCCCCAGACTTAAAATTGTAGTTTGTTTCACCCCTGTACTTCAAAATTGTATTATTCTTCTTTTCACCTGGACATCTAAATTGTATTACTGTATTTTCCCTTAACATCAGAATCATAGTCTATTTCCCTCAGACCTCGAAACCGTTTAAACGGCAATTATAATCTTCATATTCGCACTCATTTTATTTCACTTTTATAATTATTACGTATTACTTTGTTTTAATGGCAACGCACTTCGGCCTTCGTTGAGTTCAAAACTGACTTTCTTATCAAGGTACTTGCTAATATATTCTCGAATTCCCACTCCATCCGTGGGTATGGTCTAGAACTCGTCGCTTGTTTCTGACCAATCAAATAATTTCATTTAGAGCAGTTTCTGATGTAATGCTCCACGATTCCCCATAATCACAACCTGCCCGCAGCTGTCTTTCGTTATCAACAGGCTGTATTTTGATAGATTACTTGCTTTTCCATAAACAACTGATGCAACTCGACTTTAAATTTTCATGTTTACATGCGATTCACGCAATTTTTAATCATTTCTCTTATCAAAAATGATTAAATATCTGTACGCATTTATATTAACTACCTGAAACTCTATTTCTATATCCGTATTAATTTAATCGTCTGGAACTCTTTTTTTAATGCGTGTCTAATTACACTTTATCATTTATTTCTAAATATACGCGTGCTTCCACTGAAAAATATCCTTATTTGTTTTACCTAAATTAACTAAACTTTATCTACAGGGTATTTAATATTTACTATCTACTTAATACATGTATTTCTCATTCCTACGCCAACTATGCGTCTTCCTATGTTTACCTGCGTCGCCCAAAAACTATTTCTACTTTATATACAGGGTGTTGACTACTTACTATCTACAAACTATGTTTATTTCTTAATTATTTCCTTAAATAAGTGCAGTTTTCTGCTGCCTATTCTAATTACTCATTCCTGAACGACTTTACTATAACGTGCACCCTTAAACAACCTCTTATCACAGCAATATATATATATATATATATATATATATATATATATATATATATATATTATTAAAATATTCTCCTTCCACTGGGCACAACTTTAATCTATTATTTTATCTCATTGTTTAATAAAAACGATTACCTGCGTTATTAGGCAACCAAACACTCAGGCAAACAATTCTTATTCATTAATACAATTATACCTCGTTAGGTGGCCTAATAACTTAAAAACAAACCACTAGAACCTTCTATACAATGCTCTAAAACAGTTATTTTTGTTTACCACGGCTTAGCTCAGTTAACTTTTAGCTTGAAACTCTACTCAGGGTAAATCTTAATTAAAATTTAATAAAATTACAAACACTTCACTTTATCTGTGGGTCTTCAGATAAAGAAAAATGGTTATGGCTAAGCGCCCTCTTCTGAATCTAACTCAACTCTTAAGATATTTATAATACCACTGGTGTTGAATTTACAGAAATTACTTGTATCTCAAAGCAAATGGCTGATCTGTTTGTTTACAAGCAAGTATAAATTTTTACTTTTATTCGGTATTATTAGGTTTTACGTACTTACGGTAATGATAAAGATAACCCCGATAGTCCTTTTGTTCTCTTGGAGTGCCGTTCACACTTGTAGCATGCAGAGATTCTCTGAATACCAGGTAAATCTATTAATAAAAATGGTTTTAGTACCAAGACATTTGTTTTAGCACACTCAGAATAAAATGGATATACATCAGAATGTTAAATATTGATACTTAATCGATGCAGATATCCTCAGCACTAACTCGTATTAAATTTTCTTGTTTCTGGATTTCGACCACAAAAACACCAACTCTGCAAAATTGTTGGTTCTGCTGCTTGCAAATAAATAACTTCGACGACTTCTTGCTATCTGGAACACCTTTGCTATACCAACGGGTTATATTTTATCTTGTGGCTCCTGAACAAAATCTCAATCTCTTAATATTTTAGTAGTACACCGATTGTATGTATAATCGTAGCCACTATTACATGAAGCCTTGCTAGCTTTAGAAACAATTTCAATTTTATTTTCAAATTAAATAAAGCACGAGCTCAGTAAAAACACAACTTTTATTTTCAGAATATAATTGTAAAATCATTTATAAATCAACAAACTTTTTGAAATCTAGTTACGCCTTAGGTTTCTTTTCTTCTTGGCGCCAACTATTATATCATCATCATTTTGTTTTCGACCTTACTTAAGGTCGGTTTGACGCAGCTCTAACTTCTTTTCTAATCTGAGCTAATCTTTAAACTTTAACTTTAAACTATTATATATATTTTACATAAATCATAAACACAGAAACTATTTCTAAACAAATCACTGGATTAAATTACATATCAAAATTCTAATATTACACATCATAAACTTCTCATTGGTTAAAATGTCCACTACGTTAAACATGCCTTAAATGCTAAAATAAAAAAACAAAATTTACAAAATTGCTTTTACAAATTACATACACATTTTCTTTTTTATAGTAATACTGTATAAATGCTACAACTACTAACAGATCATTCAAATGCCACAAAATGGACTTATTTTATCGGTTAACATCTTACACTTGGGTTGCATGCTCAAATAAAGTACAAAATCGTTTTTTTTTTAGTTACATAAACCTTTTTTAAACATACAATGATATTCTATATATGCTCCAACTACTACTAGACCCTCCAATCACCAAGAAAAGCTTTCTATCTTTTTCAGAACAGCAAGTACGCAGCCAAGATAAATTTCACGTTAGAAAAAGTGTGCTGGATGGAACTCAATTTTTATTTTCCTTTAATCTACAGCCACGTATCTGTTTTTTAACTGTTAAATCAATCTATAAATGTCAAAATTCACTACAATATATATATATATATATATATATATATATATATATATATTGCTGTGGTAAGGGATCACACTTTTAACATCGAGCCAGTGTCATCAAATTATTTTCAAAAATGCACAACTTTAAAAAAAAATTCTTACCCTTTGATTTCTGCTCCAAAAATCTTCAGCAGCGTCCCTGGCTAGCTCAGCTGTGCCTTTTCTCGGATACCTAAATATACAATCATTCTTCCTTCACACTCGCACACCATTCAATAAAATCGCCAAAGAATACAACAATCATACAATCTTTTATTTACCGCTATTTACAGACAAATTATTCACATGTATAAAAACTGTTTAGTACACTAATTACAAACTCAAAATGTGATATGTTTTTAAAGTCCTTGATTTTCTACTTATTTGCAAACAAATTTAATGAGATATGAGTAGAAGGGCCCCACATATTTCCCTAAATTGATTGTACACTGGAGTATGGTAAGCTCATAATAACCCATTTATTTTGAATATGCCTTTTACCTTGCATAGATTAATACAAAATTGATAGACCTGTTTACCCTTTACAATCTAATTTATATTCAGAATAAAATTTAGCAAGCTTTAAATACACCTTTTTTCAATATTGAAACCCCAATAGATTGTCCAGTACATGTATGTTTTCCAATAAGTTTATATAACCATAAATAAACCTCAAAATTCACTTACACAGCACCAAAATTTTACAAAAGTTTATCAGACAACAGAAATTTGAAATAAATTACCTGGAGAATGCTTCAGGCTTCCATTCCTTCTACGTCGATCACCAGAACACCGTGGCTTCGTGACCATGTGCTATGATACACAACGGATTCACAGACAATAACTCCAATTGCAAGCGAAGCGCCTCGTTTCAAAGTATCATTCCATAACAGCATACAATTCAGGTTGTTTGTGATGCTTACCCGACATATATTATACTTCCATTTATTGATTTTCTAGCTTAGTATAGTAGTAGCCAGACTTTTATTAATTTAATATACACTACTCGTATTTTGCGTTAATAAATAGAAGGCCACTCCTAATAATTTTACACGTGCTAGCACTATTTTTACTGTATTATGAACATATCTAATACTCACATAACAAAAACTCTACTATAATGTTGGTCTACTGTAGTAAAGTAGTATAAAAGCGACGAGGAGACAAAGAGACCCTTAATAATTTCCGTTCAGTATTTATATTAGTTAAAAAATGCTACCTCCGGACACACTTCACGTGAAAAGCTTATTTTCAAATTTAGATTCTACAAATTTTGATACAACCATGTTGAAAATTCCTGAAATTTACTACGTCTATGTGCCGTACGTATCCGAAATCGCTCCCACCTGTCGCGTTTGTCTACGTTTCGAAAACTGTCGGTTCTTAACCAATGATAATATACTCTGTCGTCATAAAACTCCGCCTGTACTATCTTTATCTCTGTCTGATGCATGTCTGCTGTTGCGTTCAAAACCCCACTTGAGTTATAGAAAATCGATATTGCTGACAGCTCAACTCCACTCCACGTGTATTAGTACGTGCGTTTTGAATATCAACGCTTTTATTTCTGTCTCTATCTGTAGTATATATCCGATTGTGCATTTCCCTTGCTCTTTAAGAACTTTGTTAGCTTGTTATTCAAACCAAACTGACAGTTGAAAATATTTTCTATGAAGTCATGTCTTAATATGCTCATAAATTTGACGAATGTAACTTTTTTTAAAAGCGCAGGTGTTCGTTAATTATCGACCGTTTACCACAACAATTCTTAGATTTTATATTTTGTCGTATCCGATACAACTGACGTTTGCTTGTTACTAAGAAAACTTTTCTCCCTAAATGAATTAAATAAATTTTGCGCGTAAATAATTTTTCTTTTCTCTATGCAGGGTGGTTAAAATGTTATTGTTTACCCCAAATTTAACCTTTTGAATCCACAACAATCAATATATATATATATATATATATATATATATATTCTACTGACTCACCCCCCCCTTTTACTTTTATTATTTTTATTTATTTAAATTATAAATTATTATACTCTACTTTTGTCGTCGCCCCTATTTTTATTATTAAATGAATGACTTCTATATAATGTGCTTTAGCAAAGTTTGGTTGGTTATCTAATTAAAATGTTTACTATTGTTATGCCTCGACTATATGAACTCTTTATCTCAGGGTGTTCACCTACTTACCGTGGGTTCAGTCGTAAGTAGATGTGCACTGTCCAACCAAACTGCACACTCTTTTGTTTTACTACCTTTATATGAATTTACTACTGTATATGCCAAATTTTTACTGATCAACGTAGCTTTGTGCCAAATTAATTAATGTACACAATTTCTGACTTTTGACGTTTTATGATATTGCACGGTACTCACCTGAATTATACTTCGCTGATGCCCTTTTTAAATGCTGCTGGCTCACGATCTTAGTCGCCGTATGCGTCTTTACATGGACTCACAATCACTATTGAACTTTCGTATCGCCTCCAGGTGTCTTAGTACAATTTTGATGACCCCAAATCTGAAATGAATAACCCGAATTTTAGAATTTTGACAAACCGTTGTAATTACTTCCCCTGCGCTAATCCTTCCGTGTTCCTTTTTTGCGTTGAATCTTCCCCTGCAATTGCTGCTCTCCTATTTTCCCTCTTCGTGCTTCAATTAATCCGTCCGCCTTTTCGTATTCAATCCCAAATCTAACCGCCGTCCTGTTCCAAATCACTCAATGCCCTGCTATAAATTCGATGTCCACTCTATGTCCTACTGCCTTCAAAACTCTATCCAAATCAATCCCATAACTATTTAAAAATTCGTCGCTTCGCCGTCGCTTGTATCACCACTCGAATGTCCTACTACCTTTCCCAATATCGTTCCAAATCCAATTAAATATCCGTCGCTTTCCCGTCGCACTATCACCAATCTTTACACTTCTTTTATCGTCGCTGTTGCTTATTTAACTACCGATGCTTCTTGTACCTCCACTTTAATAAATCAGACTATTTAAATTCAAACACATTTATTTTTTCAAAATATTTAACAATTTTAACGCAGGTTTGCAAAAACACGTCTTTATACTAAATTTAATCGAAAAAGAATCCTCTTGTTTACTCTCCTAGGCAATAAGCACAACAAAACTAGCTTACTTAATTACATTTCACATACATAAAAATATCCAATAACAATTTGTCCTTTTTTTGGTGTCACAAATACCTTCACTATTGTCTTTATACACATTCCTAAACTCTATCATTGGTCCTTAATACTTCACAATTCTCCAATTATATTTGATACTGCTATTAACTTATAATTTTGAATTTACAAATTCGTCCAAAAGTTGATTCTATTTAAATAAAAAGCCAAAATAATTCACACAAGACCTGGATGCTTGGTTGATAGTAGACATCCGTAGACGCATCCGGTTTTCAGACGGCAAATGTACTTTCAATGGCTTATTAAATTGCAACTTAGTATAAAACCTTGAGCACTGTGCATTTTATCAACGTCATCAAGTCATTTAGTTTACCTTTTGGCACATACGTTTCAAACTAACACGGTAAATACTTTAGCATATGTAAAGTACGGCAAAATATAATTTTTGAATTACTGGATCTTATATATGAATCATTTTATTTGGCATACACCCTTTTTAACACAAATCTACCCTTAGAAGCCTTGTACCTCCCCCTAACATTACAATATATATATATATATATATATATATATATATATATATATATATATATATGTTAACGCTACACGTCGATGTAATTATTCAAATAGATCTCTTCCGATCACCACCGCTCTGTGTATTTTAATCTTCTGAAATTTTTAATGTTTTGGCTAGCCCAGTTTAATTCACACAGAGTGCACAACGTTACGATAATCAAATAGTTTACCCCTTTTTCCCTAAAACGTTTATCTGCTTTGAATGATAAAACGAAGTCAATTAATATTTGTATAATGAGAAAAGAAAAATGATTTACACTTCACAGCCAGTGTATGGTATGTGTGCGCTGTACAATCTACTAAGTGCTGATTGTGACATTTTTTATGATTCACTTTATGTCATAGTACAAATGGTGAAAACCATGTATAAGCCTTCAGAGTTGATTGACTGTCAACATACATACTACATCACTCAATAAGTCCGTAGGATGATACATAGATGGCGTTGCTATGTAATAATCCATATGATTTGTAGGAAGTACTAACCTTAAAAAGATATCTGTCAAAATTTCATGACAGTCCGACGATTAGTTTACAAGTTACAGAGGTTCAAGTGACGATACTTTTGAGTTTTTCAAAAAAATGAATTCCAAGCAATTTCGCGTGTTGATTTATCATTGCTTTTTGATGGGTAAAAATACCATCGCAGCCAAAGCATGGCTTGATAAGTGTTATCCGGGCTCTGCTCCATCGAGGCAAACGGTGGAGAAGTGGTTTGCTGATTCTAAACGTGGCCGTACAGACACTGACGATGCTGAACGCTCTGGAAGGCCAATTGAGGTGGTTACACCGGAAAACATCAAAAGTCCACCGAATCGTTTTGGAAAACAGAAAAGTGAAATTGCGTGAGATAGCTGACACCTTGAAGATATCAGAAGGCAGTGTGCACACTATTTTGCATGAACATTTGTCCATGAGAAAGCTGTTCTCAAAGTGGGTGCCGCGTTTACTCACAGTGGACCAAAACAACAACGTGTCGATGATTCTGATAGCTGTTTGGAGCTGTTCAACCGGAATAAAAAGGACGTTTTGCGTCGGTATGTGACAATGGATGAAACATGGATCCACCACCACACTCCAGAGTCTAATCGGCAGTCAGCTGAGTGGACTGCAGCCGGAGAACCACGTCCAAAGCGGCCAAAACCGCAAAAGTCGGCTGGTAAGGTTTTGGCGTCTGTATTTTGGGATGCGCACGGAATTTTGTACATCGACTATCTTGAGAAAGGAAGAAGCATCAACAGCGAATACTACATGGCATTATTAGTGCGTTTGAAGGAAGAAATTGCCAAAAACGGCCACACATGAAGAAGAAAAATTCTCTTTCACCAAGACAATGCACCGTGTCACAAGTCGATCGCAACGATGGCCAAATTGCACCAATTGGGCTTCGAATTGCTTCCGCACCCACCGTATTCTCCAGATTTGGCCCCCAGTGACTACTACCTGTTCGCAGACCTGAAAAAAATGCTCGCCGGAAAAAAATTTGGCTCGGATGAAGAGGTGATCGCTGAAACTGAAGCTTATTTTGAGGCCAAAGACGAATTGTTTTACAAAAAAGGTATCGAAATGCTAGAACGGCGTTGGACTGATTGTATCACTCTTGAAGGAATGTATGTTGATGAATAAAATCGAATTTCGCCAAAAAAATGTGTTTTTCTTAGTTATCCTACGGACTTATTGAGTGATGTGTTATGCTTGCTAGTCAGTTATATTTATTTTTGTTTGAACTGTATTTTTATATCTATTTATAGTTCAGATTCCTGTAATTGGGTTATTGTTACCTGTAGGAAAAATAAATTAAATTAAATTAATCTGTTTGACGGTATGATAAGATTAGCCGCTGAATCAAATAACAATAAATTTTATATTATTTATCTCCAAAATTTAAAGCTCCCTTTTCTTATTTTGAAGCCAGCAAAATGTCATTGTACTTTACTGGAAATTTCTCTGAACATTCAAGATTTTTCCTTGTTTACGTAATTTTTCACGTATCAAAAAATTTTGTTGACTCTTACATAAATTATTCAAGTTTAAAATATGTTCAAAAATACTAAATAGAAAATAATGCCTTAATATGATCAATGTTGAAATATAATAAATAGTAAATAATGTCTTATGCAAGATAGTTCTGACCTGTAGTTTTCCTTGAGCGTTTTTCAGCTTCATGCCGTGGATCAGTACCCCAATATTGCTTTTAGTTGAGTTGCTTAGTCTCGTGATCTGCCTTAGATTTTCATAACGTCGTAATGTCCTTTGATTTATTCTTAGGTTTATTCTTAGATTGTCCTTAGAATTTTGTACTTAGAGTGTCCTTAAATTTATCCTTAGAGCCGGTGGGTGGGTATGTGTGGGGGTGGGTGGGTGTGTGTGTGTATGTATGTATGTATGTGCGTGCGTGCGTGTGTATATATTGTACGTAGTTCTTTTGAACAAGGTAAGTTGATAAATATTAACGTATTACAGTTAATAAGATGAAATAATAACTTAGACTTTTATGCAAAGCCTAAATGATCATTTCAAATCGAGCTAGTAATTGAAAGAAGGAAAATTTAAGGCCTTGGACAGGCCTTGAACCTATATCTTGGTCTTTCCATAAGTCAAAACTTTGACATTCTCAGATATGATTGACAAAAATGCTAAACGTAATTGAAAGTTGTGTATATGATTTAAATTTGTAAAATTCCCAATTGCCGTCATCGGTCTCTGTGGCGTAATTGTTAAACGCATGGGCCTGAAAAGACCAAGATACAGATGTTTTGTGCTTTGTGTGTTTACTGTTATGAAGGATAAACTTGGGAAGTGTTATGAATTGAACTTTTGCTGTTACATTACTGCACTTTATTTTTTAGTGGAAATTTAGGTTTAAGAAATAATTGATGACATTAATAATTTTTAGTATGTACCAGGTAAAATGGTAGTTTTGGGGATTGACGTACTATATTTGCACGAAGGTTTAAAGGATTATTATGAGCTCATACTAAACCGGAGGTAAGGTAAGACTGTGGGAAAGCCCTGTTACTTTTTTCTGTAAATAATAAAATTGTAAATATTTATTTGTGTAATTATGAATTTCAAAATGTATTGTGCAATATGTCATTTTAACAAAGAGGATGTACATGATGTATAATTAATGAGGGAACGAAGAGTTTTATGTTGATCTGGAAGTGTCTTTGTCTTTGAATATGTTACCGTAGCATTTTTTGTAGTTAGTTTGGTTTTCAGAAAAGCAGCTGAGCAGCCGTGGCATACTTCGTTGCGAAGCAGAGTTATTGTAAGTTTTTGTAAGTGTATAAGCAGCATCGAAGGTTTGTAACATGTTTGTATAGGAAGTTTTCAGAGCAAAATGGCGTCCAAGCCGTGGGGCCGTAGTAGTAGCATTTAAGATTTTTTTGTTTAAACTGTCTTTAACAGCCTGGGACTGTAGTTTTCAAAGCAAAAAGACGCCCAAAGGTGGGGCTTGAATTAGCATTTGTATAACAGACTTAGTTTTCAGAAGAAAGCTTTAGAGTACATAAAAACTCAAGGATACGCATAAGTAATTATAATAATTTTAAATCAAACGCATGGAAGCAAAAAGGGAGCTTGCACGTATAGAAAATCAATAATTTAAACGCAAATCTTTCCAGTTACATAAAAGCAAACGTTCGTTTACAAATACTAAGAATGGTTAAACTCGGAATTGTTATTTTCAACGGACGGTTGTTTCAAGAAACACCTGTTCGTTAAATGTCAGGTTCATCGAAACTTAAACGAACGTTAGCACAAAATTCCATAGAAGTTTGTTTGCAATGGTCAATGTATAAGCTGCTAAAATAATAAGTGCCTTGAAGACTGAGTGAAATAAATAATCGATAATGTAAGACAGGCAGAGAAGCGTATAAAGAAAGCGTTGGTTACAAGTCACGTCTAAATACACGGGGAGATATGGCCAACACAATATCGTTTTTCTGTATCTTGAGAGGGGTTTCTAAATGAGACAATAAATATGAGTAGAACGGAGAAAGATAGCTGATAGGTGGAGCGTTGTGACGAGGGAAAACTATATCATTGGTTTAAGGCTAGGCAGTTTGGAGAAGCGCGCGTCCGTTGAAAGATTAAACAAAATTCAGTGCAACAATATAATGATCTCGGAATTTTTCAGACGTTACGTTCGGAATTAGTAGAAGTGTTTTTAATAATAAGTTTTTCAGTGAAGAGAGGTTTCTTGAGGGGTGTGAAAAGCATATAAATACTCGAACAAAGATTTTGAAGCACTCTTTCCTTTTAGATCTGAGATCGTGCTTAGATCTGCAACGTAATAATAGTATATGCTCTTACGGGTATTAATTATTGTGTATTCGGTAAAGTTGCATACAACATCCTGTTTAAAAATATGTAAAGCTGTAGTAACGTACCGCAAAAGTTGTAAAAGTGATATTGCACAAATTGGTACTGTTGTCTAGATAAAAGGCGCCGTTACTACAACGACTCGATTGAATGAAGGATGGTACTTGGGTAAGCGAAGCCAAAAGCTTAACTTGTATGCATGAAGTATATTTGGAATGGAATGTTAATTTTGTGACAAGGCAAATATCTGGGTAGAAGAATAGAGGTGGTAGCAGAGATTTGGATGGTGGGGATCTGTTGGATCCAGGCATCATCGAAGTATATGGACACAACGACGAGGGTTTCTGGTACCCATCTTCAGAGGTGACGAGGAACGAAGACTTCTCCAGGTAAAGAAACTTAATTTCCTGTTTTTGTACAAACATTTGTGTTGATACTTTTGTGTTTGAGCATTTTGAATTATTGGAGGTGTATTTATTACCATAAAAACTCGTTTAAAGGGGTATATGTACAGGACAATTAATTTTGATTATTAAAAAAAGGTTTATTGATGATATATAAAGGTTTATTCATGCTATAAAATGTTGTAAGGAGTAAACGGGTCTTTAAATTTGTTTTTAATAAAAATGCAAGGTTTAGAAGCATTTAGAGGAACTGGGTTATAATGAGCTCAAAATAGACCGGAATAAAATCAAACTAGGGTTGCATGTGGGGCCCATCTACTCGTATTAAATAGAAATTTGTTGAAATGTATCAAAATCAAGGACTTTAAAGTATTTAATGATTGAGGTGGTAACCGTTTTAGCAAACTGTCTGTACACCACACCATGGTGTAAATATTTCTTAATAATGGAAACTTGTTAATATGTGTAAATAAAAGGTTGTATGTTTTGTTGTATTATTTGAGTGGTAATTTCATTTGACTGTGTTTGTGAGAAAGGAAGGTGCTTAGGATGGTAGGTATTCAAGAAGAAGCCGATTGCTGAGCTGGCCAGGGTGAGCAGAAATAAGGAGGCGTTCCAATAAGGAAGTGTAAGAAATTTTTTTTTATTTTTGTTTTATTTTCTGAAATTTTAGGACGCTCGATTTAAGAGCTTAAACCAGACAATTCACGACACTTTTATGACGCTCAAACGATGGGGCACGAATTTTTGTGAGTACCACGGCAACTTTTATGACGTCTAAACGATGAGGCATGAATTTTTGTGAGTACCACGGCAACTTTTATGGCGCCCAACGTGGGCTTGATTGGTTTTTAGGAAAAATACGAGTGTTCCTAGCAATCCACGGCTATATATATATATATATATATATATATACATATATATTGCTATAATTATAGGGTTAATTTAGGGGTAGGTTAAGTCATAGGGGTCGTAAAGTAAACAAAAGAAACTTCCAAATAACAAAAGCACATAATTACAGATATTATAAAAGCAAATAGGTCACTATACATATTGTTAGTTGAGCGCACACTGTATATAACAGTACAAGAGATTAAACGCATATCCAAGAGTAGCTACGAGCAAAGATAAGATGTAAAAATGTAACGAAATACATCAAAATTAAATCAATGGAAAACCTATATGAATTGGCTAGATAAATATTCAACAAGTGCGTTAAATATATCATCATATACGCAGGCAAAATTATGCATTATTTGAATAAATTGTACGTGACATAAAGTATCACATTCGTTCAAAAATCCAAGTTAACTAGGAAATAAACAAACACCAAATTTATTTCTGTTTAGATTAGAATAAGCAAATAACAATGATGCGTGATTTAAGGAATGAAAATTCCTGGGATTTCTAAATTAAATGTAATGTTATGTAAATGAATACGTGACAACTTGAGCGTTCTTCCAAGTATTTGAACTATACAATTGGTAAAATTTCCGAAGTACACAAGAGATAAGACAAATGGTGTCGCCCAACACGTGAAAACAACGAATAGCGAACAAAGGGGCAAGGCCTATAAATACGATAACAATTGAGCAACGAGTGAGTATACATTTTAAACTGGGCTGTCACGATACTCTAAAGTGCTAAATTATTCACGTAACCAGTTAAACGAATGCAAAGTGAAAAGCATTTTATAAAAGTGTAAAAATTGTGTAAATTGTGCCGATCTATTATAGACGGTTCTGGAGACGACTTTGGAGATTACCTCCTGTTAAATTAATTTTGATAATCACTGACATGGTAAATGTTCTATTACTGATAGTATTTTGGTTTTGTTGTCGACTTCCAAATTCGACTCTAAACATTCAGACTGGACACGAAAACTCTTGGGGACGCAGAGAAACCACTGAACTACTCCAGGTTAGATATTTTGATATAATTTATTTCTGTAAACTGTTTAACTCAATAATGTAAGAGACAACAAAACCGGGGTTTCTTTGATAAACTTATGAAAGGCAATAGGCATCTTGAAACGTTTCAAAAGATCTCTAAATATAACAAAAGGCTCGTTTTGCTGGCTTCAATTTCTTAAATCTGCCATATGTAAATATTCTGAAAAAGGGGAAGATTTTAAAAAGGTTGTAAATATTTGATCATTATGTTGTGTATTGTGGAATTGCTTTATTTAATTGAATCAGCTAAAGAATCTATAACTTAACATTTTACAAGTGCTTAATTAATAAAAAGGGTATAACACAGCATCTTATTGTGCCCATCGTAGGGGCTGGTGAAATATCATAGCATTTAATGGCGCCCATCGTAAAAGCTGGTGAAGTATCACAGCAATATATATATATATATATATATATATATATATATATATATATATATATATATATATATATATGCTTTTGTATCGAATTTGCCTCCATACATAAAACAGACGCCCACAGCTCCACCCTTAAGAATAAGTTTCTTATACTCATTTTTTGGCTTGAGGCATATTTTAACTTAAGGAAACAGTATTTTTGCAGAAGGGTAATGTTTTTTTATTTCATACACATACACAGGTTTGTTATGTGGAGCGTTCGCATAGACTTCCGAACATAATGCGTACATTTTCACCTCCTTATGTATAAGTTAACACTATCTAGCGTTCGTATCCGCCTCCACCAACGTTGCCGCCGTTTTATCTCGCCTAGGAAGGGTTCGAAGATGTATTTAAATCATTTAACGTTTTATTGTTGTGCAGTGAGGTGAAATTATGCCTAAGTATACTCACAAGGTAGAAAATAATTCGCGTCTGTCAAGAGGCAGGATGCTTGTTCTTCTCGTTGAAAGCGGTAAGTATCCAATTATACTAATAATTGATTTTAAAATTAATGTGCCCCAATATTGAGTCAGGTATTATCACAGTTAGTAGGTGCTAATTTTATTTGTTCTATAATAATAAATATCATCTGCCTAGCAAGCACATTGCATTTGATACTAGGAATTCCTGTTCAGCTACTTTGCTAAAACGTGCTGAATTGGATTTTACATTCGAATGTTTAAATAATAAATGAATGTATTGGACCTGTACTCTTTGTTAGATCTACTACTTTACTAAAATTCTATTATTTTTCTTCTGCGTCGGCATTTGTATTTTGTCCCAGGAGCAATGCTAATAAACAAACTGTAGCTCCAACCGTTTCGTTTTCATTATCCATATCGGTGTATGATTATAAAATTAATCTAACCTCTTAAGAATTGCACCGAACATACATATAGCAAGACAATAACGAAATGGAAAAGTAGTTTGAAGCAGTTGAGAGTTATTTGATGCAAAAGTAGCGTGTTACGTGTAAACCACCTTGAAATCTTTAATGGAAGTTGCAGTTGCGATGAGTGGCTGCAGTACAAAAAACTGCATGCAGCACCTAACTTACTGCGTATATGTAATAGCCCTGTAAAATGACTCGACATTTGTCGATTTGGAGGAAATAATACTGACTGGGCCGAAACTTTGTAAACAGGCTTGTTTTAGGGTACTATTCAACATATTAAAAGTCTCCATGTCTAGACGCTACGTTGCGGGTAGGAGGGTCCAAAAGGTCCAAAAAATCAGCTTTTCGCAAATAACTCGGAAAATATGAACTTTACAGAAATGTATGTAGATATCAAAAATGTAGCTTACAAAATTCCGCACAATTTCATTTTTTTTTCAAGTCTGTACGACCAAATGGAGCAGATATAATTTTTTAAACACCGGTAGTTTTGCGACGCAACGAAATCGCGTATGCGCGTCGCGTATTTTTCGCTAATATATCGAAAATGGACTCTCGAATCGAGAAATGTTTCAAATAAAAGTTGTAGAGAAATCTAATTACAAATAATTTCGTTTTTTATTCATTTCTGTACGATCTAAATTCGCCGAGTTATTAATTAAAAGACAATTTTTTTTATGTTGATAGTGGATGTTTTACATGTTAAAATCAGCATTAATCCTTTAAGTATAGGTCGTACATATATAGTCTAAAATGAACTCTCGAATTGAAAAATATTCGAAATAAAAGTTTTATAGAATGTAATTACGAAATTAGTTGTTAGTCTTCTTCTTCTTCTTCATTTGCACTATTTGAATAGTTTTCATCCCTTCGGACTCTTCTCAGTCTTTAGTATCTAATTACAGTACTATCGATCCTAAAAATATCGGCCTAGTACTAAAAAATTCAGATAGACCCCAAGAATAACTTCTGACACTTCAATAAGTACAGAAAATGGTTAAGGACACGTTTTTCATCATTTCAGGCGATTCATAGTGATGATCTGCTTCATACGTAAACTTACCTGTCTTTTGAAACGCCAGTTTCCTATTACGATGCATTCAAAATTACATGTTACAAACTTTATTTTATAGAAAATTTTATCAGCTTTAAATTTGGTCTCTTGAAGTTTTTTCGTAAAGTTAATAGAAACGAAGATATTTACACAAAAAAACGGATGCTAATGCAATTTTGCCATAATTTATCAAAAATACAGCAACATTCATAAACTTTTTTTTAAAATAAAATACACTTTGCGAAGGACTTATACTACTCCAGCACGTTCATATGTATATGAAGTAATGAAAACAGAACAAAATAAATTTTTGAAAAATTGTTATCCACATATTTTTGGACTAAAATGTTAATTTAACAAAAATGGATTTTTTTAAAAATATTTAAACGAATGTAACACGTCAACGTTTCAATGAAAAAAGTTCTACGATGTCTCATTTTAAACATAATTAAAATCTTTTCAAGAAAAATACATAACATTACTGCCTTCAACCAATCAGAAAAAGTTATTTTCGAAAATGCTTTGAGCGTTAATACTGATTTTTATATGCAAAACATGCATTCTCAACATAAAAAAATGGTCTCTTAATTAATAAATCGGCGAATTTGGGCCATACAGAAATGAATAAAAACGAAATTGTTCGTAATTAAAATTCTCTAAAACTTTTATTTAAAACATTTTTCGATTCAAGAGTCCATTTACGAGATATTAGTGAAAAATGCGCGACACGCGACGCGTTTTCGTTGCGTCGCAAAACTACCGATGCTTAAAAATATATCTCTGCTTCATTTGGTTGTACAGACTTGAATAAAAAACGAAATTGTGCGGAATTTTGTAAGTTACAATTTTGATATTAACATACATTTCTGTAAAGTTGATATTTTCCTAGTTATTTGCGAAAAAACTGATTTTTTGGACTTTTTAGACCCTCTCCTGCTCGTAACACAACGTCTAGACATGAGGACTTTTAATATGTTAAATAGTACCCTAAAACAAGCCTGTTTACAAAGTTTCAGCCCAGTCAGTATTATTTCCTCCAAATTTTGTCATGTTACTGGGTTATAAATGCTGTTACGGTATTCCGTGCGGACAAAAAGGAAAAATAAGGTAAGTTAAGAAAATAGCCTGAACCGACTACCGTACCAAAAAAGGAACCCAAAGAATGCCGTGCTAGCTAACAAGTCGCAGTGTGGGGTGGGTTACAAAAACAGAAAAAGAAAACCTCAGGAGAGAAAATTTATTTAAAACACCTTCAATCAAAACATGTTATAAAAGGGAAAACCAATCCGCGAAGAAAACGACATTTACCCAAAACATTCCGGAGGATTTACGCAGTACAAAAATCGATGCAAAAATAATTAATACATTCTTGATTTACCTCACAATAATTTTTACCCTCAAATCTAATATATACATAAAATTAATAAAAGGATTATATATAGTAAATTGTATTTAGTCACTTGTTTAACCCAATTTTTAAATACTTTATATTCGCATAGAACAATAATTAAAAAGTATATGTCTATATATTTACTTGGTGCCCACAAGTACTCCTAATGTAATAGTAGTAGATAACAGCAATACAGAAAAACCATTTACTGGTCAAAATGCATTTCTCAGCAGTGGCGTAGAATTAGCTAATAATGTCACACCTAAACAAATTTTATATAGGAAATCTTATGGTTAGTCAACGCTAATCTTATTGTATCATTAATTTTCAAACAATAAAAACTGCTATCAGTAGCATATTCATAACCTTAAACCTAAACAACTAAAATATATTAGCTGTTTCTACACATATTTGTTTGTTTCGATAAACACATTTTAACTAAACTATACTTTATAATTAGAACTTGATAATGCAAAATTTTTTACACGAAGCCAGATGTAAATAACAAATTTTTGCCTAATTTGATTGCAAGGCCCTAAATTAATTTTTATCCCAAAATTTTTAAGTATTTTTGTTATGTAAATTCTAAATGTAAAGTACACAAAGACATATAGCCAACTACGTAGTCTAACTCAGAGAAATCAAGATATCAATACACAGGAAGGAAATATATACATACACTGGTGGGATGATGTCCTCAAGTAGTGCAATTCCCGACATCTTGTCTTCGTCTCTGGATATTTTATGACACTGGAACCATTATCAAAAGAATTCAACAAAACAATCAATGCCGCCTTCTACCATAGGCTTACCCAGATTTTATCATATATTTCAAAACCATGATTGACGATGTGTTCAAGAACAGATTAAAAACCATTAATAAAAAACAAACAGTGTGTATGATTATATTATTGGATAATTTGCGTGCAGTGAAATTCATGTCCGCTCACAATCGCGTTAATTATATTTAATCCGGAATTAGAATACAGTAATTGCAATTGTTCCAATACGTTCCACCAAATAGTAAAAATATACGTTGAGTAGTAATCATCTTTAGTCTGCTGCACCATAAAAATGCAAACCTACTGCTGGCTCTTTAAATTCGTATAACTAAAATAGCATTCAGACGACAATAACTCGAATCGTAACATTAAAAAAACGCAGAACGAACTGACACATTACATCACATAACAGAACTTATTTTATAATGAAAAGCAATTTTTTTCGTTTAAGCAAAGAAAGTAGGTACAATCATAATAATAATCCATTCAACTAGAAGAGCCTTTAGGATATTGATGGAAGCTGCGTTGACTTTAACGATTTTGTTCAATAGAAGAAGGATTGGAGATGTGCAATACGTGCATGTTGAGTCGTATTTGAACCACTGCGAAAATTCTGATCAATCTGAATTTATTAACCCACTCGCCGAATCAGAGAAGGTGCTAACTAAGAACTATAAACGCGCGGTTGCTGGTGGAAAAGGAAGTCGAGCTATTGCGATATTGTTCCCAAAATGTCTTCAGAAATATATTGATCTGCTCTTGCAAGTTAGAAAAAAAGATTGATATTGTACCTAAGACAAATTCTTATTTATTTGCTGATGTTATAATTAGGAAGTTCGCAAATGCAAGTGGTATAGAAAGTCCGCAAGCAATATCATCAAATCGATTAAGAAAGCAAATTGGAACTTTAATGCAAATTATGAATTTGGATAGAGATGAATATGCCCAATTCGCCAAATTTATGAGGCACGCCGAAAAAACGCATTGAGAGTTTTACGAGTAAGTAAACTGTATTCTTAAATCCGATAGAGGTGTAATATAAGAGGTTGAAGTTCGAATATGACTTTTTGCATAAAGAATTTTATCCACGACTAATCTATAATAATTCACTAGTGAATGATGAATTCATTATACACTGATTTATAAAATCAAGGCTTGTAGAATGAAATTCAATTCCTTCATTTCACATAAGAGATTGTGTAAATACAAATATTACTATTAATAAATAAAATTATGCCTTTAAATTCGTTATAGAAAAATGCAATGTTTGTTTCAATATTACTTGTTTAAATTACAAATAAAATTAAGATTTGTGATAATTTTGACTAAACTTACTTGATAGTCGTGGTAAAGTATAATATGTTACTCGCATATAATGACTGTTGTTCACTTGGTTTATTTACGACACGAACCTACGACTAGTATCGTAAACTTAATCCTCGTGAATAATAACTATCATTATATGCTCGTTGATTAATATACTATACTACATTAATTAAACCATTTTTAAACACCATTTTAAAACTGTGTCTTTCAATTATGCTAAAACTTGTATGTGTTATAGAATAACACAAGACGCGTATCAAACAGCAAAAGTTTCTAAGCTGCTAACCCTTTTTGATATAGGGCATGGAATGGAATTTAAAAGAATACCGCTACGCGACATAAACCTGGAAATTTCAAGCGAAGTTGAAAGCGATAAAGAAGAACAGGAACTTCCTGGAAAAGATGAAGATGCGATTGTGAAACAAAAAAGTTGCAGAGTTCAATGGACGCAAATGCAAAAACGCGTTGTTAAAAAACATTTTCAGAGGCATATTAAAGAAAAAATAACTCCAAAAAAAGCTGAATGTTTGAAAATAATAGACGATAACCTAAACCTATTTGATAATTTAGATTGGGTGCGAATAAAAGCTTTCGTATATAATATTTTCAAACAAAACGAGTAGCATGCATTCTATAAATATGTGTAATTTCTTTCATTTTCTTTGTTTTAAGTAAGTAGTAATAGGATATACTGTTAGCATAACTTTTGTACGCTGTCTTGCAGTATTTTGTAAGCACTACATCGATCAAGTAGTTTAATGTTTACGTTAAACCGATTATAAATCTTTTCATTTCCTTGCGTTTTTATTTAATCTATTTTGAATAAATACTTAGTTGTACCTAGGTATTTGATATCTAGTTATTTGATATAATTATTTATATAGGTTCTTTCTTTGCGACTTCGTGTAAAAAAAATCTTTATTGATTACTAAAACTGTATATTTCAGATGGTCCACTATAATGCAATATATTAAAATTATACAGTATGGTTGTAATTGCAGTGTTGGCAAAGTTTGTTGTACTGCACTGTCACTTCTTTTTGTGGCTACGTGAAGTTTGAAAATAATTTTCGCTAATACCTTATATCCTATATGCAGGGATAAATACTTTTGCAGATTTACATGTGACAAGAATGTTGGAATATTTATGTATTCGCAATTTTCTTCTTTAGCGTTTAACGTAATTAAAAACATGGAATTTTGATCAACCGTGCTGCCTATAACCGATAATTATTGTAAACTCAAAACCTTCCCAATTTTGTCATTGACATACATGTGTCACTTTAAGTAGTAGTGTTAATACTAATTGCTTTAAAATAGACTACTCCTGTTTTTGAGCTTTAAGATGATATTTCAGTTTGCATGCCTTTAGATTATTCCTGAGATTTGTTAAATTATTTTTCTTCATAATTGTATCAAGCAACCAATCGGTTCTTTTCATCTTCGCCCGTGTTTGTGTTTAAAATCAATTGGTAAAATCATTTCCATCTACATAATCGCATAAAGATTCAACACATCTATCATTTTAAATCCAACGATTATATCTTACCCGTTGTGTAACATTCCTCTATCTACCAACATAATTTTTGTTTCATCACCATCCATTGTCTTGCTATCTTATTTAAATTTCACAATTGTACGTTCGTACAACAACTCAATACATTTTACACTTTTTCCAGTTATCTAATAAAGTGTTTTTGGTTTGAGTGTAGTTCAATGCATAACGTCATTTCCATATTTATTACTTTAAATTTAAAATTCTTTTAATTTAATTTATTCACTGTAGTCTAACATTTTGTGTGAATTCATTGCCTATTAATTAAATTCTCTAGCGATGCATACAATTAATTAGTTATTTATAGCAATACTTCTTAAGCAACAAAACGGTCTGATACTTATTGCACCTTTACATTTACAATACATACTATGCTACCGTCCCCGCAATACTATAATTTTAAAATGTATTTGTTTGAATAAGTATACAACTCGCGATTATTTATTAATAAACTTGATCGAGTGAAAATGAATAATATATCTGGTAACTTTAAAATTCCATTAAGAACTTATATTAAAGTGCTACTTTATAAACCTCACTATGGAAAACTCGATCAAGTTTATTAATAAATAATCGCGAGTTGTATACTTATTCAAACAAATACATTTTAAAATTATAGTATTGCGGGGACGGTAGCATAGTATGTATTGTAAATGTAAAGGTGCAATAAGTATCAGACCGTTTTGTTGCTTAAGAAGTATTGCTATAAATAACTAATTAATTGTATGCATCGCTAGAGAATTTAATTAATAGGCAATGAATTCACACAAAATGTTAGACTACAGTGAATAAATTAAATTAAAAGAATTTTAAATTTAAAGTAATAAATATGGAAATGACGTTATGCATTGAACTACACTCAAACCAAAAACACTTTATTAGATAACTGGAAAAAGTGTAAAATGTATTGAGTTGTTGTACGAACGTACAATTGTGAAATTTAAATAAGATAGCAAGACAATGGATGGTGATGAAACAAAAAAT
Organism: Platerodrilus igneus; assembly: GCA_036346225.1. Taxonomy (NCBI): domain Eukaryota; kingdom Metazoa; phylum Arthropoda; class Insecta; order Coleoptera; family Lycidae; genus Platerodrilus; species Platerodrilus igneus. Next base: position 12,469,451 of record JARFIW010001380.1, read on the forward strand.
TATGTTGGTAGATAGAGGAATGTTACACAACGGGGTAAGATATAATCGTTGGATTTAAAATGATAGATGTGTTGAATCTTTATGCGATTATGTAGATGGAAATGATTTTACCAATTGATTTTAAACACAAACACGGGCGAAGATGAAAAAGAACCGATTGGTTGCTTTCGATACAATTATGAAGAAAAATAATTTAACAAATCTCAGGAATAATCTAAAGGCATGCAAACTGGAAATATCATCTTAAAGCTCAAAAACAGGAGTAGTCTATTTTTAAAGCAATTAGTATTAACACTACTACTTAAAGTGACACATGTATGTCAATGACAAAATTGGGAAGGTTTTGAGTTTACAATAATTATCGGTTATAGGCAGCACGGTTGATCAAAATTCCATGTTTTTAATTACGTTAAACGCTAAAGAAGAAAATTGCGAATACATAAATATTCCAACATTCTTGTCACATGTAAATCTGCAAAAGTATTTATCCCTGCATATAGGATATAAGGTATTAGCGAAAATTATTTTCAAACTTCACGTAGCCACAAAAAGAAGTGACAGTGCAGTACAACAAACTTTGCCAACACTGCAATTACAACCATACTGTATAATTTTAATATATTGCATTATAGTGGACCATCTGAAATATACAGTTTTTGTAATCAATAAAGATTTTTTTTACACGAAGTCGCAAAGAAAGAACCTATATAAATAATTATATCAAATAACTAGATATCAAATACCTAGGTACAACTAAGTATTTATTCAAAATAGATTAAATAAAAACGCAAGGAAATGAAAAGATTTATAATCGGTTTAACGTAAACATTAAACTACTTGATCGATGTAGTGCTTACAAAATACTGCAAGACAGCGTACAAAAGTTATGCTAACAGTATATCCTATTACTACTTACTTAAAACAAAGAAAATGAAAGAAATTACACATATTTATAGAATGCATGCTACTCGTTTTGTTTGAAAATATTATATACGAAAGCTTTTATTCGCACCCAATCTAAATTATCAAATAGGTTTAGGTTATCGTCTATTATTTTCAAACATTCAGCTTTTTTTGGAGTTATTTTTTCTTTAATATGCCTCTGAAAATGTTTTTTAACAACGCGTTTTTGCATTTGCGTCCATTGAACTCTGCAACTTTTTTGTTTCACAATCGCATCTTCATCTTTTCCAGGAAGTTCCTGTTCTTCTTTATCGCTTTCAACTTCGCTTGAAATTTCCAGGTTTATGTCGCGTAGCGGTATTCTTTTAAATTCCATTCCATGCCCTATATCAAAAAGGGTTAGCAGCTTAGAAACTTTTGCTGTTTGATACGCGTCTTGTGTTATTCTATAACACATACAAGTTTTAGCATAATTGAAAGACACAGTTTTAAAATGGTGTTTAAAAATGGTTTAATTAATGTAGTATAGTATATTAATCAACGAGCATATAATGATAGTTATTATTCACGAGGATTAAGTTTACGATACTAGTCGTAGGTTCGTGTCGTAAATAAACCAAGTGAACAACAGTCATTATATGCGAGTAACATATTATACTTTACCACGACTATCAAGTAAGTTTAGTCAAAATTATCACAAATCTTAATTTTATTTGTAATTTAAACAAGTAATATTGAAACAAACATTGCATTTTTCTATAACGAATTTAAAGGCATAATTTTATTTATTAATAGTAATATTTGTATTTACACAATCTCTTATGTGAAATGAAGGAATTGAATTTCATTCTACAAGCCTTGATTTTATAAATCAGTGTATAATGAATTCATCATTCACTAGTGAATTATTATAGATTAGTCGTGGATAAAATTCTTTATGCAAAAAGTCATATTCGAACTTCAACCTCTTATATTACACCTCTATCGGATTTAAGAATACAGTTTACTTACTCGTAAAACTCTCAATGCGTTTTTTCGGCGTGCCTCATAAATTTGGCGAATTGGGCATATTCATCTCTATCCAAATTCATAATTTGCATTAAAGTTCCAATTTGCTTTCTTAATCGATTTGATGATATTGCTTGCGGACTTTCTATACCACTTGCATTTGCGAACTTCCTAATTATAACATCAGCAAATAAATAAGAATTTGTCTTAGGTACAATATCAATCTTTTTTCTAACTTGCAAGAGCAGATCAATATATTTCTGAAGACATTTTGGGAACAATATCGCAATAGCTCGACTTCCTTTTCCACCAGCAACCGCGCGTTTATAGTTCTTAGTTAGCACCTTCTCTGATTCGGCGAGTGGGTTAATAAATTCAGATTGATCAGAATTTTCGCAGTGGTTCAAATACGACTCAACATGCACGTATTGCACATCTCCAATCCTTCTTCTATTGAACAAAATCGTTAAAGTCAACGCAGCTTCCATCAATATCCTAAAGGCTCTTCTAGTTGAATGGATTATTATTATGATTGTACCTACTTTCTTTGCTTAAACGAAAAAAATTGCTTTTCATTATAAAATAAGTTCTGTTATGTGATGTAATGTGTCAGTTCGTTCTGCGTTTTTTTAATGTTACGATTCGAGTTATTGTCGTCTGAATGCTATTTTAGTTATACGAATTTAAAGAGCCAGCAGTAGGTTTGCATTTTATGGTGCAGCAGACTAAAGATGATTACTACTCAACGTATATTTTTACTATTTGGTGGAACGTATTGGAACAATTGCAATTACTGTATTCTAATTCCGGATTAAATATAATTAACGCGATTGTGAGCGGACATGAATTTCACTGCACGCAAATTATCCAATAATATAATCATACACACTGTTTGTTTTTATTAATGGTTTTAATCTGTTCTTGAACACATCGTCAATCATGGTTTTGAAATATATGATAAAATCTGGGTAAGCCTATGGTAGAAGGCGGCATTGATTGTTTTGTTGAATTCTTTTGATAATGGTTCCAGTGTCATAAAATATCCAGAGACGAAGACAAGATGTCGGAATTGCACTACTTGAGGACATCATCCCACCAGTGTATGTATATATTTCCTTCCTGTGTATTGATATCTTGATTTCTCTGAGTTAGACTACGTAGTTGGCTATATGTCTTTGTGTACTTTACATTTAGAATTTACATAACAAAATACTTAAAATTTTGGGATAAAAATTAATTTAGGGCCTTGCAATCAAATTAGGCAAAAATTTGTTATTTACATCTGGCTTCGTGTAAAAATTTTGCATTATCAAGTTCTAATTATAAAGTATAGTTTAGTTAAAATGTGTTTATCGAAACAAACAAATATGTGTAGAAACAGCTAATATATTTTAGTTGTTTAGGTTTAAGGTTATGAATATGCTACTGATAGCAGTTTTATTGTTTGAAAATTAATGATACAATAAGATTAGCGTTGACTAACCATAAGATTTCCTATATAAAATTTGTTTAGGTGTGACATTATTAGCTAATTCTACGCCACTGCTGAGAAATGCATTTTGACCAGTAAATGGTTTTTCTGTATTGCTGTTATCTACTACTATTACATTAGAGTACTTGTGGGCACCAAGTAAATATATAGACATGTATTTTTAATTATTGTTCTATGCGAATATAAAGTATTTAAAAATTGGGTTTAACAAGTGACTAAATACAATTTACTATATATAATCCTTTTATTAATTTTATGTATATATTAGATTTGAGGGTAAAAATTATTGTGAGGTAAATCAAGAATGTATTAATTATTTTTGCATCGATTTTTGTACTGCGTAAATCCTCCGGAATGTTTTGGGTAAATGTCGTTTTCTTCGCGGATTGGTTTTCCTTTATAACATGTTTTGATTGAAGGTGTTTTAAATAAATTTTCTCTCCTGAGGTTTTCTTTTTCTGTCTTTGTAACCCACCCCACACTGCGACTTGTTAGCTAGCACGGCATTCTTTGGGTTCCTTTTTTGGTACGGTAGTCGGTTCAGGCTATTTTCTTAACTTACCTTATTTTTCCTTTTTGTCCGCACGGAATACCGTAACAGCATTTATAACCCAGTAACATGACAAAATTTGGAGGAAATAATACTGACTGGGCTGAAACTTTGTAAACAGGCTTGTTTTAGGGTACTATTTAACATATTAAAAGTCCTCATATCTAGACGTTGTGTTACGAGCAGGAGAGGGTCTAAAAAGTCCAAAAAATCAGTTTTTTCGCAAATAACTAGGAAAATATCAACTTTACAGAAATGTATGTTAATATCAAAATTGTAACTTACAAAATTCCGCACAATTTCGTTTTTATTCAAGTCTGTACAACCAAATGAAGCAGAGATATATTTTTAAGCATCGGTAGTTTTGCGACGCAACGAAAACGCGTCGCGTGTCGCGCATTTTTCACTAATATCTCGTAAATGGACTCTTGAATCGAAAAATGTTTTAAATAAAAGTTTTAGAGAATTTTAATTACGAACAATTTCGTTTTTATTCATTTCTGTATGGCCCAAATTCGCCGATTTATTAATTAAGAGACCATTTTTTTATGTTGAGAATGCATGTTTTGCATATAAAAATCAGTATTAACGCTCAAAGCATTTTCGAAAATAACTTTTCTGATTGGTTGAAGGCAGTAATGTTATGTATTTTTCTTGAAAAGATTTTAATTATGTTTAAAATGAGACATCGTAGAACTTTTTTCATTGAAACGTTGACGTGTTACATTCGTTTAAATATTTTTAAAAAAATCCATTTTTGTTAAATTAACATTTTAGTCCAAAAATATGTGGATAACAATTTTTCAAAAATTTATTTTGTTCTGTTTTCATTACTTCATATACATATGAACGTGCTGGAGTAGTATAAGTCCTTCGCAAAGTGTATTTTATTTTAAAAAAAAGTTTATGAATGTTGCTGTATTTTTGATAAATTATGGCAAAATTGCATTAGCATCCGTTTTTTTGTGTAAATATCTTCGTTTCTATTAACTTTACGAAAAAACTTCAAGAGACCAAATTTAAAGCTGATAAAATTTTCTATAAAATAAAGTTTGTAACATGTAATTTTGAATGCATCGTAATAGGAAACTGGCGTTTCAAAAGACAGGTAAGTTTACGTATGAAGCAGATCATCACTATGAATCGCCTGAAATGATGAAAAAACGTGTCCTTAACCATTTTTCTGTACTTATTGAAGTGTCAGAAGTTATTCTTGGGGTCTATCTGAATTTTTTAGTACTAGGCCGATATTTTTAGGATCGATAGTACTGTAATTAGATACTAAAGACTGAGAAGAGTCCGAAGGGATGAAAACTATTCAAATAGTGCAAATGAAGAAGAAGAAGAAGAAGAAGAAGACTAACAACTAATTTCGTAATTACATTCTATAAAACTTTTATTTCGAATATTTTTCAATTCGAGAGTTCATTTTAGACTATATATGTACGACCTATACTTAAAGGATTAATGCTGATTTTAACATGTAAAACATCCACTATCAACATAAAAAAAATTGTCTTTTAATTAATAACTCGGCGAATTTAGATCGTACAGAAATGAATAAAAAACGAAATTATTTGTAATTAGATTTCTCTACAACTTTTATTTGAAACATTTCTCGATTCGAGAGTCCATTTTCGATATATTAGCGAAAAATACGCGACGCGCATACGCGATTTCGTTGCGTCGCAAAACTACCGGTGTTTAAAAAATTATATCTGCTCCATTTGGTCGTACAGACTTGAAAAAAAAATGAAATTGTGCGGAATTTTGTAAGCTACATTTTTGATATCTACATACATTTCTGTAAAGTTCATATTTTCCGAGTTATTTGCGAAAAGCTGATTTTTTGGACCTTTTGGACCCTCCTACCCGTAACGTAGCGTCTAGACATGGAGACTTTTAATATGTTGAATAGTACCCTAAAACAAGCCTGTTTACAAAGTTTCGGCCCAGTCAGTATTATTTCCTCCAAATCGACAAATGTCGAGTCATTTTACAGGGCTATTACATATACGCAGTAAGTTAGGTGCTGCATGCAGTTTTTTGTACTGCAGCCACTCATCGCAACTGCAACTTCCATTAAAGATTTCAAGGTGGTTTACACGTAACACGCTACTTTTGCATCAAATAACTCTCAACTGCTTCAAACTACTTTTCCATTTCGTTATTGTCTTGCTATATGTATGTTCGGTGCAATTCTTAAGAGGTTAGATTAATTTTTATAATCATACACCGATATGGATAATGAAAACGAAACGGTTGGAGCTACAGTTTGTTTATTAGCATTGCTCCTGGGACAAAATACAAATGCCGACGCAGAAGAAAAATAATAGAATTTTAGTAAAGTAGTAGATCTAACAAAGAGTACAGGTCCAATACATTCATTTATTATTTAAACATTCGAATGTAAAATCCAATTCAGCACGTTTTAGCAAAGTAGCTGAACAGGAATTCCTAGTATCAAATGCAATGTGCTTGCTAGGCAGATGATATTTATTATTATAGAACAAATAAAATTAGCACCTACTAACTGTGATAATACCTGACTCAATATTGGGGCACATTAATTTTAAAATCAATTATTAGTATAATTGGATACTTACCGCTTTCAACGAGAAGAACAAGCATCCTGCCTCTTGACAGACGCGAATTATTTTCTACCTTGTGAGTATACTTAGGCATAATTTCACCTCACTGCACAACAATAAAACGTTAAATGATTTAAATACATCTTCGAACCCTTCCTAGGCGAGATAAAACGGCGGCAACGTTGGTGGAGGCGGATACGAACGCTAGATAGTGTTAACTTATACATAAGGAGGTGAAAATGTACGCATTATGTTCGGAAGTCTATGAACGCTCCACATAACAAACCTGTGTATGTGTATGAAATAAAAACATTACCCTTCTGCAAAATACTGTTTCCTTAAGTTAAAATATGCCTCAAGCCAAAAATGAGTATAAGAAACTTATTCTTAAGGGTGGAGCTGTGGGCGTCTGTTTTATGTATGGAGGCAAATTCGATACAAAAGCATATATATATATATATATATATATATATATATATATATATATATATGCAGTGTGTCTACTTAAGTTGGCGGCATATGGAAAACTTTTTTATTTTTGATTTTAGGAAAGAAAGTTACTCTTTATAAAAAGTTCTGCTTGTTCTGAAACCTAAAATAAAACCTTCACATTTCAAAATTTATTAGTCATATACGAGGTTTATCAATAAATATGAATTTGGCGCAAGAGTAAAGTACATTTATTTTTGATAATTACGAAAATTGTTATTATAAAACGTTGTTCAGAATGAAAAATCAAGTTGAAATATGCAAAATATCCATCGATTGTAAAAAAAAATTTTTTTAACTTTTCTTAAATAAAAATTTATTTAAGCTTACATGTCATTTCATTTAATCTAAGATGCACTGACAAGAACTGTCCATGAAATGTAATTTCTCAACATTTTGAAAGACTTTCTTTAATAATAACAATAGTTTAATAATAATGTAATAGTTTTTGTTACACATACAGATATTATCATTCCGTCCCTCAATTAACTACCGCTTCAACATATCCGCCTTCTCTATAAATACAGGTAATCGTTCTATCTCGAAACTCCGTCAACACTCTTCTAATCATAGTCAGCATTATACTCTGAATGGTTTCTTTAATGGTTCGTTCTAAATGGACAACATCTGTGAATGGCCCTTGGAGGTACACCTTTTTCAAGTAGCCCACGCAAAAAAAAGTTGAGTGGATCAAAGCTGGAATGTGAGGTGGCCAACGAATTTTCAAAAACTGATGCACAACTCTTCCATTAAAACAATTTTCAAGATATTGTCTTACATCTAACCTGCTATGGCATGGGGCATCATCCTGCTGGAACAATATCTGTTGACGTTCAAGTAAGGGTAGATCATCAAGAAAATCATCTAGTTCTTTTTGTAGAAAGAGTAAATAACGGTCTGCATTAAAAGATTGTCGAAAAAAGAAAGGTAATTAATTGAGGAACGGAATAATAAGATCCGTATGTGTAACAAAAACTATTACATTATTATTAAACTACTGTTATTCTTAAAGAAAGTCTTTCGAAATGCTGAGAAATTACATTTCATGGACGGTTCTTGTCAGTGCATCTTAGATTAAATGAAATAACATGTAAGTTTAAATAAATTTTTATTTTAGAAAAGTTAAAAAATTTTTTTTTATAATCGATGGATATTTTGCATATTTGAACGTGATTTTTCATTCTGAACAACATTTTATAATAACAATTTTCGAAATTATCAAAAATAAAAGTATTTTACTCTTGCGCCAAATTCATATTTATTGATAAACCTCGTATATGACTAATAAATTTTGAAATGTGAAGGTTTTATTTTAGATTTCAGAATAAGCAGAACTTTTTATAAAGAGTAACTTTTTTTTCCTAAAATCAAAAATAAAAAAGTTTTCCATATGCCGCCAACTTAAGTAGACACACTGTGTATATATATATATATATATATATATATATATATATATATATATAGAGAGAGAGAGAGAGAGAAAGAGAGAAATAATTTTTATTGATACTGTTGCGAGCTACTATTAGGCAACCCATCAAACACACAAGCGCTGTAGGCTCTGCATAGTCTTCAGGATTCGAGAATTCTTCTAGCAATCAAACACACAAAACGCCGCCAGCACTGTTTATTTTCAATGGACCGGGAAGCTTCTCGTAATTACTAGAGGATGAGTCTATACTAGAATGTCTAATATAAATTATATCGTTGTAAAGTAATAGTATTTGAGCTTTTGGAAGTTCAAGAGTATACATAAATGTTATATGCTGTGTCTAATGTACATGCAGCTTGTAGTATACATAAATAGACAAAGTGTATAATAAATAAATAGTTGTGTTAGTGTTATTAATGGACCTATGGTAAAGAAGTTAGTTTAAGAAGATATTAGTGCTTGTAAATTCATTAGTGTAATAGTGCTTCATTGTTAAGTGGACTGAAAACATCTATAAATAAGGCATATACTGTTAATTAGACTTGTGAACAGTGAGTAATAAAGACTCTGGTTATTACTTGTTTTAAATTAAAGAAACGCCGTAGCAGTGGCACGCTTCAATACTTTTGTACCAAAAGGCCATTGACCGAGGTCCTAGTGTAGTGATTAATCAGAAAAATTTAAGTTTATAGTGATAGCAGTTTATGGGTTGTTCCTGATACTGTCATTCCTGTTGATTTCTGGAGCAAAGTATTTTTTCATAAAGGGTTCTTTTGGGATGTTTTCTTTTGCATCGAAAGTTTTCAAGTATTTTTAAAATCTGGGCTGCAATTAGATTTCTACTGTAGTCCTGAAGTGAGAATGAGTATAATAACCCTTTAATCCTTATAACTATTGGTTCTATTTTAGTTCTATTGTAAAGGTCTGTATTGGAAGGATTATAGAGTAAGTGCATGGGATGATGCAATTCAGTAGTATTATGAAGACCTGTTGTTTAGGTTTCTTGTATGTTCTTTAGAGTTGAATTTCTGCAGTTAGCTAAAATAATGAAGCCATATTCAATTACAGGTCACATATCATTTTGTATACCGGGTGTAACAAAATAAGTGTAAAACATTTCAGGGGGTGATTCCTCATCGTAAAAGAGATAGGGTCTTTCATATAAAGCAACTTCATTGGAGCATTCCTTGTTAAAATACAGCACTTTAAAGGGGATACATAAAATTTGTTTTTCATTTTTTTTACAAACACTAAAAAAGTTACAAAATTGAAATTAAGGTGACATTTTTTAGTATTAAAAATACACTTACTCAGTAATTTATTTGGTTTACCCCATGGTTGTAAGGGGTGGTAAACGCAACCCCTAAATTTATTTCCAATGTAACTTTTTGTCTTATTATTTGTTTGCCATTTAAAAATTTATTTCCAATAGCTTATTTCATTCTAAACAAAAAATGTCTCTTGAATTTTTTGCCCAAAATTAACGAGTTTGCAGAAAAAAATTATTTTACAAACAACTACAGAGATACATCGTCATAAGACGAAAGTAATTTATCTAGTAGGCCGCTATTAGTGATAGTGACAATTAAATTGTTATCACGCTGTCAGTTTGTAAATTTTTGAAATTGAATTAATAATTGTCTGTCGTTGTTCTGTTCTTAATTTGCTAGTTTAATAATACACTTGTTATTAAAATGGCATACACAAATGCGGAGATGGCTGATATGCATTACGTTTACGGTCTGTCGCAGGGTAATGGGTTAGAAGCTTGTAGAAGGTATGCTGAAATGTATCCTCAACGGCAGCTTCCTTCGCATAGAATATTTGCCCAACTTCATCAACGATTACGAGAATATAGTTCATTTGAAAAAAGAATGCAGGATTGTGGTCGCCATCAAGAAGTTAGAACACCACAGCTTGAAGAAACAGTATTTAATTTGGTTGAAGAACAATCCACTAGCAGTACTAGAAAGATTGCTTTCGAGTTAAATGTTGATCATATGACGGTATTTCGAATTTTAAAGGAACAACTCTTATACCCCTACCATGTACAACGAGTACAGGCACTGTTACCGCGAGATTTTCCAAACCGTCTTGAATTTTCCAATTGAATGCTGCAAATGATTAGAAGAAATCCTGACTTTCTGAAGACGATCGAATTCACACACGAATGTACTTTTCCTCGGGACAAGATTATTAATTTTCATAATAACCAAATATGGGCTGATGAAAACCCTCACCCTATTGTCCAAACTAACCATCAAGAACATTTTTGTCTTAACGTGTGGGTCGGAGTTATTGGGGATTATTTAATTGGCTCTCATTTTCTACCTCCTCGATTAAATGGTGAGGCATACACTCAATTTTTAAGAGAAGTGCATCCAGTACTGCTGGAGGAAGTTCCTTGTGGTATCAGAAGGGTTATGTTTTTTATGCATGATGGGGCTCCCGCCCATTTTAGTCAAGCAGCATGTCAGCATTTAACTCAAACATATCCAAATCATTGGATAGGTCGAGGAGGACAACAGAATTGGCCCACTTGATCCCCGGATTTGAATCCTCTCGATTTCTCTACTTGGGGCCATTTACAGAGTTTGGTTTATCCTACTCCTGTTCGCGATGTAGAGGACTTAAGAAACCGCATCATCGATGCGTGCAGGGTAATTAGAGAGACTCCAGCTATATTTGAGCGAATACGTGGCTCAATGTGCCGACGTCTAGACGCATGTGTAATGACTGAAGGTGGACATATTAAACATTTACTATGATTTCTACATGTTGTATGTTTTGTTATTAATAGTTTTGTTTATTCATCTTTAATCATAATTTGATGCAGGTAGTAACTACAAAATAACAATAATTATCCAGTTCGCATTTATGACGAATGTATCACTGTAGTTGTTTGTAAAATAATTTTTTTCTGCGAACTGGTTAACTTTGGGTAAAAAATTCAAGAGACATTTTTTGTTTAGAATGAAATAAGCTATTGGAAAAAAATTTTTAAATGGCAAACAAATAATAAGACAAAAAGTTACATTGGAAATAAATTTTAGGGGTTGCGTTTTCCACCCCTTACAACCATGGGGTAAATCAAACAAATTTCTGAGTAAGTGTATTTTTGATAGTAAAAAATGTCACCTTAATTTCAGTTTTGTAACTTTTTTAGTGTTTGTAAAAAAAATGAAAAACAAATTTTATTTACCCCCTTTAAGGGGCTGTATCTTAACAAGGGATGCTCCAATAAAGTTTCTTTATATGAAAGACCCTATCTCTTTTACGATGAGGAATCATCCCCTGAAATGTTTTACACTTATTTTGTTACACCCTGTGTATTGGCAGCAACATCTATTCTAATTTCTTTATCTGTGTATGCTTAGCCCTAGTGATAATTTGTTGCTTTTTCCTAGATATGTGATATCTAAAATTTAATTTATTGTCAAGTTCAATACCTAAATATTTAATATGCTTGGAGGGTTTAATAGCATAATTTTTTGTAGTGATTGTAGGTGAATTATTCTGTATTTTGTGATTGAAAATCAGCAGATGACACTTGCTTGGATTTATTTCCAGTCGCCATGTGTTGACCCAAGCTAGTAAGTCATTCACTTGTATTTGTAATGCAGACATGGTGCTGACTAAATTTTTGTTATAACGCAACACTGCTTTATCGTCAGCAAATTGAAGAATATTACCATTCTCAGTTCTTTAAACCCAACTGCCTGTGCATCGGATGTTAATATGGTCAGTTGATGAATCGATGATTTTTCCTTAAATTCAAACTAATAGGGTGGATTGATGTGGTATACTTCTTCATTAAGCCTTTTTTTAACAATTTTTTCGAAGTTTTTCCCAATAACTGGTAGGAGTGTAATAGGTCGATGGTTCTGAGTTTCTGTATGATCAGAATTAGGTTTTGGGATTAAAATTACAAATACCCCTCTAGTCACCAGGGAAGTAGTGATTCAGTAAACAATAATTATAAATTTGTTGTATTTTACTATGCACCTCAGGGTCTAGTTGCTTAAGAATTTTACAATTGATAGAATCTTTAAAATCATATTTGTAGTCCATACTTACAATGGGTTTGGTTTAAAGTTTTCTACTTTTCCATTTGATAGAATCTTTTCCTGGTGATGTGTTTTTACCTTCATGCAGTACTTCATACTACTCTACTTCCATAATAGTATGAATATTGGCCGTATCAGGGATGATATTAATAAATGTGTCATACCAATGGTTTACCTCTTTTAATATGTCTCTATCAAAATCTTTATCATTGTTGAAATTATAGACATCTTCGAAATAATTTGCAAAGTCATTACATTTTCGATATCTGTATTATATGATCGACTATTAAATGTTAAACTCTGTGGTTTTCTGTGTTGTAGATCTTTGTTCCTGTATGTTTTACCCTTCACAGTGTTTATATTCTCACATGCTAAATTCCATTTATGTTGTTTAAATTGGAATATTGGTGTGTGGATATCTTTGTTGATTTGATTATATTGTGATTTAATCGAGAAAGCATTATGATTCTTAAAAATTTGTCTGTATAACTGTCTTTTAAGTTTAATTAATCTAAAGATGAAGGGTGGTAGGTTGTAGTTAAATGTTGATTTCCTTTGGATGGAGGAGCCTTCAATTATTAGCTTGTATAATGTAGCACTAAAGTTTTGAATATACTCTGAATTTATGACTCTCCAAGATTTATAAATTCCTTAATGTTCTCATTGTATTTACTTATGTTGGGAAACTTTGTCTCATCAATAACAGGATCAAGTTGTTGATCAAAATCAAACTGGATAGCTAGATAATCACTTCCCAGGTGCGGAGTTACCTTTATATTGGTAATGTTGTTTCTAATACTCATAACAGTATATCAGGAGTCGTGCTGGGGTTATTTATCATAATGAAAGTAGAGGGTGTGGATAATCGATAGAAGTTTGAATTTTCTAAAAAAAATATTTTATTTCTCTCTTACGAACAGGGCTCGAGCCTATGTTAAAATCACCAACTATTATTGAATACTCATATAGTGATGCCTTAGTAAATATTGTTCTTCGATTAAGGAAGAGCGATGAATATATACTATGAAGATATGTAATTTGGACTTTTTGCAGGGAAAGGATACGTGTATGCAATTATTTAAAACCTTGTTGATTTTTGGAGGTTTTCTTTACCCATTTGCATTGTTATTCTTGCCTGTATAAAGCTACCCCATCTAATATTTTGTTGTAGTGTGTTGCCTGTGTGTTGAATTATAGTCCAGTTATCATAAGCTTTAATTGACCTTTTTTTTATTTTCACACATATAAAACTGTCAATATTTTGAGTTTGAATGCAGTTATAAACCAAATATTTGTTTTGGTTGAAAATTGTTGATATTGGAGTAGAGAAATCTTACATTAGATGCCGCCATCATTAATTATTGTGAGGCGATGTTGGCGAGGCACTGTTAGGTTTTCCAAATTGAACAATAGAATGAACAATTAATTCCTGCTGAACACCAGGGTGGTGCCTATATTGTACAGATGTACAAATCTCTTCTTTCGTTTATTAATGAGTTCTTGCCGATTGCTATTTTTGAGGTTATTTAATTTGTTGACATACGTTTCAATGATGTGATCATGGTCATATGAGAATGGGTTCTACTGAAATTAGTAATTTCTGTTGCCATTTCAGCAGACCTCTTATTCATAGATTTGATTACGACATTAGGAATTCCTTCAATTGGTTTAGTTGGTATGTTAATGCATTTAGGCACCACACTTGATGTTCAGCATTACAAGAAGAGCATTTCTCTGGAAGCGGAGAAGTGCAAGCTTGTGTTGAACGTTTTCTTTGGCATTTTCTGCAGGTTACTATTGCGGTACAATGTTTGGTGGGGTTACTATATGATAGACGTTTGGAGCATGGGATAAGGGATAGTTCTGGAGGTTGACTTTGATAGACTAGATAGTAATAATTTTTGTAAAGAAACCCTTCACTAAATAATTTTTTGAATGATAAGATATCACCAGTGATAACTGATCAACTGAATGAGTTTGCTGTTCTTCTAGAGGTGATTCTTTTGCAGTAGCGATGATTTATTCCTATATTTGTAAGATGCTCACTAATTTTTGTGTCTTCAATTTCTAGTTCAACTGATGCAATTACACAAACAAATGTTGCATTATACTATTTATTTAAATCAGAGGGTTTCTGGTTTGAACTTGTTTCTTTGAATTCTTTAATTATTTTTGATTGTACTAATGATTTCAGATGAGCTTTAATAAGATTTTTATCTTGGTTACTTTTTAGTATAAACCCAGTTTTAGTTTTAATTATGATAACTGAGGAATTGTTCCAAAAGTTTGCAACTTGTATTCTGGAAAATTCTTGATCTGATGTTATAAAGAAAATATGTTGGTAATTTTGCTTTATCCTGTTTTTCATTTGTTATGATTAGTTGTATGATATACTGATGATAGGTTTTGTTTGCGGATTTTAATTAGAGACATGTTTTTGTTGCATATTATCTTGTGAAAGACTTATAGGTCTATTAAGTGATGGCCGCTGGCCTATTCTTATACTGTTTAGTTCATGCTGTGAAAGTGGTGCTGTTCTTTTCAATGGATTTGGTAATTTTGATTTTGAATTTCGTTTTTTCCTTATTACTTTATTCTAGGTGCCATCATCATCCAGTTCCATTTCCTCCCCTACAGAAGAGCCAGATCCACCACTTCCTAAGTTATTTTTTTTAGTTAGATTAGTAATGAATGTGATCCTGTTTTAAATTATTTCCAAAACAAGTCCTATTTATATCTATGTATGTTGGAGATAAGAGCAACATGTAACACACAAATAATTGTTATGATAGGTCACAGGTGTTAACTTGATAAGACGAATTAATTAAAAATTTAGTTAATTATTGATCATTTGTGAGTTACTGTTTTTGATTTGTTTTTTTACTAACACCACCAATGGTTTAAGCACTCTTAAATTTACCACTATGCACACTTTTAGCTTTTCATTTTGTCTATGAACATGAGAACTATCGCAATAACTATAGAGTTAGTTAAACACACGTATCACATGCAAAGTTAAAAGCACAAGATTGTATATACAGGGAAGTATTAGTTGTATGTCATTAAATTAAAGAGGTGATACAGATTGATTAGCGAAACAAAAAACCTATAAGGCATTTTACTCTTGGACCCGCTTTTTAAATGTCCGACCTATGTCAACTTAAGTAAAAGTTTTAGGTCTGCTGTTTTGTCACATGTTTTTTAAGAAACAACTTACCTCTGCAAGTGCTATCCTGAATCACGTAACGCACATGAAAGGATCAGTAGCGGCGGAAGTGCATCGAGTTATTTCATTTGGCAGCAAAAATGCACTCTGTTTCACTAATTTAAGTTTGCTGAAAGTAACAACTTAATTAGTCGACTTTAAACATGATGTAATTGTATATTTAATTTGTGACCTAGTTAACATTGGTGTTTAAAACAATTTTGATACTTTTTTGTGTGTCCATTTGTAGCTAAACTGTTTGCTTTAAACCCCAGGTTCATTATCAATTTTTGTTTGTCATGTCGGTCTCCACACCCCCTTTTCTTGTATATATATATATATATATATATATATATATATATATTACTCATATTTAGACCAGGGTAGAAAATTAAATAATCACATCAAATAATTTTAATCACCGTGTATAAGGAATTTCATTAAATAATACGCGTTATTAAAACCATGAAGCATAAATAAACTCGGTTGTTTCAGTAAAAATAAGAAGTTTAAATTATTTATAAGACGAAGCAGTAGTGAAAAGCTCTGCGTGTAATGTAATTATTCCTAAACAAAGAGAAATTACGTGCAAAGTTTATATTAATTAACCCTATTTTAAGTAACCGGTAGTAAAACAAAGTGTACATATAATAATTAATATTTAAGTTGTATTCGCTAAAAAAATGAAAAGGATAGAAATCAATTTTAATTGGAGTTAATTAAACCGTTAATAACATATAATACCTATAGAAACTTGTAAAAACCCAAGATTAAAATACCACGGAATAAAGCTCTGAGAATTAATATTATTTTGAACACCTGCGTAGTTTAAATATCACATTCGGCGTAAATTTTGCAGATAATTAATGTTTCAAAGAATCTTGGGGAAAACGTCGCATAATAGTTACGAGAATTGCTAAAGCTGGGTATTTCACACTCCATGTGGACTAAAATAATCGATAATAAAGAATATCAAGTTGCACCAATAAGAACACGGTAGAGAAGGAAAGAGAAAATGCGTCAAGCAAAGACACATATTGTAAAAGGCGGGATTTAAGCAACGTCACGGGGGTCACAATTGGTTAAAAATAGGATGCAAATATCAGAGGTAGAACAATTTCTGTACAAAATCAATTAGTTTTTCTCGGACATGCTTGCGTGCCGTGTGGAAATTTTCTGAGATTTAAATGGGACGAGTGAAAATTCGTAAAAATCGACGCGCGAGCGACAGACTGGGAACATGGCATGAGAAATTCTTTAGAATTACCCGTTTTGGGGAACAGACCGACAGACAGGCTTTTTGCTATATATATACCGAGATGAATATAAACAAGCTCTCTTAGACTCTTAGACTTTTGACGATTCGATGCGTTAAAAGCTCGTACATACGCGACTTGATTGAAGATGTTAAACCGTGCATTTTAGTTTGATTAAATAATTTAAAGTTTGCTCGTATATTTTAGTGATTCAAAATAGCTTGTTATTTACGTGCTAACATGAATGTACTTTAGTGCACTTAGATACAAGGTAATAAAATTTAGTTTCACTGTACCAATTAGCAAAATTTACAACGACGAATGTATACACAAAAGTAGGCAGTTTTGGCGTATATTGGTGACAGAAGCATGAATTTCTTTGCTATTTTTCGGGGGTGTTAATAATTAAATGGTTCAAATACGTGTCTGGATCCATGAAACAAGGGTCAGATAAACACAGATGAGTTCCGGAAAGGCCCAGAAACGACTTTGAATGGATGGTGATGGAGAAAATTTTAAAAGCGTAGAGAATCAGAAGCCGTAAATATAATCCTGTTGAATGGTGTGATTAACTAAAGAAACGATACTTTGAAGCTACGAGGACAGTAACCTTCAGGTAAATTATGCTATTTTGTTTGACATTTTTGTGTGTATTGAATGACTTTATAATTGATTTACTTTAAATGGACATTAGTGAAATTATACTAACCATAAAAGTTTAATTTTAAGAGGAAATTTGCTTGTTTAAGTAAAAAGGGGTATTTTGTTTTGATGTTCGGGAATATGATGAAAATTTGGGTATGTCTTTGAGCTCAATTAGACGAACCTGGTTAATTAACGTAAAGGGTGGTAGATGCTCCCTTTATACTCAGACTCCGGTCTGCTTATATTGTTATATTAATTAGTAGGCATCCAACAAGGACTTTAATTCTGGATGCACATTAAAATGATAATAAAATTAATCTTGAAATTTTTTTGAAAACTGAATTTTATGCTGAAATTTAATTTGAGAATTTAATGTATTCTGAATATTGATGTAAATAGAGTTAACGTTGATGTTTGTGGTAGGAATGTGTTGTTTAATTTTATGAATGAGGAGGTTTATAAAATTAGGTGAGCAGCCGAGGCGAAAAGAGGATCACAGCCGTTTATGACGCCCAATCTGTGGGACTAGAATTTTTTTGTTGAAAGGACCCAGTTCCCGCATTCAAAGGGGAATATCACAGCAGTTTATGGCGCCCAACGTGGGGCTCGAATGTTTTTTTGAAAGGGCCAGTACCTGCAGATATGAGAAGAAGAACACAGCATTCTTTGGCGACCCAAAAGTGAGGCTCGAGTTCCAAATAAAATTTTTGTTATTTTATTCCAGGAAACTGGCGATCTGAGAGAGAGAGTTTTGTGTGTGTATAAATTTAGGAGTATTTGAGAGTGTGTGTGAGTGATTAGAACGTATGCAGAGAAAAGAGTGGTTAAGGAGTCAAGGAGTGGAAATTGGAAGTGACGATAGTGCATTGTGTGAGAAAAATTCTAAAATGGAAGAAGCTGGAGGCAGTAGAGATCAGTCGAGGACGGAATCAGGGGATCAAGGAAACGAGATTATGATGAGAATGCTAGAGGAAATGAGATCGAGTAGGAAGAAGCTAATAGGAAGTTTGAGGAGATTAGAGAAATGAGTGCTGAATCGAATAGAGCGAGAGGACTCAAATCGAAAATTTGAGCAAATGAGTGAAGAATCGAACAGGAAGTTAGAAGAGATTAGTCAGAAAATAGATAAGACGAATCAAGAAGTTGTAGAATTTAAAATAGTCTTACCGTAAAGATGGGGAAGTTGAAAATAGGGTTGAAAAAAATGAGCGTGACATTACAGGTCTTCGACAGGAAATGGGACATTTAAGGTCCGAAGTACGCATTTTCTGTGAAGAAGAAATAAACGTAAAAATGACTGAAGTAACGGACTCATGTAGGGATCAGTTAGGCAGGGTAGAGCGTGAAGTTAGTAGTATTAAATACAACATGTCAAATTTAACGGGGGATGGTCCCAGATTTTATACAGGTGGAGTATCATTGGACCAACACATGAAGTTTTATGGCGATAACAGGGTAAATCCACAAATTTTTATTAATAGTGTAAGAAATCTAGTGGGAAATTTATTTGACGAACAGACTAAACTGAATACGATAAAGGCTTTATTAAAGGACAACGCGGAAGCATGGTACAATTTAGTAGGACAGGACATAGACACGTATCAGGACTTTGAAAACAAATTTTTACAACATTACTGGAGTGATCACAAACAGGATCAGATTAGGGACGACTTGATTACAGGAAAATTTAAGGAGAGTTTGCAGGTTCTAGGAGCAATATGCCATCCGCAAATACAGTGTGGCCAAACAACTGAATCCACCATTGACGGACAGACAGATAATCAAGTACCTATCACGACATTTTGAACTGGAAATTAGACAACACGTGGCCTTACAAAACATCACAGAACGGGAGACGTTTTTGGAATACTTACAGAGATATGACGATGTATGTGTTGGACGGACAAGAGAGATACGAGAACGAAACGTTAACACAGTTAGGTTTGACAACAGGACACCGAATTATCCGAGACGGCCTGACTACAACAGAAATTTTCGACCGAATTGGGAACGACGAGGACAGGAATACAGGAGCAATAGTGCGACTAGGGGACCGACGCCAAGACCTAGTTACACGCGACAGAACAGTTTACCGGAAGTAAACAGGACTGTGACCAGCACGCCGAATAGAGACAGGGACACGGATATTAACACGAGGAGGACGTACGCACAGGTTGTAGAAGGACAACCAGGACCAAGCACGGAAAACAGGATGAGACAGGATTTTTAGAACGCGACAGACCACTAGATTTCTGTGTAAATGTATATGAACATCCACGTGAATTTTTCAAAATTGAGGAGGAAGTAGAGCCAGAAACTGTAGAAAAATTATGTTTGCCAATTATTAATTTAGAAATTTTTGAAAATAATGTAGAAGTATTACTTGATACAGGGGCAGAGGCGAGTTTAATATCGGAGGAATTCGTCAGCAAAATTAGGGATAAGGTTTGTGATAGAATTATGCCTATAAAGCGTAGCCATTTAGTAGCTCCAAATAAAAAGAAGTTTGCTGTAGTAAATAGTGTTGTGGTGCTTAGGATAGATATAGGAGGTTTTAGCTGTGAACAGGAGTTTGTAATTGTACCTGGACTGAAGTTTCAGAGCATTTTAGGTGTTGACTGTATGATGAAGTTAGGGGTTTTGATAGATATGGAAAGGAAGGTAATAAGGATTAAGGATAGGGTAGTGCCATGGAAGGGCAGTTATGAAGTCACAGAGGATGACACTGGGTTTAGTATTAATGTAGTAGAGGTAGAGGATGATGAAGTAAAACAGATCAACACAATAGGATGTCCAGAGGATAGGATAGTAGAGGTTCAAGCTTTAGTACAAAAACATGCAGAATTAGTGGGGGTAGAAGCAACAGCAGCATATCGGGAGCAGGTGAAGGCAGAATTATTTTGACAAGGTTAAGTGGCAAGTTTATTTTAATCAAGTAGATTTATGGGATTCATTCTGGCGGATTCCATTACATAAGAATTCTAGAAGGTACATAGGATTTTCCATAGAGGGAAAAATCGATAATTGTAAAGTAGTATCGTTTGGTTTGTCGGCAGAAAGGGAAACAATAATAAATAAGAAACAGACAAGTGTAGGGACTGAAGAAGAAGTAATATTTAAGAGTAAGGATAATAGGGATGATAAGTTTATTGTATGTGAGATAATAGGGATGATAAGTATAGATATAAAAGGAGGAGAAATAGGGATGAAGAGTATTAGGATGGTGAGAAGAAAGACTTGGAGGGTCAAGAAGAGAGTTAGATTTAAATAACTTGATGAACAAAGGATAGAAATAGGTGAATTTAGTATAGGATAGAAGATAAAGCTAGGTATAGGATAAATATGGGAGATAATTAGAAATAAGTTTAGGATGAGAATAAAGAGTAAATGTAGGAAGAAAATAAGATAGATTAAGTGTAGATATTTCATATAAGATTAGTGGAGAGTTAGGAATAGAGTAAGAGTAGGATAGGTATATAGAATTAGGTAGGATGAAGTAAAGTATAGTGAAGATTAGTTAAAAGTTAGGAATAGGATAGGTATATAGGATGTATATAGGATTAGATGGATGAGTAGGATGAAGTTAGGGATAATTTCAGTTTATAGAATTAGGTGAAAGTTAGGAATAGGATAGGGATATAGGATAGGTGTAAATATTTTTTTTTCGATTGGAGACAAAGTAGGTAAGTTAGATAGATAAGGGTAGAGAGAGATAGGCAATTTTTTTTGTAATTTTTTTGTCTAAATGTTTTATATTTGAAGTCAAATAAGTGGGATTATTTGTATTCAAATAGGGGGAAAATACTCATATTTAGACCAGGGTAGAAAATTAAATAATCACATCAAATAATTTTAATCACCGTGTATAAGGAATTTCATTAAATAATACGCGTTATTAAAACCATGAAGCATAAATAAACTCGGTTGTTTCAGTAAAAATAAGAAGTTTAAATTATTTATAAGACGAAGCAGTAGTGAAAAGCTCTGCTTGTAATGTAATTATTCCTAAACAAAGAGAAATTACGTGCAAAGTTTATATTAATTAACCCTATTTTAAGTAACCGGTAGTAAAACAAAGTGTACATATAATAATTAATATTTAAGTTGTATTCGCTAAAAAAAAAAATGAAAAGGATAGAAATCAATTTTAATTGGAGTTAATTAAACCGTTAATAACATATAATACCTATAGAAACTTGTAAAAACCCAAGATTAAAATACAACGGAATAAAGCTCTGAGAATTAATATTATTTTGAACACCTGCGTAGTTTAAATATCACATTCGGCGTAAATTTTGCAGATAATTAATGTTTCAAAGAATCTTGGGGAAAACGTCGCATAATAGTTACGAGAATTGCTAAAGCTGGGTATTTCACACTCCATGTGGACTAAAATAATCGATAATAAAGAATATCAAGTTGCACCAATAAGAACACGGTAGAGAAGGAAAGAGAAAATGCGTCAAGCAAAGACACATATTGTAAAAGGCGGGATTTAAGCAACGTCACGGGGGTCACAATTGGTTAAAAATGGGATGCAAATATCAGAGGTAGAACAACAATTTCTGTACAAAATCAATTAGTTTTTCTCGGACATGCTTGCGTGCCGTGTGGAAATTTTCTGAGATTTAAATGGGACGAGTGAAAATTCGTAAAAATCGACGCGCGAGCGACAGACTGGGAACATGGCATGAGAAATTCTTTAGAATTACCCGTTTTGGGGAACAGACCGACAGACAGGCTTTTTGCTATATATATACCGAGATGAATATAAACAAGCTCTCTTAGACTCTTAGACTTTTGACGATTCGATGCGTTAAAAGCTCGTACATACGCGACTTGATTGAAGATGTTAAACCGTGCATTTTAGTTTGATTAAATAATTTAAAGTTTGCTCGTATATTTTAGTGATTCAAAATAGCTTGTTATTTACGTGCTAACATGAATGTACTTTAGTGCACTTAGATACAAGGTAATAAAATTTAGTTTCACTGTACCAATTAGCAAAATTTACAACGACGAATGTATACACAAAAGTAGGCAGTTTTGGCGTATATTGGTGACAGAAGCATGAATTTCTTTGCTATTTTTCGGGGTGTTAATAATTAAATGGTTCAAATACGTGTCTGGATCCATGAAACAAGGGTCAGATAAACACAGATGAGTTCCGGAAAGGCCCAGAAACGACTTTGAATGGATGGTGATGGAGAAAATTTTAAAAGCGTAGAGAATCAGAAGCCGTAAATATAATCCTGTTGAATGGTGTGATTAACTAAAGAAACGATACTTTGAAGCTACGAGGACAGTAACCTTCAGGTAAATTATGCTATTTTGTTTGACATTTTGTGTGTATTGAATGACTTTATAATTGATTTACTTTAAATGGACATTAGTGAAATTATACTAACCATAAAAGTTTAATTTTAAGAGGAAATTTGCTTGTTTAAGTAAAAGGGTATTTTGTTTTGATGTTCGGGAATATGATGAAAATTTGGGTATGTCTTTGAGCTCAATTAGACGAACCTGGTTAATTAACGTAAAGGGTGGTAGATGCTCCTTTATACTCAGACTCCGGTCTGCTTATATTGTTATATTAATTAGTAGGCATCCAACAAGGACTTTAATTCTGGATGCACATTAAAATGATAATAAAATTAATCTTGAAATTTTTTGAAAACTGAATTTTATGCTGAAATTTAATTTGAGAATTTAATGTATTCTGAATATTGATGTAAATAGAGTTAACGTTGATGTTTGTGGTAGGAATGTGTTGTTTAATTTTATGAATGAGGAGGTTTATAAAATTAGGTGAGCAGCCGAGGCGAAAAGAGGATCACAGCCGTTTATGACG
Organism: Platerodrilus igneus; assembly: GCA_036346225.1. Taxonomy (NCBI): domain Eukaryota; kingdom Metazoa; phylum Arthropoda; class Insecta; order Coleoptera; family Lycidae; genus Platerodrilus; species Platerodrilus igneus. Next base: position 12,492,937 of record JARFIW010001380.1, read on the forward strand.
CCCAATCTGTGGGACTAGAATTTTTTTGTTGAAAGGACCCAGTTCCCGCATTCAAAGGGGAATATCACAGCAGTTTATGGCGCCCAACGTGGGGCTCGAATGTTTTTTTGAAAGGGCCAGTACCTGCAGATATGAGAAGAAGAACACAGCAATATATATATATATATATATATATATATGGCTATGATATCGCCGTACTCCGATGTATTTAACGTTCAGTTGCCTGCTGCTTGCCACTGCTCTGTGTCTCTAAATAACCTAGGATAAATTTTAGATTTCACACAATTCGTTTTGTATGCCTAGACTAGCTCAATTCAACCCCACACAGAGTGCACGACCATACGATAACAGAGAAGTTTTGGCCCCTTTTTCTCTAACACTTCACACCTGAATGAGGTAAACAAACTTAACCAAAATATGTACAATTTGTAGTTCCACAACCTTTATATCATTCGCTATTTAAGAAAACCCCTAAATCAAAGTAACAATATAAATCAGTTTGTCCCCAAATTGTGAGCAAAAATAACTCTGTATACTGGAAGTACGTTGAACGTTCTACGACCTTCTTTCTCTTTTATGTAATTTCTACATATCAACCAAAAATTTATGATGACCTTTTGCATAAGTATCTCAATACATGCAAAATTTAAATGTTCAAAAAGAAATTAATGTCGTATTTTATTAATGAATTTTATCTCTGACCTGTTGTTTTCCCTGTTGAACTCCTGGTTGTGAATATGCGTCTCTGCATGCACCCCAATTCGCAGAACTGCCGCTGCATGCTGTTGACCAGTACCCTTGGATTATTTTCAGTTAGATTTTCTTGATGATTTTGTTTATTGAATCACGAGTACAGCTTGGTTAAATGCCCAGTTTAACACTTAATCGTTTACTTAGTTGAATACTTAGTTCAACCCTTAGTTTAGTTCAGTAATTAGTACCCTAAGTTAATAAAATATTAAAGATTATGTTTAATTAGAATTTTGGACTTACGTTTTAATTGTTAGTGGCGAATTCTGCACTTGTACTAGTATTTGAAATTTTCTATCACCAACTTTCACTTAAATATTATTATTTCATTACATAATTTAACTTCGTGTGTTATCTTGGTTCAGACAAGTATAGAGCGCGTCTTGGTTGTAGAAAGACTGACCTTCATCAGCTCGTGCACTATTTAAAGGTACGCCAACCCACGTTATAATTGGTTTACCAAGTTTATCTTGTTATTCCGTCATTGTAGAGGCTTTACATTTAGGTTAACATCCATCCACTGGGTTTTACATGATATTACTTATGCTATAACTTGTTAAAATGCATCTTGGGATCACGCAGACGTCAAATTTTGTATTGGGGATTTTGTTTGGTATAATATTTTGTACCTTTTCAAGTCACGTCCTCTTATTTGTATAGGAATTTATTACATGAAATCGCACGTAGTCAAACGTATGGTATCTTATTTTTGTTTTCGTAATCTGTTGGGTTTATGTGTTGAAGATCACGTAGGCAAATTTTATACAGACGTAAATTAAAAGCGTTTATTTACTTCCTGCGTTTATTAAACATATTTGTTTTGAAGATCTGTTTATTGTGAGTATTAATGCGTCGAGTTTAAAAAAAGTCGTTTCATGTTTGTTTGCCTTTCGATGTTCTTGATGCATATTTATTTAAAGTTTATGAATGCATTGCTATTCTTAAAATCAATTGGATTGTGTACAAAGTTATTTATCTTACTAAATGTGATTGAATTCATGAAGCATGAGCTTCCTTTCATTGATTAAAGTTGGTTGTGAATTTTATAGTGTGTTTGATATTTGCTTTTTATATAATTGGCAAATTGTGTACTCTTTATGATAAAAATGTGTAACTTTCTAGACTTTGGTGTCATTTACATGGAGTGTACAACCCTTGTGACCCTATATACCCCTAAATAACCCTATTATCATAGCAATATATACACACATATACGCACACACAGGTATATTGATAGAAAAACTAATAAAAATTTCATAACTTACATTTTATGTATTTGTGATATACTCACCATATATTTGAATTCTCAATACTCTGCCTGAAGGTATTACATTTACATGGTAATTTAGAAAATATACAAACCTTTGCCACACCAAGCCAGACAGGGTTCTTCATCTGCATGACAACTCTCTGAAACGAAACCTACATTTAACCTCTCATCTGAAGGAGGGTGCAAAATCCTCTCCTATCATATTCCAAGCAGTATGTGCTAGGAATTAAATCTGAGGTGTTATGATTAGTAGTTACATGCTGCCTGTTACCCCCATTAGCTAAGTGTAAATTATCTTTTGAAGTATTTAGATCATTTGTTGTTAACATGCAGAAGTTTTAATTCTTGGGGATGTAAATATTCTAACTTTTTAATACACTTGCTACGTACAGTTTTGGTTTCTGAAAATCTAGTTAGAAAAACTCGGCAAAGTACTTCGATAGAAATCCTGCAATTGATAAAACACGTTTTAAATGCAATTTCATCAACTTTACACTTGCCTTCCATAATCAGCTAGCGTTAGGCATAAATTGCCATTTCATTTCTTGACTTGCACAATCAGTAATAATATTACCTTGTTCAGATTACAAAATATTATATGGTTCATATTCTCAAGAGTTGTCAAATTCATTAGTTTCATGATTCATTTGTTTTGATTAGTAATGTATACCACTGGCGGTTATAACCTCATTGTCTGTGTATGAAGACGTTCACAGGCAGATTTCTGCCGACTCGAAAAACACAAAATCCCTTTTTCTGGCTTAGTGAACCTTTCTGTAAGTTAATTGTACATATAAAATAAAGAAAATGATACAAACGTAACTTCAATTTATCTGCCTGAAGTTTACTGAAGAGATCTCGAATTATTTTATCGAGGGAAGATACATTTTTAAGTACACTTCATTATTTACATCCAAAGAAAGAAACAACAAGTAACTTGAGTAGGTTAGTTTACCTTAAAGGAAGGTATTGAAGTCTGATAGTAGGCAATAAAGTGCGGATAATACCCTATCAGGTTGGGTACCTTTAATTTTGGGAACACCTTGGAACCGCTAATTTAACAACTTCACGTTGGACATAAACATGTTGGGAATAGCTAGTTTCTTTTGAAGTCACCTGAAGTAAATGCTTTTGTGGTGTTCAAGATATCTACAGACAACAATTATTCATCAGGTATTTATGAAAACTTTTCTAAATAAATGACAATTTTGAATTCATTGCATTAACTGATAAAATGTAACTACAGTATGTTTGTGTGATTAGTTAAGAATTTAGTTAAGTAATAAAAACGTAAGTGTGTAATATAGTTGAAAACACAATTGTCGAATTGTGTAAGGCTTTTTGTTTTCTTTTTTCAATTATTGTGAAGGGATAATTCGTTTTGTTATACTAAATTATTTTGCAATTACCTAGAGACGTGATTGAAAATTCAGGTCATTTAACATTTGATTTTAGAAAGTTTTCCTTCATCTAGCAGTTTTAAATAGGTCTATTAGTATTCTTAAGTAAGATGTTTGGTTTAGGTTTAAGCAATAGTGTACTTAATGATTACTCCGGTGAATTTTAAGCAAGAATCACTCTCCTGAGATCAGGTTTTGACATCCTATTGTTATTCCTTTTTAGGGCATTTTGCGGGACTAGGTGGCATTCAAGATACTTCCTGATTGACATATTTCACACCCGATAGAATTCTGGGGCTCTCTTCAAACACACCACCCAACTGAGTTAGTCGGTAACCATTTTTGTTAGTAGTCGAGGTTTTTGGAATTTCACCAAAATAGGATTTTAACGGAGTATTTAGCCGAATCTTTCTATGAATTACTGACTAGATTTTCTGGGGCCAAAACTGTACGTAGCAATTGGCACCCAATGTAAGAATCTTGTTTGTCATAAGGCTTCTTTGTTAGCTATTAAACAGTTTATTTTTTTTACTATAATAATCGATATGTATTTGAAGCAAATATTTATACAATATACCATATGTTTAACCTAAATATTTAAGAATAACGAAATAGAACAGTGATCCGATCCAAGGACTTCACTGCGAATTTCGTTATCACATATATTATCTAATAGGCGTTTGGAAACAATAAAATAATTTAAACGCCGTCCTACATTTTTGAGTCTAGCTTTACTCGTGTACGACCAAAATGTATAAGCATCTTTATTATTGGGATAGAATGATCAGAACGTGTCGATGTAGCCATTTGTTAGAAAATCAGTCCTACCTTCTTGCTCTTCTTTAGTAAAACCCGTATTTTTTCTATTTGTTTTGGGATTTGCTAAATTTATCATATTGTGGGCAACATTCACACCACATATGATAATTGGCTTTTTATTGTCCAGGTTTTTAATAAATTTCTTGAAAGCAATTTTCCAATCCAACCGTTTCGATAGTGTTACTAATTTTCGACCAGTGTTTGGTACACATACGGATATAACAGAATTTATCAAATTCTGCTGTAATACAGTGTCCTTCCTCATCATGTGTTGCAACACCAATTCCATAAACAACATCAGTGGGATCAGAACGTGTAAATAGACCAACACCAGCATATTCTTCTTTAGGGCTGTTATGCCAGTATTGTTTGTAACCTGAAAGATTCTTAATTTCGGGAGGCAACTTTGCGGTACTGCACTTGCTCTCCTGTATGCAAAATATATCTGGTTTGTTGTATTCAAGATAGATAACTGCACCCTTTTTAAGTCATGCATGGACTCCATCGATATTCCAACTAGAGATATAGAGATTTGTGATCTTTTCTAGTTTATTTAATCTACTACAACGTTGAAATATTGGTATACGAAGAAACAGTCTGTATATCACTTTGTTTCCTTTTGGGAAGTTTCTTTTTCTAAATCATTGATCTGCTTAGTCTCAATTTTAGTAATTTTTTCTTCTTCTGAATCATTAGAATGCTTATCATCAACTTTAGTTATTTTTTTAGCTGAAGTTTTCTACTATTTCTAGTTTCCATCAGTTTTCCACTGGTTTATTCTTATTCTTTGTTAATTGCTTCGATGATTCTTTAGTTTCAGAGTATTCCCTCTTTTTATTATTTTTTCCCCCGAGTTCTTATTTGAACCGTTTCCAATTTCATGAAAATTCGCTTTTTTATCCTTAATTTTCTTGTTTGTGAAGATAGTTCTTATATTAGCTGGATCACTATCTATATGGTTGATATTATTACTTTGTAGGATTGCTTGGATTAGGTCAGTTTCATCATCGGTTGATTGATATGTATTTATTAATTGATTATGTGCTCGTCTAATATCCATTGGTTCTTTATCCAATGTCAATTTGTTTGTTGTGTCATCAAATGTTTGAAATATTATTATGTGGTAAACTATGCCACGGTGCCGCCTAATTAATAGTACATAGCAAAACTGCAGATTCCTTGGTTGAAAATATTAAGAATAGGTCAAATTTACCTCTGTCCAAAGGTTGATAATAACCGAGATACAGGGTGTTAAAGTTTTAATTTGCATTTCTTCTTTTTTTAACAATTCATCAACAGGGCAACATAACGACACGGAATTATGCATTTGGGGATTTTCTGAGGCGAGAAATTCAAATTGTAGAGGGCACCACTTACAGTACATAAAACCTGTTTAAAACAATCTAACTTTTTGTGTCACAGTGTATTAGCTTAAATGTTAAAGATGTTGTACTTTCCATCTTTTTTATGCAAAAAAGGTTTACATTGTGAATGTCTCCCCAAGTAGCTGTTTTCCAGATATTGTCATATCAATTATTTAGTACACTCTTTTAAATTCCCGAAAGTAAAATTTTCTTCAAGTAGGCTGTGAGTAAATCAGATGCAATAACAAAGGCTACACATTCAGGACGCCCTAAGGGTATAACTGCTAATTAGGAAGAAGAAAGTCTAAATCTCACACATGTTTATTCCTAAAGTTTCTTCATCTGTAAATATTTTGCTTAAAAATAACAGGTCTGCATTGTACTGAATACCACAGAAACCAGCGAATGCCAGTCTAACTGGCAAATCAGTTGGCAGTAGATTATGTACCTGCGTAAGGTGCAATGGATACAGTCCCTCTTCAGGAAGAATTTTGCAAACGATGGACTTACCTAGATCAGTTTTCGCAGCATGTCTTGTACTTAATTCAACGTTTTCAACTACTTGGAACAAAAATTTTTTTCTTCCTGATCAGTAGTTATAGAATTAGGCCAAGCTGCAGAATCTTGTTTGGGACGAAAAGGGCCTGTTTTTTGCAGTTGATGATAGAGATTCTTAAAATCTGTCAGTTTCTCCATTGTGAATATTTCCAAATATCTTCGATGTGCCCTTCGTCCATTAAATTGTTCTTGTGCGTATACGTATACCATATCCCACATCTCTCCATCAGTAAATTCGTTATGTCTGGGCATTTCGTACTTAAGAAAAATATTCCAAAAACCATGTAAAACATGCAAAATGGCAACAAACACTAACTGATTTGGTTACAGCCTACATAAAAAATTTTAATTTCAGGAATTTAAAATGTACCGAGTAATTGATACGGTGGTGTCTAGAAAATGGTAATTCGGATAGACCTTTACAACGTATACCTTTTTCGCTTAAAAACACATCACTAACATTTAGGCTAAGCATACACCGTGACAGAAAAAGCTGTCATCTTAGAGATTTAATGTGGCATAAGTGGCGTCCTGTACAAATAGTATCCAAATTAAGAACGACTTTGAATTTTTCACCTTAGAATACCCCCAAATGCCTAATTCGTGTCGTCACCCTATTGGTGAATTATTAAGAAAAAACAAAATGCAAATTAAAACTTATGACTCCCTGTATCTCCATTATTATCAACTTTTGGAACAAGGTAAAATTGGCCAAATCTCAATATTTTTACGCTAGAAATCTAGTTTTGTTGTGTACCATTAAGCAGCATGGATTATAAGATTACTGTTGAAAGACTCCTTTAAGATGAAATTAAAATATGAATTACAAATTCGCAATTCAAGTACTGATAATTTGACTGTATTGCAGTTAAGGAAGACTGTCCAATCAATAATAAATGAAGATATGGATGAGAATGTTGAATATCCGATTGAATTTAAGGAGGACATTTTAGTGATTCCATTTCGAATGGACCTGCACCTTGCCGAAGTTCTAAATTACTAGAACAGGTGAAATGGCTTGCGTGTTCTAATGAGCTAAAGAGTCAAACTACAGGTCCAACCAAAGTAGTAGGGTCGTTACTGAGGAACCAGACTAAGACAGGTCCCTGAAAGAGGGCAGTGGCTCTTTCGGTACTTAGATTGGCAGAGACCATAGGGGTCGGTATGGCAGTCTTAGACACACTACCGCGATGTGGAAGGCAGTGGGAAAGCACCACATTATCTCCCAAGTACACGGCGTACTTAAATTGTTACAAACATGATAGCATTCTCTGGGGTAAAAGATTCCGGAGTTAAAATAGTCCCCCATTCGGATCTCCGAGAAGAGACTACTTCGGAGGATGCGATTGGAAAGTTAAAAATAAGTTGGGAACACTCTGCGAGTCGGAGCGTGGAATGTTTGAAGTATGAAGCTAAAAATCAAAATGAATAAGTTATCACTAGACATAGTAGGGGTCAGCGAAGTTCGGTGGCCAGAGACGGGGGATTTTTGGAGTGGAGACTTCAGGGTAATTCATACAGGAGCAGAGGAAGGAAATTTGGGCGTGGGGATAGTTATGCGGAAAAAGATAGGATACTGTGTAGAAAATTACTTACAAAAGAACGAAAAAGTACTCATGGTTAGATTAGAATCTAAACCGGTAAACACAGTAATAATACAAGTATACATGTCCACCTCTAGCTACAGTGACGAAGAGGTAGAAGCCATCTACAAAGATATCGAAAACATATTAAGATACGTAAAACGACATGAAAATTTAATAATTACGGGGGATTTTAATGCCGTGGTAGGTGACGGTAGAGAAGGAGCGGTAGTAGGTTTATTTGGTTTAGGCACGAGAAACGACAGGGGAAATAGGCGGGTAGAATTTTGCGACAAGAACAATTTAATCATCACAAACATTATTTCAACATCATGCTAGAAGACGATATACTTGGAAGATGCCAGGAGATATACGAAGATATCAAATAGATTACATTCTTGTTAGACAACGGTTTAGGAATCAAGTAAAAGACTGTAGAAGCTACCCAGAAGCAGATATAGATACTGACCACAACATCGTAATTATGACGGCCGCACTTAAACTTAAGAATGTGAAAAAAAGAAACAGAAAAAGGCACTTGGACTTAGAGAAACTAAAAGATAAAGATATTCAAGAAAGATTCGAAAAAAAGTCAAATGAATTGCTCAAAGATATCGGGAAAATATCTGGTACTAAGGAAGTAGAAACAGAATGGAATAACATTAAATCCAGCCTAGACATGGCGGCCAGAGATATTCTGGGGTATACACAAAAAGAAAATAAGAAACCATGGATAACAAAGAATATCCTGAATTTAATAGAAGACGAAAATACAAAAATAAATCAGACGAAACAGGCAAACAGAGATACAAAGCCATAAAATGGGAAATTATTTGAAAATGCAAGAAAGCTAAAGAACAATGGATTGATGAAAAGTGCAAAGAGGTACAAACGAAGATGGAAATAGGAAAGACAGACAAAGCATACAAATTAATTAGAATGAATTTTAGGGATATAAAACCGTATAGCAAAAGTATAAAGGACGCACAAGGAAACGTCATCATAGAAAACGTAGAGAAAGTGGGTAGATGGCAAGAATATATAGGGAATTTATATGCAGGAGAGGAACTAACTGCATTAGAACAGGAATCAGACATTGAAAATGATGACTTGGGATATCCTATACTTAGAGATGAGTTTGAATTAGCATTAAAGAGTCTGAAAAATGGTAAGGCGCCGGGTACAGATAAGGTGCAAGCAGAAATTCTAAAAGCCGCTGGACAAGCAATAACAGAACGTCTCTTCCAATTTGTAAGCTATATGTATGAGACAACCGAGATACCCAAAGATTTCAAACGTAGCATCATAGTAACTATACCAAAAAAGAAAGGCACGGATAGATGTGAAAATTTTCGAACAATAAGTTTGACAGCACACGTGTCAAAATTATTAACTAGAATTGTGCAAAGACGAATGGAAAAACGGACAGAAGAAATACTAGGAGAAGACCAATTTGGGTTTAGGCGAAACACGGGAGGCTATTTTAGCTCCGAGAGTGATAATAGAGAAAACAATAGAAAAGGGGAAAGCGTGTATATAGGGTTTGTAGATCTGGAAAAAGCATTCGACAATGTAAAATGGAGAAAAATGTTTGAAATACTCAAAAAGATTGGAATGAGATAGGGATAGACGAATAGTACATAGTTTATACAAAGAGCAAACAGCAGTAATAGAATTAGAGCAGGAACGTAGAGAAGTAAACATTAGGAAAGGGGTGAGACAGGGATGTGCCCTATCCTCGTTGATTTTTAACTTGTACATATAAGGGGCAATGATAATGTCAAATGCAGGAAGACATTTGGAATTACTATGCAGGGACAAAAAATTGATATGCTTAGATTTGTAGATGATATAGCGGTATTAGCGTCTAGCAAGGAAGAGTTAGAAGCTGCCCTTAATGAAATGGAAACGGTTCTAACAAAGAGATATGGTATGAAAATTAACAAAACTAAAACTAAAGTTCTAGTATGCAAAGGTGGGGAAAATAAATCAAAAACAAGAATACAATTATGTAACACGAACTTACAAGAGGTTAAGGATTTCTGCTACCTAGTAAGCCAAATAACGCAAGATGGGAAAAGCACAAAAGATATAAAACAAAGATTAGCACAAGGCCGTGCTACATTTAACAAGAAAAAGCAACTACAGTGCTCAAAGACCACAAACATAGAAACAAGAAAACGATTGCTTAAAACATATGTGTGGAGCACAGCACTGTACGGCTGTGAAGCCTGGACAGTAGGAGAAGCAGACAAGAAAAAGGTAAAAGCGTTTGAAATGTGGTGCTACAGACGTATGATGAAGATATCATGGACAGACAACGTTAAGAACGAAGAGGTACTAAAAATGGTAGAGGAAGAAAGAAATATGTTGAAAACGGTAAAAAAAATAGGAGAGATAGGATGATAGGCCACATACTACGGCATGAAGGAATAGTGCGGAATATATTAGAAGCAGAGATAGGAAAAAAGAGAAGAAGAGGCAGACCTAGGTTAGACTACTGCACACAGATAGTAAAAGATGTAGGCTGTAGGGGTTTCAGGGAGATGTGTAGGCTAGCCCAGAATAGAAATCAATGGAGATATGCATCCAACCAATCCCAAGATGGATAAACTAATGACGAAAAAATAACTGTGGTTAAACATGATGATTATTATAAGTAACTACAAGATTTGGTTGGGCAATACTCTCGAATAATGTTAAGTGTGTGAAAGAATTTACTGGAAAACCATTACTTCGGCAAATGTCTAAGTGTTGGGGGATCTTGGTAGCCTCAGGTTGCTTAACCCCCTTCACTGAATCTCGGTGAAATAGGGCATAAAATTAGAAAACAATAGAAGGGGAACGAGTTGTATACACATGCTGTGTGAGAATTTCAGGGAACTATGTAGGCTAGCTCAGAATATAAATAAGTGCAGGTACGTGTCGTGTCCAACCAGTTTTGAGACGGAAAACCTAATGACGAAAAAATAAGCGCAGATAAATCTGATGATTAGTATAAACAACTAGTTGTTGGTTGCGAAATATCTGCAACTAATGATGACTGTGCGAAAAGATATATTGGAAAATATATTAAATCGGTAAATGGTTAAGTGTTGGGGGAACTTGGCAGCCACAGGCTGCTTACCTCCCTACACGACCACTGAAGGTCGGAGAAATAGGGTATATAATTGTAAAACAATATAAGGTGATTGAACTGCATCTAACAAGTAGGAACAGCGCCTGTGAGGAAAGACAACAAACATAGAACAAGAAGAAAATTGTTAAAAGCATATGTGTGGAGCACAATACAGTATGACTATGAAATACGGGCAGTCTGAAACGCAGACAGAAAAACGGTAGCAGCCTTTTGAAATGCTGTGCTTCAGATGTATGAGGACGATAGCATGGACAGACAAAGATAATAACAAATAGGTTGTAGAAACAGTAGGGGAACAAGGATATCTGGGGAAAAAGATAAGAGAAATAGAAGGGCAGAATACGTTCTAAGGCATTTTTGGGGAATAGTATAGGATATATTACTAGCAGAGATAGGAAAAAAGAGGTAGATGTAGACCTAGATCAGATAGATGCAGACTGTGCAAATTTCAGGGAAATCTGTAGGTTAGTTCAGAATAGGAAACAATGATAGTATGCGTCTAACCAGTTCCAGGACTGAAGACCTAATGATGATGATTTTAGTGATTAAAGATTTGTTAGAGATTTTAGAATCATTTTAGAAAATCTGAATGAAAATAAAATCGACTTGAATAGATCTAAAATTGAAACAAAACTTGCACACACTTTTAGCAGATTAAATAATTCATTGCCGATTTTATAGATGAAAAAGTAAAAGAGGACTTCAAAAGCGGTTTTTTGAATTAATCGATTATTATAAACAAATTCAACAACAAATTTTAATTATCAAAATTAACACTTCAGAAAAAGAAAACTCTGTTGGTGATCCTAATTAAAAAACAATTTTTAAAGAACAACTTCGATTAGAACCTTCTAGTAGTACTATAAATGAACAACCACCGAAAGAAATACAATAGATAGTTACTACACCAATTGTAAATTTACTAGTTGGTAATAATCATAGTTCAGAAAGATATCTCTAACAATTCGCAATTTAAAATTGAGTAATATATAGTCACTTCAGTGATTAAATGGAATTTGAAATTTTCAGGGAATACATCAGTGAATGCTTTCCTAGACTGTATAGAACTTAAAGTTGCTACAAATATGAGCGATACTCAAGTTATCAACCAAGCGTGCGATTTTTGTTTGATAATAAAGCATTAGTTTGGTACAGAGGAAATATAATCTTGTTTAATACTTGGGGCAAGCTGAAAGCTAGTCTTAAAGATGAATTCTTACAAGTTAATTATGATGAAACATTAACGACAAAAATTTATAATAGAATTCGAGGAGAAAATGAAATCCTAGGTATTTATGTGGTAGGAATGCTGAATATGTTTAATATACTCTCAGAACCATTATCACTTAAAAAACTGAAAATTAAAAAAAAATCTTACACTTTTATCGATTTCAACTTCGTCTGATGATAATAAATTCAATAATTAATTAAACTAGGTAAACGATTAGAGAAATGTCACAAATATCAAAGCGTTACTTAAGAAATTTAAGTATACAGAACACGTATGGAGCATATATGGTCATTTAAAAGTCATAGCACTTTTGTTAGGAATATAATTGGGTTACAACCAGTGCTGCTGTTTTTTCTGCAAATGGGGCAACAAAGTAAAGAATAAACACTACTCTGTATGACTGGAAAATGCGAGAAAACGTTGCTGGAGAAAAAATGTTACAATGATACAAGAGAAAGTTTTGCTACCACATCTGTGCATAAAACTAGGACAGATGAAAACGAAGGTGAAGAATTCCAATATCTGAGAGAGACGTTCCCGAACTGAGGCAAAACCAAAATTTTATTGGGCTGCAAATTCTTTTCATCATAAAGAACAGCGTTTTTGATCCAACACTGACCGAGATTGAGGCTGCTGTATCAGTATCATTTAAGAAGTGTACTCCAAGATCTTGAGAAATACAAAAGCAAAAAATTACAAACAAATTGTGGATCTTTTAATTTCCACATACAGTAATATATATGGGTTGCAACATGTCTTTGAAAATTAATTTTCTGCAGGTGCACTTCGACTTTTTCTCTGCAAATCTAGGGTTTGTGAATGACGAACATGGTGAAGGGTTTCACCAAGATGTAATGTATTGCTGAAACCGATACCAAGGGAATGGAACCTCACCATGCTCGCACATTATTGTTGGAACCTAATCAGGGATCCTCCAGAGGTATCATACAAATGAAAATCACATGCAAAATTGTAAACATTAAGTAATAAAATGTTCCACTATAAAAAAAATGAATAACTTTAGACTGGGTAGAGAAAAATTATGTTACAGATTCGTAATCAGCATGAAAAATCTCATAAGAAACACCCATCGTAAATTAGGAAACAAAAAAATTACAGTCGTGTTATTTAAAATTCGACTTTGATTTTAACATTTCTAAAGGAAGTTTACACAGTCTTAATTCATAGTGTTTCGTAAAGATGATTTTTATTCAAGGTAGATTAGCCTGTTCTCTATTTTGTCGTTTTTGTTAACAATTGCGCAAATGTGATTTTTTAAATATAATCAACAGTAATATCCCTCATGTACAATAATTAAAATATATTCTCTTTCGCAAAAATATTTAACTATAACCCTCGGTCAGCAAAAATAAATTGAATCATGGATTTATTCTGAAAAAACCTGATACCACAATAATTGCTAACATTGTACAGCAACTAGGTTAATTATAAGAGCAAATGACCCAAGTACGCTTATAAAAATTAATGAAATAATTTTTTGACAAGGAATCTCAACCCTTAGTTACAATTACTTCTCAAAAATATTTTAATTAGTTTAATTCATGTAATATTTATGCAAAATATTAAATAAATAATATATTACTGATAGTTTCAAGCAGTGTTGCAGTAATTACGAATAGACTATAGTTTAGTACTTACAGTTTGAGGGCACCATCAAAAAGTTTTATTCTTTTTCAGTTGTAGTTGTCATGTGATTGTTACCTCATAAACGTGCAATAGGTCAGCTTTACATGCTAAAAGGATGCAGAAAACTGGGTTCTTTAAATATTTGTGGAAATATTATTGATAACTCGTTTGCCATAAATTACTTAATTCAAATCAATTTATTAATATAAGAAAAACAACAATCCCACACAGTTAGTAATAAGCAACATAATGAGTGAGTGAAAAATTTGTTAATAATATTATTTATTTATTAAACTGTGTTTAGTTGTAATAACACAAACTATAATATAATCTCGTTACTATATTAATTTAAAATTAAATACCAAAATACCAATGGTGTTATAACACAAATAGAATTAATATGACACAAATATTATTTAAATCTACATTCTATATAAAGATTGCAACAAGCTACCATATTACATTAAGTTAAACCTATTAAGTTTTTTTCTAAATGATCTAGGTTTTATGCAGTTACTAACACCTTTAACAAAAAAACAATTTAAGTCTTTTCAACTTTAAGTTGTATTTTGAAAAGGAGTAAGTTATTATGAATAGTAACTATAAAACCGGACCATTAGTTAATCAAGAGTTCTTTGAAATAAAATAACAAGCTGCATTAAAATAAATTATTTCAAAAAGCTCTACTGAGAAACTAAGTACACCACACAAACATTGATGGTGGTAATTTTCAAAATAATCAGTGACAAATAAATTGCACATACTTCATAATTCAACAACTTTTATTGCACTTTAAAGATATAAAATTGGTGAGAAACTGATTTCTTTCTAACAATAATAAAATAATATATACAATGAGTATTTTCCTAGCGTTTAACCGTAAAAGGACGGATATAAAATTCTAAAAATCTGCTAGTAAAAAATAATTTGTTAGCACCAGTTTTCAACCGTATTTGCCTCAATTATTGCTATAGTTGTGCAATATTACATCCTTATTAATACTAAACATAATTACTGCTTCTTTATATTTAACACAGATCCTTTGTGAATTGTCGCTTACCTAATGTAACAATATTCATCCCTTTAATTTAGTTCTGATAATTAAGCATGTGCAAGTGATACACAATGACAAGACTTTTCAAAAAAAAATTTAAGACACTTAAAGAAGAAATTTAATTCTATACCTAACACTATTTTTGTTTATAATTATATCCTCCACTATTTTTAACTATATTCAAATTATAATAAAATAATCTGTGATTTAAGTACCACAAAAAAAAACTGTAAAGCAACAACACTCTGAATAAAATCTCTAAAAAAATTCATGGGCTATTATACATATATATAAAAAGAAAATAAACCACATAAATAACAAATAGTGTATAAAGAGCCCATTAAGTACGTTAACAAAATGAAAATTATCAAATAGTTGTTGGCACTGTCAAGTATTTTGTACTTCATATGAAATCTAATATACTAGTAAAATTATGTTAAGCTATGCATATTGTAATATGCAAATAAAACAGTCCATCATATATCTATCACTGAGTAGCTATATGATACATTCGACGACGGTGAAAATGTTAGTGATGTAAGGTTAGACATACCGCTACCGCAGGTGGTCCGGTGTCCGGTGGTTAGTGGAGTGGCGGAGGTGACGTGTTAGCACTCCAAGCCTACAGGCCGGGCAACCAAGTTAACAAGAAAAGAAAAGAAAACAGAATGTTAGTATTGTATTCATAGCTTTACCATTTGCATTTAATTAAATTACCAGTTACTTCAAAATCTTCACAGTTAAAACTACGAAGACAATGAAATAATTAATAAGCAAATTTGGTATATAACAAATTTAAATAGTAAATAAATTATAGCATCAAAGAATAGAGTGTTCAAAGACTATATTAATTAATGTGCAATGGTAAGAAATAGTCTAATGTGTGATGTGCAAAAGCTTTGTTAATATAAATGTTGCAATATTAATAATTAATACAGTGCGATGAACACTACATTCGTTATGTTATCATTCATTCATTCATATATTAGTGAACTTGGCCATGTGGAATTAGAAGTGGTGAGGTTAATTAATAAAGTTAATAACTAATTTATATAAACTACGACCAATATGGCAAAAGGTATTCGTGAAAATAAACACTGTTGGTTTTTATATAAATATATTTTTTCCACATTGGCGCAAGTCAACAACATACAAAAAATATATATAATGCTATGACTATCCAATATAAAATTACAACATAATCTTAAAATATTGTTACCATATTTTGACTTTCTTTATAATGCAAAAAATGGTAAGGTACATGAAATATACAGCTATACACTTACGATACCAAATGGTATGAAACTGAAAATAATAATAAATAAGGAAAGAAGGAGTAATTAAAATAAATATCACATCTATGTGAGGTGAACGTTTTATCTTTAACAAACACAAATAAAATATATAAACACCAAAAACAAAAAAATAAAAGTTATACATGCACCTGTGTAAATTTGAGACTAGTATAATATGAAATATTAAGATTACAACATTTTTCAATCACGCTAACAAATAGTCAGTAATTTCTTTAAGTATTTTCAGTCAAATAATGTAGAATAGTTTTAAAAATTCAATTAAGTGCAAATTTATATTTGAATGCATATTGCTTATGCACTACAGATGATTAATCATTGTTGGTAACATAGCAATCATAAGTATCTGGTGTCGCAGTAGAAAAGTTGCAAAGAAACTTTGAAAATAATAAACCTATCTATATCATTGTGTCAAAATCAAAAACCAAAGAATATAAACATAATTTCACTGTAATGTATGAAAGCATAATAAAATTTACTACATAATTTGAAAGAATATGTGGATCTTAATGTTGATCTCGATACAAAACAGCAACGATGTCAATTTAGTGTGTTGCGGTCTAAGGCTTGAGTGATGAAGCCTGCCATACCTGTTATAACCTGAATTTCATCTAGATTTAGTGTTACCAGTTCGACCTGGTTTGACTGTGACATGTTTTTAAATGTATCAAAGTTACAATATATTTAAGAACATTTGTTGTAGATCAGGTCCACACTTTTAAATATTAATACAGAATATCTGGTTAACACAAATTACATTGTACAAGAATAATGTTTTTCAGCATTACGGTTTTGATCTCTAGGTGGAATATCAAAAAGCTCAACCACATTAACAAAGTTAATGATTTCAAAGCACAATTAAATTGATCAATATCTATTTAATATTATAAATGTTCTTCCTTCGTGTTACCCAATACTTGTCTCTAGTGTTTCTGTTAACCCATCACTAAGAAGTTTAGAAATTCATATAGGCAAGAAGATCAAATAAAATGAAACATTAAACTGAATTCTAGAAGTGTTATTTCAAAAAATTATTTAATTCGTGCTAAATAAATAAAATATTAATTGTAATTTAAAATGCAATTAGTTATACTAAAAAGTAAGCGTGCAATAAACCAGAAGGGAACAATGAATGCTATTTTCCATTCTGTCAAACAATTGAAACTACAAATAGAGATTTATAGATATCTATGTTAATAATTTAAGCTTGACATTAAAATAGCTAAAAAAACATGATTAATGATCATATTCTGGGTTGATGAAGTAATATTTTTGTCAACTTTCAAAAGAGCATCATCGGGACAGATGTGTGTCTTCCTAAACTTGTATAAACCCAATTAAACCAAAAATAAGTATTTTTCAGCAAAGTAGTGACTGAAAGGCAAGTTACTTTTGAATGAACACCAATGCACAATCAAGTTAACAGATGCCGGACGACATACTAACAAAAACGAGGAAAGTCACAGTTTATTTAAACATATTAATTGCCACACAAATAAACAGAACAGCCAATTCGTTGTTATTATGAAAACTTCCAGCAATATAGATAGAAAACGGTCATCAAAAACATACAATAATAAACTTCACGATGATGTAATATTAATAAAGGGACATCTTTCAGAAATAAAGTGTTTCCGTTTTAACCCAGAGAACAATACTAAAATAGTATAATGCCAAAATAACTTAAGAGAATCAAGTGTAACAAGTTTGTCATTTGTAGTACATGTTTCATAAGTAAGATAGTGCTTTTAAATAATAATATTTAAAACACTGTTTACTTACAAGGAAATAATGTAAGTCTCCTTGTCACAGCAAGTACAATGTTCTATTATTAATTTAGTTTTGAAAGCTTATTTTAATAGCAAACACACTGGTAGTTTACACATAATCTCTTTTGTGTTACTCAATTCTATAAAAGTTCAAAGTCGTTAGAGCTAAACCTTTTTTAATTTATTTAGTGCCAATCTCTAACTAGGTCTATTTAAATAGTGATATGCTTCACACCAAAATTAAATGCAGAAACAAATCAAAAGACAAATGAATAAGGATAAAATTCCAATTAAGAGACTCGTCTTACTTATCCAAAAGTGATATTGCAGTAAATATGAGTACCACATACAATAAATACAAATATACAGAAAATTGAATATTACGTATGCTTTCTTAAGCATAAAATTTGTTAGATACTATTGATCGTGTGAAATACTACGTTTATCTAGCTCTTGATATGGAATCTCCAAAGAGCACGAGAGAATGTTTCAAGCATTTATTTCTCCTAAAATAGTAGGCTCGCTCTGCAAGTGGACTAACAAACGTGCTGAAGTTTTTGGAGATAAATGCCAATTTGGCGCTAAAAATTCATGGTGTGCATTGAAAAACTGTAACTAGAGATGAAATGTATGTATTTATATCACTAATATTGCTAATGGAAACGTCGCACCTTGCTGACATGTACGATTATTGGAAAAAGGGCTTTCTAATTGGTGGACCACCAGTGTTTGCATCAGGTGTAATGAGCAGAGATATGTTCTTTTTTATACTAAATTTCTCAAATTTAGTACTTCGGGTGTTACAGTTAGAGCATGTCTAGTTTTGCATTATGCCATGTTTTTCATTGTCCTGCATGAAAATGCAAAATTACTTGTTCGCCCAGAAGAAACATGTGCTATAGATAAATGTTTGATATCGTATAAAGGTCACTTGCATTTAAAACAGTATATAAAAACTAAAAGATCACGATTTGATATAAAGCTGTTTAGTATATCTCAGTGACTATAAATGTAAAGGTTATACAAATAATTTTGGAGTGTACATTGGGAAGTATATTTACGATATATAGTATATTGATGGTACCAAAAAATTATTTACGTCAAAAAAGATTGTTATTTACCTTATGCAAGACTTCTTTGATGGAAGTCTGGAAGTTATATTAGATAACTGGTATTTATCAGTACATTTGGCAGAATTCTTGCTAAGCAAACACACGTCGCTGGTACGATCAATGTAAGAAGGAGTATTCCTAAGTAAATGACAGAGTTTCCGTTGGAAAAATACCAGGCATGCTTTGTTCACAAAGATGATGTACCGTTTGCTCGATTTCGAAATAAGCATGATATTTATGTGCTGACGAACAAATTTACGGCTGACTACTCAAAAACAACGATACTGCTATAAGTTCAAAAATTGTTTTCAGGAAAGCCATAGAACACTATAATTCAAACATGGGTGCAGTAGACATTGTTGATCAGGATTTGGAACTATATAACACTGCACGAAAAAATTATAGCTAGTTCAAGAAGTTAGTTATTTATAGTGTACATAGAATGACAAATGCAAAAGTTGTTTATGAAAATTCAAATAACAAAGTTTTCAAAATTTACGGAACAATTATGCGATGATCTGCTTCAACGTTACTGGACAAAATAAAAGACTTGCACATAATAAGAACACCAAAAATAAAAAAGTGACTTTCAAAAAATTCAAAACTCAGTACAATTTGATCCACCTTTCTAAGGAGCAGCAAGAGAGAAGAATGTGTTGAATTTGTTATAATGTAAAAGTTTACATATATATTTTGATCCGGTTGCGATAAACCGTGATGGTCATAAAACATTTTGAACAATACCACTCTAAATATTTGAAATAATATATTTGTACATACTGTTTTTTAGTTTGCTTTTTCTATATCAAATAAATGTTGCATATTTTTAACAACAAATAAACGTTGTGGTATAAATTATCTTCAAGTGTTATAATTTACTGAATGCAGTATGCGAATTCACATATAACAGCATATCCAAATAAATACACAAGTACATCTAGCATTTTCCCAACCGGCACGAAAGGCTTAAACCTTGTTATAAAGATGTAGAAATTAAAACACACATGCAAAGGGAAATTAACCTTGAAAAGAGAGTGGATCTAAGGCAGAACAACAGCTTGCAAACCCATGCATAATCACTCCAACGGATTAATAATGCTGCATAGGAAAAAGACGAGGTTTCACATTATTTCAAATTAACTGATGTGACAATACTTAAGAAATAAATAATTACAGCAACATGCCCAAATAAATAACAAATACATAAATTACCTATTCAGTATATGTTATAAGTGTGCAGTGCATATTCTTGTACACCCAAAATAACAGGAGCTTATAAACAAATGAATTACAAAATGTAATTGCACATGTCATTGTCTGTCCTTACAATAACATTAGCACATTTTAGAAGCCCTATGGAAAAGATAGTATATCAAAAGTTTGTATTTTTAATGACGTGAGATTTTGGATTATAGTTGTAACTTTGTTCTCTCGTACAATAATACACTAACTTTTTGAATTTAAAGGGTATTTTGGGATAATATTCTGCATTTAATAATCACATGAAGCTACATTCAAATTATTGTGAAAATACACAATATTAAAAAAAATCATTATTGAATTTTCCTGGACCTATTTAAGAGCATTTGCGCGCTAAACTTAATTTTCCATGCCCAAAAAAGTCAAACGATCTTGCCACCACAATGGAAAAGGCTAGTATTACAAAGTGTCTGAAATAAAGCTTTGCTAAAAATGGTATTGCAAAAACTTAATCACGCTCGTTTCTTAATAATGCTAGCAAGTTTGATAGGTGCACTCCTCTCCACAACAAATTTTTAATAAAAATCAATTTGTTAAATAAAACAAAGTTTGATTGCAAAATAAAATCATGGGTAGGGGGCAGTGCAAAAATACTTGTAGAAGTCCCAAATCATGGAATCTACATTTCACCTAGAAAAAGAGTGAGCTAATTATCGGACGAAGATAAAGGGCGAATATAAATCAAAATTGTGATTTGCAATACAATCACAGCAACAGTTCTAATAATGGCAAAATATAGAATTCTATTAGAAAAACTACTGCATCAAACGCAAAGTTTGAAGGTTTGAAATTACACTCAATCAAATTAAAGATTTGGCCTGGACTAAAAGGCAAACAAGCACATATGTGGATGGAAAAATCAAATAGGAATTTTTAAATTGCACAGATTAAAAATTGCATTTGTGATCAAAGTCGTATAACGATTAAATCCTCATAGTAGAGTGTAATTTGTGGAAAAATTCTAAATGATGCCACATGTGTATGAAAGGTATTTTATATTCATGTTTAGAAAAAAATTAATTTAGTAGTCAGAACAGTATGAATGCAATAAGTTAAGTTCTAAGAAACGCCAAGGATTATATGGTTTCATTGATCGTAAATAAAGATTATTGCAACAAGTTAAAACGAATTCAAATTTCTTCCAATTAGAAAATATGGCACAATATTAGTGTTATAGCATCTGTCGATGATTCATAATTGCAATATGTTTTATGTACAAATTCAATAATAGAGCAACAGGCTTGATGCAACAAAGAGACAATACGCATTATTTAATCATGCTCATAGTAATGCACCTTCAGAATATTGTTAATATCAAAACCTATATGTGTAATGCATATATAAGGGGCAATTAAATGAAAATGAGACAGACTATAACAAACATGGCTCAGAAGTTGGTAACACAGGTAGGTTTGTGTGTAAAAGTGCCGTCTATTAAAAATCAGGAAGGAATGGCACGGACATTCACCACTGTATCGTTCGTCTGCTAGACGTGTTTGAAGTGAGGTCAGCGAGTTGTGTAGGCATCTGTCATCACTATGGAGGCCGAAAAAGTGCAACAGGGTGCTGTAGGGCATTTTTTTTATTGCAAAAAGAATGTCAGTAAGTGAAATTCATGCCTGAATATCTACTGTGTATGGCGAATACAATATGTCACGTGCGTGTGTGTGTGAGTGAAATAAACGATATCAAGAGGTCGAGTGTCATTGAAAGACAGCAGTCAGCCAGTACCAGCTTATTGTGTCATTACCCCTTCTGTCATAACTGAGGTGGATGCTGCCATCAGAAATGACTGACGCTAGATGGTGGATGACATTCATCTTATGTTGGCCACTAGTTACAGTACCGCTCGAACCATCTTGACACAGCATCTGAAATTCTAGAAAATCTGCACACAGTGGGTTCCAGACTGCCCGATGGAGGAGCAGAAGGTGAGCAGAATGTTGACATCATTGCAGCATCTGGAACGGCATTACAATGAAGAATATCATTTCCTGTCCTGTATTGTCGTGGGAGATGAAACATGGTATCATCATTTTGAACCCACCGAAAAAATCCAAAAACTGCATATGTCAGCTCCAGTAAAGTCGTGTTGAGCTTTTCCTTCGACTGCAAGCGTCTGCTGCTCATTGACTTTCTAGAGCATGTCGTCACAATTAACATACAGTGGTACGTGGACACTGGAAAAATTGAAGCGCACCATCAAGTCCAAATGTCCAGGAATGTTGACGGACGACTTATTTCTGTTACACGATAATGTCTGCCCACATATTGCCAACCATGTTAAGAATATGTTGTGAAGTATTGCTGAGAAATCCATACACATCCTCCATATAGTTTAGATCTCTCTTCATACGATTACCACATTCTTGAAGGCCTGTAGAAAGACATTCGTGGCTGTCGATTTGCTTCAAACGAAGAGGTGCATCATGTCTCGGTACAACCAGGGTTCTGTAGGCAACCGTAAACATTTTTCCATAAAGGCATCGACTGTCTTGTCCCACAGCAGGATATACATGTGTGTGTGTGTGTCTATATATATATATATATATATATATATATATATATATATATATATAACTTTCATGAAAATTCATATAAGTGAATTTACCTCTACAAATCGAACTAAATATTTGCCTAACCATTTACAAACAGATACTTGATTGTTTTATAAAGGAAAGAAATATCGACTGACCAGTTTCGGCCATTTAGGCTTACTCGGAATTGAATAGTTTTTAATCTTTATGACACAGTCAAAGTAATATACATCAATATAAATAAGAAAGAACCTCTGTACAATGGCAATATATATATATATATATATATATATATATATATATATATATATATAATTTGATTCAACACATTCTTTATGCATTCAATTGATTTAAATTACATAATATCAAATTAACAAGTTCATATTTATAGAAATCCATAAATATGAACGTACTCATTTAAATTGTTAAGTAGAATACTAAAAATTTGTAAATAGTAATAAATATATGTAAAAGTTAAAACAATCTTAATATTTCAAATAAATAATATTTTAAAACTTGGTAACAATAAAGCTATTTAAAACAAATTCCTTCTTTCCTTTAAAAGTAAGAGAGCTAAACTATATGCAATAATTATTTATATAACCTGTGTCACAACCCGCATATAATTTTTAAATACTGAGAAGAGGCTAAAATGTGGAGAGTATTGTTTAGAGATGCTAAATAATACTTAAATATAATGGCAATTGAATTATACGTTTCTCAACACAAACCACACTTAAAACCAAAATGACACATACATTGCGGCCATACATAAAACTGAAACAACAGCAACAATAATAAATAATTGAAATAACTAACCTTGTCTAATTTAAGACAGAGTGCCAGCTCTTTGGTAGGGGTGTTCCCTGATCTGCCCCAAATGCCTACGTTGTTTGGCAGCAGCAGCGGCCGCACCTAAGCAGAGTGCCAGTTAAAGCATACGTATAATACAAAGCAGTCTCACCGCATATATGGAAAAATATGTTTAAAGAATTCTATACCTAAAGAGAAAATTTAAACATATTCAAATATCATGTGAATCAAATCTATCTACTTAACAACGAATAACAAAAATTAAATATCGTACAACTATTTCAAAAATGCCAAATATGATATTATACAAAAATGTATAGGAAAATTGCACAAGACATTTTTGAAATATAATAACCACTATTAAAGCTTTAAAGTACCGATATAACGCAAAATATATTTGCGGTAACATAAACATTTTATAAATGCAAAAATTACATATTAAGCTTAAGTAAAAATCAATACTACTTATAGTAAAAATATATAAAATGTGATGTATTTGTAATTTATAGGTGTTACACCTTCATGACTATTTATTGAAGACCAGAGGTATGTCATACATACAGTAAAAAACCTAAATCCTATAATGCAAACTTAAAAAATAGTAATAAACGTTGAAATGTATTATATACTTACTATACAAAAATACGTACAGATAAACTGCAGCTTTCGCGGTTAAGTATCACAGAAATGTAATTAATTAAATCCTGACTATATGTGTATAAAGGTAAAATTAAATAAAATCATGCAAAGGGATACCAGCTCTCTTATGCATTTGGACTGTTATGCCTTTGCATATGTTTCACTGGGGTTTAATAACCTTATCCGTAATATAGTCAACGTGCAAATAACCCACCAGTATGATCAGCAGCAGCGTATTCAGCTAACAAAGGTGAAGCAGCAAGATAGTTAGTGTAATCAGTATAAGGTGTGTATATAAGACCATGAGTTTCTGCAGGTGATAATAAAGAGCCTGGAGGTGCAGAACCATTAAGTAGAGAAGCTGCAGTTGTTGGTACGGACATACGAGGTGACAGAATAAGTGGTGCCCCTAGTGGTGTTGCTGGAGATCGAAGTGAAGTAGCCAATCCAGGAATTGCAGGAGAAAGTAATCGTTGAGTTTCTGCAGCTGCAGCAACTGCAACACGTCTCCATTCTTCATCACACACTATAGAACATATAATTGTATTTTACCATTTGAATAACCATATACGTACCTGCAGCAGCTGCTGCTTTTGAACTGGAATCCCTATATGTGCCATTTATAATAGCCAATTCCATTAACTGTCTCTTTTTTAATTCATCTTCACCATCTGTTTGCTAGAAAATTTTAATTTAAATTAGTATCAGAATATGACATCATTTATGTTACTAAAAGCAGTATAATCCTTTCAATTAACCCACACAAGTTCTATTTGTTATATGCAGACATGTGGTATCATCTGTTTAAAATTATCAACTGCAGCAGTGATTTAATAAAAGACTGTTTAACTCATTTTTAATTTTAAGCTTAGGAACACAAATAGAAATCTCACATACCGCATACATTAAGACCTTCTAGACTTAAAGAATAATCTTTAATGACAATAACAGCAACGCAGAAGTTATGTTGATCAATAAAGTTAATTAATGCTGTTATAATGGCTAAAATGATAAAGAATGTATGAACTAAAATAGAAATAAAGTGCAGGTGTTTGTTTAAATTATATATGCAGTAATAAAATGCTGGACTATGTTGACAGAAAAATATTTCATTACAGCATCCTTATTAAATGAGCTTATACAATTTACAGTCTAATGAAAATAGAAAGTCATGCTAAAAATTCTAACCATTATTATTTTAGAGAACAAACAACCTTCAACATCTCTAAATAAATCATTACCTTACTTTATAGCAGAACAATCGTTTTAAAATAATATAGGTGCATTATATTATAAGAATTAAACATAACATAAAATTTATGTTTATGTACCACACCACTGCATAGATGAACAAATGTAATCAACCTAAGGCGCATTTTTAATGTAAAAAGATATTCTTATTCAATCAAAAATAAGACAAAGTTTATAGTTTATATGAAAACAAAGGTTGGCCTTTGTGCATGTGTGTGCAATGCTTGTAACGTTATACATTTGTGTGATCTCAAACTATTGAATTGTTAAAAGAAAACCCAAAAAGCACAGCATTGACACTTTAATAAAGATTTGCTACACTTAGTGCACTAAATGAAGGATATTGTGTCATACAGGCAATTCTACTGCTGTATTTGTATTAAACTTAATGCACTTTCTATATAGGTAACAGTGTTTTTAAGCAATTGAACTTTTGAACTTGGATTAGATATCCTACAAGACTGTAGTTCTCATAATATAAATGAATTTACTTCTTATCGAAAACAACAATTTAAAGCATGATTTATATACTTTGGTCATTATATGCAGATGTTTGTTAAAACCTTTACAGTTAATTAGTATTTGTACTTGAAGCATTATGTGTCATAAACCTATTTTGAGTCCCTATTTATATAAGTATACAAGCACTTTTATACACTTAGTGCAAGAAATATTAAAATCAGAGCTCTAAAAGAAACTGTTTTAATACAAACATAAGAAAATATGAAGGGAGCAATTCAACTCCATGTGACAACTGAATGATGACAGGACTGGTTTTGTATTCACCTCACACTAAAAATATGTCCAACAACAAGTTGCAAATCTGTCAATTATAGAAACACATTATTCTCTAAAAGAAAATAGTAACTGTCTGGTTCCTTTTTTAGTTATAATTCGATTGCAATAAAAATCTGTTTGTAAAATTTTATTACATTTTATTCTTGAAACAGTTTAGTTGGTTACTGGAAGACCTAACACAAAGTATACAAAATGGCTCAGAATATAAATAGTTCAAAGGTACTTTCAAGTTAATAAGAAAAAGTGAGTTTACGTTTACAAATCATCTGTAAAAGATGTAGCAACCAGTAGACAATTGTAGTAGTAACAACGGCACTGATTTCAAAGTGTATATATATATATATATATATATATATATATATATATATATAAAAGTTAGAGAGGAATGTGCGATAATATGACGAGTTATATATGATAGTGAAGAGAATTTTATTTAAAATGAAACTTGATAAGACCGTGTGTAAATCTGAAAAAATTAGCGATATAGGATAAAAATGTTAGATAAATGATATTAGTATAGAAGTTAAGGAAAGTTTAGTTGATTACAAGATAGAAATAGATGGATTGATTAAGAGGAGAAGAGCCTTAGTATAAAAAGATTATGCGTGTGTATTATAAAACTTATAGAAATAGTTATGGATAGCAGGTATTTAGAAATAAGAATAGTAAAATACGCAGATTTAAAATTTTATATTTAATTTGGATGAAAATGACGCGACAAGGGGCCACGAGAGGTTACTGAAACCCTAATTCTACAAATAAATCCCACCAAAATATAGAAGAAAAAAATGGAATTTTTGGTAAGTGTATGGTTACGCCCTGTATAATACAAGCGTACCTTTATTCATTAAAGTGCCATGCAAAAACGCAGATTGCACGTGTATAAATAATCACCCTGTATGATATAAGCATATTGTAAATACATAGCGAGTAACATAAGTTGTATCTGTAAAAAATAATTAATAGTAAGATACCATAAAACGCATTTGAAAGCAAATGCAAATCGATACATTTTTGATAACATTTGCTGTAACTAACAGAATAGTACTAGCTTTACGCATTTAGCTTAACAAACTACAATCAACGTGTATTTTAAACCTCAATTTTCATATTAAATTAGTGTACTGAAACACGAAAGCAAATATTTTCTATAAAATGCGACCTCTTTTGCATTAAAAAGCAATTAAAGTTTAAATTAATTACCCTGTGGAGTACAGAAATTTATTCTAAATAAAGAATTTTCTAGGATATAAAAGGATGAGTTATCGGTATTTAGAACTACGTAAATAACTCATTAATAAATAAACTAGAAGCGACGGAATACGAAAAACCTGCAAAATCCATGGAATAACTGATAAAAGTTATTTATGATTTTCGCATTCACTATTGGACAGAAGAGATATGCCACAATAATAGTATATGTGAGACAAGGACATATAGAACGCGTCACGAATTACTCGAACCAGATAACAAGGTGATACATGCCGCCGCAATTTTAGACAGTAATTAGTTTTTCTGAGAGCCCTTGCATCATATTGTTCCACATTTTTCTAGTAACTTCTGGATATAGATAATTTAGACTATATAACGAGATTCATTCATTTGATTTTGATTCATAAATGCGAGCTGTTGCTTTGTGAAGATGATATTTGAAGTATGCAGTAAGCATACCTTACTTTAATAATTATTATGTATTATTTGAAAGGTAATGTTTTTTAAACGCAAATTACATACAAAAAATGGAATTATTAATTACAATGAATAAGAAAAATTCTTCAATATAACGCTATTTTAAAGCTTTTATTGAATAATCAAAAGGAAGATTTGACCAAAAATGTACTTTGGTAAGTACTGTTTGAAATCAGAAATTTTAATATGGAAATCCTGTAAGCTGATTAAACATCTATTTAAAATAAGAAGATATTTTAATAACAAGGAGTCTTTTGTGGATTTTGCGAGTATTATTTTTAGATTTATTTGTAACTGACATTAGAATATTTGTATCTAGGGTAAGATAATTTTTTTTCTGTAAAGGATTTTACCAGGAGTTTGTGTTCAGAGTTCGAAATACTATGACCTTTTAATAGATTACCTGTCAAGGATTTTTTGGCCAAACAAACTTTACAAGCGTGGCAATAAACATAACCAGGTAAACCATCCATAAAAGAAATTTTGTTCTGTAAATTTAAAATAAGATAAACAACAATTTTTTTGTAATAAATACTTCTTAGAAATTATTTTATTTGAAAGAAACAATGCTGTAAATGTTCTAAATGCTTTTGTACGAGAGAAAATATTTCATTCTGTATAAATGCTTTGTGATATTGCTGTGTTTTATTTCATTTTGAAAACTCCGTCAGTTCCGTTGAGCTAGCCACGCAAAATTAAAAAGGAAGGTAAGTCAACAATTTCAAGTTTTACAAATTGCTGTATTCATTTCCATATCACTCTTTTAACAGCGCATCAAAACGGTCCTTATCATAGCAATATATATATATATATATATATATATATATATATATATAATTTACATGAAGATTATTAATATTTGAGATATAGTCCAATACATTCATTTACTGATTTTATTATTGGACTATATCCCAAATATTAATAATGTTCATGTGTTTTGATATACACACACCCACGCACGCTCCGGCTAACGCCCGCCCGCTCGCACGCCCGCCCGCCCTCCCTCATGCCCTCCCTTTCTCCCACCACCCTCCCTAGCGGCGGCTCTCCCCCAACCACCTACCTGCCGGCCGTCAACCGCCCGGACTGACCGCCCGTGACCCTCCCCCTCCCGTCACCCGCCCTCGTAAGCCCGCACCACCCACCCATCAACACACACACACTCGTTTATGCACATTTTTGTTCTTAAAAGTTTTCGAAAAAAGCATTCTATTTGCGAGATATTCGCAATTTAGGCAACAAGAACCTTTAGATTCCAGTTTGGGTGCCAGGCTGTTATTTAGCGAAAGGTATTGTTTTAGTCAAAAGGGAATTCTATATCATCGAAACACGTGTAGAAATATAACAATCCTCATGCAATATTTAAAGACTATGTATATGTACATCATTGCTTTTCCATACATATTTGGGTAAAATAATGGGAATCATGTTCATTGAACCATTCTTTGCTTTAGTGCATTACAGGTAAAATATACTTAAATTTTTCAAATGAAATGATACATCAGAAATAGAATGATATGCCCAAGTTGAATGGTACGATATGTTTAATGCTCAATTACACCTCAAGAAAATTGTCAACTTCATGCACTTATTTAGAGAAATGGTTTGGTCACTACTGAATGAACAGAAACAGACCAATACGCTGGTCTACTCCACTTAGAATATGAACACATGGGTAAAGTGAAGAAATTATATTGCATTTACACATCACGTTAAGAAACTTTTTCTAAGTTAAAACCGAGCACTGTTTATGCTGCAGTTAGTTCCTTATTACCATTTAAAATATTATTTTCTTCTGCAATTTTAACTACAGTATGACAAATTAATCTTAATCTTTTAAAATGTCTACAAAAAAAGTAGCAAAGTACTGTGAAAACAATTAAAACTGTCAATAATTTTCACTAAATACAATCGGAGACCAAAATATTACAGAAATATATAAATACAATAAAATCAAAGAATTTAATTACTATTAGAACATATGTTAATTGCATTAAAGTAGAAATTTGTTTAGTCTTATGATCCGAGTGTGAATTAGTTCTTCCTCAAGTGAGGGAATATTATCATGGCAAAACTATTCACCATAGTTGAAAACTAATTGAACTTAACTGTAACTGAAATATATGTATCAGTGCAAACGATATATTCACAAAATCACAATCTTAAATGGGAATTACATCCTTGACAAATTAGAAAATATTTTAAAAAGTAAAAGTAATCCATTTTTAAATAAGCTATAACCTGTTTGTATGTACTTTCATATTTAACTGCTTGTTTAAGATGTGTTGGTGCTAATAGTTAAAACCTTCACATACATTGGCAGTGTATTTCTAATTAATTTAAATAACACAACAAGTTCAAAATCAATATCGTGTTAAGGCAAAAACTTAATGAATATATAGATAAAATTTCTTAAAAATAAGGCAATATTTATTTATCATATTAACTGGAGTTTAGTTTGATAAAAACTTCAAATGTACTAATAAATTTTCTGATAAATATTAAATGATCCAATAAGAAATTATTACAATCAGGAAAACATCTTTTCCGTCCACTTTTTGAATATATAAAAACATAAACATTGAAAATATAAAAAATGAGAAAAAGCAAAATTTTAAAGTAGTATAACCTTGTAAAGTAATTTTATAGAGCTACAGTATGACACAGTCAACAACACTATTTCTCTTACTCAAAAAGTGTCTAAAAACTGAATGACTTTAAGTAGTTTCATAATAAATAAATACTTTTTCTAATAACTGGCACATACTCATAGTTAGCAAAAATATATAAAAAATATACAGATTTCTTACTACGTGATGAAAAAAGGAAAATCACTAAATACACTGACTAATATAAAAACAACAAATACTCTTAAAATCAGTCACATTTCTTAATAAAAGCCAATTTCTTATATAGCTTATCCCTTTGTTGCCAGATTTTATTTTTTATTAAAGAAAATCATTATTTTTCACACATAGGATTATATGGTAAATACTTCACAAATAACTTAAAAATATTTATTTATTTATTGCAGTTTGTTATTTATTTAGTGGTACGTATTATGACCACCAGGAAATTACGAACAAATTTAAATAGAAAATATAATTATTATAACTCATGTTTTGCAATGTCAATGAGTACGATGGGGCTCTGCACGTGTGCTACAGTGTGCGTACTTTATTTTTCTTCCATAAATTTTAAGGAATCAGAACTATAAATTTGTTTTGTGCATGATTTGAAGTTTTTCTTCCTCTTCTAGGGGTGTGTGGATCTGCAATAATCAATCCTGTAGCTATGGCCAAACGAAATTCTTTCAAGCTTAGGTTTTTAGCATCTAAAGGTCGGTCTCTAAAAATAATGAAGGCATTTGCAATGCTTAGATATAAGAAATGCCAGAATAGCATGTGCCACTATTTTTTTGATTTTTGGTTAATTTTAAACAATGAAACAAACATTGTGACTGATCAACATATACCATGTGCATATTGTATTCTTTCACTAGGAACGTCTTGCAATGAGCCAACCTTCTTCCTTCTTGTAAGGGTTTCGACATCATTTGGACTGTGAAAGTTGCTCAGAAATAAGACGCGGGGGTTCCATCTACCTGCGCCCCTTTCAACCTTAGTGTTATTTTTCACTATGGTTCGT
Organism: Platerodrilus igneus; assembly: GCA_036346225.1. Taxonomy (NCBI): domain Eukaryota; kingdom Metazoa; phylum Arthropoda; class Insecta; order Coleoptera; family Lycidae; genus Platerodrilus; species Platerodrilus igneus. The sequence continues at coordinate 12,524,581 of JARFIW010001380.1, forward strand.
CTTTCCGTTCCTTCCTTATTATCCCATAAGCATAAATGTTTTCCATGTACAGATCACGTAGCAGTCCCACAGATGAAAAAAATTATCAAAAACTACTTTGTAATGCTTTCCCACTAGCACATGTGTTAGATCCTTAATGACTCTTGGACCTAGTCTTCCCCCCTTCCATCTCCTGTTTTGTCATTGAGATGTTTATTAGATAAGCGACAACAGAACCGGTCTCAGGACATAGAGGATGGTATAAAAGAGTCTCTCATTTGTAAGTTAACTGACCAGTAGTACCGGTAACTTGGCTTTTTTGTAAATTCTAGCATAAGATTCATACCAAAGAAACATTTAATTTCTTCAGAATTAGTTGACAAAAATCGTTCTCCAATCTGCTGTGTTGCACATAAATGTTCCATATGCTATTTTGTCAAGTTCCTTGGCAAATAAACAATAAAATATTTCTGTAGGTGTTTCAATATTTTCAGATATATTAGGGCCAGAATCATCAGTGAATGAAACAGGCTTATTTACAAAACTTGGAACTTTTGTCCATTCACACGGCTTCGACTTCGACTAGGTACATTTGGGGGGCAGTTGAATTTGTAGTACCTCTGTGAAACCACATGGCAACAAAGGATTATAGTAGGACAAAACTAAACTGTTCATAGCATATCACGGCTATCTATTTGAACCTGTAACTTTGAATAGTTCAAATCTTGCCTGAGACCTTATATTTTCCATCCTTTCATTACTAACTCGATCTGAAATGATAATTTAAGCTTTGCATAAAAATCTGAGCTACAAATTTGTCTTTGAAAATAATATCGATTGTTAAGAATCGAATTTACGTTGTGCACCAGGCCTTACATTTGTATTTAATGGTTGGCTTTAACCATAAATTTGAGCATTGTTCCAGTCTATATTTGACAAGTAAAAAATTTACACTATCAGACATAATTGACAAAAATACCAAACGTAATTGAAAGTTAGGTCAATGTATGGTTGCATATACGATTTATATTTGTCGGTCTTGGTGGCTCCATTGGCTAGCCGATTCAAGTACAAATTGGACCTTTACTGGTTCAAATCCTGTCCAAGACTTTGTATTTTCTTTTTTTCAATTTAAGCTTTGCATAAAAGCTTGCTTTATTAATTTCATCTTATTAGAAAGGAAGAAACGTGCATACCACATTACATCAAAAATTGTTTTATAGCTCATACAAATGTTTTATAATTGCTAACAAAATGTTTACACCACTACACAAAACAATTTAGTGAACTATTGGCATCATATATAGTTCTGTGCTGATTATTTTTTAATAAGTAAGAATGTCTAACATTCGCTTGAGATACATTATATTAAACAGTGACAAAACGACTGGAACAGGCTATTAAACCATTTAAGCACCTATATGCAAAGCACAGTTCAAAATAATTATGTCTAGCCTGCAAATATTTAAACCCAAAATAATTAAATAGTTGACAATAGTCATAATCACTATAATTGATGGGATTTTTATAACACAATGCTTTAACAACTTCTTTTGAACTCTTTCGATTTGGTCAACAAGCACTGCAAAGTCAGGTGACCATATAATACAATTGTAGTCTAAAAGTGAACGTATAGGGCCTATGTACAATATTGTAAGACATTTTAAATTGGTAAATGGCAAAGTAAGTCTCTTTAAAAGCTTTTGTCGTACTAAACTCAACATGATTAACAAAAGACAAATTACTATCGATTCGAAACTCCTAAATCCCGACTAACATTTACAGTTTCTAGTGCCATATTGTTAATATAGTATGCGGCAGAGATATTATTGTGCGTCCTGCTAAACCTAATGTATTTACATTTTGAAATGTTTAAATCTAAAGAATTAATAACCTACAAATTATATAAATTTGTTAGACCATTTGCAATGCTAAACAATATAAATCATTTACTATTCTTCTATAAATCTTCATGTCATCTGCAAACACAAGTATTTGGAGTTTAAAATGTGGCAATAGCATTAACATAAATACTAAATAAGACGGGCCTAGATGTGATCTTTACAGCACTCTGGATGTTACAAAATATTCAGTAAAAAGTATTCATTAATTTTAACTAAGTGTATACGATCACTTACAAACGATGTTACCCACAACAGTAGCTGACCTATTACACTATAGCCCATAGCCTTCTAGTTACGCAATCTCACATGGACCACACAGTCAAACGCTTTTCCGAAATCGGTGTAAATAGCATCCATGACATATCCGATTCTAATGAGATATCGATGTAATTAACATACGGAAATATATTATTAGCTGTGGAAGTGCCGGGATAGAATCCATGCTGATCGTCAATTATAATATTTCTAAACATTTTTGAAATAGTGCACTAACCAGTTTATTTAATACTTATGGTATACAAGATTCAATACTTATTGGTCTGTAGTTTTTACATCACAACAATCACCATTCTTAAATATTGAAACAACATCAGTACGTTTTCAAACTGAAACAAACTTCCCACTATGCAGTAATAGACTATACAATATTAACAAGGTCCAGCAAATTTAATTCAACAGTTGCATAAAATATGAGGAATTCAATTTGAACCTGTCCCTTTGGTAATGAGACACTGCAATATTTGATCACGAGAAAAAAATATTAAACGAGCTAATACCTAATTACATTAATGGTTCTCGAATTATAAATTTGCCGAGTTTGTATAACATGTGGTAATTTTTTGGGCAAAATTGATTATAGAAGTCTGGGCGCTTTGTGCTGGCATGAAAAAATATTGCAAAGTTTTTAACAGTTGAAAAAAAATTTTAATTTCCACAAGTTTCTCGCTGGATTTTGATAAAAGTAAGATTAAAATATGAGCATTGCACCAAACATACAACACATCAGGATATGTTTGATACACTTTTTTTTTAACACCATTTGTCTCTGGCGATAAAACAGCAGCTCCATCATAAGTTTGTGCAATTAATTTTTGAGTACATTTGTAATCGTTCAATATGTCAATAACGAGTTTTGATAGCGCTGCTACAGTTCGGTTGGAGCTCACAACAACAATACCCAAGAAGTGGTCGATAATATCATTACGTGCATTAAAATATCTTAAAATAATGTAAAGTTGTTCTTTCCCGTTGAGGTCTGGAGATATCGATCCTTATAGCAACAAAATCCATTAGTTTTATTTCAGAATGAATTTTCTTTATAATTACAGCGGCTATACTGTGGATAAAATAACTGTATTTTTAAGTTTCCCGCCAAGAAACAAAAGCTAGTGTTTTTTCTATTTTAAGGTTGGTACTATGTATGGTATACATAGTTGTTGCTTCTGAGATGCCAGGAATGGCAGTTTTTTTAGTTTAACGTTTTGTTTATTATATTATTGTTAAGCATGGAAATTAAAGATTGTATGAAAAACTATTGTTGTGTCTATGATCCGCTAGCGCTCCTACAATACAAGGTTGTTTTATATTTTGTTTGATAGTCCACTAAATACAAATCTGTTGTCATTTTGATTTATTAATTGTAAATGGTCTTCTAAAGTGCCATCATAGTTAGCAAGTAATTTAACACAATCAATAAAATTCCCATGATTTGACGATTCGGGGGATTCTATTATATGTCCACGAAACGGCAACTCCTGTTTTGTTAAATAACATGTAATGTCTATAAGTCTACACATTATGCTTCGATAATGATCTACTTTTGCATTATGTCTTTCAATTTTCTTTTAAAGCTAACATGAATTGCCAACTTCTATTCGAGATTTGTCAAAACTGTGGAAAGCATGGACAGAATTTAAATGACTGGTTAACTGGTCATGTTTCTTTGAAGCATTTGAAAAGTTGTTTAAATCTGTATAACCGGACTTACTCTAAATAGTATTGTCTTTCGAAAATATATTTTATTCTCATGTGCACAATCGCAAAACCACTTATAGTTATCATAAAAACTACAGTTGAAATATTTAGAAGTGTTCTTTTTCTGTTGTAATTTTAAAGTTGGAATAGACCGTTCGATTTCAACTACCAATTGTTTTTTGTTATATGTTTTACTATTAGAAGTATTCGTTTTAGTTTCTAAATGCAAATTATATCTGCACTGCATAACAAACACATGTCACATACGCATCAACATTCTTATGATGAATATGATATAGTATTGATAGAATAAATATACAACAAAGAAGACATGTCACAGATGTGTTGGAAATAATCAAGTCACTACCAGTCTGCAACTATTGTGATCGATGGTAAACATAATACACGACAAAATTCACGCTTTCATGCCTATGAACGCCCGTAAGAATGCATAGGGTCATATGTTTCTGTCTTCACGGATTTCTTATGCAATAACTACATGCTGCATCATTCATGATATCTTATGCATGCAGTTATTTGGCTATTCAAAGTGTATTTGCCTTTTTATTTTTGATGGAATATTAGTAATATTTGTATAAAGTAATTTGATAATGGAAGTATTATAATTAATATAAACTACTCGTTATTGAAAATGTAAATGTGTTTAAATTAAGTTTGATAATTTATTATTAAAATAAAAAAAGGATACATCTAAATTCCCACTTTTTCTAGGGTAGGCAATGCCTTTTTGCCTGTATTACACAGGCATCACTGATTTCTAAACAAGCAGCCTGCATCAAATATTGCAGTTATATTCATCTTTTAGGTTTTTGTCCTTGAAGCATGTTTCTTGAACAAATTTTTCATGTTGTTGCTTTAATTTGATAATAACTTATCTTTCGGAGTGTTGTCCTTGTTGGCAGTGATAAGTTTTAATTCTGTGTTCAGTAGAGTTGTTTACAACTGATGTGTGTTTATTACTACATTTAATTTTATCATTTATCAAGTTTATAGAATTATCATTGACCTCACTACATATAATTATATTATTTATTAAAAAGATTTCTGTCCTTCTGGAAATACAACTTTTGTGGAACACACCATAATATGTTTTACAATTATAATAATCGAGTAGCTTTACAGCATCAAAGCTAAAAATTGTGATGCTATTGTTATGATACATTATATGGTAATCATAAATGAACATGGACAGTTCTCAAGACCAGGAACTGTAGTGTAAGATCTTCCCAGAACAAATACAAATATAAAAAACTATGATTTATGTACAAAAAGCATCATCTATGTGCAATATTGGTAAACTGGTAAAATATACGGTACACGCACCTACACATGATGTACAACACAACATAGCAAGCTTATTTATTGCAATCAGTTGTGATCAATTTCTCGATAAATGATGAAAATTTATTGAATAATTCAAAAACTCTTATCAAAACTTCGTATACAAGAACAACAAACTAAATCAGAAAAGATTGAATAAACTTTTATTACTGGGTGAAAGCCATGCTAGGAAATTAACAACAATTTTAATCAAATGACCGAATATGCATAACCACATTAATATTAAATTAATACATAAACCACATGCTAATTTTAAAGCAGTTGTTACCAATCTAAACAACCTTGCAAAAGACTACAATAAAAGTGATTTTATAATTAAAGTTGTTGATATAACTAATGCAATAATCCAAGGAAAAGGAATGTACATTATATAAGAAATACATTAATGAGCTTTGACAAAACAAAAGCAACTTTATCTCTTTTACCTATTGACTAAACAAACATTTCTACAAACCTGCAAAGCTAATGCGTTAATTAAGCAGACGTTTGATAACGGAAAAACATTTATTAATTTAAGTTAATTAAAATGAGCGTTATCACGAAAATATCCTTGAAATTTTGTAGAAGCTCGAGTGGTTTACAATTTTTACAATATATTGATATGGCCATTTCGTCATAATATTAAAATAGGACACACATAGTAAAGTACCTAGTGCATTCTTTTAGAATCAGCAATTAAGACTAATACCTCATAGTAGCATATTAAATAAGATAAAAAAACGGACACATTTCTGTAAATTACCAATCACTGTAAATTATTCAAACAGACAGAAACCATAAAGCGTTCTGACCCACCCAATGATGCAGCTGTGAGAAGACATACAACCATTCTCATGCAAAAAAAACCATTACCTCAACCTTGAGACAATTAAAATCGTACGAACCCATGTGAACATAGAATATAAATACTGACATAGCATAATGGAAGGAATTGCTCAGAATATTTTGTATCTTTTAATATAAGTTTTTATTGAGTTAGTTGAAAAACAAGCACCATCATCAAGCGGGTGAACAGGTTCAGTAATTCGTAACTTCAGTTTAGAACTCGGGTTTTGTAGTGAAACAAGTTCCAAACGCGAAAGTACTCGCAGATTCGAGAAAAGTGCTATTACATTGTGAAAGTGTTTCTGGAGTGAATACTATCAGTCAACGATAGTTGGATAAATGGATTACTAACACCCCAGTTCGTTCTGCATGAAAAGGTCACTTGGGCGTTGTATTCAATTAACAAGCTGCAAGTGACAGAATTTTATTTTCCACCTGCTACGTATTTTGCTGATGTACATTGCATTATTTTCATAAAATGTATTGATACCAGACTTTTATGTTGGTGTGCGCTTAGTTACAAATACAACATAATAGGAAGTTCTAATATAAACCAGCACCGCTATGGTATTCGCATAAATTTATACATACCAGTCAAATTGGTTGGATAACTATAATTGAATAAATTTAAAGTGTTCCTTTTCTTGTATGTACACAAATACTTGTGGTCAATTAGGGATAAGGTTTAGTTTATTTGTGTTGGTTTTGTTTGTTAAATACTGTGCTATTCATGGTGTAATATAGGTTAAGTGAATGTCTTGCAGTTTTATTAATGTTTGAGCTTAATTTAAATTAGTAGTTGAAGAAAAAATGTACACAAGGCTTCATCAACCTATGTGGCAGAAAGATGTAACCACTTAGTCATCTCTTAGACTACCCAACGTCTAGTGAGACCAAAATCCAGGTGAGATGGCACTCAATAAATTTCATTAGGCAGAATGTTCAAAGGCTTTTTCAGCTAGGTGTAAATTAAAGTGTTAAAGTTTATATATCCTTAAAAAGATTTGCAGTTGCTTTTATAGAACCCAACCTGCACCACAGAAAGCTAACTGGTACATAATTTTACTGTTACGTTTCCTTGGTAGAGTAACTTTCGTTCAGGTAACTAGTATCAATTCCACACATAACAAACCTTTACAACATACATTCATTCGGCTTCTCCAAAGTTAAAACTCACTTTCAGATTATGATGGAATATTAATGCGGCTACTAGTATTAAGATATTTTAAACACAAAAAACTTTTTAGACCTATCAATGAATATCATTTTAAACAAGTTTATTATTACCATAACACAACTTAAATAAAAAAGTCACTAAAATTATTTAAACTAAAATTAAAATCATACTTTCTTATAAGAGTATTCTATTCCGTTGATGAGTATTTATTATACACTTTTTGATATGATGCATTGGTTATTTTATATTATAGAAACATTAAGCAACAATTTTATTGTGATACTTTGTAATATAAATTGTTTTGTTATTACTATATATAACATGTGCAATGACGTACACCTATACATATGCATGAAATAAACATAAACAAAAACCTCTTTCCACCACCCTCCAGCAGAATATGGAAACCTGTTTGAAATAAATTGTCTATAATTTTCGACGCAAATTTTGGTTTTGTGCCAATAACACTACATATTATGTGCGAATTTTAAATTTGTGTAGAGGTTAGCAGTTTTTGATGCTGAAGGATGTCCTGTAAATTTTGAAGATATATAAAATACTGTTAAAAAGATTCCTTTCTCTAAGATTGTCGCATTAAACATTTTCATCTCTAGTTGTTACAAATTTTCCTTTTATAGAAAGTGTAACATTTTGGTGGTTTTTTGGTACAATTACAAAACTCGCAAAAAATATAAATTATTTATCCAGAGATCCTATATCCATTTGATGATTCAAAAGTTGGAAGTGTTTTGCATAAAAATCCAATAACAAACTAACACTCAAACTTGTATTCCAACAACTCAATTTACTACTTACACATAACATTGACAAACAAAGAAAACTATGTATATCAAGTAAAAATAGCTAGTACGTTTCTAAAAAAGTGAAAGTCGAAAATTCATCATAAAAAGCTTTCTACATTCTGAAAGCAATATGAAACAATAGAAATAAAGTAGTCTGGATAAATGTCACGGCAAATGGATGTAAGGCCGTAAGATTAGCAAGCCTGCTTATACCAAATTAACAGCTTATATAGCAGTTTTAAAAAGTTTCAGTTAAGCACAATCTAAAATATACTAAAAAAATAGAAAACATATTGAACTTAAATTTGTAGAAATAAATACAAATAAACCAAGACATTGTGATTTAATTAAGCAATTTGTGGCAAAATCTATCTTGCTAATGTGGAACAAGAAGAACTAGTTCAAAACATTTCCATTCTAACCGCTCTGTATATTTTTTTAGGTATCACTAGTGGCAGTAGTATTACATTTTTAACAACAAAATCGCACTATAACCAAGCAATATTTGTATATAAGATTTGGTTCACAATGAAGAACCTATAGAAAATGTATAAAATGAACGATTTAAGTATCATCATGCAATTTCCAGAAAAAGATCAAAGGCATATTGTCGGATATAAATATCGTCGTTCGTTATAATCAGTCAAGTCTATATATTAATCTATAAGTGGTATGAGATAAATTATTGGATCCAGTTGTTAATACACTTAGTGTCTATATAAATTAGGATATAAATATAGTGCACTCATCACTTATTGTAGTAAATATCGTTAGTAATTATTGACAGCTATAAACTCTTGTAGTTGCTACCAGTAGATTAACGAGTGCTGTACTTACTTTCCTGTCACCGTTGTTTATTTACAATTGTGAACACTAACAAGTCATTGAATTATTTTGTTGAAAAACTATACAAATTGTTTAATTTTCCTGATTTGAAACAATCGTACACCGGCATAATGTGTTTTCAAGCTTTGGTTGTTTGCAAGATGCCCCTTTTGGTTTTAGAGGTGATTCCTTTGTCATTCATTTGTGCAGTTGAAACTGTTATGCACATGTGCGATAACAATTAAAGGAAGTTATCAGGTGCAAGGATGAGCGGTTCTTATGCCTGCATGAATTTATTTCCATGAAACATAAGTATATTCCTTTGCCATGGCAAGAGCTATGTTACTGTAAGTTATTTGTTCCAAATAGGCAACAATATAAATAAATAAATACGTAGGTACTAAAGATTGAGAAGGGTCCGAAGCAATAAAATAGCAATTGGTTAATAAAATAAGTGATTCCGAATCGAATAAAAACTATTCAAATAGTGCAAATGAAGAAGAAGAAGACTAACAACTAATTTCGTAATTACATTCTATAAAACTTTTATGTTGAACATTTTTCAATTCGAGAATTCATTTTAGACTATATATGTACGCCCTATACTTTAAGAATTAATGTTGATTTTAACATGTAAAACATCCACTATCAACATAAAAAAAATTGTTTTTTAATTAATAACTAGGCTAATTTGAGCCATACAGAAATGAATAAAAAACGAAATTGTTCGTAATTAGATTTCTCTAAAACTTTTATTTAAAGCATTTCTCGATTCAAGAGTCCTTTTTCGAGATATTATTGAAAAATGCACGATGCACGTACACGATTCCGTTGCGTCTCAAAACTACCGGTGTTTAAAAAAATTATATCTCTGCTACATTTCGTCGCACATACTTGAATAAAAATAAAATTGTGCGAGATTTTGTAAGCTACAATTTTGATATCTACATAAATTTCCGTAAAGTTGATATTTTCCGAGTTATTTGCGAAAAACTAATTTTTTGGACCCTCCCCTGCTCGCAACGTAGCGTCTACACGTGGGGACTTTTAATATGTTGAATAGTACCCTAAAACAAGCCTGTTTACAAAGTTTTAGCCAAGTCAGTATTATTTCCTCCAAATCGACAAATTTCGAGTCATTTTACTGGGCTAGAAGTTGTTGATCAATTTTAGTAAAATTTTCAAAACAGCTATTTTGATGAAACAAAGTAACGATTAAAATTTACATAAAATATAGACATTCTTTCTTTTGGGTTTTTGTTTTATTTCTTCGTTGCCACTTGGTATAAATTAATTGTAAACAAGCTATTGGTGTGTCCAGAACTGTTAAGTTTTCAATTAGTGTGTCCAATATTGCTTTTTGAAAATTTAAGAATGCTAAGAGTTCGCCAACGTGTAAATTGTAGGCAACTAAATTATTTTAACATGACCATATTATTCATATGAGAGGCCGGACTTTGGTTTAGAGATATTGCTGTTCATGTAAATATCGTGATGTTGCAACGGTGGATCTGGCATCCCTGAGTGAGTACAGATTGTTAAAAACAACATTTAGGATTTTTGGCCACAAGTGACAGATTTTCAACTCGGTCAATTTCAATAGACTGAAGGGAAGGTACAGGATGCAGAATGTCAATGTCATATGTGTGTCGCCATATAAAATCCTATGAACTGCATTTGTATCATCCATTTTTGTGTTTTACTCTTACTCCATTCGCCATATCCGCAGATTGGACAAAAGAGCAAATTGGTTTCAAGAATGGTATCAAATTTTGTTTAACGACGAGTGGGACCACGACGGCTTTAGGAGAGTCAGGCGTAGGTATGGAGAACGCAATAATTAAACAAATTGTGTGGAATGTCACAAGAAGTGATGATATGGGGTGCAATATGTTATAGTAGCAGATCACTCATTGTGTTTATCGATGGTAACTTAAACAAGGGCAGGTACATTACCAATGTGCTGAAACCTGTTGCACTTCCACTTCTTTGGGGGGGTTGGAAAATCCCAATTTCCAACAAGAAAATGCACACCCTCGTATGGAAAGGGTTACAATACGATATTTGCAAGAAGCTAACATTGTTGTTTCCCCACGACCTTCTCGCTTGCCAGATTTCTCAGCCATTGGCATGTTTGGGATATGATCGATAGAAGACTAAATAAAATACCACATTCACTAAACTACTTGCAGCATCTACGGCTTCGGATTTAGAAAGTTTGGAATGATATACCACAGGAAAATATTAGTCAGTTGATTGACAGTATGCCCTGCCGTTTAAACAAGTGCATAGCAAATAGCGGTGAAGCAACTCATTATTGAAATTTTTTTATTTCTATTCTTGTTTTAAAATTTTACTCATTTGTTTGTTTCATCAAGATAAGCATTCTGTGAAAATTTTATTAAAATCGATCCACTTCTGCATGTTGTGCTTTTTTTTGAAAGTCATATATATATATATATATATATATATATATATATATATAAGTTGATTCAAAAATTCAACAGGTTATTAGTCATAATTTTGATACATGAATATAACATGCCTATAGGAAAGATAAGATCGTTCGTTAAAACCAGTATAAACAAAAAACCTGTAGTTCTTTAAATTTCTAGTTTAACTAAAATCATTTGTACCTACTGATAAAACCTACAATCTTATTATTCATTCAAGAACAAGTAAAGAATCATCCATCCGCTTACTCATTAATAGTTAACACAACAAAAACAAAATGTTGTGGAATACCATAAATTACAAATATGGCAAACCTGTTATGTGTTAATGCAAATCCTAGTTTCTGGCCTACATCTTCTAAATACCAAATGATAATCTATATGCCAAATATATAAATATTAATGATATTTTTACACTGCAATATTTGCTTAAAATTAGCATTTTCAACAGACATAAAAAATCAAGCAGCAGTAATATTTTCCATTAGTGTGCACAATGATGTCATTAATCCCCTTGTATTACTGTCTTCTTTCACTTTAAAAAGTTATAATAGGCAATGCATTTTTTTTGTAATTTACGTATAAAAATATGCAAGTAGTCTAAATAACTTACATCAAAGTTATTTTCAATTATATAGTACATTCGCTTTAATTTTAGGATGACTTCAAATGTAGTGAAGTGTGGGCAACTATATGCAAATGAATACCTAGAATTGCACTTGAAGGATATTGTCATGTAACACAATACAGGTTAGCAGTTCTATACGGTGTTGCCACCAATTCCTCTTGCAATTCGAAGCATTTGTCATTCAACATCTGCCAATGGAAATATTCATATATCTTTCATTAAATATAATAGAATTTAAACTAACACTGGCAATGTAGCATTTTATCCAGTTGTGATGTTATCCTAAAGTTAAAGCGAATGACCCATACATATGTTACATAAATTTAGTAAATATGTTTCTGATTTATCTTTTAAATGTACATGATATCATTTTTAAATATACATGGATGTAAAATATTTCTAAGGTATTTTGTATATGAGGAAATATATTTCGAAAATTTATAAAAAAAAAATAATGGTTCCGGATTGGGACCGTGCCATTTTATATACTAAGGTCGACATTTCACCCACTTTTGTAAGGAGCTTTATCAGGACAAGAAGAGAAAATGAAATATAAATATAAAAATGAAATAAATATAATAATGATAATAATAAAGATAAGAATGATAAAATATCGAGTAGACAAATTAAAGTGTAAAAAATTATGAAAAAGTTACTTCTGAACTAGCAGACACCAGCCCATTTAAGCCAAAAGGTGTCTTGTGACTGGTGAAAGTAGCGAAAGTGGTAGTTTATGGCGGATCAATGAACGTTACGGTTCTGCTTGTGTGAACATAGACTCGTACAAAAGTGGCGGAACATTGACCTTAGTTTATAAAATGACATGGTCCCAACACGGAACCATAAATATTTATGACTCCGGCCGTAAAAGCCTCCGACCATATTAAAAATAAATTCTAAAATCCTTCACTACTATGTAAAAAAAAACAGAAGAAAGTTAAAGATCTTGGATAAAATAAGCATTTGCAGCAGTAGCAGATATACTCTTATAAAAGGTTGTATATAAATATGTATAACAATATGTGAGACAGCTGTGTGGTAATTATTGTTTCCATTAGCAAAATTCAATGACAGTATAAACGGGTCAAAATTTATTTAGTCTCTTTTCAGTCCCTCGTCCATAATTGTTATTTACAAGTTAGTTACAAGCTGCAAAAGTACATGTTTAAGTGTGAGGAGTTTTTAAATGACTGACTTAAAATGGCTTTCACGGCATGTAATGTATTAAACTTTTCATTCTCCCCTCGACATTTAACTAACACAAGAAGAAAATTATAATGAAATAAAGTGAATCGAGGATTATAATAAAATTAGTAAATTATTATGAGGTGGCTCACTGTCAATGATACCTTGGTATCAATGTTGTACTGTTTAAGAACTGTATTTTATGACATTTGTCAAACAACTTCATATTTTAGTTTAAAATGAATTTAATAGAAGAAGCTGCAAACATTGCATGCCATATTTTATTGCCAAAGAAATCCAAAGAGCTGTACATTCAAGTTTACGACAATTAATATGCCTTAAATTTTCTGCTACATAGAACAGTTGTTATTTTGCATTTAAATTTCACTCTAAATAAACTTTAATCTTGTGGTCATTTTTACTTTTTTGTCCTAGAAGAGAAAGCTTTTCTAGCATCTGATCCCATATCATGCTTTACTTTTTGCTTTCAATTCCTTTTGCAAGACGGAAAGTTACAGTTTCGTAGAGGAGAGAATGAAAATATAGTTTCTTAAACTATCAACATTAAATGGGTGATCCAGTCATACCAAAACCATGTTTTCTCATTTTAATAAGTGTTTGATCACCTGACAGCGTCAAAAAATGTTCCTACATTTTTTTGTATTTTTTGCTGGTCACATGTTCTTTGTCCATAATCTTTGTGTTAACAATGTTGTATTTTAATTTTCTTAAATTAAAGAGGCATATTCTGAAAACAATATGTACCAGATTATAGATCCTACTATTAAAAAACGTTTTACAAATATTATTTACTTGTTATAACCCTTTGTAATACCTCAGAGATCCATTCCAAAAACTCAGTGCATCACCGATCAGAACCCAAATACACAAAATAATCTGCTAGGAGTGTTCTTGTCCATTATTGCTATTCGTTACTCGTGTAGATCATGATTACTAGTGTTGACTTATAAAGGCGAGTGATTACTTTATTTCTTATATACAATTATAAATAAAATGAAATCTTTACTTGGTGTATGTTTTTATGTTCTAAAAGCAGTCAGAGTGTAAACATATTACTTTACCAGATTAAATCACTTATAAATTTCATTTACTGGTGCCAGTACAGTTCCTGAAGCGATGTTTACTGTGAATGTTGTCACATATGTTTTCGTTAAAAATGGGAGGTTTAACAATATAAGATAATGTAATGCTGGTCACTGTATCCCTAGTAACATGATCACTAGCAAATCCTGACCGGTGTTGCCATCACGTGAGATACGTAATAAGAAGGTAATAAATATTATCATCATATTATATGCAATTTCAGAAAATTATATTATAGTATAAAGGATATGGACTTTTAATGAATTTCAAGATTTGAAAGAGAGAGTAAAAGAGAAAGATGAAGTGTACAAACCATGAAACAATAAGAAAGAGAGTGGAAAAAAGAAGACAAAAAAAATGAATTTCAATTAAAATAAAGTTAAAAGCAGGATATCGATCAATTGAAAGTATATGGAAATTGTCCCACAATAAAAGTAGTCACATTAGTCAAGAAGTTTCTGATTCGGATTTACTTCTGAGTAGTTCCTCCAGAAATCAAAGAAGACGTTCTAACATGTGCGCTGAAGAGTTAAAAAAACAAGAATATGGCAGGCAGTATAAAGAAAGAATAATTACAACAGGATTGTGGAAAAAGTTCAGGAAATCCACGACTAAATGAGAAATGAGCAAAGAGCGAAAACCAGCAAGAGAGAGAATTGAAAAACGTAGGGAAAAAGCCAAAACAAATAAATTAATACAAACTTTTATAGAACATGATATTACTTCTGAAAGTACAGTCTCTTTTATTGCACCATAAAGCTAGAACAACTGATTGATCCTAAAATTGCATCCTAATAGTGGCAATCCACAACAAATACGTGGCAGAAATAGAAAAATTTTAAACAGATTAAAATTATACCGACTCTTAAAACAAACATAAAAGAAAAACTGCTGTTGCATAAGCAGACAAATATTAAAAAAGATATCAAAGAATGAAAAGAAAAAGTACGCCATCCTCAAACGCAAATATAAACCAATTGGCACAAGGAATTAGAAAGCGTCTACTGTTTATGGAAACACACAAAGTTTAATTAAACGAAAAGTAACTTGTTAAAAACATAAAAATTGAAACACGTTTCATAACATTATTGCTAAAAAAAAACTTGTAGAAACGGCTACAGCACTAATTTCAACTCAAGCTTTTCAAAGAATAAAAAACAGAATTTCTAGAAAGTGGAGTTATAACACATTTTCTAAGCATATAAGACATAATATTTTAACATTTTGTGAAGAAGATATAAATTCCGAAATATTACCTGGAAAGATAGATTGTGCGATACAGAAAAATGTTAAAAACAAAAGTCTGCTTTTGCACTCCATTAAAGATCTTCATGAAAAATATAAGGTGACAACTACTCGCAAAGTGCCATATACTACTTTCAGAGATTAAATCCATTTCGGGTTGTTAAATCCAAAATGTCTGATAGAAATACCCGTGCATGCAAATAAGATACACAAATATTAACTTCTACTTAAAAAAAGCATTCCAAATGGGTTTATTAAATAGACTCAATTAAGGGTGCAATAAGAATAAAGTGCGATACAAACAAAAAAACTAAATATACATCTCAAATTTGTAAAGAGTGTAAAAACACATCATACAAAACCTTAATGACAGTAATAAAAACGATTCTATTACGTATGAACAATGGCAATCCCTGAAAGTTATGCATCGCCACACAGATAACACGTTTGTAAGAGTTTGACGAAAAAACACTATCAGTACCATGAATGAAATAACTATTAGATTTCGTATGACACAATTGCTCTCCGAATTTATGAACCATAGAATTGAATTTTTCATCAGTATAAAACACTTAAAGACATACAGAGTACAATGAAATCTAGTGAAATTCTAGGATCAAATATCATGCAGAAATTGAGCATGGCTTTTGGAGCTTCAAAATCCCATTTTTCTCTTCGCACTGTCGTTGTTTATGTGAAAGAATATGGACCATCGAGCCCATGCTGTCTGGACACATCTGGTACCAATTCTTTCTCAACTTCAGGAAAACTCCATTTATGACACTATTAACTTTCAATCTGATAGTCCTTCTTCTCCGTACAAAAATCGGTTCATCATATGCTTTTTGATCAAAATTTCAAACTATTTTAAAGGAATAAAAAGCGTGTCCTGCAACTTTTCAGTTAGTGATCATGGGAAAGGAGCTGCAGATGAAGTCAGTGGACCAGTAAAAAGAACTACAGACTCAACAGTGAAAATGGGCACTGACATAACAGATGTAACAAACATCCCTTGTTAACGCTGTACATTCTAGAACTCAATCCGTAACACTTTTTGAAATACCATCGCAAAACATCATAGAGATGAACAAGAACATTCCCGAATTTGTTTTAAAAATGCTAAATATCAAAAGTTCTTCAGGTATCTTAGACTGCAAATAACCCAAATACGTTATTTACAAGACAACATAGTTGCTTGAGTGTCCTTTTAATGCTGTATGTCTCCATCATGTAATAGATAAAGAATTTATTAATACAAGGTATGTTCAAAAAGTATCACGAATTTTGTGTTTTTCAAAAAGTATAGTTATTCATTCATATCTATTTTGTCCCCTTCAAACTAATGCCCCTCGGATATAATATATTTATGCCAACATTTTTCGCAATCCTCGAAGCATTTAAAAAATCATTTTTTGTGTTCTTGTTCAGCTCCTCCTTCGATGCCGTCTTTATCGCTTCCATTGCGATGATTGAGCTTTAGTCTCCACATCATAACCATAAACCCATGATTAGTCACCAGTTATGACCCTCTGGAGCAAATTTGGATCATCGCGGACCAAGTTCAATAGCTCCTTAGCAATGTTAACGCGACACTTGTTCAAAAGTGAGCAATTTTAGCAAGAATTTCGCGGTGATCCTTCTCATGCCCAAATAATTGGTTTATGTCCTCAGCAACTTCTCTAATAGTGATTCGACCATTGGCCAATACTATTTTCTTCACTTCATCGCTGTTTTTGTCTGTTGTTGATTTGCTGCGACATCCAGCACACTATTCGTTCTTCACATCTTCTCCTGAGAACATTTTGTACCACCGACAAACGTTGCTTTGGTTCAAGGTACCTTCAACATAGGCTACAGTCAACATTCGGAATGCGTTAGTGCACTTAATTTTGTTTTTGACACAAAATTTTATACAGATTCTTTTTCCATTTTTGGAATAGGTAAAAATCGAAGACAAGCCAAAACACGTCCAACCAAAATAGCTGTCAACAATTAACTAAACATTCAAAATGGCCGACTTTGTCAGCATAAGTGAGAGACATGTGTACCAACTAACGCTACAAAAAAATCGAAAATCGAATATACGTGGCCTGCGGAAATTCAAAATTCGCGATACTTTATGAACAGACCTCGTATGTCACCGATTGTAACACAAATAAGTATCCTTTTTATTGAAATAATTATAAATGCATATTTATATCTTGTGTTACATGTTTTTACTTACCAGTTTTTCTTAACTCCAGTACCTAGCAGGCCTTATAACAGTATTTCAGCCTACAGTACTGAAGGTGATTAGGAAGATCCTATTTCTAATTTCACTCCGTAGTTTAAAATCAAAGGTTAATCAAAGGTTAATACGCCTACTAAAAATAATTGTAAATTTATACTACATTTAATGTCTTAGTTTTTCAATGTATAGGGTATTTGATTAAGGATGGAACCAGATGGCCATACATCAAAACATTCAATATCCATAGTTTCTGATATGGGGCCGGTATCATTTGATTTCCACCTTTAAAAAAAGTATCTGGCAGCTATATCAAAATTATTATTTTAGAGATGGATCATTCTAAGATAGAAGTTACAGTTAATGATATCATCCCATTATCAAAACACCCCAATTTATTTAAATGGACTTTATTTAAAAATGTTCAGAACTGTGCAATTCAGGACGTTGTGGAAAAAATAACTCTCCCTATTACAGTTGACAAATGAGGCACAAAGTATAAATTTTCTATTTTACGTATATAATTTTTTAGCTGAGTATTTTTGTTATTATTACGACTTCTCATTTTCTAAATTACAGGATTTCACTGTTTAAGTAATTATTTTTTTCTGTTGACTGTTACGTTTTGCTTTTATTTTAGGCGATAGCAGTATACTATATAGTTTTCAGGATAAAAGTAAGCAAATAATCCAACTATTACTTTTTATTTCTTTTATCGCTAATTTATCCTATGTGACATTTGTAACAGCAGCCACTATTTGTAACATCAATGACATAATGAAATATTTTTCTAGTATCATTAACATCCTATTTGGTAGCCTTCTCAGAGTAGAAATTATTTGAAGATATTAGGAAAGATATTTTCGTTGTAAAAGCTATGTGGTTAGCATAAATAAGACAAAAGATGTAGTAAATAATCTATTTTTTTATATTACTTCAGAAAACTTTTCAAACTTCAGAATTACCAGCTACTTTTTACACTTATATAAATATACCGGTACAATACAGCACTAACACACTTTACTACAGTTTTTCTGCATATGTTCACATTTACCTGCAAATTAATATTGTGACCAGTCTTACACGAATAAATCATTAGTAGTAAAAAATGACACAATTGCCAGTAAGGGTATTGCTCGGCACAGACATATAAAATCAGTAAGAAGACATTCGCCAAATGTAAAATGTAGGTACTGCAACAATTTGCCACGATTTATTTTCCAGTTATAGTGTAATGGAATTTGCCTGCAAATAAACCTTAAACCCAAACGTAAAATTTCACAAGTATTTTAAATTCAAAATTTGCAACTCCCGCTGCTAAGTTGCAAGTATTCCTAACCAATGTTTAAACGGCAAATTATATAGGTGAGCATCGTCAACTTAGAAATAAGTACGTAAGATTGTAGTCATATTTAGGACTACCTTTATATGGAATATTTCTATAGATATTTACAGGTAATGTTTTTTATTGTTATATATTACTAATATGGGAATAAATATGTACGAAATTGAATGCCACATTTATTCAGTGTAGTATTTTAGTGTATTGGACAGACAAGTGTTCCATCTGCATGTATATGTTGCATATGTATTAATCATTTTTTTCAAATCAAATTGGGTCGTGTGCTCTTTTATTTCGTTCTTTAGATCCCCCAATTTCCGACTGTGTTAACGTGATATTCATTTTCCTTCTACCTTTCTTTTGCCGTTTGGATTGACAGATGACTGTTTCTGTTAATTTATACATAAATATGATACATCTTTCTATAATTAAACATCCAATCACATCTTTAAACTGTAATATGCCTGTTCTTTTAGTTTCCTTGTACACAAACAATTTATTTTATTTTTAGTGATTAGAATTGTTGCAGATAATTGCATAAAAATCTATTTTTAATTAGGCAATTGCTCAAGTAAGTTTACCTACTGGAGTTCACAGGTTTAGAACATCTTACACTTATCATAAATAATACAAGTGCTTATGCTTAAAACTACAAAATTCCTTCCAACGACCATTGAAATGCATTTATAGAATTAGTAGATTTTAATACATATGTATCACGATCGGTAATATTTGAAATCTATATAATATTTAGATTTCTGGCACACTTAATCCGATATTATACAAAAGTATAACTGTATGCAAACTAACAGTACAAATAAAAGTAAATTCTAATAATCTATGCGCAGTGTGTTAGATTACAGTAAACAATAGAACTACCTTAAGACTCTGTTATCATTAAAATGCATTAAGCAAAGCAAATAAATAACAATAGTTATGATCAATAGCTAGTTAATTAATTCGCTGTGTACTTTTAGTATTTACCACATACACAAACTTTAGTATAGCTGATGGTTGCAAAAAAAAATAGTCCTGTCATGAATATATATTATAATATTCGTTTATACTTACTGGTACAAGAAATTTTTGAACTTCTTCTACAGCTCGTGCCAATTTAAGTTGTGCACGATTTTCTGTATCTTCAACAGTTAATAAAACATGTAATTCATCGGAAAGGTGTTCCCAATTTGGTTTTCCTCTATTTTGATCTTCCTGTAATAAAGCAAGAGTGAATTCAAAATTACTATTTTTAGTTACATAAAACAAACAAAATCAGCATAATTTATTTTCTTCAACTTACATGAATCCGAGCGCTCAAAATAGCAGCTTGGATCAAATTCAAAACAATTACATTAGTAGACCCTGTTCCTAAGTTATTACTTTAAGTTTCACTTAAATGTGCATCTTAGTTATAGAGAATTTATTTATATTGTTCTTGGATCATAATATCTAAGTCCTTAAATTACATTGGAAATATGCCAAAGTTTACAATGCTATAAGATAAACATGAAATTGCTTCTTCTCCAAACATCATTATTTTGTTTTAGTGCTTTTGTTAAGATGTGAGGATTTTTTTTTTAAAAATAATATACGAATACAGCATATTCTTACCTCCCTTAATATCAATTACCTATACCCTAAATAAGCAAGTAAGCATCTATCTGCAGATAGCTATCGATTTAACTCTGCACATACGTTTCTGCAAATAAAAGCAAATGTTTCCAGTGGGTGCTAATAAATAATTTGCCATTACCAAATACTTTAATTTCATAATACGATGCATTAAAATCACTCTTAGTAACCAAAATATCCATTAAACATGATAATAGTATTTTACATTATTAGTCAGGTAGTTGGGTAATTACTGGCACTAGGAGCAAGTACAAACTATTACCTGTCATATAATGTATAAAATTATACCTTTTGCCCGTTTGTAAATTACTTTTCTAGCCTTTTGTAAGAAAAAGGATTTGAATACAAAGCAGCTCACCATTTCATAAGGAAAATATAAGACTATAACAACAAACATTTATTGTCAAACTCATCATTTCAAATTTATGATTGCAGAGGCATATGTGGAAGACTCCATCAAAAAAAGTATTGGCCCCTCGGAAGTAAGCAAATACCCTTTGAAACCAAAAATGTACCTTTATTTTCAAAATGACAGAAAAGAAAACTTGTGATCTGTCAATCACGCTAATAATAACTTGTAAAGTAGCGTTTTACCAGCTACCTACTTGTAGAGTAGAACTTTTATTGTTTATTTTGAGATAAATATAAACTGTTTACAAAACACTAATATATAAACAATTTTGTTGTTCATGCATACATTGCTATATTTATCGATTTTTAACTGTAAAAATAAAATAAGTCAAACGATTTTTAAAAATCTATTAAACTTGTCTGAAAATTATAAAGTATGCAAAAAGAAATAAGAAATTTTAATACTAGGTAGTGACCAACACGTCAAAGCGTGATAGTGGTGTTAAAAATGTTGGGCCTGTCTAAGAAATTATGCATTTATAGAACGACTTAATTTTATTTCGCTACGTAGTTTCCAATGAATGGTGTCAGCGTAACATAGCAATGTTGGACTTGTAAGTGAATTGATCAAGGTATTAAAAATGATGTTATTTAAGCACTGTTTCCACAAGCCAAACTTTGAGGTTGGAAAAGAGTTGGAAGTCACTTGAAACATAATCTTGCAAATAGATTAAGTGAAGAAGCGGGTCAAAAAATAAACTAATTTAAGAAGAATTACACTGTTCTTTTAACAACTCCATCAATTATTTCTTGATGGGCAACCACGGCAGTATGCTTTTTTTGAGACTACATCAACCCTAAGTTATAAAAGAAAAGCTTGATAGCAGTTTTAGGCTTCTACTTCAATGTTGAATAATAATGAGAATTTGTAATGATAAATGAAATACTAGGTGATACTCTTTATCAATTCTGTTTCATAACTTGACTCAGTATTTTATCATTTCACTAGTTTTATCATGAATTAATGCTTAAGAGTCTTAAGCTAATCTGATATCTCCCACTTTGCATGATTGTTGACCAATTTCTTTGCTTCTATATATAATCGGATAATTCTTGACTTAACTAAAATTTGTCTCCTTTTTTGGCCAACTTTTTTCATTCCTTCTATCAAGTCTTTCAATGCATCTTTTATTGTGCAATTGCTTCTTAAGCAGTTCCTTTGCTTCTATATATAATCGGATAATTCTTGACTTAACTAAAATTTGTCTCCTTTTATTGGCCAACTTTTTTCGTTCCTTCTATCAAGTCTTTCAACGCATCTTTTATTGTGCAATTGCTTCTTAAGCAGTTCCTTTGCGTCTATATATAATCGGATAATTCTTGACTTAACTAAAATTTGTCTCCTTTTTTGGCCAACTTTTTTCATTCCTTCTATCAAGTCTTTCAACGCATCTTTTATTGTGCAATTGCTTCTTAAGCAGTTCCTTTTTCCATTTCTTAATATTTTCAAGAGGGTTTTTTTTTCTCCTACACTTTGAAAGGTATCACTCATCATAATGTCCACGTATCAAAGCCACCAATCAGTTTTCTTCAGTCTTTTGAGAATCTAAGCATTAATATTCTACTTAAAACACAGATTTTTCCTACCATTATTTCACAAACTGATATCGAGTTGGAACAGCCACGCCCACTTGTTGGTTGATGGCGGTGTTCGTAATTTTCAAACATTTTTTTTTTATAACATGATTTGGAAAATACTGTGTGATCATCAGTAAAAAGCGTTGGACTTAACATTTCACTTATTCATTAGTTTATTTTAGTTTATTATTCTTTTATCAGTTGATATAACTTGCAGTTCGAAGATTTGCCATCATCTATCAGTTCTGAATCCAATTTTAAATTTTAAAACTTCAAATTTTGTGGCATTATCAAGTACGTTAATGGCACAATGACCAATTCATCATATTACTAATATCCAAAAAATTGTAGGTACTTGTTCTAGGATGTATTTTAAAATGACACTTTTAAGATTGCTGATAATACTTTTGATATTTCCGTTTTAAACTATTTAAAAAAAATTACCTGTAAAAGATGATTGGTTTAACTTCAGTATAACAATTCTTTAATAATATAAATTTAGTTTTGAAAATCTCGGTTAACAACTGTCCTCCAAGTCATATATTAAATATATCCTTACATACCTTATAAAGCTTGCAGACTGAGACAAAAGTAAATTAAACTTATGGGCACAGCAATGAATAAATATTGCGGATTTGCAATGTTCTGGTACTCTTGCTTGTAATTCAGCATGTTCTCCAGCGATCAATGTTTGTGCAATTAATTTTTTGTCACAACTAAACTCAATTGAAGTTTTTAACACGTGTTCTAGAAGACCGTACCATTTGCTGTCATATTCGCACTGACTTCAGTAAAATGCAAAATATTTTCTTCTGCATCTCGAGTCACATAACATAGTTTCGCTGCTAAATGTGACTTTATGCTTATTTCAAAAGATTCATCCAATATTAATTCAACAAAATTAACACTTGAATTTTCTTTATTTATTGTTCACAACATCACAACAACAACTTACCCTCAGTCACAAGTCGCCTTTGTTTTAGCTTTGATGCTTGGACCTTGTATTTCTCTGTGTGCATTGTTTTGCATTTCAGAGCTTTGATGCTTGGACCTTGTATTTCTCTGTGTGCATTGTTTTGTGTTTGAGAGCTTTGGTGCTTGGACCTTGTATTTCTCTGCGTGCATTGTTTTGTGTTTGAGAGCTTTGATGCTTGGACCTTGTATTTCTCTGCGTGCATTGTTTTGTGTTTGAGAGCTTTGGTTGGGAGTTTGTAGTTTGTCGATGGTAACATTTGCATTATTGCTTTTATAGATTATCGTTATACTTTAAAATAAAGCAGCGCTATGAGTCTGGTGCTAAAAAATGAGAAAAACAAAAGAAGCAGGTTAAGAGATAGACAACAGAATTCCGTAAAATCACTCCTTATGGAGAAATGTGTTGATAATGACAATAACTACAATGCTGAAGATAGTAAACAACAGTCAAATTGTATTATAGCGACTTAATCAGTTGACTGAGCATCATGAAGTTCTCCAAAAGTGGTAAACATAAATTATTTAGATGAGGAACAGTTAAAGGATGTTGCCCTGTGGCCACAACATATGGCTGACAAGATGATTAGTTATGTTTCAATTAATAACGCTACAAATATTGGATATGCATCCAGATTGGCAATAACCGTTTGATCGTGGCAGAATATTTACTTGTCCCTTTAATGAAAATTATTTTTACAAGATCAAACCAAATGGCACGAAAAAAAAGAGTGTGGCTAATTTTTAGTGACATATCTTCCAAAGTCTATTGTTGTGTTTGCAAAACATTTTCTAAAAACAAATCCACTTTTCTCAGAACGGTTGTGTCAACTAGAAAAACAAGTGCAAAATTGAGGAATATTAAAATTGTGTGGATTATCGCTCAGGAATGTGCATTTATTTTAAAAAGTCTCAACTGGTAGACCGAACTAGTTTGCAAATACAACTTCAAACTGAAACACAATATTGGAGAGATGTTTTAAAACGGGTGTTTGCCACACAGCAGAAAACGTTTAATTGGAATGATTAGCTACTATCGCATCTTTCTACCCAACCTTTCAACTATATCTGCACCCATCACCGCTTTAATTAAAAATAAAAAGAAATCCCAAACTATCGAGTGGAATTTAGAATCTCAACAGGCTTTCGAACAAATTAAAACATTAATCACTTCAGCACCTATCTTAATCTCGCCCAATTTCGATGAAAAATTTTATATACAAACCGATGCCTCACTTACTGGTTTAGGTGCAATGTTGTTCCAGGTGAGCAATGGTTTGGAACACCCAATCGCCTATACAAGTCGTGCCTTAACTTCTGTCGAACAAAAATATTCAGCTACCGAACGAGAATTATTGGGTGTTATGTTTGGCATCGAGAAGTTTAGAGGATATGTTGAAGGTACACATTTTAGCGTAATCACTGATTGTGCAGCTCTCACTTGGCTTAATAACTTAAAACAACCCGCAGGTCGTCTGGCAAGATGGAACTTGCGTATCTCTCAATTCACTTTTGATGTTAGGCAAAGGCCTGGCAAATTAAATATCGTACCTTATGCCTTATCTCGTGATGTTGTCTCTCTTAACATTCCAAATCTAATTCTTGATACCTGGTATCTTAATATGATTTAAAAAGTTTCTGATAATCCCGATAAATTTCCTACCTTTCGTGTAACTAATAATAGATTATATAAATTTGTATCTTCTTCCCCTCACAAAATATCTAATATTCCCGAATGGAAACTTGTCGTCCCTACCGCTAACCGCAGTGAGGTGCTTAAATTATGTCACGATAATCCCATTGCTGCGCACCTTGGTGTTACAAAAACTCTCGCTAAAATATCTGAATTATATTACTGGCCCACACTAAAACAATCTGTTTGTTGCTATATTAGGAACTGTAAAATTTGTGGTTCTCATAAGAGTTCACAAGAGGCTCGCTCTGGTTTAATGGGTAACTTTAAACGTGTATCTTATCCCTTTCAATTAATATCGCTTGACTTATTAAGACCTCTCCCCGGATCAAAAAAAAAGTAACCAATATCTTTTAGTTGTCACCGATTGGTTTTCTAAATTTGTTATGGTGCAACCCTTACGTAAAGCTACATCTGCTGCTATAATTAAATTCCTAGATAAAGTACGCTGGGACAAAAACCAACAATCATTACCTTCTATCTTTAACGACGTTAGAAAAAATTTGTTAAAAGCTTACGAAAAGAGTAAGGACCACTATAACTTACGTAAACGAAATATTTCCTTCGCCTTGGGCAAACAAGTTTGGAAAAGGAATTATGTCTTATCGGATGCATCTAAGAAATTTTCTTCAAAATTAGCCCCTAAATTCATCCTTTGTAAGGTCACTCGTGTCATTAGTCCCCTTATCTACGAACTTCAAGATGCTGAAGGAAAACGCCAAGGCAGGTGGCATATTAAAGACCTTAAGCCATTCTCTGCTAACCCAAATGCTACTTAAGTTTTTCACGTTCTATTCCCCTCATAATTTACCTAATATTTTTTGTTCTCACTATCAATTAGTTAACTTTAATTGCTTATTTCCTCTCTTGTACTGTGTATATTTCTTACACGTTTAACTTTACTTACCTTAAATTAGCTATCTTTTTCCTCTTGGTTGACTTTTCCTTGAACTTACCGTTAGTTATATATCGCTTCATTCTCTACACCCCCCAATATAACTCTGTCGTTTCATTTAATTAATCCTCGAACTTTTCCTACAGCATATTATTTGGTTTTTAGTATTTTTCTTACGTCATTTAATTTTGTGTGGTAATTGTCGTAACTTTGGTTGTAATAACTCATTGAATTTTTATGACTGGTTTTAGCTGATGTTAAAGTGGATGTTTTTCTTCTTTGGGCTCACATAGGACACGCGCAACCTATGCCTTTGTAAGAAATAGTTCATATTCGCAGTTGCAAAAAACTAGGATTGCCTATTCCATGTGTTTTTCTTCTGAATTATTGCAGTCGCCCACATTATACTATATCATTATTTGTTTCTTTTTCTAATAAATCACCATAACTTATAAACATTTTTTTTTCATTGTTTTTTGTTGAACTTCGTGGTGAGGCGCTATTGCTTCTTATTGATATCTTATTAAATTCTAGGTTGTTTTGGCATATTGGGACAGTGTATCTGTATTTGACTGCTTATAATTAGGTATTTTTGTGTGTTTAGGGCGTTACCGTTTAAAAAACTACCTTGAAACAGTTGGGTTTTCCTGTGATTGTATCTGTAATGATACTTTTAAGTTGTTGTGTCAACTTTTATCTGATTTTCTTATCGTAGTGGATGCACTCGTTAGGAAAATGATCGTACTAGTTCTCTTAAGAGCCTAGTGAATTTTAAATTTATGATATACCTTATCTTGTCGGATTAATATCGCAGGTGGTCCTTCAGACCGTGCTGTGTTTCAACAGGGACAATTCTCTACCTTCTCTCGGACGCTTGTCCAAAAACTCTACTTTCTTATATCCCGCTGTCTCCGTTTCTGCCTTATTCTTCTTTCGGTGGACCTGTTCTCGTCCCAGAACATCCGTCTGCCACATAAGAGTGATGTACCCTCACTCCGGGCTACTGGCCACATTGGCTGGTTGAGTAGCGCTTTGCTATCCACCTTTTTCTGTCTCTTTTGCTCAATGCGAGCCCTTCCTCTACTTTTTTCTACCTGGAAGTGCTTCTTATGCATCCCAAATACCTACCTCTCTCTTTCTACCGTTCCTATTTCTCTGCCTTTTCATTTCCGTTAGTCACCGTGTGGTTGCGCGGGAGATTTTCACAGACACCTGGACCCCGTCTCTGGGAATCTTTCGTGAGGTCATGCGGTACCGCTGTCAGCGCATGGGCACTGACAGTGAAGGTATGTATGAGTGTGTGAATGTGTGAGTGCATGTGTATATATATATTGCTATATATCGTGTGGGTATCGGGTGATCATATCACCAATATCAATTAACGCCGGGTGCAGGGAAGCACCCAAATGCCTTTGCCGGTCCCTCGTGCCGTTTCTTGCAAACGGGCCTGCTTCACAGGTCGCTCCTTTTAGAGGGTACGAGAAATGCCCATTTAACGGCTCCACGGAGCCACTCTATCGTTATCTTTATCTATTATCTTTGATAAAAACTAAGTTAATATCTTTATCTTATTTATTATCTTTGATAATACCCTTAGTTTAATATCGTTATCTTACCGACTACCGTTAGTAATAACTTTAGTTAATTTCGCGTTATCTTACCTATTATCTTTAGTAATAACTTTAGTTTAATATCGCGTTACCTTACCTACTATCTCTAATAATAACTTTAGCTTAACATCGCGTTATCTTACCTAGTATCTTAAATAATAACTAAAGCTTAATATCGTTATCTTATCCATTACCTTTGATGATAACAATTTAAGCTCAATATCGTTTTCTTATCTATTATCTTTAACAACAATTTGAGATCTTGTTTTATCTTTTTATCTTCCTAACGTTTGGTATTTATGACCAGACGTCAGAATTATTTTTCTTGAAATTAAGTGAAAAAGCTAACCTGATGTAGAAATGTAATTTGTTAGGTTAGCAATGTAAGGATTTAGTAGGGTGGTACTTTTGGTAAATTTGTTGATTCACAACCATGTCATGGACAAGTTTTGATGTGTATCGTTAGTAAACCAAAGTACCAGTAACCAAAATTTTCTAGAGTGTAGAGTAACTCACTCTATTGAACATTTTTAAAATTTGGGAACTTTTGCCAACAAAGAATAGTTTTGATGCAACGCTCATGTGCGTTTGCATGTAGGAAACTTTAATGTTAGCTTTAGTTTAGATAGGTTAGGCGACTTGTCGCATCTGTTTTACTTTAAGTAGTGTTTCATGCTCCCCGACAAATTTGTGCTGTCGATTATTAGTGTAGTCAAAGACAATGGGGCTACATTTTCCGTTTCCTGGTAATTCGGTAGACGTGTTATCGGTCGAAAAAACCAGGTGGCGCCTTATATAAACATTTTGTAGGTTTTAAGTTAGGTTTTACGTAGGGTAGCTAGGATTTAGATTTTAAGATGTTACTGTGCTAACAGACTTTTTCTTTTTTTAAGTTTTTTCTTTTATGGCTTTGTCGCGATTGTTACGTGCCAATTTGGCACTAGTCATTCCTTAGTTTAATTTTGATGTGCGTTAGTTTCGCGCCTTAAATTTGAAAGACTTGGCGTGTATTTCCGTTACGTCAAGAGTGCGTTTGCGCCAGATCGCGCTGACGCGAGTAGGAAAGGGTGGGGAAGTTTCCGGGAGACGCGGTAACGTGCCTTTTTGCCTGTGACTTCCAGAAGAGTGGTTTGGTTTAAGTATCGTATCGTATCGTTATCTTTATTTATGTAGATTTCCTTGCCTTATCTGATTGTCGCCCCTATACCTGTTCCTTATTCGTTCCCTACATAGGTAGAAGATAATTTGCAAGCAGCCTGCCGGAACCGCAGTCCACGACCCTACCACGAACGAGTCCAGGGAGCTCTGCTAGCAGTTAGCCGGAGAGTCACCATCTTTAAATAACCCGGAAGGGGGTCCTAGCAACCATGGAGGAAGCGGGACTTATTCATGTGAGTATTTAACCTTTACAAACTGTTTGTGAATTTGATATTTATTCCGTAATTGCGCGTTTAAATTTGTATATTGTGTGACGTCATTGACAGATATGCGCGTTAATTTCCACTTATTGGATTAGCGTTACCAACTGCCGTTGTGTCACTCATACCGCGCCGACGGTTATGTAAGAATCGGTTGTAATGTAAGAATGTATAAAAATATATACTTCAGCTATTTTTGCTTAAGAAAAACAAAGTTAAAAATGAAATATAATGTCTCTTTTGATAATTTAATTCCATTAGAATAATAGGGGTGAAGCCTAAATGCACATTTAAGTAAAACACATTAAAGCATATAATATCAAATGTAATAAAAATATTATAAACTAAAAGCAATTTAATATACACACCTTTTTTTTGTCTCGCATTGAACCTTTCCCTCGCACCATTATTTTACAGCCTGTTTCTTGTTCTAATTGTTTAGCTGTCATTCCTCGTGGTCCTAATATCCTGCCTACAAAATTGAACTGCACAGAAAAAATAACATTACATTAGGAATGTAATAAAAATTTATGTTTCAATTAAAATTGTTTACAAGCTTTCCAAATTGAGCAATTGAAACTGTAGACATGTTTAGTCAGTAAAATTATTTTTAAATCCTCAGTATTTTTAGTTATTAATAACAGGAAGAAGTTGAAGAAAAGTAGGGCTACATAAAAATATGTTAAAATGCAATTTATTACAAGAAGTTTTAACTTGTAACAAATTTAATGACTTAATTGATAAGAATTACATAAATTGTGCCATCTTAAAATAAATTAAATGCGGATGCATCACATTTCTTCAAATAATATAAAACATGTCAGTTATCATATTACAAGTAAAATAAAACAATCTATCTTGAACAAAAGTTATTCTTTACTGAATTTTATAAGCCTATTCAATGTCAATAATCAACATCTATAAACTATTAATAGATTTTCTGTTAAATCGAGTTCCTGTAAAGTAGTAAAAACTATCGAAGGGAAGTCTAAGAAGCATTGTCGTACATACTAGGGAAAACAGTATGCAAATTATACAAATTTCTTTTGAATTTCAACCAATTCTTATGAAAATGATTCACAACAAAACCAAAAATTAATAGTATTATTTCCAACTGAGTAAATAAATATAGAGAGGCAAGACTCGCATTCATTTTAAACTGAATAATCCCACATTTATAAAATATTCTAGTTAAGATTCTAGTATCAAATAATTTCATTAGTACTGTATAACTCACTCTGATGAGATTTTAATATTAGACAAAGATGTATGTATCTGGAGCAGCATATCATATAGTAAAGTAAAAAAAAAGTGAGCTATAAGGAATAAAATAGAAAAAAATATACACGCGACCCCTCGTCTAAAATTTCTAAATCCATACCTAACATATTACTATAAAAATCAAGTAAACATTTTGAATATTCCTATCGTGGTTCAAACAGCAAACAACGGGTAAAATTTTAAATTTCCAAAATGTGATAGTTTTCGCTTTTGAAATGCTTATTAGGCAAAACAGTAAAAATAGATACACGAGAGGTCAACTAAATAAATAATAAAATTTTTCACTCTGTCTTATGGGAATATCAAATAGCATACAAAGTATGTTTTGGTCTGCAAACTTCAAAGAGACAACAACACACACAATAAACTGTGTAAAATGTACGTTTTACACAGGCTAAAATTATTTAAATATAAAAACTTCCAATAAAAATAATACACTCTTGAACTCTTGGCTTTTGGTATTGTTCGTTCACGCTTAATCATATTTATTGTCTAGTTACATTTTTATTATGTTTTGTTGTTTCGCTGGTTTTTAGAAATTAGTTCTTCTACCTATATTTGGGTTCCCAATCTCAAATGTTACTGCTAAATTTATTGGCATATTCTCAATAAAAAATGAGGATGTGGTACATTTATACTATTAAACGTAGTACAAGAGGTATTGTTAAAATATAATCGGTAAGTGGCTAGTGCTTGGCAGAGCAGTTCGTTAAGATGGTGATAGTTCAGAAAGCCAAAATGATTAACATCAACTTTATTATAATACCTATCTATATACTATATAAAAGTAAACAATTATATTTTAAAAATAAGAACTAACCATTAATGTATTGTAATAGGGCTTACTTCAAAGTCAATATAATTATGATTTTCAAATTCATACATGAGACATATATTTAAACTTAGTTACGTTTGTACACATCTTCTGTGCAGCTTGTTATTTGCCACTTGCGTTATTGGGTAGTTTCCTTTTTCATGCATGGGCTATTCGTGCACAGATTCAGGTAGCGGTTTGTGTAGTAAAGCGTTATTTATCATGCATTCAAAATGTTCAAGACAATTGAACAGTCCGCAGAGTATGAATTTCACAATGTAATTCGCTTTTTAAAACTAGAAATGCGGTAAATGAAATTTATAGTCAACTTTTTGAGGTTTATGGTGAATACGCCATTTGTTGAATGTCAGTGTTATTTTGCTCCTCGATAATGTACGCCCACATAATGCAGCTGTTACTCAAAATTTTATCACCTCATTTGGCTGGGAGCAATTGTTCCATCACCCTGCAGTCCCTATCTGGCACTGAGCGATTACCTCATCTCTCGTGTGGTTGGTGGTGGTTACTCATTGGGCACCTTCCCAGGTTGCAGACAGGAGCGGTTCAGTGTCACCGCTCATGCAATCAACGCTACCATATGGCTTTGTGAAAGAATAAGCCTCACATTCATGCGGATCCCGAGCATTGGCCTAAAACCATAACATACAGGAGAATGAATGTACGTCAGTACGAACTAAACCCTGCACCATGATGGTTAGGCTAATCGCACATCACGGACCAAACTACCAAACCTTACTGCTGCTTGAGCACGCAGCAGTCATACACGGGCTAATGCCACCAAGTGTTTGTGCTGTGCCAGAGGGTGTGTCCTTGGATACCCCTCCAGATATGTTGCAGCTCATCCGAACCTGCCACAACACCAACAGCAGCTCCAAACCGGGGTAAATGACCAGCCAGAAGAATGGCAAGAAGATTGCACATAGAAAAAGCGTATCAATAGGACAGAAAAGCAGGAGGAAGTCTGGCCTGGAGATTCAGACTGCTGTCGAGGATAAGGCTAGCCCACTCCTGGCACAATCTGCCATCCGTTGAACAACCTCCAAAATGTTCAATATTTTTCTCCTCTTGTCAGTTTTGTTTGACAATACAAATATCAAAATTTATAAATTTGTATATCTCATGCATCTCTGTTGCTATATTCTGCTATTTTAGCCGTTCTTAGTTCTCTATACAGACACATCTCTTAACATAAATTCTATTTTTTAATGTTGTACATTTTATGAATAACGCAGAACCAATAAAATGTTACAATATGCCAAATATAACTAAGTTTTCAATTTTAACAGTAGTTTGTGTTGTGCTTTTATTATAAATCATTTGATAGTGCTACAAAATTATACTTAATGTAATTTAATTATCTTAAAACAATTAAGTTTTGTAATAAAAAAATTACTAAATTTTATACACTTTTACAGTTATTAGTGGGAAGATCAGACAAAATCATTACTTTATTAATCATTGGGATATATTTTTATATTAAATACGTAATTATTAAAATTTGAATCTAATTCTTTTATTTAAAGAGTGTAACTGGTTTTTATTCTAGAATTACTGTACAAAATGTTTTACTAACAAGTGTTTCAAAAACG
Source organism: Platerodrilus igneus (assembly GCA_036346225.1). Lineage (NCBI taxonomy): Eukaryota > Metazoa > Arthropoda > Insecta > Coleoptera > Lycidae > Platerodrilus > Platerodrilus igneus. The sequence continues at coordinate 12,557,528 of JARFIW010001380.1, forward strand.
GACCCAATCGTAAGATTCAAAAGATAGAAATTATTCAAAGATAAATTTTTATTTCTTCCTGTACTAAGGTTTACAGTTTGCAATAGTTCAAATTTCCATCTAATGCAGTAGTGCTATTCCAGTATACATTCGTCTCTATTGTGTCAACTAAATCGCTTTCAAAAATGAACGTGGAGTTTATGATTGAGACTTATTGCGCATATAAGTCTTACAAACGAGTAAAAGACAAGTTTCAGTAAAAATCTCCTAATTCTATAGTTACTAATAAATTGACAATATCGTGTTTGATTAATAAATTTCATTATACTAGCAGTGTACATGATTGAAAAAGAACAGTTTGATCATTACTGTTAAATGTGGAAATTTTGAAGGATGTAAAAGAACGTTTGACTTGCTCAACCAGAAAAATTGTCCAGAAAATTGTCTTCATAAGCTGGTTGTTTACCATCTACTACACCTTCAAGGCTACTACAAAATTACATTTACATACCTACTACATTGGGGCCGTTTATGAAATGAAAGAAGTAAACCAAGTGAGATTTAAAACAGTACTGAGAAAACCTTGCGAAAAGTGGCTGTATGTGTTATGGTGCATATACAAATCTGTCTGGACCATGGGAAATTATTTTGAATATTTGCTGTAAAGTTATTTGCATTATAATTTGAATATTTTTGTATAAATATTTTATTACAATTAATATTTTTGTAATACATCAAATCATCAAAAATGAATTGTGTCCGTTTTGAAATACGGTATTTGGTTGAAGAGAAGGATAAGCTAACTCTATTTATGAAGAAGCATGTACAGAATTGATGCAAAGAAATGTTATTCTTTCTGAGAACATAATACCAAAAACAATCAAACAATAATTGAAATATACCAGTATAATAGATCATGAAGAAAATTTGTCACAAAGAAAATAAAAAATATATAAATAACTTTCTAGATGACAATAAATTATATTATTAAACAAGTATTTAACGGTTTCATTTCATAATGATACAATTTTTGTATTTTCTTCAATTTGTGTTTTATATTTTTCACATTCCGACAGACCTCATACTGAAAAATTTGGTATAATAATTAGGCATTAAATTTAATTGGAGTTGAGCAAATTGATGGCAAAATAAGCAGCTATGTATAAAAGCAATACTTAATATTTTTGTTCTTTACCTAAGAAACGTTATATGAATTATCAATGCCCATAGTGTATTGTAGTTGAAAAAGGGTTTATTGTAAATTTGGCACTGGCTACAAAACGTTCAAATTAAACCAAATACTTACATTAAAAGTACAAGGCTTGTTCAAATGAAACCCATCTTTGGTTAGGTTAGCCTTGGAAACAATTGTAATCACTCAACTGACGTTTTGCAAAATTAGTGGTGTTTGTAAACTTCCCACTGGTCAGTTTCTCTCATATATATTTGACAGCGATTTTAAGTATTGTGACTTTGAAATGACGTTTGTTGTTATCAATCCGACCAAATGTGATTAGCGTGCGGTCATTCAATTTCTGTGTGCTGAAGGTTTGCAACCATTGGAAATTCATACACGAATGCAAGCAGTGTATGAAAACGCATGTTTTGTGTATCCAACTGTCAAGGAACGGTGTCGAAAATTTAAGAATGAACGCGAAGGGACAAATGATAACCCGCGACCAGGTGCAATGTGTACTGCGTCAACAGACAGGAATATGGCATGTGTGTAAAGCCTGATTAGAGAAAATCGTCGAGTTTCAATCAGAATAATTTCAGAAAATGTTGGTGTGAGTATCGGATCTGTTCATAGCATCATACACAAACTAGCCTACAGCAAAGTTTTTGCACAATGGGTTCCTTGCATTTTGTCACAGAACCAAAAAAGCTTGCGAATGGGCTTATCTTTGCAACACCTCACGGAATACCAACAAAATGGTAACGATTTTCTCTCGTCAATAATTGCTGGCGACGAATCTTGGTGTCATTATTTTGAACCATCCAGTAAGCTGTCATCGATGCAATGGAAACGCAAATTCTCCGCCACCAAAGAAGTTTAAAGTTCAACCTTCTGCCAGTAAGGTCATGTTGACATTTTTTCAACCTCGGGTGCATATCAACGCAAACCTGTATAATGAAACTATGAACAAGCTCCGTCAAGCAATAAGACGAAAATGGCCAAAGAAGCATTTCTGCTTCACGACAATGCTCGACCTCATGTTGCTAACGTAGTGAAAAAAATCTACAGCGAAAGAAATGGAGGATATTAGAGCATCCACCCTATAGTCCCGATTTATCGACTTGCGATTGTCACATCTTTGGGCCACTGAAAAGAATGTTAAAAGGTAACCGTTTTCAGTCGGACGAAGAAGTACAAAACGCCGTGAAAGAATTCTTCAAGCAGAAGCCACAAAATTTCTTTAGGCAGGGTATACATAGGTTGACGAAATGGGATATGTGCCTTAATCGTAGTAGTAATTATTTGTAAATTTAGTTGTCAATAAATTTTTCCCGAACCAAAGATGGGTTTCCATTGAACAAGACTGATATAATTTAAAGTATTCTGTTTGATTTAGTCTGTTTTGAACATTGTTTTACCATTCTTTTATAGTAATTTTATGTATAAGAATTACTAATTCTTAACATTTTACGAGCTCTATGCCATTGTTAAACAATTTTAGTTTCGAAATAATTTTCATTGAAATAAAGCAATGCCTGGCTCTTGCAGCTGCATCATTTCAGAATAAAACTTAAAACAACTGCACTGTGTAACAGTTTTAAAAAACACTTACGTCTGGATGTTCTTTTACTGGTACATAAACCTTTTCTGTTAAAGTTGTAACCTCACCATCTGCTTCTGGCAATACCAATGGTTCTTTTTTTACGCCATTTATTTGAAATAAACTTGCTCGAACTTTTGCGATTTCTGTAACAATATAAAGATGCAAATTAATATAAGTTTTAGAAAAAACATGTTCGTAATTAAATTTGTAATTAATTTCAGTCACAAGAAAATTATTAGACATAAAAAATTTATGTTATACATAACGAAAGCTAATGAACATCAAAAACTATAATTAAGTTTTTAACGTTATGTTTTAAAGCTAACTTAACTACCTACTTCAAATTGTGTAAAAAATTATGTATTTGAAAAGAAAATGATTTAGACTGTTTCGGAACAACGTTATAACAAAATGGTAACAGTGTCTCCGCCTTCTGCTCAATTCAATACATACTCAGAATTATTAGGCGTACAGAAGCTCATTTTCAGTATTTTCTGATATATAAAAATAGCATATCCTTTTTTAAATTGTTCCATGGCATCCAATTTGTTTGGACATTACAAGGGTCTGGTTCCCTTACTACCGCCAGTTTTGGTTACACTACATTTCAGAAATAATTCTGGCTCATTAGCAAGTTTAATCGTAAAAAGTATTTTCCTGTCCCTACTAACTTCTTTGTCATAAAGGGCTAACTATATAAATTCCACCTAAGAAATTCTGCATTATGTTTTGAGCAGTTTAGCAATTTAACCAGTTGCATTTACCATCCATTAATCATCAAGAATGGAAATTCTAAATGATTCTTAAACCGATATGATATAGTTCAAAAGGACACAAGTTCAAATCCAATCAAGATGATGTGCTTCTGGCACATAAACAACTTTGTGTATGATACTAATCAACTTCTAAAATGTTTTAAAAGAAAATGCAAAAAGTCATAAAATGGTAAAAATGACAGTAACCGAATTTCAAATAAAGACAAGACCATGTTCATCAACATCATTGGGTCTTCAGCCCCGCAACTAGTTGGATACATACCTTCATTGTTCCTATTATGAGATAACCTATACATTTCACTGAAATGTCCACAGACTATATCTTTCACTATCTGTATGCAATAGTTTAATCTAGGTCTACCTCTACCTTTCTTTTTTCGTTTCTCTGCCACTAATATATCCAGCACTATTTCCTCAAGTTTTATAACGTGTTCTATTAGCCTAGCTCTCCTATTTTTTACTGTTTTCTTACCATTTATAGTACGGCTTTGTTCTTAACTTTATCTCCCCATGATATAATCGTCATACATCTATAGCACCACATTTCAAAAGCTTCTATTTTTTCCCGTCCGTTTCTCCTACTGTCCGCATTTCACAGCCATACATATACTTTCAGCAGTATTTTCCTTGTTTCCATGTATGTTCTTTTCGAACATAGTAGTTGCTTTTCTTGTTAAATGCGACATGGCCTTGCGCTAATCTTTGTTTTATATCTTTTGCACTTTTTCCACTTTGCGTTATTTGACTTCCTAGGTATCAGAAATCCTTAACCTTTTGTAAATTCTAGTTTACTATTTGTATTCTGGTTGGAAGAGATGTTCTGTTACTGCTTGTCCAGCAGCTTTTAGAGTTTCTGTTTGCTCTTTATCTGTGCCTGGTGCCTTATTATTTTTCAGGTTGTTTAATGCTAATTCAAACATGTCTCTAAAGATGAGATATTCCAAGCCATCTTTTCGATGTTTGTTTTTTGTTATAGAGCTTCTAGTTCCGGTCTTGCATATAAATTCTCTATATATTCATGTATCTATTCGTTTTCTCTACATTTTCCATGATTATATCTTCTCTGCACTCTAATTTTTGCTATATGGCTTTATATGACTAAAATTCATTCTAATTTGTATGCTTCGTCTGTCTTTCCAATTTCCTTCTAGTTTATACCTCTTTGTTCTTTAGTTTTCCTACATTTGCAAATAATTTCCTATTTTTATGGCTTTGTAACTCTTTTCCATGCTTCATCTGATCTGTTTCTTTACTTTCCTCTTTCTTCTATTAAATTCAAAATATCCTTTGTCACCCATAGTTTCTTATTTCCTTTTTGTTTATATCCTAGAATATATGTCTAAGCTGGATTTAATATTATTCCCTTCTGCTTCTACTTCCTTAGTATCAAAAATTTTCCTGATGTCTTTCAATAATCCCTTTGACTTTTTTCAAACCTTTTCTGGGTATCTTTATCTTTTATTTTCGCAAGGTCAAAGTGCCCTTTTCTGTTCCTTTTTTTCAAATTTTTTAATTTAAGCACCTTTCGTAATTACTATTTTGTGATCAAGGTGTATATCTGCTTCAGGGAGCTACTACAATCTTTTACATGATTCCTAAACTGTTGTCTAACAAGAATGTAATCTGTTTGATATCTCACTGTCTCCTAGCATCCTCCACGTGTATCGCTTTCTAGAATGATGTTGAAGTAATGTATTTGTGATGGTTAAATTGATTTTGTCACAAAATTTTACCAACCTATTTGCCCTGTCATTTCTCATGCCTCCACCAAATAAACCTACCTTCCCTACCCTCACCTACCACTGCATTAAAAGCTTCCGTAATTATTAAATTTTCATTCTCTTTTACGAATCTTAGTCTATCTTCGATACCTTTGTGAATAGTTTCTTCCTATTTTTCACTATGGCTAGAGGTGAGCATGTAAACTTGTATTATTATTGTTTTGCTAGTTTAGATTTTAATCTAACCATGAGTATGCTTTTGTTCTTTTTTAAGCAGTTTTCTACACAATGTCTTATCTTTTCCGAATAAATATTCCACATCCACATTTCCTTCCTCCGATCCTATATAAATTACCCTGGAGTCTCTGCTCCAAAAATCCCCTGCGTTTGACCACAGAACTTCACTAATCCCTACTATATCCTATGTTAACCTATCCATTTCAATTTTCAAATTCTCTAGCTTACCTATTTGCTTCATGCTTCTATTATTCAACGCCCCAACTCGCAAAATCTTTTAAACGTATCTATCACATCCTCCGAAATAATCTCCTCCCAGAGATCCGAATGGAGGAACTATTTTAACTCCTTAATCTTTTACCACAGATGATGCCATCACTTTAAAAAACGTTTTTGGTAGGGTGTACTTGGGAGGGAATGTGGCGGTTTCCCGTTACCTTCCACATCGCAGTAGTGTGTCTTAGAATGCCATACCCACCCTTATGGTCTCTTCCGCTCTAAGTACCAAAAGGGCTGCTGCCTTCTTTCGGCGACCAGTCTTAGTCTGATTCCTTGCTGAAGACGTCACTAATTTAGTTAAACCTATAGTTCGGCTCTCAAGCCATTCTACCCATTCTAGTATTCTAAAACTTCTTCAAGGTGCAGGATCATTTAGTACGATCATATGTATTACATTATTATAAATTTAATGTAGCAATGATATTTTAATGCCTTTGAGATTGTTGTTTTAAAATTAAATTTTGTTCTTGTAGTAAAGAGGTATTTTCTTTAATTTCAAAGCTATACACAAATTAAATATCAAGGCACCAAAATGCATCTTTAATTTATGAATGTGCTTGTTTAAAAATACCTCAATGCTAATGCTTCTTTACGTATTAATAACAAATCCCTCATTAATTAAAAATGGTAATCAGTTTTATTTATGTAATGTAGTCAAATGTTTAATGGATAAATAAGATTTTTCTCATAAGTAACAATTTAATTTTGTTTGATTAATGAGATGCCCAAAGGCATAATCTAGCAAATATTACATAAACTAATATTTATTATGTTTTCAAATACGTCAATAAAGAATTCCTTTAAGCACCAAAGTGTTAATCAAGATCAACAAATAAATGGTTAGTGTTTTGTTAAAAAATTATATTTAAAAATGCACAAAAGGTGTAAAATTATCGGAATAAATAAACGATACAAAAATAATAATTGAACTGTCTAATGTTTCAATTACAGCAATCGATTAAAGAATTCTGAAAGTAGTATATTCATTATATATATTTATATTATATAATTTTTAATAAGTAGTTTAATAGGGCCGAGAAAAACAACATAATTTATGTTTAAAATAATCAGTTCTATAAACATAAAAACGCAATTGGAGAAAATAACCTTCATATTTAACAAAATTACTTATTAAAATTTTTAACAATGGTACATGGTGACAGTATTTATTAGCAAGTGGTACTGCAATGGTCAATAAGAGATGCTTCTGCTTTTATTATAAACAAAAAATGACTAGCTATTATTTTGCTACAATTGACGTGAATCAAATGCCCATAAAACAGATCCATTGTCTGTTAGAATGAAACAAAAATGCGATACGAATGAAATAGAATCTTCCACATAATTTCATTAGCAGTCACCGCAATAAGCAAATGACTAATGACTCTCTAGTGGTTGTTGCACAATGCTTCATGGTAGAGTTTTTAACAAAGAAATATGCCTAATATTCTAATAAAGCTATGTCAACAATTTCGCCAAGATGTAGGAAGAAAGTATATCTTCAAATCATATACAAAAATAAGATATATAAAATGAACATCGTGTTTGTAGCAACAATACCAAGAAAATTCTGCTTCAATATGATGGCATGTTGAAGATGACAGTATCTTAGCTAAAATTTTTGAAAGACGTCTAATAGATAAGTTCTGATTTGTCTTTACTGAACATAGGGTTAAGGCCATTAAAATCTACAGACACATTTTGCTTATTGTGAAAAAAGAAGAAACACATTTATGAAGAGGATAAATATGTGATGAGGACATTACACGCCTGAACTTAAAAGAAAAGTATGGAATGACAAACAAAAGATAAATCAGTATCTGTCCATCAGAGCCAAGATTAAGTATTCTGCAGAGAAGATCACTATATCAAATTCGTGACAAAGTGAGGAGTATATGTGGTTAAGTTGCCTCAACTGGATTGTCATACATTGTTCTAATACACTATTAATAAACAAATCCTCTTTAAATGTATATACAGAGAATGTATTTCAAGAAAATGTGCAAAACCACACAATATAATTTATAGTTAATAGGTATGGATATTTTCAGATAAGTTATAGTCATATAAAAAATCAAAAGGGATTTCAATTTATACATTCAAGAACAGCAAGACATGAAAATAATATTTAGATCAAATGCAACACTTATTTGTTAACATACAATTGAATGGATGAGATTAAAGTTTCTATACCATCTGCACGAATAAGTTTTAGAAATTAATTAAGTAAAGTCATAAGCAAATGACACTTTAGACGTTCATTCAATTAAGATGAACTAAACTCATAAATCAACCAATAAGGGTCGTAAAAATAAAGGAATGACCGATAAATCTGGAAGATAACAGATAATGCATGCAAATGTATTAATTAACGGTAGCCTCAGGGTTATTTGAATGTCAAGTTCGATAAATGTTGAATCAATTAGACGAGACCTCTAAGTTTAATGAATAAAACGTAGAAAGAATGCCCAGAAATTGTACTACCTTTCTTGATTTATAACAATAAGGCTTGATACTATATAACCAATTACGAGATGCAGTCAATGGTAAGTCAGTAGTTAATAATGAGTCGGGTCAATGGTCAGTTTTGAATACTTGTTTTAAAAGTCACGATGTTAGTGTAATGTAGTAAACAGACGATTTTGAAAGTTAATGTTACTCTAACGCAGATAATTAAAATGATTTTAAATGAATGAACAATAACGAATTACGACAAGATGAAGTTTTATTTTGAATGGAAAGCATATGGTAAATGGATTATAAGATTTTAAACGATTTGAATAATATTGATATATAGATTTGGAAAGCATATATGAAATTTAATTGCATTTAATGGTAAATTAATTTTAAACGATTTGGACCATCTTGGTATATAAATTTGAAATACAATTTTAAAGGTATTTTTTCAACAACTTTGAATATGGATACCAGCTTACGATATCGAAAAGGACAACCCGTATAATTTAAATAGTAAAACAAGAATCTTATTGTTTTATAATCTTTAAAAGGGCGTTCTTTTAATAATTTAATTACATTAAATTACGCAAGATTTTGTGTGAACGTGGATAATTGAAATTGAGGGTGGTTAAACTTCGGTAGGTTTAGCAATTACATAATAAGATTATTGAACATAACTGATCAGCTACATTTAAATCCGAGTTAAAGGAGGCTATTAATATTATCAAACTAATTTCTAAAATTTTGTACATAGAACGATTTAAATAGGGAATGAATTTTGCACATAGTACGATTAAAATAGGGAATGATTTGTGGATGAATACCTAATTAGAAAGAGAGATCTTTGGACTCTATTTTAGTGTAAGCGAGTGATTATCCAGTAGTTATAATTTTGGAAATACCAAATTTTTAGATTTTTTATTTTATTTATTTCTGATATTAAGGTTAGAGTCAAAACAAAATGAAGAGCACTTTTTTAAAGCAATTTTCATTGAGCCATAGTATGACAGCTCAAATAATAACATCGAGGAAAAATAAAATAGAAAATCCGAAAATTTCGGTTTTCCAAAATAAGCCGAATCCATCAATTACATCTGATATTTTTAAAGCAATTTTACTATTCCTACAATTGCGCAATTTTCTCCTCATTTAACCAACCCTGTAACTACAGTCAAACCTTGATAACTCGAACCTGAAGAGAATAACAAAAAACTTCGACTTATCAAAAATTCGAGTTATCAAATTGTAACTATTATGTATGTTAATAATAATAAATTAGAATGATGTGGCACGATACAAATTAAAATAATTAATACCCCTTTAACACAAAAATTTTTTTAAAGACCACTATATGATCATCATCAGTAGTAAACTAAAAAATAAAAAGCATCAAAAATTAAAAGTTGTTCAAGAAACCCTTCTGAGGACATTCTCCTCACCACGTAGGCTGAAGTGATCCTTCCTAACAAACAATTTACTAAAATTTGTTTTGACCACCTAAGAATTTTCCCCTCACCAAGTAGGCTGGTGATCTCTACAAACAAAGTGAATTGTTGCTTTAATAAACAAAACCACTTAAATTATACTAAAATTTAAACTGCTTGAGCGGAACCAAAATTAATCATGCGCTACTATTGGTTGTTAAGTCAATAGAGAAAGCAATCCAGATGACGCTATTGGACCCTTGTCAGTATTTAAGAGGAGTCCTTTGTGTTTACCTATTTTGATTGATACATACACATTTAGATAGGAATACGTTGGCACCGCCTTCAACAGTCTGACATCCTCTAGTTTAACTGGGTGGCTGGTTTCAAAAATATGTTTGGCGATTTGAGATCTTTCATATTTACCATATTTCAAATAACAATGTGCTCTTTCAATCTAGTTGTAACCTTTTTCTTAGTCTGACCAATATATTTTTCAGAACATCCTGGTCCCGAACAGTTAATCTCATAAACCCCGACTTTTGCAACTTGTCCACTTTGTCTTTTAGGTTGCCTAACAGATCTCTAATTCTATTAGTACTATTATAAGCAATTTAAAAATTGAATTGTTTAAATATTTTATTAAGACCCTTGGCGGTGATGTGAAAAGGAAGTTTGACATATTTGACTACTTCATTAGTGGTGAACTTAGGAATTTAAAGATAAATAGTTGGGCTGTACAAAACTCTTTAGAGTTTATTAATAAAGTTAAGGATATCACATTAAAAAAGAACAAAATCTTAATTTCATTTGACGTCAGTTCATTATTTTCTAGTGTTCCTATACCACATATTTTGACATATTTAAAGGTTGCTGTAATAAAGTAACGTTCATGACGATAAAATCGAAGAGCTTGTTTCACATTGGTCAGACCAAGAGAAATAATACAACTAGATTTAAATAGTACATTGTTTATTTCAAATATAGTAAATATGAAAGATCTCAAGTCGTCAAATATATCATTGAAACCAGCCACGCGGTTAAACTAGAGGATGTCCGACAAGGCGGTACCAACGTATTCCTCCCTAAAAGTGTATAAATCAAACAAAATAGGTAAACACAAAGAACTCCTCTTAAATACTGACAAGGGTCCGATAGCGTCATCTGGATTGCTTTCTGTATTGGCTTAAAAACCACTGGGAACGCATGATTAATTTTGGTTTCACTCAAGCAGTTTTAATTTTAGTATAAATTTAGTAGTTTTGTTTATTAAAGCAACAATTACTTTGCTTGTAGAGATTACCAGCCTACTGGGAGAGGAGAATATCCTCGGGTGTTCAAAACAAATTTTTATGAATTGTTTGTTGGGAAGGATCACTTCAGCCTACGTGGTGAGGCGAATATCCTCAGAAGGGTTTTCTGAACCACTTTTAATTTTTGATGCTTTTTATTTTTTAATTTGCTACTGATGATGATCACATAGTGGTCGAAAAAAATATTTTTTTGTGGTAAAGGGATATTAATTATTTTAATTTATTATATATGTACTAGAAACAAGATCTATTACATCATTTTAAATATTTATTTCAATTTTTTAAGGTAATCCAACAAAGTGGTTTGTTTCTTATTTTGTAATTGTACGAAGTCCAAAAACTATAAAATTTTCTAAAAGCCAGGCGGAACGTCTTCGTAAGCGTTTAGAAAACTTGACGGTTTATTAACAGCACTGCTTACTTCTTTTATAGAAGGTATCTGTATTGTTTCATCATCATCATTGTCACAGCTTTCACTATTCCCTTCGGGCACTAGAATGTACATAATGTTATATTTATCACTTGGATGTTCTGTTACTACTAGGTCTTCGTCAGCATCCACGTAATCACTGAATGTACACACCCAGTTTTTCCAAAAACATTTGTGTGAACCAAATTTTAAAAAAAAAAAACGAGAGAGGCGGTTCATCTTCAGCGTCCCATATTTCTTCAATCTGTAGAATTTTCGGTTTAGTGAAACCCGCCTTCCTAAAACAATTTTTTATAGTGCTCGAAGTGACCATTCCATGCTTTATCGTTGATTCGGATGCAGTCAAGCAAATTTTTAAAACGTCATTGGAAATTTCAAAGTCGTTGGAGGTTTTCAGAAGAATACGTTTACGGTAATTTTGTTTAAACTTTTTAATTATGCAATTTGGATGTTTGCAAGAGACCGAAGTCAATTTTTTTGGGCGTGTAAAGCAATTGTCTATAAAAAGTAAGATTTTTCGATTTTGAAATTTAAATTTTCTGTCAACTTGTGAAGCCATTCCTGGAAAATTCCACTTGTAATCCAAGCTTTTTTATTTGCCCTATACATTACAGGAAAGCTTTTTATTTCTGCAAAGCACCTAGGCTTTTGTGATTTTCCAATGACTAAAAGAACAGGTTCTTCACTGCCCGACATATTTACGCATATCATTATTGTTACTCACTTTGCTTTTTTGCTGCCTTGGCATTTTTCTTTTGAAAATGATCGGCACTTACACCACTTGCCACTTTTTGCACTATTGAAACCCGTTTCTTAAAGTTATCAAACATTCTAGGCTGCACTTAAAATTAGAATAGTCAAGTTCTTTTGAGAATTAGACAGCTTTCTGTAAAATTACTGTCCCAGAAATGGACAAATTTTGGTCACGAACTTTTCTAAACCATTTTCTCAAATCATTTTCTTATGGCATCCCTATATTTTAAAATGATAGCTTATGTATTCGCTGGAATTTCAAACTCTTCAGCAATTTTTTTCTTTTAACTCGCTTTTCAAGCTCCTCGACTACGGGAATTTTGTCTTGTACCTATATTTAATATCTAATAGAAATAGCCCGTAATTCAGTAAACTACCATAAAACTAACCGGAAAAAGTCAAAACTGTACCTTCCTAGAAGTTTAAAGCAATTCTACAGCAATAGAACTACAAATACCTTTTAATGTATATCGCTTCTACTGTCAATCATACTTTAATAATTTCAAGAGAACACTTTTACTGAACAAGAGGATCAAACCAGGTCACTGCGGGGTTTCTACAAAAACGGCGCCAACGGGTTTAGCAGAATTGTCAACCACAGGAGCAGGTAGTTTTATATCAGGTAGGTAGTTTCAAATTCCAGTTATCAAGAGTAAATAATGTTGTTTGTGAATGTTAAAAGCTTTGAGATATATGAGAATGCGCCTAATTAAAATTCGAGTTATCAAGACATCTTTATACATAATTGTATTGCCGGTTGACGGTAATTCGATGAAACTTTTGAGTAATCGTAAGTTCGACATATCGAGGTTCGACTGTATTATAATTTTCTGGATCTCATGCATAACATACTTATTTTGTACACAGTTAATATGGATTTGACTTATGGAAAGAATCAGGACGAACTTAACGACATCCTGAAGAAATTGACAGTCAGTTACGGTAAAAACTGAAAGCGTTTATTTATGTTGTTGAGAGATGATACAATATCACATGTGTTAGAAGATTATAAAAGAGTATAAACACATGAAATATGCAAATGTTTAAGTGAAAGTCTGGTAAAAATCTTGCCGTACTAGTATTAAAATGAATGAGTACTTTAATTTTTCAAAATGGCACACATGCGGACACTGGTGACCTTAGACTCTGCGGGGCCCTGGGCAAAAAGTTTTTTTTATCGTAAAATCAAAATTTAAAGCTATTGAAATGCTTACCTACGTTTTTTGGTAAAAGCCCAAAAGATTTCAATATTACCAAAAATGCTGATTTTTATTGTTAACATAATAACATGTTTTACATGAACTATATTAGGATTAAATGAATTGTAATTTAATATTTAAAAGTAACTGTTGGTTCAAAGGATGTATCATGCATTACTTAACATAAACACTTACTTTGAATTCCTCTAATGATGATGTGGACTGTAATTAGGTTAACTGTATAGCCAGCTTAACGGCACTATTTTATTATCAATGAGCACTCACGATACGAAACTAGTTTGTCACTTCCGGTGGTTCAAACATGACAACACAACACCGTCGTCGGCTGCCGGTTTTAAGTCCTTTCATGATTTTTAAAGGGAGGGGTTAACAAGGATCAAGAAAAGAGGGACAGGAGCCCGAACATCCCGCCCACCAAAATAAATACAAATTTATTTTTAAACAAAGTAAACAACTAATATGTACGATACTAAATAAAACTTATACGGAACTACACTAAATAGCAATATAATATCTAATCCTATGAGCTTGTTGCACAAATACACCAACAAAAGCAAGCGAACAATTACTGTTCTAAGGGCAAAGGGCAAAGCTTTAGCACAGGTCTTTTAAGAGTCCCATGTGCCGTTCTCACAGTTGCAACGCGAACAACGTTATCTTTGCCGGTATGCAGTTGAATGATTCTGCCCAATCTCATTGAAGAGGCGGGGAATTGGGTTCTTGAATCAACACTAAAATATTAAGCTTTAGCGATTCCTCTGAAGCAAACCATTTAGATTTTTGCTAAAGCGTATGAAGGTACTCTGATTGCCATCGCTTCCAGAAACTTTGCTGTAACCGCTAGACTAGTTGCCAACGACTTAAACGATTAATCACTACCTCAGTAACGTCCGTATATGGAATGACAGAAATAGGCTCGATGGTTAAAAATGACTTGGGGTCAAACAAGATAAATCGTTAGGATCCGAATTAAGCGGACCTAATGGACGGAAGTTCAATAGTGCTTCAATTTGCACTATAACAGTATTCAATTCTTCGTAAGTCAATTTTTGCACCAACTACCCGAGATAGGTGAGTTTTGACAGATTTAATTCCCGCCTCCAATAGCCCACCGAAGTGCGGAGCAGAAGGAGGGTTGAACGACCATTCAATGTTTTCTGCGTGTACGGATTGTTCTAACAGTTCGCGTATTTTGGCTTCAACACCTACAAAGTTGGTACCACAGTCGCTGTACATGTGGATACACCTTCCGCGTCTAGAAATGAATCGACGGTAAGCGGCTAAAAATGTTTCTGACGACAAATCTGAAACTAATTCTAAATGCACTGCCTTAGTGCTGAAACAAATAAAGAGACAAATAAATGCCTTTAACGTTTTGGCTCCTCAAACCCGATTCATTGTTATGGAAAAAGGGCCTCCAAAATCTACGCCAGTATGACGAAGTGCTTTTCCAGGAGTAACTCGCGGAGTAGGTAAATCTCCCATAGAAGGCACAATAGAAGTAGGATTAACCTTAAAACAAGGAATACATGCACGTAGACACTGTTTTATGGCTCTCCTAACAGACAAAATCCAAATATGCAGTTGCAATAATGACTGGGTTGTACGATTACCGCAATGTAAATTTTTAATGTGGCTATCCTGTATAATAAGAGTTGTTAGACGATGGAGCCGAGGGAGAAGTAAAGGATATTTTGCATCATGTGAGATGTGCGAATGTTTTAACCGACCGCCCACCCTGAGGAGTCCCCGGCAATCTACGAATGGAGTAAGAAAACGGAGTTGTTTGCTAACTAAATGTCCCTTGTTCAATTTTTCCAATGCTTCCGCAAATGCACCGTATTGAACATGTTTAACTAATAATTCTAACGCTTATGTTCTTTCTCAAAGTGTAATCGCACCAGTTAATTTTCCATTAGGTGATTTGAGGTTGAACACAAAACGGCGGCAGTAAACAATTATTTTCAAAATCTTTTGCAAATCGGAGAATGTATCTAACAAAGAAGTCAAAACGTGATCCGAGGGTTCGATGGCAACCAACACGACTTTTGCTTCGGCAGAACTTTGTGACAATTCTGATGCTGAATTATCAAGAAATGGTTGTTTAAGCCATTCTTCCAAAGGTAATTTTAACCACACAGGACCCACCCACCATAGCGGGTGATCAATAAGTTCAGTTGCAGAGAGGTCTCTAGAGGCATAATCGGCAAGGTTGTCTTGTGATTTGATATGATTCCAATTAGAAAGTGCAACTAGCGATTGAACTTGTGCAATTCTATTCGCAACAAAGGTTTTCCATTTATTAGATAGCGATTTTAACCATGAAAGTGTTATTGTAGAATCCGACCAAGCAATATGTTTTCTTCACATACTCTACGAGATTTGCGAGTAGAACTGCTGCGCACAACTCTAACCGTGGCAACGAAACTTTGATTATGGGTGCAACTTTACTTTTTGCACAAACAAAATACACGAAAACATTATCATTTTTGTCAAAACAACGAAAATAAAAACATATGCATAACCTGCTTATGAGGCATCGTAAAAGACTTGTAACTCAATGCTCTTTAAGTCTTTACAAATCAACTTACGAGAATATTTTCAACTCGGATAAGAATGGAAGTTGCAACAAATACTTGTCCCATTGACGAATAAGTTTTTCGGGAGGCTGGACGTCCCAATTGAATCCCAAAGTCCATAAACGGTGAACGAAATGTTTAATAAAAAATGTAACAGGAGTTAAGAAACCTACGGGATCGAAAATTCTAGGTAATGTCGAGAGGACGTTCCTTTTTGTACAAGGACGCTCACTAATTTGTATATCGTATGAAAAACATCTGAATCGGAACACCATTTGAGCCCTAACACCTTTACTAGCGGAATTTGTTCTTGACTAAACGTCAGCGGTGGTTGTTCGATTTGTGAACTGGGTATATTTGACAAGACAAGGGTGGAATTACTATTCCATTTTCTAAGTTCAAAACCACCAAGCTTACATAATTCAGTCAGATCTTGAACTAGCAAGTTGGCTTATTCAGCAGTTTCACAACCACTGATGATGTCATCTACATATGAATTGGACGATAAAAAAAATGAATCGCGGTGGTAACGAACAGCTTCCAATCTCACTAATTCTTGGATTGTACGAAGAGCAAGAAAAGGAGAAGCTTTTATCCCATAAGTAACGGTGTTCAATCGATAATCAACAAGAGGATCGGATGAATCAAATCTCCACAAAATACGTTGGAAATCTCGATGTTCTGGTATAATCTCAATCTGGCGATACATTTGTTTGATATCCGCAGTGAAAGCAATGTTGTGAATCCAAAACTGCAATAGAAGTTCAAAAATATCTTTTTGTAGTGATTTTCCCTGTAACAACGTGTCATTTAATGAAATACCGTCTGAGGTTTTTGCACTTGCATCGAACACAACTCTTAATTTAGTTGTTGTGCTCTCTGGCTTTATTACCGCATGATTCGGAATATAATAAACAGGACTACTATCTAACGAAAGAAGAGGTACAGGACTCATGTGCCCCGTGTTTATGTAATCTCGCATGAAAAGATTGTACGACGCTTGTAAATCCGAGTCATTCTGTAAACGCCTTTCCAACCCCAAAAAGCGACGTAAAGCGATTGCACGAGAATCAGTTCTGATGCTTTAAAAGGCAATGAACATAAACCGACCTGCATCGTTTCTAGAATAAGTTTCAACAAAAGTCTTTTCACAGAATACGTTTTCTGCATTTTACTGTACGTGAGCAGGAACACTTTCCAGCTCCCAAAAACGAATTAGCGTTTCTTCTATTGGTTCCACATAAGCACACAACGAAGTAGAAATAGTTTCTGAACAACCTACTTTTCCCGTCACAATCGAACCAAATTTGGTGCGAATGGCCACCGGTTCGTCTTGTTGGCCGATCCGAGATTCATTCAACAAAATTTGTGCGAAAATGTCTGCTCCTAACAACAAATCAATTTTCGCAGGTTCCAAAAACTTTTGATCAGCTAATTGTAATCCATCGATATGATCCCAATGGCGTTTTGATAAAGGTGTGGCCGGCAGTTGACCACATATTTCCTGTAAAACAAGAAATTCTAAATTGAAATTGGATTGAGTTTCAGCCTGATTACAAGAATGAATACGACACGATAAGCTACCACTGATACAACCTTTGATTGGCAAATTTTGACACGATGCGAACTACACAAACAATTTAAACAGAGATTATTCTTTTGAAATCGTTCCTGACTGGATTTACTAAGAAACTTTTTGCAACCATAAATCAAGTGCGAGTCATTACACACTATGCATTTGTTAGGTGACGTCGTAGATACAAACATCCCACGAGTTGATGGTTTTCGGTGCTTTTTGAGACATCAAATATCTCTAAAGCATTACATGACAGATCTAAGAACGCTCTTAATTCTTCAAAACGTGGTATTTTACTTGTATTTTGCATTTTAAAACGTTTAGTGATGTCTGAATCTAACCTTTGTAATAGTCAATTGAAAAGAACAAAATCAAACAGATCGACATTTTCAAAAGCTTTTAAAGCGCTAGAGCTTTCAACGAATACGTTTAATAAGGACCGTAAACTGTCCGACGTAGCAAAATTCAATATGGGAGCCTTTTCCATAAAATTTAAATAATTTGTAACAATTAATCTTTTAGTTTCATAGCGATCTAAAATAATTTTTAGGGCAATACCGTAATTTGCGTCACAGATCGATAAATTTTTCAGAGTTGTTTAGATTTGTCATCTAAACTGTTTAACAAAAAATAGAACTTTTCAATAGGAGAAAGTTTCTGATTTGAATCGATCAAAGTACGAAACGAATTGTAATATGATTCAAAATCTTCAATTTTCCAATTAAAATTTATTAATGAAATTGTCGGCAAGCGTATGTTGTTTGTGGCTGACTGAATTATCCACCAATGATGCTAGAGGCACTTTAGTTTCAAACTGCCTTTGACATTGAGTGAACCGTGTTCTAATCTGCAAGAAGTATTTATCTAAATTAATTCGAATACCCGAAATTTCTTCAATACAATCATCGTCTAAGATGCATTCTGTATATAATTTGTCAAAATCTGATATAACCTGCGAAGTTAGTTGCATACTAGCCTCAATTTCAGCATAATTATCACCGGTCCCATCTAAATTAGACAATGCATTATGTAATGCTATCAATCTACTTAACGCAGCTTTACCTTGAAAAATCAACCATTCTGTGGTAACTACCATGGTGAAGGGGTTCAATACCACCTAAAACAACAAAGCGACAACTAAAAGTTTTAAAATTCTATAGGAAAAGGTGATTATTTTTACCACGCAAAAAAGTGATATCTAAGCAATAAATGACAAGTACCGTTTCTACAAACAATACAATGCCACTGTAAAATGCATGTGCACAAAATTGAAAAATGCCTAAATTTTCTGAAAGGAATAACAACAACAAGATCTGTAAAAACACCGCACAGGCAAAGATAACAATGAATAACGACGTTGCAACCATAAACCACGTGTCTTTTAACCCGATACGTTTAACAATTCGCTACCCCGATCGTATGTATACCTATTCCACAAGCTCACAAAAATGCTATTCAGTACCGTTAGTATTTATCTTAATTAAATTCTCGAATAGAACTTCAACATAAAATAAAAAGTATTCAAAACGAAAATTTACTTAAGATTGCAAAACAAATCAAACAAATTGTTCTAAGAACTTCTAAGCAAATGTCTATACAGTTTAAAACAATAATAAATGTATAGGACCCTCCCAATCAAAAAATAAATGAAATCAAGGAATTGGGGCGTGAAATTCAATTTAACAAAAGGAATTCAATCCGCTCGGAGACCAAAATGTTAGTTCAAAGGACGTATCATGCATTACTTAACATAAACACTTACTTTGAATTCCTCTAATGATGATGTGGACTGTAATTAGGTTAACTGTATAGCGAGCTTAACGACACTATTTTATTGTCAATGAGCACTCACGATACGAAGCTAGTTTGTCACTTCCGGTGGTTCAAAAATGACAACACAACACCCTCGTCGGCTGCCGGTTTTAAGTCCTTTCATGATTTTTAAAGGGAGGGGTTAACAAGAACCAAGAAAAGAGGGACAGGACCCCGAACAGTAAGTTCAATTTAAATGTAGAAAATAAACAAAACATAAAAATATAAAAAGAACCATCAATTAACAATTAGGATGAATAAGATACCCGTACTTAAATCTGAACACTGATTATCTGTAGGGAGAACAACCAACAACAAAAGAAATATTACAGTGGCACCTTATAAAAGATAATGAAGTTTGTAAAGTGTGCAGTCTTAAGAAGTTTCAAAGATATTAGGTACACAATGTAACTGCTTAGTGCTTTCTTATATTTATCTTTGTCCTTAACAAGATGTTTCATATTTGTTATTGTAAGCATGGAAGTTTCTTACAGTGATTCATTCGCTCGAAGTAGGTGACTAGGATTATTACTGTAAATAAACAGTTTTGCTATCTTTTTAAATAAAGTGTAACTCAAATTTTTAAAATATGCATTGTGGTGCGCGGGGCCCTAGGCAGTCGCCCAGTCCCCCCAAAGGCCGCCACTACATACGGATGTATTGTTACATGCCAAAAATTGGCATTGTAAGTTTTTAATTTGCGAGTGAATTCGCGCCAATATTTTAAAAGACTTGTGCGTGCATTTCCGTCACTTTAGATAGTTGCGTCGGCGCCCGAGAATGCGCAGACGCGGAGTGCGGAAGGAAGTGGCATTTTTCCGTCACGTCAAGGGACAAGTCATCGAGACGTCGAACAGTGTGGTTATCTGTAGTGTGCCTTTGTCTTCTCTTTCAGATATGTAGGTTTCCTGTCTCGTACCTGTTATCGCTCCCTACCCTATTCCTTTCGTATCGCTACAACAAGAAGAGGGAAGACAGAAAATCTGACTTCAACGGAGGCGAAGGCCGACCCACGCCCAACTAACGCCAAGATCCTATAGCTGCCATGTTGTGAAGAGCTCCACATTTTACGTGAGTACATTTATCTTTTTCTTTGTATGTAATCCAAATTTGAGACGCAAGAATGACGTAATCCCTTGTTGCGCAATATTATGCACGTATTTATTATGTTACCAACTGTCGTAGTGGCTCTTATCAGTTACGCACGGGGCTTTAACAGTATACCTTAGACTAGAACAGTCGGGAGTATAACAGTATATCGCACACTCTCTTAACGCTGGTTACGAAAGCAACGGTGTGACAATTAAAAACGAAACCGTTTCACAGGATACTAGTATTTAGACATAAGTATTCAAAGAAAGAAAAGAAGATCAGGTAAATGCTTCAATACAAAATATAAAAAAAAATAAGAAAATATAATAATACGCCAACTTGTCACCAAAGACATAAGCAAAAACGACAATTTAAAATATAAAGTAACGAAAAACGATAAAATGCAGAATGGATGTATAAGGTGAAAAAACTTTTTGAGTTCTTTATCTTACAAAAAAACTGGTAAAGGAGACAGACAGTAAATCAAAAATGATGTACTCGAATGAAAGTTAAGTGTTAGATATTAAAATTAAAAGTAAGACACCACGGAAGCGGGGATAAAGGTTTTGGTAAAGGCAAAATGGATGACTGGACAATAGGAGGGTATGGATATAAAACCAAGGAAAGTTTACTAAAGTGGCATAAGCACATTGAGGCAAAAGCCAGAAGTATGTAGGCGGAGAAAGCACGAGATGTAAAAGCGATTTAAAACAAGACAGTGGATCGACAACAAACTTTTAAAGCACAAAGGTAAGAAACTGGTATTAAACAGACAAGAGAAAGCGTTCATGAGGGAGATAAAAGGTGGACAAGTAAGATACTTCGAAGCGGTTGAAGCATATCCAGCCGAATATTTATTATTAACCGACTTTATATGGTATTAAACTGCTGCTGATTACCATATCATAGACAAAATAAAACTCCATATTAACTTAACCCACATTATAGTTGTGAATTATAAGCTGCTAAATATAATATTTTTAAGCTTGAGTAACTGAGACGAACAAGGTAAACCCAATAGGTTAAATAAAGAATGCAAATTTGAGAAGAAAACCATCAACCGGTTATCGAAACAATAATTTAATTAGCATTTTTTAAAAATTTGGACCGACTGCAAACAGCTTGTTTAGGCGCCACATAAAATCAAAATTTCGAATATAAATAACTAAAGTTACTACAAATAAGAAAACAATGAAGTCATGATTGGTCGTGGGTGGGTGTGACGAGGTCAGCTCAAGGTGTATTATGAAGCGGAGTATGTTGTAGCTAAAAGAAGGTTTGTTCGTAAAGGGGGGCATCCAACACGTCGTGGCGGAAATAGGTGCGCTTCGCACATACGTCAAATAAATGAGAGAAAAGCACAGCCATTTCGTCCAGGAATGCACCCTACTTCGCAAATCCGTTACTTCACTGTATAAAGGGAATATTTATAGAATCGCATGGTTAAAACAGCTATTTTTAATAGATAAACAGACGTTTTATGGCGCATATGCGGCATGTGGAGAGAGTCACAGGATTTCTGTCTGCTATGTGACACTAATAAGTTTACCGATAATCTGCTGCTGGAAGGAAGTTAAAAAGAGTGGAACACGAGTTTAAACAAAGCGGCCGCGTTACTACAAACTTAATGTAGCAGACATAAACCGTATGGATTAAATTAGTAAACAATTGGGTTAAAGGAACTAAAATAAATAACATAATTTCGCCCACGACACAACAATAAATTATAGCAACGGCCATTCAATATGCATAGCAAGAACCGGAGAAGGAGATGTTTTCAAGTTGCGCGACTAATGACTGGGTAAAAAATTCATACCTACATTAATTACCCAATTATGTAACATATGACGTGTAACACATATACAAAATTGTTTAATAACAGTATCAAGTAGGTTAATCATGCGACGGGAAATAAATAGCTTCTAAATGCCATTGGATCCACAAGCACAATACACAGTAGGCCAGAAATAACAGCAAAACATTAATGTCTTTTTTATATTTACAAGACTATAATACAGTAACACCTATCACTCTAAAATGTAAAGCCTGTACAAGGTGGCGCAAGTGTTTTTCATCTCTTCAAGGACAATACTTCAACAGAAAAAATGTAAAAAATTATTTATAAGTTTTATTTCAATAAACTTATTGTAAAAACGTAATTTCAAACATTTTTGTAATTTTGAAGAAAATAAAAACTCAAAAAACGTCCGGCCACAAATGTGGAAAACAACAATAGTGGTTTCACACATTCAAGGCAAACAGATTTCTGACACTTTTAACAAGTATATGGTGTACATTTGGTAGTTTCGGTGAGTCCTTTGTGTCTGGGTAACGACCAATTCCATCTAAGCAAACCTCTGGTATTGCTTTGTCCACGCTCTTTTTTATTGGCATTTCCATTTCTTCGGTTGGCCTTCCTTACTTTTATTTGTTTGAAAAAGAGAATAAGTAAAATTTGCCTTCAACGCCCGACTTAAGCAAGTTCGTGTGTTCGGGTGTTCGAAGACGTTTATAGATCTTGAGAACCAACCGATCCTGTTTTCTTGAAGTTTCTCACGTACAACTTGATCGACCTTCGGTCCAGAACTGCTTGGCGAGGGAGAATTTCAAACAGAGTACAGAATGTGAGTTGGGCAGCAGCTACAGACTTTTTTTGGCGAATGTATGCCGCCACGGCAAAAGCGCGTTGTTCATTCGTCCACACCATGTTTACGAAAAAACCTTGCAAACGGGAACTTCTTATCGCGATGCGTATAACGATCGTATCCGATTCTCTTTACAACCTTGCCGTTCTTCACAATGTCTTATCGAAACTAAGGAAGGAGTTTTGCCCCACCCTTTATATAAAGCTATCTAAAAGCCTATGTATATATACAGGGTGTTCAAGTGCTACGGGAAATTTCTACAACTTTTTGTTATTCAAGATAGCAACTTCCGATTTTTTAAACGATAGCTACAACTAGGCTGCACAATCTAAAAATATTTTCCTTTATATACAGGGTGTGCTAATATGGTTGCCAACCCAAAGTTGTTTTTTAACTGGAACACCCTATATTTGGTAGCATATTCTGAGAGCCCTTTTGATAATGATGAAAATGCTATAGAAGAAATATGGGTCTATGGACGGTTTTCTATTTATGAACCATTTTATGTCAAAACCATCTCTACTTTAAAAAAATTAACAACTTTTCGTACTGAACTTGAAGGGTTGATTCTTTCACAATAAGATTTTCCACATTCGGAAGTATCATTACTCATAGTGTTTGTTGCTTGCTTTTACTTTCTATCATGGATCAAAACGCAAAATGAATGAAGAGCAAATTTTGTCAAATGACACCCGTCATATTGGATGTTGCCATTAAATAGCATTTTTAGAGAGTTTTCCAATGATATAAAACTTTGTATAAGTAACATGAGAAAAATTCTTAAAAATTGCAAAAACTTGCTTTTTCTGTTTTCACAATAGAGAAAAATAAGTAGCCAATTCTGACAAATCCTGTCATTATTAATTATCTTGCAAATTTGCCGTTTCATTGGTTGTTATCACGATAAATTTTACACGTCAAGAATTGATTAACAAGGTGTACTGCATTGGTGAAGCTGATCGAAACCCATTATTGGTAAGTCGAATTTATAATAAAAAATATGCGTAATTGAAAACGCCACGAACGGTGGCGTTTGAAAAACTGCGAAACAGATTTGAAGCTACAGGTAACGTTGCATATTCCAAGCGTGAAATGATAGCAAAACGAATTGATGAAAAATCCGAAATATAAGTTTTGCTGATGATAGAAGAAAATCCGAATATAAGCACCAGAGAAATTGTTTTAGAAACTGATGTTTCAAAAATCGGTGTAAATAATATAAAATTGAGGTATCAATTCCACCCTTATCACATCAAACTTTATCAAAAATTGTATCAAGATGATTTTGAGACTCGCCTACAATTTTCAAATTGAATAAGTGTTGTGGATGATAAAAATCATATTTCAAATATTTTGTTCAGTGACGAAACATCGTTCAAAAGCAACGGATCAGTTAATAGACATAATATGCATTACTATGCAACTGAAAATCCACATTGGCTAAGAACTGTCGATCATCAAAATCGATAGTCCCTTAATGTTTGGGGAGGTATTATTGGCAACCATGTTGTTGGTCTTTACTTTTTCGGCGGGATTTTAAATGGGGAATAATGGTATCTGAAATTTCTTCAAAACGATCTCCCCACTTTGCTGGAGATGACGATTGGAATACAAGAAGTAATATGTGGATTCAACACTAGGGTGATCCTGTTCATAAACATAGAACTATACATCGATTTCTTGATGAAAACTATCCTCATCGGTGGCTTGGCAGAGGCAAAGCTATTGTCAGCTCGTTCTCCTAACTTAACGTCACTAGATTTTTTATGGGGTGTTGTTAAGGAAGAGGTTTATAGAATTCGTCCAACAACTCCTGATGATATCAAGAATAGAATAAACGCAGCATTTTGTTCAATTGACGAAGCAATTGACCAGAGTACACATTTCTTTCATTACATCAGCAGTCCGCATCGAACAAAATGGTGGTATTTTTGAAAACTTGCTGCAGTCAACTTGCTTTTTTTCATTATATTATACAATTATTTTTCGGTATTTATTTATTGTTAAAACATGTTTTTTCTGCCATAAATGAATAGTTTGTTATTTGCTACTGTATCCGGTTGTCACTATATATTTGATCTCAGGTTTGATGATAGTAGTCTGTTTAGTTTTCTCTATTCCGAAAACAGCAACTTTTCATAATTTTTCTCAAGTAACTTATACAAAGTTTTAAATCATTGGAAATCTCTTTAAAAATGCTTTTCGGTAGCAACATCCAATATGGACAGTGCTGTTTGAAAAGTGTATTTTTCGTTTATTTTGCGTTTTGATTCACCATGTATAATAGAAAGTATAAAAATGCGGCATATGTTAAGGGAAGTGATTCTTCAGGATATAGAAAATCTTGTCGTGAAAGAAGTAACTCCTCAAGTTCGCTATGGAAACGTCAATTTTTCAAAGTAGAGATGATTTTGACATAAAATGACTCATAAATAGGAAAACGTTTACTGTAGACCCTTTGATACCTCTGTATCATTTTCATCATTATCAAGAGGGCTCTCAGAATATCCTACCAAATATAGGGTATTCCATTTAAAAAACCATAACTGAGTTGGCATCCATATTAGCACATGCTGTATATAAGGCAAACTATTTTTAGATTATTCGGCCTAGCCGTGGCTATCGTTTAAAAGAAACCATAAGTTAATATTTTGAATAACCCAAAATTTATCAAACTTTCCCAGAGGACTTGGACACCCTGTATATACAAATACCTAATATCATATTATTTACAATCAATTTGCCTTGTGCAATAACCCAATATTTGTCTCTAATAGTTGGCTTACTACCGTAATTTTGATCATGTATTACTACCGTGAGTTTAAGCGTCGCCTCCTGTCTATATCTGACATAAATCAAAAACCTGACACTGTCAGATATGATTAACAAAAATGCCAAACGTAATTGAAAGTCAAGTTGTGATGTATGGTTGCGTAAATGATATAGATTTTATATCTTTATAACTGTAATCACCGGTCTAGGTGGCGAAATTGGTTAGCGCGTCGACGATCAATGTCGAAAGTTACAGGTTCGAATCCTGTCCGGATCTTATATTTTCCATTTTTCAATTACTAGCTTGATTTGAAATGATCGTTTACACCTTGTATTAAAAGCCGACGTTATTATTTCGTTTAACTAACATCATATAGGCTAAAAATCCCAACTTAGAGTAGTTAACCATAAAGGTGCAAACTTTTATTAAGAGCGTTTGGCATTTCAAAATGCACTTTATATTAGTGAAATTGATGAACATTTTATACAGATTTTACATTCATTTAGCATCGAAAGTTGATAACGGAACAGACGCAATTTTTCAAGCTACAAATAACGTTGATGTAGAAAGAGTAGTGCAATTATTCAAATTATGTGGACTCAAATTCTTATTGTAAATGTACTACTACCAAATAGTCACATAAGCTAGTTGATTTCGTCGTGAAAAATTAACACTTACGTGATAAAGTCGATACCAAAACAAATTTGTTGATACACTTGGTGAAGATTACAAGTAATAGGAAATTAAAATTACTGGAATTTACACATGATAAAGTCGTCGAATTAACAACAATCAAAGCGTTCAACGAATAGAATGATTGCTCATTGATTACAGCGGACGTGCCTTTCATCAAGTTTAGCACGAGGCGTGGAATGAGAAATTCCTGGAACAAATGACTGTGACTGAATTAAACATTATAAATAAGAGTATATTAACTTTGAATAATTATTGCATTTTTAGTGAACCAGTAATGATTTAAAATAATTAAGTGATACGAAATAAGTACGAATAAAATATTGTATTTGAAAAGTGTCATTTAAGTTGCTTTGACTTCGCCGATCGAAAATCATAAGTAAAATCTGCATGTTTGAATTATTTTGGTAATATAATTTTGAGTACGACTTTAACTACTATTCTAAATACAATTTCGAGTACCACTAAGTTTCAACTGAAAGTTTTACATATCAATGCAAATACTTCTTCAATTATTAATGCTGTCATAGCTTCATTGGATCACTTCTAACTTTATAATTATAATTTGTTTCGAATTGTATTCTGGATTTAAACTTGGTGTCAGTTTTAAGTAATTTGTTTGGAGATCAATCCTTGAGATAGACGTCTGTCTTGGAAAACTGTTTAACTGAACATAGTTCAAAACTACTGTAATCAAGTTCTATGTTTTTCTATACAGGACTATTGGAAATGTGCATTGTGTATGCATTCTATAATTTAGTGTGAAATGTTGTAGCTGTAAGATTTAATTAATTCAAATATTTAATTAAGAAATATTTTATAACGACGAGCAGTTTATACGAATTTTGTGTTCAAAAGTATATTTTTAAAGTGATTATCTTGGAGGCAAGAGCACTCTGACCCTGAAAAGTCAATGTTACCGTATACCAAATGTAAGTTGATACTTTGGTAAACGTCTTGTAATTTTTATATAATTTGTTTGCACTCTTTCTCATTTTTGTTAATTATTAATATTAACTGTAAATATTTAAACTCCTGAAAATTTTGTGAGGTTTAATATACAAATTTATTAGAATATGAGAATTTTTATGTTCTACTCACTGAAATAGCCATGGAAGTGGTTTCTTTTATTTAGGTAGAAGATTCTGCGACTGTTGGATAGTGGAAGTTACTACAAGAGCAAAAAAGAAGAAGAAAATTGGCGCACAATGTAGGGAATCATCATTGTCTGACTAACAATATCACAGCAGAAAAGTGACTCCCAATCGGGGGAGATATTCGATAGGTCAATATAGAGTTAGTAATTGCACAAGGCAAACTGATTTAACAATGTTATGCTAGTTGATAAAATGAAATAATAACTACTTTTATGCAAAACTCAAGTGATCATTTCAAAGCTAGTAATTGAGATATGGAAAAGATAAGGTCCTGGACAAACCGGTATCTTCGGCTTTCGTGGTCAATGCGCCAACCAACTGAGACACCCGGACGGGTGATTACAATATTTGTAATTAATAGTTGGCTTTAGCCGAGATTTTAAGCGCCACTTCCGCTCTATATCTGACATGAATTAAATACTTGACACCAAGTATGATTGACAAAAGTGCCAAACGTAAATAAAGGTTAGGTGCATATCTTTCCAATTGAATTTGCCGGCTACGTTTACCCACTAAGACTCGCATAAAAATCAATATAAGAAATTCTGCCAAAACAGCGGACAACGGTTAAAAATAAGGTTCAAGTTAGGATTGCCAATCAGAACGACAATTGTAGTATTCCCAAATAATACGCAAAAACAAAGCTAAATAGGAACTTAAATGGCAGGGATGCGAAATGTTTTTGATTTTTAACTAAGCGACCCTTATTACATAATGGTGCAACAAACTTAAATTTAAACCAACCTTAATAGTTAAGAAACTCATCCAAGTTACCCTTAACATTACTACGGTGAAAAGAAAATCTCGAGAATGTTATTCGATATGTTCTCGAATTAACTAGTGCAAACTTTAAACTAGAACATATTGTAATCAAAGCTTCAAACAGAAGCCAATTTAAATATATATATATATATATATATAATATATAATATATATATATATATAATATATATAACATAAATTGCCGTCATAAATATTGGAGGACAGTTCTGATTGAAGTTTTGATTACGATATGTTCTAGTTTAAGGCTTTGAACGATGTGATATAAATTACTGTCAATATAAATTACTCTATGTGATTTGAATTGCTGTAGTGATTATATAAATTAATAATTAGTGCTGGGATAGTTAATTGTAGTACTTTGATATTAATTTAATTAAAAAGATAAGAAGATGGAGTCGTAGTTTTAGAAGTTAATATTTGTACCGTTGGCGATTAGCTGATTATTAATTGTTGGCAGAGTTTCTGGCAAATTCATTTGTAACTACAAGTTGTTGAAAAGACGTATAATCAATTTAAAAATAAAGTATTGTTTGAGCAAACAAAAATTTTATTACAATATATATATATATATATATATATATATATATATATATATATATATATATATATATATATAAAATACTGTATTACTGATGACTAACGCGGTACACCATTGTATGCGAGATGTACTTGAAAAGTTTTTATAAAATTTTCTATGTATGTGATTGTGTCTGCAGGTTATTCCCATACAAAATTTGAATGCTCACAAGCTCTATTAAAAGCACATAAGTTGGAAAAGAAAAGGTTCTCTGAATTTATCAAGTCGACATACCCAAAACTAAAATATAAGAAAAAGCTTTCTAAGAAGCAGCTAATAATTGAACATTTCACACGCACAAATTTAATAACAAGAGATAGTAACAAATCTTATTTGGATAAATTCAAGAAACTAATTAATTATTCTAAAAAACGTAAGTGTTAAAAACTGGACGTAGATGTGCATTAATTCCCAATAAAAGTGTGATATTGGAATGAAATACTACCGGTCTACTCAAATTCCAAGATTTTTAGAACACAGGTGGCTGATTATAATTAAGAATTTCAAGAAAAATGTGGAATACAATGAATGTTTGTTTGTGACGTCAGGTCTTTTCAATCACATATTCCGACAAAATTTTAGCTTAGCTCTCTTTTTAATTTGTTACGCTTTTTTGCCGTTACAAGCATTATTTTAATAATTAAACAAAGGGGATTTCCAATCCTAAAATGGAATGTTATTTCCTATCATGATTTAGCTAGAATAAGTACGTTATGACGCATTATAAATGCGGTATTGAATTCCCATGCACTTCTCGAAAACTTTTAGAAATAGTTTTATGTTTATTACATTTTCGTATGAATGGACGTTTTCCCACGTTTCAAAAAGTGCATCAATGCTTTAACTAATGAGACGGCGATATAGTGGAGGGATTTTTACAAGTTCGTGGGAACGGACGCCATGATCATGATCTGGATCTTAAATCTTTTTACTGAAGATACGTTATGGCCAGTCAGGTATGCGGTGAAGTTACCTTTAAATTCCATTACCTTCTCCTTATATCTCAATATCTTTTGTATTCCATAATGTTGTAGGTTAGCAACAACTTTACTGCTAACTTGAAAAAATTAGGTCATCGACCAAAGAGGACTCTGGTGCACATTCAGAAGAACATTATTCGTAATATGAGAATGCAGTATTTAGTTCTACGTTAAATATCTATATTATTAAAGGTAAGCAATTTCATTGAAGTATGTTGTTAAACTCTCTTTCATTCTTGTATTTAAAATTTGTGTAATATTATCAGGCCCTCTGTACGACAACGCGATCAATTATTTTTACATCTGTCATGACGAGAAATAAACTACTCTATGAATTATTTACGACTCGCTGTTATGTTCTACTAAATTTTTGAGCCATACATGGATCACTTAATTTTCGACCTTGTTAGTTTTTGGTACAAAGTTGAAAGAGTACATTTTTTTAAAAACGCTATTTGCTGGGCGAAAGAAACAAATAATAAAGTTATAAATTATGGGATGCTGTTTGCGCAGATTATATAAAATCGAAAGCAAATTTAAGCGATTGATTTATATGGTTAAGAAATCAAACAGTTATGTGTATAGTATAAAACTAAATTGGAAATAGCTGGAATCAGATTACTAGCCGCATTAAAATACAATATCATTTGAAGACTCGAGAGCAAAGACAATCAGGTATTTCGTAGATACAGCGTTTGACGTTATCTAATTTTGTTTCTGAAGTAAGGATGTTCGAGCGTTGATTTTATGTTCTAAATAGTTATGTTTAGCAGACAAAGTATCTTATTTTTAGATGTGACAAGGATAAATTAATTGCTTTTTGGGAATATTTTATTAAGGTATTGCATACTTTATTGTACAAGCCCTATTTTAATAATTCATCAATTATATAATAAAATGCCTTTTCAATATTGTGTCAGGATGAAAATGTTATGGTAGAATGTGTCTAAGGTTGAAATACATTACACACTATAATACGCCTACGTTTGCCTGTAGAAAATTTGGAGTTTCGTGTTATTTGTTTCTTGACAGATGAGAAATTTAGTGTTAGATTTCAGGTTTTAGCCACGAAGCGGTGAATGAGTTGGGTATGCTTAAAAGGTATGTAATCTGAAGAGGTTGTTTAAAATTGATAACACAACTAGGGTATGTGTGCGCACGCGTGCGTGCACGTGTGCACGCGCGCGTGCGTGCGTGCATGCGCACGCGTGTGTTTTTATTTATTTATATAAATATATATATGTATATGTATATATGTATATATATATACATTGTAATCGTTTTTCACTTTTGGAATTTTTTAAGGTAATTGAATCTCTGTGTTACGCGTACTATAAAAATATTAATAATGGGGTTACAGTTAAAAATTAATAACTTTCAAAAAACTGTAAAAGCCACATTTTAAAAAGTACTTTTCTTTAGAATTTAACAAAGAAAAACCTCAGCGATTCAGAAACAACAGTTTGTATGTAACAATAAACCATTTCCAAGTAAATAAAAACACCTTCAGTAATTAGTCGATGTATAAGGAAATGTTTAATGATTGAATTCTGAAGTTTAAAGTGGAGTTTCCGCTAATTTCACATGTTTGTCAGACTAGCGGCATTCGTTATAGATTTCCACTAAGGAAACACTCGTAAATAGCACCGACATCTTTAAATACTTAATGTATTTCCGGCATTTAAAATAGACAGACAGAAATTATATACTTGCGAGACATGTATGTGAACTGCTGACCATATTTACAGACTATAAACTTTATCTCTTAGGAAAAAATGTATATTTATTACTACGAAGCATTTCAGTCATCTGTCATGTGCTTAAATTCAAAAAAATATAGTTGATAACAGTACATCCACGAGCTGCTGTACATACATGCATCTCACAACCCCATCCAGAATATTTAAATTTTTTACAAGAATAAAATAAGAGACTGTGAAGCAATTGTTCTAACATGAATTTAAAATAAATTCAGGGCACGAGTCTCGCGGGCACTACAGTAATCTGCAGGTTTCCTGCTGATGTAGTTCCCGGAGCTATTTGAGGAACAAGCATTTGCAAACTACCCAGCGTTCTAAACGAAACGCATTGGACAGTGTTTCATGTGGTCAATCTTAGAGACATCATACGGCATCGTGTTGACATTGTACAATTGATGTTATAAACTTCTCAACGTGTACGAAAAAGCAGATCTTGATCTATTTTGGCTACATGAATCCCAGTATTAAGAGAATGAAGATGTTTGGAAGTTCCTGGACTTTGTTCATGCTGACAAGTACCACATATAATTTATGCATAAACGGCGACACTAGATTCTTTACCATCTAACAGCAATATACTTTAATCATCCTTGCCATCTTCACTTTTTCTGCCACAGTTGAAAACGATATTTTTGAAAGTATTGCGAATGTTTACACGGCATACTCTCATATTTAGATTTTCATTCAGAGTAATAACACAATGACTCGTCATAGACAACAACTAAATCCAGTTGTATTGACAAGGCTGAACGCAAATTCTTCTGCTTATTAGTAAATGGAGACATCAATTCAGCCGAAACTCTGGGATAATCAAGAGTATGTATAATGAAATAAAAATCTCACATACTGATAATGAGCATTGGGAAAATTCAATTTTAATGTTCCATATTGCAAGTAAATCAACATCTAACTATTTCTACGTTGTGATCGGATACTGCAAACCGAGGATACACTTCTCGAGATGCCAAAACTCAAGTTATTCTTTGTCGCTGTTTATCATACGACCAGAGGTCCACTCCTGCCGAATGCAATGGATAAATAATACACAAAAAGCGACATTAACTTCAATTACGCTAAAAAAATTTAATTATTGCCATTTCACGATCAAAAACCTAATCAAGATTTTTGTATGTTAATTTAATTGGAGCGAAATTTTAACAAGAATTAGAAAACTGGCATTGCTCTAAGTTTTGAGAAAAAAGACAAAAGTATTTAACCTTTTTGTAGCTGTTGTCTTCGAATTAATGTCAACACATTACAACTGGAAAACATCAAAAACGTTGCGTAATATTAATGACGATTGTTGTTTAGGAACACAGTCACAGAAAAAGAGCTTGATGCGGGTATAGGGGAAGTTCCTCAAGCTGGTGGCGCAGTTAAGTGCTCCGGTAATTGAATTAACACGAGACCTTCAGGATGATGTTGTAATATCCCGCACTGGACTAAGGGAACTCGTGGATATAGCGGGAATCCAGCTACCTTGCGAGAGTTGTTAATTTTAAAAGTCAAAGTAAATTGTGGCAAGAGTATGTCAATCTAACAACGGGTTCCTAACTAGCAGACAGCTAGTTTCGAAATAGAAAGAAGAAAATTCAGATCCGTGACTGATTAACACGAAGAAATGAAGGAATTTATTCTCTTAACCACGCAGATACACGAGGACAAATAGACTTCTAGAAACAATAGATCGGTGAACTTAAAATAATAATACGGAACGGCAGAATAGAGCGAAAGGTTACGACAAAAATCTTCCAATTCAAACACCATTAGATGGAAGTGTTAATTCAAGACCGAAAAATGACAAGAATTAATACGGCAACTTTATTTCCAGTACTTGCTTAGGCAAAAGCATGTGGTCGACCTTCGATTAATATTATTCAGTTTTACATTAATTATGATTATTAATTCTAGTAAAAGATTTCAGTTTAAACTGTTGAAACCGTTTTTAGAGCGTAATTAGCAAGGAATAGGCATACATAAAGACATTAGCTACTTTACCGACATGTCTAAATTCTCTTCTTAAAAACTGGTCTGCCCATTCTATTCCAAACTGGCTATAGTGATTGAACGCTAGACAGAAATGACGGCGTCGAGCCTAATTACAGCTTGAAGTTTACACTTTATGTCGGTTAGACCATGCGCGGGTATAAGTATGTGCACCTGCTAAAAAACCTCCTGGGTTCATTCCCTTTCTTCAGAGGTATAACTTAAGGATTTCAGTTTATTAACTAATAAAATATTTGGGTCTAATCAATGCTACGAATAAGACTTTTATTGAAATATTCAAATAATTAGTTGCCTAAAAATTTATATTACAGGCTAGTTTTCTAAGTTTTAACAATGGCATAAAAGAGCGTTAAGATAGGAATGCTGTCCAATTTTAGCTGAAATTCAGGAAGACATTTTCTATGTGATGGCATTCAGCGATGAAGTTATTTTTCACATAAGTGGACTTTTCAACCGATACAGCATAATCTTCTAGGGTCCAAAAAATTCTTCAGACATAAACACAAATCCCTAAAATGAATAATCGGTATGCTGTACCTCCAATAGAGTAATAAGATCTTACTTTTATGAATTATGACACCTCAACAGTGATTACAGACGTGTAATTAACAATGTCGTGGCAGTACGCTAATTGCCGAACTCTACAAATCCTAAGTGTAGGGAATGGTGCACTACACTTGCCCTCAATGTTTGTGCCTATATCGACCACACATTTCCCAGTAGATGAACTCGCAGTCCGCCATTCCACTGGTCTCTACAATCTTCAAACTTGGCACCCTGTGATTTCTGGTTATGGAGTATTAAATCATAGAAGTGCAACAACTCGTAAATTCAAATGGATAGAAACAAATGGTTTTTAAAGTAAAGAGGCTGTAAATTTTGAAATACGAAATGGAACGTAACCGTACATAGCAGAAACGTTCGGGACATGAATTACTTAAAAAACCGGACAAGACATGTGATACTGTCCATTTCTCGCGACATTTGTACGGGCTTTACATGCTTCTGTTAAGCGTTGTTGTTTAAATGTTGAACATGATAGCGAATGGGTTGGGACCAAAGCCCTGCGTTTGCGTGCATGCGTGCGTGTGCTTGGCGGGTGTGCGCGTGCGTGTGTGTTTAAATATAAAACGAAAATATAAGGTTTCAGACAGAATTCGAGCCTGTAACCTTCCACTTTTTACATTGACGCGCTAACCAATTAAAATTTCACTTACGAACGTCTGTCAACGCGACTGAAATTCGCCTTTATCGAAACGAATCACGACAGGAACAAAAATCAGTAATTAAACAACGACACTACAGCGAGTGCAGTATTATATATTTGATATTTTGTACCTTAGAATTGTTGACCCAACAACAGTCGGTGGTAAACAAAGGGAAAAAAACACTGATAAGATGCTTTTGAGCGCTGTTTGATCCAATTTGAAGTCAAATTGTTCTTGTTAATTCATTAAATTAATTATTATTCACCAATATTCCTTTTCTATAGCTTTTTGGTTATAGAAGACCGTTAGCCGAATCTTCATCGTGTTGACCTACTGGTGTCAAAACCAGAAATGTTAGGCACAACGATTGCATTTGGTAATGCTGTACTTGCCAGAAGGTGTTTGTGTTCAATTATTAACTTTTCTTGTTAAACCCTAAAGAAGACCAAGAAGTACCAGCAAAAAAAATCGTATGTCCTTTTTGAGTCAAAGCTAGGAATCATTTACCCACTTTTACTTATGGCGGTCACGAAACAAAACACTAACTGTTTAGTTGTATATGTCATAGTTTATTTTGAAGTATGCTATAGGTAAACGGCAAGTTTAATGTCTATACTCGAGGATGGTTTATTTCACTAATGAAGAAAAAAACTGATATGCTTGTTGGCGCAATAAAAAGTACAAAAAATCGATGCCTGCTTCAAACGTCTTCTTACACTTATATCCAGAAAGATATAATTTTCCAAATTAGAACGATCGTTAACGAAGCATAGTTTCCCGACGTGCAAATCTATAGTTAGAATAGAAGAGAGGATGAAAATGGGGTATCTAATGTTTTGGCTGCAGTTGAAATAAATCCAATGTGTCAAACGGACAAATATCAAGGCAAGAAAATATTCATAAAACAACGGTATCACAAATTTATCAAAGGTAGCAACTGAACCCTTACAAATTAGTCAAAGTTTCAGCGAAAACAATTACGGCAGTCGCTTAAATCTTTGTTAATAATTTCTCAATGAATTAAAATTACCACCAATATAGACTTCTGTAGAATGATGAAGTACATTTAATAATTATTTCATTACTATTCAGCATACTATACGCATGCAGTTAGTAAACAAAAATTCCAGAAATGATATTCTATTAATGTTTGATGTGATATGATTAGGGGAACGTTAACGGGTGCCACTTAAATGGCGACGATACGAAAATTACTTGGATGACTTAGCACTTTCTATCGAAAGAAAAATACAATATTTTCAGTACGATGGGACTCCTTCTCACTTACCACTGGGCATTGTGAAATTTTCTGAACTAAATATACTCCCAAATTGTTACGAGTCATTTTAAAGTCTATTAAATTCCTTTTAGTAATAAACTTTTATATGTAAGTTCATTACAATTGAAAAGTTTAAATAAAGCGCCTTTTCTAAACATTTACGTGACTTCCTGTTAGAAATTGTAACGTTGGTTGTCACTGATTGCCTGACAACCCTAAGCTAGCGAGAATTCACTGCTTAGCACGACTGGGGATG
The DNA here is from genome assembly GCA_036346225.1 of Platerodrilus igneus. NCBI lineage: Eukaryota > Metazoa > Arthropoda > Insecta > Coleoptera > Lycidae > Platerodrilus > Platerodrilus igneus. The sequence goes on from JARFIW010001380.1 coordinate 12,594,074, forward strand.
TAATATCTTTACCTGCAATAAAGTGGACACCATCGGTGTGAGATACGCAGCAGTGTACCTCTTTATAACACCTAATTCTTTTATCTAATTTTGTACTTGGGTCTCTTCTGCAGCCAGTAAAGCAGATTTGGATAGCCAGCAACGTCCCCTAAAGATTGTTTTAAAAGCACTTGATAAAAAATTGTAAGTAATTAAATCCTTTTATCTTTGCATGATTTTGTATGGTGCCACGCAGCGCAATTTGTAACAGATTATCTAAAAAATAAGACCAGTTATGCGGTACGGAGTTTCAAAATGGCGCTCATAAACAAAAAACAGTTGACTATTGTTCGTTGAAAATTATAGAAGTTATGTCAATTTTAATACCATGTCCCTGTTCTTAATAAAGTAAAACCCCGAATGCCAAATGTGCAGGAAGGACAAAGCTGAATTAAACACTAAAAAGCAATTTTCAGTTTTTCCAAAATATTGTAGGAACCGCAAAAGATAATTAACTTTTGAAAATTTGTTTTGACAAAGCTTAAATGGCACATTTTTTGGTAGTTAAATAAAAACTGTATCTCCGATAGTCTTTAAGTTATTTGAGTAGATGACTGTGCAATTGAACTTTTAATAGATTTAAAAATGCTAAGTGAAAAATTAAAAAATTTACAAAATTCTACATTCATTATACGAAAATCTAAAAGAAAATAAGAAAACACTTTTTTTCTAATACAGTCAAGTAGTTTCCAGGACGTTTCAGAAAAATCGGATGGAAGTATTCGAGTAATTCAAATTTACATAGCTATAAAATAACGTCCTAAAATTAAACTAGAATGTTAAGAACACGACAGTTATAAACACATCAAGTTGGTTGGTGCCAATTTCGTGGTCACGTCGATTTACTAGAAATTTTTTCTTCTTCAAAATTTCGTTTTATGGTGAGACCCAAAAGGCGACCTATTGCCAGCAAAAACAATCTTTAACATCGACAACCAAAAATTTGGTCACTGTTACTTCATGCACATTACCAAACGAATTGAAATATTTTTTTAAAAATTCGTAATGCAATTTTGTTGGGTTCAAAATGTGTCCTAATGTGCCCAAAAGATAAGAAACAGTGTGAAAAATAACAAAGTTTTACAATAATTCGATTGGCGACTTTCGCACTCAGCACCAAGTTTTCAAATTACTAGGTTATTTTAAAGCTTTCTGCTTCCAAAATGAGGTTTAACTTCGCAGCACCAGGTACATTAGAATATAAAGTTATTTCACTATAAATTTTTGCAGTTCTGTAGTGCCTACAAAATATTGTTCCCAGAACGCCTGTTTTCCAGGATAAGATAATGCGTATGCCACTGTTTTAGATGTATTCTGTTATGCGTTCAATTATTTCCAAGCAGTCTATATAATTTTTTACAGCATATTTTGTAGAAACGACGAATCAACTATGTCATCTAAATGCATAAAAAAATTGCTCTGAAACAGCATAAATTATAACCGAGTTAAGTATTATTAAATATAATAATATTTTTGACTGTTTGTAAAAAATGCCAGCACCGAATTTTAAGTTACTCAGACTGTTTTATTTATGACATTTAAGGTTCACAAATTAGAGGACATTTTGCTGTTAATAAAATGGAAAAACGTATTGAAAGGTTTAGAATTTGATAAAACTTGTGCTAGGCATTTATCTGACATCGATTAACTTAAATTGTTTATTACGTTTATTGACGATTAGATTAATTTGAATTTTTAGGCATTTCAAGGTGAATTTTGGGTACGTAGAATAGTAAAAAGAGTCTTAACTCGTATTTAGCATCGACCAACTTAAATTGCTTAATGCTTTTGTGTTAGAGATTTAAATTTTTTAGATGGTGCATGTTGGGCGCAATTAAAATTTTTTTTGAAAAATCTTAATATTTCAATATTATAAGTTAGGCATTTTGTTGATTACTATTAACTTACATCGTAGATAAAACTTTTAACTGTTAGTGCTTCTGATTTAAACTTTAGGGCGTATTTTGATCCCAACAAAACAGAAAATTTAAACTAAGAATATTCCAGTGCCTTTGGTGGTTGTTCCAAACATCTTAAATTCGAGATAAATTCTTGGAATGCAATTCATGTTAATGGTTTGAATTGCTTGGCATATAAAGTACATTTTGGACGCACTGTACTAGCAAAAAAAAATTTTGACAAAATTTTCCATGCTACTGTACTCGGAGTTAAATCGGAATCAATCAAATTAAAATGAGGATAACTTATTTTTGCTGTTAGCAAGTGTAACAAGGCGCACTTTGGACCACAGTAGAACGGTAAGACAAATTAAAAAATTCAATTATTTGGTGCTAGGGTGCAGTTGGTATCAACCAACTTAATCCTTTGTCCTTCATATAAGGGTTCATTCAGGGTGCAACAAATTACAATTAACTATAAAGAAGTCCTATGTTGCGGTGCCACAAATGTACTCCAAAATAACACAAATTACCCTTAAACAAAAATATTCTGAACACATGCACGATATCTATCAAATGACATTAGGAGCTTCTTGTTAGAAATTTCTAATAAGCGCTATAATACAAGATAATGTAAAGTGACATTTTAGAGCAACAATAAAAAACAAACCTAGACAATTTAGTTCAAAACCAGAGTATTTGGTTCAATGAATATAGAGAATTGAACAACAGAGGTTTCTACCAAACCACTTTACAAAACAATAGCTGTGCTAATTTTTAAATTAGACTATTGTTGTTAAAATTATTTGAATTTAACTTCCGGATACTGGTCTGCGAAGTCTACAAAAGTCTACAAAAAAGTAAAAACTGTCAATTAAACTATGTGCATAAGTATTTTACACGGAAAAAATGTGAATTTTCAATAATGCATTCGCGCTGTACAAGCAGAAGACAGTCATTCGCCTAAACGCGTAGCCATCCTGTTCGTCTGTGTCTGTTATGGAAAACGTTATATCCTTAAAACCACCAGCAGAAAGCTTTAATGTGAACTTTTGTGTAAGGCTTTTCTCATCGCGACTTATAAAGTAAATTATTCTGCACTTGTGAATTATGGAAACATCCTCGATCGAATCGTTACTTTAACAGAAGGCCGGCCTGTGGATGCAATTAGTACTCAGTGATGTGTGTCATGTGCTCATCTGGGGCACTGACCTTCCGTATGTTGGCCAATGGAGTAGTTTGTTAATGTAAATCCGTTCCACATCTTTGACGCATATGACAAACAATCGCATCATTCTTGTACTAAATTAATACATATTTCATTTTAATGTTGACAAAAATGGTAGTACACCAAAGGGAGAGTAAGAAAGATCTAAATGGTTTAGTTCGGTCGATAATGTATAATTCATTATTACTATGGGAACTGTTGACATTTTATATACACACACCAATGACTTTCATCCAATACACACCCAGGGAGAACCAATTACTTCTAAATCCTTTCAATAATAATTTATGCAGAATGCCAAGCTCAATATAGGACAAAAGTTCTCTATTGTCACAAAATTAGTAAAATACAGAACAAATCTAAATTCGCTACCCAGTGTTCAGATGTCCATTTTCCAGTTAAAAATAAGACCGGGAAGTCCATGATGCAATAAAGTAAGAATTTGACTCTTGACCTAAATGTCCCGGTTCGATTTACAGATAGGGACCCCTTGATAATATGCACTTTGTCGGATGAGAGGTAAAACCAGGTGTATGGTTGTTGTCAGGCATGTAGAAGATCCATCCTTGTTGGGAACAGCAAAGGTTTGTCAAAATTCTAAAATTCCAGGTGTGATAATTATTGCTTCCTGGGGTCGGTGCTATTCATAACAGAAGAAATGAGTCAACGTAAAATAAATAAACAAATATTAAGTTAAAGACAAATTACGGAATACCAAAGTTCTGAAATAGGAACGATTTCAAGAAATTTAGAAAGCAAAATTCATCTATAAAATCTTTCAGTTTATCGCATCAAATATAACTCGGAAAGAATTACTTGAAATTTTAAGAACAAGGAACCTAAATCGGGCGAAGAGCCAAAAATGTAAAATGTTAGTAAGTTTCTGTAACTTGTAACAGAAATTTCTAGCAATAGAATAAAAATAATTGTATTTATTGTCGAGATCCAGCCAATAACGATAAACTTTCTGACAAGCACAGTAAAATAAAACAATTCTTTATGCATCTCCACAGCAAATACACTATTAGTGGCGGTCAGAGGATTGGATTGGCAACAGCATTGCCGTGCTTAGTGTATTCGACTTAACATAAACGGGACGATCCCAAATTTTCAGAATTTGCAATGACGCGTATGCAGACGCACCAGCGTATCGAAACAAAATAGTCGCGTCCCGTCGCACGTTGTTGTAGACGAAAATTTTTACAAATCCGACAACGTATTTTCGCGAAAACTAGTACAGTTTTCCGTCATTTCATGGCGGAAAATATGAAGCTACAACCCTTTTCTGAACGTTCAATTTTAAATATTTACAGACCAATGTCTTTGTCAATCACTTAATGTCCTGATAAAGTTTCTCATAACCCCAAAACGTAGATTGTGATAATGAAACTTCTAGTTTGAAATTAGCTTCAATGTCCGCCATCAAAAATTAACTCATCTCCGAGAAGTAATGCGAATATACGAAAACACATAAACCTTCGAATAAGTATCACTAGTCGACAAGAAGCATGCATTGGCGAAAGGATTATTTTCAACAACTTGCATTCATTGTTTCTTCGGTTGTCAAGTTAATTTTCGGCCCACCCTGGTCGTACATGCTAAAGGTATATACACATATTTACAAGAAAAAATATAAATCCTTAAAATAAATAAAATGAAATGCATGTTTTGAGGTTGAGACTTATGCTCTTTCTTTGTCGCCTTATGGCTGGATGGAGTGGAGCATGTTATTAAGGTAAACGTGTCTGTGTGATGCTAGTGCGCGAGTGTGTTTGTGACCATGAGTGTGCACAAGTGTGTGAGCGCGCAGATGAGAAAGTGAGTGGAGCAGGGTAAGTATAAGTGTCACGGGTTTTAGATACGAAGTGTAGTAAGATGGGTTTCGATAAAGAAAAGGTTGAATTCTAGCGGGTAGTGAGTTACTAAAAAGTTTAGGTTACTAAGAAAGAAGAAATGGATCAAGAGGGATAGAGGTTTTGAACTTGTTTTGGGGGGTAGGAGCGGGCAGTGGTAGATTAAGTGAGTGAGAGTTACCGGGTGGGACAAGGACAAAAAGGTAATAGAGTTAGGTAGAAATGGCACAGTTTGTCTCAAAAATGTCCATGCCCAGTCAAAAATTAGATTGTATGCCTGCTGGAGAAACGAATGTGGGAGAGAATGTCTGTAATGTCTGGGAATATGTCATATGTATTTCTATCGGTATTGGAAATGGACCAGAGTGAAGCGTTCACCAGGAGAGAGGTGTTGCTTTTAAAAAGGTTCGGGAGTTGCCAAGAATAAGGAAGACGACGTCGTTGACGTTTTCAGATGTGGGAGTATTTAGGATGTTAAGGTCTAGGAGTACATTGAGTACCAAATTCCAGAGGGTGGGGGATACGCGGGAGCCTTGTGGAGAGTCTTGGGTTAAAGGTTTAGATATGGAATCAATTCGAGGATAAGATTGCTGCTTTACCATTTTGAATTCAACAACAAACGCTAAAAGTCAATAAACATTGATAATAACGTCAATGACTACCAAAATTTGATACGCAGTTTTGTTTCATCTTGTTAGGTTGAATAGCACGCTGACATTGCGCATTTCTTTTACAAAATTTACGCTATGTCGCAGAAACTCCCATTCCTAAGAATTAAAATGACAGACAATTCTTCGTTTTTAAAATTTTAAGTATCTTTTTTTTCTTTTGAGTTCATGATTACAAAATGCTACAAAAACAACACAGTTCCAACAACTATTGGAATTTTGGCATTCCACATTCTTCTACTGTTCTTAAATTCAGAATCGTAATCAAACACTGTCATTCAAAATTGCAGTGGTACAATGCGAAGTTTTTGTTTATATCGTCAACACCTTCACATTTAAAGAAGAAGTGTAACGAAACCAACCAAATTAATTTTTTGTTACTATCATCTTAATTACTTATAAAACTATTTGAGAAAAGCAGACAGTATTATGGTTTTCATTTTTTTTTCTTCAAAAAGTAATCCATTTATTCTGTAAGTGTGGTGTTTACCTGAACTTCTATCATGTTGGTTAAGGTTATCTCACTAGCCACTTTCCGTTCTGTTGCAATTCTTTAGCACGTTCATTACAATGTTTTAAATGACTTCATCAAAGGTTTCACCTAGTACCTTTAACAATACAATTGGGTCAGTCGCGAGTCCCTCCTTTTCTAACACGTTCACTAACTCTTCCATAAAATGGTCATCTAAATTTTCCTTTAGTTTTTCAAGATACATAACAATACCATATTCACAGCTAATTTTCAATATATTCACTATTCCTTGTACTTCTCTGGACTCCTTTTCTTTTATAAAAGTAATCCTGATGTTTTGAGGAAAAGTTCAATATAAAAAAATTTGAGATTTAATAAAAATTTTCAAATAATCCGTCTTATATTCTTGTTTAAGATTTCAGGGAAGAACAGAAACCAGCGAGTCACGTTGGGCGCCATTTGTTACTTACAGGTAAAGGTGACGATTTATAGTTAATCACTTGCCTGAACAGAGGGCGCAATATGTTCCACAGAATTTATAAATGAGCATAATTTACGCATCAAAGTAATAATGTAAGATAATTAATACCTCGTTTACCTTCTAATTCCATGTACATTGGCCGGCGACGTACCACATAATTATTGTTTATCTCAGTTACCTTACATGCGACTTTCCAATGCTCCACCCGAAGGTACTACAATGGCCAGGAAGCGAGTTTTTTTAACCTGGATAATTTGGAATTTTGCCAAACCCTTGCTGTTTCAAGCAAGGTAGGGATCTTTAACGTGTGTGACCACACTCACACACGGGACCTCCATTTTACCTCTCATCCGAACGAGGGTGTTTTTTGTGAAAATGCTAGTTTTCTTCCTTGCATGAAACTTTAAACAGGAACACGAGCCAGAGAACGGTAAAGTACAATAAGGGGTTGGTATAGGAATCAACGGGTAACCCACTAAATAACAAGTAGTTAAAGATAAACGGATTACAAGACTGAATATCGCCACTGGCTTCTCCACCTTAAAACCACCCTCGCTTGTTCGTACGCATTCTGATTGGTCGGAAAACGTCATGTCCGTTCCACGCCCCGTGGGAATCATCTTAATCATAAAATTATACGATAATAAAAGGTTGTCCCATTAAAACATTGTCCAAAATCACCAAGTCCACATTTAATATGCGTAATAGCCTAAATAATATTAATACAATAATCCTTTAAAATTAATTATTATCTAAAATAATTTGTGGAGCGCTTCTTAACGTGTAACAAGGCCGTTGCTGATGATTAATGCGAAAAGTAGTTATTTTACTTCTTTCCGAAAAACTTCTCCATTTTGAGATAATCTAAGAAAAAATTTCAAAAATAAAAAAATGTTTGGGTGTCCAACAAAAGTTATAGCTTACAAACTAGAATAACAAGCACTAAAATATGTTTAACAAAATTCGTTATCTTGTAAAATAGTGACAAAAACTCAAAGCAACAGTAGTTCCATCTTTACAAAATCTTTTCAGCTAAAGATAACACACAAAATCTAACAGAATTTTATAAAAATTTAATTAGCATAGGTTGCTCCAGGCATCCCATAAAATTGACACAAGACACGCAAATTAAAAATGTTTGATTTATATTCAAAATATTCTCTGTAAAAATGTTGATATTATCTTTCCCTTCTAGCGTAGGTCAGCAAAGTACTGATGAAGATAAACTAATTCTCACACATTACGAGATGAACTAAAAAAATGGCACAGATGTCCAATTCTATCTGTATGTTTTAGAATTTAGAGAACGCACACACTGATGAAAAGTCAGCTGACGTTGAAAAAAGTATGTAAAATTTTTGAAGAAGGTCTAACGCTACGGTTTAATATTAATCTTTCAGAACAATCTTCTGAATTATTTCTTTAGACAAAAGTATTTGTATGGTTTATTTGAAAGTGTTTTATGAAGTTGCAATACAGAACACCGAACCAAGCCATAATAAATCAAATGCCCAATAAAACTGTAAAATGTGTCTGCATATTTCCTTAATGATAACTTCTGTGATCCAAACAAACATGAAACGTACTGAAAAAACAGTGGAGTGTTGTCAACGGCGAACCTAGGAAGCGAGCTACTCAAGATATGTGAACACATCAAAGTGTTACTGTGATAAATATGTTTTCCAGAATGACGCAAACAACAACGTTATTAACTGCTAGGTTTTTGGGATAATACTATATATCATAATATACATGAAAATGAATTTATTTATAAGCCACCTGCCGCTCTCACATGAAAACTTTACTATGTAGCAAAATTAGAGTTATATTTAACTCAGCGTAAAAAGCAACGTTATGCACACATTTTTCTCGTATAACACGAAACGACTCCAGTATATAAAAATGGAAAAAAACCAAACAAAGGTAAACGCACGATTCTCTTCAATACCTAGGTCCGAGCACTGAAAGCGCTCCGAAATCAAAAAGTTATCTAACTTCATTAAAATACAAAAAATGAATACATTTCCAACAACTTTTTCAATATATTCCAAACTATAGTGTTAGAACAGGCGACGGAAATTATTAGCTCTGTATCCGTTCAAATTATGTCAGATAATATCTCAAAGCTTAGCAGAAATATTTTTAGAATTATTCTTATGTAGTATATATGTATATCGAAATATTCAGCGCTCCACGATATGTTATTAAGTTATAATGAAGCTATCCAGACTTAAATCCAGAACATTTATTTATGGCTAGTGAAGATATGGAATGTAGCATTAGCACTTATATTTGCTTGAACAAAAAATATTTTTGAACTAATATACTTAAGAGTTAAGATAGAAGTTTCCATAATGCAGATGAGGAAAAAGAGTGGTGACTTATTAACACTAGCGAGACGTTTATTTATTCCAGCTGTGTTAAGAAAGCGCCTTGACAATAACAGCTAAAGTATGAAAACAGATTGCTTGCATTATATTTCGATAGAATTTACCTAAAAGTTCTTGTTTTATATGGAGATAAAATGTTGAAATATTAGCATTCATATTTTTGCATAACATTTGTTCTCCTGGGAAGCGCCTGGCTGCCAAAAATACAATTATGTGGATTAAAAAGATTTACCTACGCGGTAATACCTTGATAATGAAAAAAATATAATAGTATAAATTAATCAGATAACAAAGACTAAGCAAAAATTATGATGTTTTTTAGCATTAATATAAATTTTAGAACAAAGATGCTTGTATCGCTGAACTTATTCAACTCTAGCATCATTCTTTAAATAACTGTAACACAAAAATACTAATTTCTTTGATAAATCTTTTGAGATTGATAATCATATACCAAAGTATCTGATTTCAGTTGTAACTTGTCCATTTATTTCAAGCTTTTAAAAACACGAGAGCATGTTAAATTTTACTTGGGAATGTTTATACATATAATAAATTAATTTGCATTAACATCAAACAGCTGAATTGATAATTTTTGGACAGATTGTTCATGGATTTGATTGTTCTTTCACTAGCGTTTCAAACGTTTCAGTATGGGTTTATGGAAGAAACAAAAAAGAAGTTCACTGCTATGATTACGTTACTACTACCAAAGTTTATTCCCAAATAAAAACTCTTTGGGAGTTTGAAGTAATGAAAAACAAGCAAAATAAACGAGGGCTGCATAAGAAATACCGTAACAACGACGCTAAACAATCTAGAATTGAAGAAGATAAAACTATTAAACGAATAAAGGGTTGATCGACAGCTACAAGGTCATATTTAATGCTAAGGCTCTAGAACGATATAGCGATTTTTGGTATAATGTGAAGGTTTTATAATTCGGTATATAAACCGCACGACCCGACAGTTTGCCAGCCTAAACATTCCAAGCGATATGAACTAAATTGTTCTTTAAGAGCTTAAAATAAATATACCTAATACACTGATTTTTTAAACGTTCATTCACCTATAATATTTATAAAATTTATAACAACATATCAGTGAAATTTAGAACACAACATAGGATATTTTAAACGCTCTCTGTCACGGTGGTTGCATTTAGAACTTCAGAGCTAAAATCTAACAAACAAACTAAACGTATTTAAGTTTGATATCTTGGTTCTCAAGACAGTGGATAAATAATAAATATTTGCAAAAGATTACTTCTGTATTATATTAAAATTATATATCTAGTTCCTAATCCAATTTAGCACTTCGTAATTTTTACTTTGTCACGATCGATTTCATGGTGATAAGGTAGAACATGAGTACTCCTGTTTTGCAGACCATCTTATCATCATCGTATTTTCCAGTATTAACTTTTGTTTTTTATATTTACGTATGTTGAGTGTTTTATTATTATCATTTTTTGTATTCGTAACATCCTTCTTATACATTAAAATAGAAACAAAAACTAATATTATTATTATTATATATAATATCTAAAATGATAAGAGCAAAAGCGTCATTTTAGCCAATTAAGGCGAACTTTTGATTCCCAATAATTCATAATGAAAGCGTGAACGTTCATTAGGGACTCTCGGTGTATAAAGCTACGTTAGTATTAGTTAAATGAGCGGATATTTTTCTCATATCAGCATTCAGTATCAAGGCAAAATTTTTAATAAGAAAGCGTCATTTATTTTACAGTAAAATTGTATTAAATTTATCATAAAGTGCTATAATGAAAAACGTAATTATTCGTTATTTCTTTCAATAAAAGCCAACATTTGCACGATAAGCCGAGATATCACAAGCAAACATTCAATTTATAAAAAAAAACATTTGGCTAGAGTAATAAGTAAAATGGTAGGAATTTTATAGCAAATGAAGTCGATTTCGCATTAGTGAGAGCTCCGACGAATGAGATACTTTATTATGAACTGAAACGTTTATTATTGGTTTGAATTATGCAATTAGTAACAAGTTCTATACTTGGATAATATAGCGTCTTCCTGAAGATGTTGTTTATAATTTGAATAAGAGGATATATATATATATATATATATATATATATATATATATATATATACCCCGAGAGTAACTTTAAAAGCATGTATTTCTGTTCAAATGAAGTAATCTGAAAATAAGTATGCTTATTAAAAATTAGTACAAGTAAAATATTGTAATTTATAAAGTGTTTGTAGTTACTTGCTTTTCGTCAATTCTGAGAAATTGTAAGTATATATGCATATTTTAAATTAGCTTAAGTAGTACGAGTATTTTAGGGTTCTATGCAACTTCACTTAAATTCTATTTAAGTTAATCCTACTCCAATTAAATTCGTTGCAAATTAGTTATTTTTGACTTTGTGGGAATTATTTCAAAGCACCAGAAATCAAAGGTTAGATTAATTTTAAGGTTTCTGATTTTTGTAAAAGATATCCGCATTTAGTATTTACTAGTTTTATTGTAAGAAGTAGTAACGTTAAGGTTTAGTTAATGGGATGGAAGCCAGTTTGATTTCAGAAAATTGTATAATGGAATATAAAAATTTGTTAGTAGATAGAGAATGTTGTAGAGTAACAAGAAAGTTGATTGTACCACGACTCGGTTAGATTGTATAATGGGAATGGATCTAATAAATAGATTAAAGGTAAAGTTTTATGCCGAGAGTAAAACTATTATTATTGGGGATTATTGTTATATAGGGTGCGCTGATGAGCTAAGCATCAATAAAGAAATTGATTACGTAAATGTTAATTATATTAAAAATGAGGGTGGAATAAATAAAGTTGGATCCAATTAATTGTTCTGACGAGGAAAAAAGGCAAATTGTCCTGGTGAAGTTAAGCATTAATTATCTTGGCGAAGTTGAAGAGAAAATTGTTCGCGTAAAATAAAGGAGCAGGTTGATTGTAAAATCGAGAATATATTAGAGCAGGGCATCGTAGACAAATCTTCGACATTATATTTGATCGTGAAAAGAAAACTAAAATGATAAAATTTTCTTTATTTTCAAAATTTCATATTTTAATTTAGGGGGCAAATGATAAGAGAAAAGAGCGCCATGTTGGTCAATTAAAGTGAAATTCCTAATTATTATTAATTCACACTAAATGCGCTGTATGAGGCTACATTTATATTAGTTACATGAATTGATGCTTACTTATATCACTCATTCAGTATTAAGGCAATATTTTAAATAAGAAAGTCTTTTATTTTGCTATGTAATACCGATAAAACATCGATTCAAGTATTGTTCGATTACAAAAAAAGATAAACCAATCGAATCTCTTAGAGAAAAAATCAACAGCAAAGTGCCTTTCTATTGTAAACTAAACCAAGCTTTAAACAAGAACATTTTATTTTTACGTCAGTATTCAGTATTTGAGTTTCGAAAACCATCTCAAAAAATGAGAATATTCGATAATGGCGACCAACGCAAACCTAACCTGCTTTCAGCATGACATTTTATGTACTTTACTGCTAACCAATCTAGAAGTTGAAAGATGTTTGTCAGTCACCTCTTTCGTAGTGAAAAAATTTGTTCTATACTAGATGAACCCACGATAACTATATTTTTTGCATTATTTTTTTAAATATAACAATACGTTTCAAAAACAAATCATTTGCAAACAGTTTCTACGTTTACTAACCTGTCGTATGTAGATTGTAGATTATTGTTTCTTTGAAAACATTTCAGGTTTCCGCAAAACAATCGTTTTATCTCTGTTAAATACATATTAAAACTCAACCCAAAGTAGTAAATTATTTTAAACCACAACAGTATAAACACAATATTTATAACTGTAAACTTTCATAGAAGAAAATCATGTCACTTTTATAAAGAAAGCTTTAATTTTATGAAATAACACTGAATTTAATATCCATCTCAAATATAAGAAAGCTTTTTCATAAATTTTAGTTAAATAAATTACAGTACCAGAAACAAACTAATCCGCTGAGTAAGGAAAATGCACGAATATTAGATTGCATATATAATTAATCATGACAATACATTACAATGTATTCATTTTATAGTGTAAAACAGAAGAAAATAAGTGTTAACCTAAGTAAATCACATGATAACATATGTACTTTTCCGAGTTTGATTCAATAAACTCAATAGGAAGAAACTACTATGACAAAAATCCCCGGACTGAACACAAGATGGAGTGGGGACAACATATCGTAGTTAGACATTCGACGAAGAATGAATAATTAATTATTTGCGAACCGGTAAAAAAAGAACATCAAGTTGTAGTTAATACAAAAACGTAAAGGCGGACGGAACCGCGGGGTTGTGGGTTGATATAATGTTAATTCAAAAGTAAAATTGAAAGTACAAAGCTTCAAGAAGGATTTGATTGCATTCCTGCAGGAAACAGGCGACGATCGACATGTGAAAGTGAAATACGTCCACAAATGCAGAGTAGTTTCACAAACGCGCGGGGCGCGAATATAATGATGATCGTTTAAAAAACGGGGTTAGTACCGGGTAAGTTCACCCCTCCATTAAATTCGAATTTTGTGGTATGTTACCGGGCAATAAAGTTTTCTGGTTTTGGAACATGTAAGACCTGATTGATATAAAAAACATTGTTCTTGGATAACCTGAAATTAAATAGCGAGTAGAAAGAGCCTTTATGTTTAGAATTATTAATTATACATTTATGAACTGAAAATGTATATTGGTTGTTATTTATGTAATAAGGAATTAATCAACGTGAAAGTAATTATGTGGTTGGACTAATTAGCGACGAAATTGGGTATATTGATTTCAGAAGGAAGGCTATTAGTTAAAGTATAAAGAAAAATTTAGTAGTTTGGAATAGACGATGAAACGATCTAAGGAAACGTTGGTATTGAGCTGTTTGCAATGTTTGTTATTAACGATATTTTCAGAAAAATTGGGACATAAAAAGTCTTGTAATTAAACATTGAAAACAGGGAAATGTGGAGAAATGAATAGTTTTGTTGATGGATAGGTTTAAGGTCTTTTAAGGTTTTCTTCTTTTAGCAATACCTGGCCAGAACGAGGTTAAGGAACTTAGTTGTTAACGAAAGTATATTTGTATTTATATTGAAAGTATATTATGTTAATACAAGGTAAGTTTAGGTTGAATTTTGTTTAGATTTATTTACAAATTTAGTAAATAAATAGGCGTATTTGTAGAGGATACCTAGCTACGTCAATGATGGAATCTTATTTAGAAGAGACATTTTATTTTGAGAAATTTCTTAAATGGCAGAACTAATAAGTCTTTTTAAGGCATTTTCGAGAAAAGTAAATATAAAGTAACAAAATTTAGGATATCGAAGCAAAGGAGGCCTATGCGGAAGAACCATATACCACATAGCAATAATATGAAAAAGGAATTGCTGTGACAGACGGTTTGGCGTCCATAAATTTTGACAGAGAAAATACCTTTCATGGTAAATGATTAATGCACGTACTTTTTTGTATTTAAACCCTTTTATTTATTATATCTTTTCGAATTTCTTTTTCTTTTATTCGTTTTTCCATAGGAAACCACTCCCGCGCCACTGCAGTTAGCTGACGCACCCTTATATTGTTACGAAGTCTCCGCCCCTTAAAGCAAACCAAAATTTATTTTCACGCTCATTTTGCACGTAACAAAAGATAGTAGAAAAATAAATAAATACGTCTCTGAGGTGCTACTCATTAATTGCGAAAAATAATTTGAGCGATCCAACTTGGCACTTATTCCATTAACACTGAATTCCTGAAGCAAATCGTTAATTTAAATACCTAATTTGTGTCAACGAATTAGCTTCATTTGCATTTGAATTGAACTGCACATCCAGTAGAAAACCCTTAATAAAATAAGGTTATAATAATCAGAAAGTAGGACAACAAAGACATCTGCGACATAAACTCAACAAATTGTCATTTCATAATTTGGGATACTTCAGACTTTTATGCAGAGCTCGATTTATTAGCGATTAATATTGCAAGGCATATGTTTGATCCAAATAGTACATATATGTAAGTGGCAAGAAACATAAAGATGATTGATAGAATAAATATTTAAAGAACAATTCTAATGTGTAATTAAATTATTAAATACTATTAATTACTTGACCTAGGTCACTTTTTGTAAACATTAGTAAAGCTGTGGTACTTGTACATCGAGAATACTGCTTGAATCAAGATCTATTACCTATAATTATAGTACTACTGAAATTATAATAATACCTATTATCGGGCTTCTAATTACATAAATAACAATAATAGCACCAAAACAAAAAAAAAACGTATTTTACGTTTTTGCAATTATTTTTGTACGTTTATTATTTTACCGCTAAATATTTGGTACTCCAGTCCGCATACTACCAAAAATTGAATTTAGTACTCTTGCTGTTTGCCAGTTTTCCTGGATTTTGTCCGTAAACAGAACTAAAATATATATAATAAAACCCTATCGTCATTTGTGAACAAGAGAACAAGTTAAAAATTCTAACGCACAGGAAGGATTTCGATTAATTCCAGTGCAGTAGATGAAGAAAATAAGATGCGCGAAGAAATAAAAATCACTATCTTCCAATAGTTTAAATAAAATATTTTAACGTCTTAAAAATATAAGATAAGAAAAATAAGTAATAGAAAATAAAACTGAAAGCGCTTCAACTTGGTTTGTAATTTAACATGGTCCTTAGAGTATAGCTGATGCTCAGATGCTTGTAAACAAAATTAAACAATACAGTTTATAAAAATTTACTATTATCTATTTTTAAGGAGGAATATTACCTCTTTTTCTTTGTCTATTTTAGAGAAGGAATAATTTGTTTCTGTCCGAGAGAAGTTAAGTTTTTGTTCTCTCCAAAAAAAAATTCCACACCTCGACTGTTGCTTTGAGAGTCTAACAGTTTTTTTTTTGTAAATGTGTTACAAAAATCTTTTTATAAAGTCTCTAGAGAGCTGAAACAGTAAGTGAAATGTTTAAGATTATAAAACCACAAGATATGACCTATTAACAACACTACAAAATAAAAATACACCGACTTGAAATGATCAAAAGACCAAAGAAAGGTAAGTTTGAAGGTTGGAATGTTCATCGGAGCGACGAGTATATACGTAAGCGCTGTGTGAGGGAAAGAGTAAGTGACCATAGTTAGAGAAACGGAGTAAGTTGTACCGATCATTAAAAAGAACAATAACATTTTCAGCGTCAATTATGACTGGATCAATGTCAGCCAGAAGAGTATAAACGTAATAGTTTGCTGAGGAAATTACGACGTGGAATTTTTATGGCCTACAATGCAAGACATAGATTTTGTAAACCACCATCATTCAGCACGACAGAGGGAGGCGTAACATACATAAAAACCTTCGCGGTAGGTTTTAGAGAGCGCACTATTCTTCAGCAGGAAAACTTTCCTCAGTAATAGGTCTGGTAATATTTTCCAACTGAACTTTTGAATAAAAAAGAACACCTGCCGCTATTCAATGCAGAGAATAAATTAACGGGGCATAAAAAAGTAAAAGAAGCATTAGTGCTGTTCGTAAATCAAGAAAAGCCTTTGGATTATTATAATAAACGTGCTAAAACGATAGGAGTAAAAAGAGATAAGACCGGTAGATAAATGCCTTTATCAAATTATTGACTTAGAATAGAAGACATCAATGAAATTAAATTAGAAACATGAAAACAATGGTCTTTTTTCAAAGACCCAAGTTAGCACATCTTGAAGAAATCATACGGGAACGCCTTGAACTGAAAAATAGTAGCACCGGAAATTTCCACGCACTATGGCTCTATTAGCCTAGGCTGAAGACGGAAATATACCGCAAGCATAAGGGTTTAACAATGGTCTGGAAAAAATATGTATAAAGTGGTCCCAAAAGTACATGGAGATGAATTGCAACAAAAAGGAATTTTTAAATATCTTGAATCCTTAGTAAGCAAAGACACGAGAAACTTTTAACAATAATAGGCAAATATTCTATGCAGCACCAAATAGTAGATTTCGAAAAAAATGGTTAAATATTTAGAGTGGGTTGCAGGTCAGTATAAAAGTGAGACTTGAACTCTCGGAAACGCGAAAAATTACTAAAGACATTAAAAGTGTGAAAGTCGATGAAGGTTAAAAACAATGAGATCTTATAAAAAATTAGGAAACGATAGATAGAAAAGAAAAACGATCTGAATAGGAACCAGCACATGAAGTAATTTCACAATGGACGATATTAGTAGCAAGATAAAAATGGTATAAAAATAAGACAAATTTTGCATGAGCTAACTGTTTTCATGCAGAAATTGCGATTAGTGCAGGCAGAGTAATTAAAACATTTGAAACCGAAACATGCAAACTTATGCCCAAAATTGCTAGTGGGATAGCTATTAGAAGTATTGCACAAGAATGAATCCCGTTCGCCCATTTAATAACTCAAAACACAAAGAAATACCTAGCGGATACCAGGTGCACTATTTCTTCAACTGCAAGTTTTCAACGCCCAATAAATAACATTCCAGAACAAACTTTGAACGCTAAAATAAACAGAACGAAACATACCACTCTTTTCACGCCTGGTATGAGTTAAGAATTAATAAAATTACAGTAACAGGAAAGTTGCTCATATAAAAATACGCAACAGCGTTGGTATAATAAATAAGTACGTGATACTCCTTTCATAATTGTAAAAGATCAAACAGAGACCTTAAAACATATTGCACAGAAGAAGCACGGAAAATATAAACAAATAAAAAACGCAATAAAACACAGAGCCCATCAAAAAGCAAAAATTGAAAAATCGGTCTACACATATAAAGAGGGAATACAAGTATTGAATTCATAGCGAACTCTGTCCCTCAAACGTGTAAAACCGATTTTGGGGGTGAAAGAAGAAAATCGCTACAAAGTATACGATAATAGATAATGCCAATCAAGATATAGATAGTTTCATTTATTGGTTAAAAAGTAATTTCTATTCTCAGTGACTGGTTTTTTCAATATTTACTCTTCTTGTTGGCATCTTCTAAAAGCTTTTTATTAAGTTTTCTAGGATGGCCGATACACACAACATTTTCTCAATTGACATGAGAAAGGTAAAGCATCGAAAAGAGTCCTAGTTCTTTTTAAAATGTGTCCTAAATAGCTTTTCACGGAAATTAAATTTTTTAAATTCCACATGACGGAACAAATTCTAATTTCTGCAAAATTAAATATTTTATGAATTTAAAACACGTTAGAACGAAAAACAAGATGTCACATAATGACTCCAATTACTAATATTAGCTCTGTAAGTTTGCCAAAAAAGATATGTTGGTAAAGATACCTTTATGATGTCTTCAACTATAAAATTAGCTCACCTGAAGAGGAAATGAATACAGTTGGTGCATGAATAGTCATGTTCTGAAAGACTAATGATGTTAGCACACTATAATTTAACCTCAACTCAATATAATTCGCCTAAAATCTAAAGCGCTGTGGATACGTGTGCAAAGTAATGCTTCTTTATAAATAGGATAATAGCATTAAAAATATTATTCACATGTTCCATAATTCCACTATTTGGAATACTTCAGTGTGTTTTAACTCAAGGCCCGTAATTAATAAGCGATGATGCACCATTTACCGTATTAAGGTACTATTCTTTAAATAGAGATGAACTAAACGTACTTTTATATAATTGTTTTTGTACATATCCAAGTTTCGTTGTTAACTTGTAGGTGGACAAAAATTCAGAACGAGTAAGTACACCAAGCGAAAGTACATATCGAAAATTTGTATCGGAGCTCATCATTGTTTATTGGGATGTAGTTGTACCTTTAACACAGTCCAAAGAGGAGGTGTTAAGAAATACTCTAAAAATCGGAATCAGGTTTGGGTTACAACAGTAAGATACCAAATAATCTGAGTCTATAGTGGTAACCTTGCGGCAAACACAATAAAAAACAGAAGAGTGCTTGGATTAGCTATCGTAGAGCATCGGCGCAACTGAGATTTGTTAAGCACACGTTGCCGCAAGTCAACTATTCGGAGATGCGGGAAGATGCTGAACATATGGGCAGACATAAAATTCAAGAAGGTTTTGTAGGGATGTTGTTCGGATTTCACGAGGGAGTTGGCGGCGCTGCATGCTTTTTCGCTGAGATCAGCCCAACTCAAAGGGTAGCATAACAGCTACGACAATCCAGCAGGTGTACAAAAGCGTTGTTTCATGAGTTGTACTCGCCTACTTGCTGCAATGGCCGCATCAAATAAAATACTGAGTTTATGAATGCTAGCATTTGGTACCTAATAGCACGTTGATTAGAGTCTAGCAAGCGTATGAGAACGCCAAGCATAATAAACATTCAATTCAAACACATTTATATTATAGGGTATTTAAGGTAAATACATTGTGTCCAAGAGGATGTTAAAATTAGGATCTCGAAAATCGTAATAGATATAGTTTTGGTTAAATGGAGAAAAAGTTACGGAACTAAATGTTGAAATGAACTGAACGATGCACATTGTGCGTTTATTTCTAAAGTCTATGGCGATGCGTTTTATTCAGTTATTCGAATCGTTCTTATTCGATCACTTGATTACCTATATTTTGATGTGAATGTAAAAGATGTTCATCATTTTATAGACGTACATGCTAAGTAATTGTAAAATAAAATAAATAAAGATTGAATGAAAGATAAATAAAATATATTTTCGGTGGAATTGCTTGACCTATTTCCTGCTATTATGTCAGTCAGTTGGTCAGGTTCTAGTGCGGTGGAGGTATAGTTTCTCCGATGCAAATGCCATTGAATGTTGTTCTTAGGGTTCATCAGTGTTCTGTTGTGGTCTTGAGTTTTCTATAATACTGCAAGCGGGAGAGAAGGTTTGCGGCTTGTTTTCTAGTATTTCTTGTAGGAATTGATTGATAAAGAAGGTATACTGTAACTAGGAAGGTTAGGTTTGCAAGTGGGTGTTTAAGTTTATATTTGCCTTAAAGATGAGTGGAAATGATTTGGGCAGTGGCAGAGTAGGTGGTCAGGTGATTCTGGAAAGTTTAGGAGACAGGGACAAAGCGGAAATGAGATTAAGTGGAACGAGTGTAATTTTAGCCGAAATTTAACGTGACCTGTAAGGAATTGCAGAGTTGTTCTGGTGGAGTTTTGGATACAAGTAGCAATTTCCGTAATTGTAGGAAAGATTTAGAAAGTATATCTGTTGATGTTGCGTTATGTCCACGACGATTGTAAAAAGTGTATTTGTTTCTAGTACTCATCAGATTTAAGTGCAATTAGTTTTTGTCATTAGGTTTTCCATCTTGAAACAGGTTAGACGCGCACCCTGATTTCTATTCTGAGCTAGCGTACATAGTTCCCTGACATTCCTATAACCCAGATACAGTTCCATTCCCCTTCTATTGTTTCCTAAATATATTCCATATTTCATCGATATTCAGTGGTATGTGAAGGGGTCAAGCAGCCCACGGCTAGCAAGATTCCCCGACACAGACATTTGCCGAATTAATAGTTCTCCAGTAAATTCTTTCACACAATTAACATCAGTTGAGAATATTGCAAAACCAATATTTGTAGTTGCTTATAATAATCATCCGGTTTAACTACAGTTATTTTTTTTCGCCATTAGGTTTTCCGCCTTGGAACTGGTTGAACACGTACCTCCATTAATTTCTATTCTGAACTAACCTACACATTTACCTGAAATTCCCACAGCCTACATCTTTGACCGTCTGTGTGCAATAGTCTAACCTAGGTCTACCTCCACCTCTCTTTTTTCCTATTTCTCTCCTATTTTTTACCGTTTTCCACATATTTCTTTCTTCCTCTACCATTTCTAGAACCTCTGTGTTCTTAAGTTCAGTCCATGATATCTTCATCATGCGTCTGTAGCATTTCAAAAGCTTCTAACTTTTTCCAACCCGCTTCTACTACCATCCAAGTTTCACAGTCGTATAATGCTGTGCTTCACACATGTGTTTTAAGCAATCTTTTCCTTGTTTCTATGTTTATCGTCTTTGAACACGGTAACTGCCTTTTCTTGTTAAATGTAGCACGACCATGTACTAATCTTTATTTTATATCTCTTGCGCTTTTCTCATCTTGCGTTATTTGGCTTCCTAGGTAGTAGAAATCCTTAACCTCTTGTACTTTCTCGTTTCTTATTTCAATTTTAGTTTTTATTTATTTTCTCCTCCTTTGCATACTAGTACTTTAGTTTTATTTTTGTTAATTTTCATACCGTATCTCTTTATTAGAACTGTTTCCATTTCATTAAGAGCTGCTTCTAAACCTTCCTTGCTAGATGCTAATATCGCTATGTCATCTACAAGTCTAAGCATATCAATATTTTGTCCCTGCATACTAATTCGGAATGCCTTCCTGCATTTGAGTGTATTCATTGCCTTTTCGATGTTGACAATTAACAGGGCTAGGGCACATCCCTGTCTCACCCCTTTCCTAATATATACTTCTCTACATTCCTGCTCCAATCCTATTACCGCTGTTTGCTCTTTCTATAAGCTATGAACTATCCGTCTATCCCTAAAACTCATTCCAATCTTTTTTGGTATTGCGAACACTTTTTTCCATTTTACATTGTCGAATGCTTTTTCCAGATCTACAAACCCTATATACATGCTTTCTCCCTTTTCTATTATCTTCTTCATTATCTCCCCCATAGCTAAAATAGCCTCAAGTGTTCCCCCGTTTCGCCTAAACTCAAATTGACCTCATAGTACTTCTTCGGCCCGTTTTTCCATCCTCTTTGCACAATTCTAGTTAATATTTTTGACGTGTATGCTGTCAAACTTATTATGCGAAAATTTTCACATCCCTCCGCGCCTCTATTTTTTGGTATAGTGAGTATGATGATACGTTTGAAATCTTGGGGATCTCGCATATCTCATACATATAGCTTAGATGTTGGAAAAAACGTTCTGTTACTGCTTGTACAGCGGCTTTTAGAGTTTCTGCTTGCACATTATATCTATACCCGGTATCTTACTATTTTTCAGGCATTTTAATGCTAATTCAAACTAATCCCTAAGCAGAAAATATCTCGAGTCATCGTTTTCAATGTCTGATTTCTGTTCCAGTGCCGTGAGTTCCTCCCCCGCATATAAATTCCCTATACATTCTTGCCATCTAACCAATTCCACTACATCTTCTATAATGATGTCTTCTTCCGCGCTCCATATATTTTTGCTATATGGTTTTATATACTTAATATTCATTCTAATTATTTTGCATGCTTCGTCTGTGTTTCTTTTTTCCATCTTAGTTTGTACCTCTTTGCATTTTTCATCAATCCACTGCTCTATAATTTTCCTGCTTTTTCGAGTAATTTTTTATTTTTTGGCTTTGTATCTCTGTTCCAGCTTCGTCCGGTCTGTTTCTGTATTTTTGTCTTTCTTCTATTAAATTCAGGATCTACTTTGTTATTCATTGTTTCTTATTTTCATTGTTGTGTATCGGGCTGTCATGTCTAAGATGGATTTAATGCTATCCATTCTGTTTCTACTTCCTTAGTAAAAGGTATTTTCCCGATATCTATCAGCAATTCACTTGACTTTTCTTCAAATCTTTCGTGGATATCTTTATATTTTAGTTTCTTAAAGTCCAAGTGTATTTTTCCGTTCCTTTTTCTCAAATATCTAAATTTAAGGGCGGCCATTTATTCCTATGGAGTACATTTAAAGTGCCGTTTTCTATGTTATCACCATATGCTTGATAGTATAATTCATTCTATAAATTTCGTAGAGTATTTTTCTCCAAAATTTGAAAGGTCGAATTCTTGACTAGGGTAATCGAACTCATTATAGCATCGTGCTTTAAACCTGGTATTATCATTACTTTGTGCTTCATTCTACAGCTACCATTGATTTGCAATAGTTTTGAAATTTTCGAACAGCAAGTTTCGCAATTTTTTCTGAACATTATTATGCTTAACCCTCCCAGTAGTTAAGCTCCGGGAAAGGAAATAAAGATTTAAAACACTTACCCCGACATTTAACTGGACGGTTTTCTGCTGTTGTTGTCCTGTTGTGACGCACTGCTCGTCCTGCCGGTAGAGCTTCTATGACGATAGGGTAGACACAGGGATAAAAGGGTAGGAACGGAAACAGGCCCTTACGTCAGCACTACTCGGTAAACGATACAGTTATTGTTCTTTCACGGAAGGCGGTACGGTACTTGTCCAGCTGGGCGGCGTTCTTCCTCTCACATCAAAGCCTTACGTCAGCACTTACGATTGCAAAGATAAGCAAATGACGTCAAGACCCGTGTGAACGCCAATAATCTCTGAGTTTCACAACGACAACAAAAATTGCAGTATTCGCGGGGATTTTTCAGGATTCTAAAAAAGTCCCTAACTCTGAATTAATAGACCTAATGTTGTAGCTTATACAATAAAGCGTAACAACTTTCAGTTCCTGTGTGCAACTTGGTAAGACTTTCTTAAAATTGATAATACTTTAGTTTAAAGTCATTTCTAGGACGTTTAGTGGGACCGATTTTGATGATAGTTTTGACGGTTCATACAATGCCGGTACATCCCGTAATACTGAAGACAATTGATTTCAAGAATTCTTGTTGATAGAAAAACTAAAAGTTCAGTTCAAAGCAACGCTGTTACTTATGTAGGTCCTAGTTTGCTATCTGTGCAGCCGAGCGAGTCTCGGCCCAGCCCTGAGCGATCTGATACTAGTTGTTCCGCGCCGATCACTGGTCCTGTTAGTCAGTTTGTTTCTATAATCATCCTCGGGGGATACTTACTATTTTGTGGATCTGCTCCGGATATTACACAGTTTATTACCACAAAAAGAATTATACCGTTACGGAAAGTTTTTATCATCGTTATATAATTAAACTTAATTATTAACCAAAATCCTTGCTGATAGTAAGTTGGCACTTGTTAACTTTTCTTTTCTTTGCTTAATTCGCTTGATTATAAAGCACAACTCTGGAGAAAACATTTCTTATACTTGTTCTCATATCATCATAACGTAAACTTTTTAAGTCAAGCTATATGGAAACGTTTCTACAGGCGCTTAGCGCTACCGCAGTTGTTTTAATAAGTTATTAATTTTATTATTAATTAAATTACTATATATCAGTAGATGCGTCACACTGATTATACCGCTTTCTGGTATTATTTCTTTTATTTCTTTGATTTTTTATTAGGTTTTTATTTTATTCGTCAGGCTAACGTCCTACCCATGTGAATCTATATTTACTAATCATTTTTCTTACAGCGGGGCGAAGTAGGTTTAACTATATTCCTGTGCTCCCCACCCCACTCATGTGGGCATTCCTTTCCTTACCTTTCGGTTTCTTCCTGACCCGTATATTTTACCGCCATAACTGAGAAATTTGTTTTAAATTCTTATATTGCTTGTTAATTAATGTATATTTTGGCACCGTTTGATTAAAATATAAAGTACCAATAAAAGGCATTCAATATAAATTTCACATAAGAAACAATATAAACATAAACAAGTATTTAATACGTCAAAGACAACATTATAGTTCTTATTGACATCATGGCCGTGAAAACAGCCATTGGATGCCTTGTTTAGTATACAGAAAATCCGCGTTCGAATATTTCTATTTCCTCTCAAGTTTACGTAACAATAGATACTCAAGCAAATTATTATAGCTATCTTTTAATTATTTGGTAAATTGTTGCATTATGGACAAAGGTAATATAAAAATGACAACTAGCAATTAAAAAGTAAGTATTTCTTCCCCCGAGAATTAATCAGAAACATTCAATCTACTTATAGTAATGATATAAACTTCTTGCCTGACAATGTATTCTAATGGGAAGAAAAGATAGCCGTAACTACAAACAGATTTTGGCATATTGTCATGGGAGAAAAAAAGCATTTACTACATACAGGGTGTTGGAAGTTCCTCAGATTGGCAACGACATTAAGTGCTCCGGCAACCGAGTCGGCAAGAGACGGTCAAGACTGGGTACTTATATCCTGCAATTGACAAATACAACTATCGGGGTCAGTGGAATAAACCAGTTATCTCGATATAAAATTAACGGCTGCCAGGAAAGTAGCAGCGTTTCGATGCAGCTATAGCTTTCCACAACAATCATTCGACAAAACCCTCTGCTAATAAAAACCTAACTAAAATAGAAATATAATGTCCAAAAAGTGAAAACAAATTAAAACGACAGTTTGTCCCCAAAATATCCCGATAAATAGCGGGTTGGAACTCCGAGGTAATATGTCAGGACACAGTGTCTAATGAATAACAAAAAAAAAGAATCCAGTGAATAAGTTACCTAAATTATCTTGTAATGAAACCCACCCAAAGCAGAAAACTAAATTGAATATTCACCAAATGGGACTACAAAATCTACGACAAAGTTTCACTGCCAAGCAACGTCCCATTAAAAGTTAATGTGTTCAAACAAGTTAACTTGCGCCCTGATACCAAGTTAAACAAAAAAAATATATCATGAAACAAAATAGTAGAACAATGTTGCAAAATAAAATAAACATCGTACAAAATAGATAAAAAACGCAGTCCTAATAGTAGAAGGTAGTCTAAATCACAGCAGTACATTAACCGCAAGGCAGTTTCCAAATTACCTTGTTACGCATCATTTGGCTACACAACAAATTTATTTTACTAATTATCCTAGGAAACATTTTCCTGTAGAATTAAGTGGGTCATAACGCATTACAAATATGGTTTTGAGTTTCCAGCACTGCTCGGGGAATAACTTATAATTTATTATTGTATTTTGCTGCATAGACGTGTTCTCTCACTCCAAAGAGATGTGCGTCATTGCTTCGACCAATGAGAACGTGCGACGATAGGTGAGGTGTTAACAAGTTGGTGAAACGAGCACCATGATTTCAGGCTACTTTAGGCTACCGTATCTAAAAGTTGAAATGACAAGTCATTTGCAGTGAATTGCCGTTGAATTCATACCTTCTCCTTATCGCTTAATATGTGTCTGTTCTCCGTTTTAATGTTGTAGATGATCAACAAACTTCGCTGCATCCCCTGAATAGAGGCCACTGTACCCATACGAACCAAGCGTACGTGTTAGAGGAATAATACATAGAAATTCGCGTAGTGATCGCCGTAACACAATAATTCAGTAATTGGCTCTAACCTTAATTTAACTATCTAAATGAATAAAGATAAGCTCTGTAATGGTGCTAATTATTATTCTTTTTGTATTGTAAAATCTATGCCATATTATTACGCCCCCTGTACAAAAATCATTATACCTGTCTAATTGACAAGCAACAACCTGAAAGTTTAACGGTAATGGTACAATATACGACACGTAACTACATAACTTACTGGTACTCATAAACTATAACACAGTAAGTGTGACAAGACAAAATAAAACATATAAGCAACTCACTAATCAACAAAGCAGCCAAAATGGCTTCATAATATTGTTAGTAATTTGAATAGAAACCTCCAATATGTTTACTTACTTACTAAGAAAATTTTACATTCAATTACTAATTTAACATGCGGTAAACTCCGAGTAAATAATGTTATGGTGTCCATATAACGTTGTGCTATAACAACTATACCATGACGACTGTCGTTCAAGTAATTGATAAGGATACTTTAATGTAAGATATGATCATATTATGACAACCAGTTAAAGATTACTTTATCCAAACGTTGGTGTTCCGTTACCATAATAATAAAAAGAACGATTTAAATGTAGGTACTCAAAGGTGGACGATCGTTGTACGCTGAATTGGTAGCTGCGATCTGGGGCAGACTGAAGTTGATATGGTTTGGCGACAATATGACACTGTCTGATGTCGTGGTTTAGAGGTTAAAACACCTAGCAATACTAGGGCGAAGCATGAATCAACGTCGAAATAAGGTGGATGGTATCACAAAGTATAATACATCCGTCAAACCAAAACGTAATGTAGTAATTTACAGGGTTGTCTACTGGATATAATCAAGATCATAAATTCAGAGTGTAGACAATCAAATAGGCTTCAAACATCTAACTTGCTTGAAATTTGATGTTAAAAGAGGTCGGGGGGGGGGAGAGTTCCATACGTCGAAATGGCCTCGTTCCTCACTCAATTCAACCAGAATTGCAGGCAAATAATCGTGGAAGAATTAAAAAATTCCAACTAAAACAAAACTTCTTTACAACAAAATATCAACATTCAATATTACCAAACATGATTAAAAAACAACTTAAGTGATGTGTTCCTCATCATACTCAGGTCTTCAGTCCTGGAACTGGTTAGACATGTACCTTCATTGTTTCCTAGTCTGAAATAACCTGCACATTTCCCTGAAATTTGCAGTCTGCATCTATCACTATCTGCATGCGAAAGTCTGATCTCGGTCTACCTCTACCTCTCTTTTCCTATCTCTGCTTGTAATATATCCCGTACTATTCCTCAAAAATGCCTTCGAATGTATCCTGTCCTTCTATTTCTCCTATTTTTTTTTGTTTTTCACAGATATCTTTATTCCTCTACTATTTCTATAACCTATTTGTTACTAACTTTGTCTATCCATACTATCATCATCATCGATGTGTTCCTAAAAGACAAATATTCTTAAAGTGCCTGGACAAACGCAGACCTGTGATAGCTCAGCATAAAGAAATGAAGGGGATTATGTTTTAACGACGTCAATAATTTGGGACAAATATAGACTGAGGGAAATAGAGGACCAACGTTATGAAACTTGAGTGTTTAAGATTTGATAAAACACGCGGGATAAAGGAACTTCGGTTGGGGGAAAAAATTATAATGCCCAACCGTGAAATTAGAATTAAAGAATTTTAACCACCTTACAATATTCATTCTACAGAATATTGAAACGAAGAAGGGTATACGCGTAATTATAAAAATTTGTTACTTCTCACTACTGAAAAGTATTTTATAATATTCATAAGATGTAGTTTTGGCATGCAAATGTGATATTTGAAATTTGCTAGATCGTTGATTCAATTTTTCCGGTATAAAGACAATTATCCGCTTTAAATCTTCATTAGATACATGGTTAATTAAAAAATTAACATCTGGTTCTCTCAAACTGCTTATCTACAGCGAGTTAGTATATTAATCGATTGTACGAACCACATTAATTAGTTTGCATAATTATTCCCTAAATTTTCGAGAAAATAGTTTTACGGTGTCTATGATAGTAAGACATCGGTCAGCCATAGCAGTGATCTATAGCTTACATAGAATATACGGTAATTATGACAGAGATGACCGCTTAAGAAATGCCGTCCTCGGTCTACAGCGAAGCGGACACAAATTCCACAACCTCCAAGCTTTAGATTTATTCGGTATGGAGTGTATGCCCCTTCAAAAAAACAGTCATTTTGCGGTTGAGATTTGTTTATGAAATTTGGAGGCAGCAATTTTGGCAAGATATAATCCCTAAATTACGAGTGATTATTATCAATTACTCTCCTACAGCTTCCACGTAAATGAAAAATAATAAAAATTTAGCTATTTTATTTTGAAGAAATCTAGCCATAGTAAAAACATCCCAGAGTTCAACGTTATTCAATCTAGAAAAGAATCTAAAGCAAAAACAGTTAGTTTAACAAGCATGCTAATAAATTGAATCAAAACCTGTTATATATTGCACTTCACTTACATACCGGTCGAAAGTGATGTGTAGAAAACTGTTGAACGAACTGGCTTACCTGAAATAAAAAAATATGTTACTATATGAAATACCTAAATTAAATGTAGGTAATATAATTCTAACATTGCAGCGATTTCTTCAATATTTTAATCTGTTGAAATGGTTTACACGTGTTTTAAGACAGTGTACACATAGTAGTGTTGTGCAATCATAATTTTGTAGTAATCTTATATAACAGAGCATTGCAGCTGGGTCATCTTGCTAGTTGATCGTATAGCAAACCCGTCTGCCTAAAGATTAAGAAACGTTAATTATCTATATTCGTTATTATTGTATTTTTCGTTGTGATCGGTTGTGATTCCACTTATATTTAATAAACCGTTCATTATTACAGTACACTTAACTAACAAGTCGAGCTAGATGTTAAAAAATATGCGCCTACGGATGAGTTATAATTAAAATTGTATTTTTTAACAATGGTGTTGCAAGAGAAATTTATCAGACTTAAGTAACGACAAGCTTGAAAAGAAAAACTTTTAACATCGTTCTATTCGACAAATCAATGAAGATAGAATTGAAAATAATAAAAAACTTGTATTAAATACGAATGCCTTTAATCTATGGAAAGTGAGACTAGATTTTTTTTTTTATTATTCGATTGATTTATTATCGTACGTACACCTTGTAGCTATTATCTTCTTTCGCCAATATCATTGGTTCTACGCTCTTAAAGACAAATTCGTTACGGGCGTTTGAAGTGTTAAGTTATTAAATTTGGAATTGACCAAAAGGGGCGGGAATCCTGTAACAAAATATGAATGCGCCGGCTAACTACAGTGGCCCGTGGGTGGATCCCTATAACACAAAATGAAGAAAATACAGCAAACTCGAATAATGATGACAAATTTACCTAGGTGCGATTTCAAGCTACACTACCATCACTCACTTTGTGTGGTTTTCAATCCGTCTAGTTTATAAGCGCCAACTACGTCTAGTCTAGTAAGATTCTTTCTGGATGACGAGTAACTCAGAGGATTTTAATTACTAGGTATACCCTTGGTGAAATGAATTTCCTTTAAAAAAGGCTACCTGTATATTTGAGCAAATAAAACACAAATCTCAACTCATTTTGCTTAATCCAGTCTAAAATAACATATTACAGCATTCCTGTGAACAAGTATGAATATAACAATTTTCAAAATTTTCTACTTATTCAGTTAAATTTGTAAATTTGAGTGCTACACGGTCATACAATTTCTCATTTATTACTCTCCAACGGTTAAATTTAATCGAATATTTTTAAACATTTTTAATTGCTTTTTTACATCTTTTACCTTTTTTAAAAGTTGTGTCTAATTATTTGATTGATCCTGCAGATAAAAAATATGTTCCTTATCCGATTCTAAATTTTCTGAGGTTACGTCTAAGGAACTATCGATTTTATTACTAATTTTTATATTATCTGTTCCCGGAACAGCGCACGATCAGCAATAGTATTACCTTTACCTTTATGATGTACAATGTCAAAATCCTTTACTAAAGTTTAATAGCCCAACAACATAATCTGCCACTAGACTTTTGTAACGTATTTAAAGAAACTAAAGAATGATAGTCAGTAATTACGGTAAAATGAGAGACTTCAATATACGCTCTTAACTTTTCAATGCTAAATAAAACAGCTAAATATTCTTTTTTCCATAACTGTAAATTTTTGTTTACTTCGTGTAAGTAATATAGAATTATAACCAATAACTTTCTGTTTACCGTTTACCCCCACGTCTGTTGGTGATTATGACTCGTAAGTAATCAATTATTCGAGTTCCGGCGACTGTCTAGCGATGTCATTATCCCCACTTTCTCTGTTTCAAAGAGATATATCATTATCGTACCTAACACGTGAAAGATGCATGGTTGTCTATGATTTATACGACATGCTTAATTTTTTTATGTAACTAGGTAAATACATTGTAACACATGGTATGAAAAAGATTAAATCAACTGTAACTTACTACTCATGAATTTTCCATATACAGTCTGGCTTTTACATTGTATTATAAAAATATGATTAAAGCGTATATGTGATTTTCTTTGTATATGCAACTAAATAGTGAATTTAATTAATTTAACTAAAATTTCTAAAACCTTATTTCCAGCTTTCTTAAAATGACGATTTCGCTATGAAAATTCAGTTATAATTATTTTATTTACACTTTTGTGGATTAAATTAATTTATGAGCCTAAGTTCGGTTTCAATATGTATTTAACAGAGATAAGACGATTCTTTTTGTGGTTTTTAAGTTTATGACTTAAATAGAATTACCAATTTATTGCAATGCAACGCTTTTAAACACTAGTGTAATGAAATCAAAATTATATACAGTGTTTCAATAATGAGTTGTTCGTTTTAGATCACTTTTTCCTCCTTTTCATCCGGTTTCTTTATAACGAACGTCAAAGCGTTACAAATTTCGCCACGAATTTAATACTTGGATTTCTTTTTCAAGTCTTTTTGATTTTTGGCCATTGCAGGTTAGTAATTATAGAAAAAATACCCCGTACTACTTATCAATTCTATTGCGTGCTTTTATATCGGCACTTTTTCTGTTGCTGTATTTTCTTAAACTCGGGATTGAAGCGAAAAGAGTGGTATGCATTTTATTCCGTTTATTTCAGTATTTCAAGTGTCATCTAGAGTCACTTGTTTGGCGTTGAAAATTGGTGGTTAAAGAAAAAGTATCTGGTACCAATTCTGTTTCTTGTGTTTTTGAGTTATTGATGCTCGTTTGTGCAATGCTAGTAATAGCTTACTCACAGGTAAAAGTTTGCATGTTTCGATTTTAAACAACATGTTAATGCCTGAACTCCTCTGCCAGATCAATGTTCTCACCTTGTATACTTGTTAATCAATTTTATATAGCTCCGCGTCAAATTGCGCAACAGTTACTTCATGCTAAATTTATCTTATTTTTCTACCATTTTTTTTCTAACATATTCCATACCGTCTTCAATTGTAAAATTGCTTCTTGCGCAGTTTCCTGTTTAAATCGTTTGGATTTTCCAGCATTTTGAGATTATTCTGTCATATCCTCTTTTTGTAGATTGTAATTTTTTCAACCTTGTGTTCAGTATATCTTTTTCATTCGTAGTCAAGTCCACATTTCGCCTTGCCAAGAGTCCAAATCTCATATTCACACAGACTTGCAATCTATACCATGTCCCTGAAGCTAGCAGCTAGAAGTAATAGCAAATTACCCATCTCCTCAATTAGCCACGCACTTCCACCAATCCGCAAAAAAGTCACCCCTATTTTAATCCAAGATGGCGTAGCTCCGCCATCATTCTTTCCTATAATACAACTTTCTGTAAGTAAAAACGCTCATATACAATAACCATCTTTCCTAAGCAAGCTAAAACAGTCGATTGTAAATATCTATGGCAAGCTGTACCTTTTTATTATATTTTCAGAAAGACATAAATTGTGTTACTGCGTACCTAATTTCTTGCAACTTACAGACTTAATAATTTTTCTTTGATATATACCAACAGGCCGCCGCTGGTAACTTTTTTCTAGGTTTATATAAAAGACGCACTTTTATCAAAAAATCTACATTTACGTATAAAGGTTCTCAGCATATATTCATTAGATTTTAAATTCTACATTCAAACAAGAAAGTTATACATTGTTTTCAGAAATATATCAAGCGGCATCCCGCACTACTTTAATTTTTTTCTAAGTTAATGAAAAAGCAGCGAATTTGTAAAGAAATTTACATTTAGGTATAAAAGTCCTCGGTATATAGACGGCAAATTTCAAAGTTCCATGTCCAAATAAAAAAATTATTAATTTTTTTCTAAACTGTATAAAGAGGTCGCAAGCACTACTTTAATTTTTGCTGGGTTAATACAAAAGTATCTAACTTGTAGAGAAATCTGCAGTATAGGAATAAAGGCCCTTAGTACATACGTGGCAGATTCTTAAATTCCATGCTCAAATAATATTAATTTTTTCTTGAACTGTTTCCAAATAACAAGTGTCAATTTTTTGCAAGCATTGTTTAAATTTTTTCTGGATTAATATAAAGGCAGCGAACTTGTAAAGAAATCTACATACGCGACAGAATTTTAGATTCCGTGCTCAAATAAAAAGTTATTAATTTTTTCTTGAATTCTATCAGGTGGCCGTCAACACTACTTGATTTTTTCTGGGTTAATACAAAAGCAGCAAATTTTCTTATTTGAATATAAAATTTAAAAATCTGCAGCGTATGTACTGAGTGCCTTAATACCTAAATGTAGATTTCTTTCGAAATTCGCTGCTTTTGTATCAAGCCAGAACAAAATTTCAAATCTTGCTGGCCACCCCTGATACAGTCCAGAACAAAATTAATGACTTTATTTGAATATACAATTTAAAAATCTGCCTCGTATGTACCGAAAGCCCGTATATGTATATGTCGATTTCTTGGCAAAAGCGTCTCTTTTGAATACACCTAGAAAAAAGTTAAAGTATTACAAGCGGCGGTCAGTTCTAATATTTCACAGGAACTAATAAGTTTGTAATTTTCAAAGAATTAAATATGTAGTAACGCAATTTATGTCCTTCTGAAGATTTGATAAAAAGGCTTGCCATAGATATTTATAAAAGCGTTGATTTAGTTTTCTTAGGAAAGACAGTTATTGTATAAGAGCGTTCTTTCTTACAAGAGGTTGTATTATAAGAAATAATGAGGGCGGAGCTAACTGATGTTAGACTAAAATAGGCGTGGCTTTTATCGTGGATTGGTGGAAGGGACGTGGCGCATTGAGAAAGTGGGTAAATTGGCTGTTACTTCTAGCCGCTTACTTCACTGTTGTATATTTCGATATCTTCCTATTATTGTTTACTACTTCTCATGACTTCGCTAACCACAGATTCAAGATAAAAATATCTTTTTATTCCAACCTTTCTATCTCTAGTTTTAAGATCATATTACACGTGTTGTTTTAATTTGCTGTCCCTCTTTTCGTGATGTTGCTTTTCATGCTATATTACTTGCAGATCATTGTTAAATCTTCATGCATGCTGTTTATTTTCTCTTCAGTCTGAGTTAATAGAGCTATATTATCTGCGAATTTGCAGCCCTACTACTGATCTTTGGCTTTAATCCCATTAACATTTTCATAAACGTTTATATACCTTTATAGTTGACTTCTTTGTGAGCGTTTGCTTCCTGCTTCGTTAAAGATTAACGCAAATTCTTGAAAGATGGTTATTTAAATCATTATCATATTCTGTTGTCTTTTTCTTATCACGCGATTGATTAATTTTATGGCAGTTTTCAAAATTCTGCATTCTTCTTTATTCCAAATTGCTATATTAAGGTTAAGGGCTTTAATAGTTTTTAATTCTCCAGCAACTTAGGTATTGATTTTTAGTCTCTTCATACATACTTTTTAAGGTTTTGCAATAAATAAATCTGATTTTTCTCTTTTATCGAGTAACGTATATTCCTCGTAATTCAGCGAGTAACGATTCTCTTGCTATATGATATGTTTTGGTTAATTAGACATATGAGTCCGCTCGCTCAGGAGTAATTTTTTTATATCTACAACTTTGTCGTAGGACATGTTTAGGCTTCATTAGGGCTGAATTTACAGGTCATAATAAGTTAGGATCACAACTTGTTCCAATGATGTCTGTCTACTACTATTTTCAACTTCCTCCATGTTCTCGGGCATGGTACATTTTAATGAAATGTCTAAATATTTAAAAATTACTGAACTTTAGGTTTAAATATGATTAAATATTATCTTATTTTCAAGGTTCTCGATTTAAATGTATTCTAAAATTTATTCATTTCTCTTAGTCTTTGTAAGTATAACTTTTTAAATTGGTGAAATTGCTATTGCTTGGTAGAAACATTTTGAATAGTTACGCTCATTTGATGGATTACTGATGTAAAAAAGAAAAATTTAGACGTTCTTCTAATTTCTAATAACATTCAAATTTGTTGTTTTTAAAAACAGAATCCCTCTTCAGTAACTCGTTTTGACATCCATTGCCAAAATTGTACGCATGCACGGTACCTAAATTAGTTTGCAATGCTATTCAAGAGGATGCCAAGGAATATTTCACATAAGCAGCAAAAAGCACACTAAATCACTGAAATCAACAATATGTTAACAAAAACGGTGCCAGCAACTCTTTAGAGGTATTACTCAGAATTATAATAGGTAGTCTAAATCAAGAACAAGCATTGTATTTAAAATTACAAATTTAGCTTCTAAGGAACAAACTGACGTATTAAGAATTTCCAGATGAAGGCTGTTGGCACTAGTGCATAAAATCACCCACATAGTATGCAATTCAGTAAGATAATAAAATGCCATTTTTAAATCATAAAACATTTAATGGTTTTATTACCTGGCATAGGATGTCGCATTGCTAACTCTGATGCTCAAGTACCACAATGAGTATCATTTTAAAATTTTATTGCAACCTTGCTCAACTTCGGTTTAAAAGCTATTTCCAAAGGAATTACAGTAGTGTATTTTAGTGGTTAACTAAAGATTGCAAACTCCTTTCATTAGTAATAACTTTCAACGTCTTACTAAAAATTTTCATAAACAACACAACAAAAGTTGGCTTAGTATTGAAAACGTTTACTAAACACAGCACAATCTAGAAAGCAAAAATGGAAACAATCGCTAAAATTGTCAAAAACACTACCAGTACTTAGTGATGGATTCGAACCGAACCGAACCTTGTCCTAGGTTCGGTTCGGTTCGAAAACTTTTTAGTCCGGTTCGGTTCGCGGTTCAGTTCGAAAAAATATATTCCGGTTCGGTTCGGTTCGAAAAAAACGAACCGAACCTCGAACCGAACAGAACCGGTTCGACATTTTGATATTTTAAACAACTAGTGCGTTCAACTACAAAAATTTAAATGTTTAATGTAGTTTTTATACTTAGTAGTTGCTACTTTCAAATAAACCCAACATTAATTTGCTTTAGATTTTAGTAGCATAAATCATATTAATACTATTTGTCCAAGTTTGATTTTTCAATACGTACTATCTTTAACAAAGCGTAATTACAATTAGGTTAATAGTGAAAGCCGCCTCTAAAATTTAGAATGTGTTAATAATTGATGATTTTTACTAATGTCACTTCTTTACGGTGAAAGAACGATATCACACGATCTTTGTAATTATTTTTATTGTAATTTTAGTTAGTATAAAAAGAGTATCAAGACGATAAGGTGTTGCTGATTTCTTATACAGTACAAACAAAACGCTGTTTGTCAGTTTATCTTTATTATTATTATTATTAATATTTCTTTTAAAGGACAATATCAGATGGTTTTCGGAAAGAATCGTAACTAAATTTCAAATAGCGTTTACGTTTTTCATAATAAAATATAACAGTATTTATGGCACGGGAATTATGTCTGCTTGTTATTTGCATTATACTGTGTTATTTTATGTCGGCATTGATTGATGCCGCCATGAGTCATAAACTTCAACCTTTGGTTTTGAGAGAAAGTTCGGGGTCATTCTTCTGGAGTATCGGCTACATCTAAAGACGTTGGTGGTAATGGCCACATTAAATAAATCGTAAAAACTATGGAACCATGAGTTTTGAAAAACCATTAGTTGAGCGATTATGTACAAAAGAAAAGGAGATTAATTTTTGCTACCAGGTCACATTTTTTAATATTAATAGAGAGCTGGTTTTCATACAAAAGTAAAAAATTAAAAATGATGGATTAGTAATACATACTTAACTAAGAATTAAATTGTTTCGTTTATTCTGAAAACTTCTGTAGTCTCTAGACCGTGACCTCGGCTTGTATATGTTTAAAATTGTTTTCAACACGACTTCTGTTCATTAAATAAAATAAGCCTGTTTTTAAAACCAAATTTTCAAAATCATTTTGAGTTTCTTTAATATCTAATACTAGTTATAAACAAACAACAACTTGAAATAAGCAGCATTAAACAAATCGAACTAATCTAGAATTTTTTGATCTACAAACGTGCGTCGATGACAAAATTTATTAGATATGTAACACTAATACCTATTACATTTTTTACCTATTGGCTTAAAACTCGATGACCATGTACATTAGAAAATCATTCTATTTCTTATATGCTTGCGACTAGAGATTTTTAACATGTGCATTTGGGAGAAATGACATGTTTTTAGTGAAATTTTTTAACTAAATTTTTATTCAAAAAATCGAACCTTTCGAACCGAACCGGACCGAACCTTGAGCTAGGTTCGGTTCGGTTCGAAAAACTTACCGGTCCGGTTCGAGGTTCGGTCGAACCTGTTTGGTTCGTGTCCATCCCTACCAATACCGAAGCTCAGTTTTATTTATAGACAGTATCCAGTGTATATGTATTAAACATTTAGACTATCAAATGGTAAATGAAAAAGGTTAACCAAATGTCATTTGGTGTTCATAAAGATTCTTTGCAAAATGCATAAATACTATGTGATAGTGGTGCTCTAATCTAGTGAAAAACCGATTATTTTTTTCAAATTACGCACGACGGTTCAACACACGTTACTGCACCAATTATGGTAAGACAGGTGCAAAAAGGGCCCCGTTTATCAAACTCCAACTCTAGTATGCTTTCTATTCGAATTTGGCGAGGAACTAGACAACTGGAAGCAACCAACAGTTCGATCTCGTTTGTCCTTCAGATGCCACTGAAATAGAGAAGATTTGTTTATGTAAGAGCATGTATTCATAATTAGAATTAAATAATAAAAGTTTGATTATTCAATAGATAAAACAAAGTAAACAACTTTTTGGTGGTGAAGTGGGCCACCCTAGAAAATGCCGCGAAAATATAAACCGCTGCTTGTAGAAAGACGAAAGACGAAATTGTCAATATCCAGACAGACACCTATAAAAAGCCTTAGAAGAGTTAAGCAAAGAAAGCAAATCGATAAAAAAAATAAGCCAGGAATATAAAATTTCAAGAACAACCTTGAAACGAAAACTTTTAGGATTAAATAAGGGTAAATATGAGAGACACAGTTTCAAGTGGCATTGCAGAAACTGGCGTTGTTGAAACATTAAAGTTGTGTGCTGAGTGGGACTTTCATTCACCAAATTAGACTTGAAATTATTAATTAAAGGTTGTCTAGCCTTTGTTGTTGAACCGTAACAAAGTTCAAGATTAACCTTCCCGGAGATGGAGATGTTATTAGGTTTTTGCAAAGGCTCAAGAATTAAAGTAACGGTTTGGTCAAAATATTAAACGTGTTTGATCAGCAGTAAGCGTAGAAGCTATAAATACATATTTTGATAAGTTGCAACTTTCACTGGAAAATGTGCAACCCGAAAGTATAATAAATTATGATGAGACAAATTTCACTGATGATCCGGGAATAAGTGAAAGTACTATGTAAACGTGGAACAAACGTCCTGCAGTCATAATAGATTAAACAAGCACATCAGTTATGATGTCAGAAGCAGCCACTCAACTATTATTATCACGGTACGTTGTATACAAAGCGAACAATTTGTATCCCACATGGATTGAGGGTGCACCATCTGCCATAGTGTTTAATAGAACCAAAAGTGGGTGGTTTGATGAAAAAACTTTCAAGGATTGGTTTGAAAAGATGACACTACCTTATCTTAAAAAACAGAATCGGCACCACGTGTACTGAGAGGTGATAATTTATCAAGCCATATTTCGCGATTTATCGCTAATGAGTGCCAAAAATTTAACACACGTTTTATATGACTTCCCCCAAATGCCACACATCTGCGCTAGCCGCTAAATGTGGCGCTTTTTACTCCATTAAAAAAAATACCGTGAATTGCTAACGTTGTGGAAAAAGAAATACAAAAGAGCGCTACCGAAGCCGAATTCCCAATATTATTGAGGAATGCCATTGATTCGTTAAAATATGCATCGGGAAACCTAAAATCGGTTTTTGTTCCATGTGGAATTTACCCCATAGATATGCAGAGTTTTAAAAAAACTACCAGAAAATCCAAAATTCGAAACTAATTTACTAAAGGACCACTTAACCCAGCATTTAGTAAATATATTGCAGGATGGACGTGCACAATGTGTCAGCCAAAAATTGCACAAAAAACCGCAAACGAAAAAATACTTTCTCGCCAAAGCGTAAAAACTAAATCATCAGAAAGCAGCGATGGTGAATCTGAGATTAGCCTTCGTGATTCATTTAGTAATAAATCACTCCATTCTGACATATTATCAGATCAGGAATATTGCAAGGAGACAGTTCGCGCGCTAAAACAAAATGTTCTAACAAAAATCTTCAGCTTGGACAGTTTGTGCTTGTACAATACCCACCTGTCTTAGGTAAATGAAACTTACTATACGCTAGACAAATTTTTGGGAAAACAACCATAATTATGAAGATAACTTCAAATGTTGCATCATATGCCTTCGAGAACAAGCTAACTAAAACATGGAAACAACAACTAGAGTTACCGCAAAATTTGTAGATGCTCACGTCGCCCAATGGATGCTGAGAACGCGGTTCGGTCCTGATTCAAAGGTAACGATGCAGCAGACGTGATGATGATACGTCAGGTAGTAAAAATATTACAGTATAAGAAAAGAAATTTATTTAAATATGATTTAAGAGACGATTTAATTGAAACAATCAAAGTTAATGCGTTTTTAGTATTCAGTTTTAAAACGATTTGAACTATTTTGGAACATGGATGGATGACTACGTTCTGGACAAAGGCAACGACCAGCAAATTTGTAACGGTAAACGAAATCTTGTTTAAATTTAGAAAAGAACATATTTATAGAGTAGTTAGTTAAGATTTTTTTGTGTTAAAGTCTTTGAGTGAAAGTAAAATGTACAAGTCGATAATTTGATTAAGAGGGTAGACAAGCCTTCGGTGCATGTTTTCGCCAGTATATAAGAAAATAATTAAACCCAACTGATCAGGCACATTTAAATACGATTTTTAAGAGGAAGTTATTAAATTATACAACTTATTTCGATAAATTTTATATATAATAATATTTAATTAGGGAGTTATTTGTGAATGAAAATTAAGAGATTGGGATTTGTGACTACTCATCCTAATTATAAAAGAGAGGTTTCTTTAGACTGTATTTTAGTACAAGTGAGTGATTATTTTAAGATATTGTTCGTAAGACAAAGTTGTAGAAATTTTGGACTCTGTTTTTAGTATATGGGGTTTGTAACGAGAGGACGTGGTTTTTCATAAATGTTATATATATATATATATATATATATATATATATAATATATATATATATAGCCTTATATATATATATATAAAATATTGTTTATAAGAGAGCTGTTGTGGATGTAGTAATTACCATTTGAAAGATTGTTTGTAAAAGAATATTTCGTATTAATATTATAAATCTGATGCACTATTCTAGTAATTTTATTTGAAGAGAGCTGACCACAAATAAGTAGACATCGGGAAAATTGAAAACTTTCATCAGAAACATCTTTTCTTCAGGCAGTTCACAGCACTTTTATTGACGCCCAACGTCAGATCACATCAATCTGCAACCTCTTTTATTGATGCTCAACGTAGGGCCACACCAATCCACAGTGATATATATTGCTGTGATAAAAATTTTGTGATTTAAATTTTCAAATAGTATATCCTTTATATTTTTCCATATTGCAAAAGCTAACGTTTTCCTGATTTCAGCAACATATATTTTACGACATTGTTTGAGCTGTTAAAGATTAAGCTTTATTACAGTTCTATTTTCTTAAAATACAACGATCAAATCATATAACCTTTAAATTTTGAAAAATTATTTAGAACTCTGTGTCTTGTTATGCTTTATTTGGCTTCACAACGATTTTATTTAATAATTAATCGCAAAGGATTTTTTTGTATAATTAGGTACGGTGTTACGCATTATATAAAAGCAGTTGTGAGTTTTCAGCAATGCTTATGAGAATTCATTATTATTATGTATTTCGTGGGAATGGAATGTTATTTACCTCTCACGCTTCAAAATAAATATACTTCGTTGCTTCGATCAAGCAGAACGCGCTAACGTGAAGTTAGTCGAGAACTAGTTGGTGGAACAACGGCAGCCATCGTGTCATTCTACACGTAACAACCGTATTTTAGAGAACTGCGAAAGTGCTTTATAATGCACTGAAATTTACTTGCCGATCCTTGTATCGTATATGTTTGTTCCCTTATGTTGTAGAAAATACCAACAACATCACTGTAAATATAGACCGAATAGGCGTCAATCCCACCTACGTCCTGCAGAACCAAAGAAGGAGAAACAATACGTAGTAGCATTCTAGCGTGGTAAATGCCGTAATTCAAAAATTGATTAATTGGCTTTTCCTTATTTTAATTATTTAAATGGACGAAATGTAAATTTGTTTAATTAGTCCGCATGTTCATTTTGACAATGAATTAAATAATATGATGATTATAAAATATGTGCAATATTATTACGCCCTCTGTACGAGATAGTGATTACAGTACTTTTTACCTGTCTGACGAGTAATAGCCTTAAAATAAAACAGTCTGATTACATTTATACCATCTACGGCTATTTCCAAAATTAGTGTTAATCTTGGAATCTTTATATCAACGTAACTACCTAGATATCACGTAAAAATTAATAACTTTTGAATTTCACATCTAAAAAACGCCGGGTACACATTTTTACTACTTATATTTATTTGTATATTTAATTAAAATGTTGCAGCATTTACCTATGCACATAGAAAGGGTAAAGCAGGTTTAGCGGCCACTCATTACAGAAACACAAACATTTTTCTGCGTGCACATTAAATTTAGTAATTTATAATGAAAATATGCCTATTTGCAAATTTGCTATTTGTTATGCGGTAACTGTTATATAAACTCAGAAAACAATAAAGGGTTTATTTAATACGAGTCTGCTTCTAGATTTATTAACGTTGCTGCATTTGGCACATAAACCTGGAGCAAATTGATAGTGTAAACAGTCACTCGCGTTATAATGAAATTTAAAGATCTGTCCAAAAAAAAGTCTGTGCATAGTTTGTGATTCTAGCAAGTTTTGATATATATGGTATAACCTTACAATTACTTTCATGTGCTTGTCAGAATATTGTTCAACAGATTTGCGTCAAGAAACAATTACCAAGCTGCTTCGGGATTATTCTTTCTTCCAATTCTGTTAAATAGTTAGTAATTATATTACGGGATCCTCGTTCTAATATTTTTTGTCAGTTTACACCACCTCTCCTTTTGTAATAGAGATTATTTCGATTTGGTAGTAAGTCATTTTGATGTTCAGTGTCTGTCTTGTGACTATTGATGCACGTTTCTTTCACGTCTGCATACAACTAATATTTATGTGATAAGTTGCCATTACAGTACACTCTGAAATACGTGTTGCAGCTTTTCTAGTATATAGATTATTCGTACTGTAAAACGAAATCTATAAACCTTGTAATAGAAGCTACCGAAACATAAAAGCACCAAAAAAATTACACATTTACAGTAGCACAGCTATACAATCTCCAAATTGTTGGGCAAATCTTACAGAATAAAACAGTCCACTTCTACTCATCAAAACTCTTAACATTTCTAGAATATAGGCAATCTACGTACCATGAGGTGTCAAGTAAACAGCCGTTGCTCACCCTGATATGCTATTCCCTCAGGCAGGCTGTGAAGGGTGGTTGTAACTTTGCAACTGGTAACGAACAGTTACACCCAAAGGAAACATGAAGTATTAATATTGAAACCTAAAACATATGTTGAATCGGTTGGCAACTATCTTGATTTTGTAATAGGATAATTTATAATATTTCTAAGTATTGCATCAAGACCTTGATAATAAACCTTGTGTATACTGTAATGGTATCGTAACTCAATTTGTGTAATCACTTGACAACAGCATAAAGGTATTTCTTTAAAATTGTCTGATTAGGTTCCCAGTCAATAAACCATACCACAGTAAAGAAACAACAGTCATAAATTTAAATTACTCGTTATATGTATGACAAACACCAAGAACACTTTATAAAAAAACTTTTAATAACATATTAGTAAGAATCCTTTATTGCAAAAGCAACACACGAACTTATAGTAGCAACAGAACAACCAAACCAAAAGCGATTTTCAATTGTATTTTTAAAATAGCGACATTCAGGGAACTCTTGATATCAAAAACGCATGCCTAGATAAGAAACCAGAAAGTATAACATAAACATGCGGACTTGCGAATTAAATAAAGGACTAGCAAAGTTGGTTGCCTAACATCCGAATTTGAAATAATACAAGTGTGGCGAACTGGTCTATTCAAATACGTAGAAACTAAAAATGGTTTTTAAAATAAGGAGGCAGTGAATTTACAAATGCGAAATGGAACGTAACAAGCCTGCAAATAAAATAAACAAAAATGTTAATTTGGTTGGGTAATATTTTGTAAGAGTGATTAGTGTAGGTGAGTTTATTTTGTTATAGTGGGTATGGCTTTTCACCTTGGCTTCCAGCAAAAAACATGTGTGG
Organism: Platerodrilus igneus; assembly: GCA_036346225.1. NCBI lineage: Eukaryota > Metazoa > Arthropoda > Insecta > Coleoptera > Lycidae > Platerodrilus > Platerodrilus igneus. Next base: position 12,637,270 of record JARFIW010001380.1, read on the forward strand.
CTGACTTAAAAATCGAAGAAAAGAACAGCTCTAAATGATGCCTGACTGGAATAAGCGTGGCTAGAATGTATATCTGTTAAAGAGGTGTGGTTATTGAAGATATTGAAGTGATTGTTATTGTAATGCTACTAGCTTCATCCGTGCGGTTACAATATAAAACTAGAATTTTTGTATGACTTCGTTTTCTTTCGGGTGGTCTTGATAATTAATGTGGGTAAATAGTGCGAAATATTTTTTGTTGCTACGGGCTTGTCAGCGTCGACAAATATGAAATTACTACAAAGAATAACAATTTACAGGTTATACATTTATTTATTTCTAAAGAGAAAATCTAATCAATATTACACACCCACAAAAATTCTTAGAAATAAAAATTTTGAACGGCCATATGTAAATTGTGTACAAAGCTTGACTTTTCTTTACTAGTTCGGCAATAATTAAAACGGTTGGAAGAGTTTGTAATCCGTTATCTAACACGTTGTAATTAATTTAAAATTAATTGCACTTTTAAACATGATCAAACAAAGTTGTACGTGTATTATGTATGGTCTAGCTTGCATTCACGATAGGAAAAAATCTGTGTTCTAAGTAGTCTAGTCTGCTTCCTATGAATTTCTTTGCCGGTTTTATTTTTATAAAGTAGAAAACTCTGCATTTACTATAGAAATACACACACTATTCTGAATGTTATTCATATAAACGTCAGGAACTATGAGTCAACTACCAATTTAGAATAAACAAAAGAAACCTCGGTAAACAATACAATAATTAATTCTAATTGTCGAGCCACAACAGTTCAACACCATCCGATAAAAGTCGTCTGCCAAAGTCATCACAGTCGAAGTAAGGAACTATTTATAATTTGTATAGTTACGTAGATGTGTTAGTATAATACTATGAAGCTAAAAAATTAGTAATGATTCGCATAATCACATAAATTCGTTTATGTTCGCGAATTGAATACTTCATAGAATGATAAATTTATTAATATCAAAGCAATCATAAAAAAAGAAACGAGTTAAACCTTCTATACGCATAAAGATCAAATGTATTAGAACAAAACGAAGTCAACGAATTGCATTAGTATAAGGACACTATCCAAGCGTAATTAAAATCTTCAATTTAACAGTAAAAACTTTGTACTGAAGAACAAAAATCTGAAACTTAAAATGCTTAAAACTGAACTTCACTATGAATAATAAACGAATTTAAGTTGTAATAATTTGCTATGGGTATCTACGCAGACCAGGCTATTTATATCCGCGCAAACCACTACTACAGACCAATAAGATTCCGTGAATAACCCCTGTCGTAGGTTTGAATGGAGAGAAGAAAACTAAAAAAAAAAATAAAATAAATTCGAGCCGCAGAAATAAGAAGATTATCTTTTGATATTTCCTTTAGATAAGATTCCTTTATATAAGAAAGCCTAACTGTAAGTTTTGTTTGTTTTCTTCAGTACCGCATATTTAGAAGTAGCAATGATATAAACTTGCAATAAGGGAGCAATTTAAAGTACGCTACTATCAAGCACTAACAGTGCACCACGGGTACAACCAACATTAGAAATAACTTAAACATTAGCTTAAACATTATCTAAGGAAGAGCATATGTGCCAGACTTATAACTAACTAAACAAGAAAAGTCTGTAGGATAATGCTTATAACGCAATCCACTCGTACCACAATTATGTAGGTACCATATAATAAGTATATGCTATATAGGCTTAACAAGTATCAATATAACGACCTGTTGACGAACCTTGATACTGGTAAACTTGATATGCTCGTTGCTGGTTCACTGTTAACATTGAAAATCAGTACACTATACGTTCACTTACAATACATATTGCTATTAAGGGTTAGGGTGAACATGTTAGTACGAATTAGTACAAGTGGAAATCTTAAAAAGTTTGGAAGTTCACTGTGTGTTAGTATTAAGCAAAATCTTCAATCACTTAACTGCGTTTTCCTACTCTACTATGAGCCGTACTCGATGAGGGTGATCATCATCTCTCGGAAAGCAACGTAATACTTAGTGTTACGTCATCATCGAACAATTCGGTATTTGTGACAATAAATACCATCAGTGCATTCACCCTGCGGTTGGAGTGAAACATTATATACCGACAGTGGAAGTGCGTTGAAGAACACAGTCGCATCCGAACCCTTGCAGAAGCCGGTTGTATGAGAGCTTTTGAAAGCGACACCGACATCACCCGGTCGAGCGTGTTACTGGTGGTCCGTAAAAGGCTTTTGTGTGTGAACGTTATTGCCCACAGCGGCACAGGATAAAAGGTATTTATACCCTTTATTAAGTAGTTTGGTGTAGTTGTTTTTAATTATTACATAACCGCTCCACCGCTATTGTTATTGCTACAAAAAGCAATTGGTCCTTCCCTATAATAGCATATTTATATCATCTCCTTAACCCCATTAACCATTGGTCCTAATTCGATCCGCATTCGCGTTCTATGGTATACGCATGTCCTAAATTAAATACACTTTTGCATTTCAGCAAGCGTTTTTTAATTAATTAATGATTTAGCTTTAAATTTGTGTTCAAGCCCCATTTAGCGGGTTAAAATATGTACAATATTAGCTACATACTTTCTCTAGACTAAATTAAGTGATTTCGCCGTAATTAAAACCAGCAAGCGTTTTAATTACAAACAAATCATAATATAAAATTTGTTAATTTGCACTAAAAGCGATTGCGCGTTTTCAGTTTCACATACAACTTTCGTTCGGTTTACAACGTAAAATATTTAACACATTTGCAGGAGTAATAGAATGTAAAAGCTGCATTCTTCTTGCAATATGTTAAGCCACATGTTTTAAACTTTCCTGTGATCTTTTGATGGTAAAAGCCGCTCGGGTTGTTAAGCGGTACATCTTATCTAAACACTTTGTTTGACGAACCGTTAGTCATAAAACGTGATTTATTGGTTTATACGCTGTCTTACCTTTTCGTGCTTTGAACAACAACCCATAATATTTTAACATTTTTCGCGTACATCTGAGCGTTACGGTTTTATAGCATTTATTGTAGGCCTTTCACAATAACAGTCACTATGGCTCCGAAGAAGGCACATGTAGTAGAACTAGAATTACTGAAAACACGTATTATAGAAATGTTTGAGCTTAGTAACGCTATACAAAGTGACCCAACTTTAAAAACGTTGTTCCTTATTCAAACAAGGGGAGTACATGACCTTTACACAAATTTCAATAAAATTTTAGTTGCTGTCCTAGCTTCATGTGACGAGGTAGAATCATTAAATTACAACGCTGTACGGAAGGAAGTAGATTCCGCTTATTATTGCATACTGCTGCATCTCGAAACGTTGCAAGAAACGCGGGCACAAATCACGGAAAATGCTCCAAGCAGCACGGTATCAAAATTGGTACCGTTAAAACTCCCACTTTTTAATAATGAGGTAACTGAGTTTTCGTCTTTTATCGATTTATTTGACAGTCTGGTCTATAATAACGCGTCGCTGTCCAATATCGAAAAATTAAATTATCTTATCAGTTGCTGTACCGGGGAGTCTTTAAAAATCATTAAATCGGTACCCATTTCGGGAGATAACTTTATTATTTCCTATAACGCCTTGCGTGAGCGATTTAGCAATCCGCGCTTATTGGCAACTTTGCATTGGAAAGCAATGAAAGACTTTCCACCTTTAAAATCAGAAGACCCTAAGAAACTTAGGGCACTTATTGATTGTTTTTCAGAGAACCTTGCTGTTCTAACTAACTTAAAGTTTCCCACTGAACATTGGAACTTTATTCTAGTAGATTTGCTTTTAGAAAAACTCGATCCGTTCACTAGAAAACGCTTCGAACTCCAATCGGATCCGAAGCAAATACCTAATTTCGAGGATTTGAGATATTTTTTAACTCAACAATGTGTAGCGTTGGAAACCTTTTCTTCAACCGCACCTGTTTCTTATTCGACGACTGTCCATACATCTCACACATCAGTGCCTAAGAAATCCTCAGCGTTTCAGTTTAAACCAAGAGTTTCTTCTAACGTAGTCTCACTGGACACACCAAGTAGCTCCAGTGACTCAAAGAATTCATTTTCGCACCATTGTCCTTCTTGCAAGGGCAATCACTTAATTTACAGATGTCAATCGTTTCTAAAGAAAACTCCGACGGAACGTTGCGACATTGTCAAACGCTTACGCCTTTGCTTAAATTGCTTACGAACAGACCATGCGTCCATGCAATGCAAATCTTATAATTCCTGTCGAACTTGCGCCAAGCCGCATCATACCTTGCTACATTTTGAACCGCAACCTGCTTCTAGCCGTTCAGCTGAACCGACCGCTACACACATGCATAAAAATGCCAATAGGACGACGCAGTCAGCCTCTCCTATTCCGGCAAATGTTTTGTCTTCACAGACGAATTCAAATCTTGGGGTTACTGTCTTACTCTCCACTGCTGTTGTGGAAGTTCAAGACCGGTCTGGTAGATACAAACAGATCAGGGTACTCTTAGACCCTGGCTCTCAAGCTGGCTTTATTCGAGACGATTGCGTGAGCAAACTTTGGCTTCCACGCATGCGTTCTCAAGTTCCGATTTATGGACTTGGACAGACAACTTCAGCAGTCAATAGGGGTGCCGTCAGCTGCACCATTCGCTCTATGTTAGACTCTGAAAAATCTCTAGAAGTCACAACTTTTGTCCTTTCGTCAATATCTGGCAAATTACCTAGCGTTGAAGTTCCTAATAATTGGGAACACTTATGCGGCCTGCACTTCGCAGACCCGACCTGGAACTCTCCAGGAACTATTGACATGCTCCTTGGAGCAGATGTTTATCCGTTCATCATCAATGGCGGTGTTATACATGGCAAATTTCTTCAGCCTGCCGCCATAAATACAATTTTTGGTTGGACTATTATTGGTCCCACAAAAAGCTTGCAGTCTGACGCTGTCCAAGCATTTTTTACTTCTGTAGAAGATCCTATCGACCAGACCCTAAGGCGGTTTTGGGAGATAGAAGAGTTGCCATCCAAGCCTTATACTTCTCCGGAGGAAGAAAAGGCAGATCTGATTGTTAAAAACTCGTTTTCTCGTGACCCTAGCGGTCGTTTTATTGTTGCGTTACCGTTCAACGATACTTTGCCCGTTTTTGATGATTCCTTTGACATGGCTAAAAAAAGACTATTTTCGTTGGAGCGCAAATTGCATGCTCAACCGGAGCTACGCGCCCAATACAACAATTTCATGCAGGACTATCTTGATGCGGGTCATATGGCATTACTCGATTCTCCGCCCGTTGGGAACGATAATTATTTTTTACCCCATCACCCTGTGTTTAAAGAAGAAGGTCATACTTCTAAAATTCGTGTGGTTTTTAACGCCTCTGAAAAGGCTAAAAACAACGTGTCACTTAATGACACTCAATTGGCTGGACCTAGTCTCCAAAATGACATTTCGTCAATCTTACTTAAATTTCGCTCTCATCGTTTCGTTTTTACTTGTGATGTTCGCCAAATGTATCGACAAATTTTGGTTACCGAAGAACATCGAAAGTTTCAGTTAATTGTTTGGCGGTTCTCCGCAGAAGAACCCATTCAGACTTATCAGCTTAATACAGTGACCTATGGTATTAAGTCATCGCCTTATCTAGCATTAACAACTCTTCAGCAATTAGCCATTGACGAAGGCAAAAGGTTTCCGTTAGCCGCTGAGGCTATACGGTCAAATCTATATATTGACGATTTCGTCGCGGGTGGAGATTCTATACAATTGGCCCGCGAAATTAAAGATCAACTTATCCGACTTTTACATTTGGCTGGTTTTGAACTTCGAAAATGGAGTTCTAATTCAGTTTCTATTTTGGAAGGCATTCCGTCAGATTTTTGCCAATATACTTCTCTCGATTTCGATTCTGACGAATCAATAAAAATATTAGGTCTTCAATGGTCACCTACAGAAGATATTTTCTCATTTCGGGTTAAACCATTAAACCCAATATGTACAAAGCGCAACATACTTTCACAAGTTGCCAGAATATATGATCCATTAGGGTTTTAGCCCCACTAACACTTTTGCAAAACGCCTAATCCAGCATCTGTGGATGTTAGGTTTAAATTGGGATGACATCCCACCAGAAGACATTTCGTCTCAATGGCAGCAGTATCAAGAAGAGTTGCCGTTATTATCGTCACTAAAGTTACCACGTTGTTAACCCCCTTCGGATCCTTTTACTTGTCATTTGCATGGGTTTTGCGATGCTAGCGAGGTAGGGTATGCAGCGGTAGTGTATTTCCAGTTCATAAATCAAACTACTGGAGAAATAACTGTACAATTTGTAACCGCTAAAACAAAAGTAGCTCCAATTAAGCGCATTTCAATTCCACGTTTGGAATTATGTGCCGCCGTTTTATTAACCGATTTACTGTCTTTTACCATTCGTTCTTATCAAGGCTTGATTGACATCTCCGATGTTTCAGCGTGGAGTGATTCTACGGTCGCTCTCACTTGGATACGTTCTCCACCATTTCGTTGGAAAACTTTTGTGGCAAACCGTGTTAGCCACATTCAAGAAATCATTGCACCTAGCCGATGGTTTTATATTAAATCTTCGCATAATCCGGCTGATCCTGCATCTCGGGGATTAATGCCAAGCGCGGTTATTTCATGTTCGCTATGGTGGGCGGGGCCTGAATGGCTTCACTACCCTAGTGACTCGTGGCCGCCTCAACCAACATTGTCAACCTCAATTGCTGAGGTAACTACGGAAAAGAAGATCCTAACATTTGTCGCTCAAACAGATCCAAACGTCATTGACATTTTACTAAGTCGCTTTTCATCGTTATATAAAATCCAAGGCATCGTGGCTTACATCTATAGATTTTCTAAACCCATGGCTCAACGTCATACGGGTCCCTTAACAGACATTGAATTACACAATGCTCTCATGATTATCGTCCGGCATGTACAAAATGTTACATTTTCAAGGGAAATAGCTTCGATCAAGGCAAACCGTAAGTTACCTAAAAGCTTGCGAAAACTTTCTCCATTTGTTGATCCACAAAATATCTTAAGAGTAGGTGGGCGCTTGACACATTCTTCGCTTTCCTATTTCGAAAAGTTTCCTGCGTTATTGCCCCAGCGGCACCGATTAACCGAACTTATCATTCGGTCAACTCATGAAAGGTATTACCATCCCGGTGTTAATACCACAGCGTATCTTATCCAACAGAATTTCTGGATCCTTTCTATTAAAAATTCAATCCGAAATTATTTATCATCATGTCATAGATGTTTTCGTACCAAACCGGTCCTGGTAACTCCTCCTATGGGAGACCTACCGGCAACACGTATTACCCAGATCAAAACTGCACATGGCACATTAAAACGACCTTTGGTCAAACTAGCGCCGCTACCGGTATCTTAATTTTATTTTTATGTTTAGATGTATATGCACATTTCTTACATGTATAGTAAAATATTATTTTTACATATTTGCTTATTTACATATATATTTTTATTTTTGCATAGTTGGTAATATCGCTCGCTGTAGTGTACCACCCTATCTTTCGTTACCTGTTTTCCTAGCAAGGTCAAATCCCATGTGATTTCCTTCACCCAACCTACTTCCCTCCTTTTCAAAATTCTATGAATTTGGTGGGCGGTATGTTACGTCATCATCGAACAATTCGGTATTTGTGACAATAAATACCATCAGTGCATTCACCCTGCGGTTTGAGTGAAACATTATATACCGACAGTGGAAGTGCGTTGAAGAACACAGTCGCATCCGAACCCTTGCAGAAGCCGGTTGTATGAGAGCTTTTGAAAGCGACACCGACATCACCCGGTCGAGCGTGTTACTGGTGGTCCGTAAAAGGCTTTTGTGTGTGAACGTTATTGCCCACAGCGGCACAGGATAAAAGGTATTTATACCCTTTATTAAGTAGTTTGGTGTAGTTGTTTTTAATTATAACATAACCGCTCCACCGCTATTGTTATTGCTACAAAAAGCAATTGGTCCTTCCCTATAATAGCATATTTATATCATCTCCTTAACCCCATTAACCACTTAGAATCTGCAGAAGTCATTCGTAAAAACGTACACCTTTCAAATTAATTATCTTCAACTCGAATATACAACACATGTCTGGATAAACAAACAAAAACAAGAATTTGCAGAATAAAAAAGGAGACGGTAAAGTTGATTGTTTAACTTGAACATACTATAATTTCGAATAAACGACAATAGAGCTAAACCTAAACATACGAAAGCAGGAAAATGAACGTAACAAGTTGTATTTGCAAATGAACTGAAGATACATTATTTTACGGATGCGTTCTTTACAAAATAAACAAAAAATTTATAACCATACGCCCTAGAATGTATCGACCGTTTAAGATAGCTAGGTGAAATTTAGATTTTTCAATTATCCCAGGAACAAAAGGTTTTTTAATCACATTTTGGCTACCTATAATCTTTTTATGACGCCTAAGATAGGCGTATCCATGCTTCGATTCAGGGAGGCGCCCTGGAGAACGGGTGGATCAGCTACATTTCACCCTATGAATTTTTTTGTGTGAAGTTTAAACAAATGCTAACCGTAAAATAAAGATACCTAGGCATTTCTGTGTAAAAAAAAAAATTTAATTAAAGCCGTTTTTGAGTTAATTAAGTTGAAGCATTTGCGATGATAATACTTGCTTAAAAATCATTTAGTATTAAGACTAGGTTACCATTTGTAACATGTATCTCAAAGTAGATAAGCAACCTTCATACGAAATCAAAAATTGTTTAAATTACATGTATTTTCACATAACAAGTCAAGGTAAAAAAAAAACATTTTTGTCGGTTCCAAATATCATTCACTTCACTTGACCTCTAGCGGTCTAACGTTATGACGGACGCCCTAAGTCATTAATTACAGAGATATTGAAAGTTGAAAATAGTATTTATTTAACAATGAAACATTTAGAGCGCCTGCTCAAGGTGTCCTCATTTTGTTGTATGCAGTGTTCAGCACGATGAATCTATTGCTCTCTGGCAAGTCCTATAACATCAGAACGATTCTTGTTAGTGTGACCCTCCACGATCCTATTATCGAAAAATGGACTTTATTTGGTACGAAAAAAGGGTAGGTAGCCAAAATCTGATTAAAATATCTGTTGAGGTTCTTTAGATAATGAAGAAACCTCAATTTAACCTAGTCACCTTAAACCAGTGATAACTCCAAATGGGTACGTTTCAGGGTACATGTATAAAAAAAATTTTTCTGCATCTTGTACTGAAGAACATATTCTTAAAATAGTGAAGTTTTGAAACACCTTGTATATACAATTTAAAGTCCTTTTTTACAATCTTTGATTATGTTGACATCCGGTCATCAACATTTAGCATTTATCTATGTTATTGTACACACTTGACGAATTAATAAAATATTATACTACTGATCAAATGCAAATTTATGGTAAAAATTTTCAAAATAATAATGTACAGAGGGTTAAACCCAGTAGCTTTTAGTTTCCACAAGGTTTCAGTAAAATCTTCCCTTTAATAACCTTTTGTATTGTAGAGGACCTAGAGGACCTGTTCTGAATACAAATCAAACCTTTAATACGATCCTTAGCTGTTGAAAATATTCGGCATAGCCAGATTTTGATACTACAAACGTGAAAATCAAGAATAAGTTATTCTACTCTTCAATTACGATCGGCAAAGAAAGCTCGCTTCTAGCGCAAGAGCAATAGTAAGAATTCGTTTTTGGTATAGATTATTTGAACGGTTTTGAAAAATACACTGCTTCTGAACCGACCTGCACCTTAAAGAAGTTATAGAATACAAGAACGGGTAGAATAACTTGAGGATTTCAGCGAGTTAAACAGCCGAACTATATGTTTAACCAAATTAGTGGGGTCATTAGTGATGAACCAGACCAAGACAGGTTCCCGAATGAGGGCGGCAGTTCTTTCGGTACTTAGAGTGGCAGAGATCATAGGGATCGGTATGGAATTATAAGAACGCTACTGCGATGTGGAAGGCAACGAGAAACCACCACATTACTTTCCAAGTACCTAGCATACCAAAAACGTTTTCAAAAATGTTGACATCTCTGGGGTAAAAAATTCCGGAGTTAAAATAGTTCCCCCGTTGGATCTCCGGGAGAAAACTACTTCCGAGGAAGTGATCGGCAAGTCCTATAAGAAGAAAAGAGGATCCGGGAACAGCATACAAGTAGGGACGTGAAATGTTAGAAACACGAAGCAAGTACGCAAGGCTAAAGAATGTGAAAATTGAAATGAATAGACTAGCATTAGATATAGTAGGGATTAGCGACGTCCGGTGGCCAAAGTTGGGTTTTTTTTTTGGGGCGGTGACTTTAGGGTAAATCATACAGGATCAGAGGAAGGAAATTTAGGTCTGGTCATAATTATGCAGAAAAAAAAAGGACACTGTGTAGAAAACTACTTACAAACAAAGAGTACCCATGATTAGATTAGAATCTAAACCAGTAAATACAGTAATAATACAAGTATATATATATATATATATATATATATATATATATATATATATATATATGTCCACTTTTAGCAACAGTGAGGAAGAAGTAGAAGCACTCTACACAGATATTGAAGACATACTAAGAATCGTAAAAAGAAATAAAATTTTAATAATTACGAGAAGTTATAATGCAGTGGTAAAAAAGAATAGAGAAGGAGCAGTAGTAGGTTTATTTGGTTAAAGCATAAAAAATGGTAGGGGAAATAGGCTGGTAAAATGTTGCGGCAAAAACAAGTTAAACATCGCAAACACATTATTTCCACATAATGTTAGAAGACGATTCACGTTGAAAATGCCAGGAGATATAGGGAGATATTAAATAGATTACATTCTTGTTAGACAACAGTTTAGGAATCTAGTAAAAACCCGTAGAAGCTACCCCAGAAACAAATATACAGACTAACCGTAACATATTAACCAGAATTGTACAAACTCGGGTGGAAAAACAGGCTGAAGAACTAGTAGAAAAATATCAATTTGAGTTTAGGCGAAACAGAGGAACACGAGAAATCATTTTAGCTTTAAGGGTGACAATGGGGAAAGCAATACAAAAAGGAGAAAGCGTGTATTTAAGGTTTGTAGATCTGGAAATGAACAATGTAAAATGGCTTATACAAAGAGCAAACAGATGTAATATAATTAGAGCAGGGATGTACAGAAGTAAATATTAGGTAAGAGGCGAGACAGGGATGTGCACTATCCTCGTTAACTTTTAACCTGTATATCGAAGAGGCTAAGAATGCTGTTAAATGCGGAAAGACATGTAGAATTATTATGCATGGATAAACGATTGATATGCTTAGATTTGCAGATAATATAGCGGTATTAGCATCTAGCAAAGAAGAGCTACAAGCGGTTCTTAAAATGGAAACGGCACTAGCAGAGAGATACGGTATCAAAATTAACAAAAATAAACCTACGGTTATTTCTGATTACATTTGCATAAGCTTACGCATTTCTATTTTCATTAGGCATTTCTAGCAATCAAACTTTTTTGCGCAATTGTCATTTTCACAATTTTTCAAAGGTCGTTGAGATTCTTTTTAATTATCTACGGGTTTTTTAAAATTAGCTTTGTGTTATAGAAAAACGAGGAAAATTGATTTTGCTTAATATAGAAGAATATTGTGATTATGGACAATCGTACACTAGCATCTGATAACTTCTACTAAAAAAATCAGTATTTAAGTTTCTCGACACGACTGCGGAAGCACCAAAGTAGTACATTATTGGTGTAATCACCGCCTCATTTCCACCAGCATCCTCATTTCCACACACATCTGGACCAAATTTACATGTAAAAACCCACTATAAAGTCTTATTTTTTAAGAATCTCCTCCTGGCTCCTCCTTGCTCTCCTCCTTGCTCGGACACCCCCACAACCATTTTGATTACATCACACCCGCATTCTTTCCACCCGCGAGATAAATCTTTCTCCACATTTCCACCTACGAGATAAACCTATCTTGTTTGGTATCAATTAATATTAGAATTTTCTCAGCTACCCGAATCTCTAGGATTTTTTTAGATTGCATCACCCCCAAGGGAGCTACCCCAATTTTAAGATTTCTTACCTGTAGCGACTTTTGAGCGTTCTTATAAATTTTTTATACATGCGATACATCTTGTTAGCTTAGAATTTTATGCACATCCCGAATCTGTAAACAGATTTGAAATCGGACCACGCCCTGCAAAGTTATACCCCTTTAAAGTCCTGATCTTCTAATTTTGCTATTTGCTCTATAAGCAAACCTAACAAATAGTTTTCTTCGTCTAGCCATTGCATCTTTCGAGATAAATCTATCTTGTTTGGTATTAATCAATATTAGAATTTTCTCAGCTACCCAAATCTCTAGGAATTTTTCAGATTGCACCATCCCCAAGGGAGCTACCCTAATTTTAAGATTTCTTACCTGTAGCGACTTTTGAGCGTTCTTATAAATTTTTTTATACATGCAATACATTAAATTAGTCTACAATTTTACGCACAACCCGAATCTGCAAACAGATTTGAAATCGGACCACGCCCTGCAAAGTTACACATATACCCTCTGCGAGATAAATCTTTCTCCACATTTCCACCCACGAGATAAACCTACCTTGCTTGGTATCAATCAATATTAGAATTTTCTAAGCTACCCAAATCTCTTTAAATTTTTCGCATAGCTCCATCCCCCAGAGAGCTACCCCCATTTTAAGATTTCTTACCTGTAGCGACTTTTGAGCGTTCTTATAAATTTTTTTAGTCATGCGATACATCTTGTTAGTCTAGAATTTTATACACAATCCGAATCTCTAAATAGATTTAAAATCGAACGACCCCTTACCATTTTACACACCCTTTAAATTATAAATTTCCTGCAGCTCATACATAAAGAAAATCTAAAACAATTCTTAAAACTTTTTATTACAGACAATTTTTACTAATACAGTTTAAATTTTGTAAAACCACATTTCTAAATACATATTCACAATTTTTATTTTAACCTAGAACTTCTCATATCGGCTTATACTTATTAATATTTATTTCTAAATAGAGCACCTTTTCCAAAGACCAACCGGACCCGCATGTTTCAAATTCCCTGATTTTGTTCTTATGGTTTCGCTTAAGACCTCGTACATATTTTCCAGATTACTAGAAGACGTTATAACCACATTTTTTGTGTTAAAGGTTTCACATCGGTAGTCTCTTCCCCATTTTGGTGTAAACGCCGTAGAGTTCGCAGTAGACTTTTATTGCTGTATGTTGTATTCTTTTTCATTTATTAATCGAATAAATCGCTCTTTCTGCTTCCAAAGAAACTCAGGCACTCCATCGTCGACACTGGCGTTCTTTATGCGATAGCTAGCCATACGGTTGTTAAACGCTGTACTAACCATTTCTACACCATCGTCGTTAGTAGCGGTAACTGATGCATTTTATGTCTGTTGCTCCGTAGATGACCAGGGTATGCAGACTTTTTCCATTTCGAAACCTTTACACAAATTCCGTGGTTGTTTCGTACAAGACCCTTTAACAGATGGCGGAGCTGAACGTTTACTGCTTAATGACATACCGTGCTGTTTTTCCTTGTGTCGTTGTAGCTTATTCTTGTAAAAGCGATACCGCAAGACCCAGAGTTTAAGTACTTTGCTGCCGACGGATGTATAAGCAACCGTGGACGATGTTACACCACGACATTTGTTCTGGTGCCGTTTGAGAGCATACCTCCTGGTAAAGTGGACGTGACAGGGCTCGCATTTAAAAACGTTTCAGGTACCATTTTAGTACAAAACAAAATCCGCACTATAAGACTTTGGTTCAACTTGTAATCGAATTAACTAAAAAGCTTACTCTAGCGTACCTGATTTATGTTCCTTATAGAATGCATACCGAAGGTTTCCGAAGACACCGAACGATTTTGAGGATTCAGCGGGGAACTAAATGATGTCATAATCTTTGCTGTTCGTCCAATACATTTAGCGCCAATGCATGCACCTGGTTCGCATCGTCGATGGTGCGAATGCCGTTAGTAGAAACATCGGAAACGTCTTCCATGTTATACGGATCGCGTGCATATTAAAAATCCAAAGGGTGATAGCACACGCACACAAATTGTGTGCAAGTCGTGCTGTAGAAGATGCAGTGCTACTATAACCAAAACAATAAAACACTTTAAACCATTACTAAGGAAATACCAACTTGTTGTCTACAGGATACCTTACTAATAAACAATTTAATTTTAAATAACTTCTACGTCATATTTTAGGAAATGGAGGCTTGAATATTTTCTAAATGAATCACCAAGCGAAAGTATATGTTAGCGGTATTAAAATTAACCATTAATTTCCAATTTTACGACCTGTGGTTAATTATAGATTAAAATTTAATTTGTTCACGTTCGAGCTTCTCGTAAACTAACATATTTTATAGCAACAATGCGCTGTATAATACATGCATACCCTTCGCCGCGCTACTGCTATTCTTGTAATTGCTAGAAAAAGTCACTCTCCTTTTTACTGTTAGGACCGATGCAAAGCACCATTTTTTATACTTTCTATAGCCCATCGCGCACTTTTCGTCTGATAATTAAATTTTGCTTCTGTAGGCTTTTACACTTTCGCATAGCGGTCGGCCGCACGTAATGATTTCTAGAACCGGTAAGTACTCGATATCGTCCAAATAGAGAATTAGATGCTCGATGTCTGTCAACTTCCGATCCCCTCGTAAAGGTAGAAAAACTCAGTCAATCATCCATCTAAACTTCGACCCGCTCCTGTTCTGATAATTTACAAACATTTTCAAACGACAATGGGCTGAGAATTTTAAACCTCCGAGGATCTTTAAGTTGTGATCAATTACACATCCGAGCTACGCGTAAACTAACATATTTTTAGCAACTGTATAATACATGCATACCCCTTCTCTGCGCTACTGCTATTCTTGTAGTTGCTTGAAAAAGTCAGTCGCCCTTTTTACTGCTAGGGCCGCTAAAAAGCACCATTCCATACTTTCTTTATAAGTGTAGCACATCGCGCACTTTTTGTCGGATAATTAAATTTTTGTTTATGTAGGCCTTTACACTTTCGCTTATTTAAACATCTAATACGATTGATTAACCACTTTCGATTATTCTAACGGAGACCACCATACATCCAGCCGCACCGTTCTTTTGAATCCAACGATCCTATGGGCTTCACGCACTAACACCTGACGTATCTTTCCTACTATTTGTTAAACAAAACTACCGGTATCGCCATTGTGGACGTAAAAGATGTTTGTGGATGTGTACGAGAGTATGTAACCATATACATTAACCAGTCTAAGCTATTTTATTTAGTCCGCGAAAACTATTATTTTCTAAACCACAATTAATAATCGCCTTTATAGGTTCCACATTTCTACCATTTCCCAATGACTGGTGCTACGTACATGGAAACTTTAATTTCTTATTAGAGAATTCTTATTCTCCACGCACTGCTGCGTAGTTGCATGCCTACCCCTTTTGGAGGTATATGCTCGTTATAGGTTGTAAGACCCTCGGTTTTACTTAACTACAATTCGTGAGACCCTTTAATCTTTTTAATCGTATCTTTCTCGCCTACAATACAGTAGGACTTAACATTACTACCAACAAATTCTAATACTGGACCCCATTAAATACGTCTTTAATTTTCCTACAACTTTTTTGTTGACAAGTGTTATATTGTATTTATTATACGCGGGTAGTCACTCTTTTAAGATAAATATATTTTGTTTGGATCAACTAATATTAAATTTTCTAGGGACCCCAAATCTGTAAATAAATTTTAAATAGGACCACCCATACAAAGTTATACCTTTTAAAGACTAATTTTTGCCCATCTTTATTTAACTCCATCTTTAAAACCCTTTTTTCGCTAACCAAGACATATGTCTTAGCCAACCATCTCCCGGAAATCTAAAACCGCCGTGTCCCGCGAATACCACGTGGAGATAACACGTATACTCTGTCAACCAGGATAGAAGCCGGAAGGATTTGGAAGGTGGGAGAAGAACTTAAAATTATGGAATCTTAAAACTAATATATACAATAGATTTACAAAATCCATACAAATATAAACAACTATCTTATATCTTTACGCCCCCATGCGTAGATTGTTGTACTATTAGGAATGATGTCCTTTGTCATCTTCCTCGATAAACTAATTTTATTAATAAGCTGCGTATGCAAATCGTATTCTTTTACTCCGGATACATACGCAGACAAGTACTCGATACCATCCAAATAAAGAATTGGATGCTTGGTGACTGTTAACATCCGCTTCCCTCGTGTACGCCCAGACACATCCCAGCCCATGAGCACCCTGCGCATGCCACCTACCATGCGCACCCTGCGCGTACGCACCTGCCCATGCTCGATGCCCGGCACCCCTCTCTGTGCGACTGCTATTTCGGGGTAACGTCACAGCCTTTTATAAATAAAGAACAATGTTATATACTATTATAAAATGTTTATTCTGACATTATACATAACAAATTTAAAAATATTTAATGCCAAGCATGGAGTCATTTAAACTTAATTTTAATACAAAGTTATACACAGAAGACAGTCCTTTCTTTATGTTTGTTTGCAGTGGTTTTAATTTTATCTAATTTTATTCGCAGCTTAAAATTTAAATCGACACCCAAGTCTTCTATCTCCTTTTCTAACCAATAGTTTGATACATAAAGACCGTCTAGGTTTTCGAATTGTAAAATGTACCGAAGTTTGCCTCTATATTTAAAGTCTTTGATTCCGCCGAAACCAGATCCATTCCTTCGTGTAATTCTTGCAGCTTGTGACAATCTTTTAATCGCAGCTTTCCCACTATATCCTGCATACGTATCTTGTTAGCTTGATCGACTTCTTCTTGTCGGTATTGGAAATCCTTTTCTCCCACACACTGTTGCGTAGTTGCATTCCACCACTTTTGGAATATATGGTTGTTATAGGTTGTAAGACCCTCGGTTTTAAATGATCCGAAAGGTTCTTTACTAGGCAAATATACAATGTTTAGGGAACCCTTTGCGTGTGGTGTACGCCAAGGTTACGAAACCCGCATTCCTTAGTCGTCTTTGTTATCTGCCATTTTGATAAAACGTTTTAGAATAACCTTTTAAAAAGTATACGGATTTAGTACCATCCTTTTCTGCAAGAAACCTACATAACTAAAAGAGTCTTTCTTGCGAACAATACAAAGATGTGTTAGACAAAGAACATCTTATTAGAGAAAATGAGGAAGAATTGAAAGATTATTTTATGTGTCGATGGACTGACGTAGATACATCCGGGTTGTACAAGCTGTATGCATTTGCGGTTAGTAAGAAAGACTCTTTTAGTTATGTAGGTATTCTTGCAGAAAAGGATGGTACTAAATCCGTATACTTTTTAAAAGGTTATTCTAAAAACGTTTTCATCAAAATGGCAGATAACAAAGACGAGCTAAGGAATGCGGGTTTCGTAACCTTGGCGTACACCACACGCAAAAGGGTTCCGCTAAACATTGTATATTTGCCTAGTAAAGAACCTTTCGGATCATTTAAAACCAAGGGTCTTACAACCTATAACAACCATATATTCTCAAAAGTGGTGGACATGCAACTACGCAACAGTGTGTGGAGAAAAGGATTTCTCCAATACCGACAAGAAGAAGTCGATCAAGCTAACAAGATACGTATGCAGGATATAGTGGGAAAGCTGCGATTAAAAGATTGTCACAAGCTGCAAGAATTACGCGAAGGAATGGATCTGGTTGTCGGCGGAATCAAAGACTTTAAATATAGAGGCAAACTTCGGTACATTTTACAATTCGAAAACCTAGACGGTCTTTATGTATCAAACTATTGGTTAGAAAAGGAGATAGAAGACTTGGGTGTCGATTTAAATTTTAAGCTGCGAATAAAATTAGATAAAATTAAAACCACTGCAAACAAACATAAAGAAAAGACTGTCTTCTGTGTATAACTTTGTATTAAAATTAAGTTTAAATGACTCCATGCTTGGCATTAAATATTTTTAAATTTGTTATGTATAATGTCAGAATAAACATTTTATAATAGTATATAACATTGTTCTTTATTTATAAAAGGCTGTGACGTTACCCCGAAATAGCAGTCGCACAGAGAGGGGTGCTCATGGGCATCGAGCATGGGCAGGGGTGCGTACGCGCAGGGGTGCGCATGGGTAGGGGTGTGCATGCGCAGGGGTGCTCATGGGCTGGGATGTGTCTGGGCGTACACGAGGGAAGCGGATGTTAACAGTCACCAAGCATCCAATTCTTTATCTGGATGGTATCGAGTACTTGTCTGCGTATGTATCCGGAGTAAAAGAATACGATTTGCATACGCAGCTTATTAATAAAATTAGTTTATCGAGGGAAGATGACAAAAGGCACATCATTCCTAATAGTACAACAATCCACGCATGGGGGGCGTAAAGATATAAGATAGTTGTTTATATTTGTATGGATTTTGTAAATCTATTGTATATATTAGTTTTAAGATTCCATAATTTTTAAGATCTTCTCCCACCTTCCAAATCCTTCCGGCTTCTATCCTGGTTGACAGAGTATACGTGTTATCTCCACGTGGTATTCGCGGGACACGGCGGTTTTAGATTTCTCGGGAGATGGTTGGCTAAGACATATGTCTTGGTTAGCGAAAAAAAAAGGGTTTTAAAGATGGAGTTAAATAAAGATGGGCAAAAATTAGTCTTTAAAAGGTATAACTTTGTATGGGGTGGTCCTATTTAAAATTTATTTACAGATTTGGGGTCTCTAGAAAAATTTAATATTAGTTGATGCCAAACAAAATATATTTATCTTAAAAGAGTGACTACCCCGCGTATAATAAATACAATATAACACTTGTCAACAAAAAAAGTTGTAGGGAAAATTAAAGACGTATTTAATGGGGGTCCAGTATTAGAATTTGTTGGTAGTAATGTTAAGTCCTACTGTATTGTACGCGAGAAAGATACGATTAAAAAGATTAAAAGGATCTCACGAATTGTAGTTAAGTAAAACCGAGGGTGTTACAACCTATAACGAGCATATACCTCCAAAAGGGGTAGGCATGCAACTACGCAGCAGTGCGTGGCAGAATAAGAATTCTCTCTAATAAGAAATTAAAGTTTCCATGTACGTAGCACCAGTCATTGGGAAATGGTAGAAATGTGGAACCTATAAAGGTGATTATTAATTGTGGTTTAGAAAAATAATAGTTTTCGCGGACTAAATAAAATAGCTTAGACTGGTTAATGTATATGGTTACATACTCTCGTACACATCCACAAACATCTGTTTACGTCCACAATGGCGATACCGGTAGTTTTTGTTTAACAAATAGTAGGAAAGATACGTCAGGTGTGAGTGCGTGGAAGCCCATAGGATCGTTGGATTCAAAAAGAACGGTGCGGCTGGATGTATGGTGGTCTCCGTTAGAATAATCGAAAGTGGTTAATCAATCGTATTAGATGTTTAAATAAGCGAAAGTGTAAAGGCCTACATAAACAAAAATTTAATTATCCGACAAAAAGTGCGCGATGTGCTACACTTATAAAGAAAGTATGGAATGGTGCTTTTAGCGGCCCTAGCAGTAAAAAGGGCGACTGACTTTTCAAGCAACTACAAGAATAGCAGTAGCGCAGAGAAGGGTATGCATGTATTATACAGTACAGTTGCTAAAAATATGTTAGTTTACGCGTAGCTCGGATGTGTAATTGATCACGACTTAAAGATCCTCGGAGGTTTAAAATTCTCAGCCCATTGTCGTTTGAAAAATGTTTGTAAATTATCAGAACAGGAGCGGGTCGAAGTTTAAGTTAGATGGATGATTGACTGAGTTTTTTCTACCTTTTACGAGGGTATCGGAAGTTGACAGACATCGAGCATCTAATTCTCTATTTGGACGATATCAAGTACTTACCGGTTCTAGAAATCATTACGTGCGGCCGACCGCTATGCGAAAGTGTAAAAGCCTACAGAAGCAAAATTTAATTATCAGACGAAAAGTGCGCGATGGGCTATAGAAAGTATAAAAAAATGGTGCTTTGCATCGGTTCTAACAGTAAAAAGGAGAGTGACTTTTTCTAGCAATTACAAGAATAGCAGTAGCGCGGCGAAGAGGTATGCATGTATTATACAGCGCATTGTTGCTATAAAATATGTTAGTTTACGAGAAGCTCGAACGTGAACAAATTAAATTTTAATCTATAATTAACCACAGTCGTAAAAATTGGAAATTAATGGTTAATTTTAATACCGCTAAGCATATACTTTCGCTTGGTGATTCATTTAGAAAATATTCAAGCCCTCCATTTCCTAAAATATGATGTAGAAGTTATTTAAAATTAAATTGCTTTATTAGTAGGTATCCTGTAGATAACAAGTTGGTATTTCCTTAGTAATGGTTTAAAGTGTTTTTATTAAGTTTTTGGTTATAGTAGCACTGCATCTTCTACAGCACGACTTGCACACAATTTGTGTGCGTGTGCTATCACCCTTTTGGATTTTTAATATGCACGCGATCCGTATAACATGGAAGACATTTCCGATGTTTCTACTAACGGCATTCGCACCATCGACGATGCGAACCAGTTGCATGCATTGGCGCTAAATGTATTGGACGAACAGCAAAGATTATGACATCATTTAGTTCCCCGCTGAATCCTCAAAATCGTTCGGCCGTCTTCGGAAACCTTCGGTATGCGCTCTATAAGGAACATAAATCAGGTACGCTAGAGTAAGCTTTTTAGTTAATTCGATTACAAGTTGAACCAAAGTCTTATAGTGCGGATTTTGTTTTGTACTAAAATGGTACCTGTAAACGTTTTTAAATGCGAGCCCTGTCACGTCCACTTTACCAGGAGGTATGCTCTCAAACGGCACCAGAGCAAATGTCGTGGTGTAACATCGTCCACGGTTAAGCTTATACATCCGTCGGCAGCAAAGTACTTAAACTCTGGGTCTTGCAGTATCGCTTTTACAAGAATAGCTCACAACGACACAAGGAAAAACAGCACGGTATGTCATTAAGCAGTAAACGTTCAGCTCCGCCATCTGTTAAAGGGTCTTGTACGAAACAACCACGGATTCTGTGTAAAGTGTGCGATTTCGAAATGGATGAAAGCTACATATGCCGCATCCACGGAGCAACAGACATAAAATGCATCAGTTACCGCTACTAACGACGATGGTGTAGAAATGGTTAGTACAGCGTTTAACAACCGTATGGCTAGCTATCGCATAAAGAACGCCAGTGTCGACGATGGAGTGCCTGAGTTTCTTTGGAAGCAGAAAGAGCGATTTATTCGATTAATAAATGAAAAAGAATACAACATACAGCAATAAAAGTCTACTGCGAACTCTACGGCGTTTACACCAAAATGGGGAAGAGACTACCGATGTGAAATCCTTTAACACAAAAATGTGGTTATAACGTCTTCTAGTAATCTGGAAAATATGTACGAGGTCTTAAGCGAAACCATAAGAACAAAATCAGGGAATTTGAAACATGCGGGTCCGGTTGGTCTTTGGAAAAGGTGCTCTATTTAGAAATAAATATTAATAAGTATAAGCCGATATGAGAAGTTCTAGGTTAAAAATAAAAAATTGTGAATATGTATTTAGAAATGTGGTTTTACAAAATTTAAACTGTATTAGTAAAAATTGTCTGTAATAAAAAAGTTTTAAGAATTGTTTTTAGATTTTCTTTTATGTATGAGCCGCAGGAAATTTATAATTTAAAGGGTGTGTGTAAAATGGTAAGGGGTCGTTCGATTTTAAATCTATTTAGAGATTCGGATTGTGTATAAAATTCTAGACTAACAAGATGTATCGCATGACTAAAAAAATTTATAAGAACGCTCAAAAGTCGCTACAGGTAAGAAATCTTAAAATGGGGGTATCTCTCTGGGGGATGGAGCTATGTGAAAAATTTAAAGAGATTTGGGTAGCTTAGAAAATTCTAATATTGATTGATACCAAGCAAGGTAGGTTTATCTCGTGGGTGGAAATGTGGAGAAAGATTTATCTCGCAGAGGGTATATGTGTAACTTTGCAGGGCGTGGTCCGATTTCAAATCTGTTTGCAGATTCGGTTGTGTAAAATTGTAGACTAATTTAATGTATTGCATGTATAAAAAATTTATAAGAACGCTCAAAAGTCGCTACAGGTAAGAAATCTTAAAATTAGGGTAGCTCCCTTGGGGATGGTGCAATCTGAAAATTCCTAGAGATTTGGGTAGCTGAGAAAATTCTAATATTGATTAATACCAAACAAGATAGATTTATCTCGAAAGATGCAATGGCTAGACGAAGAAAACTATTTGTTAGGTTTGCTTATAGAGCAAATAGCAAAATTAGAAGATCAGGACTTTAAAGGGGTATAACTTTGCAGGGCGTGGTCCGATTTCAAATCTGTTTACAGATTCGGGATGTGCATAAAATTCTAAGCTAACAAGATGTATCGCATGTATAAAAATTTATAAGAACGCTCAAAAGTCGCTACAGGTAAGAAATCTTAAAATTGGGGTAGCTCCTTGGGGTGATGCAATCTAAAAATCCTAGAGATTCGGGTAGCTGAGAAAATTCTAATATTAATTGATACCAAACAAGATAGGTTTATCTCGTGGGTGGAAATGTGGAGAAAGATTTATCTCGCGGGTGGAAAGAATGCGGGTGTGATGTAATCAAAATGGTTGTGGGGGTGTCCGAGCAAGGAGGAGAGCAAGGAGGAGCCCGGAGGAGATTCTTAAAAAATAAGACTTTATAGTGGGTTTTTACATGTAAATTTGGTCCAGATGTGTGTGGAAATGAGGATGCTGGTGGAAATGAGGCGGTGATTACACCAATAATGTACTACTCACCAACTACTAAAGTAATATGATTCCCATCTAATATTCAGCACACTAAATAACATCAAAACGAACAACAGAGATCTCTAAGGCAGGAATTTAATCTATAACCCATACGTCCATAAAGAAGACTGTCAGGTTTCTGTCAAAATCAGGGTTACATCAAAACGAACAACAGAGATCTCCAAGGCAGGAATCTAATCTATAACCCATACGTCAATAAAGAAGACTGCCAGGTTTCTGTCTAAGCCATGGGGTACTAGATTACTCAAACGCCTATTAATAATGTTATTTTGTTCTTTTAAGTCTTACAAGATACAATGTAGAGGCCACTATAAAATTATTGAGATGCGAAGTAACTAAGCAAGGTGCACAAAACTCAATGAGAGTTCAAAGATAACCCCTCTTCAGCTACAAAGCATTTCTTAAGTCAAACTTTCCCTAGATGAAACGATCCATTCTTATAAAAATATCCATATCTTTTTGCAAAGTATAATGGAAGATGAAGTTAATGAATAACCAGAAAGTTTCAAAATCGGATGGCGTCCAATAGCTCAGATATTTTCGTCACTTAAGCAATTTAAAGTTACCTCAGCGGTATCAGAAAAGGTGTTTTTAATTTTTTTTAAATACCTAGCGGAAGTGCTAGTTGTGTCGGACAGTAGTTACAATCTTTTGTACTTGAAGATAAAGACTCTCAATGCAGTCTAAGGTAACCCGCGTACCTTACTTTATAACTCACAATTTATTAGTTTCACATGTGAAAAAAACCTGCTTCATAATTGCTTCATCAATGCATGCTGAATGTATCTACCATACACATTGTTATTTGATAAGCTAATATTAAGATCTTCAATCGGAGTCATTCTTGCTAAAACTCTAAAATTCGTAACACTAACCAACAGTTAGATAAGATAAGAATATCGGTAGTTTTCAATATGGAGGTTGTTTAAAAAATTATTTTAGTTTTTGATGAAATCAAGAGGGTAATTATAGCAAGAAGAATTTTTGTTACTCACTACCATAAAAACGACAGTTATAGTTTTACTGAATATAATATTCATACTTATACCCGTAGCAATAGTTTAAAAAATACAACTAAAACTTCTGATATGTGATTTGGAAGTGAATGAAAAGAATTAGTAGTTAAAAACAATAAGAATATACCTTTTCAAATCGTCAGAAATGCAAAAAAAAAACGCAAACAGAAAGAAACTTCAAACGATTCCTGAAAAAAGAAAATTGTCTTCTGCTTCCTTAACAACAGAAGAATTAACGAATAGAATCAAAACTTCGGACAAAAATACTCCAAACGGATTTACAAAGGAAATTGTACCATATTAGAGCAGTAGAGTTAGCTTGGTTGCGTGACGAAGTCTGTCCCTGTTTAATGCAATGTTTCAAAGAGGAGATTTTAAATTTTGCAACTCCAACAGGAAGGCTGGAGTATAACTCCATATTCGCAAAGGAGGTTCTAAAATTATGGCAGACAGTAACTGGATTGCACCAAACATTCAAAACCACAAAAATGACACTACTCGTTTATTTAAAAGATTAATATCAAAAAGAGGAAATAACATTAAATCTGATCAAAACAAAACTCCACAGAATCCAAGATTTAAGAATATGCCAATTGGTATAAATGAAATTAATAAATGAACCAAATAGATCTACCCCAGTTAAGTCAACTGTCAACTTTTGGAGTTGGAGTACAACAAATAATTAAAATCACCTGTTATAGCACTAAGCAAAGGAGTAGCATACAGACATTTCTAATTTAAGAAATGCGTTAATTTGATGGCGACATCTATAGCAGTAAAGAACAATGAAACAACAGATGTGAATACTTTAAATTAGATAACTGCACAAATTGTTACGTTTAATATTAATATTTATAATATGTTAACATTTATTATAAATAAATATTTATTTGTTTCTACATCTTTATTCTCGTTGAATAATAATTTTAACAAATACAATTTCTGTAATTAATTGAAGATTATCAAAAAATCCTTCTCTTTTTCGAAACAAATAATGCTACTTTTAGGAACCATAATCGTACTACGCGCTCGTGTGGTTTCCAAGCAACATTATTTCTCTCTCAAAATCAAAGAATTTTGTATTTCGATAACTTTTAATACACTTGTATTACCTTTGATAATATCGTTATGAGAAGCAGTTTAGCATACCGAGTACAAATGCCGTCCTGATATTTGTTCTAAGGGATTTTTGAATAAAGACATAACAATTTTGCATTTAAATAAAACGCAGAATAATTGAAATATCCGGCTGAAATCTATTCCAGGTGTGGTACACATGTTACGTTTAAGTATGGAATTCAATCTCGTTCATTTCACCACCGCGAGCACGATGGCAGCAGCAATCGATTCTTTGGAGCCAATTTTCCACCACTCTTCCACACATATCGGCCGGAATGTTAGCAATTTCGAATTCGATATTGTTCCTGAGTTGCTCTAAGATTGTTGGCTTGTTGGTATAAACCAACGACTTAACGAGACCCCATAAAAAAAAATTCAACGGTGATAAATCGCATAAGCGCGGTAGCCATTCGACCGGACCATTTCTCGAGATTACACGATTGCCGAACTTTATCTTCAATAGATCAAATGCTTGACCAGCAGTGTGGCATGCGGCGCCATCTTTTGGAACCACATATCAATGATGTTAAGCCCATCTAATTTTGACCAAAATAGTCGTGCAACATGACACGATAGCGAACGCCGCGAAAAAATCACACCTTCGGCATGAAATCCACACTACTTTTTGTGGATTCGATGGAATTTTTTGAAGCATATGTCGATTTGTTGCTGTCAAATAACGCGTAGATCTTTACGCAATATTCTCTACAATGTGGACTGAAAAATCTCCAATTCTTGTGATCGGCGTGGAATTGACTGCTTTGGCTCATTTTGAACTGAAACATGCGATATTTTAGGTACTTTGACCGGTGCGTTGTCTAACTGGCACAAAAACATTTAATAGTGAATATGTCGACTTGAATTTATCCACTACAGTATGCATAGTCCGTCTGGTGGGACGACTATTACGACCGAAAATTAGAATAAGCGCTCTTATAGTTGCGACCTCCGACTCAGAATTTCGGTAGTAAATTCTAATAATTTCCTAACGTTGCTCATCTGTGAACTTACTTACCATGATAAAAATGTAAGCTTTGACTGACGTTTTGACACCGACAGATCACAAAAAAGTTAAAGGGTGCGTTCCATATTTAAATATAAAATTATTAAGCCATTATTGAAAACCCTATATATCGCACTTAAGCGGATGCACAGTAAACAATTCGTAAAGTCAATATGGTTCTCGTATCACAATATTTTTCGAAAACCAAGCTTTTCAGAAAGTAATTCATTTATTAGAATGATATATTACATGAGCTTTCTGAGAAATCAAACTCAAAAAGTCTAGGTTTAAAGTTATGGTTCTGGTTAAACGATGATTCGTCGAAGGGAATTAGCTGAGATCTGTGGCGACATCTTTGTAAGTGTTTAAGGATTTATGGATTTCTGAAACATGTAAAAAGTTAATACTATAAAATTTTTAATTTTTCGTAAAAAAATAACCTAAGTTGAAAATTTACAAATCCATTTTTCAGTTAACGCTATTTAGAATAACCTAACTATTTTTAATTCACAATGTATTACAACGATTCCCAGTTCTATCTATAATCTATGATTCACCAATCTACCTGAACTTATAAATAAAACTCCGGTAGTCTCTATGACTTCGTAGGACACAATTTTGTATCTCACTTCGGAATGTAGTGTTTCTGCTTCGTTAATGGAATGGTAGTATTTTTCTATAAAAATAACTTCGTTTATTCGCTGAAATAGAATCAGCCTACCAGTTATTTTTGTGTAAAGTGTAAAAGGTGTGTCTTTTTTGTTAGCATGTTGGAGCGTGCGCGCGTTAAGCCAAATCGTTAAATCACGATAAATGACGCTTAACGCATGCCGTCATACTATAATTTACGGCAAGACGTACGATTATTTCTTCAGCTACTAAAAGTTACAAAACTCTTAGAGTAAATTGCAGGAAATGATTCAAGAATTCAGACGAATATTTGACAATTAATAATAAGATTACACGTACCCAGAAAATAATCAAGCATACTTTCACAACGGTGGTTTGTTAATAAGTAAACTAAACGTGAAAAGTGCATAATGTTCATTACGCCTTGGTACAATTCCAATGGTCCAGGCAATAAAAGTCAAAAACATCGATTAGAAAAAATTATTCGTGTAGTTTTGAAATTTGAAAGTTGTGATGGGAAATGCCAGGAACAACATACTAAAATCCCAGAAGGTGGGCTTGTGCTAAGGGGGTAGGTAGGGAATTTGTTTAAGTCGTTTTTACCAGTTTTTCGTAAATATTTTGAAAACTACGAGTTTTAGAAAAAACACTTTGTGTACAAAATTAATTTACATAAAATTTCCTACAAAAATAATCCCTATCATATTGCTGCGAGATTAATAGTTTGGAATTTAAAGAGAATAAATAAAGGCAGTGTTTAAAATTTTCTTAACATAGGTTTTATTTGAACAAAAACATATTTAGATGGTAATTAAAACAGATTATTTCCCTCATACAAAATATAACCAATAAGAAACGTTAAATGTATACCACGTGACGCGTTTAGAATTAAACCGACCGATGGTCTCGGGATTTTTATCAAACTATTATATACACCCTTGTCATTTTATAAGCAAAATTTTCCAAATTATTATCGTACACAGTTTAACCGATTAAACTATTAGGAAATAACCCTAGAATGGATATACACCCACAAATATCTGGGAAACGTCTACTTCCCCAACTGCAGCTACGTGGGTACAATATATTGATATGATTTCGTTAATGAAAAAGTTCGTTGTTGGAGAGGGTTATAGTACTTGGAAAGACCACTTGTTCTGTGCCCAACAAAAGATCCCTATCTTCCATGCAAGTGGTCACTTCCTGTATGCATATTTATGTTCAGAACATGCTTGCTTTGACAATTAACCGTTCACATGTGCTAGAATACTTTTTACATAAATAGAAGTGATTTTCCTTGGTTATTTAACAGACATACGTACCTTAAAAACCTCTAGTGGTCTGACACAAGGAAGAGGAATTAGTGATTCTGTATTAGCAAAGTGGTTTGTGTATCATCCGCAGCAGCTGTCATCTTTTCGGCAGTAAAAGTTTTTTCTGGAGTGGTACTTCCAAGTGACGAACAGTAAGTAGATTTCCGTGTATCACAGGGAAATAGATATGACCAGAACAGAATTAAAGTTTATGGGTGTTTCTGTAACAATCCGTCATTCTCCAAATAAATTATTATCAAGCTGTACATGTTGGAACCCAAATAATAGAAAGTATACTTGGAAATAACTTTATTGAAATTAAACGATCGAAAAAGAAAGTAGTGTTGTCATTCGTCAGTATGACTTGTACTATATAAAAGTAAACAACGAATCAATGGTTGTTGATCCTGTAATGATATTCCAAAGAACCATCATTGTAAAAAGGAGCGACGAGGAGGTTGCAGATCTGTTATGTTACGAATTACCCCCATTTCCAATGAGTCCCTTCAATGATGGAGGGAGGAATGAGGAAATCGGCTTCTTATGGTAAGTGATTCGGCAACAATAAACTTCTGAAAGAGTATTAATGTTGTAGACGGAGGCTTCCTCTTTTACAAAGTAAAATAGAATGTCGGGAGCAAGTTTCATTCAATTTGTGATCAGTATGTAACACCTTACGTTATCAAGCACTGTGGTGAAACCAGGACCGTGATTTTTGATGGCTATGGAGGTGTTAACTGCACAAAGCGAGTAGAACAGAAGCGAGGAGGCACCACGAAAACTTCTGCTGGTAATTATTTTGGTAAGGACATGAATGTAACCGTTCAACAGGATCATTTTCTGGCAATGAAAATAATAAAACAAACTAATTCAATTCATCATACTGAAAATGTCTACAAAAGGAATTGAAGCAAAAGTCGCTACAGGTGATGCTGATACTACCATCGTTAGATGTGGGCTAGAAAAAGCAAAAACTAATTCTACTATTGCTCTAATACGGGAAGATCTGGACTCGATAGTGCTAGTGATTGCTTTGACACCATCATATAGTAACGTTTATTTCTTGCAACTGGTCACGGGAAAGTAGAATCTAAATTATTTTCAACACAGTAACTGAAAGAACTTTGCTTTTCTCAATCCATCCTTCTTTTCACGTCTTCATCGGTGCCACATAACTTCAGCAAAGTAATAATGGGTCACACTATTTAAAAATAACTTAAACAGATAAAATATACCTTATAACAAACCATTTCAATCGCATATGTTTTATTCCAGTTAAGAAGACTTTCTTACAGTAGCTTCGGTTGTTTTTTAATTATTTATTTTCCATTTTTAAAACCATTGTAACTACGTCAGATAATATTCATGTTTGTGCGTCTACCAATACTTTCATAACTAAATACAGTACATATGAGATAGAACTTTAACTAAGTAACGTATTATCTGATTAGCATCGTGACGTTTAAATCAGGACTGTCCCTCTATTCAACATCCATTGACCTTATAAAGCAAGCCTACCTTGTGACGTCGGCATCTAGATACTTCTAGGTCAATCTGGTTTATTGTTTATATGTTTGAATTGGTTCTAGAAGTAAGTGTAGCATTTAACATTCGAAGATATATCGTTCTACTGCCTCGAGCTATATAAAGATAGATGTCGTTTCAAGATTTTATTGTTTTAACTAGTCTTACTTTACCTTTGCGTTATCTTTACTTTGAAGAATTTTGACTTCGATCACGACTATCACGTCATTCACTATATATTTTATATTAGCATTTAATAGTTTTAGAACATAGGTCAATATACACGTTCCTCATTAAGAAATACATACAGTCTTTTCAAATGAAATACAATCGTTAATCTTCTTAGAATATGCGACTGATGTTTAAAATTTAATTGAATACGCTTTCGTCGAAATACTAACGTACGTTTGTTATTAAATAACAATTCCCATTCCACATAAAAATTAAAATATTATACACGCGGCTTCAAGTAAAATTTACATGTAAATTTCTTTTAGGAATTTAAATTCTCTTTTTCACTAAAACTTTGAACACGATCCTTTTATTAATTGCAAAATGAAAATCTTTTAGAATATGTCCATGCATTTACACGTAATTTATACGCACGACTTTGATAATAAAATATGGATAAAACTTCGCGCAGCACAAAGTAAATACTGTTATTCGTATCTTAAAACACTATTCTTTCGACATTAAATTATGTAATCATAACGGTTTTTTAAGCACTTATACCTTTTATACCGGGCACTTCAAAAATTCGTTTTCTAAACTCATACATATCTACATAATTGGGGTTTTTCTTGATTTTCTCGTGTTGACGACCTTGGATGTTCATGAGATAATGCAACATGGCCTATCCATGAACTTTAATCACAACAATATATACATATACACTGTGTACAGTTTAAGATGCAGTATATGGTGATCTTGAAACTTGAACGAGATACGACCTTGGTTAAATATGAAGAAAGTATCACAATAACAAGGGTGTTTCAGAGCGGTTTTCAAATTTCTGAAATTTCTCATAAGTTACTAGATATAGACAAAAAAATCAAAATAGTTGATTTCTTGATTTGCTTGTAGCTAGGCCGCTAATTAAAATAGAAAGCTCAAATTTCGTACATTATGGTAATACAGCATTTCGTTTCAAATTGTGAACTTAGATTTTGTCTAAGGCGCATACATTTTGTGTACCGAAGTTCAACTATTTATTTTCTAATAGTCACTATACTGGATTTTTACATTTTTGAAATGCTGACAAAAATCTTTTCCAAAGAAGTATAACATGGCTATGTTTGATTGAATCAAAACATTAAAAATCACGAGACTATGTTTTCGTCGTCAACTTGAAAGCACTGTAGATTAATTTAAAAAAAAATTCATCCATATGCTTAATATTTAAAGTAAAATCGTTAAGCTAGTTCCCGTAAACATTATCCACTCATGTCACTATACTTTTGTATTTATTTTGTATTTAAATATACAGTGGGATTGATTTAGTACTGTATATTACGGCGCATACCGTATATAACAATACAATATAAAAGGGTTGTCAAAAAAACTTCAAAACTTTATAAAAAATACAACGTCTGCATTGCTCACAAACGCTTCAATTTAAATCATCGTTATTAGCACGCTCAAGAATACAACTCCTAAAAATAAACAAACACATAGTACAAACAAGATTCCTTGCCAGAACAATTGCAACATCGTATATATTAGTCAAAATATACAGCATTTGGAAAAGAACACGATGAGTAATCATACCGCTCTAACAAAGCACAAAGTAAAAAATAAACACAATTTCAGTTATAATAAAACCAAAATTTTAACGAAATAAACAAAACATGCGAGATTTTCGAAAATGATTTATTTCATCATCATTAGGTTTTCAATTCTGGAACTGGTTCGCGTATCTCCATTGTGTCCTATTCCGAGCTAATTGCCACATTTCCCTGACATTTCCACAACGTACATCTTTTACTATCTCTATGCAATAGTTTAATCTGGGTCTAACTCTACCTCTCTTTTTCCTTTCTCTGCTTCTAATATATTCAGCACAATTCTCTCGTGCCTTTAGTATGTATATGTTCTACCAATCCCATCTTTCATATTTTATACTACGTTCCACAAATTGTTACGTGCCGAAATCGGCCGTAAACATTCTTATAAGTTTTAATATGTAAGAATTTCGCGCCATAAATTTAAAAAGACTTGTGCGCGTATTTCCGTCACTTCAGATAGTGCGTTGCGCGAGATTTTTGCGCCGAAGCGGGGAAGGAAGTGGGGGATTTCCGGGAGACGCGTTGGAACTAGCCTTCGAGATGTGAACAGGTGTGGCTGTCTTGTATCTTATCGTGCCTTTTTTGTGTTATGTAGATCCCTTTTGCCCTTATCTTTGATTATCGTTGCTTATAAACCAGTTCCTGTCGTTCCCTACATATAGAAAGAAGATATTCGGATTTGGATTCAACCTGGCTCAAGAATTCCCACGCCCGAAAGATTAGCAAAGTAGCCGACGCCCGGAAGACTAATGAAGCCACGGCCGACCATCATGGAGTAATCCTGAAGGAAGCCCTACATGTTCACGTGAGTGCCCCATTGGGGTTTTCTTTAAAATTTGTTTTCAAAATTTGTGTAATTATGTTGCAATAATTTGCATATTGTGTGACGTCATCCATAATTTGCGCGTCATTTTTACTTTATCTAATATCGCTACCAACTGTCATCAGTGGCTCGCGTACCGCGACGGCGAGGTTGTAATAAAATTTCTTTCTTCCCCTACTCTTTCTAGAACTTCATTGTTCTTAACTTTGTTTGCCCTTTATCATACGTCTGTAGCACCACATTTCAAAAGCTTGTCTCATTACCATCCGCTTCTAACATTGTCCACGTTTCACACCCGTATTGTGCTCCATACATAGGCTTTCAGCAATATTTTACCTTGTTTCTATGTTTGTTGTCTTCGAAAATAGTAGTTGTTTCTTCTTGTTAAATGCAACACGGACTTGTGCTAATCTTTGAATTATATCTTTTGCATTTTTCCCATCTTGCGTTATTTGGCTTCCTAGGTAGCAGAATTCCTTAACTTCTTGTAAGTTTTCGTTTTCTATCTGTATTCTGGTTTTTGTCTTATTTTCCCCTCCTTTACATACTAGTATGTACTTCAGTTTTATTTTTGTTAATTTTCATACAGTATCTCTCTGTTAGTACTATTTCCATTTCACAGAGAGCTGCTTTTAACTCTTTCTTGCTAGATACTAATATCGCTATATCACCTGCAAATCCAAGTATATCAATCGTTTGTCCCGGCATAATAATTTCAAATGCCTTTCTGCATTTGACAGTATTCATTGCCTCTTCGATATACAAGTTAAAAATTAATGAGGATAGGGCACATCCATGTCTTACCCATTTCCTAATATTTATTTCTCTACGTTCCTGTCCTAATTCCAGTACCCCTGTTGACTCTTTGTATAAGCTATGTACCATCCGTCTATTTCTAATACTCATTCCAATTTTTTTGAGTATTTCGAACATTTTTCTTCATTTTACATTGCTAAAGGCTTTTGCCAGATCTACAAACCCTATATACATGCTTTTTCATTTTCTATTGTGTTCTCCATCATAACCCTGAAAGCTAAAATGGCATTCCGCGTTCTCGTGCTACTTCTAAACTCAAATTGATCTTCTTCTAGTGTTCAGTCCGTTTTCCATCCGTCTTTGTACAATTCTAGTTAATATTTTTAACACGTGTGCGGTTAAAATTATTCTTCGAAAATTTCCACATCTATTCGCACCTCCCATTTGTTGGTATAGTGACTTTGGTGTTACGTTTGAACCTTTTGGTCGCCTGTCTCATGCATATAGCATACAAGTTGGAAGAAACGTTCTGTTAGTGCTTGTTCTGCGATTTTTAGAGTTTCTGCTTGCACATTATCTATATCTGGTGCCTTATTATTTTTCAGACTTTTTAATGCTAGTTCAAACTCATATCAAAATATAGGATAACCCAAGTCATCATATTTAGTGTCTGATTCCTGTTCTAGTGCTACTAGTCCCTGTCCTGCATATAAATCCGCTGTATATTCTTGCCATCTATCTACTTTCCCTACATTTTCAATAATGAAGTCTTCTCCCGCGCCTTTTATATCATTGTTATGAGGATTTATATCTCTAAAATTCATTCTAATTAGTTTGTATTCTTCGTCTGTCTTTTGTATTTCCAGTTTAGTTTGAACCTCTTTATATTCTTCCGCTATCCATTGTTCTTTAGTTTTCCTGCACTTGCGAATAATTTCCCATTTTATAGCTTTGTATCTTTGTTTCCATGCTTCTCCTGGTCCGTTTTTGTATTTTCGATTTTCGTCTATTAATTTCCGAATATCCTTTGCTACCCTTGATTTCTGATTTTCTTTTTGTTTACACACCCAGAATATCTCTTCCCCCTATATCTAAGCTGGATTAAATGTTATTTTAATCTGCTTCTGCTTCTACTTCCTTAGTATCATAAATTTTCCCCGATGTCTTTTAACAATTCGTTTGACTTTTTCTCGAATCTTTTGGGGGTATCTTTATCGTTTAGTTTCTCTTCAGTTTATTTTTCAAATTTTTTAATTTAAGCGCGGCTTTCATAATTACTATGTTGTGGTCAGTCTTTTGCTTCTGCGTAGCTTCTGTGATCTTTTACGTGATTTCTAAACGGTTGTCTAATAAGAATATAATCTATTTGATATCTTCCTATATCTCCTAGCATCTTCCACGTGTATCGTCTTCTAGCATGATGTTGAAATAATGTGTGCTATGGTTAAATTGTTTTGCGCAAAATTCTATCAGACTACTTTCCCTATCGATTCTCGTGCCTAAACCAAACAAACCTACTACCGCTCATTCCCTTCCTTACCCACCACTGCATTAAACTGTCGCATAATTATTAAATTTTCATAAACTTTTACGAATCTTAATATGTCTTCGATATCTCTGTAGATCGTTTCTACCTCTTCCTCACTGTCGTTAGAGGTGGGCATGTATTCTTGTATTATTACTGTATTTACTGGTTGAGATTCTTACCTAACTATGATCGTTCTTTTGTAGATAGTTTTCTATACACAATGTATGAATTACCCTAAATCGCCCCAAAAAGCTTCCGCCTCTGGCAAACCCAACTTGGCTAATCCCTACTATGTGTAATGCTAAACTACCGCTTGCAATTTTCAAATTTTTTCGCTTAGCTATTTGCTTCATGCTTCTAACATTCGCCGTCCCGGCTCGCAAAATGTTCCTGGTTGTTCTTTTAAACTTGCCGATCATATCTTTCGAAGTAGTCCTCTCCTGGCAATCCGAATGAGGGACTATGTTAACTCCGAAATCTTTTACCACTGAGAATGCAATCATTTTTAAAACGATTTTAGTACTCTGTGTACTTGGGAGTTAATGTGGTGGTTTCCCGTTGCCTTCCACATCGCAGCAGTATGTCTAAGAATCCTATACCAACTCTTAATCTGGTTCTAATAAAGAATAGTTTTCTTTCAAAGAAGTTAATTTGAATTAGTTCTAGAATAAATGAACGTTAACTAATAAAAGAATACGTCACTTTTCCAAGAAATGTTCGAAAAGCTATTAAATAAGCCAATTACCTCTATCAATGAATAAACGTCCAAATTTGAGGAAGCGCTACTATTGGGAAGCCATAAAAATAGATGCGGACAATTTTAATAGCTCTAAGAGAGAGACACTAACAAAGAATGGAAGATTTTACGGCCATGATAACTTTATACAAATATTTCATTTAAACGCGAAATCAGCGTAATTATTACATCATCCGTGACTAATTTTCGAATCCAGAATCCAGAAAATGACGTATTGAGTTTTGTTATTATATAAGGACAAGATTTAATTAGAACGGGGTCATTTATTCTAAAGTTAAAAGACATGTAAGTTCATTCTTTAATTTATTTTACGACATGCAACATATACGTTTTGTGTAATTTATAATCTATTTTGTCAGCGTTCCACAAGTAACACAGAAGTTATCAAACGCAATTATTTGATAAAGTACAATGAAGATTTATCGCAATAATATAAATAATCTTGGTACAAGATCACAACTGTTGATTTCAATCGATTTAAAATAAGTGCACTTTCCAAATTGATATTTCAACGTCACAATTGGTATAAATGGAGATCTGAAATGGAACCAGGAAGTATTTAATACCATTAATTATAATGGAAATGAAATTATAATGGAAGTGCTATTTGACACTACCAACTGCAAATATGATTTCATTTTTTTGTAACCTAATAGAATATTCGAGTAAATTAAGCTAGAATAAGATTTTAATTTTATAAAAATTATTTGTCAGAAGGATAGTTTCCAGCAATTTAGAGGTCAGAGTTCGAAGCATTTTGACCTTTACTAAATTATCTGTCCAACGTCGTTGGTCAATTACACTGACAAACGAGGTAATAAAAGGATAGGTAAATAAATTATCCCGAGAATTTTAAAGAGAATTTTGTAACTCACATAGGAGATGTTTGGATTTTGTACATGTTAACAAGGATTAGGTGAAGATTATTTTAATAAGTAAGTAATCATTTTCTGTCTAGGCTTAAACTGTAAATTGTTTTTATAAGCGTTAGTATATATGTTTAAAGTAAGAGATTCTTTAGATAATGTGTATAAAAGAAGGATGTTTTTTAATGCATAGATGACTGTTAATAGATGTTTTTTGAAATATCTGCGTTTCACATTTCTTTTGATAAAATCCACAACAAGTTTTCCGCTGAACTAACTAAGGAAAAGGATACGGTAAGATAGTAATTTCATATTTTCTATTGCATCCTCGTGAATACAATTCGGCTGTACCCAAGTCACAGCATCTTTTGTGGCTCCCAACGGTATAGGTACTCGGTCATATATATGCTACATATTTAACACACCCTTGTATTCAGTTATTTTCATTCATATCTCCATCAGACATTTATTTTCCTCCTTTCCTTTTTTGCGACCGTTGATCGTGCATATAATCATCACAATTTTGCTTTTCTAATTATCTATTGAATGGAAAGATGTTTTTGTCACATGTTCAGTGTGATTGTGAAATAATGTAAGTGTCACTGGCTACCAAGCTACGGGTTCAATTTTTAAACACATTCCCCTTCTATATTAAGAAAAAGTTCTAAACAACGGTTTTTCCAGTATAAAAACTTAAGTTGTGGATCAGATCGTGTACGATAAAAAGATCGCTGTTTCGGTTAGATAAGCAAGAAAGACATCTTAAATTTTTAAGCGTGGTAGTATTCTATTCCTAAGAGTTGCGAAGAAAGTAGGCTTATGCAAAGTAACCACATAAAAAAATGGCTCCATACGCATACCATAAAGTAAAGTTATAAGTATTCTAATGTAAAATGTCATTTTTATCTATACACCTAAAAGCAAATAAACGCGATTGATATGTATCGAGGATGAGGAAGTTGTGTATAAATAATGAAGGTTATAAGAGTACCCAGTAAATTAAAAAGCAAACGCATATAACAAAATCACATGATGATCACCGCCGCAAATAAAATAAAGTGTTTTGGTGACATCATATTTAACACTTCTCACAAGCATATTTTTAGAAGTAAGAAGTCTTAAAGTTGAATGTGAGAAAAAGTTGGTTCTCAATAAATGCATGTGTTTAAAATACTCGAAAATCAACCTAGTCAACCTGTTCTAAAATACCAGTTTTACAAAAATCGGAAATGCATAAATCACGTTTTAGTAAAAGCGTTTCAAGATTTACATATGTTAACTTTACACTACAAATATTTAAATGGTTGATAATCAAGTTGGCACCACAATGATACTCCCGCGTGATAAAGGTGAAGGTCTCTTGAAACAAAAAGGAATTTTAATATATTATAGAAACGGAGATTGGTAGTGATACACATAAGCTGCACCCATAAATAAACACTTGTACATCTCACTAACGAAGAATCTTCTTCTAGTGTATTAAGTGACCTTTACGATCTCGTCTTATAAACGTCTTCAAAAGTTGCAATGACAAGAACGAGTATTCGAGCAAAACGAGTAATTCGATATATTACTATGTTAATTCGTCAGGTTGCTCTATTACAAATTTATTACGAAAACGACTACAAAATAGTAGGATAGAATTTCATATTACACCTTGAAATTGAGGGCATTTAGTCATTTCTAAAAATTGAAATGAGAACTAATTTGGTGTGTATTAATTTAATACATGACCGTTTTAGTTTTACATCATTGCACGTGGTTCCCGCTCGTTGAAGGAAATACTCGCCCATTCGTGTGACAAACTGACCGATGAGGTATGACGTTGCAAAATATAACAAAATGTACACAACTAGAATTTTCATTGTTACTCTGTACTTCGATTATACCAGTTATATATTTTTTTATAATAAATAAATGTAGGATGGTTCGTGTATGCTAATAATTATAAAACTACTAACAAATGGTTTAGATTTAAATTCAACAAGTCAAGTCTACAACGTTGTTATAAATCTAACATAGTACAAATATTTAAATATCTATATGAAATTAATTACTAATACTAGAAAATTACAAATTACTAAATTCGTTCATAAAACAACAAGTATGCATGTGCCTCATGGACCTTTTTTTCGGGCACCTCTAACACATGGGAGTCACTAACATGATACCACTTTTCCAAGGGAATTTCAATGTTGGCTTCGTTATTTTTACATTGTGAGGACGAAATATGTTTTTTATTTGTATGAAGAAATTGGCAATTGTCCCTGTTGTTTCCTGAGGGATATCTTATTTTTACGTATGCGTCATAATGACCACTGTGAATTGAGCCGCTATGTTGGTCAACACCATATAGCGAATACAACACATTAGATTGATTAGAATTATACGTTGTACTGTTTTGACGTTGTTTTGGCAAAATGGCGCTAAATCCAGTAACATTGGAACGGCAACATATTCACTTTGACTTAATTAAGTTTTAAGACCTTAAATCTCTTTAAATGTAAAATTAAAACCGTAGGTGGATTGGAAACTAAAACTTGCTTAATGACATTTGTATAAACAGTTTCATTATTAGATCTGCTATATGTCTTTGAGCACACGTGGTTATTTCCGGCAAGTAACGCACTTGCCGTGAATTCGTTTAAACAAGATTGCAAAGAGCCTTCGCCTTCTTCACAGTGGTATCTTAGAATACTGGTGCTTCCATCTGTTTCATTTATATCATAGTCTGTATTCATTTTCTTTTCTTGCTGAATATCAAAATCTCTATAAGAACCATCCATGTCCTTATCGCCATTAAAAAGGCAAGATGTATCGTCGTTTAGTAAAAGTGATATTTCTAAATCCCTTTTCGTAGTAATATTTTTATTATTTAGAAAAGCCAAAGGTGACACGTAGTCAAACAATTCATAAGTGTCATCGAGGTGTCTATTATTTCCACAAAATGTTTCGTTAGATGATTGATTGTAATTTGGGTTATCTGTAACAATTGATTTAAGTGCGGGGCTGTGCACTACAATACCATAAGTCTGTTCCCTTAAAATTTTTCTTATATTTTCATGTGTTTTCATTGATGTTTTCTAAATCAACATGCCATTCATATTTTGAATTGCTCTCTTTAACTTCTTCAGCTCGACCAATATTAAATATTACACTATGTACTACCTGTTTGTAGGCCATTTGTTGTTTTCTATTTTTTTTTTAATCTTGTGTTTTTCCTTTTTCATAAGACTTTTGATGATTTACTTTCTTCCAATTCTTCTGTTTCTTTAGGAATTTGTTTTCCCGACATTGGTAAACTTAAATCATGAAAGACCTCATCTCCATATGAGATATGCATACATTCTTGGCATTGTCATCTACTGACCAAGACATCTCGAAAAACTTGTTCAGAGAGAAATACCAATTCGAACTGATGTTCGTAAAACTTAATAGTTTTTCTTTGATCACTTTCAAAAGATGATTTATCTGCTTTACAACCAAGTTTCAATTTCTCTAGGATTACTGCTTGATGATTTCTCAAATTATCTTTGCGCATTGCTTCTAACGAATTCCGTCGTAATTCATGTGCGTCATACCGTCGGCCTCCAGCAAATTGTGCCATACTTTGTTTTGAAAATAGTAAGCTAGGATTGTGTGCTTCTGGTCTATCACTTAGGAATTCTTTTAGCGTTTGTACTAAAATATTTGTTAGGGGTTGCCGTTTTTTTGAAGTTTCATCAAATGAATCTAACATCAATGAATCTTTATTGAATGAATCTAACCTGTCACCATGCTGCTTGAAATATTGGTTAGATTCTAATGTTTCAGGAAGTAATTTTAATAAATACGGTGTTTGTCCAAGACATTGCATAACTGAATTGACAAAAACAAGTATTGCCTAAATTAGTTAAACCACGTATCATTGAACAGTTCAATTTCTTTATACTTTCTGGCATGTTATAAGTTATATTATTCATCTTTGAAGGTTAATCAACAGTTTTGTAATATGGAATATTGCAAACGTTTTCTTCGTCGAAGTTTAAATTAGTTTCAATGACTGGGTTATTGGGCGTTAAGGTAAAATGATTTTTCAAAATAGAAGCCGTATGTATGCGATTTGAATGACTTTGAGAATATGTAATTTTATTATTTTTAAATGGAGATATGAAAAACTCCTCTAATTGTTGTAAAGAGGGAAGCATACCCAAGATTGAAGCAGCATAACCCCTTTGGATTGCAATGCTTATCCTTTGAAAAAGAAACATTGTAGCTAGGTTGTCATATGTTGATTCGAAAATCCTCTTACCTATGTCTTTCAGAAATTCAATTGCTTGCAATCCGAATACATCAAGTGTTTCAACTGCGACTGGGAAAAAAATGTAATTGTCTGATAACTTTTTATATTTTCGGACCTTTAAAGATTCTGCAGCAACAGCTGCTGCGCCTGGTGTTAAAGCGCCTGAATTTATATGCGATTTCGCTAGAATATTGGTACATGTAAAATCCCATACGACTGGTTGCCGAATTTTCATGGAATCATAGTAATTCCAACGGGTCTCTTCCCGTCGTCGCCAAAAATACTATTAGGTTCTAAGATAGCTGGAATACCTGCGGTAACTAAAGCACGTTTGATAATGTCCTTTACCACTTTGTCTAGGTTGACGCCCTGTGGTGAAACGGCAACTTAATCCATGAGTTCCTTTTTCGTTAACTGGCGAACCGCATATACATGTGTGTTTGATGCATAATTGAGCTCCTAATCGTAATCCAACAGCTATTCTGAACGTCTCATTGTCTAATGTAGAACCTAACAAAGCTACTGGCAAAACAGATAACCAAGCTTCGCTGTGTTTCGTAGTTATTGCTTGAACGAGAGCCTTATTAGTTAATTTTAGAGCTAATTCCAGCAAGTTATTGGAAACAATGTCGAGCATTGGTTTATGCCATTCAATCTGGGAAGATTTGTTGTGCTTAATTGATGATTGCTGCACAGTTGACATCCACAGATTTTTGCCTTCAAAATAAGTGGCGTCAAAGCTGAATAGTTGACCTGGCAAAATTTCGCTCATTGGGGACACAGATGCGTTAAAAGAAGATAGAAAAGCGGGTAGGGATAAAGAATTTGCTGAACGTATTCATAACCCCCTTCTATTTACTGGAAAAGTTGCTTGATACGATTGACTTTCCTCCAACTTAATGTTAGTAATTGGTTCAAGTTCATATCTAGGAAACAAAATCATTGATATGACTTTAAGAACAGAGCACTGGTAAAATAACAAATGCGGATAAAATATATCATCATTTAACTCCTTAATAAGTTTATTGACGTCATATGCGGAACGCAAATGTTACCA
The DNA here is from genome assembly GCA_036346225.1 of Platerodrilus igneus. NCBI lineage: Eukaryota > Metazoa > Arthropoda > Insecta > Coleoptera > Lycidae > Platerodrilus > Platerodrilus igneus. The sequence continues at coordinate 12,678,660 of JARFIW010001380.1, forward strand.
CCCTACATTTGACTTTCCAATGCTCCACCCGAAGATACTACATTAGCCAGGAAGTGAGTTTTTTACCTAGAAATTTTGAATTTTGTCAAACCCTTGCTATTACAAGCAAGGTAGAGATCTTCCACGAGAGTGGCAACACCCACACGGGACGGGACATACATTTTACCTCTCATCCGAACAAGGGCGTGTTCTTGTGAAAAATGCTCTCCTAGCATTTTTCAAGCGGTCCGTACGTTAATCGAACCCGAGATCTTGGGAATAGTAGTCATACGCAAACCTATTTAATCCACGGAGTCCCACGTAAATGTTACCACAATATGAAGCGAAAATCAAGGACGGATTAAGTCAGTTGACGGCACCTGGCAGAAAAAGGTTGGAATTAAAAATTTTAAACAGGAGATTAAACCAACTACTTTTTCAAACAGATTTCTTTAAGTATAAGAAAGCGAATTCTTTTCTAGGACCTGTATGATATATTTAAAAAATTATAAAAATAAAAATTATATAGAAGTAATTTATAACTAATAACTTAACTTACAATAAATTAAATAAAACTTTTCTTACCTTTACCTTGCACACTCATTAATAATATTTGTAATATCCATCGCGTCTACAGCTTCCGAAATTTAAGTGCGCAGTTGTAACGCGGACACATTATAAACTTATATGGGTAAGGAAAATCTAGTCAAGTTGAACGGATAAACTAAATATGACACATCTTGTATGATAGATTTCATGAATGTTTAATCTTAATTTATCATGATTTTTCAAATTATGTTTCTATATAAATAATTCAGATAATAAGGTATAACATTATTTCAACTAAATACATTGTAACGATGACAACCGCAAATGCAAACATCTCAATATGGCAAAATACTGTGTATGCATTTCTCATGTGCAAGATAATTTGCAATACACCGATATCGTCCGTCTCGACTACCAGGAACATAAAAATACTCCATATTATAACATAATGCACATTGCATACAAGGTAGCGAATAATAGCATTATTATTAAACGTAAATTGAAACTTAATATTGTATCACTAAACGCTGACCTCAAGGAATATGATTTTATAGTGGGAGGAGATAGATTCATTGAATTTAATTATTCGCGAACCGGTAATATCAACACGTCCAAAATGTAGTTATACGAACACGTAATAAGGAGGACGTGACCTTACATGTGATTTTCCAATGCTCCACCCGAAGATACTACATTGGCCAGGAAGCGAGTTTTTATTACCTGGAAAATTTGGAATTTTTGCCGAACCCTTGCTGTTCCAAGCAAGGTAGGGATCTTTAACGTGCGTGATAACACACACACGGAACCTCCATTTTACCTCTCATTCAAACGAGGGTTTATTTTTGTGAAAAACGCTCGCCTAACATTTTTCAAGCGGACCGTGTCGGGATTCGGACCCGGGACGTTGGGCGTAGTAGTCACACACATATCACTACGCCACGGAGCCGCCAGGTGGATGTGACCGCGTGGTTGGTGGTTGATATTAGGTTAAGTTAGAAGTAACGTTGAACGAAACCAGATTCAAGATGTAACTTGGCCTTTTCATCAGGAGAAAATTTAAAACGGTGCGCGAACTTTTTTTGAAAAACTTCGCTTGCAATTTTAGCAGGGAATGTTTCTCCATGCGTCAGATTTTGAAAATTCGAGTGTGCCGTAATAAAAAGAGTACCTGCATGGATAGCTCAAATAAGCGAATTGTGTTTAGTTAAGGAAGTTGGGTAGCTGAAATTGAAACACTGAAGGTGTCTAGACATTCTTAACTTATAACAGGTGAACTAAAACTGTGAGTAATTATAAGCTTTTACGTTGATGTTTTATGTATACGTGAATTTTAAATGTAAATTTTTTGGTGAAATTTAGTGTTAGTTAAAGCATAAAAAAATTAGTCTTTTGGACTGAACAATGAAATGATATACCGAAAAAATGGAGATGTAATTGTTTGCTATATTTCTTATTAATAATATATCCACAGAAATTCGGTTTTATAAATGTGTAATTTAATATTGGAAACAGAAAAATTTGGAATGATCAATAGCTTTGTCGATGGATTAGATTTAAGGTCTTTTTAGGATTTTTCTTTTCTGGTCGGATTGAGATTAAGGAATTTGTTTTATTAAAAAAAAGTATATGATGTATTTTTACTTGAAATTATTTTATGTTAATACACCATAAGTTGAAGTTAAATTTTTGTTTGAATTTATTTAAAAACTAGGTAAACAGACATTTGTAAAGGATATCCAGCTACCTCAATGATGTAATCTTATTTGAAGGAAGAATTTTGTTTTGAGAAATTTCTTTAATTATAACAGAATTAATAAGTGTTTTAAGGTATTTTAGATAAAGGTAAATATAATATGACGAAGTTATGGATACCGAAGCAAAGGAGATTTATGCGGAATAACCGTCTTGCGTGTAAATATGATATCAAAAGGGATTGCTGTGAGACTGCTTGGTGCCCTCGATTATGACAAAAAAGTCTTTATGGGTAAGTGATTAGCGTAACGTAGTTTTTTTTAAATTTCATCTCTTTTATTTATTATTTTAATTTCTTTATCATTTTTATTTCGAATTTTTCTATTTCTTTTATAGTTTTCCTGCATCACTGCAGTTTTATTAACTCAACGTTAATTTTATCAGTAACACAGGCTGCATTATAATTCAAAATACTCCTAGTGATCTACTCCTATTAAATGTTTTTAATCAAATGCAAAGTTGTTTGACTTAAATGCGATACGCAATAAGAAATTAAATCTGCCTCTACAAACTGATACCAATTTTTTGTTTTTATTTCATTGATAGTTGATTCACAAGATAGGTGGATCCAAATAATCCGGTTAAATATAGAGCTACTTTTGTAGGTATGGACTTGACGCATGAGTTTCCAAAACATGTTAAGTGAATGAACCCGTGACATGCCTGTCATTTATTGGGTATCCAAGTTTCCATTTCTTATATTTATTATATCTATTGTTTTTATAAAAACAAAAAAATTCCTTTTGTTTACTAAATACGGTCCCCGATATTTTATAAACTATTTTTACATTTTAATAATAAAATGGTTTTAATATGCATAAATATATTAAGATACCCTAGGAAATTTTTATTGCTTTCGGGGAATGTAATGTGAACACGCGCTATTGAAATCACACAAGTTCTCTATTCCAATTGGTTGTAAGACTTCGGCCGATTTAAATAGACCAATCCCGTGACGGACGAATAAGTGCTGGGACATGGGTGGGGGGGCAATTACGTGGACCGCTTCAGTAGCGGAATTCATGGAAGTGGCTGATTTTTCGGAGAGGTCGTTATCGCGTGTGTTTCGATGTAGTGCTCGAATTTCTACTCTCTACCTTTTCTTACCTATTTCCATTAAGGCACTACAGTTATTATCGGCAAACGACAACGTCATTAAATCTGCTGAAACCGAACCACCAGGAACCTAAGAAGTTGGTTCCGCTGCGGGAACCCATGAACCGCGAATGATAAAGCTTTCATAACTTCTAGATAGAAATTTGCATGATTGAACTTTAGCAATTAATTAAGAGGTCAGGAACCGTAACAACCTCCGAATGCTTTAGCTTCAAAAAATGGATACACCTCAGTTTATTAACCTCATTCTCGACCACAACAGATTTAGTATCAATTAATTGGCCTACTTTAACAGATACACTGTCAATATTAAGTCTTCGTTAAATGAAAATACCACGAAACTGATTATTTCTTCAAGAGTTTTGACATCGACAAACCTTTCGAATTCCTCGAGCAAATTATCCGTCTGTTCAGTGAAATTGCTGAACTCGCGATCTGATTTGTGAATACAATCCTACCTCTCCTTAGTTGACTGCATGGATCTGAATATTTACTTTGAAAGTGTTGATGAAACGTCATGTCAATCAAAGTTTTGTCTTTACCGTGGAGATTTATATTCAGCTAATTCAGCTGCTCAGTTATGTCGCTTCATAAGCTATTCCAATACAGGTGACATTTTCGTTTGTTAATTTTAAAACTTCAAAAACTTGCCTTCTAAAGCGTTTGATATAAAGAGTCAAAAGGTATTTATAACCTCGACGTTAAAAAACTCATCAAAATTTTAGAATTGCATTCTACAAATTCCTGTTTCTTGGTTACTTAAATATTAAAATAGTATTCCATATAATCCTCATAGGCTCTGTTCTATTCATTTAAACAATGGTTTGGCTTCTATTACACTTGCTCTTTTCAAAATTTGGATTACAGGTTTCCGATAATGTTACTTTAATATTGTAACAAATTTGCAATGAACGGTTGAACGGATCATGTAGCATCGGGTGGCGTTTTTAGATTAAAATAATTTTTGCAATTAGTCAGTTTGCTATATAAGATATGTCCTCATTTGAGGACGATGGGCTATGATATATACAAAAAAACATTAAATAATAATAATATTGATTTTATTTTACGAAAACAAATATTTATTTGCGCAAGCAATTTATTTTCAATATTTATTATGGTATCTAGAAATCCTTAATATACATAGCGTTACATTGCACTTTTTACAATAAGTTCGCGGTTTCGCTTTGCAGTCACCGTCCTGACATCTGCGTTGGTTTTCACGTTTCTCTAAAATGTGACATTTTTTATCAAATATTTCATCATCCTGAATACTGGCGTTGGATGTGGACGGAAAACTTACAGGGCTTCCTTTCAATATACGTTTTCTATGTCCTAATTTGAGATACTGTACTGTTATATTTCTGCTACATTCCTTTATAGGAACTTTATCACTGGGATGTATTTTATTACATAAAATGTGGCGATTATTAATACTCATGTCTCTAGTGATGTGATGGTTAACTCCACCCATATATTTGTTATAATTTGGTATAAGAGAGGATTGCGGAACTAGTACATTCTTTTTTTTTATTCCGTCGATGTACTGATGCTTGCGGCTCAATTTTATCAAAAATTGTTCCCACTGTAACAGTATTGTGGGACACTCTTGTGTTCGATTATACCGCATGGTACCCGTTGCTCTAAAACCCTGCAGTTTTAAAGATTATAAAAAGATACTTGATTCATTTCTTTTTCATAGGGATAAGTTGAAACAATATCCACTATTATCGCTACACAAAGGCCAAAGCTCATATCCAAACCTGATTGGTTTTCCACGGATAAATTGGCCATGATGTCCATAATATCTTATCACCGTTTCATCGATTGATAAATTGTGTTCAAAAACTCCTGAAAATTCCTATTTATTTTATCTATCAATAGTCTAACTCTGAAGCCTTGTTGTGTTCATTTTCATTTGCTTTAGAATAGTTTTGACAATGTATATTAAGTTTTATGTCAAGATAAGCATTGCGATTGATAGCATCTTTCACAAACTGCACTTTTCCATCTCACTCCAATAGTGCCGTTTACTATGATAACCGGAAAATATCAAAAATTTCAAAAATGTCTTTATATCTTCCACAGACTTCAAATTTTGTTTATTTTTTGTATCAATTGCGTAACGCTAGTGAATAGTCTTTGAAATGTTTCCAACATGGAACACGTTTCCATATCTTGACGTTGACGTACATTTTCAAATTTTGGTCAGTACTGTTGCCCGCGGATCATGTGAACTTTTCTGTCAATTAGGTTTATCAACAGCTCTGCATTTTGAAGGCGGTTCGTCCTTTCTAGATGTGGACGGTAAGATTCTAACCGAAGGTATATTGTCATCATCATCAGATGGTACGTCTAATTCGGTAGTTCCAGCAATGTCCAAAATTTTAAGAACGCCCAATTCACCATCATTTACATTTTTCTCGTCTGTGCGTTCATCTACTTCAGGAAGTACAGTCAAAACATTTACCTCAATTCCTTCAGAAAATACATACTCGAGGGTTTCTCCTAGAGTTGAAAAGGGTTTTCTACTCATAGTTTGTTAAACTGCGATAAAATAATATATAACTATGTAACCATATAGAATGTTGTCAATGCCCAGACTCCTTGATTGAGAAGAGCCAAATATAATTTATTTATTCCAGGAAAATATGTAAAGAAAATCTTGCAATTTCTTGAAATTATAATTTATATATGTAAGCTTTATGAAAATAATAAAAGTTTTCACTTACCTGATCAATAAAGAATAATATAAATATTTATATATCGAAAAGCAAAAATTTCAACAAGTACGAAAGTTTCGAGATGCAGAACTTGAGAAAGTATAATAACAAAATTAATGCGCCCCATGAACAAAACACCTACCTGTTCTCTGGTGTCTAAAATTAGACCATGTAAGACATTAGCTGATTTCTTTAAAAATGTCTACACGGTATGCGTCAAAGAGGACGTTGAACGCTAATAGGTTATTATTTTGTTCATAACGTTCAAAAATAAAGGAGTGTGATGATTCATGTTTGTAAATTACGTAGTCCGTAAAAAGAAATCCAAAACCAGGAATTTATTAAATATTCTTAAAAACAAACAAAATAAGCTCCATTTTATATGCTTCGTTTTTCCCTAAAAATGTCACATGTTTCTCTCGAAGTCGTATACTTTGCTGTAACTAGCGTAACATAGTAATAAATAGTTTTGTCTGGCATTTGTAAAGTAATTCAAGCATAGTGAACGAAAATTAATCAAATTGTTGTTTATTTTACAAAGAGAAAAGCCAATGACTGGTTTCACTGTGGTTGCAGCTGATCAGACTGACGCATTTCTCTTTGCAAAACAACTAACCAAGTTTTTTAATTATACACGAATCGTGTTGTATTAATAAGTACAAAACATTTCTCGAGCATCCTCTATACTTGAATATAAACAACTAATTATAATTATATAATTCAAGAACTTTGTTGGTTGTTTTGCAAAGAGAAATGCGCAAGCCTAATGACTGCAACCACAGCAAAACCGGTCATTGACTCTTTGCAAAATAACCAACAATTTTATTAATTTTCGTTCACTATGCTTGAATTATTTCCCAATGCTAGACAAAATTATTACTACTTCGCAAGAAACGCATTAGTTCGGTTGACCAACTTCCTCATTTAACATTGGGTGTAGTACTTCCTTAGAAGGTCCGCATGTATTATAGTAGGTAATCGGTCATTTGACATTAGCGTAGCTTAGTTGCAATTTAGCAACTGTATTTTTACAGCTTCAGAGATCTCAATCGCGAAGTTCGAACACCCTGTCTATATTATTTTCCAGTAAGTGGTGGAAAAATTAAAAATTGCAGAGATTAAATAAAAACTAGAGAAGATGCTTGATTATACATTTTTAGATCTTACAAAATTTCGATTGTTAGGTAAATTGGGGCATATCGATATTTTGAATAGTTTTGGCATTCCTCACCAAAACTTATAAGTTAATGACACTCACAAATTACAACGTATAAACAGGAGTACATGGTCATAAGTTCAATAAGTTATATTTCGCGTTAATTTTTTTATGCCTATCAAAAATTGTATAACACGCATGGAATTTAAATTAATTATATACCGGTACGTTACACTTTAATTTGTAGTTAAAATTCAAAACTCCACCTCTACTTTTGATAGGTTATTCAATTCAATAGGCGTGCAACTATTGAAATACAATAATAGAAAACGTGGTGTTTATACTAACTAGAGTTTACATATCGCTTATCTATATCTACAGGTTGATTGTAATACTGGAGCTTCTGTATATTTGCTCAACGTGATTTGCTTGCTGTTCAGAGTCAATAAAATTATCGTTACTAAGCACTGTTCGCCGCAAAATTAGTTTACTGATAAGATCTGAAGTGGTATGCGCTACATTACTCACGATGTTTGTTTACTTTCTTATTAAATCAGAGCGATTTCTTGTAATGTTCAATTCCAGAATCTATTGGTGGGTAGGATTTTTTTATTCATTAATCTTTATTTTTGCGTAGTTATGGTCAATCGGGGTTAATGTGATATAACAAAATAAATGAAATGTGATACACCTGAAAAATGATATGGTCAAAATTTACGAAAAAGAAAACATTACGTATAGTACGAAATATAAATATTTTTGTTGGCTATAACAAGCACTAGAATGATGCACTATTTGGGCATAAAAAATTAGAAACCGAATCGATCTTTTTTTGTCAAAAACTTTTCTGTCAAGATTGCAAAATTTTGATGCAACTTTATTGTTTGTTCAATTTCGATGAGAGACCCTCGTTCAGGAAGAACTAATCACTTTTTTGCGCAGAAAGATCTAAACAATATCAACTCTGCTATGTCATTTACTTGCTCATGTTGGTGGGACTAATATGATACGACCGATCGGGCTAATAAGATACAATTGACGTAGTTATTTTGATACACTAAAAATTGACATATCATACATACTAAAAAGTAATAACTGTACCTATCTATGGTTTTCTGTTGTTTTAAACCACAAGTTTTATTTTTCTACAGTTTGAATAACCAAAGGAACACATTGTAACCTATTCAGTGTTTTTGTGTTGCAGACACTATTGAATCAGCTGTGAAGTTACCTAACCAAAAATAACTTACAATTTACATGTTTTACATGTTTGGTGTGATATGAGAACTGTGTGAAGTGTAAAATTAATTATACGTTTGTAAAAATATAAAAATGGTGTATGAATACAAAAGTAACGGAACAAGAAAGACTTATGCACCGACTTTATTTGATGAAGTCACAGAGATGATTACTGGGAGCAAATCTCTGCGAGCTGTATCGAAACAGCTTCATATTGAGAAATGCAAACGCATCAATAAACAAAGCAGTGTGAACAAACCTCTAAAAATTCTATAAGACACAAGTTAGCTATCCCGGAACACAGTGAAATAATATTAGCTGAACATTTAACATTGATGGCAAGAAATAGTTTTGCTGTAAGTAAAGAAAATGTTATTAAATGTAGTTTAAGGCTTTATAGAATAGAATGCAATGATAACACCTTTAAAAATAATAGACCCGAGCACGAGTGATACAAAGGTTTTTGTAAAATACGCAGGTTAAACCCGAAAAACACGGAGCACCTAGAAAGAGCTCGCCGTTTAAATACATTTGACCATTCGATTTGCTAGAGAAAAAAAGAATACAAGAACTGGATCTATAAAACAAACTAAGTCACATATACAACCCTTCTCGAGTTAAGCTACTATCTGGTATTGTACAAAAAGCTCACCGGATCCAAGATGGACACGGCAGAGAATATACGACAAGTTTGTCAAATTGTAACGCTGCTGGGAAAATGATGTCTCCGTTAATAGTGCTTCAAGGCACTAACTTGTAGTCAACCTGGAAACGTGAAAAGGATTTGCCAGGAACACACTACGCGTATAGTGAAAATGGGCGGATTACAAATATTATATTCCTTGCGTACATCGTAAAATTTTGTCGAGATAAAAGAACGGTCATTCTTTCATAATATTTGACTGTCATCTAACACATCTGCACGTTGAGACAGTTATCTACGCTCGAGATAATCAAGTTGAAATAATTAAGATACCTTCTCACACAACAGATATTTTGCAGCTTCTGGACACGGAATGCTTCAAGACACAAACGTATAAGTTGGATATCAACATTCTTCGCCAGTTTAGAAGTAATAACGGCTCGACCCTGAGAATACCAAAACAGGTTCTGTTGCATTGTATCCGTTTGATCAAACCAAGCATCTTGTTTCCAGCTTTGATATTGGCAAGCTCTCGCTGGGCAGGAAAGAGCAGCGGTCATTGAATCAAATAAATTTCCTCTTCCATTTTCCTGTCAAACACAAGCTGAATTACTTAACGATTCTGCTCAAGATTATGAATTACGGACAATGCCTTTCAGTTCAAGATGCGCTTCTTTTAATTTTTCACCGCCACCACAATGCTTCAGACTCCCCTTCGTCAATCTCACCACAGTCATTTGAGTTGCTACTTTTGGAAAATATTAAAGAAACGACAGCTTCAAAAAAAGTAGGAAGTGGTTAGACCCACGAGCAGCAGTTGAAATTAGTGAAGAATGCATTGAATCTGAAAAGAAAAAAAAGCAAGAACATAAAAAAAGCAAAAACAAAAACCTTAAAAAATCTGTAAAAAAGGACAAAGAAGATGCAAGCCAAAAAAAATAAGAAAAGAAGATGGAAACGCTACCTAAAGAACTAAAAATGATTCGGAAGTTGACGATGATATTTACATTTCAGATGAGGATAGCGGTAATGACTCACAAGGTATGTTAAGAGAAATTGACAGAGAAGAACAGGCAGACCTGGAATTTGAAGAGCTGATTAGAAACGAAGAAACAAGTGATAGAAACTTGTATAAATCTAAGATTAACGATTGGGTTATAGTTGAATTTCGTACGAACAAAAAGAAGATTTTGTACTACGTTGGCCAAATCACGAATATTGAAGATGTTGCTGGTGAAATTTACAAAGTCAAAAATAAATGTGAAAATAACACTTTTTTTTGAAGGGGTCATAAGAACACTTGAAAGAAAAGATGTGATGGAACTTAGAATAACCTGAACTTGGACGAAGAGAAGAGTAGATTTCCAACAAATCTTTTGATAATTTAAATATTCACTACTTTTTTAGTGCGTATTTTTATATTTCTAGATATTATATGATTCAATTTTTATTAATAATTTATTTTATTAAAACCAACCTAAAAATATTTTACTTCTTTTAATTTTAAAATCTTCTTTTTGAACAATAGGAAAGAAACTTCCATAACGCAATCGTAATAAGAAATAAGATATTGAAAAAAATACTAGTGAGACGTTAGACTGTGGGGTGTATCATCCTTGCTCCATCTTGTCCCTATGGTCTAAAACCCCATGAGATAGAAGGCTGTATCACTTTAGCACCACCCGTGTATCATATTACCCCCATGCTGGGGGTAATTTTTTTACTAATTTGTGGTTCACCTTACGATGTTTTTAATCCCATATGTGGCTTTAGTACTAAAAAGCCATACTATTAACTGTTTTTTGTGTTTTCTAAAAAATGGTATACGAGTTATGGTGAAAAGGATGAATTTTCATATCATAAGAGCCCCGATTGTCCACACAGGGTGCCTCACGTAAGCTCTCACTATGGGTATGTTAGAACCCAGCAGAAATACAAATTCGGTCAAACTACAAAAAAGTTGCACGCTTTCAAGACCTTTTAATAACATGTTTCAGAATGACGATATTCATAATGGTTCCTGAACTATCATGAAAAAATTGAAAAAATCATTTGTTATAAATTCCTCATAACTATTATACTTACAGAGATATTCAATTGAAAACCGGTACAGGGGTATCTTAACATGTGCAGAAAACTGACATTAGAATTCATATAGCGCTTTTAGGTTTTAATATACGACAGTCAACTTTTTTTCCTTATGAACGCTATGTTGGATTTTTTCGTTACCCGATGACAGTTTCAAATCTCCACATAACGCTTTTTCAATTTTTAAAATCCTTCCATAAATAAAAAAAGTTACAAGTAATTTTAATATGTTTGCAGTATGCCATGGAAATAAAAGAAAACAACAGAGTGGTAAACTGTTAGCCGTCTGCTGTTCCTTAACAATTTTCAAACTGCCACATATCCTTACGCTTCTGCTACTTTGAGCCATTCCTATTCTTTTGATGGAAACTAAAATCATAAATAATGAGATTATCGTAATGAAGTTATCTAACTGTAGATAATTTGTAATTTGTAGGAAATCGATTCATACTCACATGACTCTACTTAACATTTGGATGTATCACCAGTTCTGTCATCTGCAACACCTCAAAGTGCAACATCAAGTTCCCGTAACAAAGAAAGTTGAAATCTACAAATTGGCCACAGGAAAACGCCAATTTTTAATTGCTTCCCTCAAAGTGTTACAAAACGAAGATACAACCCAAGAATGTAATAGAACCACAAATATAACAAGTGGTAAAAATATAAGTCAACAATTACAAAAAATTGAAGCAAGAGAAAAGATAATTCAAAAGTTGATTTTGGATGTGCTATTTCATGCTAAATTGGGGCAACTCACTAATTCTTCTCCGATTTCGCCGAGTTAACCAACACCATATCAAACTGCGTCAAGGGTACCGCAAGCATAACTATTTCAACAAACACACCAAGTTTCCAACGTCCACTCAATAACCTTTAATGAAAGCAGTATATCATATACAAGTCAACCATAAGTGGCAGCACCTACAACATTTACCACTTCGACATCCTCAAATCAGACATGTGCAAATAGAGATGTGATGATGAAAGAAGTCATATTTTGAGAAATGAAATAATAAGTAACTAGATAGTTACTGCGACCAAGTGATTGATTCACATTCGTTAACTGTTAGAAAGAAGTAACAATAAAAGATTTTTCAAAACTCTGTTTCCTATGTGCATTCCTACGCAATGAAAAATAATTGTACTTAGAGATAAGTATTTTTTTGCGGAGGGAGGTGTATATAGCACGACATGTTTCTGGAACGATCTTCAAAGTAATTGAGGAGAAATTATACAAGAAAACTTTTAGTCTTCATAATTTCTCCCTGTTGTCAGAAACCTCAATGTTGCCAATAAATTTTCTTCAGCACGTACAGCTTCTCTAAATAAAGAGTTTTTCCTTTCTACGAGAGGTTTTTATTAAAGTTAGTAATATGTGTCATAGTCCATTCTGAGCTAATTTATAACGTCAGGTGGCTCGCATGATTGGATACAATTCAATAGCCGTAAATGAGTAATTTGTCCCCTCTTTTGCAACGATTTTTCTATCCAAAAACGTTTTTTCCTTTTTCTTTTTCGAACAACATCGTGTACCAAGAGTCAAAGCAGCTTTTACCTTTTGGAATAATACAGGAAGCATAATATATATCCAGGGCTCATTCGTACACTAAACTGTTGTTCGAAAAGAAAAAAAGTGTTTTGATGAAAAACTAGTTGCAAAAGAGGGGACAATCCGCTAATGAATGACATCCTTTAATGAAAGAATGGTCTATTTTCAAGGTTCGTGTCATGTCCGTGTAATCTGTTGATAAACGTGGATCGGTCGCATGTCGGGTCCCGGTTGGAAGTTGGGTTTGGGTTCTATAGAAAATGGCACACTTAAACGTAGCGTGGCCCTGGATACATTTTATGTCTCCTGTATTATTCCAAAAGGCAAAAGCTGCTTTGGCTGTTGGTTGAAGCATAAATAAATTCTAGGATACGTAAATTAGCATTATCATGTATTCATTTTAGACTAGCAGGGACTTTAGCATCGAAAATTGTACAATTTACGTCTTTGTACTTATAAAAAGAGTACGCTTTAAACATATCGAGTTTAACGTTGATAATCCTGCATGTTTTCAAACGAAATTCTTTGGGTATATCCAATTTGTTAGAGAAAACGTAAATTGTTTAAACTCGCGTGGATCGCATCTGCGGCTCGAATACCTTTTTGGATCGTTGGTCTTATACGAACCGCCTAGTTCGGGCACTTCTACGCGGTCCGTTGAAAGAGTGGGTTAAGATTGGATCGAAAATTCGCGTGCAAACGCGTGATTGCCAACAATTAAGTGAACCATCCTTAAGTTTTGAATGATCAGTATAGCTTGATTATTTATCAGACTTTAATATTTTTTTGATATTTCAGTGCAACAAACCAGGGTTAAACTAATTTACTACTACAATTTTATAATCACTAAATTTACTGCGTTAAATGAACTTCTAGCAAACTAACAATTTTTGCGAATTATAATGTGATGATAAACGTGGATCAGTCGCATGTCAGATCCCGGGTGGGGGCATGATACACTTGAGAGTTTTTACTTGAACTTAATTCGTTTTAGACTTGTAAATAGAAGTTAAGTATTTAAGTTAAGAAACGCTTTATATTAAATGTTACTTTTCTACAATTGTTTATTACATGTTTACGTGGTATATACAGGGTGTCCCGGATAAGCGTGTCCACCATGGGGAACTCGGAAACGGTAAGACTTACAATATTGATTAAATGACACGAAAGTTGTATATTTGATTGAGGGACAATAATTGAAAGAGAAAATTCAGATATCTCTTTTAATTTTTAAGATATGGCGAAAAATGTGGAAATAGTCAAATTCTACTTTTATCCATAATTTATGATTCTTTTTCAAATCTGTGAATGCATTCTTCAGGCAACTGTTTATGGTGAATAAGAATACGACCTTCTTTTGTTTATTCAGTGATTAGTTTATTGGCGGAAGTCATTAACTTTTGTTCCTCTTGTGGCCGCCATCTTTGATTTCTCAATCCTTCGATGGCCGTTTTTATGCTGATTTCAAATATGTATCACACTTACATGTTATATCAATAATTACCAAAATTATTACAAAAAAACGAAACACGTACTTAAAAAATGGTAACCATAAAAATGTATCCGGTTGGCTATGAATTTGTTTTTAAAAAACTGCTACTTTGTTTGTCAAAATAGTAATAGTAAGCGGTTAATTTTATAAATCAACTACCAAGTAGATTTGTGTCACGTATTTCTAATATTTGCAAGTTTTTTTTACCTAATTAATTAAATTACTATAGCAAATTTCACAAATGAAGAAAAATATGGTATAATGCAATGTTATAATTCATGTCATAGAAATAGTATTGATGCTGGAAGAATGTATTTAAATAGATACCCCAAACGAAGACAACCAAACAACAACATTTTGCAAGATTGAGGAAAAATTTACAAGAATACGGATCGTACAACAAGCCAAAAAATACAACCCGCTCTAAAACATCAAATCAAGGAAGTGTGATACATATTTGAAATCAGCATAAAAACACGGCCATCGAAATATTGAGAAATCAAAGATGGCGACTATAAGAAAAACAAATAAACGAAGCACTCAATAAACAAATGAAGTGCTAATTCCTATTCATCATAAAAAGTTGTCTGAAGAATGCATTAACAGATTTGAAAAGGATTCATAAATAAAAAAGTTATGGATAAAAGTAAAATTTGACGATTTCTACATTTTCCACCATTTAACTGACATTGTTAAGTCTTACCGTTTCTGAGTTTCCCATGGTGGACACGCTTATCCGGGGCACCCTGTATACATATTAACGGGGTCCCATAATTATCACGTGAATATTAGAAATTGAACTGAAAACGCTTTTGGGCTACATTTTCTTCTTCTACTGGTCTTTTATCTTCGATATCACAATGTGTAACGATTATCACATACAAGTTTTTATTAGCGTTCATGTGAATATTATAACTATAAGGTAATTCATAAAAGTCGTTTAAAGGCGAAAATGCATGATCGTAAAGAACACGAGAGGGATATTCTCAGGAAGGTTTGGTAAATGGAAACTTCTTCGGTTATCTATTTTGTAGGACTATTTCGAAGTTTAAATATTGTATTAAAAAACAGTAATATAAAAATAATTTAATCGTAAAAGTTGTGGCACTGTCATCGTCGTCAGCTTTAACTAAATCAAAGAAGCAAATAATAACTAAAAGCGGTATTAAATTGATATTCTTTTGTTTTATTAATATAATGACTTATGACGGCGACAGAGATATCGAAAGTTTTAATAATAAAAAATGTGTATATTAAAATACGATTCATCAATTAATCAAAGATGAAGATAATTGAATAAAATTAATTTATCAGAATGTAGATCCTATATAGGATGGACCAAACAATTATATATAGACTTTTTAATTTTAGCTTACTGTTTTATATTGTGTTATATTATGCAATAATATTCTTCAAATGAAATAAACAACTAAACTAATAAATATTACAAAAACTATGAAAAAACTAGCAATATCAAAACACTAACAATAACCAATAATTTAGAAAAAACGTTCGAAAAGATTTCGGCTGCTTACTTTAAAGCATTGCACAATTCCTCAATTAAATTTTATTGTAGATTCTCTGTTGAGTACATATAAAGATACTCCGGAGAGAAAAGCGTGAGTATAAACAAACAGATATTAAACAAATGCGGCCTTCAATATTCTTATCTAATGTCCAGTTAGAGCGGTGAAGATTCTTGGATCCAGAACACTTATTACTACACTCGAAATATAATATAAAGCAGTAAAGTAGTCTTATACGAGAACTAATCTCCAAAACAGAAACTTATTGTCCAAGTGGTGACAATAGACTGTGTTAGGCCGCACAGTAACCAAAACATATGGCAAACAAGATAGAAAATTTAAGGTTAGGAGGCGACCGGGTTTATCAAATTTAAATAAAAGAGCAGATATTATCATTAACAGACAAACTTAAAATTTATAGTAATAATATAAAGAAACTAAATGAATATATACATGGTTGGACGGAACATTCTCTTTCTATCCAACATATTAGGATATAAGAAAATTAGAGAGAATTCCACCATCGGTGCTCCTGGTTAACCACGACACAAATTCCTGGTTTCTAATCCATGTATCTTAAAATTTGATATTTAAACAGAAAATTACTTCTGCTGCATAATTAGAGGGACACAATTACCGTCTGCTGTAACTACAACTGGTGTCTGGCGGAAAAACCACACCTGGGAATTTTGAATTTTGCCTAACTCTTGCTGAACAAAATAGGAGTTTTTGGCGTGTAGAATAACACACGGAAAATGCAGTTCTACTACTGAAGAAGGGCAAATTATTTAGAAACAATTTATTCAATAGAATTTTTCAACGATGTCAGCTGCTAATCAAATTTGTGCCTTTAGGCTAAGAGTTGCATGCATACTATATTACAGCACGGCAGATTATGTATTAATATCATGTACCTGATGTTTGGTCCGAGTTATAAATAACAGAACTATGAAGCTTAATCTATTCATAAATTAATGGAAGTTCTCCAAGTCGGTTAAATTCCTCGTTTTGTAGTGGATTTCAAAGCTTTGCTGGTTGAAATATTAAACGTATTAATTTTCTACGAATATGTTTCTGATACTCAATTTCTGAATCAATTACAGAATTCTTAATTATCTCATGTTTTCTCCAGAACACGAGTTTGGAAGATAGGAATAAGAATATGTGTCATGGAATGTATTTTTCATATATGTATACAGTTTAGACATATAACTCTTTGATATGTCTAATCCAAATTTGGAACGTGTTTTTTCTTAGAGAAAACATGTTTAAAAATATAGGTAAAATGTAGAGAATGATGATAAACTCTTTCAACTTCTAACTTATAGTTTTTGTATAATAAAAGAGTCATCAAGCGATTTCTAATAAGGACGATGAGACTGTAATTTTTGAGATATTTGTTTTAAATCAAGCATGGGGGCTCCTGTTCGTAACTATTAAATACAACTATGTTACCCTTCTCTAAATTTAAGCGAAACATTTCTATTAAACGTGCTAAACTAATGTTGTTCGCGTCAATTCTATTTAATTTATTATAAAGTCATAATTACAATCCAGTTTATATTGCATATATGAGGAACTGGTTGTTATCTATCAAGTTTCAATACAATTTTAATTAATTTTATTGTTGAGAGTTACTAATAAACTGACGTGTTTAAGTTTCGCATTTTATTCACATGTGCTTAGATCTGTTAATTATATTTAATCATGGCAGAGATTCACCGGTAGTGTTTAATTGTGATACAATACCCAAATCACTCCTAATTTTCCTTTATTCCATATTTCTACGTGTTGAATGAAGTGGTGTTCTGCAGCGATTGGTAAGTCTCTGTTACGTATTTATATTATTATAATAATTGTTATTATTGGACATACGGTCCTGCTATCGAAGGTATTTTATATTTTTGAGTATTCCGTTCACGCATTTGATATAGCACATTTGCTCAAGCTCAATCGAATGTAAAAATTGTAATACTATAATGGTTGCTACATAGTTGACTATATATGGTTCAGAACTAGCTTAATTTTATAATTCAAGCTATGCAATTCATCATACTTGTTCAGAGGAGTATAAACAGATACATTGGATATTAAATCACCTCATAATTAGATTTTATACTTATTTTATTATACACGGCTTTTTTCTAATACACATCTAAAATTTTTTTGACCGAGCAAGAACTAACAGGCCAACGACCAATAACACTCTACAATTTTAACTGAAAAAAATAATACTAACTTCAAAACAACGCCAAAAATATTATTAGTTGATATTATATTATATTCGTTTTTTTTCCACAGAAATGCATGCACCTTTCCGTATTTCGGCTAAAGTTAATCTAAAAGCGATTTTGAAATGGAAAGACTCCCAGATTTAGAAAAGGGGTTGTACAGAGCATTTAATATTATCCTTGGTAGCTTTGGTTTAAGACGGGGTTCCGAATGAAATACTGGGAACACACACACGCACGCGTAGATACACACATCATCCATCCGCACACTTGCGCGCACCGACCCATCCACCCAAAATTTAATGTGAAGACGAAGTCGTTGCCATGACATTAGATAATCCTGAAAAGAGTGTTAGGGACATTGTCAACCTGTCTGGAGTTTTACGAACTACGGTATTATATACAATGTGGCACATGAATGATCTATATCCATACCGTGTGCAGCTCGTGCAAGTTCCTTTACCAACGGATTCACAAAGATTAGTGTCTTACCACGAAACACTTCGCAGACACCGCCAAGATCGGTAATTGCTTGAAAAAATTTTATGAAGTGGGAAATCGTCCTTTCATAGGGTTGGAATATTTCATATTCACTATCTCTACTCTTGGGCAATTGAAAACCCAAAAAGTATAAAACGGCCGATTTCAACAACGTTTTAGTATTAATTTGTAGGCATGAATAGTCGCAGGCGAATTAGTTGCGGTATTTGAATTACCACCCAGACTTAATGCACAGCGGTACATTCAAAACACAAATTAAGCAAGCAATCTTCGAGATGATGTACCTCTAGAAACTAGAGGTTTAACGTGATTGCAAAACAATAGCGCTCCAGCACAAGATGCTCGTGCTCTTAGACAGTACCTAAATCTTGAGTATCCCAATCGATAGGTAGGTCGAGGAAGCACTATCCATTGGCCACCACGTTCGCACGACCTCAAACCCTCGACTACTTCTTGTGGGGTTATATACAAGAATATGTTTATAAAACATACCATAACGAGCAGGATATTCGTAGGAAAATACAGGAAGCCGATGCAATTTTGAGAAACTTTAAGAAGGTGTCGTTTATGTATAAAAAGTGGAAACAAGACATTCCAATATTTGTTGAAAGCTAATTTTTAAATACATTTAATTATTTTAAGTTCATACTTGACGAACATTATGCGCGGGGGGTTGGGTTAGAATGAGTACGCGCGGGGAGACTCACCAATACACGCAAGACACCTCCTAGTTGTCGAACAAAAAAAACAAACGTGCATTGCTCTTGAAATGCGGTGACGAATACTGTAGAAAATATTTCGACGTACAAGTTGTCGTAAGAGGCGACTAAAGCGGTCAAACACATACACACACGCATACATACACACACATACGTCCAGCACATACGCCCACACACTTCATAAACACACAGTTCTACTTGGTTCTCCTTTCTTTCGTTTTCTCCTTGTACTCCTTGATCCCGTGTGGGTCCGGGAATAGAATAGCCCCACGGTATGACCTGTCTGTCGTAAGAGGCGACTACAGCGGTCCAACACATACACACACATACACACACACGCACACACTTTATACACGTCCAATCCATATACACACACTTCATACACACATACACCCACACACTTCATAAACACACAGTTCTACTTGCTTCTGCTTTCTTTCGTTTCCTCCTTGTACTCCTTGACCCTGTGTGGGCCCGGGAATAAAATAGTCCCACGGTATGACCTGCCTGTCGTAAGAGGCGACTACAGCGGTCCAACACATACACACACTTTATACACGTCCGATCTATATCCACACACTACACACACATACACCCACACACTTCATAATCACACAGTTCTACCTGGTTCTCCTTTCTTTCATTTTCTCCTTGTACTCCTTGACCCCGTTTGGGTCCGGGAATAGAATAGACCCATGGTACGACCTGCCTGTCGTAAGAGGCGACTACAACGGTCCAACATCTACTTACACGCACACTTTATACACGCATAACACATACACACGCCCTTCTTACACCCCCACGCACACACACGCATGCACACGCCCACACCTACTCATACATAACTACACTGGGATTCTGTTTTATTTTCTTTTATACGATTCTTAGTTTTTTTTTTGGGTTTTGTACTGGTGTTGGTGTTATTCTTTTTGGTTTTTCTTTTTTTCTCGTTCCTTTCGCTCCACATTCCTCTCCTTTTTCCTGTTGCTGGTCTTCTTTGTTGTCGGTCCCTATACTGATTGTGTTTCGTCCATCCGCTCCTATGGTAGGTGCTTTCTAGTCCGTTTTTCTTTCTTCGGAAACCACGACTTAGTCGACTTTAGGACTAGTCTGCCTTTCTTTTCTTTGGTTCTTCGATTACGATTTTTGGTTACCACAGTTTGTAGTACACCGTTTCCTTTTACCAGCGTTTCTCCTCTCTTTCTCCCTTGTTGTCCCTTTGTTAACTTGAGGCTTGACCTTTGGGTCCTGTTTTGGTTGGCACTGTTGGTTTTCTTCCTCGTTCCTTTTCTTCTTTGTATTGTGCCACAGTATTCTAATTTATTATTATTATACGGTTATAAATCAAACAAGAGTATTGTAGGATTAAAAATTAGCAACTATCAACAAATATGTCTTAACTTCTAGGATTATAGACCACATATAAGTATTAAGTTTTACGATTCTATGCTATCAATCTATAATTTACATGATAGTTGCTTTATTTGCTTCAACATTCATTATACCTATTTACTCTAATACCTGATATTTATAGTAGTTTTTCCATGAGGTCGCTACATCTTGATAAATGCCTTCAGTCAACGCCATGCAATATTCTTCCTCTGATTCCAATTCTTTTTAACAATAGATTCCCATCAAAGATAGTTAGTTCAGCCTTAAATTTCAATTACACAAAGCTGCCTACATCGATTAACACGATATCAAGAGTTCTTTATAATACACAACACTTGAGTTATACTTCTATCTCTTATTCCTAAGCATTGTCGGAAGCATTTTTCAGAAGAGGAAAAATGATTCGAAGAAGATGAAATTCATACTTAAAATTGATTTGTAACAGTTCAGAAAAAATTAAGTAAATTTTACAGAAAGTAAATTTCAAAAGTAATCAAAACTCTAAAAAAACGTAAATTTTGTCTCAATTTTCTGTACATCTTATTCTAACACACAACTGCAATTTGTGATAGCATTGCAATCAACAACCATATTGTCATCACTTCAGTCGCTGCGTATCGTATTGAGCTACGCTTGCTTATAATACACTTAGCCCTAAGTGACAACAGGAAATAGAAACCGGATCTACGAAGCAGAATCCGACTAGACAGTTAACTTTAGAAAAAATCGAGTATGTATGGAAAT
The DNA here is from genome assembly GCA_036346225.1 of Platerodrilus igneus. Lineage (NCBI taxonomy): Eukaryota > Metazoa > Arthropoda > Insecta > Coleoptera > Lycidae > Platerodrilus > Platerodrilus igneus. The sequence continues at coordinate 12,700,062 of JARFIW010001380.1, forward strand.
GTATATTCGTTTCAAGCTCGAATATTTGAACATGAAAGTCGGAGATATTTCCCTATCGATTCCTTCACCTGATTTTTTTCTATGTAGCCATACATACAAGAGTTTTAAAAAATCCTCAATGAACTATGAAAAAAGCGTAATTGAGCCCAAGAACTGTAAACCTTTCCCTATTGAAATTGACAAGTTTTCATCATTTAAAGTAATTGGTAAAAATACTGGTTCAGGCAAGAGGTTTCCACAATGCCAAACCAATCATTCAAATAAAATCGATTTTATGTCTTCTCTTAATACAGCAATGGATTATGGCCATTCATGAAGAAGTCGACGATCCTCGTTTGAAAAAATAATTTCGTTTGTAAATAAAATATTTGCAACAAATATAATTATTCTGCAACTTTTTCCATAATCGAGTGCTAAAGACACTCACCTGCTGAAAAGAATATTGCTGTTATTGTAAATACTCAAGCCTAAAGAAACATTCATATTTGGGTTGGTATTTATGTTTTATGCTGGTATTTGAATTTTATTTTATGATTACTACAATCTGTTTTATTTATAGTCATTTAAGACAGATGATGCGATAGCTAAAATAGCTATTTATGTTATAAGGATTATTAGGTAATGATGATCATTATGTTATTAGCGTGAATATTATTAGACGCGACGTTACAAACCTGATGACACAGTATACCCGAATTGTTTATTATCTAAATTTTAGGTAGAATTTTATGTTTGGCGTGAATTATTTAGAACGTAAATCCCCTTTTGTTATTTTGTTATATTTGATATTCTCCGTAAAACAATTATTTCAAAATTATTTGTGTCCGCAATTTTTATAAATTCACTATCATACGTAATATTCAACAATAAAATATTATTACATCATTTTTTGGTTTCAAAATAGTTTGTTTCAATAGTGCGTCAACGTTACCGGAAAAAAGTTTAGAAATTGCCTTATAATATTATTGTCCTATTTTTGGCAAAGCTATTTTAAAAGACAAGAGATTGAGAAAATAGTATTTCAACAAAAAATGATTACAAACAGGGTTGTTCTCTGCCTCTTTTAAATCCGAATAACATAAAAGAATGACCGATGCAAAAATTACTGCAATCGAGGATCATTAAACATGTTACGCTTACGAGTTTTTAGTAGGTTATTTTATACAAAAAAATCAATGTTGAAGTGTCTTCTACTTTATCGAGCAATATATATCGATGATATTTAAACAACATTCTAAATTAATTAGTTTTTATGGCGAATTCCAATACATACAACCTGAAAAATTCAAAAACCACAAGGTTTCTATAAGAAACCGCACACAAAAAATTCTTCTACTAAACGCATAAGTGATTTTTTACAGGAGGGGAAGAATTAAAAGTTCTTCAGTATTAAGATGTGCGTGAATAAAAATCTTAATGTAGATAGATATATCCAATACTAAAACTAAATTCTCTCGCAAATTTTCGTAACTACTCAAGAATCTCTGAATTGTTCGTAATTAAGTTAGAATATGAGCCGGCAAAACTGACTATTTTGTTTTTCCACAAATCTGATACAATCAACTAACGAGAATGAAAACCTTCGGTAATGCCAAAAAGTATCGTGTGTTTTAAGCCAAGTACTTTTTTAGGGTTGATTTTTGACCGCAAAGTGCTACGATGGTTCAACGAACAATGCTGTTATCGAAGTATATATATATATATATATATATATATATATATATATATATATATATACAGCTCACGCAAAACTCACCAACAATACTTCTATGAGTATTTTCTGAAAAAACAATACCATCTTCAGTGCAAAAAGTCGAAAAAGCCTAAAGAAACTATCTAATCACCAAACCATTTCAACGCGACGGAACGAGTAGATTTATGTAATTATAATAATAACTAGGTTATAAATTTTAAAAGTAAACTAGTTAATGTTTTTAGATAAAAATGTAGTATTTCCCTTGTTTTATCTTTTCGCTCACTATAGTCTTGATATCATTAGAATAAACTTCAAAAAGTATGTCAACACCACACTATAAAACGAGCATTTTCATAGGTGTAATTTTTCAAAATTATTTATTAACGTGGCGTAGGTATTATTATTTAAATTTTATTTCACAAACCATGCGTACATAATTAGACATTTTCATTTCGGTTAGTAATTGCACATATAACCAATACAAACGCCCTCGAAGATATTTTTAAGAATTATCACACACGTCTCTAAAGAAGCATTTAAATATGTACTTCGAACTTCGTAGTTTACGCCAAATGAAGAAAACGTGATTAAGTATTTAGAAATCATTAAGTTACAAATAAACCACATTAATGTAGGATGCGTGTCCTCGATTTAGTTTGGACAATGTGGGCGCCATTACTTGACTCAATGACTGCGATAATTCTTGAAGGGTGCGGCAATACAAGAGCGATTAGGCAATTAGTTCCCATCTTTAATAAACTAGTAATAGATCTTTATAATCGAGAAAGCTGCTACCCACACAGGCGCCGACCTGCAAAAATGTAGGACTATTGAAGAGTAAAAGAAAAGTTTTGCAACTGATTAATTGCCAATTGCGAGCTTCTAGAAATATTATGATAACACAAGTCTACAAAGTTAAATCACATGTTACAAAATAAATTCCAAAATGCAAAAATATTTAATCGTATAAACATAGTCTTAACTGTTAAATTTCGTACTTTTCATCTATAACTATATCTCGACATAATATATTAAAAATGACCTTTCTTTGTCACCTTTGATAAAATAAGAATTATAGTTAGGTAGAAAGATGTAATATAGTTTTTAGGTATGAAGACACAGTATGATGGTTATGTAACTTTGAATTGCTAATTTATAAAATATTATTTTCATTTTCTTTCATTAAGATTAAAACACAGCTCGTTTAAGTTCAAACGGATTCATGAATTTTTCTTTATAAAAAATTCAGAATATAAGCTCTCAAAGCTGCCAACACCAATCGGGCAAAATCAATAGATTTATTGCATTACTTATTTTGACTAATTTGTACCATTGATCAAAATTTGTATCATGCGCGGTTAAAAAACGTGACGCTGCTAGCTTAATATTAAGCTAACAGAACCACATTCAAAAAATAAAACGAAGATGGCAATAAAAAGAATTGAATATGTACTAATTTGTAACAAAAAAAACTGCTTGAATCAACCACTCTTTGAATTCAAATCTATTATGTTCAAGAGTAAAATGCCATTTTGCATCGGCAGAATCAATCGTGACTCCTTTATTAGAAGCAACACAATTTGTATCGATAAATTATAGTTCCAGATTTTGTATCCTCGCAGTTTCTTCAGAAACCATTCTTACCAGTTTCAGTAGAGATAATTAATATTCACCGCTTGCACTGCAGATAGACATATCGAAAATATTCTCCAAATAGTTTCTACATTAGGAAATGTAGTATGCGGTCCATCAATTAATAATTTATACGGACCGAGAGGATAAGATACGTTTCAACGATAATCTATCCATAAATTTAATAATTTGATCCCTACTAATTTTTTCATTAAAAGAAACATGAAAATCATTTAAAAATCGTTGTAAACATGTAGGTACGAAGGTTATCTTTTATATTTGGGGATTTGAGATAAAAAACAATTATTCATCAGCAAAAACGTCTTTATTGCTTTTCAAATATTCTCCATGAACATCAAATGCAATTTTGTATGCGTTTGGACGAATTTGCAAAACCATTTTTTCCGCTCTGCTTCAAAACATGTATGTAGAACGCTTTTTCGCCATTGTTCAGTACAATTTCCAAAAGAACGACGAGGATACAAAATCTGAAAGTTTATATCTTAACGGCATAAACTATGAGTAACAATTAATTATGTCCATGCAAAAAAGCACTTTACTTTTGAGTAGAAATAGTTCAGGATAGTTTCCGAGAAAACAGCGAGGGCACAAAATCTGAAACTACATTTTAATGGCACAAATTATGCTACTCCTAATATAGGAGTAACGACTAATTCTGCTCATACAAAAAAAATATTAGGGCTTTGCATACGATATGTCCGATCCATTGAATTTCAAAAGCATCAATCGTTTTGATCAACTTGGCATTAGTTTATTTGCGATGTTATTTTGGTTTAGTTTTGGCAGATTATAAATATTCATTTTATAGTCATTTGACTTAATAATCACTTTTCAATAACTGTATAAAAAAAGTGTCAAATATGTTGTTAACGCATATTCAGTTATTTTTCGCTTTCAATTAAAAAAAAAGTCAATGAAAATAACTAGGCATTTGGAGAAGACACTTGTAACGAACGTGCCGTATGCCGTTGTTACACGCCAAACTGGCTATGTATCATTTTTAGATTTAGATATAGTTTATAAGTTAATTGCCGCGTATTTTTTAAATTAATAACGCTAACTTTCGTCGTCGCTGACAGTCGCGTCTGCGCAAAAGGAATGCGGATGTGCGCAAGTGTCGAAAGCGGGGATTAAGCCACGAGACATAGACAAGGCAACAACTACCTGAGTGTAGTGTATCTTTTTAAGAAACAGGTATGTAGGTTTCATGTACCTTGCCTTTATTGTATCTGGTACCTATTCCCTCCAACCCCCTACGACTACAACAGAAGTTACGGGACGGATAGTAAATTTGATGTTCAACATGGCGAAACCAACCCAACCCAACCTTACATGTGATTTTCCAATGCTCCACCCGAGGGTACTACATTGTCCAGGAAGCGTGTTTTTTTTTACCTGAAAAATTTTGAATTTTGCCGAACCCTTGCTGTTCCAAACAAGGTAGGGATCTTTAATGTGCGTGACAACACTCACACATGGACCTCCATTTTACCTCTCATCCGAACGAGGGCGTATTTTTGTGAAAAATGCTCGCCTAACATTTCTCAAGCGGACCGTGTCGGGATTCAAACCCGGGTCCTTGGGCGTAGTAGTCACACATATACCACGGAGCCACGCCCCTTTCAAATACCGTGTATTTACATTTCCAATGCTCCACCCGAAGGTACTACATAGGCCAGGAGGCGAGTTCTTTGTTGCCTAGAATTTTAGAATTTTGCCGAACCCTTGCTGTTCCAAGCAAGGTAGGGATCTTTACCGTGCGTGTCAACACTCACACACGGGACCTCCATTTAACCTCATCCGAACGAGGGCGTATTTTGTGAAAAATGCTCGCCTAGCATTTTTCAAGCGGACCGTGTCGGGATTGAACCCGGGACCTTGGGCGTAGTAGTCACACGCATACCAACTACGCCACGGAGCCGCCTAACCCAACCCAACCACGTGCTGGACCCTGATGAAGTTTCGAGATACACCTCACGTAAGTAATATGATTTTACCTAAATTGTGCATGCAAATTTGACTTAGACAGCGTTTGCATCACCCGGTAAAACATGATCTGTAGAAATATAACAATGGCGTTAGAGCCACGCCTAACGTACAAACGGCGGGTAACTTTGCCGCCTCATTGTTTCAATTACGCGGCATATTTACCCGCCATTGGCACGTTAGGCGTGGCTCTAACGCCATTGTTATATTTCTACAGATCACGTTTTACCGGGTGATGCAAACGCTGTCTAAGTCAAATTTGCATGCGCAATTTAGGTAAAATCATACTACTTACGTGAGGTGTATCTCGAAATTTCATCAGGGTCCAGCACGTGGTTGGGTTGGGTTCGGGTTTGTATCCCGACACGGTCCGCTAGAAAAATCTTAAGCGAGCATTTTTCACAAAAATACACCCTCGTTCGGATGAGAGGTAAAATGGAGGTCCCGTGTGTGAGTGTTGTTATGCACGTTAAAGATCCCTACCTTGCTTGGAATAGCAAGGGTTCGGCTTCCTGGCCAATGTAATACCTTCGGGTGGAGCATTGGAAAATCACATGTAAGATTGGTTTGGGTTGGTTACGCCATGTTAAACATCAAATTTACTATCCGTCCCGTAACTTCTGTTGCACTCGTAGGGGGTTGGAGGAAATAGGTACCAGGTACAATAAAGGCAAGGTACAGGAAACCTACATACCTGTTTCTTAAAAACTACACTACACTCAGATAGTTGTTGCCTGGTGCATGTCTCGTGGCTTAATCCCTGCTTTCGACACTCGCGCACATCCGCATTCCTTCTGCGCAGACGCGACTGTCAACGACGACAGAAGTTAGCGTTATTAATTAAAAAATACGCGGTAATTAACTTATAAATTATATCTAAATCTAAAAATATACATAGCCAGTTTGGCATGTAGCACCGTGCGCTGTTGGTTTGCAAATACATGTAAAATGAAGCACGTGGGCGACAAAGTACGACCTTAAACAATGAAGACCTACGCGACGAAGTTGAAATAAATTTGACGAATTCGCTAAAAACTTTGCAGAGATATTCGAAGTATCAAGAAGTCGTTATCCGATTCGGATAGAGAAGGTAAAAAAAAGTTAAATAAATGAATGGTTTCACACGAATTAACGCCTGCAAACAAATTGCAACGATTCCAAGTGTCATATTCCTTGCTTAATTGGAACAAAACTGTACCATTTCTCCAACGCATACAATGAAAAATGGATACTCTACAACAATCGCAAACGTTCTGGACAATGCTTGGATCGTGCTGAAGCTTCAAGGCATCATACAAGAGTAAGACTACATCCAAAAAAAGTTTTTCAATAAATTCATTTTTAAAAATGAAGTTTTACAAACATAGTAACCAGCTAAATGGCTATTTTTTGAAATTTTCCTATTTTTCTAGAACATGTTTACCCCAATATGCTTCGACGGATGCAGTTTTATGTTTGCAAGGAAATGTCGCCCTGCAAGTCTACTATCTCCATTAGGGGTAAAAGCTTTTAAAGGCGGAACCTCCTCGCAGCCACATCAGTCTATTCTTCCGTTGGATAAACTTCAAAAGACGATTTCAAGAATCGCGACTTCTTTATCTCTGCTAAGTCTTAGAATCTTAATGCAAATTCCTTCCTAAGACCTGACATAAAATTTGAAATTACTGCAATGTACATTTCAGTATTGTTTTATATTTCAAGTATTGTTGGAAAGTGAATAAATTCTTGATCTGCAATGTCTTTTTCAAAAATATCCAGTTTGCAACGGAAAAGAGACACGCTTTGTATCGATTACATATTAATTTTCCACTTCCTCGTAGTTCGGTATTGAGCGTAATTAAATGTTTCAGAATGTCCTTCAGGCAAGTCACGGCGAGCATATTGCATTCGTTTGTTAGGAATACCAAATGCTTCCTTGCATATTGTTATTTGTTATTTGCCACCTATATTTAGTCAAAGAATATTGTTGTATTGCAGTAACTCAGAATGCGCCAAATCATACTCAAATAGAAACTCTTTGAACTGTCTGTGTTGAAGAGCAGAACGAACCTCATAAACTGTTCTATACTTCTTTCAGAGTGGCATTAAGTTTTCCACCAAGGGTTGCCTGGTGAATTATGCACTGATAAGATAGTAGCCCAACATTCTTATTCTTGATTCTCTTTACTAGTAAATTTTCTTTGCTGATCATTGCTAATGACCCCATCAGTTGAAAGAGACGCCATTTTATCATAAATAACTAATGTTTGATTTTGTCAAGAAGTTACCAAAATCGCAATATTGCCAGTAATTCTTCCCTAAATGCTTTACTTTCAATATCCTAAAAATTGCACAAAAATAGACATTTGTTCTTCATTAACAAAGTCACATGATTCATTAAGTGCTATGACATAGCAATGCGCCTTCTGCAGAAGTTCGAGCAAACTACTTTTATTGTTAGCAGCCAAAATTTCGGTCTTCTTGTATTGCTTCTTGCCAATCATGGAATACCTTGAATTGCGGCACAACATTCCTTTTCTCTTCAAAAAAATGCTGCAGCCATCTTCAATATACATTATTTTACTATCTCAGACTCTGAAAATGGCTTCTAGTGTTTATTAAGCGTCCAACACACAAACAATGCTGTTTATGCACTTTTTTTTTGCACGCTTATAGAGCGCTAGTTAGGCCGTGCTTTTTTTGTAAGAAGTTAGATATGCCTGGAGTTTTTCCTGGTAAGCTTCACTACTCAGAGGAAAATTTTTAGGGAACTGCTGATGAGTTGCTTGGTCATGTTGCTTTAAATTGGCACTTTTAACAAGAGCGACAGTTTTGTTGCATATGAGGCAAACTGGAACAAATTCCAGGTCTATCAAGCAGCGTAAAACAACACTGTTTAGCCCACTCGGTCAAAAACTTCATATTTTAATTATCAACTTTATGCTTTTTAGGATTCATATCGATGTAAAAAAAGTTATAAGCCTCGACAATCACAAAACAAATTAATAAAAGTCCCGTACGGGATCGCAACAACTACTTAGGAAGTGACGATAACATTCGTCTATTTTATTTAAATTCATTCATTATTAACATTTTTCCAAAACTTTGAAAGCAAACCATTTGTAGAATCGTCGGTTTATTAGTCGAAACTTAGTAATCGAGGTATTTTAAGAATTTTTAGGTTATAAAAGTGCACATTTTTTTCTAAAAGGAATTAACTCAGTGCCTGATCGTTGACAACATACTATCGACGTTAATGGTGATTATTAGAATCAGCATGTTTGAAGTGTTATTTTAATCTACAAAATTGGACATTTCTTATGCAAAAACCTCATGATAAAGTCACGAAATACAATAGTCGGGCAAAATAAATAATTGTAAATATTCAAACCCCCCCACCATTTTGAGATAAGCGACGCTCGAGTTGATATTGAACAACCTATGACAAATAAAGTGGTCAGTCCATCGCAAACTAGGACGGCAGGCCTACGGTCAAACTTATTCCGCATCTAGCCAATTCAACACCATAAGACCATGCCAATTCAACACCATAAGACCATTTCTAAAGGAATTTGTTGCTTTAACATGGGACACGTTAAAAAATTATTACTACTCCTCACGTAAAAATAAGAAACCGCATCGCTTTTCAAGTTTATTCAGTATCTTTAAAAATATCGATCAGAAGAAAACCTAAAGAAATCGGCATAGCACGCATCTCACAACGACTATGCTGCATCAGCACAGGCACGAAATGCGTGGTAGTTTTGAATTGCGTATTCCCAGGTAGTCCTAATGTAAAGTAATTTAATTCTCGGTGAAATTAGTATGTCTACATTTTACATTTTTGGAATTTTGTCCTTTTAAAATTTAAAACAAGCAACAATTATTTTAGTTATGGAGCAAACAAAAATTAATTTAATTATGGAAATTTATATTTAATGTGGTTAGTCATAATACTAAAAATTGGTTACTTTTGATATAGTCCTACGACTCGAAACTATCCTAAATTTTGTGGTTCATTAGAAGTACAAGTTTTAAAACAAGGTTTTGATGTTGGATATTGATCATTGTTAGACTGAAATAAATAGTAGAAGATATACTTGTTCGACTTCGAAATCGTTCTGCAGAGTTTCGATAAAGCATCCACAATTTTCTTGTAATGAGTGAATTTTTTTTAAGGCAAGTTATAAACTAAAATTTAATATGCCTGTTGCGGAAGCTTTGGTCGTTCGAAATGATGAGAAAATTAAAAGTTTGAATATAATGAAAGAAGTGTTTAATAATAGTTGTTCCTGCAATTTAACGGTAAAAATTAAAAACTTTAGCTTTGCTTTTAATAGAATTTCTTTTTTGTACTTAGAGATAATCCAAACAAGCAATTGATTTTGATTTATCATAAGTGAAAAACCCGTATGTTGTTTGTTCAATAACACACTTGCATTTCAAGTAATAATTCGAACGTGTGATACCTTTCAATATTATAATTATTATAAATCTTTATATCAATAATTTATACAGGAAGTATTTGTTTCTTGGTTAACATATTTCAGAGAAAGTGAACACATGTGAACAAATACGAGTACTGACCTTTATTTAAGTGCGTATGATAATATTTTAAAAATTGTTTTGAAATGAAATTAAATTTTAAATGAACTTGGTTCTAAGAATTAAGAAATGGGCTTGATTAATCATACTGTAAACTTGTAACTTTGATTTTATCATTATAATGTTAGGTTGGATTGATCTTTTATTTATATCTAAAAAGAATATATGAAATATTTTTGAGAAGCTCATAGATTAATTAAAAGAGTAACAGTAATAAGGTTATAAGCCAACATTTTATGCTATGAATTATAGGAAGTATATTTACAATTTACAACTTTTGCATTTTATAGAAACACAAATAGTGTCTACAATGATGAATATAATTATGTGACTTTCTTTTCAGAGTCAACGAAGTTGTGCTACGTTGCAACTCAGACTGATTTGAAAAATATTTGTAATAAATCGTTCATAATTTATTTATGGATCTTGAGTTAAATGTTGGAGGGTTTCTGCATCTCCTCTCAGTCAAATTTATTTTTATTCACGTTTAAAGATGTGATGGTGCCCGATTTTCTTCTGAAATTTTGAGTTACCATATTCAGCACATACCCAAAACTCATGCTCTCCAGTGAATTGAACCTCAAGCTAGTTGTTGATACAGTAGATGGGCAGGTACCTAATAAAGCGTTTGCGCCCAATTTTTGTTTCACTCGAGCCCCACACGTGGAACGCCCATTATTGTTTTACTGGCACCCGACACCAGTGTCCAACAAATAACTATTCCAGAATAATCTAACTGTTTTTGAAAAAGCTGAAAATTCTTTGAAGCATGTAGTTATACTTACTTGGCGCATTCGATTTTGTAACAAGGTCGCTAACAATAGCCTACAAACAAAATAAATAAAAAAAATTACTCGTCAACTTTTATTGGGTAACTAGCTAAAATTCAATTAAAGTAACTCATGGTTTTGCTATTATTTTTGACATGACAGTTTAATTAAATCAATTGTTATTAGAGTAACCTTAACTAAACAATTAACCACCCATAATTGTATAACAATTTGTAATAAATAACTATGGCACATTCAGTGATCTAAAAAGAAACTGTTATAACAGCTATTCAAGAAGAGCAAATTATGTTCCTTGGTTTGTATTTGCAAGCTATTGCATTAATACTTCCTTGATCTATTAGATCATCACTGTTACAGATGTTTATTCTAAATAATAGACAACTGCAGCTGCTGATGATGTGCAAAAGTAATTTCGACAAACGATGTTTTAACTATTTAATGCAGTATTATTTTTCCTTCAATCATTACACAATTACATTACTTAAATCAAAATTTCATAATTTAAAAGAATACGTGAAACTAGCTATGATAAATATGACAATGCAAAGAATGTTTGTTCATCCAACAGTATCGAAATAAGGTTTGACCTGCCTACCTACTCTTCGTATTATCATGTAATCACGTTGACCATCGACCAAGTTATTAAGAAACGCCACTTGTAGCACTATAGTTGAGTGTTTCTAATGACAAACACACCCAGCAGTAGCCCACTAGCAACAACGGTTCGATAAACGTTACGTAAAGAAAGGCCGCGTTTAGATAAACACTTGTAAATTAAAATTGGCAGGAACCAAGACAAGGTCATTCATGTACAGTAGCCATTTAAAGATTTAGGTGTAATTATCCAAAGAACCGAATATTTCTAAAATCTTAATAAAAAATTATGTTAGACTATTATGCGTTCCGCAATGGAGGCATTTCATTTTAAGAAAAATACAATGTCATTTGAGAGAATGCACAGAAATGTAATATCAGTGCGTAATTAAGTAATTACGGTGATATAGAGGAGTGTTTATAAATACTCTCATATACAAAGGTGTTTTTTTATATTAATTCCAAATCAGAGCAGAGTAATTGACAATACATGATTCAGAATTATCGTATGCTGTTAGTATAAATGAATAACATGGCATTATAGTAAAAAATAAACATAACCAATTAAATTATAATTCAAAATATTTAGAAAAAAAAACTCGACGTCACTGATACTTGAAAACTGCAATATCTGATAATATATAATGAACATTTCCAAACCGATTTTTGCATTGTGCGCATAATAATGTTAGGTTCCTCAAAGTGAAATACCTCTAGTGTTAAGATATACACGTTAGTTGAGATAAAACGTCGAGAGACATGATACCCAAAGGTTCCACTTTTTCACTCTATTACGAACTGTAAAAATGTAAGTAAACGATATTTTTAGAACGATTACATCGATAGGTTTCCTGAAATATACAATAAAATTGATGTTGGATCGAGTAATGAATGCGTAGGTGTTTTATTCATTGTATGGCCTCGAATTCTAATATGAATCCTTCATACTATAATGAGTCATATGACGAACAACTAAAGGCGGTGTGGGTTAGACATTACGAAAACGAGAGCAAATCTAGAAGAAATCAGTATTTTGATTCTAACAAAAATGTTGATACTTCTTGTAACATATTAAAAAATATTAAAGCATTCTACTGGACCTTTGAATAAGAAATAAACGATTTATTAAACATTAAAAGTATCAATCGTTTTGATCATCTTGGCCTTGGTTTATTTGTGCTGCTATTTTGTTTTAGTTTTGACAGAATATAAAGATTCATTTTCTAGTCATTTGACAAATCCATCACCTTTCAACAACTCTAGAAAAAAGTTTAAAACATGTTGTCAACGTACGATATTCAGGTGCTTTTCCGTTTTTCAATTTAAAAAGATTTAAATGCAACAGCAGCGTCTAATGAACTTAACCAGGTCTTTGGAGAAGACACTTGTCGCAAACATATCGTGCACTGTTAGTTCTCATAAATTTCCGCTGTAAAAATATTATTTTTATAGCGGAAATTTTACCTTGGAAACTTGGCCACGTGAGCAGTCGACTACGACCTTAAACAATGAAGATATATGGGAAAAAGTTGAATGAAATTCGTCGAATTCGCTAGAAAACTTTACAGATATTACACTTAGTATCAATACCGTGTCGTCATCTTAATCGGCTAGGGAAGGTAAAAGGAGAGATGTGTTCCTTCACCACGAGTTAACGCCTGCAAACAAATTGTGACGGCTATAAGCGTCATCTTCATTGCCTAATCGAAACAAAACTGTACCATTTCTCCAAGGCACGGCAACCTGTGATGAAAATTGGATGCTCTACGACAAATGAAAACGTTTTGCACAATGTTTGGATGTGCTGCAGTAATGGTGGCAGTAAAGTGAACTTGCAAAAGCGTAGTTCATTATTCTTTCTTGTAACCTGGTGAAGCCATACCAGCAGAATCATTTGCAGCGAATTACAGATTATGCATTACTCTACAAGTTAAACAACCGTCCCTAGTTAATCGATGTGATAGTTACATCTAAATTGCCCGTGAGAAAGCTGTCCTAGTTAGGATACGAATTTCTTGGGTCGTCATGTACCGTTTACCATTTTTTTCCGAAACCTCGAAAACCATTTGCAGAATCGTCAGCTTGAGTTGACTCTGTAATTTTTGGGTTATAAAAATGCAAATTTTTTCAATACAGGAATTGATTAACTTACTGCCTAATCGTTGGCAACATATTATCAATGCTAGTAGTAATTATTTTAACGAATTAATGCTTATGAATCAATATTTATAGAATTATATTTTTACCTAAAAAAATTGGACAATTCATAAGCAAAAACTAATATTTTGCATTAAATTTGATTAGAATTCGATGTTTTCATACGCACTAAAGACGTTGGATCGATATTCCAGCTCACAAAGATCTGAGTCAAATGATAGAAAGTTGGTCAGGGTGCGTAAAAATTGAAAAAATTGGACAAATATGCATGATCTGTTTTGTAAGGAAACAAATGTATAAATTTTTCCGAACATTTTACCTTGCGAGAAAAAGGTATCGTATTGGTCGTTCTTGAGCGCATGAGTGGTTCAATAAACCAATGTTACCATACCGTTTGTAACACCTACAATTGCTATTAATAAAATGCACAGTTCTTTAAATCCCTTCCTTCTCCAGAAAACTTGGTTTTTGTAAAATTATAAAAATTGATTTTTTTTCAATAATTCTCAGCAACTTAACCGAAGCCCAGAAAGCTGTATGAACACTAAACATGACAAAGGACAACTAATGACCGCCATGGTATTGACCGAAGTTGTTTAATCTCATGAGAATCGGGAATCTAGGTTTTTTAAGAATTCTTGCTTGGTTGGTCCATCCATACGCGACATTAAATTTGACCAAGTTTCATGAAATTGTAGGATAGTACAGACTTAAATTATGATGCATTCTACTGCACGGGAAGATGGTTGAATAACAGGAATCTGGAAATTTTCGCTATGTACATAAGAAAGAGCATTTAGGCGTTTTTAACATTTCAGAATTCAATATTGGAATTACTTAGAAAAAATATTAAAAAATTTGTTGATAAGGCCTACTTAGAAATTTATGGTCTTGATTCCACCTAGATGATGCATCAGTTCATAAATTTGCAACCTAGACGAAACGTTCCCGCATAAATAGAGCGGAAGATATTCTATAGTTTACTGGCCTGCCAATCATACGATTTTACCACGTTTAGATTTGTTTAACAAATTATTTAAATAGAAAACGACCCTATTAAAATTCACATATACTAAACGCGCGCACAAATCCGCGCACACCCACACGCACGTACGCATGCACTTACCCACACGCATGCACACACAGTCAATCAAATTACTGATTCTGATTTTGAAAGGACAGCACTAAGGGAAGTATGATGCTGATGATAATAACAGCAGCGATAATGAAGGAACATAGAATTTCCTCAGATACTGAAATTGTTGTTTCTATGGGCGATGTTTCAACTGTCAAATGACCCTGAAAATGAACCAAAGAATAGTAATATAGGTAAGTACAGTTAAGTGTGAAATTATTCACGGTTTACCACCAGCAGTTTTTAAAAAAACCTAGAAAATATAGTTTCAATATTTATAACAAATATTCACATATACATTTCAAATTTTTGAAACTTTTTCCTGAAAATGACGATCCATAACTGATAAAATAAAAATTACTTATCACTACGCAAAGAGTAGCTATAACCCACACACGAAAGCTAACTAACGGCTCCGTAGAAAAATTTCAAATATTCATAGTCAATCCTTTAATAGTCTGTAACAAAAACATCCACCAGCAACGGTGCGCCAAAGCGTCTTGGGAGTGGCAGCAAATCCTACATTTAAATGGCTCAGTAAAAAAGTTTCAAGATATTCACATGCAATACTAATAGTTCATAACAAGAACACCATAAGCAACGGTTTGCCAAAGCCGGTCTTGGAGGTGGCAGTAACCCCTATACTAAAGAAAAAAGTATGATTTTTAACGAGTCAGTAGAAATTTTCAAAATATTCACATGGAATCCTCTACTAGTCTATACTAAAAACATTCACCAATACCGGTGCGCCAAAGCCAGTCTTGGTGGCGACAGCAACCCCTATACTACAAAAGATTATAACTCTTAAACGAGATAGAACATTTTCAAATAGTCTCTAATAAGAACTTTCACCATTAACGGTGCGGCAAAACCAGTCTTGGGGGTAGTAGCAACCAATATAATAAAAAAAATATAGCTCTAATCGGCTCGGTAGAAGATTTTTAAAATATTCACATGTTGTACTCTACTAGTCTATAATAAAAACTTCTACCAGCAACGGTGCGCCAAAGCCAGTCTTCGAGGTGTCGGCAATCCCTCAATTAAAATAACTATTGTTCTTAAACGGCTCGATCGAAAATTTTCAAAATATTCACATGCAGTGTTCTACTGGTGTATAAGAAAAACATCCGCCAACAACGGCGCGCCAAAAATAATCTTGGCGGTGGCGACAACCCGTATACTAAAAAATAAGTATAACTCTTAAGCCGCTCAATAGAAAATTGTCAAAGTATTCATATGCAATCCTCTACAAGTTTATAACAAAACATCCACCAGCAACGGTGCGCTATAGCCAGCGGGGGAAGTTGCAGCAACCCCCTGTACTAAAAACATAGCAATTAATAGATTTCTGACAAGTAAATCCACATCATATTGGGTAGCATTATAGTGTTTATATTGCTAAAATTTTTTTTATAGAATTCATAAATACTAACGCATCAATTACCTATTAAGGATATTTTCTCCATTTTCGTTATTGAACTTCAACTTTGGGATCTAATAATTTAAGACAACAAATAAAAGTAAAAAAATCCTTTAGTTTGTTTGCTGATGATGTCCGAAAATAATTTCTGCTCTTGAAAAATTTTTTGAATATAAATCCCTTTGCTAGAATATACTACGAAATTGCACCATTGTGTACCTGTACATTCTATTTGGCCCTGAACTTGATAGTAATAATTGTTGTTTGCTTTAAGCTTACCATTTTTGTCGAGATATCCCAGTGCTGTAAAAGTAGTTGCTGAATTTGGACCAATGTTCTTTATTTACAAAATTTTAATGGTGAAAACTCGCTTATGTGACTGTCCTGATTTTAACCCGCATTCTCAGGAGTTTAATCCACATTCTCCGGATTCGAATCCACATTCTTAGGTTCTTTGAACCAATGTTTACTTGACCATAGTGCAGAACGCGTCACTTTGTCGTTACGGCAAGTTTCGCGTGACTGTCGTTTGTATGCAGATTAAGTTATGATGAGGGCTACACACTGCAGTTACCAATAACCATTAACAGCATACGCTTCTACCTTTTTAAGATATTTACCTCTTGATTTGTTAATAGAGCCGCTGTCAGACATGTTTTTACATATTCTATAAAACAATGTACGATTTGTTTGGCATCGTTCAGGGTACAGATTATGATACTTCCGGGCAGCTTCTGTAGAATTTCTGCAGCTTTTGATATACAAGTCGTACATGTCTTTCTTTTCGTTTATCGAGTACCGCACCATATTTTAACCAAATTTTAATTTAAAACTATTAATAACAAAACTGATTATTGCAAACAATGGAACAGTTTAGAATTACTTGTATTTGACAGCAACACACTGGATCTTTTTTACAAAAACCGTTTTTGTGTCTTAATAATGTTATTTTAAAAAATTAATGATAAGTGTTTTACAGTGTTGAAATTGTAATTTTTTTTTTCTATACGCCAATGTAAAAATCCAATATGGCGGCCATAACAAAAAAAAAAGTTGACTATCGCGACAAAAAATGCAATAGATCTAGAACATTTTGTAAATGGTCATTAAATGCAAAATTATGTCTTATGTTACCATACCAAATTTCATACTTCTAACTATAATAACAACCAAGTTATTAAGAAAAATTGAAAATCGCAAAATTTGTATTTTAGCCAATATCTAGCAATCTATGGATAATATTTGTAGTTCAAGATCAACTATAAAATACCCTCATAAGTAGGTAACTTTTGTCTAATTTAACCACCACTGTATCTCTTACAGTTCAGGATATTCCTATAGTGTGCAATTAAAATATGGACACCCTGTATACCAATCTTGTTTTATGACGAATTAGGTTGTGCGTTATTTTGTTTCGTTCTTTAGACCCCTCAATCTCCGTGTTAGCATGGCATTCATTTTCTGTCTTTCCTTTTTCTGTTATCGTAAGTCGGGTGAGCAGTCCGTTACTGATTTCATTCTTTTCTTCCTGACCTACTCGTTTTACGGGTAACAAAGTGTTGGCAACTGTATCCAAATTGAGCTTGAAGGATACTGTCATTTAGGAGAATAAAGGTTGACAGTTCTGTACGGTACTGCCACCAGTGGGTGATTAATATATTAGAATTGAAATTAACATTGGCAAAGTAGCATTTTATCTAGTTGTGTATAAACTTTGGTTATCTATCCATTTCTGTAGCTACAGCATGATGTCACACTTTAAATCTTCCTGAATATCACACTTTTCCGACCATAATTTAAAAACCTGACTTGTAACTATGTAATCTAGATGATAATAAAACAACAATGTTTTTGAACCAGACGATAAATGTTAATATTCATCTTGTTATTATAAATTGGTATATGTTTGGTTGGTAGTTGTATATATAGTTATTTTGCAAGCATAGCAAAAAACTCATTTAAGAATAGCGGTATATATTTCTAACCCGTAGTGAGGTGATAGCAGATTACTAAATTTCATTTATTAAGAATGCTGACGCGGTGTTTAATAATCAGAAATGTTGTCATAATGGTCGATTCAGATACATGAATTTATAAAACTTTCTGTATACTGTTAAGGGGAAAATTTCCAACTCTTACGTATGATGCGTTATATGATAAAGATAACAAAGCAGTTAAAAACCATTCATGCTGTAGAGATAAGGAAATGCACTCAAAAATTGTAAATTTGCTACCTAGAAATGTGCAAGCTAGCTGTAAGAAATTCCTTTGAATTTAATGATAAACGATTATAAACACCAATGCGTTCGAACCAAAAGCTACATTCTAATTTGGAATTAAATGATGACTCCTCCAATATTACTGTTTTGGAAAATACCAGCAATAATATATCACCAATAGAGTTGACCAGTGAAATAATATAACTCCAAACGATTTGCATTCACAACTACTCCCGTGAAGTGGATAAATACAAAATATCTTCAGATAATGTTTCAATTGCACAGGAATTAGAACGATTGCATGAAATATCATTACAAGTTTGACTTACAAAAATTTCATGAACGTTAAAATTAATGACTTGACACCGTTCTATTCACGCTGTAATGTATTGGAAATATCAACTCAACTAAGTGTTGTCGAATTTAAATCTATGCATATTAACGGCGGATTAAATTCGAAAACGAACCCATTTGTATTACGAAGAAAATTCAAAATTTAAACACCTATTTAATAATTTTAAGTCTGTATGTTATTGGGTAAATCAGGAACCTACAAAATTTATGCATATTGTGCATATAATTGTAGTGTTTGTGATTAGTATCGCAAAAAATATACAATCTTGGGCTTACACCATAAACGTGATGTATGTGAAATTAGCACCCCATTTTTTAAAAATCATAATTTTGAAAGTTGTTCCAGATTGTTCTAATCTTGTACCGCATAGCTCCAATTAGACATTATTTTATTCCAAAAGATTCCTCGAAAATTTGGGAAACCCCATCTTGTCACTGACACCTCATTTATCGAAAATCGCGGTTTTGGCCATCGCTTAACATTGTTCTAGTTGTTCCAAACATGGTTCCTAAAGGACAATTCCGTATCTACACGATTCTTCAAAAAACGGCAAAAAAACATTTTTTGCTGGCACCCCATTTTTCAAAAATCGAAATTCTGGCCCTCGATTAAGATTGTTCTAGTTGTTCCAAGCATTGTTCCAAAAGGACAATTCCGTATCTATACGATTTTTCAAAAAAAAGGAAAAAAAAAGATTTTTGGACTGACAAGACTGCCGGACCAAGAGTAAACATACATTTCCCTTCTTGCTCCAATGGATAACTTGTTGTTCTGAGCTGTTCTAAGTCTAGAAAACATTGTTCTGCAGTATGAATATCTTACCAAAAGCGGTTCTCATAAAAATAGATGATTTGACTATATCGACAAGAGTAAACATAGCCTTCCTCTTTTGTTCCAATGGCTAACTTTTTGTTCTGAGCTGCTCTAAGCCTAGAAAACATAGTTCTACAGTATGAATCTCCTATCACCAGCGGTTCTCCCAAAAATCGATGTTTTCACTGTATCGACAAGAGTAAACATAGCCTTTCTCTTTTGTTCCAATGACTAACTTTTTGTTCAGAGCTGTTCTAAGCCTAGACAACACAGTTCTGCAGTATGAATTTCCTATCACCAGCGGTTTCCTAAAAATCGATGTTTTTACTATATCGACAGGAGTAAACATAGACTTCCTCTTCTGCTGCAATGGCTAACTTTTTGTTCTGAGCTGTTCTAAGTTTAAAAAACATAGTTCTGCATTATGAGTCTCCCATAACCACCGGTTCTCCCAAAAATCGATGTTTTTACCGTATGGACAAGAGTAAATATAGTTTTTTTCTTTTGTTCCATATAACTAACTTTTTGTTCTAACCATATAGTAGTCATCGTGTTCATTACAAAAATAAGAAGAAGGAAATTATGAATGGATGTGTTTGACAAGGATCTTATGTCCTGGAAAAATACGCCAATAAACATATAAAATCTACGTGGCTTTTTCCTAACGTAAAACATCGATTTTTGGGAGAACTGCTGGTGATACGAGATTCATACCGCAGAACAAAAAGTTATCCATTGGAGAAAGAAGGAAAATGTATATCTACTCTTGGCCCGGCAGTCTTGTTTGTCCAAAAATGTTTTTTCCCGTTTTTTTTTTGAAGAATCATTTAGATACGGAATTGTCCTTTTAGAACAATGTTTGAAACAACTAAAACAATCTTAATCGAGGGTCAAAATTTCGATTTTTGGAAAATAGGGTGCCAGCAAAAAAAGTTTTTTGTGCGTTTTTTGAAAACTCGTTTAGATACGGAATTGTCCCTTTGGAACAACTAGAACAATCTTAATCGATGGTCAAAATTTCGGTTTTTGAAAAATGGGGTGCCAGCAAAAACATGTTTTTTGCCGGGTTTTTTTTTTGAAGAATCGTTTAGATATGGAATTGTCCTTTTGGAACAATCTTTGGAACAACTAGACCATTGTTAAGCGATGGCCAAAACCACGATATTCAATAAAGAGGGTGCCAGTAACAAAATGGGATTTTTCCAAATTTTCGAGAAATCTTTTGGAATAAAATAATGTCGAATTGGAACAATGCGGTACAAGATTAGAACAATCTGCAACAACTTTCAAAATCATGATTTTTAAAAAATGGGGTGCTAACTTCACACACATATAAACGTTCTTTACACTTTATTCAGGACTTGTAATTATATCACATGTACGGGGAATTGGAAGAAGTAACTAGGACGTAATATGAAACACGTAAAACCATTGTCGAAAACATCAGACATTCTATTAGAAATTAGATGTACCAGAACTATTGCAAACAAAAAATATGTATTGTTTAAAATCTGATCATGTTCTACGAAGGGATAAGAACGGAATTTTTGTCGAAAGACGACAAACATCGAGATATTATCTCGAGTCAATGCCCCAACTCCAGATGGCTTCAAAGCGTTAGACACTTAATTTGTAATGATCTTTGGCCAAGAACTATTTGATAAATTAAAATATAATACTAAAGATTTTCTTAATGTTCACATTGATGTAAAACAAGAATTTATTAGACGCTGAAGTGTTACAAACCAGCACCCGTTCACAGATATTTGATTTTCGTTCCAGGCCAAACAATATTATCTGTTTATATATTTGTTGTAGTCACTTTTTCAAAATAATAAAAAGAAAGACATAAATAAGCACGGAGATTGTAGGAAGGTCGTTAAAGGAATAATGGTAAGCACTTTTAACATGAATATTAACCAATTTATCACGTGGTTAAAAATATAGTTGTTTTATTATCAGCTAGTTTAAATAGTTCTCGTTTAAAAAATGTTAAAAATAAACTTTTTAAACGGTTCGGAAAAGTGTGACGATATACATGAATAATCTATAGGAACACTGTGGCACGATTTAAATAAAATTAAATAAAAACCCTTAACCACAAAAAATATTTAAATTACTATATACGTATTTCGACCACTATGTGGTCATCATCAGTAGGAAAAAAAAAAAAAAATTAGCTGTATAATTTGTGGTTAAGGGTTTTTATTTAATTTTATTTGATATACATGAAGATTTTAAAAATCCTGTAGTTACAGAAATGAATAGCCAAAGTTTATACACGGCAAATTTTATATAAAGTAACAGCGGATTTGCTTGTTGGCGGCTCCGTGGCGTAGTTGGTATGCGTGTGACTACTATGCCCACGGTCCCGGGTTCAAATCCCGATACTGACCCGCATGAAAAATGTCAGGCGAGTATTTTTCACAAAAATACGCTCATGTTCGGCTGAGAGATAAAATGTAGCTTCCGCCTGTGCGTTGTCACGTACGTTAAAGATCCATTTCTTGCTTGAAACAGCAAGAGTTCGACAAAATTCAAAATTCAATGTAACAAAAACTCGCTTCTGGCCAATGTAATACCATCGAGTGGAGCATTGGAAAATCAAATGTTAAGATTTGCTTGTTGATAACATTAAATATATAGGGAACATTCCATTTCTCCCGTTGTGGTCAGGTGTGCTACTCAAGAAGCGTGTCAACAATGCACCCGTAGAAAGATATCCTGTCATTATTAAACTATCCTTCTTGTAGGTGTCTCTATCAAAAGAACAGTAGAGTAATACGCAAACACGGGAAATACGCCCTAATTGATCATAAAGAAATGACTTAATTTGCGCAGCACTAGATGTACCAAGCAAGTAGCAATTACTAAAATAAATGAGGAGGGAATACTGGCTGCGGAAAAAATGAAGGCGGGAATACTGGCTGCGGAAAAAATGAAGGCGGGAATACTGGCTGCGGAAAAAATGAAGTAAAAATCAAAAACACACCAGAAAAAATTATAAACAAAAGCTTTTAAAATCGATTCTCTATAAGAAATGTATCCAATAAACATATTGAATCAGGTTTTACCGCTTTGCATTTCAAAATTTTTGAACCAACTGCTCAGCTTATCTTGTCAATAAAATGATCAAAAAATGAAATCAGTAAACTGGAAAATAAAACAAAAAGTCACGGAAATCACTTCACTGGATACATGAAAGAAAAAGCGAGTAACAGCATAACATTTTTGATGTATTTGCAAAGCAAAAAGTAAAAGGATATTAGTTGGAATTGCTTAAAATATTAGGAACCCTGAAGATATTAAATCTAAAGCAATTCATTATGGTCGAAAACTAGATGCTTTGGGTATTTCCGAATATGAAGCGGTTACTACTAACGTTATAATCAAAGATGGCTTGTTCATTCACAAACACAATCAATATTTAGCTGCTTCGCCTAATGGCCCACTTCATACCAAAGGCTTGGTTGAAGCTTAACGTCCTGCCAAAATAAAGAACATTGTTCCAAATTCATTAATTTCTTTTACAGTGCTGGAACATCTTCACATGAACGGTAAGCTTAAAGAAAACATCAATTATTACTATCAAGTTCTGGGCCAAATAAAATGTACAGGTACACAATGGCGCGATTTTGTAGCGTATTTAGGCAAAGGGGTTTATATTCCAAGAATTTTTTGAGAGCAGAATTTTTTGCGAATCTCATCGGCAAACCAAGGGACTTTTTTACTTTTATTTATTGCATCAATTACTAGATTCCAAAGCTGAAATTCAAAAACAAAAATGGAGAACAGTTAAGAAAATATTCTTACTAATTAACGGACTCATTAGTTCCCATCGATTCTATAAAAAATTTTTAGCAGTTATAAAAACTATATTGTTACTCAATATGATGTAGATCTACTTGTCAGAGAGTTACAATTGCTATAATTTTTTTTTAGTATCGGGGTTGCAGACACCACAAAACTGGCTTTGGCGCACCGTTGTTGGCGGATGTTTTTGTTATATACTAGTAGTGGACCACATGTGAATGTTTTGAAAATTTTCTAGAGTACAATTTTTTTTGTATAGGAGTTGCTGCAACCCTCAAGATGGGTTTGGTGCATCGTCGTTGGCGGATATTTTTGTTACAGACTAATAGAGGGCTGCAAATAAATATTTTGAACATTTTCTATCAAACCATTTAAGTGTTAATTTTTTTGCATAGGGGTTGATGCCACCCCTAAGACTAACTTTGATGCACCGTTGCTGGTAGATGTTATTGTTATGGACTATTAAAGGATTGCCTATGAATACTTGATATCTTCCTACCCAGCTGTTAGCTAGCAATAATGTTTTTGTGTAGGTGTTGTAACTACTCCTTGACTAGTGATAAAGGAGTTCAATTGCTCAGTTATAGGTGCAACTATATTCAAAAACAAGTTTGCAAAATTTGAAATAGTTTATGTGAATATTTATTATAAACATTGAAATGATATATTCCGGATTTTGTAAAACCGTAGATAACTTCACATTTCACACAAATATATACATAGGGGTAAGAATTGATTTAGATGCAACACAGGACAAGCTCCTAAAACAAAAACGGCGCGCGCTATATTGTCTTGAAAATATGTGATTAAATGGTAAAGCAAAAACGTTTATATCACGAATAATGCGTGAAAGGAGCTGTTTATCGATGCAATGGTAGAACAGGCTGTAGCATTTGCCAATCAAGAAATGGATAAGCAAAAAATAATTACGAAGACGCTAGGTATGCTAAACATATAGGCGGGTTGCAAATGTCAGAGTTTATCGGGTCTTTATATATAGCAAAAGTTATAAGTATGTACAGGTTTGGTCCCCGTAAATCTAGTCAGTAATTCACGTAGACACTCGGTGGAGTACCTCGCTAAAAATTATGTGTTTTCGATAAAGTAGCGAAAACTCCTACTGGACTAACAAGAAGTCGACTAACTCAGTGGCAATGATGGTGTAAGTGTTCAAAGAGGGTCCTGGAATGCTATCAGGTGGGAAACAGCAGTCTTAACCTGGAATTATTTTAAACGTCACCTAATCTCGGAATACGAGAAACCCCAGAAGGAATAACAAGAGGATGCCAAAACCTGAGATCAGAAAAGTGATTACTGCCTAAAATTTACACGAGGAATAACCAAGTACGCTAATGTTAAAACCAACCTAAAATAAACGTTAACAATAAGGACACTAATATACATATTCAAAAACTGCTAGCTGAAAAGGTATATTAATCACGCCTCTAGGTAGTTGCAATACATTATATTACATCAAGGCTGGAACCATCAGCTTCACAGTAGTTGTTAAGACCACCAATATAGGATTATTACACAATTATGTTTTCATGACAAGTACATATAAACATTCTTAAACAAAAAGAAAACCAAATTTATCAAAAATTTACTTAGCTTAATGGAAAACGTTTTCGGTGAACAAAATTACTTTCTAAAGGTGTCGAGCTAATAGATTCAACATCATAATGCATAGAACACATGTAGGGAATTAATAGCATCATAGACACAGTCGTATGATTTCCAAACAGATATTTAAATATTGCAAGTTGTGCTGAATTACGCTACTAGAAAATACAATAACAGTTCGTACATGCTATTCAAAAACCACATGGGTGCAATTGGAGGTAGTGGGGGTTAACAAGATATAACATTTTTGATTTTCTGAAAATTGTAGTGTATTGTACTAACGAGGAGTAACAACAAAATATTGTCAGCCTAACAGTAAATTTAGTAATTAAACGCTTCACGCCTTCTTCATTTCTAAATCATAACAGATAATTAAATTCTGCAAGTTGTATTGAGTTGTGCTATTCGAATACAACAAGAACACGAAGAAATATTTTCCAAAAACCACACGAGGGAACAAATAAATTAACAAATAATTTTTTAAAAAATGTTATATTGTTTGTTAACTCTCAGCGTCTGTCATAGAAGACTTTTCATCCATGTAGTTTTTAAAAAATATGTACGTAATCTTACTGCTTTCAAGTAGCACAACTTAGCACAACTCGAAGAATATAATTATTTCACTAGCACAGATAAATACCAATCTCTCAAAAAAGTTTTTGTTTTTATTTCATTCCTTCATTAATATTAAAGTTATCATTCTGGAATTTGTGACACAAAGTAGCACAATTTAATTGAATATAATATTATTAAATAGAACCCATAATTCGAAAGATGCAAGATCACGAAAAAGTTTTTGCATCAATGCCGAGACGTTTTGAGTTACTGAATTGTGATTTGCGGCACAATACCGTAGTTAGTTCGGACGCACTTAAATGTAGGTCCCGGGTGTTAGTCACAAGCTTTCTACCTGGCTTGTCACGACAAAGTTTGGTTTAATTTTTAAATTTTCATGTAAAAAACACCTCCAGGCTAATACAGCAACTTAGAGTGTAGCATCGGAAAATTCAAATATACTGCAAAACAGAGCACAAAAACGCAAAATTCGAAAAGTGCGGGATTAACTTCATACACACCTTTATGCTTATGGAAAATACGTACATAAATATTTCGGTTAAGCACTTGTTTTTCTTTTTTTAATGGAGTACTCTACCCCATGTATCTGTGTAGGCCTGCAGCATTCATGTATTTCCAGCGTTAATATTCCTCTAATATGTTGGAATTAGGGAGCACGTTCCATTTTCTTTTCTTGCAGTTTTAGTAGGAAATCAACTTGAGAAAGTAACCATTAAAATTCCAAATTTTGGAAAGATGAGCAGTGTTAATGAGCGTGACGACCAGTAGTTGGATACTGGTACGAATTATTAATGAAAGAGGGCCAACTGATTGCCCGTTTGCAGCCGACAACTTTACTGACGTGGATAATTTTTGGTTTATAAAAAGACTGCCTTTCACAAATTTTAGTATCTATCAAAGGAGTCTTTTATGTTGTTTACCTAGCTATAAAAACGGCTAGTTAAAAAACTAACAAAATTTGATATTTCAACGTCCGAATCGTTAGCCTTAACGACGTTTCTCTTATAATGTTGTGCGTTCGAAATCTTTTTTAGTCATTCAGCGAAATACGACTCTACGACGTTTTCTAGGTCATCATTCCAAAAAAAATCGCGCCCTCTCAAGTAGTTTTAGAAAGACATAATAGTCTTTGCAGAAGCAAAGTGTTCCGAAAACTTTTCAGGAATAACCGCTTGCAAGCTTTTAATTGTTATTTTGTGGATATAACCTGTTACCGTGGTCGTTTTCCCCGCAGAAAATTGCGTCAGCCTTCTTGGGCGATGGAGAAGAACCCAAATGAACCCATTGCATAATCTCTTATTTCATAAGAGGATCCCAGGTCTTATCCCCAGTTACAACTCTATATAAGAAATCTTCATCTTGGGATAAGCCAGTAAACTTCTGCAAAGAAAGTAAAACGACTACTCGCGATTCACGGGAGAAATAAAGCAACCACCTCCTCCACAGCGATTGATAAAGAAGTTCGAGACAACTGGTAGTGCAGCAAATGCAATATCATTTGTGCGAAATCGAAATTAAAGCAACGAGCAACACATCGCTTTCCTGCAACAAAGTGTCACTATAAGTCTATAAAAAATGATTCGTCGAAGGCCGCACTAGATGCAAATTCCACGAAGTTCGTTACAAAAAGTAAACCTTCACATGCACGTATACAAATACAATTGATGCAGCAAATTAAGGCTACATATCATCCAAACAGAAGGCGATTTTGTGAATGGGTGAGACTGGCAGCAAATGAAGATTTGGCGAAAAAATCATTTTCAGCGATCAGACACACTTCCGACCCGACGAATTTGTGAACAAGCAGAACTGCATGGTCTGGGAGGTAAAAATCCACGAGTAGTCAGTCCACAAGTACCAATAATGACTGTGTGGTTTGGTTTTTAGACCGCTGGGGCGATAGGCGCGTTTTTTTTTTGAGATCGACAACGGAGATGCAGTTACCGTAAATGGTAACCAATTGGTTATTTTTCTTTGAAAATATGAACATTCAAATCTTTAGTTTCAGCAGAATAGGGCGACAAGCGATAACTTTGCGTGAAACAGTCGCCTTATTCCAAGACAAATTCCCGGGACGAGTGATATGTTTGCGTGGTGACCAGGAGTGACCCAGTCCAGAAACTTCACACTTTGAGACCTTTCTAGTGGAGCCATGTTAAATGACAGGCGTACACCAACAAACGCCAGGCGGAAATCATACGCGTCATTGACGACATCCAAGCACACATAATTAAATAGGAGTTGTTGTTGAATCTAAATCTATAATATATGCATTTTCATTAAAGTTTGAGTGATTTACTTTTATTTGAAAAAAGGGCACTTGGTATATTATCGGAAAAACTGTTTCCTTTTTTTCTAAGAAATCGTTTTAGTTATGTATGAGCATTTTTACAAGTGTTCATTGAATGTTGATAGGAATAGATGGCTATGTAATTCGCAGCATTAATTACTCCACTCCTTCAGTTTACTAATGTAAATTATTTAAGAAGCGTTAAATGCACTTCTACTTACAATTTTATAACAATTGACAAATTGAAAGTTCGATTAAAATAACTGTTCGTTTTCATTAAATATTTGACATGGCAATTTATTTTTAATTAAATCTATTTACCATTGGCGTAACCTTAATTAAAAAATTAATTGTCTGTAATTGTATAACAATTTGAGACAAATAATAATTGTAACACTCATGATGATCTGAACAGAAACAGCTATAAAAATTATTTATCAAGAGCAAACGATGCCTCTTGATATGTAATTATCATTTGCAAGCTGTTGCATAAATACTTCTTTGTTCCATTAGATCATCGCTGTCATAATAGTTATGAATTACAGACCATACAGCACGTCTATCTGACGAAATTCATCACAAGTAACTTCCAAGAGCATCTAGTTGTAGTCCAATCTACAGTTTTAATTGAGTAACCAAATACATGTAACAAACATTAACATAATTATATTTTATCATCGAAGAAAACAACTGAGATCATAACAACGATAAAAATGGCGACCCCACGGATACTCATCATATAGTATCAAAGTAAGGTTTGGCCTGACCTGCCCACCCACGTGCTGAATCATACTATCATGTCATCTCAGTAACAAAGTTGTGAGAAACGCTACTTGTAAAACTATGTTCAAGTATTTCTAATGCCAAGCACACCTAGCAGCAGAAATTAGACATGCAAAAATAGTTCAAATGCTGTTACGTAAAAACCGCTCGAAACAAACACTTGTAAATTAAAACGGACAGAAACCAAGGTCGTTGTTATAAAGTAGCAAATTTGATTAATTAAATGTGTACATGTAATTACAACAAAATTGAGGTTAACAGAATTGTTACAGAAACTGTTCGTACCGAAAGTACTTGTGAATACTGGAAATATAGCAACGCAGAATCCGCGTATTCGTTCCGTAAATGAAACAGAGATACGGGATGTTAGTTGAGGATTATAAGGCTGTCGTTGAGATAAATTTTGAATAAAACATGATACCCCAAGGGCTCTTTTTCCCCATTTTTACAGAAACCTATACTTACCACAGAAGTAAATATAATTTCACGTTTAATCAAATAAATATACGAGGTATTTCTAAAAGTACGTCAAAGATTTGGAAAGCATCTTTCAAGAGTTAAAGTCAGAAAATGTTGCTATAAAGATTATGATTTCAATTTCGAGGAACGAGAGAGCCACGCAACGAGATCCCTTTTCCAGTGCAACGTTCTACGGAAGCGGCATCCAAATATTCTTGAATTAAAATCGGAAGTGAGATGTTGACCGATCGAGTATGAACAATCCAAGTAGACCATTTAGTGACGAACCACTGCCACATTTCCTCCAGAATCCCACATTTCCTCCCACATTTACATGTAAATCCCCATAAGGAGGAAATGTGGTGGAGTGACTCTCGCCTTGTGGACCGCCTTGTGGAAACGAGAAGAATCCCTCATTTCCTCTCACATCTGGACCAAATAGTTTTCTTTGACTAACCATTTTTCATCTTTCGAGATAAACCTATAAACCTATCTTGTTTGGTATCAATTAACATTAGATTTTTCTCAGCTACCCGAATCTCTAGGAATTTTTCAGATAGCATCATCCCCAAGGCAGCTACCCCATTTTTAAGATTTCTTACCTGTAGTGACTTTTGAGCGTTCTTATAAATTTTTTTAGTCATGCGATACATCTTGTTAGGCTAAAATTTTATGTAGAATCCAAATCTGCAAACAGATTTGAAATCGGACCACGCCCTGCAAAGTTACACATCCTTGTTTGGTATCAATCAATATTAGAATTTTCTAAGCTATCCAAATCTCTTTAAATTTTTCACATAGCACCATCCCCAAGGGAGCTACCCCAATTTTAAGATTTCTTACCTGTAGCGACTTTTGAGCGTTCTTATAAATTTTCTTAGTCATGCGATACATCTTGTTAGTCTAAAATTTTACACAGAATTTGAATCTGCAAACAGATTTGAAATCGGACAACGCCCTGCAAAGTTATACTTTAAAGCTCTCAAACCTCTTTAAAAAATTTTGCTCGTATATATTTAACCCCATTTTTTAAAACCTTTTTCGCTACCCAAGACATATGCTTTAACCAACATAAATAAATTAAACACGCAAAATTTTAATAATTTATTTATCCAACTTACAGTTTAATAAACTTATAGAATGCAATTTTACAAAGTATAACATTATTTCCTGTGCGTAGCCGAAAGTTTAACCTGTAACAAAAAGAGATTAATGTGTTGTTTAAATAGACCTGTAACAAAATGAGATTAATGTAAAAAGAGGAGACGCGTTTTCGGTTAATAAGACATATTATCGTTAACCTAACAATATGTTTTACCGTCCAGCAACACCACGTGGAGGTAAACACATTCAATGTAATGGGTTTTAAATAGGAAAGTACGCTAAATGCTAGTCAATTAACAGCAATTAAATATTGCTTACTGACCTACCTTAATTAGGTTGCTGTACTATTAGGAATGATGTTTAAGACCTCGTACGTATTTTCCGGATTATATGTTGTATTCTTTTTATTAAGTAATCGAATAAATCGTTCCTTCTGCTTCCAAAGAAACTCGGACACTCCATTGTCGACGCTGGCGTTATTTATGCGATAGCTAGCCATGCAGTTGTTAAACGCTGTGCTAATCATTTCTACGCCATCTTCGTTAGTAGCGGTAACTGATGCATTTTATGTTTGTTGCTCCTTAAGTGTGCGGCGTACGTAGTTTTCCATTTCGAAATCGCATACTGTACACATAATTCGTGGTTGTTTCGTACAAGACCCTTTAACAGCTGGTGGCGTTGAACGTTTACGGCTTAATAACATACCGTGCTTTTTTCCTTGTGTCGCTGTGAGCTATTCTCGTAAAAGCGATACCGCAAGACCTAGAGTTTAAGTACTTTGCTGCGGACGGCTTAACCCTGGGCGATGTTACACTACGACATTTGTTCTGGTGCCGTTTGAGAGCATTTTCCAGGTATAGGAAGCACCGCAAAGGTTGCACTTATAAACGTTTGCAGGTACCATTTTAGTACAAAACAAAACCCGCACTATAGCACTTTAGTTAAACTTGTAATCGAACTAACTAAAAAGCTTACTCGAGCGTACCTGATTTATGCTCCTTATAGAATGCAAACCGAAGGTTTCCGAAGACGACCGAACGATGTTGAGGATTCGGCGGGGAACTAAATGATGTCATAATCCTCGCTGCTCGTCCAATACATTTAGCGCTAATGCATGCACCTGGTTCGCTTCGTCGATGGTGCGTATGCCGTTAGTAGAAACACCGGAAAACGTCTTCCATGTTATACGGATCGTGTGCATATTAAAAATCCAAAAAGAGGGCTAGCACACGCACACAAGTTGTCTGCAAGTCGTGCTGTAGAATATGCAGTGCTACTATAACCAAAAACACTTTAAACCATTACTAAGAAAATACCAACTTGTCTACAGGATACTTACAACAATTTAATTTTAAATAACTTCTACGTCATACTTTAGGAAATAATAGGCTTGAATATTTTCCAAATGAATCACCAAGCGAAAGTATATGCTTAGCACTATTAAAATTACCCATTAATTTCCCATTTTTACGACCGTGGTTAATTATAGATTAAAATTTAATTTGTGCACGTTCGAGCTTCTCGTAAACTAACATATTTTATAGCAACAATGCGCTGTATAATACATGCATACCCCTTCGCCGCGCTACTGCTATTCTTGTAATTGCTAGAAAAGTCACTCTCCTTTTTACTGTTAGGAGCGATGCAAAGCACCATTTTTTATACTTTCTATAGCACATTGCACACTTTTCGTCTGATAATTAAATTTTGCTTCTGTAGGCTTTTACACTTTCGCATAGCGGTCAATCGCACGTAATGATTTCTAGAACCGGTAAGTACTCGATATTGTCCAAATAGAAATTAGATGCTCGATGTCTGTCAATTTCCGATTCCCTCGTAAAGGTAGGAAAAACTCAGTCAATAATCCATTATACTTCAACCCGCTCCTGTTCTGATAATTTACAAACATTTTCAAACGACAATGGGCCGAGAATTTTTAAACCTCCGAGGGATCTTTAAGTCGTGATCAATTACACATCCGAGCTACGCGTAAACTAACATATTTTGCAGCAACTGTATAATACATTGCATACCCCCTTCTCTGCGCTACTGCTATTCTTGTAGTTGCTTGAAAAAATCAGTTGCCCTTTTTACTGCTAGGGCTGCTAAAAAAACACCATTCCATACTTTCTTTATAAGTGTAGCACATCGCGCACTTTTTTGTCGGTTAATTAATTTTTGTTTATGTAGGCTTTACACTTTTGCATATTTAAACATCTAATACGACCGATTAACCACTTTCGATTATTCTAACGGAGACTACCATACATACCGCTGCACCGTTCTTTTGATTCCAACGATCCTATGGGCTTCCACGCACTAACACCTGACGTATCTTTCCTACTATTTGTTAAACAAAAACTACCGGTATCGATATTGTGGACGTAAACAGATGTTTGTGGATGTGTACGAGAGTATGTAACCATATACATTAACCAGTCTAAGCTATTTTATTTAGTCCACGAAAATTATTATTTTTCTAAACCATAATTAATAATCGCCTTTATAGGTTCCACATTTCGATCATTTCCCAATGACTGGTGCTACGTACATGGAAACTTTAATTTCTTATTGGAGAATTAGATTCTCCCACGCACTGCTGCGTAGTTGCATGCCTACCCTTTTGGAATATATGCTCGTTATAGGTTGTAAGCACCCTCGGTTTTACTTAACTACACTTTGTGAGATCCCTTTAATCTTTTTAATCGTATCTTTCTCGCCTACAATACAGTCGGACTTACCTACTACCAACAAATTCTAATACTGGACCCCCATTAAATATGTCTTTAATTTTCCCTACAACTTTTTTTTTGTTGACAAGTGTTATATTGTATTTATTATACGCGGGGTAGTCACTCTTTTAAGATAAATATATTTTGTTTGGTATCAACTAATATTAAATTTTCTAGGGACCCCAAATCTGTAAATAGATTTTAAATAGGACCACCCATACAAAGTTATGCCTTTTAAAGACCCAAATCACTGATTTTTGCCCATCTTTATTTAACTCCATCTTTAAAACCCTTTTTTTCGCTAACCAAGACATATGCTTTAACCAACCGTTTCCCTAGAAATCTAAAACCGCAGTGTCCCGCGAATACCACGTGGAGTTAACACGTATACTCCGTCAACCAGGATAGAAGCAGGAAGGATTTGGAAGGTGGGAGAAGAACTTAAAAATTATGGAATCTTAAAACTAATATATACAATAGATTTACAAATCCATACAAATATAAACAACTATGTTATATCTTTACACCTCCATGCGTAGATTGTTGTACTATTAGGAATGATGTACTTTTTGTCATCTTCCCTCGATAAACTAATTTTATTAATAAGCTGCGTATGCAAATCGTATTCTTTTACTCCGGATACATACGCAGACAAGTACTCCACCAAATAAAGAATTGGATGCTTGGTGACTGTTAACATCCGCCTCCCTCGTGTACGCCCAGACACATCCCAGCCCATGAGCACCCTGCGCATGCACACCCCAACCCATGCGCGCCCATGCGCGTACGCACCTGCCCATGCTCGCTGCCCATGAGCACCCCTTTCTGTGCGACTGCTATTTCGGGGTAACGTTACAGCCTTTTATAAATAAAGAACAATGTTATATACTATTATAAAATGTTTATTCTGACATTATACATAACAAATTTAAAAATATTTAATACCAAGCATGGAGTCATTTAACTTAATTTTAATACAAAGTTATACACAGAAGACAGTCCTTTCTTTATGTTTGTTTGCAGTGGTTTTAATTTTATCTAATTTTATTCGCAGC
Organism: Platerodrilus igneus; assembly: GCA_036346225.1. Classification (NCBI taxonomy): domain Eukaryota; kingdom Metazoa; phylum Arthropoda; class Insecta; order Coleoptera; family Lycidae; genus Platerodrilus; species Platerodrilus igneus. The sequence goes on from JARFIW010001380.1 coordinate 12,733,900, forward strand.
TTAAAATTTAAATCGACACCCAAGTCTTCTATCTCCTTTTCTAACCAATAGTTTGATACATAAAGACCGTCTAGGTTTTCGAATTGTAAAATGTACCGAAGTTTGCCTCTATATTTAAAGTCTTTGATTCCACCGACAACCAGATCCATTCCTTCGTGTAATTCTTGCAGCTTGTGACAATCTTTTAATCGCAGCTTTCCCACTATATCCTGCATACGTATCTTGTTAGCTTGATCGACTTCTTCTTGTCGGTATTGGAGGAAATCCTTTTTTTCCCACACACCGTTGTGTAGTTGCATATCCACCACTTTTGGGAATATATGGTTGTTATAGGTTGTAAGACCCTCGGTTTTAAATGATCCGAAAGGTTCTTTACTGGGTAAATATACAATGTTTAGGAACCCCTTTGCGTGTGGTGTACGCCAAGGTTACGAAACCCGCATTCCTTAGTTCGTCTTTGTTATCTGCCATTTTGATAAATACGTTTTTATAATAACCTTTTAAAAAGTATACGGATTTAGTACCATCCTTTTCTACAAGAAGACCTACATAACTAAAAGAGTCTTTCTTACTAACCGCAAATGCATACAGCTTGTACAACCCGGATGTATCTAAGTCAGTCCATCGACACATAAAATAATCTTTTAATTCTTCCTCATTTTCTCTAATAAGATGTTCTTTGTCTAACACATCTTTGTATTGTTCGCGTATTCGTCGCAGTGTTTTCCATGTAGTCAATTTTCGCCTTTTTGCATCCATTTCCTCTAATTCCAGTTGTCTTTTCCTTCCACTTACTGCGTATGGCATACATAATGGGGTAATTTCCTTTAGCGTAAACGGATAGAGTTTACTACCAATATTTGCGCGTTGTCGTACAACCTCTGGGCGAATGTTAGGTGTATTTATCAATCCCAATTCCGAAATGACTATTTCTTTTGGAATTGTAGAATATGGTGTTGCAGATTGTGTAAAATATGTACTACCTGCTTTAATGTAGCACTTGTGTAAGATTTTTATTTTATCTTGGCTGTCTTCCTCCTCTACTATCTCCAAATAATTTACGGGTAAATAGTTAAAACTAAAAGCCAGCACATACTTTATCAATGTTTCCCTTTCTTTTGGTTTTCGGACAACAATTTGCAAGCCCGTCAATTTCTTTGTATTACCATTACCCCAATACACGTACTGTAGCAGGTTATTATACACTAAACAGCAGCTATTTTGTAGCTTGTCCGATAGCTTACTCCACATTTTGGCAAGTGGTACCGAGTACATTGGCGCCTTTAGGAAGTATAACACTATCTTCCAATAACGTTAAACAGTCTTTTAAGGGATTATACACCCGTTCCGCACTGACATAGCTTCCAATTGCACAATTGTATATTGTCGCTTCCAATCGCGTAATACCATGTTCTTTAGCCAAAGTAGACGCAAATGTTTCCCTTAAACGTACATCTGGACAACGTAAAAAATCTAGTATATGATTGCCAAGTTGTTTATTAACACCAGGACTTGTTATCTGACACACAAATTTGTTGTATATCTTAATTCTTGCATTGGTTGTTAGCCATGTTAAACAATCAATTCCTACAGTTTATCGTTGTCAACTATAATATTACACTTTTCTTCGTATTCGCCCTTATAGCAAAAGTTATGGTTTGTAGTTAAATAATTACACATCTCCATCTTGCTAAATATACCCGCAAAATCTTGGGTTACATCCATGTCAAAAGATAGAAATAATCTTTTCGAGTTCGTCTAATATATCTGGTAGTTCCTCCAATAAAGTTTCCAACTTAACATCTGCTAGTTCCACTTTGTATGGAACACATATAGGATTTTGGAATTTTTATTAATGCATTCGAGGTCTTCTTTTCCGATAATTTCTTTTACTCTCTGGCCCATCTTGTTAGTGCTTTCTAGAGAAAACGGAAGCTTAGCTTTAACACCATGTCTAGCGAAACAAATCGGTCAAACTTTCTTCGTAGATAGCTGTTAAATGCACCACAAATTTCTTTTTAGGATAAACATCCTTTTGCTTGCAGAGGTTTGTTCGGCGTCAGAAAAGTCGCAAATTTTAACCAACATTATATTGTCACAAAATGGTTCTGTAATTGGTGTGTGTAGTCCACCAGTCAGCATCTGCTCGCCTTCGACATAACAAATATTACCAATATCTGTTACCAGATTATTGTTGCACATATTTTCTGCAAAAGCCATAATCCAAATCGCTCATTTGTCGGTTTCACTTTATTCCCAAGAAGTTGAGAAACGTTAATCACCTTGGAGACGCTCATGTTTACCGTTCTAGCTACTATCGAATACTAAATTAAATACGAAAAAATTGTTCTCTTATGTATTCTACAGAGTGGGGCGTATATTGCCGAAGATAGTCGAATATGTTGTTATCCGACCTAAGCCGACAGGGATGCGCATCGACATATATCCGGTATATGTAGGATGTCAAGTTAAATTGAAATTGCCCCATGACCAACAATGACCACATGACCACATGACCATATGATCACATGACCACATGAAAATTGATAGGTTAGGCTGTTTTAATGAGTTTTCTCATTAATAACCCATTAACACTAATTGTTTTTAATGAGTTTTCTCAGGAAAAATTAATAGGTTGGGTCAGCGCCGGGCGTGCTAACCGTAATTTTCACTGTTAATCTAACGGTCACAGCTTGGTTTTAAATGGAAAAAACTCAGTTTAAAAGCAATTAGGTGCTAAATGGGTTTTAATGGTAAACTCATTAAAAGCAATTAGTGCTAACGGTTTTTAATGAGAAAACTCATTAAAAAACTGGTGCTAATGGGTTTATGAGAAAACTCATTAAGAACAGCTTAACTTTCGTTGGTAGTGTGTCATGTTGTGAGATCATTAGTCAGTGGTATTCAATGTAACAGGGCTCATACATGTTAGGGTGCTGATAGCGCATCGATAGATCGTCACATCTACGTCATGCGTCACCGCATGGGAAGGAATGGGACTATAGGTGTTTGTATGGATGTGCAAAAAAACGCTTCGGTGTAACGTATCTCACATCCAATCGTAGCAATGCGTCGGTTGTACAATGAAAATATGTCGGTGTGTGAAGCTGGCTGTTGATGTGGCGGCTGAGCGGCTGGACCAGCGGAGTCTTGTGTTGATGGTTGGTAAATGCGACTTACGACAGCTGCTAGCATGTTTATCTAAAAATTTGTGGTGATACTGCAGTGTGACCGAATTGTTAATGCGCAGCATGTAGCAGTCGTTTACTGAAGCGCTTTGACTGACGGAATGCAGTATCGGAAAGACCTCGAATCGTTAAAATTCAAAATCTGTTCCTGGAACGAATGTTGGAACTGTGAACTGTGTGAACGAATCGGTTTTTTGGATGAGACTGCGTGCAGAGAGTGACAAACCTTTGCTATAGCGTACGAAAGATACGGTTGACACGGGTGATTGTTGTATGACTGGCTGAGGTAATGATGTCGTGACAGTCATCTGGGACGTTGTCAGAACGTTAGGCTTGCGTCTGCTGACTGCGTCGTTCGCGTGATGTGCGGGTGATTCATGGGCTGTTTGCTGTGATGATATGCTAAAGGCCATGCTGTGCCTGAGTCGGACACTGAAATGCTGTTACGTGTGATGGGATGAGACTGTGCGGGTCGAAAGAGGGTGATGCTGGCATGTTCCTGTTGGATGGAGGAGGGCAGATAAAAATCTTACCAAGATCGTTAAACGGGTGGTGCTGTTTCTGACTGATTCAAAATGGTCATTCGGGTGGGATGACACGATGGGCGCTGGTGTGGCTGTCGTTGCAAAGCCGATGCGTGGAGGAACGGTGGAAGGTCATGGACTACTGGCTGCGACGCGATGTGTGGACACATTTGAAATAGAATGTTTGTCGATGACGCATCCGGTCTGTGCGGTTGTGAACTCTGTGGGTCTTTGAAAGGATGTATAAATCGCTAGTTATAAGTGTATCAATGCGAAGGACGAACGGTGCGTGGACAGAAAGTCTGCATGTTACGTGCTTTCGGATCATTACGGTCTGACCATGTTCCCAAAGTGGTGGAATTGATGAAGTGTGGGAAAGGATCAACACGAGCTCTGCAGATGTGCTGCGTGTTGCTCTGGACGAAGATGGATCTGGTGTCGGAACAGAACTTAGGCAGGCGACAATTCGACGAATTTATCAGGCTGATTGAAAGAGATAAGTGTCGTTAGAAGCTGCGAAATGAATAAATTAAAACCACTGCAAATGAAAGGACTGTCTTCTGTTTGTAATGGTTAAATCCGTGCTGGTGATTAAAATTTTAAATTTATAATGTGAATAAGTTCTTTGTTATAAAGGCTGGCTGATAGTGCTGGGCGGCGGGGCAAGCGCTGCATGGGCGCGCAGCTGAGGTGCGGGGCGGTGTGCGAGGGCGGCGCTCAGTCTTTGTGTGTGCGTGTCGGGTGCCGTTGCACGGGCTGTGGTGTTATCGAGGAAGATGAAACGTCTTATAACGAATCCGTGTAGAGTTGTTTATGTGGTATGTAATCGTGTAGTTTATTCCATAATTCTTCTCACCTTCCGGTTTGCCGTTATCCGGTGTCCGGTCTTCTGAAACGTGATGGCTTGTACGGAAGGTTAAGATGAACTGGTTTTAAACGTAACTGTGTGTTTAATTTGTGATGGTGTGATGAAACAAAATATTTCTTAAAGTGACTACCAATATAACGTCGCAGTGAAAGTGGTTGGGGTCAATGACAATGTGTATGTGGCGGGAAAGTGGTAATTACCGGTGCTAGGCATCAAAGGGCTGGGCGGCGTGCTGAGGTCTCAATATTCATACCGCAGTCGTGAAATATGGGACCAAGGCTTGATTTGGTTTAAAATATTCGTGGACTAATACGCGTTGGTTCTCTCATCTGCTGCTGTCGTACTCGGCGGTTTGTTTAAATGGGAAAGCCGTCGGGTGATGTGGCAATGTTGGATCGGATGGTGTTGATGGTGTGTCGTGTGTAAATGATGAATGTTAACCAAACGATGTGAAAATGATGATGAATGGTGTTTTAAGGCGGCACTGTTCAGCCTGCGTACTGCAGATATACGTTGCTGCAAAATATGTGTTACGCGTGCTCGGATGTGATTGATCACGACTAGATCCTCGGGTTTAAATCGGCCATTGTCGTTTGAAATTGAAATATCGAACAGGGCGGGTGAAGTATGGTATTGACGGTTCTACCTTTGTACGAGGAATCGAAATGACGGACATCGGCATCTAATTCTCTGTTTGGACGATATCGATGCTCGTTCTAGAAATCATTCGTGCGATGACCGCTGCGGTAAAGCCTACAGAAGCAAAATTAATTCAGACGAAAAGTGCGATGTGTATAGAAAGTTAAATGGTGCTTTGCATCGCCTACAGTAAAAGGAGAGTGACTTTTCTAGATTACAAGAATAGCAGTAGGCGCAGGATGCATGTTATACGCGCTTGTTGCTATAAAATAGTTGTTACGAAGCTCGAAGTGCACAAATTAAATTTAATCTATATTAACCCGTCGAATGGAAAAATGGGTAATTGTGGTAGTGCTAAGCATTACTTCGCTGGTGTTCTTTGGAAAATATTCAAGCCATTTCCTAAAGTATGACGTAGAGTTTTTAAAAAAATTGTTGTAAGTATCCTGTAGACAACAAGTTGGTATTTTCTTAGTAATGGTTTAAAGTGTTTTTGGTTATAGTAGCACTGCATTTCTAAGCCGACTTGCAACAATTGTGTGCGTGTGCTACCCCTTGGTTTTATATGCCACGATCCGTATAACATGGAAGACGTTTTCCGGTGTTTCTACTAACGGCATTCGACCATCGACGAAGCGAACCAGGTGCATGCATTAGCGCTAAATGTATTGGACGCAGCGAGGTTAGCATCATTTGTTCCCGCCGAATCCTCAACATCGTTCGGTCGTTTCGGAAACCTTCGGTTTGCATTCTATAAGGGCATAAATCAGGTACGCTCGAGTAACTTTAGTTAGTTCGATTCAAGTTTAACAAAGTGCTATAGTGCGGGTTTTGTTTTGTACTAAAATGGTACCTGCAAACGTTTATAAGTGCGAAAACCTTGCGGTGCTTCCTATACCTGGAAAATGTCTCAAACGGCACCAGAACAAATGTCGTGTGTAACATCGCCCAGGTTAAGCCGTCCGCAGCAAAGTACTTAAACTGTGGGCTTGCGGTATCGCTTTTACGAGAATAGCTACAGCGACACAAGGAAAACAGCACGGTATGTATTAGCCGTAAACGTTCAACGCCACCAGCTGTTAAAGGGTCTTGTACGAAACAACCACGAATTATGTGTACAGTATGCGATTTCGAAATGGAAAAATACGTAGCCGCACATTAAGGAGCAACAAACATAAAATGCATCAGTTACCGCTACTAACGAAGATGGCGTAGAAATGATTAGCACAGCGTTTAACAACTGATGGCTAGCTATCGCATAAATAACGCCAGCGTCGACAATGGAGTGTCCGAGTTTCTTTGGAAGCAGAAGAACGATTTATTCGATTACTAATAAAAAGAATACAACATATAATCCGGAAAATACGTACGAGGTCTTAAACATCATTCCTAATAGTACAGCAACCTAATTAAGGTAGGTCAGTAAGCAATATTTAATTGCTGTTAATTGACTAGCATTTAGCGTACTTTCCTATTTAAAACCCATTACATTGGAATGTGTTTACCTCCACGTGGTGTTGCTGGACGGTAAAACATATTGTTAGGTTAACGATAATATGTCTTATTAACCGAAAACGCGTCTCCTCTTTTTTTACATTAATCTCATTTTGTTACAGGTCTATTTAAACAACACATTAATCTCTTTTTGTTACAGGTTAAACTTTCGGCTACGCACAGGAAATAATGTTATACTTTGTAAAAATTGCATTCTATAAGTTTATTAAACTGTAAGTTGGATAAATAAATTATTAAAATTTTGCGTGTTTAATTTATTTATGTTGGTTAAAGCATATGTCTTGGGTAGCGAAAAAGGTTTTAAAAAATGGGGTTAAATATATACGAGCAAAATTTTTTAAAGAGGTTTGAGAGCTTTAAAGTATAACTTTGCAGGGCGTTGTCCGATTTCAAATCTGTTTGCAGATTCAAATTCTGTGTAAAATTTTAGACTAACAAGATGTATCGCATGACTAAGAAAATTTATAAGAACGCTCAAAAGTCGCTACAGGTAAGAAATCTTAAAATTGGGGTAGCTCCATTGGGGATGGTGCTATGTGAAAAATTTAAAGAGATTTGGATAGCTTAGAAAATTCTAATATTGATTGATACCAAACAAGGATGTGTAACTTTGCAGGGCGTGGTCCGATTTCAAATCTGTTTGCAGATTTGGATTCTACATAGATGTATCGCATGACTAAAAAAATTTATAAGAACGCTCAAAAGTCACTACAGGTAAGAAATCTTAAAAATGGGGTAGCTGCCTTGGGGATGATGCTATCTGAAAAATTCCTAGAGATTCGGGTAGCTGAGAAAAATCTAATGTTAATTGATACCAAACAAGATAGGTTTATAGGTTTATCTCGAAAGATGAAAAATGGTTAGTCAAAGAAAACTATTTGGTCCAGATGTGAGAGGAAATGAGGGATTCTTCTCGTTTCCACAAGGCGGTCCACAAGGCGAGAGTCACTCCACCACATTTCCTCCTTATGGGGATTTACATGTAAATGTGGGAGGAAATGTGGGATTCTGGAGGAAATGTGGCAGTGGTTCGTCACTAAATGGTCTACTAATCCATTTTACCTATAGTGCGTTTAACGAAAAGATTCAGTAGGTGCTCTGCTCCCATAAATGAGGGCCAAGTTTAAATAGAAATTTTGTGATGGTTCGCCGGGTTCACACAACCACTCAATAAATTTTTGTATTGCTAGCCTACAAATGTCATTTAGTTTCTCACACGTAATTGTAGTTATGGTCCTTTGTTAATTTGTTCGATGTGAATCAAGCTTGTGCTCAGTTTGTGCTGCGCAATTAAAGCCCATCCTATTATTTTAATTACTGATCTTTTCGTTAAACGCACTATAATATAATATATCTTCAAGTAACTTGGCAAATCGTTTTGAACGAATTCAAGATAATTTTCTTCGTCCGTAGTTAGTCAAAAATAGACCTATTAGTAGATTGTCTTTATTGTTTCGCTCCCCACACTTAAAATGATTATATAAAATAATGTGTGAGAACATATGACTTACATAAAACTTAATGTTTCTAGAAAATTGTGCTTCTGCCAATAAAACCAATCTGCGAAACTGCCGCTGTTCGAAAAGCCACATATAAAAAATCAATCTCGCGGTTAATGCCATAAGCAGATAGCACTTGTTACAAATGCCAGTGATAGGGATACAACAACGATCGAAATATCTGCTTTGAAAATCACACCTAGCGCAAACTGTCGGTTAAACTTCTCTAGAAATGATAGGGTGGTATGAAAATAAGATCCAGTCGAGATATCGCCATTCGGCAAGATATCATTCTCGCTACAGCATTATAAACAAACAACTGCCACATGCTATTCGGCATCACCTAAATATCCTAAATTCCTCACAAAATATACCCACCCGGGAAGCTTTATAGCATAAATTTAATATTGACCCAAATTTAGCCACTCCCATACCCACAAATTTTATCACCTACAGGACAACTTCTTATATACCCTTCAAGCCAGTGGTCACAACCTTATCAATTCGACATACACCCAAATCATCCACCAAGACAACTCCTTAGAACTCCCCCCCCCCTATAACACCTGACACGCAAACTGGAACCTTTATCTTGAATCACTATCCACACTGACTCCCAAAATTCCTTCCATGACATACGCCAAGACTGATCCTGACACATCGACTAAACTCATAATTAACAACATACACTCTGCAGCCAACAAAACCATACCGCACATCCAATCCACCTGTCCACCAGAGCTACCCAGCGGTGGTCTCACGAACTTTCATCAGCAAGGCGCTCCCTGTCAAACACCAGGTACAGATTGGAAAGAGCGAGAACAACTATACCAAACACCATCATGATAGCAATTTTATCAGCCGAATTCTCTGACAAAAGAAGACTATAAAGAAATGGCAAATGCAGCCAAGAAACAAACTTACTCCTCAATATTAACAGATCGCTGGAAATTATACCGTAGGTTAGTGAAATCCAAACCTCCGCAAATCCTAATTTCTCCCCCTTGTGGACAACTTCCCTCCTTACATGAAATACTTTCCATTCTCCTGGACGCAGCCATCTCCTCCATTGCTGTTATGTCCCATCACTTCCTCAGCAACTCTTAATCGATAATTGCCACACGCCCACTGTAAACCACCCACACACTGGTATAGACTTAGCTACCTTAGATTCCTCGATACCTAAATCAAACCTACATAAAGCCCCAGACCCAGACCCAGACCAAATAAACAACACTGTTCTACAGAGAAACCGTCCTCGTCCTGTTTGAGAAATCCCCATCATCCGGTACGTATCCTAACAGCCTAAAAACAGTGTCCGTCACTTTCACTTTAAAACCCAACAAACCATTCAGCGATCCCAAATCCTGCGGTCCCATTGACTTACTATCCATCTTAGGCAAGCTCCTTCAAACAATCATCCTTCACAAACTCGAAACCCACATAGACCAACATTCGTGTCTCTCACTAAACCAGTATGACTTCAAAAAAAAGACAGCGCAGAGCAATTTATTTATCCCCTTATAAACACGACAAATCACCGCAGTCAAAATACGTACTAGCAGTCTTCGTAGATTTCCACTCCGCATTTGACCTCCTTTGGTGACTAAACAACCTAAACCAACTCTCCATCTAACATTCCAGATCATAAAATCTACATGACCTCCCGATCAACCACTCTGAAAACCAACTGCTACACTCGATACCCGCAACATTCACCTTGGTATATACAGATGACGTAACTTCCTCATCCACGTTAACTCCCGCCCCTCTTTAGAACATACCGCTTCCACTCTCATAAATTCAAATCCTGGTCCCTCCTTAGCAGACAACCTATCATACCATCTAAATCCAAAATACTACTCGTCAAACGCCGACTCTAACCTTTTCGTACTTTGCAACTCATCTAGGCCTACACAGTGACACTCGCTTAAAATTCCACGCTCACCTTTCCAAACTCCGCACCTAAACAAAAATCATCCTTAAAAACCTGGACCCTCCTTTCCCCCTCGTCAGATCATCCAAATCCAACAATAGAATAATTCTACACCAAATCATAATCCCAATAGTTAGAAATTACGCAGACTCGCGTCAGATCGATGTTCACGAAATTTCATCATCTGTCCATTCCTCTTATATGCATCGCGAGCCTATCCTACCACCTCCATGGCCTCCCCAAACACACTACTTTTGATTCCGTCCTTACACATCCTAATACATTGTTCGATTACGCAACGTTAAATTTCATACCCCGATCAACCTGCACGACAGAATCCTTACCAACGACAACTACCGCACCCAATCCCTTACAGACACCATATCCCTAATACATAACTCTACAATGTACATATGGCCAGAGCACTGGACCCTATCCAACTCTAGCACAAATCTTCAAAATATTGCCGTCCATCTCAAACATTCATCGACATATCCCTCTAGTCACCAGCACAACAATCCACTTTCTGACCGGCCAAGGAAACTTCCTAGGAAAATTACATTCCTCTAACCTCATTCATTCCCCACCTCCAAGCTCGCTTCAAAACATCAATTAACCACCATCCATACACCCTCTCTCAAATATTACCTTCTTAGACTCAAACTACCTAAAGGAACTAGACACCTTCCTTAAGAAACTGCTGTCCACTAAAGTCCTACCTGAATTAACCTGGGACAAGAACATACGGACATATTCTCATTCTTGCACTCCAGCCTAATCATTACAACATTACGCAAACCACCCACATCACAATACACATCACAATACACTAAAACCACACCACCTTTTCAATCAGCACGAAGCAGTAGACCATAGAAGACGACAAACAAATCGTGAAAAAAGTAAAGCAAAAGAACAAGCACATCTACCTAAAGGAATTTACATATGTTTAATTAGAGTGTACAAACTAGAATAGGCCTTGGCCAAGGTATAGTTTAAAACAATAACGGAATAAAAAATAAAAAAACCTCGTTAAGAATTTAAGCGATTTGTTTTGTTACAGATCTAAGCAACAATAATTCTAAATGGAAAAACCGATGCCAATTCATACACATCGCAAAGACCGTTTCACAACCTTTATACTGGGCATTCATCTTTTCAATGAACAAGATTTCAATTTTTCTGATTTGCAAAGTGGCTATGGACTTAAGGACTTACTTGATGCGATCACCTAATGTAAGAGTAGAGCGTAGCTACGTATACGCGTTGTTAGTATTTTCGAAAAAGTCAAACAATGGCTGATGAGAAGAAAAATGACGTGCATATAAGCAAGCTGTTCATATTTTTTAACATTTTTTTTATAAAGCAAAAACCACATATCCGCGGATTTTCTTCGTCATGGTTAGTTCTAAAAAAATTTAAGAACACCTACCTGCATACTTTTCTCGTTCTTATTTAGTTTACAAAAACCGAAGAAAGTACAAATGTTATAACTTAGAATATTACTTCAAAGTCTTTATTATACTGGCGATAAAAAATTAAGCATTAAATATTGCCTTTTTCTAATTAACAATTGTTATGTTCGTTCGCATCGTGGGCTATTGCAACAAGAACACCATTTATTCGACTATTTAGACTTTATAGTAACATTTACCTTATAAGACAAAAGATTTTAAACTTGCACTGCAAGGTCAATTTAACGGATGGTTAAAAGGACAAACAAGTGCAATCGTCAAAGCTATACGTGTGTTACGAGTGTGTTACAAGGAAGCGCTAGAAGATGGTGAAAGGCCTTAGTCACATACCTGTGATTGGTCGCCCAAAGTAACCACTCTCAATATTCAGAAATCAGAAACTATCAGCAAACCTTGTAGCTGGCTTGTGGTACGAGTTTTTAGACATGAAATGCAGGAAGTTACGACATCTATTCCTGACAAAAGAAGTCCCAAAACATGTACTGCGTGAGTCTTAAAAAGCAAAGCCGCATATTTTCAGTGGGGTAAACGTCCTTGCAACAAAACGAGAAAAGTTCTTTTCTCAGCAAAGATCAATTTTTTGTTCGGCGACAATCGCTAAACTGGGAAAAAATCAAGTTTTAATTTTTTGATATCGGCAAAAGAAACATGTTTAGTGGAGATTCTGTACGAATACAGGTACGCATTTTGGTAAGTATGTTACGATAATCCGTGCGGACAAGATAAAAGTAACGTACAACGGAACAGTAAGCCCGCACCGGGTATCGCAACAAAAACAGGGGGAATCAAAAGTATTAATGCCGTGCTAGCTAAAAACATCGCAAAGTGGAGTGGGTTACACAGAAGAAAAAAAAGAAACCTCCAGAGAGGCAATTTATTTACAACTCCTTAAGAAATCAACATGTTGCAAAAAGAAAACCAACCCACGTAGAAAACCAACATCTTATCCAAAACATATCCCGGAGGATTGATACAGTAGTTCAAGTTGAAGTTAAATGCGCTTCATCTCCGAATATTTACTCAATGTTTAACCCTATTTAATTATAGTATGCGGCGGTTAATTCGGTCTTCAATGCAGTTTCCCGTCAAAACAAAATGTCTACATAAAAAAGAAAGTCACAACACCTTCATTCGTTGTTATAAAATAAATGTCAAGTATATAAACGCAAACCAAATAATCCCATTTTCATCATATTAAACGTTGTCCTTCACTGCAGGTCATGTCTGTTATTGTAGGATTGAAAACTGCTTGGTAACAATCGCCATCCATCATGTCATATTTCACTTGAAGTTGCTTTTGTTTTTAAACACCAAACGAACACTTGATTATCAAAAAAAATGAGACAATTGTCTGCCACTTTTATGGAAGTTCAATAATCTTGAGGCTACCGTTTTCTGCTAGCTGGTAATTTGGAAAACGTAATAGTTTCAGAGCGAAGCGACACCTATATACTTTTTTTGTTTAAAGTCAGTGTGTACGTTGCCACTATGAAGGAACTCTGGCAGGGCATAAAGACTTTCTTTTTTTTCGTTTTTAGCATGGCCGTGATTGGTACGTGTGATTCCGACGCGTTATCTAGTTCTTTTGTGTATATGATTTTTTTAAACAAATTTCAAGATAATTTGTTTAAATTAAACGCTTTCGGAGCATTTCCGTGAACTCCATTTGAGAATGAGGGATACGCTTCCGGCAATCGCACGAACGTCAATGGGAATTAATTCTCTACCGTGAGTGGGCAATAGAATAGCTTTCCCGGCACCTTCAAGTGGTGGTTAGATGCTGTCCTCCAATGCTGCCGAGGAATACCTACACCTTATCTGTTTTCCTCCCTTTGTCCTTTTTTATCTTTTCCTAGGAAAGAATGTCAGCAAAATTTACCGATAGACATGAGCCTAACTCGAGATTATCTTAAACACGCTTCGATTATTGAAAATTACAAATGATATGCATTTTACTGCGTATTATTATGGTAATAGCTTTAATTAGATAGTTGGTTAGTGAAATATTGTGTTAATCATTTTATATGTTTTATTTTACGCATTGCAGAATTTATAACATTATATAGCAGTTAAATGCCAACTATAAAAGTAGAACATTTTGGCAAGACCAAACGTTATATCTATCTTTGACTCAAATGAAGCCCCTACATTTAATTTTTCAATGCTTCACCCGAAGGTACTACATTGGCCAGAAAGCAAATTTTTACGTATAAATTTTAAATTTTGCCGAACTATTGCTGTTCCAAGCAAGGTAAGAATCTTTAACGTGCGTGACAACGTTCACAGATACGACCTACATTTTATCTCTCATCCGAACGAGGGCGATTTTCGTGAAAAATGCTCGCCTAACATTTTTAAAGTGGTCCTTGTCGGGAATCGAACCCAGTAGAATTTTGGGATCAGTAGTTATACGCCAACTTGTCTGATCCACGGAGTCGCCTCGTAAATGAAGCTCTGCATTTGATTTTTTCCCATGATTCACCCGAAGGTACAACATTGTGTAAATGAAACCCACATTTAAGCGAAGGATAGAAACAGTGGCCAGGGCAGTTCAGAAAAATAGTTAAGAGAATACAGTTAGCTGGGGTCAGGTCCGCGGAGGCATAAACGTGGCGGCTTCGTAGATCACATAGGTTCGTGTTTGACTGCTGATCCTAAGATTCAGCATTCGATTCCGAACACGGATCGCTTGAAAAATGTTAGGCAAACATTTCTTAGAAATACGACTTCGTTCGGATGAGAGGTAAAATGTAGGTCCCGTGTGCGAGTGTTGTCGCGCACGTTAAAGATCCCTAACTTGCATGGAATAGCAATGGTTCGGTAAAATTCAAATCTCCAAGTAAAAAACCTCGCTTCCAGGCCAATAACCTTCGGCTAGAGCACTGGAAAATCAAATGTAGGAGGGGCATGAGCGTGAGGTAGGAAAAATAAGTTTGATTTATTTTTGAAAAAGCGGGCGCCATTTAACCAAGAAAGAAAATATAGGGTGCCTTTCAACAATGGAAGAAATCACACTAAAATTATTTAGAGGTAAAAAGGAAAATAGAAATATGCATTATAGTTTTACAGATCTCTATCGATACACAATTCCTCATAAAAGGTTAACTCCAACTAAATCAGCAATGATACGCCCTTAAAACCTTTGCTTAATTAAATAGACACTAAATACAGAATAAACTCTCAAACAACCCTCTACAATACGGGAAACTCAAAATAAAACTTAGGGGCACATCGAGGTCTTCACATTTTTTAATATAAATTAATGTCAAGCTAAATTATTCCTTGCCTTTAAATAGTCTCTGCCGAAACCTCCAATCTCCCAGGAGACTTCAATGTGTACTAAATTCCTATTTGGAAAGTAAATCACAGACAAGAAAAACGTAGACAAATAATATTTAATAATCATTAAATTAACACAAGAGAAAAT
Organism: Platerodrilus igneus; assembly: GCA_036346225.1. Classification (NCBI taxonomy): domain Eukaryota; kingdom Metazoa; phylum Arthropoda; class Insecta; order Coleoptera; family Lycidae; genus Platerodrilus; species Platerodrilus igneus. Next base: position 12,748,971 of record JARFIW010001380.1, read on the forward strand.
CGTCTATCTTCCATATTAATGTATTTAAATAATTTTTACCATCGTATACTGAATATTTAAAATACGAAACGTGTTACCTAATTTCATCGACAATATGCCAACGTCAAAGTTTCAATCAAGACTGCCTTCCACTCAACACCGATTGGCTTTTATAAAGCGAGTCCCTTCTGACATAAGAGTTTCGAGAATTTTCGCGCTTGATTCAGTCGCTTCCCTATGTTGTTTCCACGTCTTTTGTTTGGGAAGGTAGATGTGTCTTTACGTATGCTATTACATTCAAGAATTTATTGTTTTACTACCGTTTCTGGCTAATTAATAATTGGTCGCGACGTTTTTGTATGCTTATCAACATCCGAGATTTTTAAGTTATTGATTCTGTATAGCTCCACACTATTAAATAATTGGACGACAGCGTTTACACATGTTTTATCTCAACATTTGATCATTTTAGAACATGGGGGTCATTAAACACGCTTCTTTTTAAATTAGAAATACGTCTAACAAAACATCAATCAATCTCAATGTATATGCTCGAAGGAACTTCTGTAGATTGGCGAAAGTATTATTAAACCGCCATCAGTTGGCTAAAATCAGCACTAAAGCTGGAATTGCACAGAAGTTAATTCGAAACTAATACCGTATTCCATAGATGGCCATACACATACGTTATGCCTTTGAGATTTGAGAAATGATACAAGGTTAATGTAACATAACATCCCCGAGACCTAATGAAGGCCGAAATCAGGTCAATGGATGTTTTTCTCCTTATGAAACGATCAAGTGATTGTTTTGTAATGGCTATGCAAATATTAGTTCGATCTGTATAGGTAAATTCGGTTTGTGGATTTACAGATATCTCATTTAAACAGCGGGTTGCAGAGAACTGCTATCAAAATTAATAACTTACTATCTTACTAGAGTATAGTTAAACTGTCCTTGCTGTATATGTGGAAATTAAACGTACCTGCAAAGAAAATACGAATTAATAGAAGAACGCAGATCTAAAAATAAATCAAACTCAATTAAAAATCTATTTAAAAATCATGGTAAACCAAAAAGTTTCACATTAAACTGCAAGTGAACGTCCACATATACGGTAAAAAATTAAAAGGCATTTTTCAAATATTTAATTGTTAGTCGAACTGATTAATTCTATAATTAAAAAATAAAATATTTTATCAATAGAAAGTCTTTGTCGTTGCTTTGTATGATGTAAAGGGGGGACAACTGGTACTCCGTGGTACTGCCAAATTAAAAAAAAACACCTAGTTTAGTTATCGCTGAAAATCTATTAGACTGCTTTATTTGTATAAACGCTAAGATTTACTTTAACAATTACGATTTATTTGCAACTATAGTTATGTCTTATATCTAGTACCTTATACTTATTTCACCATATAACTATTTTGGAACTAACAAAAAATGAATTGCTCAGCATTGTTTTAAGACGGTACAGAATAAATTTGACTGTATTTCTAGAATTTTCGCGTTTTCAAGCAAGCATTCGATCAACTAAATATAATGTAGATTAAGGTCCACTTGCATCCAAGTCCTCAATGATGCGCGCGAAGGTGTTTGAACGCAAACTTAAAGCAAGCTCTATATTTAAATTGAATTCCTAATTATTAAAACTGATCTAGTTCGCATAATTTAGAAATAAGATCTAAATATGCACGAACCAACAAAGAACATGCAAACGAGATTGAATTCTGCGATGAACTTAACAGTGCCCGCCTATAAATTTATTCCGGCCCAAAATAAGTTGACACTTAGAAGTGGACTCATAATGACGAACGCAATTTATGGCATGTTGATGTCGGGGATTTCATCCCGGAATCTTGATTAATAATAAATGTTGTGGGTTTTGGACAGTGTTATGTCTCATTGATTACTAATAAGGTCGACTTTTCGCTCGATTTTCTAAGAGAGATCATCAGGCAGGACGTGGATCACTACAGACGTATACTCATATGCCCAATTAAATTAGATTTGTGTTTGTAGCAAAGTAGTAGTTTAAAAGAAAAGGTACTTATAGATGAGCAAGCTTTTGACACCAGTACTTTGCTACAGATACGAATCTGCTTTAATTGGGCGTGAGACTTAACGTTTGGAAGTAGTGATCCACGGTCTGTCCCGATGATGCCTTTTACAAAATTGGCAAAAAATCGACTTTAGTGATTAATATTACACAGTTCAAACTCAGAACACGGATTATCAATTTATACATGCCTGCATGCACCATGGAAAAAATACTAGTTCATATTTTTGTAATCGTTGAGGAAATCAATGGGCGTGGTATGATATAGAATCATGTACACTTCTGTACCACACAGTATTTTAAATACAATCCGGGTTTCAGTCATCGATGTATGGTCTTTTGTCGTAAGAAACTTACAGAAATGAGCGAAATGCTGAGAAAATTTTTTGAAACAAATCACGCCCAAAAAAAGCTTTGGAAATCAAATATTTATAAAACTTATGACTGGCAAATTCCACATCAAAAGAAAGCTCTGAAACGAAACAATTGTAAGTAGATTTTTCATCATCATTAAGTCTTCGGTCCTGGAACTGGTTAGACGTGTGCCCTCATTGTTTCCTATTCTGTGCTAACCTACACATTTCCCTGAAATTTATAGTCTGCATCTTTCACTATCTGCGTTCAATAGTCTGTTCTAGGTCTAACTCTACCTATTTTCTTCCTCTCTGCTTGTAATATATCCCGCACTATTTCCCAAAAATACCTTAGAACGTATCCTGCTCTTCTATTTCTCCTATTTTTTTTGTTTTCCAAAGATATCATTATTCCCCTACTATTTCTATAACCTATTTGTTATTGTCTTTGTCTGTCCATGCTATCATCCTCATACATCTGAAGCACAACATTCCAAAAGGCTTCTACACTTTTTCTGTCTGTTTCTTTTTACGGACGAAATAATTATTGAATGTTCCGAAGGAAAAATGTTTTCACTGTTCTTGATGATAGTCCTGAAGTTTACATTGGGCACAAACTTTTTCTTAAATAAAAATTCAGTATCTTCTTAGCAAGTGATTCAAAAAATGCACAACAAATTGTTTGCTACGACAAAATATTCTGATTGAACTGTTACATTGGGTCTATAATATTGTTACCAGAAAGTATTGATCAATAGTTCAACTCATTTTTTATAAATTTAACAAATACCGTGCAAAACTGAACCTTCCATGTTTTAATGTCGCATTTTACTGATTTATCCAATTACCCGTTATTTTACTATTCTTCCTAAGTTTGGTGTGTTTACTTCTTTATGCAGGAAAACAAAATCTTGGCCTTGGATACGTTATTCATTACACATCCCTCTTACTTAATTTACTATTTCAGTTTAATTATGCAAATTCTATCTAAGGCGTACCAACTTCTCGGAGATTTTTGTGTGGTCTGGTTTTCTTAAATTGGTCGACGATACTTCTTGCCGATAGTGCTCTAAAGGAAAAGATAAGGGAGCTCGGAGAGACAAACGAGCACTCACAACACACGCAATAACTCCATCTCCGAAAACAGCCGCTGTTTGTCAATTCCGATACTGAAGTGATTAATTTCAGTTCATGTGAATTACCTGCATCGTATCAGCACCTATTCATTCTCCGCAGGGATTAACTTATTCAAATTGGCCGATGTCCTACAACCAATCGGAATAGACAACTTCGACGCTTGAATAATGCGTGTTCACAGTACATTTTCCACAAGGTCCCGGGTTCGAATCCCGACACGGTCCGCTTGAAAAATGTTAGGCGAGCATTTTTCACAAAAATACACCCTCGTTCGGATAAGAGGTACAATGGAGGTCCCGTGTGAGTGTTGTCACGCACGTTAAAGATCCCTACCTTGCTTGGAACAGCAAGGGTTCGTAAAAATTTCAAATTTTCCAGGTAAAAAAAACTCGCTTCCTGGCCAATGTAGTACCTTCGGGTGGAGCATTGGAAAATCACATGTAAAGTACATTTCCCAAGAGCGATAAAAATTCCCGAGAGTATTTTAACGTATTCATTCATATTAAAATTATTCTAATCCTACAATGTATAATTGATAATTTATAAAGTAACTAGGTTCAGATTTAGGAAACAATGCGAATTACTTCACCTTTATACAAAAAATAATAAATTTACTAAATATAAGAAATGGAAACTCGTTAACCAGTAATTAAAAAAAGGCATTCTACGGGTTAATTCACTTAACACGTAACACCTTTGATAACCGTATCTGGATAGCAACCTAAATGTAGGCAATTAAAAGTTGAGAAATAGACGAGATCCAACTAGGACATCTTGAAAAAGAACAACTCTAAATCAATTCAAAAACGAGGAAAAAATTGAATAAGCAAGAATGCTATCGTTTCGGTTTTTCTCAACTCAAAATAATATATTTAGGTCTCGACAGGTTTACTCTGCTTCAGATGAAGATGGAAATGGTATAAGAATAGATGGTGAGGTTCCATATCGCGATTGGTAGCTTAATGTATTTAGATACTATAACTCGGCCAGACCTGGCGTATGTAGTAATGTGTGCTATCGCAGTGACTAGATAATTCACTGTGGCAATTTATCTTATCTTGGAGTATTAATGAGGAAAGTGAAACCCCTTTATCTATCTTTTACACCAGTAAGTCAAGGGCGCATTACTTATCACAGTAGAGAACCTCGGTCACAGAAGGTGAACGACTTTAGAAGGTATTAGAGTTTCCACGGTAACTCGGGCATGGTCCCTCCAGTAGGAGGCACGAGAGTGGTTGTAGGTTTGTTGTTTGCTTGCTTAAATAAGCGAAAAGGAGGGAGGGAAAAAACCACTACCTCTGATACTCCTACAAAAAGTTGGAACAATGCACACGGGAAGAGGTAAAAACCTTTATGCTCAGGACACTAAAACAAACACCATGAGGACATTCTATAGTGGTTTCCGCTATAAGAGACCGCCTTTAAAGGAAGGTTACATTTAGTACTTATAATGGGATCACTACTTGTGATCCGAGATAAACAATATTAGTATTACAAGAATTAAAACTTGCCGACTTTCAATATTTTGTGCAAAATAATTAAAAAAATTATAGCATTACCGAATAAAGTATTTCAATTTATCAAACTAAATGTTTTAAATTACAGGTCTTAGTAAGATATTTACAAGAATAATTCTCAGTAGTCTAGCCTGGATTCAAAATAGCAGATGAGTTCATTCATTTAATTTAATTAGTAACATTAGTAACATATCAGTTGTATGAGTTTTCAGATCTGAATACTTATCAGATGGATAATAAGCTTTTAAAATATTTAAACTCAACATAGGAATATTAATAAATTATTTGTTTTAACTTTTCACATTGTATAAACCTGGTAACAAAGGTAATCATTCGCAACATATGCATGCCAAAATAATCTTAGGTATTTTTAAATTAAATAAATATTTAATTGAACAAACAATTTAGTTAACCAAAAACAATTTTTTAAAGAAAACAGCTGGTTCTGGTTTTATGATACTTTCTTGAGAAGAGAATTTTCTAGGGATTAACAAACTAATTCATTAATAAGCAACTTTATATGAAAATATAAAACGTTGAAAGTTATATAGTTATATAGTTATATTCATTACTTCAACTAAATGTGGTATTAAACCTGCATCAAAATATTTGTAGCAATTCACATCATAAACAAAAAATTATCCACCATAAAAGATTCGCTTACTTTATTAAGGAATAAACGATAAGCGTTGGAGCTACGTTACCAAACAGTAATAATGAAAGATCAAATTCAAATCCTGTGTGATAGATGAAGCTCACAACCAATATCTTCAGGTTTTCATTTAATAATAAGACGTGCATCAGATGTTCCATACGTATTTAAAACACTATTACAACCAACAGCTGTTCCAACATTAACTGATAACTTTACTTTGTTCCTAAATTAGCGCATCAACAGAGAAGTCACTTGGAGAGACCAAGACCCGCGTTACCCCTCCGAAAAAGCTTAGTTACCAAACAGTAATAATGAAAGATCAAATTCAAATCCTGTGTGATAGATGAAGCTCACAACCAATATCTTCAGGTTTTCATTTAATAATAAGACGTGCATCAGATGTTCCATACGTATTTAAAACACTATTACAACCAACAGCTGTTCCAACATTAACTGATAACTTTACTTTGTTCCTAAATTAGCGCATCAACAGAGAAGTCACTTGGAGAGACCAAGACCCGCGTTACCCCTCCGAAAAAGCTTAGTTATCTTCACGGGGTCTTAAAGGACACACAATCTCCTTAATATTCGTTTCAGAAAAATGTTAGCTACAGGCGCAGGCGTAAAAAGACACCGGTAGACTGTGTTTAAAACGACAAACGTATGTTTGTTTATAAGAAAGGCGTTTTAGCTCCTTTAATATAACACAACTTACAGAATATCTTAAAAGCTTTCAAATTTATCAAATACTGATAGGACCTTAGAAGGTATAAAGTAATCGATTAAAACAATTTAGACCAAAAAAACGCATATTATAACTTTCCAAAAAAAGAAAACTCTTTAAATGAAAAAACGCAATAATGCTATATAGAAAAGATGTATTTTATTGCTCCTACACCACACATATCATTACAAATCATCGTTGCATCTAATTATGACTAAGTAAAACTAAATCATAACTTAAATTTGTAGCTCGACCATAACTAAACTAAAAGTTAAGAGGAAGAACAAATGGCAACTGAGTAGATGAGTAACTATCGTGTACATAACTTCCAAGTGGAAGTCAAATTCAGGAAGACACATTTCGGTAGGGAACCAAAACAGATCCATAGAAATGACGAAGCAAAACAGGTCTTACTAGTCAACTATTCTAACGAGTAAATATCTCTTAAAAATAGAAACGAAACATACCGATACGAACAGAGATATGCCGAAACACAAAAAAATACCCTAAAACTATAATGAGATTTTCCAACTCCAAGATATCAACAATACCAATCTACAACTATCTACAAGTCCTAACCTAAACCATGCACCTACGAGAATTCAGAAGCTTTAAAAAACCTCATCAACAAGACCAACTTCCTACTCTAAACAGAACGTTTTTAGTTAGCGGCAAACTGCTAATCATAAAGAAACTGTCTTACCAAAACGCATACTCCACTATATTCGTGGTCCAATGCAACACTGGCGTGAACAATGCACAACTTGATTCAAGTTAACTAAATGAGAGCACCTTGCTTCAATATTGTGCGCACGTACATACGCGCGCGCGCATGTATCCACACACACACGCATGCACACAAACTCACGCATGTAAACACGCTCGCGCGCGTATACAAACATGTACATATACATATTTTCCTCAAAGCGAAATAAATTTTGAGTTTTATTTCTGTCTAGGTCAAATAATAAAAACAATCTTTCTGCAAAAATATAATAAAACGTCTGATGAATAAATTGTGGTTTCCTAATAGAACTGAAATCACATAGTTTTAACACACTGCCAAGGAACAAAAATACATTGGTTTTCACAAGTGTTGAGTAATTACACCGTTTTAAGTAATTTAGTTTTATATTCAAAAACGAGTGATTTTAAGAACAAGTTTAAAGCATGCTGGCTTTTACTGAAACACTAACACAAAAATGTGTGCGCGTGCGCGCGTATGCGTGCGTTCGTATAAATTCGATGGGTTCGTGAAAAAGCAAGTGCCGATTTTTTAAATAAAACGAAATTTTCATAACTACTCGCGTTTACTTGGTAATGTAAACTGAAACATTGTATAAAAACCTAACCAATAACTAATTATTCTAGATCATATGCTATGCAAATTAGAACAAGTGATATTCTGTCGTCTAGCGGAAGTATTTACTAAAATAAGTGAAGCCTGAATTCAAATCTGCATTCGTGTGGACGCAATAAAAATAAACCTGTAAGTTAAAATTCTGCTCTCTTTTAGCATAGTTGAACGAAAATAACACTCTTGTTTTATGACATGAACCAGATGCTGTATGAGTTTAACTCACAGCGCTGCCTTCTAATACAAGCGGCTATTTTACCATTCCTGTTGAAAAACGTATGCTCTTTAAAAAATAGCTACCGAGATCACCGAACGCATACTGCTACTCTTGCTACTCTTGGATAAACAGATTTATTCTTGGAGGCTGTGTATAGTGTAGCTATTTTCAGACCTACTCATACAGAAATGCTTACGTCCGTTTTGCGTGTTTCTAATATTTAGGTGTAGTTGTTGGCATTCTTCAATGGATTTTTAGTGTCGTTATAGATACAAACTATGTTGCATATCGCAAAATTTAGAGCACGTTTTTAAATTTTGTAAATCTTACATTCGCTACGTTTAAATTCAAAAATTTTTGGTAATACTATACTCAAGTATTATTAATTAGATAAACTTATAAAACATCAAAATACAGTCTTGAATTCTTTCTCAGCTCTTAGATTTAACTAGAAACGATTGCAGCTGATTTGTTATTCATATTAAGACTGCCTAACGTTTCTTAATTATTTAGAAAAGAAGAAACTAATTCAATTTTTCAAGATTTAAATACTTAGTCTGAATAAAATTTCGCAATGTTTGACAAACCCGTCGCAACTGCAATTAACATTCCATGTTTTATTCAGATGTTAATTTACGCAAAAGCTTCTAATATTTTCAAAACCAATTAATTCGTATTTATCACTAATAGTTCCCAAATTTAAAATAGCAACACAGCTGGTGATACTTTAATTGAATATTAATTTTTATATAAAGTATAGCATCTATTCAAAGCATTCGTGTATTTTAAAAGTTGTCTTAATATCTAGTGTAATTTTTTACAAATTCAAATTTGATTCAATTTCCTGTTAAATTTTCATAACACATTATAGGATATGAAAGCATTTATTTACTAAGCAATTCCTACTACGTATAAAAACCGCATGGCCCGGCACAGCCTTGAATTTCAGTCGAAGTACAAATATGAAATAAATTATTGGATAAATAGTTGAAATAAATACCTTTAAAGTATATATAAATTAAATACTTGCATTCGAACTTAGTAAAACATATAGTGTAATTGTTGTGGTAGTAAACTTTGTAGTAATTATTATCAGTGATATCTGAAACGGCATCTTAGTACAATAAGCTTTCTTTGTATTTGAGAATAATCAAGCTAATACTGAACCGAATAAAGAACAGTAAAAAGAAGTTCCTTACAGTATCAACATTGAATATAAGCGAACATAGTTTGTCGATGACACAATAATAGCAGTTACCAAAGATAAAATACAAAAAACTATCTATACTGAATAATTATAGTCAATATGTACATACAATTTACATTTGAAAAAGAATGTAATAGAGCAGTTCAATTCCTTGACACGTTACTCATACGAAACGCTGAAAACATTATTATTTATGATTGGTACCAAAAATGAATAAATTCAGAGAGACATTTGAATTTTAAGCCTACTATCCACTAGGAACAAAAATTCATACAATATTGTAGCACCGTAAGTCTATCGCTGATAAGAATAATTAGATTAGAACGTAAACGACGCGTTTGTACACAAAAGAAGACTGATAGGCCCTGCGGTGCAACTTCTTTCAGATGGACTTGATTGACAGGTACAAGAGTTTTGAATTTAAAAGTTATTTAGATTACAATAAGTACATTCAAGATGTTATTTGCATTATTTCTGGTACTTTCTAGAATAGTGTAGAGGTTTTGAATATGTAAATAAATTGCCGTGATGAGTGTTAGTTAGTTCAGTTCTGATTGAGGTTTTGATTACAATATGTTCTAGTTTAAAGCTTTAAAAAACATGATATAAATTACTGTTACTGAATTAATTGCCGTATGTGATATAAATTAATTATAGTGCTACGATTTAAATTAATAATTAGTGCTTAAATCATTAATTACAGTGCATCGACATAATTAAGAAGATAGCGTCGTAATTTCAGAAGTTAATATTTGTACCATTAGCGATTTGGTGGAAGTAAATTATTGAGAGAGCTTATAGAAAATTGCATTGCAGCTACGAGTTGTTGAAAAGGCTTGTATAATCAGTTTCATAATAAAAACTGTTGTTGTGCAAATAGATTTCTCGTTACATATAGGTATCAAGTTGAAGGGTTGTAGTAAACATAAATACATTTAAACGATTTCTATTTGTATGCCAACAGCGCGAAATCCTTTCTTTCTTGAAGTTGTTCAAGTCAAGGGCTGCGGAGAGTTTGGTTGAAAATTTGGCCAATTTACAAAAAGATGCTGAGAACCATGACAGAAACTCTGCAAACTTGACAGCGAAATTGTCGTAAGCCTTGCAGAAAACTGAACGAGACAGCAGTGAATTTCCAGGAAAATTTTACAGCACAATTAGATCAAAATGCAAAAGCGGTTGAACAAAAATTAATTGAAAATTACAGCCAACTGAGCGAAGAGTTTATACAGGAAACTACAAACTCCGCGAAACACCTGGAAGCCAAATTTGCAGGTGGTTTACAAGAACTTGACGCGGAGTTTTCAGTGAAATTGCTAGAAAACGCGCGTAAAATGGAAGAAGAGGTCCTGAGGATGGAAAAACGGATTAATTCCCTAACAGAGCAAGCACAAGAGCCCTCTTTGCCTGTGATACAACAGCACGCCCCAGAATTTAAGTATGCCGATTTTTATCCAATGAACAGTGTCTACTAGTACTCTTACAATTAGTGTCCAAGATTCTAGTATTGAGCCATGCACAAGGTAACGGTAATTAAATTACACTCCACACAACCAGTGATTGTTATCCTGGTTAAACACGCTTTATTCTCTCATCACACCATCAGTGAGTGTTACCCCGGTTCGAACACTACACCGTCGCTAATTGTTATCCTGGCAGCATGCCATTACTCCATCATTACACAGCCAGTGATTGATATACTGGTGACACAAAATCATTCTATTCTTATAGATGGTCAGTACGTGCATTCGGACCACACCTGGAGGCTCAGAGCACCACCTCGAAAACGCCGTCAGCCAACCAGGTTTTGTCAGCGGATCCACGTCGTTCAGCGTATCACAACAGTTTGTTTGGTATGGAGTGCTAAAGCACAGGAATTTTTAGAAATTTTACAGTCACTTTTATGCGCTCCATACCAAACAAACGGGTCACATACCTAAAATTGAAGAAGTAACTATTTTAGACAAAAAAGTCAGATACAAAGGCAGACTTTTCCTAGAAATGGCTCAATACATCTAAAGATGTCTTTAATTTCAAGCCTGATACGAATAATTTAAACTCGATATATTCGTATTTGATACATTTTAGAACCTTCAACAACAGTAACAATAATTCGACTTGATCAACGCGAGTGACTGGGTAGTATATTAATCGTTATGGTTTGTCGTTTGATGATTTTCATTAATTGTTTAAGGAGCGTGACGGATCTAATGAATCAGTGCCATGTAACTAGTGCCTATCCGTCCTCATTTGATTGGATTTCCCACGTTTCATCTGTTGTCCCACTTATACAAGTGCACTGGTTCATGATGAACTGGAACGTGATAAATATTCTGTGATAAATGTTTCTAGCATACACTTGTTTTACTTTTATTGATTGACGTTAAATGTTTGTTTAAATATTTTAAATGTAGCAATTATAGTGTTGTTTTATAAATGTGTCAGTTATACCCTAAATCTGCCAATATATATATATATATATATATATATACTATATATATATATATATATATATAATTTATTTATGTGGTGTAACGACCTTGCAAATTATAAAATAAAATATCTATACTAACAGGCTATTATTTATTTATACATCACTTTTTATTTACATTTATTAATTTTATCTATGTCAACGATTCTGATTTAAAACCTCACATTAGTAAGTATTTAATTATTGTACGCCCATACTAACGTTTCACAATTTTAGTATTCTTGAAAAGGTTTAAAATAAAAACCGAAAGCTTGAACTATAATAAAGAGTTTATTTTATTAACCAGCAGACCTAATAGCCTGTTAGTATAGATATTTTATTTTATATATATATATATATATATATATATATATATATATATATATATATTGACGATGATAAAAGGTCACGAGAAGTTATTGAAACCCAAATTCTAAAAATAAATCCCACTAAAATATAACAGAATCTGGAATAGAAATTTTCGTAAATTCATGCTTACACCCTGTAAAATACAAGCGTACTTTTATTCATTAAAGTGCTATGCAACAACGCAAATTGCGCGTGTAATAATTGTGTATTATATAAGTGTATTTCAAATAGCAAGTAATGTAAGTTGTATATGTAAAAATAATTAATAGTAAGATACCGTAAAACGCATTTCAATGCGAACGCAAATCGATGCATATAAAAATATTCTTACATTTGCTGTAAATTGCATAGAATAGTACAGCTCTGCGCATTTAACTTAAGAAACTACACTCAATATGTATTTTAAACCTCAATTTTCATGTTAAATTTGTGTACTGAAACACGAACGCAAACTTTTCTATAAAACGCAACCCCTTTTGCATTAAAAAGCAATTCAAGTTTACAATTACTCCGTAGATTATAGCAATTTATTCTAAATAAAGAATTTTCTAGAATATAAAACGTGAGTCTCGGAATTTAGAACTACGTAAATAACTCATTAATAAATAAACATTTTATTTCTAGAGGCGGCCGCAACTCGAAAAACCCACAAAAATCCAAGAAAATGATTACTTTAGCATTAGTATGCTACGCCACAATAATATGTGTAAAACAAGGACAAACAGCGTACGTTACGAATAACAGGAACGAAATTACAAGGTAATAAACGCCGGAATTTTAGACGCTAATTAGCTTTCCTGAGAACCCTTACATCATTATGTTCCACACTATTCGAGTAACATTCTAGAAAATTGATAATTTGTATATAAGGAAGCGTTTGTTCATTCGGCATTCGTTCATTAATTTGATTCGATTCTGAAATTAGATCGCGAAATTTTATTTTAATGGAAGCGCGAGTTGTTGCTATGCGAAGTTAGTATTTAAGTATGCAGTAACCATACGGTAATTTAAGAGTTGCGAGGTTGCAATGACTAAAGAAGTGATTTATTTAAACGCAAATTACATACGAAAATGGAATTATTAATTCGCATATATTTTTGTATGCTTGATCACAGGCTACAACTGTATTAACGCTTTATAAAGGATGAATAAAGATAAGAAAAACTTACAGTGAGGTTGGTTGAAATTGACATCAGTGTTTGTAAAAATTATGTTTTTATAGAATAAATATTAATGTAAATAGTGAAAGTAAAATGACAGTGTCATTTTTGATAGAAGTTTATTATTTGTTTTAACGACAGTGTTGGTTTGTGAGTGTATGTGCATGTAGGTGTGTGTGTGCATGTGAGGGTAAATGTGTTTGTGTAATTTTGTATGTTTGTGTGTGTGCTGTCTGTTGTGTGTGTGTGTGTGTGTGTGTGTGTCTGTGTGTTTGTGTGTGTTGTAAAATGATTTAATTGGAATCTGTGTTATCAACAATTTAGTATATATAAATGTAAAATAAACAGGAAAAAAAATAATGTGAAAGAAAAATTTTTTAAGTGTGATTGAGGTGAGAGTTTTGAATATTATTGAAGGCATTTAATGTTTAAATTTTAATAAATATGAATATATGACGCTTAGGTTGTCAATGTCCGTTTTTGTTGAAGTTGTTTGGGCTTTTATAGATGTAGCACATCTCCAAGAAAGTCCTTTTGAAAAGATTTTGTTCCACTTTTAATAGTTGTGGATTTGAAAAGTCCATTTTGTGATTTTGGTTGAGGGTGTGAGTTGTTAATGCACAAGCTTTTGGTTTTACTCGAATGTCACTTTGTGTTGGGTAATTCTTTGACCAATATTTTGTGACGTTTGGCCTATATAACACTGATCACAATCTAAACAGTTGATTTTGTAGATGGCATTTCTTTGAAGTTTGACTGGTGTTGCATCTTTAAGTTTGGAGTGTAGATTTCTTATTGTTAGTAAATTCCTTTTGGCAATTTTGACATTTAAGTTTTTGAATACTTTGCTTAATTTAGTAGTTAAATTTTGAATAAATGGTATGGGTGTATAAATTTTCTCATATAAATACAAATATTATTGGCAAATATCAGGATGTCCAATGGGTTCAAATATAAGCCCAGTTATAGCAGAAATTGTAATGAATTCACTTCTTGACAATGTCATACCATCCCTTCCTTTCCATTTACCATTTATAAAGAAATTCGTTGATGATATAATAACAGCTGTACCTGAAGACCAAATACATGAAACTTTGGAAATATTCAACAAATACAATCCAAACATACAATTCACAATTGAAATTGAAAATAACAACACGATTCCATTTTTAGATATGTTATTAATACGAAAAAATAACTTAGTAATTACAGATTGGTATCAAAAACCAATAAGTTCCAAACGTTATCTAAATTATAAATCAAATCATCCCTTTAGCATGAAAACAAACTTTATATTAGAATTCAAAAACAGGGTCAAAAGGCTATCACACACTTCTCTACATACAAAAAACTTATTACTTTTGGAAAACATATTATTAGATAACAATTATCCAAAAACATTGATCAGGAAACTTCTATATAATCACAGAACAACACCAACAAAAAATAATCACAATACACCAAAATCCAGTACACCTCAAATTTATACACCCATACCATTTATTCAAAATTTAACTACTAAATTAAGCAAAGTATTCAAAAACTTAAATGTCAAAATTGCCAAAAGGAATTTACTAACAATAAGAAATCTACACTCCAAACTTAAAGATGCAACACCAGTCAAACTTCAAAGAAATGCCATCTACAAAATCAACTGTTTAGATTGTGATCAGTGTTATATAGGCCAAACGTCACAAAATATTGGTCAAAGAATTACCCAACACAAAAGTGACATTCGAGTAAAACCAAAAGCTTGTGCATTAACAACTCACACCCTCAACCAAAATCACAAAATGGACTTTTCAAATCCACAACTATTAAAAGTGGAACAAAATCTTTTCAAAGGACTTTCTTGGAGATGTGCTACATCTATAAAAGCCCAAACAACTTCAACAAAAAACGGACATTGACAACCTAAGCGTCATATATTCATATTTATTAAAATTTAAACATTAAATGCCTTCAATAATATTCAAAACTCTCACCTCAATCACACTTAAAAAATTTTTCTTTCACATTATTTTTTTTCCTGTTTATTTTACATTTATATATATTAAATTGTTGATAACACAGATTCCAATTAAATCATTTTACAACACACACAAACACACACACACACAGACACACACACACACACACACACAGACAGACACACACACAAACATACAAAATTACACAAACACATTTACCCTCACATGCACACACACACCTACATGCACATACACTCACAAACCAACACTGTCGTTAAAAACAAATAATAAACTTCTATCAAAATGACACTGTCATTTTACTTTCACTATTTACATTAATATTTATTCTATAAAACATAATTTTTTTACAAACACTGATGTCAATTTCAACCAACCTCACTGTAAGTTTTTCTTATCTTTATTCATCCTTTATAAAGCGTTAATACAGTTGTAGCCTGTGATCAAGCATACAAAAAATATATGCGAAAATTTAGGCCATAAAAAAGAGTATTTATTTAAATCCAGCAGACCTAAAAAAACCCTACAAAGAAAAGTATTATTCCAGCAAGGTCACCAAGCATTATATTATTATATATATATATATATATATATATATATATATATATAATTTATTTATGTGGTGTAACGACCTTGCAAATTATAAAATAAAATATCTATACTAACAGGCTATTATTTATTTATACATCACTTTTTATTTACATTTATTAATTTTATCTATGTCAACGATTCTGATTTAAAACCTCACATTAGTAAGTATTTAATTATTGTACGCCCATACTAACGTTTCACAATTTTAGTATTCTTGAAAAGGTTTAAAATATGGAAAACTGGTAAGCTGATATGACGTCAATTTTAAAAGTCTAAGTTATTATTTTATCTTATTAACTATAATACGTATATACACGTATATATATATATATATATATATATATATATATATGTAATAACGACCTCCTTTTAGATAATTGATTATAATTGTTAGCGGGTATTAGGTCTGCTGGGGTAAAAGAAAACTTTTTTATGGCCTAAATTTTCGCATTTATTTAATGCTTTCTCAAAGGCAATAACTAAAAAAGTAATACAACAATAATAAAGACACTGGTGTTAATAAGCGTTACTTACATTGAGGTTAATATAAATTAGCTTCCATAAATAAAATTTAAACTAGGTTCCTTTATATAATGTTATAAAATTGAATTGAATAAAAATTTTTTAAGTATAAATAAAATATTGGGAAATAAAATAAAATATTTGAGAAAGCATTAAATAAATGCGAAAATTTAGGCTATAAAAAAGAGTTTTCTTTTACCCCAGCAGACCTAATACCCGCTAACATAATTATAATATATTATAATATATATATATATATATATATATATATATATATATATATATATATATATATATATATTGTGAAATATACTATACGTCTATTTGCTGTTTGTTCTTATTGTGCTCATTAACAAGCCCTCGTGCTAATCGTTTATTCATATTGTATTTGCCTTGATTAACTTAGCATTTGTTCTGGTATGTGTTTATTAACATGTGATTATACATGTATGTTTGTGCTTTTATTATATATAAGGATAGACGACCGTTTCTTCTTGTCTGTGCTCATTAACACATCCTCGTGTTAATCTTGTAAATATTCATAGTTGCATTAACTGAAATAGTTTTTGCTTTATAGATATAAGGAATATTTGAACGATAGCTCTTGTTTGTGCTCATTAACACGCGCTTGTGTTAATCTTGTAAATATTCACATTGTTTTTCATTAATTGGCTTAATGTACTTTTATACACATGCATTTGTTCCTGTTTGTGCTTCTTAACACGTACGCATGTTAATCTTGTAAATAATTATTTATAGTATTGTATACTGTCAGTATTGTAAATATATGTTTCTTTGCTTTTCGGTGTTTGGTTTCAGTTATGATGGGTAATAAAAATCTTCGGTTCTAAACCATTTGAATAGCATCTGTTACAAATAACACACGCAAGAAATCTAAGTTCAATGATCGCAAGCATCGTTTAAAACTGAAAAAATAGAGCTTTTCCTATCCAAAATATTCCATTTAGAAGATTTGCAAATATTAAGGTACACTACAGGCAACCTTCTTACACTATTTTGAAAACATTGTAGCGCCGATTAATCTGCATCTGACCAGAATAATTACATTAGGACATAAACGAAGGGTTTGTATACAAAAGGTGATTGATGAGCCCTTCGGCACCACAACTTGCAGATGGATTTGATTAACAGATACAAGGGTATTGCATTTAAGAGTTATTTAAATTACAATAGAAAATCTCGAGAATGATAATGGCATAATTTCTGGAATGTTCTCGAATTAACTAGTACAATTGAAATGTATATAAATTGCCGTCATGAATATTGGAAGCCTTGATTATAATACTTGTTCTAATTTAAAGCTTTGATAGTCCTACATATGCGATATAAATTACTGTCATATGAATGACTCTGTGAGATCAAAATTACTGTAGCAATCATATAAATTAATAATTAGTGCTTGGATAGTTAATTATAGTATTTCGATAGTAAGTAATTAAAAAGCTAGCATCGTAATTTTAAAAGGATAATACTTGTACTGTTAGCGACTAGCTGAAAATAAATTGTTGTGAGAGCTTTTAGAAGTCCATTACAGCTACGAGTTGTTGAAAAGACTTGTATAATCAGTTTGAAAATAAAGAACTGCTGTTATTGCAAATAGAGTTTTCGTTACAACTTTCAATAAGTATTTCCACGTAATCATCGATTACATCGCCAGCATATTATTCAGCTACATAATTCCTTGGAATTATTGATCTTGTTTCCTTTAAGCCTAGGCGAATAGCTGTAGATGTTTTGTGAATAGGAAGCTTTAAATTTAGATACTTTTAGCATATGCATGCACTACTCGCCATAAACAAAACCGTTTTTAAATATTTGCTTAGTTGTAAATGTTACGAAGCGTAAGAGCATTAAGCCTCAAACTAATTTGACACCAAACACTTATTTTGTTGCTTTTAAAAAGCCACAATTTCCGTTCTTATTAATGAATTTGAAAATAATCGGGAGAAACTTATACAAAGCAATACGAAAAAATCAAATTGTTCTCGAAAGGCGAGTGCATCGTAGTGGTAATAAACAACAGGCAATGCTTTTATGTTAGATAAAACTTACAAAAATTTTCAAGTTTGATATCACAATTGACAAAAGTAAAAAATTCAAAAATTATAATTGGCAATATTTGCATGCCCTTCGATAAACAAGTTATGATCGGAATAGAAAGTGCATGTTTAGTTGCCGATTAGTCACTGGAAGATTAATAATGGGTCGTTTGATCTTATAGCGTACTCATGGGTATTTCAAAAAAATTGACGTGACCACCGCCCTCAAATAATATAACATATTACATTAACATCGTATTACGCCGAAAATTAGTTTGTCGGTTGAGTTTCTGGATATCTTGTATAATTATAAAACAAAAACTCTGATACAGTTTAAAATGCATGCACAAATAATTTCCGCTCCATTACAGGAGATTAAGAGGTCATTTACCCTCCAACAAATACTTCTGAAATTGGGTAGAAATAACTAAGAATACTAGAAAGTGCATTACTTACACTCTCACTTTTTGTAATTAAAAGAATCATAATTATACAAACATCTCAAATAAGAATAAAATGCGGTAGGCATGCAACAAGAAAAACAGAATGGGC
Organism: Platerodrilus igneus; assembly: GCA_036346225.1. Classification (NCBI taxonomy): domain Eukaryota; kingdom Metazoa; phylum Arthropoda; class Insecta; order Coleoptera; family Lycidae; genus Platerodrilus; species Platerodrilus igneus. The sequence goes on from JARFIW010001380.1 coordinate 12,767,888, forward strand.
GAGCCTGTGCCGCTGACCCGTGTGAGAGTAGAACAAGAAAATAAGTAAATGACCGCTGTCCTGTGTCATTTACATTAAATATAGAAGATGTTATTTGAAATTATTTATCGTGTTATTATCTTTATGTACTAAGATTGGCGATTACTGTTCAATTTTAAAATTCAGCGACAAATATGTCTGTCGAAATAAGTAAACTTTGGAGAAAACTAAGACAAGGTTACCGGTATCTGAAACGGTTCAGCAGGTTTCATTGTGTGAGCGTTACTACCGTGACGATGATTACATACTAGACGCATTCGGTAAGTCCTTTTCTTAGCTCTCACACAAAAGCAGGACGAATGTAATAATTGCTGTTGCACCAGATTTTTATTAGAATTACGTAATCGAAGCCTGTAGTCTAAGACAGATATGAATATACATAGGGACAAGTAGCAACAGAAACTCCATACATGGTCAGCCAGCCATGATAATTATTCATTTTCATTGTCACACATCAGCGGTACTAGGAGGTGTACTATATTTTACATTTACTTGTCGATATTTGTGAAAATATAATCAGATTTATAATAATGTGAACTGGAAGAAACATATAGGGACAAAATTTTTTATTGACAACAAATCCGTTCTGAACGGACCTCTGCACCTTGAAGAAGTTCTAGAATACTAGAACTGGTAATGACTTGCGTGTTTCGGTGAGCTAGAGCCGTACTATAGTATCAAATTAGTGATATCTTTAGTGAGCAACCAGACTAAGATGGATCCCTGAAAGAGGGCAGCAGCTCTTTCGGTCCTTAGTGTGGTAATAACCATAGGGGCGGTATGGCTTTTTGAGACACACTACTGCGATGTGGAAGGCATCGGCAAACCACCACATTACCATCCAAGCACACAGTGTACCAAAAATGTTTTTAAAATCATGGCATCCGCAAGAAAATAATTTTGTAACGACCGTGTATATAGAAAATAAGAATAATTTATTTACGCGCCAAATTAATTAGTTTTGACATTAAAACGGACGGATAATAGCCTACATTTGTAGTAATAAATCAGAATGTTAAATTTACATAAGTGTAGAAGCTTTGTAGTACGTGAAAGCTTAAGGAGGATACGAATAGAATTAGCTTTAATAATTTGTAGGGTGTAAATCAAGCACATCAAATAATAAAGAGAGCTTTTGGGTATAAAATCAATAATGTAAACGCATATTTTCCATTTAACTAAACAAGCGTTCGTTAAATATAAATCCTAAGAAATTCTATAGGTTGAACAACATGGAAAATACGACTTCAAACGGACAGTCGATTCATAGAAAAGCCTGACAGATAAATAAACAAGTTCAAGGAACCTGAATGTACGTTGGAACATAATTCTGTAGAAATTTTAGTTAACGGTCGATGCGAAGGCTACGAAAACAACAGGTGGTTTGAAAGCAAGTTAAGACGAAATACCATTAGCATAAGGCAGACAAAGAAAACAAATAGAGACGTTGGATAAAACACTCGTTTAAAGTACGCGACAAAATTTAGAGGTCAACCACAATATCGATTTTATGTTGCTTGAGTGGGATTGTAAAAGAGACAACGAATATAAGTTAGACGAAAGTAAGATAGTTGAAGGCTAGACCGAAGAATGGGAGAAATGTGTGATTGGCTGATGGCTAGGGGGTGAGAGAAAATTTAAAGAAGAGCGCGGCGGTTGTATTTTGTTAACCAGTGTTTCGAACTAAAGTGACGATGGAATGACAATTCTAAGTTTTACAAAGGTCGTTGCATATAAAATTTTCAGAATCGGTTACGGTAGGGGAGCTTTTCGATTGAAATAGGGTGCAGGAGGTGTATATTGACCATTATAAATACACGAGAAGACGTGGTAGGGCTCTCTTACTTCGCTTATCTCTTTGACTTCGCTTAGCTCTCTTAAGCTACACTGAGCTCTTACTTGACTTACTTCTACGGTAACATCCAAGTGTAAAATTTTATAAAACGGTGTTAGTGCAGTCCGTCGAAAGTTAATTAAAAGTGTGAGAAGCACGAGTGGGTGCTATTTTGTAAACGGTGCTGTAGCTACAAAGAATGAACGAAGGATGTTACTAAGGTAAGCGTGCCTAGAAATTTTTGGAACAATGATGCTGCGTGTTTGGTAGATGCGGAAGGTGATTAACTTGGTTTGGACAATTATATGGGTAGAAACATTGAAGGCGTCTGCAGAGACTTAGATAGCGATTGGAAATGAGTTGGATCTACATATAGCAGAGAGGTGTATGGAAGCAACGACGAGGTTTTGGGTGGGCAACATCTTCAGAGGTGACGATGAAAACAGCTTACTCCAGGTAACGAAATTAATTTCTATTGTTATTGCTTGAATATTTTGTGCTATTATTTTGTGCTAGAGTGATTTGACACATTGGGTGTGTATTTTATGAACATAAAAGCTAATTTGAGGGGAAAAAAACAATTTGTATTTATTATTTAAAGGTGTAAATAAATGACATAAAAATTTGATGTAAAGAGTAAACGGGTCTTTAAGGTTGTTGAACACAAAGATGCGATTTATTTATGCATTTAGAGTAACAGGGTTTATACTGAGCTCACCATAGACCAGAGTAAAATTCAGTTTAGGGTTTCAATATAGGCCCATCTACTTATATAAAACAAAAACTGTTGAAATCAATTCAAGTCATGAAATTTAAAAGTATTTAATGATTGAGATTGTAATAGTTTATGAAGCTGTATATCCAAGTTTGTAAATATTGAGCTGGTGACGTAAAATTTTAATTTGTATGAATAAAAGGTTGTATGTTTCGTTGCATTATTTAAGTGGTAATTTTATTTGGTAGTACAAGTGAGAAATAATAAACTTAGGATGGTAAGTATCGCTGAAGAAGCAGATTTTATGACGGCTCAACGCTAGGACTCGATTGGTCTTTAGGGAAATCCACTGCAATATATATATATATATATATATATATATATATATATATATATATGGTTTGCTTTGTGTATGTTACATCACAATGAACATTGCAAAATTATTATTTCTTCAATCTGTAGTAACGGGCAATAAATTGTTTTTGTATCTATTATTTAATTCTACGTGTTACAGGGTGTAACTGTAACGTTACTGGGGCGTAACAACAACCTACCCGAGGTAACAAAGGTACGGCAGGGTCTTTGTAAGGTCGACGTAAGGTCTTTTAATTCCTCAGTGAAGTTGTTGAACCTACAACTTTAGAGAACACAAAAATATTATAATAATTAAAAGAAGAATAGGGGAATTAAAAACGTAAACTTTACTGCATACTTCAACACGCACTAAGGCACTCGTCAATACGATAAGGGGTTTCAAAAAAGATCCATCCAAAACGCACGCTTTCTCATGAACTTATCATCCTCCCCAACCGTCGAACGCTTTCATTGGTTAAACAATAACCAAATATTCTTCGACCGGTTACATATAATAAACTGTAGGTCCTTGACCTGAGAAATAATTCTCTTTTGGATTAAAAAATCCCTTATACCTAATATTAAAATAAAACTTTGCAGAGCCAATAAGGCGTAACAAAGTACATAAAATTAACTATGATGGTTTTGACTGCATGTTTTGCGTAATGTAACTGAAGTTTTGTACATCCTATAAATCTGTAGCATCACATCATACGACTATTCAAAACCAAGAAAACATCTTGAATGCTAAAAGCGAGACTCATAATAAAAAATGCAACGAGAAGTAATAAGAAAGTATAAATAATGCATTCCATACGGCAGGGCAAAAAGCTGCAATCACAACAGAAGGTCACTGTTCAGTTGACATTTATACGCTTCCGTATATTTATTAATGACCAAAACAACTGATGGGCGGATATTCTACGATCACACGCTGTACAAAACTAGCGCTTTTAGATACTTTTGCCGAATGAGTTAAAACCAAAAATCGGTAACAAGTTCCACGAGGTGTAAATTTACTCAAATATGACCAAAACAACTGATGGGCGGATATTCTACGATCACACGCTGTACAAAACTAGCGCTTTTAGATAGATACTTTTGCCGAATGAGTTAAAACCAAAAATCGGTGACAAGTTCCACGAGGTATAAATTTACTCAAATATCGTGTTCAACTACATAAAGTTTCTAAAACGTTCCAATACGTTAAGCTACTATTCCTTGTTGATCTAACTAGTTGATATAAGACAAAGTAAAGCCAAAAGGACGCACATGTTTGCTAGACATTAGGTAGGTATCATTACTGTCCTTATAAGGTACTACACCATTACAGTCACAATCTGACATAGTATGTCAAAAGCCTAAGATAGGACGCTAACAACTAAAACCAACTGAAAATGAATTAAAATTCAGGAAGCAGGTACTTTTGGAGAAGTACCATTAAAAGTATTTTTGCACAAGTATATTTTGCTCAGACAAAACAATAAAGTAGGTTCTAAATGCATCTGAAAGCTAATTCCTTTCTAGTCGATCGCCATATTCGCCAGGTACAAAGTATAATTTGTGTCAGTGGCATGGCTAGATACGATACGTTGCACCTAACATACAGATGCAAAATCATACTTCTGAAAAAGAGTACAATAGACATTTCATATATTTGCAGGCTATATTATAATACGCAGCTTATACATAAACCAGAAATATAGACTAGAACCGGATCAACTTATCAGGACGACAAAAGTGAATAAATTTTCTAATAAGACACTAAATTTAGTAGAATGACTGTGACCGTAGCTGTTTGCAGATTTAATAACACTACCTTCAAGAATGTTCAAATCTACAAACATTAAAGTAACGCAAACAGTTATACATTGGTTTGTACAACTAATAAACATTTGATATGGGTTAGCGGATGTCGTCTGTCGATGAAAATTAATCGGGTCTGTGTGATGTGGGTCAAAAATGGAAGTAGCGTTAAGAATTAGTATATGATAAGTGTCCGGCTAATTTGGGAGAGGCGTCAATTGACCACTGTCTTCACTGACATATAAAATTTACATACGAAATACATAATAATATTCAAAGGAGTTCAGTAAATTACGAGTTTAACAAAGTTGATTTTATAATTATGTAATGCTTCGATATACTCACTTATTATTCACTAATGAAATTTTTTTCATATTCAAGTACATACATGATATACCTACAAGATTTGTCTTTTAATGTTTTGGTAAAGAATTGATATGTTTCATGCTGAATACGTTATTATCAGTAGGTGATAATATAATGGGCATCTTACATACAAATTTAATTTATTGATAAACTTCCTAAAAAGAAACCACGATCCGGAAGTATTCGCTGATTATATTTCCTAAAATACCAGCCTTTTTGCTTATCATTCCTTTGTATTGCAGAGATTACGAGGTGCATAAACGTATATTAATTAGGTATAGATAGATCTTGTAACATATATTCATGTGGCAAGGTTTCATTATTGTACACCTAAACATTTTTAGCCCGATAACTAATAACTTAGTTATCAAACATCGATTATGCAGTGGAAAGTGATATCGGACAAAATTAAATATTCTTCGTTTATATCACATGGCAACAAGTACGAATTTTTATAACGTAAAGTTATGACATCCTAAGGTTAAAATAAAATGACTACGGAATTCGCGTTTCCTTGAAACTGCTTCCGACTTATCTCTGCAATAGATTAAAACTGGAGAATTGGAGAATGACAATGTTTTGATTCACATGATAATCAATTGGTATTCGTCACGAATCCATACTGAACAATTTTACTTGTTTATTTATCAACGATGCATCAAAATGATTTCCAGGGTGTCCGCACGAAACCTCCCTGATTTCAAAATGTAATTTAAAAAACTATAATACACAGAAATCTCCGGTTTATGGCATCATATAAAGCAACTTAAAAAGTTTTGTGTAGATTTTTTTCCAAACGACTCCTTTTTTTAAGGAATTGAATGATTAGCAAAAAGTGAGAACATCGCAAGAGAGAACTCAATGCGTAGTGTGGTATGCGGAAAAGAAGTCGCCCATTGTAGTACAACGAAATTTCCGTTGTGAATTTCATCGGGAACCATCAAATATTAAAACGATTAAGGCATATAATATCTTAGCCACAGGAAGTGTAAGTGGACAGTCCGATTCTGTCAGAAAACGCACATATGACGAAAGTGTGGAAGAGAACAGAAATGCCTTCCAAAGAAGCCAATCAATGTTAATTCCCAAAGCATCACGACGGCAACAATCCCTCACTCAATAGTTTAAAACGTTCTGCATAAACGATTTTGCTAGCACGCTTACAAAGTTCAAATTGTGCAAACCTTGCAGCCAAAAAACTTGCAACTTCGTCACCGTTTTGCTACAGAAATGTTGGACCCGATCGACTAAAACCTCAACGATCTAGAAAGTGACGAAGCAATCTTCCACCACACAAGTGGAAACGTTAGCATCTATGGTTCGGAAAGCCCCACAGTTTCCGCGAAAATGTCCGAGACAGTAAAAAGGTGAATATGCGGTGTGTGCTGAAGGATGACCGCATAATTTGACCATTTTTCTTTATGAATCAAACAGTAATATGTGTTGTTTATCCGATTCTTTCCTTCGATCAAATGTTATCTTTTGTACAAAACTTTTGAGTTGCTTTGTATGAATAAAAGGTTGTATGTTTCGTTGCATTATTTAAGTGGTAATTTTATTTGGTAGTACAAGTGAGAAATAATAAACTTAGGATGGTAAGTATCGCTGAAGAAGCAGATTTTATGACGGCTCAACGCTAGGACTCGATTGGTCTTTAGGAAATCCACTGCAATATATATATATATATATATATATATATATATATATATATATAGGTTTGCTTTGTGTATGTTACATCACAATGAACATTGCAAAATTATTATTTCTTCAATCTGTAGTAACGGGCAATAAATTGTTTTGTATCTATTATTTAATTCTACGTGTTACAGGGTGTAACTGTAACGTTACTGGGGCGTAACAACAACCTACCGAGGTAACAAAGGTACGGCAGGGTCTTTGTAAGGTCGACGTAAGGTCTTTTAATTCCTCAGTGAAGTTGTTGAACCTACAACTTTAGAGAACACAAAAATATTATAATAATTAAAAGAAGAATAGGGGAATTAAAAACGTAAACTTTACTGCATACTTCAACACGCACTAAGGCACTCGTCAATACGATAAGGGGTTTCAAAAAAGATCCATCCAAAACGCACGCTTTCTCATGAACTTATCATCCTCCCCAACCGTCGAACGCTTTCATTGGTTAAACAATAACCAAATATTCTTCGACCGGTTACATATAATAAACTGTAGGTCCTTGACCTGAGAAATAATTCTCTTTTGGATTAAAAAATCCCTTATACCTAATATTAAAATAAAACTTTGCAGAGCCAATAAGGCGTAACAAAGTACATAAAATTAACTATGATGGTTTTGACTGCATGTTTTGCGTAATGTAACTGAAGTTTTGTACATCCTATAAATCTGTAGCATCACATCATACGACTATTCAAAACCAAGAAAACATCTTGAATGCTAAAAGCGAGACTCATAATAAAAAATGCAACGAGAAGTAATAAGAAAGTATAAATAATGCATTCCATACGGCAGGGCAAAAAGCTGCAATCACAACAGAAGGTCACTGTTCAGTTGACATTTATACGCTTCCGTATATTTATTAATGACCAAAACAACTGATGGGCGGATATTCTACGATCACACGCTGTACAAAACTAGCGCTTTTAGATACTTTTGCCGAATGAGTTAAAACCAAAATCGGTAACAAGTTCCACGAGGTGTAAATTTACTCAAATATGACCAAAACAACTGATGGGCGGATATTCTACGATCACACGCTGTACAAAACTAGCGCTTTTAGATAGATACTTTTGCCGAATGAGTTAAAACCAAAAATCGGTGACAAGTTCCACGAGGTATAAATTTACTCAAATATCGTGTTCAACTACATAAAGTTTCTAAAACGTTCCAATACGTTAAGCTACTATTCCTTGTTGATCTAACTAGTTGATATAAGACAAAGTAAAGCCAAAAGGACGCACATGTTTGCTAGACATTAGGTAGGTATCATTACTGTCCTTATAAGGTACTACACCATTACAGTCACAATCTGACATAGTATGTCAAAAGCCTAAGATAGGACGCTAACAACTAAAACCAACTGAAAATGAATTAAAATTCAGGAAGCAGGTACTTTTGGAGAAGTACCATTAAAAGTATTTTTGCACAAGTATATTTTGCTCAGACAAAACAATAAAGTAGGTTCTAAATGCATCTGAAAGCTAATTCCTTTCTAGTCGATCGCCATATTCGCCAGGTACAAAGTATAATTTGTGTCAGTGGCATGGCTAGATACGATACGTTGCACCTAACATACAGATGCAAAATCATACTTCTGAAAAAGAGTACAATAGACATTTCATATATTTGCAGGCTATATTATAATACGCAGCTTATACATAAACCAGAAATATAGACTAGAACCGGATCAACTTATCAGGACGACAAAAAGTGAATAAATTTTCTAATAAGACACTAAATTTAGTAGAATGATTTTTTTTTTTTTTTTTTTTTTTTTTTTTTTTTTTTTTTTTTTTTTTTTTTTTTTTTTTTTTTATATTTCCTAAAATACCAGCCTTTTGCTTATCATTCCTTTGTATTGCAGAGATTACGAGGTGCATAAACGTATATTAATTAGGTATAGATAGATCTTGTAACATATATTCATGTGGCAAGGTTTCATTATTGTACACCTAAACATTTTTAGCCCGATAACTAATAACTTAGTTATCAAACATCGATTATGCAGTGGAAAGTGATATCGGACAAAATTAAATATTCTTCGTTTATATCACATGGCAACAAGTACGAATTTTTATAACGTAAAGTTATGACATCCTAAGGTTAAAATAAAATGACTACGGAATTCGCGTTTCCTTGAAACTGCTTCCGACTTATCTCTGCAATAGATTAAAACTGGAGAATTGGAGAATGACAATGTTTTGATTCACATGATAATCAATTGGTATTCGTCACGAATCCATCCTGAACAATTTTACTTGTTTATTTATCTTCGATGAATCAAAATGATTTCCAGGGTGTCCGCACGAAACCTCCCTGATTTCAAAATGTAATTTAAAAAACTATAATACAAAGAAATCTCCGGTTTATGGCATCATATAAAGCAACTTAAAAAGTTTTGTGTAGATTTTTTTCCAAACGACTCCTTTTTTTAAGGAATTGAATGATTAGCAAAAAGTGAGAACATCGCAAGAGAGAACTCAATGCGTAGTGTGGTATGCGGAAAAGAAGTCGCCCATTGTAGTACAACGAAATTTCCGTTGTGAATTTCATCGGGAACCATCAAATATTAAAACGATTAAGGCATATAATATCTTAGCCACAGGAAGTGTAAGTGGACAGTCCGATTCTGTCAGAAAACGCACATATGACGAAAGTGTGGAAGAGAACAGAAATGCCTTCCAAAGAAGCCAATCAATGTTAATTCCCAAAGCATCACGACGGCAACAATCCCTCACTCAATAGTTTAAAACGTTCTGCATAAACGATTTTGCTAGCACGCTTACAAAGTTCAAATTGTGCAAACCTTGCAGCCAAAAAACTTGCAACTTCGTCACCGTTTTGCTACAGAAATGTTGGACCCGATCGACTAAAACCTCAACGATCTAGAAAGTGACGAAGCAATCTTCCACCACACAAGTGGAAACGTTAGCATCTATGGTTCGGAAAGCCCCCACAGTTTCCGCGAAAATGTCCGAGACAGTAAAAAGGTGAATATGCGGTGTGTGCTGAAGGATGACCGCATAATTTGACCATTTTTCTTTATGAATCAAACAGTAATATGTGTTGTTTATCCGATTCTTTCCCTTCGATCAAATGTTATCTTTTTGTACAAAACTTTTTGAGTTGCTTTACATGATACCACAAACTGCAAGTTCCTATGTATTATAGTTTTTTTTAATGGCATTTAGAAATAAGGTCGGTTTCATGTGGTCACTATCTGTCGATGATACTCTAGCGTTAGGTGACTAATTCACTACTGAAATTTTTGGTAAGTTTATATAACTGCGGCATTTTGGGATGGCTAATATACACGTATATATAAAATGAAAAGTACGAAGGATTTAATAAATTTTAATTTATAATAATTCATAATAAAAGCTTGAACTTTCTTGAAAACACTCGGCATATACAACTATGTTTTATATTATTCAAATGGATATTTATAGTATTATTTATTTAGGATCAAGTGAAACTTTTAAAAAGAAAAGAATCGTCAATCTCACTGAAATTGCATTAATTTTCATCCTATATAACTACATGTAAGAAGTCACGTAATTGTTCATTATTCCATTCATAAAATTAACATTTGCAGTGGTAAAGAGAGACATCAAAAGCAAACTTTCTATTTACGAAGAAACATTGAGACAGATAGTTTGAAATGATTGGATTCCATGTTTGGTCAATTTTTTTAGGGGTTCAATTGTAGTTCGGTTAAATTCAATTCGATTCTCTAATCTATTTTAATTCGATTAAATTTAATTCAATTAGAACCTATTCGATTTTATTTTATGGTCAGTGAAAGTCATATATTTGAATTCAAATTAAAACAATCGCGGCGCTAAGAAGTTTGATAGTAATTCATACGAGGAGATCCTTATTAATGATACATTTATAGTTGGACAAATCAAGAGTTATTTCAAAGCACCTATAAATAAAAGTTAGAGCAACTTCTAAGATTTGGGATTTTTACAAGACACTAACACAATATTTAAATCTGCAATTTGTATAGTGTCTTGTAATTTAATAATTTTATTGTAAGAGGTAGTAACTTTTAGGTTTAATCAATTAGAAATATCACGATTTTCCTTTGGGAAATTTATTATTTGTACAACAAAGAGCAATTTACATATATTAATGACCAAAACAACTGATGGGCGGATATTCTACGATCACACGCTGTACAAAACTAGCGCTTTTAGATACTTTTGCCGAATGAGTTAAAACCAAAATCGGTAACAAGTTCCACGAGGTGTAAATTTACTCAAATATGACCAAAACAACTGATGGGCGGATATTCTACGATCACACGCTGTACAAAACTAGCGCTTTTAGATAGATACTTTTGCCGAATGAGTTAAAACCAAAAATCGGTGACAAGTTCCACGAGGTATAAATTTACTCAAATATCGTGTTCAACTACATAAAGTTTCTAAAACGTTCCAATACGTTAAGCTACTATTCCTTGTTGATCTAACTAGTTGATATAAGACAAAGTAAAGCCAAAAGGACGCACATGTTTGCTAGACATTAGGTAGGTATCATTACTGTCCTTATAAGGTACTACACCATTACAGTCACAATCTGACATAGTATGTCAAAAGCCTAAGATAGGACGCTAACAACTAAAACCAACTGAAAATGAATTAAAATTCAGGAAGCAGGTACTTTTGGAGAAGTACCATTAAAAGTATTTTGCACAAGTATATTTTGCTCAGACAAAACAATAAAGTAGGTTCTAAATGCATCTGAAAGCTAATTCCTTTCTAGTCGATCGCCATATTCGCCAGGTACAAAGTATAATTTGTGTCAGTGGCATGGCTAGATACGATACGTTGCACCTAACATACAGATGCAAAATCATACTTCTGAAAAAGAGTACAATAGACATTTCATATATTTGCAGGCTATATTATAATACGCAGCTTATACATAAACCAGAAATATAGACTAGAACCGGATCAACTTATCAGGACGACAAAAAGTGAATAAATTTTCTAATAAGACACTAAATTTAGTAGAATGACTGTGACCGTAGCTGTTTGCAGATTTAATAACACTACCTTCAAGAATGTTCAAATCTACAAACATTAAAGTAACGCAAACAGTTATACATTGGTTTGTACAACTAATAAACATTTGATATGGGTTAGCGGATGTCGTCTGTCGATGAAAATTAATCGGGTCTGTGTGATGTGGGTCAAAAATGGAAGTAGCGTTAAGAATTAGTATATGATAAGTGTCCGGCTAATTTGGGAGAGGCGTCAATTGACCACTGTCTTCACTGACATATAAAATTTACATACGAAATACATAATAATATTCAAAGGAGTTCAGTAAATTACGAGTTTAACAAAGTTGATTTTATAATTATGTAATGCTTCGATATACTCACTTATTATTCACTAATGAAATTTTTTTCATATTCAAGTACATACATGATATACCTACAAGATTTGTCTTTTAATGTTTTGGTAAAGAATTGATATGTTTCATGCTGAATACGTTATTATCAGTAGGTGATAATATAATGGGCATCTTACATACAAATTTAATTTATTGATAAACTTCCTAAAAAGAAACCACGATCCGGAAGTATTCGCTGATTATATTTCCTAAAATACCAGCCTTTTTGCTTATCATTCCTTTGTATTGCAGAGATTACGAGGTGCATAAACGTATATTAATTAGGTATAGATAGATCTTGTAACATATATTCATGTGGCAAGGTTTCATTATTGTACACCTAAACATTTTTAGCCCGATAACTAATAACTTAGTTATCAAACATCGATTATGCAGTGGAAAGTGATATCGGACAAAATTAAATATTCTTCGTTTATATCACATGGCAACAAGTACGAATTTTTATAACGTAAAGTTATGACATCCTAAGGTTAAAATAAAATGACTACGGAATTCGCGTTTCCTTGAAACTGCTTCCGACTTATCTCTGCAATAGATTAAAACTGGAGAATTGGAAAAAAAAAAAAAAAAAAAAAAAAAAAAAAAAAAAAAAAAAAAAAAAAAAAAAAAAAAAAAAAAAAAAAAAAAAAAAAAAAAAAAAAAAAAAAAAAAAAAAAAAAAAACCCCCCCCCCCCCCCCCCCCCCCCCCCCCCCCCCCCCCCCCCCCCCCCCCCCCCCCCCCCGATCGACTAAAACCTCAACGATCTAGAAAGTGACGAAGCAATCTTCCACCACACAAGTGGAAACGTTAGCATCTATGGTTCGGAAAGCCCCACAGTTTCCGCGAAAATGTCCGAGACAGTAAAAAGGTGAATATGCGGTGTGTGCTGAAGGATGACCGCATAATTTGACCATTTTTCTTTATGAATCAAACAGTAATATGTGTTGTTTATCCGATTCTTTCCCTTCGATCAAATGTTATCTTTTTGTACAAAACTTTTTGAGTTGCTTTACATGATACCACAAACTGCAAGTTCCTATGTATTATAGTTTTTTTTAATGGCATTTAGAAATAAGGTCGGTTTCATGTGGTCACTATCTGTCGATGATACTCTAGCGTTAGGTGACTAATTCACTACTGAAATTTTTGGTAAGTTTATATAACTGCGGCATTTTGGGATGGCTAATATACACGTATATATAAAATGAAAAGTACGAAGGATTTAATAAATTTTAATTTATAATAATTCATAATAAAAGCTTGAACTTTCTTGAAAACACTCGGCATATACAACTATGTTTTATATTATTCAAATGGATATTTATAGTATTATTTATTTAGGATCAAGTGAAACTTTTAAAAAGAAAAGAATCGTCAATCTCACTGAAATTGCATTAATTTTCATCCTATATAACTACATGTAAGAAGTCACGTAATTGTTCATTATTCCATTCATAAAATTAACATTTGCAGTGGTAAAGAGAGACATCAAAAGCAAACTTTCTATTTACGAAGAAACATTGAGACAGATAGTTTGAAATGATTGGATTCCATGTTTGGTCAATTTTTTTAGGGGTTCAATTGTAGTTCGGTTAAATTCAATTCGATTCTCTAATCTATTTTAATTCGATTAAATTTAATTCAATTAGAACCTATTCGATTTTATTTTATGGTCAGTGAAAGTCATATATTTGAATTCAAATTAAAACAATCGCGGCGCTAAGAAGTTTGATAGTAATTCATACGAGGAGATCCTTATTAATGATACATTTATAGTTGGACAAATCAAGAGTTATTTCAAAGCACCTATAAATAAAAGTTAGAGCAACTTCTAAGATTTGGGATTTTTACAAGACACTAACACAATATTTAAATCTGCAATTTGTATAGTGTCTTGTAATTTAATAATTTTATTGTAAGAGGTAGTAACTTTTAGGTTTAATCAATTAGAAATATCACGATTTTCCTTTGGGAAATTTATTATTTGTACAACAAAGAGCAATTTACATATATTAGAGGAGATATATTTTTAAAAAGCGAAAACGATGGTGTGAGTATACTCAAACGCTATAAAGACAACATAAAAAAATTCTTGGTGTAAATTGAAACTTTGATTCTTTTGTTTTTTATCTGATTTAAAATTTGCAGACATCTTTCGCGCATATGTTATTAACCACAAACTTTTACAAAACTCGGTCATAAAATTTAATACACACTTCACATAAAAATAAACTCAAAAGATAAAACAAACACTTCGTTAGGTAACATATATTTCCAAATAAGGCCATAACATGATGGTAATACCTGTGAGTTTTATAGATTCTAACCTTGATAAAATATTCGCTAAAACAATTTATTATTTGTCCTTGTGACATCTGAATTGCAATTACCGAAATATTATATCTAATCTGCTAATAAAAACTTTATTATCTAAGACGTAACATCTCGGGTCAAATATCCTTCATTCAGATACAAAATCCAATAAGGCAAGCAGCTCCACAATGGAATTAAATTGCACCACTGCTCTCGCGACTTCCAGTGACTTGCCGACTATACAAGTTTTAATAATACACGCTATTTTGATGTCAGAGACCTGGGCTTCCACTATTACTTCGCTACAATATTGGATAAATTTTCTTTCGGCTTCTTAAAAATCTAATGCCATTAAAATTAAGTCTTTGATATTAGTATTTTGCCAAATCAATATACACACACACGCATGCGCACACACATGTATCGTACAGTGCCAATAGCTGCGATTTTATATAGCCCGTTTAGCTTACCTTTTGTAATTCCAGACTGAATTATAGAAAATACCGCTCCTCAACACAACAGACGCAGAATCTCAAACCTAAATTCAAGAATCCGCTTCCTCGACTAGCTCAGTTTGAAGAACATAAAAACACTCTCCAGCTTTGATAAATTAGTGTATTAAAATTTTACGAAGATTTGTGAAGTCCAAATGTTCACAAAAAAATATAATCAAATATAAAAGAATGAAAATCTTTACAAAGTTAGATCTAATAAAAACATAAAAAA
This sequence comes from Platerodrilus igneus, assembly GCA_036346225.1. Taxonomy (NCBI): domain Eukaryota; kingdom Metazoa; phylum Arthropoda; class Insecta; order Coleoptera; family Lycidae; genus Platerodrilus; species Platerodrilus igneus. Next base: position 12,783,146 of record JARFIW010001380.1, read on the forward strand.
GGTAAACTTTCAACTTACGCCAAAAAATTATTTTACGTCTCTTTTCGGCCGGTCTTTTTCTAAGTCAAGATGAATGCAATTTGTATTCCCGAACTCCGTTATCTCGGTTACGTTGTTAACTGAGATGGTCTACTTGTCAATCCTGAAAAGTATCCGTTATACTGAATATTCCTCCTTCCTCTGTCCAAGAAGTCCGTCGACTTATTAGCAGGCCCAGTTGATACCCACACTTCATTTCAAATTTCGCCATTCTTACTTCTCCACTTTCTAATCTTACTCGAAAGAAAGTTGCTTTTCTCTGGATTCCTGATTCCCAGTTTGCGTTCTTTTCTCACAAACATTTAGTTTCCGCCCTCATCCTTTCATATCTCGACTTCTCCCTATCATTTACGGCCATTACTTCCCTTGAAGTCGGCCCTCCTACAACTAATCCCTGGAATAATTCAAAGAGTTCCTAAATATCTTGGACGTTATCCACCCTAGTCCGTAGTGAACAACTAGTCCGTAGTGAACAATATCCTCTTCCGCTGTCACAAGACTGTCTTGGATTTGACGCGCTCGCTATATCCGACGCTGTCCTAAAGTTGAACAGTTACCTCCTCCTGCCTTCTTTGATCCCAGAGCCAAACCCTTCTATCCCTGGCAACCCATATCGCAGGTTCTCTTCCCCATTCTACCAAAGGTTATTCTTACTTATTTGTAGTGGCAGATTACTTTATTAAATTTCTTCTTTTCTTTCATTTGCGCAAGCCGACTGCACAATCCGTTGCAAAAATTCTGGAAGAACAAGTTTTCTTACTTTTCAGCGTCCCTCAGTACCTTATCACTGATAATGGTGTACAATTCTGTAGTCTTCAATGCACCTACTTATGTGCACTTTATCACATCCGAATCCTTTCTACAGCCCGTTACCATCCTCAAGACAATCCTGCCAAACGTGTTAACCACTCCCTCAGACCATGCTTGCTTGCTATATCCGTGGCAACCAGCGTCACTGGAATGTCAACCTTCCTAAAATTTCCTGGGCCATCCAAACGTCCAAATACGAAATCACTCAGTGTACTCCTTCCTTTGCTTTGTTTGGGTCGAGAACATATTCCCTCCGACGATTATTTCTGACAACTTTCCGAGGTAAACAAATTTCCGCGGGCGTCCTGCTTCCTACCACTTAGGCAATTCCATTTGGCGTCGTCATTTCGCTCAGTCCGATGCTTAACATCAGTTTGATGCTAAACTCGCTTCTAAATTTCTTGTTCACTTCTCTTTTTGTAAAATTGTTCCCCCTTGGACTTATGAATTCGGCGGTCCTAACAATCCTGACATTCCTGATCTCGCTTCGTTTTCTTTCTGGCGACGCAAACGTCGTAAACCGCATTCTTAATCGTGGCATCCCAAATTCATACGACTCGGTCTTACTTTAATATTTTTTTCTCGGATTTTGTTTTCATTTCTCGGTTCATGTCTAAATAATTTTCTTGTTTTTGCTTATTTTTTCATATTTTCTCTCACTCTTCATACCCATTTCTTACGCTGGTTTTGCTTACTGTCAGTAGCTTTCGTGTTGATTTAGTTTAATTTTCAACTTTCTTCCTGCGGTAGTTGCTTTTTAAACCTTTCTTCTTTTCTTTGGAAACTAGGATTTAGTCGACTTTTCAGACTATTAGCTATTTTTCCCTCGATTGTCCGTTTGAGAAGATTATTTGTTACCACAGTTTGAAGTACAAACTTTCTTCTCCAGCGTTCTGATCGTCCTCTAGCATACTTTAAACCTTTGCGTTATGTCTTGTTTGGACTACTACTATGAGTTTTCTTCCTATATACTTTTCTTACATTTTGGTTTTCTGCAGGAAACCACTTCTTTTCTTGAGGTTGGAGACTATAATGTTTCTTTCCGAGACACATCCGTTCTTCGAAAACTTTTGGAGTGTCGATGCCATTCCATCTTCCTCCTTGTTCATTGCTACCCTACAACGTTCCTTTTCCTATAGATCTCTACATTGTTGGTTTTGTTCGGTATTTGACACTTCGAAGCGGATAACTGTTTCTCTTTCACTCTCTTTAGTTCTAGTTTGTTGTCTAATAGAAGTTTCCTTCTCTTGATCAGTTGTTTTGCTTCGTACCCCGACCTTTTAATTTTGCTAAAGAGGTATATTTGTCACTTTCCATTTCGTACTTGTAAATTTTACTGCTTCCTCGATTTAAAAACCATTTCAGTTTCTACCTATTTAAATATACAGATTCGCTATACTTTTGTTGTTTCCGGTTTGTAATAGTTCAGTTAGGCAACCGGCTTTGCTAATCCTTTTATTTAATTTACTAGTCTGCATTTATTAATAAATTGCAGCTTTTGTATGAACCTAGAAAAAATCAAAAGGAAGATTAGCAACATTTGATATGCATCACGAAAAATTAATAAAATTGAAATAAAGATTTAAAATCCGCAGGAACTGAATGGTAAGGTGTTTCGACATTAACAAGAAAGAACAGATTGCCATAGATAATAACTCTGATTTATTTAAGTTTGGGAAAAACACTTTTGATGATGTGGTTACTTACAGTGGATTGTATCTTAAGAAAGAGGGGCGGGGCTAAATGACGTCAGACTAAAATAGGCGTGGTACTTACCGCAGATTAAAAGTTGCGGGAAAAGCAATCGGCAATTATTTCTAATCGCTAGCTTCACTGACACGTTAAGCCAATTTAAACTCACAACTAACTACAGCGTAAAATTGGGTACTCACGATTGTCCCATATTTAAATGGACAACCGCAAACTAGCCTTGTAATCGTATATTGTATAATTAACTTTAACCAAAAACCACTAGAAAGATAGCTGATGTCCTATATGGACATAGTTCTCGAACACCACTGTTCGAAAAACCACATTGAGCTTGTACTTTCTCCAACGTTGAATTTTGTAAGTTAGTAAAAGAAATTGCATGATTTCTCAGAATAAAACGTTAGTTTCAACCTAACTCATAAATGCATGTCCAGGTGTACATATACAAATCTATTAGTATTCACTATGTACCGTATACAGTTGCCATTAACTTCTTTCAATGAAGAACTTACATGTTTCTAATCACGGCCATCTTGTTTGTCTCACACAATTATATGTCAAAAAAGCATTATATTCTACAGTGGGTGCGCTTAAAATGATGATATGTTTCAAATCATAATTAAGACAGTGCCTGTTAAGAGTCCACGTTTATTTGTAAAACGGTAGGTAAATTACGTATACCTTCTACATAATTGTAGAAAAGTCTTTTGTTTTATCTGAGGCAGTACATACATCTTAAATGAAGTCATCAAAAGTGCTATCCTAAGCCTAAATCGCATTATTTAATACCTTCAGAAAGATTCGTACTACATTCAATCCCATTTTCGTGTTTCGTCTAATCTTTGATTTAGTTCAATTGGTTCCCTTTATCTTATCTAAGCAAACCAGGATTAAAAAGCGATAAGCCAATAAAAATGCTATTTCATGAAACTGATAAAACCGTATAGCCATACAGACGGGAGAGAGTAATATAACAGGTAAAGCGGTTAAAGGTCTACAGGATCAAGTGAAAAATATTATCTTACAGGTGTATAAACCAAAAGAGGAAGCTTACCTGCGTTCAGTTGTAAATGGAGGGGGATACCATACAATGAATTTATTGCCTGCAGTTCCTATACGAATAAATTTATATTCCAATAATGTCGCCTTAGTTGTGCAGGTACTTCCTCTAAACGTATGTACAGTGAGCTTTAAATATTTTACGATTTTGCAAGAACGAGCCCTATGAATGTTAATGAGATTATTATCGAAATGACTTATTACTGAAAGGGAAAGAGATGTGAAATATTAAATTGAATTAGAAAATTTACTCGAGTTTATTGGCCTCATGCGGGCATTTAGTATCAAACCAAAATATATGATCAGTAAAGATTAATTTAATGATTTATCACTTTGGCAGTGCGTGTGATGTGTTTCGTTTGATGCTGGTAGTTAGCAGAAGATTCTATTGTTGCTTTCTATTAGTCAAGAGGGCACATGTGCACGCACTAAATCGTGCACAATCTGTCCCATAGTGGCGCCAGGTTTTAAATATTTAATGAATCATCACGTTATAACGCTTATACAAATTACGGTTAGTTGAATTTTAATTTCTCACAAACATTTAGTTTCCGCCCTCATCCTTTCATATCTCGACTTCTCCCTATCATTTACGGCCATTACTTCCCTTGAAGTCGGCCCTCCTACAACTAATCCCTGGAATAATTCAAAGAGTTCCTAAATATCTTGGACGTTATCCACCCTAGTCCGTAGTGAACAACTAGTCCGTAGTGAACAATATCCTCTTCCGCTGTCACAAGACTGTCTTGGATTTGACGCTCGCTATATCCGACGCTGTCCTAAAGTTGAACAGTTACCTCCTCCTGCCTTCTTTGATCCCAGAGCCAAACCCTTCTATCCCTGGCAACCCATATCGCAGGTTCTCTTCCCCATTCTACCAAAGGTTATTCTTACTTATTTGTAGTGGCAGATTACTTTATTAAATTTCTTCTTTTCTTTCATTTGCGCAAGCCGACTGCACAATCCGTTGCAAAAATTCTGGAAGAACAAGTTTTCTTACTTTTCAGCGTCCCTCAGTACCTTATCACTGATAATGGTGTACAATTCTGTAGTCTTCAATGCACCTCCTTATGTGCACGTTATCACATCCGAATCCTTTCTACAGCCCGTTACCATCCTCAAGACAATCCTGCCAAACGTGTTAACCACTCCCTCAGACCATGCTTGCTTGCTATATCCGTGGCAACCAGCGTCACTGGAATGTCAACCTTCCTAAAATTTCCTGTGCCATCCAAACGTCCAAATACGAAATCACTCAGTGTACTCCTTCCTTTGCTTTGTTTGGGTCGAGAACATATTCCCTCCGACGATTATTTCTGACAACTTTCCGAGGTAAACAAATTTCCGCGGGCGTCCTGCTTCCTACCACTTAGGCAATTCCATTTGGCGTCGTCATTTCGCTCAGTCCGATGCTTAACATCAGTTTGATGCTAAACTCGCTTCTAAATTTCTTGTTCACTTCTCTTTTTGTAAAATTGTTCCCCCTTGGACTTATGAATTCGGCGGTCCTAACAATCCTGACATTCCTGATCTCGCTTCGTTTTCTTTCTGGCGACGCAAACGTCGTAAACCGCATTCTTAATCGTGGCATCCCAAATTCATACGACTCGGTCTTACTTTAATATTTTTTTCTCGGATTTTGTTTTCATTTCTCGGTTCATGTCTAAATAATTTTCTTGTTTTTGCTTATTTTTTCATATTTTCTCTCACTCTTCATACCCATTTCTTACGCTGGTTTTGCTTACTGTCAGTAGCTTTCGTGTTGATTTAGTTTAATTTTCAACTTTCTTCCTGCGGTAGTTGCTTTTTAAACCTTTCTTCTTTTCTTTGGAAACTAGGATTTAGTCGACTTTTCAGACTATTAGCTATTTTTCCCTCGATTGTCCGTTTGAGAAGATTATTTGTTACCACAGTTTGAAGTACAAACTTTCTTCTCCAGCGTTCTGATCGTCCTCTAGCATACTTTAAACCTTTGCGTTATGTCTTGTTTGGACTACTACTATGAGTTTTCTTCCTATATACTTTTCTTACATTTTGGTTTTCTGCAGGAAACCACTTCTTTTCTTGAGGTTGGAGACTATAATGTTTCTTTCCGAGACACATCCGTTCTTCGAAAACTTTTGGAGTGTCGATGCCATTCCATCTTCCTCCTTGTTCATTGCTACCCTACAACGTTCCTTTTCCTATAGATCTCTACATTGTTGGTTTTGTTCGGTATTTGACACTTCGAAGCGGATAACTGTTTCTCTTTCACTCTCTTTAGTTCTAGTTTGTTGTCTAATAAGTTTCCCTTCTCTTGATCAGTTGTTTTGCTTCGTACCCCGACCTTTAATTTTGCTAAAGAGGTATATTTGTCACTTTCCATTTCGTACTTGTAAATTTTACTGCTTCCTCGATTTAAAACCATTTCAGTTTCTACCTATTTAAATATACAGATTCGCTATACTTTTGTTGTTTCCGGTTTGTAATAGTTCAGTTAGGCAACCGGCTTTGCTAATCCTTTTATTTAATTTACTAGTCTGCATTTATTAATAAATTGCAGCTTTTGTATGAACCTAGAAAAATCAAAAGGAAGATTAGCAACATTTGATATGCATCACGAAAAATTAATAAAATTGAAATTTTTTTTTTTTTTTTTTTTTTTTTTTTTTTTTTTTTTTTTTTTTCCCCCCCCCCCCCCCCCCCCCCCCCCCACCACTGTTCGAAAAACCACATTGAGCTTGTACTTTCTCCAACGTTGAATTTTGTAAGTTAGTAAAAGAAATTGCATGATTTCTCAGAATAAAACGTTAGTTTCAACCTAACTCATAAATGCATGTCCAGGTGTACATATACAAATCTATTAGTATTCACTATGTACCGTATACAGTTGCCATTAACTTCTTTCAATGAAGAACTTACATGTTTCTAATCACGGCCATCTTGTTTGTCTCACACAATTATATGTCAAAAAAGCATTATATTCTACAGTGGGTGCGCTTAAAATGATGATATGTTTCAAATCATAATTAAGACAGTGCCTGTTAAGAGTCCACGTTTATTTGTAAAACGGTAGGTAAATTACGTATACCTTCTACATAATTGTAGAAAAGTCTTTTGTTTTATCTGAGGCAGTACATACATCTTAAATGAAGTCATCAAAAGTGCTATCCTAAGCCTAAATCGCATTATTTAATACCTTCAGAAAGATTCGTACTACATTCAATCCCATTTTCGTGTTTCGTCTAATCTTTGATTTAGTTCAATTGGTTCCTTTATCTTATCTAAGCAAACCAGGATTAAAAAGCGATAAGCCAATAAAAATGCTATTTCATGAAACTGATAAAACCGTATAGCCATACAGACGGGAGAGAGTAATATAACAGGTAAAGCGGTTAAAGGTCTACAGGATCAAGTGAAAAATATTATCTTACAGGTGTATAAACCAAAAGAGGAAGCTTACCTGCGTTCAGTTGTAAATGGAGGGGGATACCATACAATGAATTTATTGCCTGCAGTTCCTATACGAATAAATTTATATTCCAATAATGTCGCCTTAGTTGTGCAGGTACTTCCTCTAAACGTATGTACAGTGAGCTTTAAATATTTTACGATTTTGCAAGAACGAGCCCTATGAATGTTAATGAGATTATTATCGAAATGACTTATTACTGAAAGGGAAAGAGATGTGAAATATTAAATTGAATTAGAAAATTTACTCGAGTTTATTGGCCTCATGCGGGCATTTAGTATCAAACCAAAATATATGATCAGTAAAGATTAATTTAATGATTTATCACTTTGGCAGTGCGTGTGATGTGTTTCGTTTGATGCTGGTAGTTAGCAGAAGATTCTATTGTTGCTTTCTATTAGTCAAGAGGGCACATGTGCACGCACTAAATCGTGCACAATCTGTCCCATAGTGGCGCCAGGTTTTAAATATTTAATGAATCATCACGTTATAACGCTTATACAAATTACGGTTAGTTGAATTTTAATTTCTAAATAGCAACCTAAAAGATGTTACAGATCATTCTTAGGGAGGGTGTCTGCGTACGTTTTCGACCGGTTAACGAAAACGTCAATTTTAAAGGCGAAAACGTTGGGGTAAATGCGTCTGCTGTCGGCCAATAAATTTAAAAGTTATACATATACGTTAATAATCCCAACTACCAACTTTTTCGTTTAAGGACAATAATGTTCGAACAAATCCTTTATACCAAGTGTACTTGATACTTTTTAACATATTATTTGATATAAGTTTTACCATAAGTATGTCAAATTCAATAAACAAAATAAAAGTAGGAATTTTATCGGTTGTGAACCAATGATGGTTTATTTTCGGCCATTGATTTGTCAGTTCTCGAACACAGCTCCCCAGTGTAAGTGTTTACATGTGCCATTCGCGAATCAAATCCTTGATACTCAAATCTTGTCCGAAACCTAATATTGTCCACGTTTCACGGCCATACAGTGCTGTGCTCCACGCATATGCTTTCAACAATTTTTTCCTGATTTCTATGTGTTGTTTTCAAACATTGCAGCTGTTTTTTCTTTGTGCTAATTTTTTTATCTTTTGGACTTTTCACATGGTGCGTTATTTAGCGTCCTAGATAGCAGAAATCCTTAACCTCTTGAAATTTTCGTTTACTATATTTTATTATAGTTTTGACTTTTTTTGCCATTCCTTACATACTACTGCTTTACTTTTATTTTGTTGACTTTCGTTCTGTATCTCTCAGTTGGTAGTTTCCATTTAATTAAGAACTGCTTCTAACTCTTCCTTGCTAGATGTTATATCCTCTGCAAATCTAAACATATCAATCGTTTGGCCTTGCATAATAATTCCAAATGTCCTCCTGCACTTGACAGTGTTCATTGTCTCTTCGATATACAATTAAAAATTAATGGGGATAGTGCACATCCCTGTCCCATCCCTTTCTTAATATTTACTTCTCTATGTTCCTGCTCTAATTCTACTACCGCTGTGTACTATCCGCTAATCCCTACAACTCATTCCAATCGGTTCATGTCTAAATAATTTTCTTGTTTTTGCTTATTTTTCATATTTTCTCTCACTCTTCATACCCATTTCTTACGCTGGTTTTGCTTACTGTCAGTAGCTTTCGTGTTGATTTAGTTTAATTTTCAACTTTCTTCCTGCGGTAGTTGCTTTTAAACCTTTCTTCTTTTCTTTGGAAACTAGGATTTAGTCGACTTTTCAGACTATTAGCTATTTTTCCCTCGATTGTCCGTTTGAGAAGATTATTTGTTACCACAGTTTGAAGTACAAACTTTCTTCTCCAGCGTTCTGATCGTCCTCTAGCATACTTTAAACCTTTGCGTTATGTCTTGTTTGGACTACTACTATGAGTTTTCTTCCTATATACTTTTCTTACATTTTGGTTTTCTGCAGGAAACCACTTCTTTTCTTGAGGTTGGAGACTATAATGTTTCTTTCCGAGACACATCCGTTCTTCGAAAACTTTTGGAGTGTCGATGCCATTCCATCTTCCTCCTTGTTCATTGCTACCCTACAACGTTCCTTTTCCTATAGATCTCTACATTGTTGGTTTTGTTCGGTATTTGACACTTCGAAGCGGATAACTGTTTCTCTTTCACTCTCTTTAGTTCTAGTTTGTTGTCTAATAGAAGTTTCCCTTCTCTTGATCAGTTGTTTTGCTTCGTACCCCGACCTTTTAATTTTGCTAAAGAGGTATATTTGTCACTTTCCATTTCGTACTTGTAAATTTTACTGCTTCCTCGATTTAAAAACCATTTCAGTTTCTACCTATTTAAATATACAGATTCGCTATACTTTTGTTGTTTCCGGTTTGTAATAGTTCAGTTAGGCAACCGGCTTTGCTAATCCTTTTATTTAATTTACTAGTCTGCATTTATTAATAAATTGCAGCTTTTGTATGAACCTAGAAAAAATCAAAAGGAAGATTAGCAACATTTGATATGCATCACGAAAAAATTAATAAAATTGAAATAAAGATTTAAAATCCGCAGGAACTGAATGGTAAGGTGTTTCGACATTAACAAGAAAGAACAGATTGCCATAGATAATAACTCTGATTTATTTAAGTTTGGGAAAAACACTTTTGATGATGTGGTTACTTACAGTGGATTGTATCTTAAGAAAGAGGGGCGGGGCTAAATGACGTCAGACTAAAATAGGCGTGGTACTTACCGCAGATTAAAAGTTGCGGGAAAAGCAATCGGCAATTATTTCTAATCGCTAGCTTCACTGACACGTTAAGCCAATTTAAACTCACAACTAACTACAGCGTAAAATTGGGTACTCACGATTGTCCCATATTTAAATGGACAACCGCAAACTAGCCTTGTAATCGTATATTGTATAATTAACTTTAACCAAAAACCACTAGAAAGATAGCTGATGTCCTATATGGACATAGTTCTCGAACACCACTGTTCGAAAAACCACATTGAGCTTGTACTTTCTCCAACGTTGAATTTTGTAAGTTAGTAAAAGAAATTGCATGATTTCTCAGAATAAAACGTTAGTTTCAACCTAACTCATAAATGCATGTCCAGGTGTACATATACAAATCTATTAGTATTCACTATGTACCGTATACAGTTGCCATTAACTTCTTTCAATGAAGAACTTACATGTTTCTAATCACGGCCATCTTGTTTGTCTCACACAATTATATGTCAAAAAAGCATTATATTCTACAGTGGGTGCGCTTAAAATGATGATATGTTTCAAATCATAATTAAGACAGTGCCTGTTAAGAGTCCACGTTTATTTGTAAAACGGTAGGTAAATTACGTATACCTTCTACATAATTGTAGAAAAGTCTTTTGTTTTATCTGAGGCAGTACATACAAAAAAAAAAAAAAAAAAAAAAAAAAAAAAAAAAAAAAAAAAAAAAAAAAAAAAAAAAAAAAAAAAAAAAAAAAAAAAAAAAAAAAAAAAAAAAAACCAAAATATATGATCAGTAAAGATTAATTTAATGATTTATCACTTTGGCAGTGCGTGTGATGTGTTTCGTTTGATGCTGGTAGTTAGCAGAAGATTCTATTGTTGCTTTCTATTAGTCAAGAGGGCACATGTGCACGCACTAAATCGTGCACAATCTGTCCCATAGTGGCGCCAGGTTTTAAATATTTAATGAATCATCACGTTATAACGCTTATACAAATTACGGTTAGTTGAATTTTAATTTCTAAATAGCAACCTAAAAGATGTTACAGATCATTCTTAGGGAGGGTGTCTGCGTACGTTTTCGACCGGTTAACGAAACGTCAATTTTAAAGGCGAAAACGTTGGGGTAAATGCGTCTGCTGTCGGCCAATAAATTTAAAAGTTATACATATACGTTAATAATCCCAACTACCAACTTTTTCGTTTAAGGACAATAATGTTCGAACAAATCCTTTATACCAAGTGTACTTGATACTTTTTAACATATTATTTGATATAAGTTTTACCATAAGTATGTCAAATTCAATAAACAAAATAAAAGTAGGAATTTTATCGGTTGTGAACCAATGATGGTTTATTTTCGGCCATTGATTTGTCAGTTCTCGAACACAGCTCCCCAGTGTAAGTGTTTACATGTGCCATTCGCGAATCAAATCCTTGATACTCAAATCTTGTCCGAAACCTAATATTGTCCACGTTTCACGGCCATACAGTGCTGTGCTCCACGCATATGCTTTCAACAATTTTTTCCTGATTTCTATGTGTTGTTTTCAAACATTGCAGCTGTTTTTTCTTTGTGCTAATTTTTTTATCTTTTGGACTTTTCACATGGTGCGTTATTTAGCGTCCTAGATAGCAGAAATCCTTAACCTCTTGAAATTTTCGTTTACTATATTTTATTATAGTTTTGACTTTTTTTGCCATTCCTTACATACTACTGCTTTACTTTTATTTTGTTGACTTTCGTTCTGTATCTCTCAGTTGGTAGTTTCCATTTAATTAAGAACTGCTTCTAACTCTTCCTTGCTAGATGTTATATCCTCTGCAAATCTAAACATATCAATCGTTTGGCCTTGCATAATAATTCCAAATGTCCTCCTGCACTTGACAGTGTTCATTGTCTCTTCGATATACAATTAAAAATTAATGGGGATAGTGCACATCCCTGTCCCATCCCTTTCTTAATATTTACTTCTCTATGTTCCTGCTCTAATTCTACTACCGCTGTGTACTATCCGCTAATCCCTACAACTCATTCCAAGTTTTTTGAGTATTTCGAATATTTTTTTCCCATTTTATATTGTTGAATGCTTTTTCCAGATCGACAAACTCTATAAACACGCTTTCTCCTGTATCTACTGTTTCCTAAAAATATACCCTGTTTCGCCGATATTCAATGGTTTAGCGGTGGGGTTTAAACAACCTAAGATACTCCACCACTTAAGATATTTGCTGATCAATAGCTTCTCAATTACTCATTCGCGCAATCAACTTTTGTAGTTGTTTACGACAATCATAAGATTTAAATGCAACCACTTTTTCATCATTAGGTTCTCCGTCCTGGAACTTGTTGGACGCGTACCCATTGTTTTCGATTATGAGCTAACCTGCACATTTTTCTGCAATTCCTACAACCTACATCTTACACTATTTGTGTGCAATAGTCTAATCTAGGTCTACTTCTACCTCTCTTTTTTCCTTCTCTGCTTCTAATACATTCTTTACTATTCCCTCATGTCTTAATATGTGTCCTATCATTCTATCTCACTTATTGTTTACTGTTTTACACATATTTCATTTTCCCCCTACCATTTCTAGAACGTCTTTGTTCTTAACATTATCTATCCATAATATCTTCATCATACGTCTGTAGCACTACATTTCTACTACTGTCCACATTTCACAGCCGTTCAGGGCTGTATTCCATACATATGCTTTTAGCAATATTTCCCTTGTTTCTATATTTGTTGTCTTCCAACATAGTAATTGCCTTCTCTTTCTGAATGCAGCACGGCCTTGTGCTAATTTATGTTTTATATCTTCCCACGTTGCGTTATTTGGCTTCCTAAGTAGCAGAAATCCTTAATCTCTTGTAAGTTCTCGTTTTCTATTTGTATTCTGGTTTTGACTTATTTTGCCATCCTTTACATAGGAGTAATTTAGTTATATTTTTGATAATTTTCACACTGTATCCTTCTGATAGTACTGTTTCCATTTCTTTAAAAGCTGCTTTTAATTCTTCCTGGCTAGATATTGCTAGATATTAAGATGTAATTTACAAGTTTTCTATCTGCATCTTTACCCTTTAACAAAGTGGAAATATAACATAGATAGGAACAATTTTAACTTTACTGAACAACAAGACTTAAATTCGTGTACGAAGCAATATCTAAAACCGCATTGGCTAAAGATTGTATTATAATGACATTTGCATACTACCGAAAACCCAATTATCAAGACGTGAGAGAACATTAGCTTCAACATTTTTGATAAATCCCCGCAACCAAAATAGTTGTGAAGCATATTAAATATAAGAGTATATTTATTTGGAAATCGCCCATACTGCCAAAATTTAAAAAAACTTCCAGCTCGTTTTACGCGGTGTAATAGGTTTTAAAGAATGGGTTTTTTGACCCAAAACTTGTTCCAAAGTTGGAAATACCGCCAGAAATAAAATCCCAAAAAAACTTAAAAGACGACACACCACCAACCTACGCCTGAAATATAAAGTTAAAAGATTCAAGGATAAATGAGTAACAGTAAAGCATGGATTAAAGATTGCAGTGGCGTCAGAACATCTTTCCCCTTAGTCTTATAAAGCAGGCAAGTCAAGCATACATTGGCAATTATAAAACGTCCAGGCGCTTAAGAAAACGAAGTTCAATAATCAGCAAGAAAGTTACAGTTACGGATTTTTTAACTAAAATGTCATAATTATTAAATTCAACACCAGACACTAATCAAAAATGTCTATGAGATTTTAATTAATTTGTTTGTTGCTTGGGATTTATTAAGTATTTAAAGCTATTTGAAGGTACCGATATTATATAGAAAGGTTGGCTTTGTTATACTGTAATGCAGATAGGTCTACCTCCGACCAAAATAATTACATTAGAACGTAAACGAAGCGTTTGTACACAAAAGATGATTGATAGGCCCTGCTGTGCGACATCTCTTGATTGACATGTATAAGACTTTGCTTTTAAAAGATAACTATAGATATATTCGGGATGTTATTTGGATATTCTGTGATGTTCTTTAAATAATTAGAACGATTGAATAAAATATAAATTGCCGTGAAGAGCGTAAGTTAAGCAGTTCAGTTCTGATTAAGATTTGATTATGATATCTTCTAGTATAAAGCTTTGAAAGATGTGATTTATATTTCTGTGTACCGTCACATAAATTAGTGTTGATACAAATTATTTTAGTGATAATAAAACTAATAATTAATGCTTAGATAGTTAATTGCGGTGCTTTGATAATAATTAGAAAGATGACATAGTGTGTTAAGAAATTAATATTTATACGGTTAGCGATTAGTTCGTAAATAAATAGTTGGGAGAGCTTTTAGCAAATTCCATTGTAACTATGAGTCGTTGAAAAGGGTTGTATAATCACTTTGAAAATAAAGAACTGTTGTTATTGCAATAGAGTTTTCATTAAAATGCATTAGGAAGAAAATAAATATATATATATCAAAAAATTTTTAATTGCTCAATTCAAAACAAAATAATTGAAAGAGCAGCTTGGGTGAATCTAATGAAAGTGAAAGCGGGACGTGCACCCCCTTTATCAAACAGTGCCTAAAAAACAGAAAATAATCAAGGGTAATAAATTGTACCAAATAACAGTAAATGATAAAGCAAAATAATAAATATTACTATAATATTCAAAGAACATTTTTTAAACAAATACGGTTAAAAACACATAAGCGAACAATAAACTAAATAAAACAAAACCCGCGTCCTTCAGTGCGTGCTAAACCCTAGGATGAAAGTGTGCTTGCAAGTTTATAAAAACTAAGCGCATATCGCAAAATAATCAGCATAATGTAAATATTATTAAACTTATCAAATATTGATGTAGTATACTATATTGATGTCTCCTACTGTACAACACAAAAGCAAAATAGCTTTTGACTTACGATGCCTTTGAAAGCTGGTCTGCAACTCAAACTCAAATTTCTTCAAATGGGCTGTATTTATAGTTGATTCTAGTCTCATTTTCAATTCAACTAAATAACAAAATATCCAATGCGCACTGCTACGTATGAAACAATGACACGACGATTATTGTACACTAATCGATGATCTTTTCAACTCTAAACATGACTGTTCAATTCAATAATCCGACGACGAAAGTAAGTAGTGTTTGAGTGGGATGAAATGGATGGAATTCGGAGTTAGGTTGGTTGTGGTGAAGAGTTGGTTAGGAGGGGATAATGTATAAGATATAAAAATCTGTATAAAGGTAATACTTTATAAATGTTAGAAAATGAATCAGTAAACAAATGCATTAAAACCTATACTAAAAGAAATTACTTACTTTACTACTAAACTATCATGAAATTTTTCGTGTCTGGTTAGAAGTTTTACCATGGTTAATTGCAATTCTACCGAATGGTCGCATCGGTAGGTAGAATTAAATAGTAACTGTCATTGTTACGGCGGTCCCTATAGTTTTGCTGGTACTTTAGCTTCGTGCACAAATTTATCCAAAATTAATGAAATTGGAGCTAAATTGAATTTAATTTCATTTCATGCTGTAGAGAAAGTAAATTGAATATCGAACATAAACTCATTTCGCATTAAAACCCAATGTAATACCTTCGGGCACAATATTGGAAAACTGGCCATAACGACCCTTAGCGCAGGTAGTAATGTGTGTCGGGATCCATTTAATTGTAAGAATTCATGAATTAAAATTTGTAAAATTTAAAGATTTCCTTAACTTATACAATCAACAATTGTTCAGTTATTTGAAAGTACTAAATTAAAAAAAAACTTGCTAATGTACTTTTATGAATTTCATTAACAATTGTATGCAATATTTATTAATTATTGTGAGTATGTTTAAAAGTAAAAGGGGCTTCCGAGATTTTAAACGGCCATAAAACTACAACGTACTTTAATTAATGAAACAAAGTATCACTTGAAGGTTATATATTTCAATAATATATGTATTTAGTTAGTTAAAAAATAGGATTTAGGCTGGTATTTAAATAATATTCTTTAATCATTTTAATTTGTCATGGTAAAAATACTCATAAATCCAATCGAATATGTAGACTTTTTATTTATTATTCAGAATTGCAATAATTTACTACTAGAATAAAATTTAAATTTAAATCACTTACCACAAGGCAACTATATACATAAACCTCGTCTATGAAACGATTTGCAGATCTCCTTAGCACAGAAAATGAGAATGGAGCATAACATGAAAAATACCAGGTACAAATGAATTTAATCTGCATAACTTTACAAACATTAATAATGGGCTAAGGAGAATTAGGCAAATTCAAATTCACACTTGCAACATAAAATTCCTAAAAGCTTGTTTATAAGTCGCATGGTTCAAGTACTACTTAAAACGACACCTACAAAATTAGTGATCCTATTATAATTTTAATTCTTTTGGAAGAAAAAATTCTATGCTAAATTAACGGAAGTTAAAAAACGAAATGGTTCGCTAAACACATCAAAATTCCAACATATAATGAAATCACGACAAATGTTCATCACGTGGTAAATGCTCGGTTATGGAAACATTAAAAAAGTTGAGATTTTGTTAGGAATAAAATAAGGGCAGACAATCAACGACATATGTGACGGATAGCTACTGAACGACTATCAAAGAGGTATCCTGGAATGTAGGAATTTACTGTACATACTATGCATACATATTAAACTGCTGTAGCTATGTGGCTAAGTTACAGTCAGCCTGCAATCGCCAAATTAATGGACCCGAACATAACGTCGCGATGCCAAAATCTCCTCTCATTTAAATTGCCTTGGCTCCTCTCATTTAAAAAACATTCGGATTTCCGCAATATAGACATTATATAAGTGGAATAGAGATAGACATATATTTATTTAATCACCTTGTTAATCACATGTAATAATCAATCCCACGCACAACAAAAATGCTACATCTTGTTCTTTTATAGATAATTTCACGATGGAAAAAATTTACCTATTCCGGATCCGAACCGGGGACTGGGGCATAATACAAAAGGATGTAGTACATAGCCACCGCGACACCAGACATTGATAATAGCTGTATAATATAAGTAACAGTCAAATGACTGTGGGACTTGGTAACGCAGGTAGGTTTGTGTATAGAAGTGCCCTCTATTGGGAATCAGAAAGAAACAGGAATGTTCACCGCTATATCACTTGTCTATTAGACGTGTTCGAAGTGAGGTTAACGGGTCGTGTGGCGTCCGACATTACTATCGGGGCCGGGAAAGAGGAACAGCGTGCTGTAGTGCGTTTTTTGACTGCGGAAGGAGTGTCAGGAAGTGAAATTCATGTCCGAATGTCTGCCGTGTATGCCGAATACAGAAAATCACGTGCGCGCGTGTTTGAATGGAATAAACGATATCGAGAAGGACGGGTGTCATTGAAAGGCAGAAGTCGGCTCATCGTGCCACTACCCTTGTGTCATTGCTACGGTGGATGCTGTCGTCAGAGATGACCACATTTTTGGAGTTCTGAAAAAAAGACATTCGTGGCCGTCGACTTTCTTCGGACGAAGAGGTGAGCACCTGGATACAATCATAGCTCCGTAGGCAACGCAAACACTTTTCCACGAAGGTATTGGCCATCTTGTCTCGCACTGGAATAATTGAATTAGCAGTTATGGCGACTACTTTTGAAATAATAAACAGCTTACTTTTTCATGTGTCTCGTTTTCATTTGAGTGTCCCTTATATGTTAGGTATTGGTACTGAAACCAAATCGTTTAGTAGTACTTTATATGTAGAATATTGTAAACAAATGAAGTCCTCTTAGCTTGTAGTAAATAGTACATGCAATACTGTCAAAACTAACTAATCGACCTGTTCTAGTATAATATTTTTGGACACCAGTGCAATCATAAGAAATATATTTTTGTAACTCTCGAACTTAAATCCCAACTATATAATATATACGTTGTTGCTACAATAAAAGGTATTTTACCGAATTCCTTTTAGATTACGTTTACGACACTTACAATGCAGTCAGATCAAGGGAGATGGCTACCTATAACGACTATCGATCTCATACCACGGGACAAACAAGTTCTTATTATTTGATTTCACTTTATAAGAGCGGAATTTTTAAATTTAACGCATTCGGTAACAAAATCATTAACAAATAAGTGAATTTATTTTAAAACTGCCGCTTAAGTGAGCATTTTTTCTGGAAATTATAGGATCCAAAAACCTGAGAAAATTCATCAAAACAAAAACCAACTATCAACTTCTACCCCCTACCTTGCTGCGTAGGCTATTTCTGATCCCTGAATATCACAAAAGATACCTATTTCGCCTATAAATCCCAAATCGTAAACATGTGTGACAGCGCCAAAACCACAGAATCGTCTATAGTATCAGCTAATCGTATCTTTAATTATGTCTAAAGTTCTTATACGATCACCTCCGAAATTCGATCATACACCACCACCATACTTTAATATACTACCTTTTCAAAATGACCGTTTTATTTCATGTTTTCGTTATAATAAATTAATTTATAATATTGGCAATAAATAGTTGACCGCGAAACAACAGGTAAACACAAAACGACAATTAAATATATCAACAACCACTAACCACAATTATTAAATATAAGCTAAATACGTATTTCAACCACTAAGTAATCATCATCAGAAGAAAACAGACTTAGCTAATACTAATGTGTGGAAACACTAAATGATTTTTTTAAACTTTTTTATTTAATTTTAGAATCTTCTAGTATCAAAAGGTGGCGTAGGATCACGTAGAATAAAGTTTCTATCTAGAATAGTTTGGGATACATGTATTTACATTAAAGTTTAGTTAAAATTAAATTTTCTTGCATTTTGAAATTTTGTCTTTAGGCTCGTATAAATTGTTGAAAAGCAAATCAGGAATATTTAAAAAACGCTTACCCTATCTTTAATAGTTTTATAGCGTTATGCTATTGTAGACTTCGCAGTTTGTTTAGTAAATGCTACGAATTCAAATTAAGCCAGAATTGCAAGTAACAGACATGTTTATGAGACCAGATTAATAAAAATAATAATAAAAGTTAATAAAAATAATAAAGCTATTGAAGGTGTCTGTTTGACGTATGTTTTCAAAAACTCTACTAAAAATGCCAACTAAAGCATAAAAATTACTGGGACCTCCTTCCTCCTTGAAAGATATTCTCACCCCTAAGTTGAAGTAAACCTTACAATATAAAAGTTGCACTTATATTTTCTACTATCGTATGGTTTACTTAAATCTTCAGGTGATAAGAATATTCTTAGAAGTGTTTCTACGCATTAGTGATAATTCTGTTTACTACTGATGATGACCATTTGGTAGCCGAAATATGTTTTTAGTTTATTTTTAATAACTGTGGCGAAGAGTTTTTTCATATATTTATTTGTCTTTTGAGTATACATTTTGTTTGGAGACCAACTATTTATTGCCAATATTATAAATTAATTTATTATAACAACAGGAATAAATCGACATTTGAAAAAAAATAACTATCTATATTCAACTATATATATATATATATATATATATATATATATATATATATATATATATATAATATAATATAATATATATATATATATACTATATATATATATATATATATTTGTATGGTTTCGCCCCACGGCTTGGGCGTACATAAAATGCTGTGATAATAGAGCCCCTACGCTGGGCATGTCATAAAATGCTGTGTTATTTTCTTTATATTAATCAAGCACTTGTAAAATGTTAATTTTTAAATCTCTCTGCCTCAACTAGCTGATTCAATTAAATAAAGCAATTCTACAATACACGGTATAATGATTAAATATTTACAACCTTTTTAAATATCTACCCCTTTTTAAATTATTTACATCTGTCAGATTTTTAGAAAATGAAGCCAGCAAAACGAGCTTTTTATTACATTTAGAAACGTTTCAAGATGCCTATTGCCTTTCATAAATTTATCAAAGAACCCCAGTTTTGTCGACTCTTACATTTTGAATTATTATTGAAATAAAACATTTTATAGAAATAAATCATATCAAAATATCTAACCTGGAGTGGTTCAGTAGCTTCTCTGCATCCCCAAGAGTTCTCGTGTCCAGTCTGAATGTTTTGAGTCGAATTTGAAAGTCGACATCCAACCAAAATACTTACCAAATCGTTATTAATGAGTTTATTCCAATAAAAGGTTTTTCATCTCCGTAATTAACTAAACAGTAATAAAATATTTACCGTTGTCAAAGATTACCAAATTAATTTAACAGGCAGTAATCTCCAGAGTCTTCCTGACTCGTATCTAAAATCGTATTTAAGAGTTTTAACAGGAGCCCTATTTTATTTATTTTTTAGAAATTGTATAATTTCATTAAATCTGGTTTACTTACGTCTGTAGCAGTACGGCTCGCTTACACAATTTTTACACTCTTATATAAATGATTTCACTTTACTTTTAATTAACTTTTTGCGTGAATATCTTAGCACTTTTGAGTATAGTGACTGCCCAGTTTCAAATGTATACTAACTCGTTCAATTGTTATCGTATTTTTATAGGCCCGGCCCATTTGTTTGCGATTCGTTGATTCCACGTGCTGGGCGACACCAAATGTCTTATCTCTTGTTATTTCGGAAACTTTACCAATTGTGTAGTTTAACTGCATGGAAGAACGCTCAATTTGTCACGGAATTCATTCACATACATCACATTTAATTCAGAAATTCCAGGAACCTTCGTTCATCAAATCACGTATTATTGTTGTTTGCTTTATTCTAATCTAAATAGAAATAAATTTGGTGTTTGTTTATTTCCTAGTTAAATTGGATTTTTGACCAAATGTAATACTTTTCTATCACGTACGCTTTTCAATATATATATATATATATATATATATATATATATATTGTTGTGGATTTAGAGGGTAAATAGGTCCAGATAGCAAAATTTTAAACACTGTGTATATAGAAACAGGAGCAAATTATTTACGCGCCAAATTAATTAATTCATATAGTGAAAACGGGCGATTAGTAAGGTATTTTTTTATATTTAAATTGGAATGTTAAAATTACATAAGGGAAGAAAATCTTTAAAGTACATAAAAGCTCAAGGATACGCACAAGAAAATCAATAATTTTAAACGCAAATGTTTGCATTTTAAAAGTCAACGTTCGTTATACAAATACTCAGAAAAGAAGAAACTAGGAATTGTTATTTTATAAACGGTCGGTTGTTTCAAGAAACACCTGCTTGTTTAATGTCAGGTTCAGGGAATTTTAAATGTACGTTAAGACAAAATTCTATAGAAGTTTGTTTGCAATGGTCAATTTGTATAAGCTGTTAAATAATAACGCAATCGTTGGGTACATGTACACGTGCAAAGGCGAAGGCCAAATACAATGTCGATTTTCTGTAACTTAAGAGGGGTACTAAAGGAGACAACAGATATGCGTGGAACGGAGATAGATAGCTAAGAGGTGGCGCGTCCGAACGGGGGAAAATTCTATCATTGGTCGAGGGCCAGCAGTTTTCAAGAAGTGCGCGTACGTTAAGGAAGGAAACAAAATTCTATGTAAACCGCACGACGGACGGGGAATTTGTCAGAAATTATAGTCGGTTACGTTCAAAATTTTAGGAAGCCGCTTCGAATAAGCTTTTCGCGCAAAACCGGGTCCACTGGGGGGGGGGGGGTTGGAATAATATAAATAAACGAACGAATATATTAAAGCTCTCTTTTTTCGACTTAGATCTGAATACGGGTACAGACCTACAACATTATAGTAGTAACTTTTACCGTTACCAATTATTGTGTGTTCTGTAAAGTTGCATTAAACATCCTGTTTAAAAATGATGAAAGCTGTAGTAACGTACCGCGTCTTATAAAGTGATATTGCACGAATTGGCGCTTGTTTAGAAAAAAAGTACCGTTACTACAACAAAACGATTAAACAAAGAGATGATATTTTGGGTAAGCGAAGCCTAAATTGGTATGCTTTAAGTATATTTAAGATGGAATGTTACGCTTGAGACAAAACTAATAGTGGTGGTAGCGGAGCTTTGAATGGTGGGGATCTGTGAAGCCAGGCATCATCGTAGTAGATGAACACAACGAAGAGGGCTTATGGAAATCATCATCTTCACTGCTGACGAAGAATGAAGGCGACTTCAGGTAACAAAAACTAAATTCCTGTTTTGTATAAACATTTCCGTTCATATTTTTTGTGTTTATGTGTTGACTTATTGGTGGCGTATTTATTACCATAAAACTTGTTTAAAAAGGCATATGTGCTGGACAATTTAATTTTGATTATAAAAAAAAGGGTTTATTGATGATATAAAGATTTATTCATGCTATAAATTATTGTCGTAACGAGTAAACGCGTCTTTTAAATTTGTTTTCAATAAAATGCAAGGTTTAAAAAGCATTTACAGAAACTGGGTTATAATGAGCTCAAAATAGACCAGAAGAAAGTCAAACTAGGTTAGCATGTGGGGCCCATCTACTCGTATTATATAGAATGTGTTAAAATATACTAAAACCAAGGACTTCAAAGTCTTTAATGATTGAACTGGTAACAGTTGGAACAAACTGGTTGTACCAAAGTGTAAATATTGTATTTATAATGGAAACTTGTTAAAATGTGTAAATAAAAGGTTGTATGGTTGTTGTATTATTTTGGTAATTTCATTTGACTGTTCGTGTGTAAGAGAGGTATGTATTTAAAATCGTAGGTATTCAGGAAGAAGACAATTGCTGAGCTAGCCAGGGTGAGCAGAGAAATAAGGAGGCGTTCTAAAAGAAGTGTAAGAATTTTTTTTTATATTTTATTTTGTTTGAAAATTTTTGTTGGCCCAGGAGTGGGCACGAAAATTTTGTGAGTTCCACGGCAATATATATATATATATATATATATATATATATATATATATACACACACACACAGGGTGTATCAAAATTGCACGGCTCTATTTTAAGGAAGTGTTGTTTAGTACAAAATAAACATAAAACTTCTAATAAACATATGCCCTATAATGAAATTATAACCCCTTTAAGGGACCTACGTGAAATTGAGTTTTTTTAATTATCTGAAAAACCACAAAAGATATTTTATTTAGATTTTTGTTGCCTACCTACGTTCTTATGTCGAATAGGATAGGCTTATCCATTTTTCGTAAATAAGATCAGGAGCGTCCTATTCGTGGGGTAACAATCACGTTTAAGCCTATAATTCCTTTGTGTGTAAGCTTTTATAAATTATAATGCCAGAATTGGAATCTTTTGACATTTCTAAGTAATAAAGTCACTCTTGTTTGAAGTCGATATCTGTAGTCGTTACCGAGTTAATTGATGTGAAGCATGGGACACTCCTGATCATATTATAAAAAAATGGATAAGCCTACCTTATTGGGCATAAGAACTTGGGTAGGTAACAGAAATCTGAATAAAATATCTTTTGTGGTTCTTCAGATAATTAAAAAAACTCAATTTCACCTAGGCCCCTTAAAGGGGTTATAACTCCATAAGGGTACATTTTAAGGACAAATGTTTATTAGAAGTTTTATGTTTATTTTGTGCTAAAGAACACTCCCTTAAAATAGTGCCGTGCAATTTTGAAGCACCCTGTATATATATATATATATATATATATATATATATATATATATATGCATATATATTGCTATGATATCGTTGCAATGACCCGGTGCCCCACTTTTTATCTAAAAAAAAATCAATTTTAATTGTAATGCGTCGGCTAGCTCAGTTTTAACCACGCACGGAGCTTACGACGATTCGACAACAAAGAATTCTTAATCTCCCTTTTTATCTCTACTTCCTATGTATTTGAGCTAAACACACATAACCACAATTTATTTAATGTTCTCAATATATACAATGTACAAAGCGTCTATAATGTTGTTGAATAGAACCTCTTTTATATAATTAAATTAATTTCTCCCAAAAATTATAATTCCCTTTAATTGATCAAAAATCCAGCAAATATCACCCTTTTTATTATTACTTGAGGCCCTATAAACGTCCATCAGTCTTCCTTAAATTTTTACGTAAATTATAACGCATGCCAAAACGATTTTTGTTGACCGTCACATAAATTTTCCTGAATGTAATATTTTTAAATATTCATAAATAAAGTCATCAATGCAATAAAATATTTATCATGGCTAATCTGTTGTCCCTTTTTAGAATGTCTCGTTCCCCCAATTCAGACCAGTTTCTGCTTCAATTATTCGCTGGTTCAGCTTCAGCTTATAGTTACTCCTTGAGTTACCCAAATAGGATTTAGAAATTCTGCGCCAGGTGGATTTTTCAGGTATTTATTTAAATACTCCCGGTTGGATCCAGAAATTATTTGGATATAGTTATTAAACTTCTCCAGGATGGATATTTGGATTCATTCCTTTGTTCAACTTCTCCAGGTCGGATCCAGAAATTATTTGGAGTCCTTCGTTCAACTTCTCCAGGTCGGATCCAGAAATTACTTAGATATACTTATTGAACTTCTCCCGGTTGGATCCAGAAATTGTTTGGAGTCGTTTTTGAGGATTAAACGACGAACCTTATTTAATTATTCGCCACATTTAAATTATTAATTATAAAATCACTTGCAATTATTTCACATAAATATTTTATATCAAGTGATGTGGACCATGCCTTCATTAAATTCAAACTGATTTGTTTACGAAATCCTGTGGTATTTAAAGACAAACGCCTATATGTTTGTAATTGGTCGGTCAAGCGCATAGTTCATTGATTACCGCCTTGTACCTTGGTTTTTCACATGCAGGCTTGGGTATTTCTATAAAATTTCCATGTATAACGAAGTCGAGACGCTTTTGATTGCACTTAGGATTTCAGGTTATTTGTATAAATTTGTTAAAATTTGACATCTTCCATGATCTTTTAAATCACGTACGCTTTGTTTGTACAGCAAATTTGTTGAACTTTGCTTTATCCTCATGTTGCTATTATTTCCAAATTATCAAGATGTTGGATTTTTATACTTTTTGGCCACGTAACTTTATATTTATTGATGTACGAAATTATATGCGTTTATCTGTTTTACGCATTGACAAACCTGCACGTTTAAGTGGAATTCCTTGTGTAATAATGATGCACTACTCACGCGTATTGTTTTATAGCTTCAATGTTTGTGGTTTTATGACTTGCAAGGTTGTTTATTTAGTTGTATATATATATATATATATATATATATATATATATATATATATATATATATATGCATTCACACAAAATAAAAAGGTTCAAGGTTAAAATGCAACGAAAAATGTATGTGGTAAAACACCATAAACATGATAACCAATGGACGAAAGTGAAATGAGTAAAAATATTAAAAAAAGATAAATAAAGTGTACAAAACGAAAGATAAGTAACGTCATCAGCAAAATATTACAATAGTCAGAGTCTTTGCAGACTAAGAAAGAATTTTCGACATTACTTTGTTAATATATATGAGCAAAAACTTTTTCTATATCAAAACCGTGTGAAAAAAAAATTGAAAGTTTTAAGAAAAAATGAGCGGGGTAATGGCCATTATTAAAACGATGGCATATGCAGCATCCTGTAAATATTAAGAATGTGATAATATTTGCTAAAGGCTAATTATAAAGTTTTCTCAACCCCGAAAGGAAAGAGCATAAAGAGAATGTGCCTGTCTATGTATGTATGTATAAAGAATTTAAAAAAATTTGTTAAAGTAACCTTTTCAAATGCTTAGGTAATAAATTGTCTTTTGCATTGCTTGTGCATTTGTAAAATTCAGTTTATATTTATTTACTTATTTACAAGTCAAATTAAATTATATAAGAATTTAAATGTCACAATCGAAAGTTCACTAAAGTAAAAATCTTTTGATTATTAAATGCGTGTAAAGGTTGTTATTTTATCAATCAGTGGCAATTCGAAACAAAGTATTTGAAGTTCCGATTAAGTAGAAAAATTCACGTCACAACATTCACTTGTTTTCTAAACTTGATAGTTTACCAACTATGAACGCTATCAGAAACAATTACAGATATAAATCTTCCACAACGAATTCACCATAGCAACAATAAAATGAGAGTAAGATAATACATAATCAGATCAGCTGTTTACTTATTTAAAATATTTCAGATCATGTATATACATAATTTGCGTAAGTATAGAGTCTGCGAATTAACCTACTTTGTTATGGGTGGAATTTCCTATAACAAGCGCAATTAAGATTAATTAATTATGTATTATGTTTGTTAATTACATAAAATTTACACTACAAGTAAAATACTTTAATAAACATAACAATTTTAAGGCGTAAACAAATTCTACTACGGATTGTTTCTGAATACAATACAAACTCTCTTTTGTTTTTGGTGACTGTAGTCTGAAATTAATTTAAACCCTGTTTCCAATCGTTTCAAGGTCGGGCGTAAAGACCACGCCTTAGAGCGGTCCTGTACTAAGCAAGATTAACGAGATGACAATATGTAGTTGAGCACTAAAACTATTATTAACCAAAAGTTAATTTAAGCAAACCAGGAATTTGTAATACACATTATCTAAATGTGGTAGAATGGACACAGGTCATTCATGAACGACGACGTCACTCACAATTATCACATGTTACTGTTATCGTCAGTAAGTAGTAAAAGAATGGAATTTTAAAGCTCATCGCTTGGAATGCAATTTATAAATACAAGAAACTACAATTTTACTGACTTACCTTCATCCAAAAGACGCTCCACATGAATAAAAACGTTTGGAAAAGCAGCTAGTTGTTTTCTATCTTTAAGTAATTGAGCTAAATAGTCCGCTATACTTTGTGTAGAGGTAGCATCACACATTTTGAACAGGTTAATACACAAATTTCAGCGTTTTAAAAGCAATGTTGACTGATTTATAAGCGCATTCAACAGGCCACGAACTCACGACACTCTAAGCCTGATATAACAAGACTGGATCTTGGTATGCGACGAGCTGCAGGTCAACTATCGTTTCTTTCGACTCAGTGCGCATGTACAGCTCTTTCTATTTGTTTGCGCAAAACGTAGAGACCTACCTTATAAGGCAGCGCCAACTATAAAATTCAATCTAAGGATGTATAAATACGTAAATTTATGATTACTAATAATTAAAAAGGTTAATAAAATGTAATTAATTAATTGCTCTAGAACAATAAACGATTATCAGCTAAACAAAAACACGTTTTTGGCTGTTGAAATATGTTACTTTACCAACAGCGTTGTATACATTGCCAGCAATGATTTAACCGTGTTTATATTTAGAATACGTCTCACACTTCTTAAACCAGTGTCGTAACAACACACATGTATTTTTTCGTTCCCCTTGCTTTTATAAATGTACTTAGAAGTTTTTTGATTGTAGTTATAATAGCAATAGTAGATTTAAAATAAGTAGTTGTCTTTTAAAACACAGTTTTAACCTAAATTTTAAAAATCAGAAACTTGCAACGTTAAAGAATATACAGGGCGACCTAAGCACATCAGTCGAGTCGGGCAGTTTTATTTAAAATCATACTTCAGGACATGCTTACTAAAAAAATTTTTTCAGTAGTTTGTAATATGGAAATTTTGACTTTTATCATCTTCAAAAAGATGTATATAGGATTAAATTAGTTTAAAAGGACACTGTTATTGTATTTTAGCAATTTCTTTTATCATCCTCAAAATTAAGAACATAAGACTTCACAACTCTTCAACAAAAATACTCAGGCCCGTGAGCACCTATGGCGTATTGTTTAATTTACACATTTATACACAAATATCATCGAATAGCAAATCAACATTTTCCAAAATTCAAGAAATTCTATACAACACCAAAAAAAAATAGTTTTTATGTACAACATTGCCATTGCTATTTACATAGTCATATAAATAAAACAATAATTAAAATTTACACTTTCTGTCGCTGCTAATAAATGTCAAACGTACTTTAATCTCAAGGTCAAATCTCTTAAGCTCCTCCATAGTTAAACCCCATACCTCATTGTAACATTGAAAATTTACCAGAATAAGGCCTGCATAGTAAATCATAAAATTTGCGATTTTTAACGTTTAATTAATCTTCATTAGATATGCAACCCTCCCAGTGAAATTTATCCCTGTCCTACTTAAAATATTTCCTACTTAAGAATATTTTTAAAAATATAGTTATTTATTATACAAGGAAAAAAGTACTAGATTTTAGCTCTATGTGTGTTTGTCTCCCGACGCGAAGCGGAGAGAGACAAAACACCCAGAGTTAAAATCTTACATTTTTACCCGTGTATAATACACTATTTTTCTGTGACAGGCAAAACGATGATTTAATATTGAAAAAAATATCACAATATATTAAAGTCAAAAAATCAATCGATGTCAAATTTGAAGTTTCAAACAAGTAGGCTGTTGTACTTATAGGGACAGTTAGACTTTGTTACGTTCATTTTCGGCAATAATTGGCTATTTTATTTACATAAATTCCTTTTATAATATTAAATTCTCTAACAATACCCGATATATTGTACCTGTTCAGATAAGCTCGCTTTACCATAATTTTCAACTCAAATCCCTCGTTAATTCATTATCCGTTCGTATACATTTCATGTCTATTGTTAAATCCTTCTGCATAATTAATAATAAATACTCTTTCTAGGAATTTCTCAACGTAAATCTAGTTGTTTTGAAACGGCAAGCTTATGCTACAATTAATTAGTCAAGATCCTGTTAGGTATCCGTGAGCGCGTTATACCTTTCGATAACGTATAATTGGGTTCTAGTGGGTTTCCCATTTAGAGATTTGTCAAAATAATATATCCTACTATTCTCCGGTAAAACCGTGTTTTCCGGTTTCAAACGCGTTTCGATAATGCGGATGTTTGCTTTTTGAGTTCGTGTTATTTTGAACTCATTTTAAACTTTGATTTTTTAGCTTGTGCGTTGATGCACTTGTAAAAACTACTGGTTCTGTTACTCCAAGAGCGATGCACGTTTCTCCTCTATCAAATGTGTAGATTTGATATGTATCGGTAAGCGCTCCTGAGTTGTTAATATTAGTAAGATTTTCTTTTTTTTAGTTCTTAGCTGGAGGTTAAATTGCTTGTTGCGTAGCCCGATTATTCTTTGATGTAGAAGAACTGCTCTTGCATGTAGACCGCCGTTGCAATTACGATAGTAGCACGGTTGTTGCTGATTACCGCGGCGATGCTGTATCAATTCGTTTCCGAGGGCTGACAAGATAAGTATTCCGACACATGTATGTGACTTGGGTTCCTTTTCTAACATACCCAGGGATAAACCCAATTTGAAATTAGATACGCTAATGTTTGTTCTGGTAAAATCCTTACTAGAAAAGTTTCCAATTTTAATGCTTTTGCTTTTTGTACTTAACCCATCCGCTTATACGAAAGTATCAGCAGTATTCTTTTTTTTACTGATTATAACAAATGCTTCGTATGGTACAATCCTTACTAGAAAGGTTTCTAAATTTAATGTTTTTTTTTAATTAACCCATCCGCTCATACCAAAGTATCAGCGTTATTCTTTTTGGTACTGATTAGATTTATTGCATGTTAGCTATTGATTGCGCACTTCGTGAAACAATTAGTGAATTTGTCCATATAAAATTGCTTTATTAAACAATAACCTTAGTTAATTTTGTTTTGCTGTTTCGATAGAAATTTCTATATTTGTGTTTTGTTATTGTAAATAGCAAATCGTTGGTGATGTATTATTTTTGTGTTGCTAGGAACCCCTCCCCTCACCGCATTAGTAGTTAGCGTGGTATATTTACGTTTTCTTTCGGCTACGTATTGTACGTAGCATAATTTCTGACTCCCTGGCGTGGAGCCGCAATTTTTTTTGTGAATAATTTCTGCTCTGAGTTTGTTTCAGTTAATTTTTTCTCCAAATTTTTTATGGTTAGTGCCTAAGTTCCTACATGACCCGCATTTTCTTGGCCTGATACTACTTATGTTTCGTCCCTTACGCTCAATATTATTGGTGGGTTATTTCAGATTATTGGACTTGTGTTTTCGCCAGTAATCCTAGTCCATTGAAAACGCTAGCGCCCAAGTTTTTTTGTTCTTCCTTTGCTCTCTGTATTTTTTGTTCTCCACCATCAAGTCTAAAGTTGTTTTTTTTCCTACGATGTTTCTATTCTAACGCCCGTCCTGACGCCGTGGGTTCTAAACTGTCCTACGGGTCACCAAATTTTGTTGTTGGTAGGACGTAGGAGTTGAAATACCATTTATTAATACGTTGTTTTTTTTCTTGGTGTACCATGGCATATTGGCGCATCCATGTAAATCGGTTGCGAAAAACCGAGCTACAATACGAACTAGCATCTCGAGGATAATGTCGACAAGTTACGCAGGACCGTACAGAGTGCATACCGCATGGAACATGAACCAGGATTTACTCCTGTTCTCATGAAGCCTGATTTCACTTCCGAACTGGTAGCGGTTACGTCTGCTGTCCAAGAGCTAAAACAAGCTCTGGCTACATTTTCTGGGGACAAATCTTCACCTGCGTTTAAACGCATTAGCTGCCTATGGTTACATACTGAACGACGCTGTCCGAGAATGTCTCCATCGCAGGAGAACTTCCAAGCCCATAACCCATTACTGCTGACCTTAGCTAATCACCACGGCTCCTTTGACACAAAAATAAAAAAATTTCGTCATACTGTTACGTTATCCGAAACTCCGATAGCTATTTCTAGCCCGGCACACACTACGAGTGTCGATTCCGATGAACCTCCTTTGCTCACTTTCGACTGGCAATCTGAACCTGAACCAGAATTCGCTTCCGCTACTCTTTTGTCAGCTTTTTACCAATATATCCCGGTGTCGAAGTGGAATTTAAAATTTTCTGGCAACCCAAACACTCTGACTGTACATAATTTTTTAGAACGAGTGAAAGAACTCCGACGAGCTTGACATGCGTCGGAACTGCAGTTATTTGAGTCTGCAGCAGATTTGTTCGAAGCTAAAGCGTTGCTTCGGTATCGGGTTAATCGGCATAGGTTTTCTGATTGGAAGTCGTTGTCCAATTTACTGATCCAACATTACGAACCACCGGACTATAAACGTCGATTATTCCAAAACATTTTAACACGAACCCAGGACTCAACGGAAGAAATTATCGAGTACCTAGTTTGTATGTCCGCCATGTTCCGTCGTCACGGAAGTATACCGGATGATGTACAATTAGATGTTGTTTCTCGAAATTTATCTCCCTTCTATTTCACCCCGAAAGAATGCTGTGCTAGCCAGAAAGTTGTAGAGTGGGGTGGGTCAAAAATAAAAGAAAAGAAAGAAAAACCTCAAAAGAGAAAATTTATTTACAACATCTTTAATAAAAGCATGTAAGAGAACGAAACACCAATCCGCGGAGAAAACATTATTTATTCTACATATCCCGGAGGATTTACATGGTACAGAAAATAATTAATACACTCCTTAATTACATCAACCTAATTATTAACCTCAATTCTAGATTTCACATAAAACAGAAATTTAAAAAAAATATGCACATATGAGTTGCTCTCAATCACTTCATCATCATCATTAGATCTTCAGTCCTGAAACTGATTAGACGCGTACCCTTCTTGTTTCCTATTCTGAACTAACCTATACATTTCCCTGAAATTTGCACAGTCTGTATCTATCACTATCTGATCCAGGTCTACATCTACCACCTTTTTCCTATCTCTGCTTATAATATATCCCATACTATTCCCCAAACACGCCTTAGAACGTATTCTGCCCTTTTACTTCTCCTATTTTTTCCCCAGATATCTTTATTCTCCTACTATTTCTATAACCTATTTGTTATTAACTTTGTCTGTCCATGCTATCATCCTCATACATCTGACGCACAACATTTCAAAAGTCTGCTACCGTTTATCTGTCTACTTTTCCTACTGCCGGTATTTCATAGGCATACTGTGCTGTGCTTCACAAATATGCTTTCAACAATTTTCTTGTTTTTATGTTTGTTGTCTTTTATCATAGGCGCTGTTCTTTCTTATTAGGTGCAGTTCGGTCCCCTTCTATTGTTTTACAATTATATGTGGTTGTGAAAGAGGGTAAGCAGCCTGTGGCTGCCAAGTTCCCCCAACACTTGAACTATTGCCGATTTAATATTTTTTCTAATGTATCTTTTGGCACAGTCAACAGTAGTTGCAGATATTTCACAACCAACACCTGTAGTTGTTTATAATAATCATCAGATTTATCTACGCTAATTTTTTCGTTTAAGTTTTCCGTCTCAAAACTTGTTGGACACGTACCTCCGCTTATTTATATTCTGAGCTAGCTTACACAGTTCCCTGAAACTCCCACATAGCCAATATACAGCTCGGTTCCCATTCTATTGCTTTCTAATTATATGCCCTATTTTACCGAGATTTAGTTGTATGTGTAGAGGTTAAGCAGCCTGTGGCTGTCAAGATCCCCCAACACTTAGACAATTGCCAAATTAATAGTTTTCCAATAAATCCTTTCACACAATTAATATTAACATTGCACAACCAATACCTGTAGTTTCTTATAATAATCATCATGTTTAAGTACAGTTATTTTTTTCGTCATTAGTTTATCCATCTTGGAACTGGTTGGATGCGTACCGCCATTGATTTCTATTCTGAGCTAGCCTACACATTTCCCTGAAATTTTTACAGCCTACATCTTTCACTATCTGTGCGCAATATTCTAACCTAGGTCTACCACTATTTCTCTTTTTTCCTATCTTTGTTTCTAATATATCCTGCACTATTCCTTCATGCCGTAGTATGTGGCCTATCAGCCTATCTTTTCTATTTTTACCGTTTTCCACATATTTCTTTCTTCCCCTACCACTTTCAGTTCCTCTTTGTTCTTAACTTTGTCTGTCCACGATATC
This sequence comes from Platerodrilus igneus, assembly GCA_036346225.1. Classification (NCBI taxonomy): domain Eukaryota; kingdom Metazoa; phylum Arthropoda; class Insecta; order Coleoptera; family Lycidae; genus Platerodrilus; species Platerodrilus igneus. Next base: position 12,815,834 of record JARFIW010001380.1, read on the forward strand.
TTCATCATTCGTCTGTAACACCACATTTCAAAGGCTTCTACCTTTTTTTTGCCCGCTTCTCCTACTGTTCAGCCTTCACAGCCGTACAGTACTATGCTCAACACATATGTTTTAAGCAATCTTTTTTTTTTGTTTCTATGTTTGTTGTCTTTGAACACAGTAGTTGCTTTTTCTTGTTAAATGTAGCACGACCTTGTGCTAATCTTTGTTTTATATCTTTTGCGCTTTTCCCATTTAGGTAGCAAAAATCCTTAACCTCTTGTGAGTTCTTGTTACCTATTTGTATTCTGGTTTTTGATTTATTTCCCTCCTTTGCATATTAGTACTTTAGTTTTATTTTTGTTAATTTTCATACCGTATCTCTCTGTTAGATCCGTTTCCATTTTATTAAGAGCAGCTTCTAACTCTTCCTCGGTAGATGCTAATACCGCTATATCATCTGCAAATCTAAGCATATCAATTTTTTGTCCTTGCATAATTCTATTACTGCTGTTTGCTCTTTGTATAAGCTATGTACTATTCGCCTAGCCCTATAACTCATTCCAATCTTTTTGAGTATTTCGAACATTTTTCTCCATTTTACATTGTTGAATGCTCTTTCCATATCTACAAACCCTATATACACGCTTTCCCCTTTTTCTATTGTTTTCTCCATCATCATTCTCAGACCTAAAATAGCCTCCCGTGTTTCCCTGTTTCGCCTAAATCCAAATTGATCTTCCCCTAGTATTTATTCAGCTCGTTTTTCCATTCGTCTTTGTACAATTCTAGTTAATATTTTTGACACGTGTGCTGTCAAACTTATTGTTTGAAAATTTTCACATCTATCCGAACCTTTCTTTTTTGGAAGAGTTACTATGATGTTACAAGTTGGAAGAGATGTTCTGTTACTGCTTGTCCAGCGGCTTTTAGAGTTTCTGCTTGCACCTTATCTGAACCCGGCGCCTTAACATTTTTCAGACTTTTTAATGCTAACTCAAACTCTTCTCTGAGTATAGGAAAATCCCAAGTCATCATTTTCAATGTCTGATTCCTGTTATAATGCTGTTAGTTCCTTTCCTGCATACAAATCCCTTAAATATGCTTGCCATTTACTCACTTTCTCTACATTTTCTATAATGCCGTTTCTTCCCGCGTCCTTTATATTTGTGCTATACGGTTTTATATCCCTAAAATTGGTTCTAATTAGTTTGTATGCTTCATCTGTCTTTCCTATTTCCATTTTAGTTTGTATCTCTTTGCACTTTTCATCAATCCATTGTTCTTTAGCCTTCCTGTATTTCGATTATTTTCTCATTTTATGGTTTTGTACCTCTGTTTTCCTGCTTCGTCTGATTTATTTTTGTATTTTCGTCTTTCTTGTATTAAATGCAGGATATCGTTTGTTATCCATGGTTTCTTATTTTCTTTTTTGTGTATACCCCAGAATATCTCTGGCTGCCATGTCTAAGCTTGTTTTAATGTTATCCTATTCTGCTTCTACTTCTTTAGTATCAGATGTTTTTCCGGTATCCTTCAACAATTCATTTGACTTTTTTCGAATGTTTCTTAAATATCTTTATCTTTTAGTTTCTCAAGTCAAAGTGCCTTTTTCAGATACCTTTCTTCAAATTTTTAAATTTAAGTGCGGTTTTCATAACTACGATGTTGTGGTCAGTGTCGTCTGGGTAGCTTCTACAGTCCTTTCCTTGATTCCTAAACCGTTGTCAAACAAGAATGTAATCTATTTGATATTTTCCTATATCTCCTGGCATGTTCCACGTATATCGTCTTCTAGCTAGATGTTGAAATAATGCGTTTCTGATGAATAAACTGTTCTTGTTGCAAAATTCCATCAGCCTATTCCCCTTTTCGTTTCTCGTGCCTAAACCAAATAAATCTACTACCGCTTCTTCCCTACCCTCGCCTACCACTGCATTAAAATCCCCCGTAATTATTAAATTTTCATGTCCTTTTACGTATCGTAGTATGTCTTCGATATCTTTGTAGATTGCTTCTACCTCTTCGTCACTGTAGGTAGAGGTGGGCATGTATACTTGTATTATTACTGTGTTTACCGCTTTAGATTCTAATCTAACCATGGGTACTCTTTCGTTCTTTTGTAAGTAATTTTCTACACATTGTCCTATCTTTTTTCGCATAACTATCGTGGTACCGGTTTAGATTCTAATCTAACCATGGGTACTCTTTCGTTATTTTGTGAGTAATTTTCTACATATTGTCCTATTTTTTTTCGTATAACTATCCCTACATCCGAATTTCCTTCCTCTTCTCCTGTATGAATTACCCTGAAGTCTCCACTTCAAAAATCCCCCGCCTCTGGCCACCGAACTTTGCTATGTGCTAACCTACTCATTTCAATTTTCAGATTCTCTAGCTTACCTACTTGCTTCATACTTCTAACATTCCACGCTCCAACTCGCAAAATGTTCCCGACTCTTATTCTGAATTTCTGATCGCATCTTCCTAAGTAGTCCCCTCCCGGAGATCCAAATGGGGGACTATTTTAACTCCGGAATCTTTTACCCCAGATAATTGCATCATATTTATTACAATTTAAGTACGCTGTGTACTTGGGAGGTAATGTGGTAGTTTCCCGTTGCCTTTTATATCGCGGTAGTGTGTCTTAGACTGCCATACCGACTCCTATGTTCTCTTCCAATCTAAGTAACGAAAGAGCCGCTGCCATCTTTCGGGGACCTGTCTTAGTCTGGTTCCTCACTAACGACCCTACTACTTTGGTTTGGCTCTTTAGCTCATTAGAACGCGCAAGTCACTTCACCTGTTCTAATAATCTAGAACTTCGGCATGGTGGAGATCCATTCGAAATAGCTCAATCACTTATTTAATACAATTTCTTAAATACTTTATATTCACATAAAATAACAAATTAAAAAAAATATCTACATCGTGCTCACAAGTACTTCTTAAAAGCAACTCCTGATAAGTAAGGATAAAAAAAAATGTAATAGCAGACAACAGCAATAAAAGAACTAAACCATCTACCAGACGACATGCATTTCGCAGCAGCGGTGTATAATTTTGTAATAACGTCACAGTGTGACTTGAAAACAATCAGTTAAATACATTTTATAAACTTAAATTAAGCATTATAATTAGAACCTGATCATGCAAAATTTCTCATACAATAAAACCAAACGTAAATAACATATTATTATCTACTTTTCTATAAAAAAAATTGTGTGATAGCATGGTCCTAAACTAATTTTTATACAAAAAAAATTAGATATTTTTGTCTTGTAAATTCTAACGTGACCTAAATAGATAAAACCGACTATGTGAGCTGACCCACAAAAAACAAAATATCAATACACAGATGGAAAATATTTACCTACACTGGTGGGATGTTGCCTTCAAAATGTGCGTTTTTCTACGTCCTGTCTTCGTCCCTGGAAAATTCTACGACAATGGCACCATCATCAAAAGAATGCAGCAATACAATCACCGCCGCGTCCTTTTATATGGTCACCCAGATTCTCCCATATGTTCCGAAACCATAATCGACGATGTGTACAAAGTACAGATTTAAAATTTGGAGCTGCAAGAAAAATAATTGCTTGTAAAACCTGTAGACATTCAATACTGTATTTGAATGTATACAAATCGATACGAATCGCATTTAAAGTTATATGTGGATTTTATTACAAGTATTTCGTAATTACCGGAAGAAGTCATAGGATGGAACTCCGCTTTCAAAAGCATAACCAGGCGTTTTAATATTTGACATGGCGTGAAATGCATTACTTGTATCACCGAAAATAATAGTCAGACACAATAACCCGAATCTTACCATTAGGAAACTTAGAACGAACTATAACACTATAACACGTAACAACACTCATTTTTATAACAGAAAGCAATTCAATTTTTTGTTCAAGCAACAAGAGCATGCTCCATCATAATATCCAAGCATTCAGATTGTAACTTCCCTCAAAAACATCTATTTGTAGATAATCAAATAACATGAATGTTATTTTCCTCAAACATCCATCTGTCTTGCTCTTGTCTTGGAAAGTCCTTCAGTAAACTCGTATTTTAACAAGCGAACCACGACCAACAAAATGGCAACCGATTCTTGCGTTTTCAACTATACGAATGTACGTCAACGTGTCTACAACGAAATAAGAAATATATGCAAACAACCTTGTGGAGTAATAAAAATGCGTAGGATGGGTTGCCTAACCTCCCGCATTGAAGTTATAGAAACGCACATAAACTAATTAATAATTTATATAAAGTAAACTGAAGAGATAAGCGAATCAGACATTTAGGATTTGTAATTAAAAGCAACCTTGTTGAAACACGTACAAATCCAATGTAAATACTTAAGAAAGCGAACGCTGTTTGATAATAGAAACCTCACATTTTTAATGCCATAACAATAATCACAAATTGAAGGCAATCGAAGAAATAGGGCATAAAACTGTAAAGCAATAGAAAGTGATCGAACTGCATCTAACAAGAAAGAACATCGCCTATGAGGAATAAGAAGAAAATTGTTGAAAGCATATGTGTGGAGCACAGCACAGTATGCCTATGAAATACGGGAAGTCTGAAACGCAGACAGAATAACGGTAGCAGCCTTTTGAAATGCTGTGCTTCAGATGTATGAGGACGATAGCATGGACAGACAAAGATAATAACAAATAAGTTACAGAAATAGTAGGGGAACAAGGATATCTGGGGAAAAAGAGAAATAGTAGGGCGGAATACGTTCTAAGGCATTTTTGGGGAATAGTATGTGATATATTACAAGCAGAGATAAGAAAAAAGAGGTAGATGTAGACCTAGATCAGACAGTTATATATGCAAACTGTGCATATTTCAGGGAAATCTGTAGGTTAGTTCAGAATAGAGAACAATGATGGTACGCGTCTAACCAGTTCTAGTACTGAAGACCTAATGATGATGATGATGATGAACAATATAGGACAGATTTAAGTGTTATAAATTATAATTTGAAGTATTTAACGTAATTTGAGGTAATTATATAGCAACCGTTTAAATTGAATGGCAGTCGAAATCGTTAATAAATATTCGAATGCAGGAATTGCACGTTACAATTTCTTTCAACAACTACTGGATTGGAACATTTTTGTAATTTTAATATACAATACTTTTCGCTTATTTATACAGACCTTACCTTTCAAACTCGATTAAAAGATTATTTTGCTATCATTTTATAACACGTGCGTTGTAAACATGTTGATGCCCACTGAAGGTGACATTACTGTCAAACTCATATCTTGATTTATGGCTCTGGAAATTCGTGAAATATTATATCCCTGCAAAGAATGTTTAAAATAAAACTTCCAAAAAAGACTAAAATTTCCAAAAGACTATTGTACAACTGAATATATCCGCGAATGATTACCCAGCACTGAAGCTCTGTATGACTGCATACAATTGAGTTGAGTTACAGACTCTATAGAAATATATATATATATATATATATATATATATCTGTGTGTGTGTGTGTGCGCGTGTGCGCGTGTGTGCGTGTGTGCGTGTGTGTGCATGCGCGAGTGCGCGGGTGTATAAAATTTAAGGTTATGTCATTGAAACAAGATTCCAATTTTAGACGCAGTTTGTCCGCCAGATATAAAACACAGTTTTTCAGCGATCTGATCGCTTTAAAAAACTTGATTGAACTAAATTAGAAATTTGTTATACAGTTAAAATACCATACTTCCTTTGGTTGCCTTATTGCGTTGGTACGCAAGTATTTAGTTAAAGATTAAACTAATTAGCCATAAATTTTTTGACATATTTATCTAATTTTTAAAAAGCCCCTTTCCTCCAAATTCATAAAGTGTTACCTTGACGATTTTCATCGCACACTACGTTAGATTTTTCAATGCTCTACCCAAAGGTACAACATTGGCCAGGAAGCGAGTTTTTCTTTACCTGGAAAATTTTGAATTTCGTCGAACCCTTGCTGTTCCAAGCAAGGTAGGGATCTTTAACGTGCGTGACAACACTCATACATGTACCTACATTTTACCTCTCATCTGAACGGGGGCGTATTTTTGTCAAAAATGCTCGCAAAACATTTTCTAGCTGACTGTGTCACACGCATACCAACTACGCCACGAATCCGCCCGATTTTCATCGCAGCAAGATGAGTATCAAATCGATTACCAACATACTCACCGCCGGTTTAACGGTCCGAGTGAGAGTTCATACCTTAACTTGTGGCAACTAGGCGCTATCACTTTTCACCTCAAGAATCGCAATCTTGGTCGCCGAACGGTGGTACTCTCCACTTTTGTTCGAATACGGGCGCTTCTATAACTTGGCCATCTCTACCTGCAAAAATTTGGCTTACCATACCCTAGACCATGAACAGTGAGGAAGGTTTGGATCGACACCTATTACTATGTCGCCTACTTTTATCGATTTGACTTGACTGCACCATTTACTTCTTCTTGTAAGAGTAGGTAGCACTTCATTCACCTCTTCCAAAATTTATCAGCTAGAACTGTGTCTCCAAGAACTCTGTACTGATTTGGTGTATCAAAGTTGCACGTCAATTAAGTTCTGGAAGAACTTCCTAACTGAAAATGATTTGGGGTGACTGTTTCTTGTTCTGCGGTGTCTAAAGATAAGTAAGTAAGGGGTCAGCTATTTAAAATACATTCAACTTATATGAAAATATTATGCAACTTTTCATGTGTTAATTTTGTTTCTGGTGTTACAATCTGGAACAGTACAGTTTGACAGAATATATGATCCACTCCCAAGAGCTTCTCATGTAAGGACTGGCAGGTGGAATAAACGTCCATTTAGCTTTGGCTGTATTAAACTGTCCTGCAAGAAGTTGAAGTCTAGTTGCTGATAGGCCTCTTTTAGTTCTTTTTCAGCTGCCGTTAAGTTTGTACCGCTATCACTGAATATATGTAACGGCATATCACTCCTAGCGCTAAAATTGCTGATAGCTATCTATTATGCACGAATTCATGGATTGGGAATAGGCTACATCAATTTGTACTGCACGGCATATCATGCACGTAAATAAGACGCCAGCGTATCTATTTCCTAAGCGTCTTCCAATGTTTACTATAAAAAGTCCAAAAAAATCGATTCCAACCTATGAAAACGGGAGAGCGTACCGTGCCAAGCGCGCTTGGGGTAGTTGGCCAATTTCTGGGAGCCAGGACATAATGATACGATATTTATAAACCTCACAGTTATTTCTGATTTTTAAAAAATACGGCTTAAACTTGAGAAGAAAAATTTTTGAAATATTTCATTACCAATGGTTTCGTGACGAACATGATGGTACTTACGATAATACCAATCAACCAGTAAGTTATTCTGTGATCTTTTGGCAAAATGATCGGGTGTTTTATTTCACTTAAGACTGGAGCGTTATGTAACCGTTTATGCCGTCGCAGTATTCCCAGCGCGTCAACAAAGGGGGAAAGTTTCTTAAGAGAACTCCGTTTGCCCAAAATATATCTGGAGTCTCCTTGCAAAGTCACTATTTCAAATTAAAACGAGTGCGTTTATGCAAGCTTGTAAAGAAATTCTAGGCTCTGGGTAAGTCCTCCTGTAAATAGATTCTACTACGTTCGAGCTGCCTTGAACGTTTTTTTGCTCTTTTTTTCTCCATAATATTCCTCTAAACCGTTTGATGTAAACAATGTAAACTACGCAATTCACCAAACGTTCCCATTTTGGAAAGCAAAAAGTATCAACAACTCGAGAACGTTTTACATGGATCGCCACAATTTGTTCATATATCTGTGTTTATGATTCGAAAATGTGATGTTTTGTTGGTTTATAAATTTGCTGGAGCCATTGATTAGTCTGTAGTCGCAAACATGCTGGACCTGAATACTAGGCGCTAGAAGGTTCGAATATATTTTTATTAAACCACTTTGTAGCTAAGGCGGCAGTATTTAATCTTGATGCTAGATAGTGCCATCGCGTTACGTTTGTGTTTTTTTTTTGTATTTCACCAATTCGCTACATCACAAATTGTCTCTACTTTCGAGGGTCGGGACGAATCCATAACAAGACAGTTTTCGACTCTGACCAGCTGATTACAAACTCATAAACGTTAACCATGTCTTTAGCAAAACGAGAACCCAGTACTGCAGCACGAATTTCTATGCAGAATATAGATATTGGTTGTAATGGTGCTACTTTTATCTTAGCACCTATCAAGGATACATGGATCTTATTTTCGTTAACTAATCTAAACTATGCGACAGAATTTCAGAACTAGTTTTTATACGCTTTAAACTTGAAAGTATTGTTGCTTCTTTGCCACCACAATCCCATTGCTTTCTCTGATTGAACCACATGGTCAATTGATTGACCAGCATGCCAGAAATTTGTTTTTACATATGGATGACTTATCGTCACTACTACTTCTTGAGAATTTGAATGCTAGTTGCGAATATAAAAATTAACTCGTTTGTAAACTTCAATAACGTTTTTGGGTAGTTCAAAAACTTCACCTGACGCATCAACGCTGTTGAGCCAGTTCTCAACATAATGGCACTCTATTATAGATTTAGCAGCGTGTGGAAAATTCTTAGGCATTTTTATTTTTGACATACTGCGCTACTGGTGGCAAGCAGCAAAGCTCACAACCTACAAAACATAAAAGTCTGGTGGTCAATTCTTCTCGCAATAGCGTCACAAGAATCTTTAACACTGCTGATCTTCTGCATCAACGTGAATTCTGTGAAATATCTCCCATATGTTTCTACAAATTTCAACTCTGCCAATTTGGAAGTAAAATAAAACTCAAAAAGCGGGTGTAGCAAATCTGGGCCTGTTTCAAGACGTTCATTAAGGGAGGTACCCTGGTGAACCGCAGCTACATCCCATACTAATCTTATTTTATCTGGCTTATTCGGATTACGGACTTGGAATATATAGAATTTGCGCTTGTACTTTTGATTTATTTCAGAAACTCTAGCTTTTTGTTCCATGCTATCTATACGAGAATTTACTAAAGCTTTGAGCTCCGTATTCCGATATAACTTCTTTTCAAAGCATGCTGGTCTGCGCATTGCCATATGTTATTTGTACACCACAGTTGTTTAGAAGTAAAGCGATTTCCAGCGCGTTTTACACATGCTTCAAGTATTTTCATTTTTTCGGAATTAGTATAGTTCGTGCTAATTTTTCTAAGCCCACATTGTCAAGCTTCATGTTTTCGCTAACAAGTTTGTGTAATGCGATGTCATTATCACACTTGGAGACGTGTAGCTATAGTTAATGAGTGATTTTAAGGTATGGGTAAGAAAAGTAAAAAATAAGGTGATGAAATTTTAGAACATCAAATGCAAGGAGCAAATATCGAAGGGATTGCTGGAACAAGACGGTTTCGCGCCCCTTACTTTTGACAACTAGTAAAACCTTTCAAGGTAAGTGGTACTTTTAAAGCAGTTTTGTCTTTCGGCCATTTCTAGTGTTTAATTTTTTGTGTTATTATTTCTTCCATAGTAACCCACTCCTGCACCACTATAGCTAGCCGGTGCCCCCTAAAAGTGTTACAGGGGTTTCAACCCCTTCTGTGCAAATCACAATTCGTATAATAACGTCATTTTCAATCGTAACAAACTTTACATTTAAAATTAACAGAGAAATTCAAAAATAAATCTGACATTGTCGGTGGTCATTTATTCAATTAAATAAACACCTTAGAATGTGTTCTCTGTCAAATGAATTTAAAAATCCCTGCGATCTATTATCATACATCTTTGGAACTAATTTATCATCAACCTTTCCCAATGTAACAATTTTTTAAAGAATCATCTTACCCTTTCGGTATCAGTGACGTAAAATAAATGTTTCTTTTCTAATATTCTATTGACAACAATTATTTAGGGTTAACCATATTGCAGAAAAGTCATCTGGATTAGCCACTTTATTCATATACTTTGAACATTTAGACACTATTAATACAGATGCTACGTGCATTGACGTAGCCTAACAAAAAAAAGGAAGAAGAAAGAAAATAAAAAAATTAACAGGGCTCATTCGGTGAGTGGACGGGGTATAATACATACAAAAAATAAAGAAGGCTTGAAATAAAAATACACTCATTCATTCATTAAAACCACACGCAACATAAAAAAATTATAATTAAACAAAAAAACATGTTATATCAGTACAGTAGTACCAAAAACAAATGAAAACAAAAATAAGTAGTAATCACAATATGCATATCAGGAAGAACCAAAAAAAAATCCATTCTTAACGAGCTGCCGTTTTTAGGTATCCACCCTCATATTAATTAACAAAGAAAGAAAAAGAAATCACAACTCTAAAAACCGCAGCTTCAAATCGTCATCTTAAATATAAAATTAAGTATACACAATCGTTACAATACCAATAATACGTGTCCCCCCTCAGTACAGATGATAATCATTTTAGAACCACAAGGTGTAATCATCCAACAAAACTGAAATATACTGGTTCAACCAGTTCATGAAACCCATACAAAAAAAAAGTTGTGGATAAGCACTCACCCACGTGTCGAATATGTCGGACCTATCACACCCTCCTTAAGGCCGCAGCGGAGCAGCAGGGTCTAGCACCGCGCAATTGGTGCCATCTAAAAAGAGGCGGCCATCGCCTCCTCAACTAGGTCCAAGGTAACAGGTAGGCTTATCCACCGGAAGAAGCACGCTGTATTGTGTGCGCGAAATTTCCACGAAGAAAACGGAAACAGCAAAAATATAACGACTGTTTTCGTCGTGTATAAGAAAAAGCAAGTGAATATTAATTTGTTTAACTAAATAACGAGAGTTCAAAAAGTAATATTGGTGTTATCAAACGATTAGAAACTGTAGAACGCGGTTTTATCGGATAGTACACGACCTTAGTTCGATGAGTCTTTAGATGGAAATCACATAAGAATCAATTATACGAGGTCGTACTGTATAACGAGTTAACGGTACTGACTATTTAATTATAGCATAAACTTTACATTTCAAAGCAACTAGATTTGAGTTAAAAATTATTGTAAAGCGGGCTTATGATGAACAGGTACAATAAGATAGGATGTTGATAAAGGATTTAAGAATAGCAACGAAATCGATTTAACAAAATTATTGTAAAGCGGCGTATGAATTAACAAGGAAAGACGGGGTATTTAATTTATCCCGAAAATAAACGTAACACAGAACTTATCGTAAAAGCATTAGTAGCAATCAAAATTAGAAAAGTTTAATTTTTGTTATTTTTCATGTATATACAGATAACACTAATGTAATATTTTTCATGAAGAGAAAAATATAAAATACATAAGCTGTTGGCTTATTAAAAAATTATAAATTTGTAGTTTATAGTTATGTACACACTTATATATCCTACTTAATTTTTAATTAAGTAGCACAAATTTTTTTAGGTTCTTAGAAATTCGAAGTTCTTTTTGCTTTGTAAGATCATTGACGTTAGTTGTCTCCAAAGCCAAATTACACCAGGTATTTATGTTAAAATTTCTGCAACTATAACCTACAGTTACTGTAAATGGATGAACATTTTTTTAACTATATCAACCTATCTACCTTTCTTGTTATTAATTTAAGATCTTCCAAAGTAATTTTGATTCGCCGAAAACGTTTTCCATTAAACTAAATAATTTTTAATACATTTGGTTTTTTTCTTAAGAAAGTTTATATATACTTGTGATAAAAACATAATTGTGTAATAGAGTAAAGACTTTCCTATATTGAAGTTTTTCACAACTAATGCAAAGGTAACAGTTTCCAGCATTATGTAATAAAATATATTACAATTACTTAGAGACATGATTAATATACAGGTGATTTATCGTTTGATTTTGTAAACCTCTACAGCCAGCAGTTTCCTAATAGATATATTAGTGTCCTTGTTGTTAATATTTATTTTAGGTTGGTTGTAGCGGTAGTGTATTCAATTATTTCTCATGCAAATTTTAGGTCAGAATGATTTTCCTAATCTCGGGTTTTGGCATTCTCTTATTATTCCTTCTGGGGGAGTTTTCCTAGAAATCCCCGTAATTCGAAATTAGGTGGTGTCCAAGATAATTCCCGATAGCATTCCGGCACCCTCTTCAAACACTTACACACCCCCTACACTGCGTTAATCTGCAACCATTCTTGTTATTACATTACAATACAATTTTAGTGAGATAATTTACCAAATTTCTCTGTGGATTACAGACTAGATTTTCTGGAACGAAAACCGTACATAACATAGTCTTTTAGTTTCGGTAATGTTTACTGTTCGAAATTAGGAGAGATTTGAAAAGCGATTACTCAACTCGTACAAAGAAACATGTGCAATTAGAATGTACTTTTTAATTATTATTAATGTATTATATAACAAAATTAAAATCTTATTTTAATTAATATTTCATAAGAATTTTAGTACGAGTGGCGCTAAAATATTTCCTTGGAATCTAGTATGCTATTGAATCATATGTCTGTATTGCAGTTGTTGCATAAAGATATTGCCGGTCATTCTTTGATTTCTATTTAAAATTATTCTTTGATCTTGATCAATTTTGCTGACTGACCTCAAATTTAATGAGTAAATAAGTTAAAACGTATTCGAACATATGGTCGCATAATCTAACCTATAACTATTACTTTTCTCTCCACTCGACCCACTCATATTTCCTAATGTGTGCGTAGTCCGAATCGAATAAGGCGTAGGCTCATTGCCAATCCTAAATAGGATCTCAACAAAATCGTTGTTTGTTATATCATTGCAACAACTAAAGACAGTATTATTGCAAGCAAAATAATATGTCGAGAGTGGGTGTAAATGCAACTATAAACTTCTTTAACGATTTGCAATATTTATGTAAGATGCCTTCTGGAAAATTTTTCCATGTAGAAAGCTTCATTAAAATAAATTCTGTGGTAAAAGAGGTAGTTTACACTTTCACTGTATTTATTTGTATGTTTATCTAAAATATTTTACAGGTTTTGTTGAAGTTGTTATATGAAATCAAATCATATTTTTCTTCAATTTAATCGGTTATTGAAGAAACATCACTTGCCACAAAAACAAAATTTTCAGGAGCAAATAAGACATTAACAAACCTTTTTCTTCTTTTATTTAAATTGGGTTATGTAAGTGGACATACAATAGTTTCAATGTCATTTGTAATAACACTAACCAACAAATTCTAAATTAATTTTGTTTCCTAATGTGCATGGGTGTTTCACATAAGATTTTTCCCACTGATTACGAATCTGTTAACAGAATTTTGGAGTACGAAATATTTGGAATCCCGTTTTGTGGTGAGTGGCTAACTACAAAATCCTTTTCCTAAAACAAGTTGTTAAAGGAAGGGCAGTCTTCCGACGTAGCTAGGGGTTTATTCCTGGGCAGAGCAAAGCGATATGGTCGTGAGTCTTCGAAAGATACACTCCCCTACATGTGATTTTTCAATGCTCCACCCGAAAGTACTACATTGGCGAGGAAGCGAGTTTTTTTTTTACTTGAAAAATTTTGAATTTTGCCCAACCCTTGCTTTTCCAAGCATGGTAGGGATCTTTAACGTGCGTGAAACACTCGCACACGTACCTCCATTTTACCTCTCATCCGAACGAGTGCGTATTTTTGTGAAAAATGCTCGCCTAACATTTTTCAAGCGGACCGTGTCGGGATTCGAACCCGGGACCTTGGGCATAGTATTCACACGCATAATAACTACGCCACGGAGCCGCCGATGAAAGCTACACTCATTACATGTGGTTTTCCAATGCTCCACCCAAAGCCAAAGATACTACATTGGCCAGGAAGCGAGTTCTTTTTTACCTGGAAAATTTTGAATTTTGGCCAACCCTTGCTGTTTCAAGCAAGGTAGGGATCTTTAACGTGCGCGACAACACTCACACACGGGACCTTCATTTTACCTCTCATCCGAACGAGAGTGTATTTTTGTGAAAAATGCTTGTCTAACATTTTTCAAGCGGACCGTGTCGGGGTTCGAACCAGGAAAGCTACACTCCGTTTATTTACTTTTCCAATGCTCTACCCGAAGGTACTACATTGGCCAGGAGGAGAGTTTTTTGTTGCCTGGAAATTTAGAATTTTGCCGAACCCTTGCCGTTTCAGGCAAGGTAGGGATTTTTAACGTGCGTGACAACACTCACACACGGGACCTCCATTTAACCTCTCATCCGAACGAGGGCGTAATTTTTGTGAAAAATGCTCACCTGCCATTTTTCAAGCAGTCGGCTGTGTCGGGATTTGAACCCGGGACCTTGGGATCCGTAGTCTTACACTTGCTACATTGATTCACGGCGACGCCTGGAAAGCTACATTCCGCACAACACTTTATAGAAACTAAAATTAGAACAACAAAGAGTGCCACTAAATTCTAGGCTCATAAAAACAAGATGTACTCTAAGGGAGAACTTGGAAACCCTCAAAGAAAAATATCGCATGTGCGGTGTAAACACGGTTATCAAAAAGAAGTGCGTAGCGCCTGTAATAAAACAATATAGTTAGGGTAGAAAAAGGACTTACGAACGTGCTCTTACTCCTTGCTATTGTTAAAGAAACGACATAAAAAATTATTTTCTGGAATAAAGTATATCTATTATCAACCACACCATTAGAACTATTTGAGGATTACAGCAAGACAAGATTACAGAAGAGCTTATCGTTTAAAACTTTTTCTAATATAAAAACCAAGTAGTATTACTGACTAAACCTGATAAGAAACACTAAGAATGGCCACCATTAATATCTTACCTATTTAACAGTATAGATCAATGAATTGTATTATATTTACCTACTTTTGGACGTGTTTGTCTAAAATAAAACAGTAAATTTAATTTAAGTTATTTGTTTAATAAATCGGTATTTCCTTTTTATATTTAATAATTTCCTTTACAAAATATACAATAAATTTTTATAAAAACAAAAGCTTTGAAAAAGCAACAGCAATTTAATTTTAGTTGAGTATACTTTTCTTACTAAACTTATATAAAAACAGTAACTTTTATACTATATACTTTATGAGGTCCCTTTATATCGAATCTGTATATTCGGGCTCACAACTTTGTTGACACAACAACTAATATTTTAAATTTTAGAATAAAAATATTTACACTTTGCTTGTTTTAAAACAATACGTTAAACGGCACTTCAAAGTTAAACAATTGCTGAAAATATGGGTAAAAAATTGCCATTTAGATTTGCAACTTTAGATGGGAAAATCTTCATGTAAGCTCTGCTTTCTCTGTCAACGCATTTTTTTACCGATGGTTTCTGTGCCAGGGTGTTATTTCCTACTAGATATGCATGGTCTTCTGATTTACGTCGTTTCAGATTATTGGTTTGCGGATGACAAAGAATAAATTCAATTAGCAAGTATCTTCAAAGAGTTGAGAAAACAGCATACGTATTTAATTTTTTGGTAATTTGTTGTTCCGGAAAATTTCTATAGGAAGTTTGCTTATTTCAATTGAAAACATATGGCTCCCTTGTGTCATTTTGTGAACTTTAAACATTTGTTTAACAATTCAAAGTAACCAATTACCTTTATACTTGTTGTCTTGCCATCTGTTCGTTTTGAAGTTCGAAAGAGGAAATGGTGAAATCCATGCACTAAGGATTCTGGAATCGGTGGCACTATGAGTATTTGCACCAGCTCTATTCACGTAGTCGCTGGTTCAAATGCAAACGCCTAGAATCAATCGATATAGGCTCTCTTGCCCTCATAAGGGAGGATGAAACACCTCCTCTTCGCTGGCGAATTGCTCGCATTACCAATCTACATCCCGGAACTAATGGGGTTCCACGAGTAGCCACCCTTAAAACTGCTGCAAGGTTTCTAAACCCTGTTGTAAATTCCACACGCGTGGCCATGCATCTACAAGAAAATCGCCGCTGGAAAAGCAACACAAAAGAAGCCAATTCTTGTAAGTGTTGCCAGATGTTGTAATCACTTAACCCTGATACCTTCATTAATTTTCATTTAAATAATACCGGCCTCCGTGGTCGTATAAAGGTCAATTGTTGTAACCAAAAGCTTAATATTTCCCTTCAGTCCACTATCCATTCCATTCCACCATATCGTTTCAACTTACTTAGTACTTACTTAGTACTTACTTATTACTTACTTAGTACTTACTTAGTACTTACTTAGCACTTACTTAGTACTTACTTAGTACTTACTTAGTACTTACATAGTACTTACTTAGTACTTTCTTAGTACTTACTTAGTACTTACTTAGTACTTACTTAGTAATTACTTAGTACTTACTTAGTACTTACTTAGTACTTAATTAGTACTTACTTAGTACTTACTTAGTATTTACTTAGTACTAACTTAGTACTTAATTAGTACTTAATTAGTACTTACTTTGTACTTTGTTGAAACGAGTATTTAATTTCAATTAGTTAAATAAGCTTTTAGCACAAAAGCAGCTTGTAAAATTTAGAAGCTTTGGTAGTTTACATTTAATAACGTTTCTATTTCAATATAATATTAAATAAAAATGAAAGAATTAAAATAGTAAAGTACTTAGTAGATTAAATACAAACGGTAATAAATATTGGCACTTTATACCTTATCGTATTAAATTCAAGAAAATTACAGGTAAACACTTTGTAAATAACTGTCATAATAAAGTTATTTGTACAAATTCACACGAATTCAAGAAACGTTAACTAAGAGATCCGACCGATAAAGCCCAAACGCCACAGACTTATAAAATGCAACCCTAAAATTAATGCGTCGCAGAAGAACGAATGACGTGCACGATCTGTGTTACATATTAAAGTATGAAAGAACGTAATTTGAAGAAGAAACAATAGAATACAATACTAAGTTCGACAAAAGTTAGGAAATTAAGAATTGCAAGATGGTTAAGTGACAGCGGAGGTGTAAACTGTAGACTACAGGTATCTTTGTGTAGGTGACCGGCGACGAATTGTTTTTGAACTCTGCTGGATAAGTAGTCCAGAAATTTATATTTTTGTCAGTCGGGCATAGGACAATGAAATTAGTCTATGAAAGGGTAATAAACTAATTTTGTTCGTCACCAAAAATTGGAATTTAGATAGATGGAATGGGGGTGACCTATTCGGCCGATTAAGAAAATGGTAAATCATTGGGGGTTTCAAGACGTTAAATCATTATTTTGTTGAATTAGTTTTATTTAAATTTGAGCATAACATTACCCGAAGGTGGAATTTGAAACTTTATAACATTAAGGAAGATGCACGTATTAATTTTAAACAAAAGAGTGAAAATATAGTATTTTTAATGGACCAATGTTTCTTTAAAGATTTCTGTTGGAAATACTTGGCCAGTTGGATTTTATAGCAGGCTTATTCTTTTAAGGTCAATGTACGTGAGTTTATATTTTCGGAATTTACTATTAATAGAGTTGAAGCTTAGATGGCACTTTATTTGGAGTTATTTATAATATAGATAAAGATAGACAATTGTGAAAAGAAATCCAGCCACCTCAGTGAGGAAGTCTTACTTGGAAGGGTCCTTTATTTTAAAAATTCCAGTGTTTTTAAGGCATTGTAGAGAAAGGTTAAGTATGATGTGACGAAATGTAGGAAACTAAAAACAAAGGAAACTTGTCCGGAATTTCTGTCTTCCGGGTAGGAAATATCAAAGGGATTGCTGAAACTTATAAAAACCAGTAAAACGTTTGAAGGTAAGTGGTCATTGTAGAGAAATTTTTGTATTTTAGCCATTTCATACGTTTATTTTTATTATGTTTATTATTTTTTCCATAGCGATCTACTGTAGTTAGCCGGAGCACCCTTAAGATTGTTACGGGATCCCGTCCCTTCTGGGCAAATCAAAATTTATAACATAATGCCAGTTTCATTTGTACCAGTTTATGTTTGCCAAAAATCTCAAATGAGACCATCATTTTTGAACAATGGTAGTATATGTCTTGATACAATAAATAACAACATTTACCTACCTTCCCATTCTTAACTAACGGAGATCAGCAACTTCTGATTACCAACTCCTTAACCCCACCAGACAACACCCCAAACACGAACTTAAACAACAACCTTCTTGATTCCCTTGTAGCCAAATTATCCTCGTATAAAGCCCCACGCCCAAATCAAATCACAAACACTATACTCCAAAAATCCTGGTCCTTAATCAGAGAATTCATCCAACCCCTGTTCCAAAAGTATTCTCAGGAACTTTTCCCGATCCTTTCAAATCAGCCACTATCACCCTCATCCTGAAACCAATCAAGCCACTAAAAGATCCTAAATCCTAAAGACTTATATTCCTAATTCCAATCCTTAGAAAACTCTTAGAACAAGTTATTTTCCTTAGGTTCAATGCACACATAGAACTACATTCCCTACTATCCCCTAATCAGCACAGGTTCCGCCCAGGCCATAGCGAAGAGCAGAAACTATTCACTCGTTCATTTCGACAGTTCAATTCTCTCCACATAAATATATAATTGTCTTACTTTTAGATTTACATTCTGCCGTTAACCTCCTTTCGTGGCTAAAGCAGTCAACGTTCCTGCCAATCAATTTCTTATTATTAAACCCTTCTTTTCTTCTCGAACAGCAACCCTATCCTCGAATTACCACTCCATATCGAAATCTTTAACCCAAGGCTATCCGCAGGCTCCCACCTATCTCCCACTCTTTAGAATTTGTAACACTTCTAAACCCTAACATCCCAAATATATCCACCTTTGCATACACTGACGACGTCGCTATCCTTATTCATGGTAATTCCCGAGCCTCTTTAGAAAACACCGCCTCCCTCCTTATCAACTCCGTCGAATACAAATCCAAAATGATTATCTTCGAAAGTAATTTAGACATGCAATAAATCTGGAAAATCCGCATTCTAAATTTCCTTGTTACTTTGCCACGTACAATCTCCTATTTTGTCAGGCTCATAGACAACGGATAAAAACGCACACATTTCGCAAATTTCAGCACCAAGATCAAAATAATCCTCAACAACTTGCATCATGCTTTTCTCCGTTTAGTTCAACTCGACAAACCCATGCGCAGACTAATTCTTAACCAGATCATCGTCCCTATTATCGATACACAGCAGACTACTGGCTACCTCCAACTCCTCCATCCTCCAAAAGCTCCCCAACACAATTATAAGGCCTTTTCATTTATACACTTCAAGAGCAACATAGAACAACTTTCACCGCGGTCCTGCACATCTTGCTCCAAATCCCACCGATTAAAATCAACGCCACTCCCTAATTCAAATCCGTAACCTTAAGCGCAATCTTCCAATATTTCTTTATGACAGGATACTACTCTATGACTAGTACCAATCTCTTACCAGGACCGTAATTAAACCCTACATTAACAACTCCCTCCTTTATTTCTGGCAAGAGCTTTGGTCCAGTTCCAATACCGGCAGACATACCTACGATATATTCCCAGACATTGCAGACATCCCCTCCTGCATAATTTTCTTCAATAGTTTCTATAATCCAAATTTAACCGAGCATGTAGTTTTCGAGTCAAATTGTACCATTTTCACCTAACTGCATCACTTTTTTGTCCCCGTGACGTTCAATTTCACCCGAAAACTCACTCACATAATCTACCACTGTTCGCTCCTGACCCTTTCACGAAATAAGTTCAAAATCGCTATCCATCTTGATTGATTTTCCCCTTCCTAACCTAAAATCTTTAGACCATTTTCACCTAACTGCATCACTTTTTTGTCCCCGTGACGTTCAATTTCACCCGAAAACTCACTCACATAATCTACCACTGTTCGCTCCTGACCCTTTCACGAAATAAGTTCAAAATCGCTATCCATCTTGATTGATTTTCCCCTTCCTAACCTAAAATCTTTAGAAACTAATTAGCCGCTAAAATTCAACCTTTTCCTTAGCGAAATTCTTCTTACCAAACCTCCTATCCAAAACCCAAGGAACTGACACTTACACTTATACTTCACTCACTCTCTTCTACCCACTCATACACTCATAGTCACAAACACACACACTAACTGACACTAGCATCACAGAGAAACGGTTAGCTTGGCTATCAACAACATGTTGCTCTCCATTCAACCATAAGACGACAAGGTTAAGGTATAAAACCCCAACTTGTGAACATGCATTTCATTTTATTTTATTTATTTTGAGGATTTACGCTTATTTCTTGTAAATGTGGTATATATACTTTTAGCATGTATAGCTAAGGTGAGCCACAGGCCTAAGTATAGTCAATAAACAATATACGGATAAAAAAGTTTACTTTCTTTAATACATATTTCAAAAGATACAAATCATTTTTAAGTTTTAAACTTAATAGAATTTATAAAGTCGATTTGATATAATTCTACCTAAGAAATGATTAAATTGTTTAAAAAATTCACGTTCATTATATCCATAAATGGATATACGTAACAAGAAAAGAAGGAAGGCCATCTAAAATTACCAATAAATAATGAATTGAATCAGAATTCTTATTATGGCTAAATTAGATTATTTTACAAAAATATAGACTACAATAAAATCACACTTGATAATATGCTTGCATTCAAAATCTTTACCGCACGAATAAAGTTTTGGTAAATAATTGGAAAGAATTAAAAATGGCGTTAAAAGATGAGTTTCTTCCACTAGACAACGACGAATAATTACTGACAGAAATAAAATTACCTACGCAGAGACAAGCGAAAACACTAGGACTATATGCCGCCATAATGGCAAATAGTTTTCGCATTTAACCAAACCGTTAAGTGTATAGCACCAGTTAAAAATACTAGCCAAACATGTGTTACCTTTTTTCCAGACATCTTTGCGTTTAGTCGAAATAAATTCAGTACAGGAATTAAGTTGGGAAAAAATTATAGGAACACAAGATTTCCATCGAAATTAATCTCTCAACTCAATTAATTCCTTTACTGCATTTATTTCGACTAAACTTAAAATGTCTGGCAAAAGGGTAACATATGTTTGCGTAGTAATTTTAGCTAGTTCTTCACGCTTAATGGTTTGGCTAAACGCAAAAATTTTTGCCACGATGGCGGTATATAGCCATAGAGTTTTCATTTGTCCCTGGGCGTGTAATTTTATTTGTCAGTAATTTTTCTCCGTATCTGATGGAAGAAACTCATTTTTGAACTCCATCTTTAATTCTTACCAATTATTTTATCATCAGGTTTTCAGTCCTGGAACAGGTTAGACGCGTACCTCCGTTGTTGCCTATTCTATGCTAACATACATGTCTCCCTGAAATTCCCACTGCTTACATCTTTTACTATCTGCGTGCAATAGTCCGATCCAGGTATAATTTTGCCTCTCTCTTTTCCTATCTTTGCATGTAATATATCCCGCACTATTCTCCAATTGCCTTAGAACGTGCCCTGTCCTTCTATTTTATCTATTTTATGCTTTCCATATGTATCTTTCTTCCTTTATTATTTCTAAAACCTCTTTGCTACTAACTTTGTCTGTCCATGCTATCATCATCATACATCTGAAGCGCCACATTCCAAAAGGCTTCCGCCTTTATCCTGTCTACTTCTACTACTGACCGTCCCTATTTCATAGCCACAAAGTAATGTGCTTCACACATATGCTTTCAACAATTCTTTCCTTGTTTTTATATTTGTTGTCTTCGAACATAGTCGCTGCTCTTTCTTGTTAGATACAGCTCGTTTCTCTTCTATTGTTTTTTAAGTATTACTGAATTTCACCGATATTCAGTGGTATGTGAAGGGGGGGCGTCGCCGTGGATTAATGTAGTAAGCGTAAGACTACGGATCCCAAGGTCCTGGGTTCAAATCCCGACACGGCCGACTGCTTGAAAAATGGCAGGTGAGCATTTTTCACACAAATTACGCCCTCGTTCGGATGAGAGGTTAAATGGAGGTCCCGTGTGTGAGTGTTGTCACGCACGTTAAAGATCCCTACCTTGCCTGGAACGGCAAGGGTTCGGCAAAATTCTAAATTTCTGGGCAACAAAAAACTCGCCTCCTGGCCAATGTAGTACCTTCGGGTGGAGCATTGGAAATGTAAATGAACGGTATGTGAAGGGGCGTCCAAGGTCCCGGGTTCGAATCCCGATACGATCCGTTTACAAAATGTTAGGCGAGCATTTTTCACAAAAATACGTCCTCGTTCGAATGAGAGGTAAAATAGAGGTCCCGTGAGTGAGTGTTGTCAAGTACGTTAAAGATCTCTATCTTGCTTGGAACAACAAAGGTTCGGCAAAATTCCAAATTTTTCAAGTAAAAAAAAAAACTCGCTTCCTGGCCAATGTAGTACCTTCGGGTGGAGCATTGGAAAATCACATGTAGGGTATGTGAAGGGGAGTTAAGCAACCTGCGGACACCAAAATCCCCATCATTCAACTGTTCACCGAATTAATAGTTTTGTAATAAATCCTTTCGCACAGTCAACATTAGTTGAGAATATTGCAAAACCAACACCTAGATTGTTTATAATAATCATCATGCTTAAGTACAATTATTTTTTTCATCATTAGGTCTTCCGTCTGGGGACTGGTTGGACGCGTACCTCCATTGTTTTCTATTCTGAGCTAGCCTACACAGTTCCCTGAAATTCCTATTCTGTGCTAACCTACTCATTTTCCTGAAATTTATTGTCTGCATCTTTCACTATCTGTGTGCAATAATCTAACCTAGGTCTACCTCTACCTCTCTTTTTTCCTCTATTAGCTTCTAATACATTCCGCAATATTCCCTCATGCCTTAGTATATGGTCTATCATCCTATCTTTCCTGTTTTTTACTGTTTTCCACATATTTCTTTTTTTCCCTACCATTTCTAAAACCTCTTTGTTCTTAACTTTGTCTGTCCATGAGATCTTCATCATACGTCTGTAGCACCACATTTCAAAGGCTTCTATCTTATTCCTGTCCGCTTCTTTTACTGTCTAAGTTTCACAGCGGTACTCCACGCATATGCTTACAGTAATCTTTTCCTTGTTTCTATGTTAGTTGTCTTTGAACATAATATTTGCTTTTTCTTGTTAAATGCCGCACGATCTTGTGCTAATATTTGTTTTATATCTTTTGCAATTTTCACATCTTGCATTGTTTGACTTCCTGGGTAGCAGAAATCTTTAACTTTTTGTAGGTTCTCGTTTCCTATTTGTATTCTAGTTTTTAACTTATTTTTCCCTCTGCGGATGTTGAGTTCACGATTTCTGTGTTTTGTGGGGTCACTTTTTGTTTCGTTAATGCATAAAGAATCAAATATGGTATGTAACCCAAGTTGCACATAACAAACAGACTCGTCTTTCAACACACCTTAAAATCGAATAGGCTCGCCCGAAATCTCCGATTATTAACCTGCAGATCCCAGTCGATACCATATCTGTGTGTACCTACTCGTGCGCTAATCTATTTTAGCGTATGCTTCTTTTTGAGTAGCGTTTCTTCACAGAAACGCGCGTGAAAGTTCAAAATTAATCCAGTGCGCGAATTTCATTTTTTTTGTCTATTGTCACGGACGCCTCGGGTATCCCGTCTCGCTGGGTCATGTTTGGCTTGGGTTCAGCAGTAGATGCTGATACAAAAATGGTTCCACGAAGTTACGAAGTAACCTCCTTTAGTGGAAGTCCAGGCCGTGGTAGCAGGATTTGGAGCACCTTGCCGGCAAGGCGTGGAGTATCCACGTTAGTGCGTAAAGCACAACCTTCTGGTTTAATTTCCAGGCTTTGGTGCACCGTGATAAAAGGTTAAACTCAGAAGATCAGAAGTTATTGCTTGCTCCTGACCATTGCATGTCATCATATACCCCGAAACAAACGAAAATATTCATCTTAAGATTTGAATGATCGCCTCCTTGATCATTATAAATAATGTTTGTATTTTAATAATAGGAGATTACGAGCGAGTCTATTCGATTTTGAAGTGTGTTAATAGACGAGTCTATTATTAAGGGACGTTCACGCTTGTGAAGTTTGTTAGGCGTAACTTGTGTTACATACCTACACCTTCTTTACATACTAGTACTTTAGTTTTACTTTTTTTTTTATTTTCATACCGTACCTCTCTGCTAGAACTGTTTCCATTTTATTAAGAGTTGCTTTCAATTCTTCCTTGCTAGATGCTAATACCGCTATATCACCTGCAAATCTAAGCATATCAATCTGTTTTCCCTGCACAGTAATCCCAAATGTCTTCCAGCATTTGACAATGTTCATTTCCTCCTCGATGTACAAGTTAAAAATTAAAGGGAATAGAACATATCCCTGTCTAACCTCTTCCCTCAGATTTACTTCTCTACGTTCCTGCTTTAATTCTATTACCGCTGTTTGCTCTTTGTATAAGCTATGTTCTATCTGTCTATCCGAAAAAGTCATTCCAATCTTTTTGAGTATTTCGAACATTTTTTTCCATTTTACATTGTCGAATATCTTTTCCAGATCTACAAACCCTATATATACGCTCTCCCCTTTTTTTTTACTGTTATCTCTATTATCACCCTCAGAGCTAAAATAGCCTCCCGTGTTCCCCTGTTTCGCCTAAACCCAAATTGATATTCTCCTAGTACTTCTTCAGCTTGTTTTCCATACGTCTTTGTACAATTCTAGTTAATATCTTTGACACGTGTGCTGCCAAACTTACTCTTCGAAAATTTTCACTTCTCTCCACGCCTCTCTCCTTTGGTATAGTGACCATGATGTTACATTTGAAATTTTTGGGTATCTTGCCTGTCTGATACATATAACTTACAAGTTGGAAGAGACTGTTACTGCTTGTCCAGCGACTTTTAGAGTTTCTGCTTGCACCTTATCTGTATCAGGTGCTTTACCATTTTTTAGACCTTTTAATGCTAATTCAAACTCATCTCTAAGTATAAAATATCCCAAGTCATCCTTTTCAATGTCCGATTCTTGTTCTAATGCTGTTAGTTCCTCTCCTGCATATAAATTCCCTACATTTCTTGCCATCTATCCACTTTCTCTACATTTTCTATAATGACGTTTCCCCCCACGTCCTTTATATTTTAGTTCTACTGTTTTATATCCCTAAAATTCATACCAATTAGTTTATGTGCTTCGTCTGTCTTTACTATTTTCATCCTAGTTTGTACCTCTTTACACTTTTCATTAGCTTTTCTTTAGCTTTCTTGCATTTGCGAATAATTTCCGATTTTATTGTTTTGTATCTCTATTTTCCTATTTCATCGGATCTAGTTTTGTATTTTTGTTTTTTTTCTGTTAGATTCAGGATATCCTTTGTTATCCACGGTTTCTTTTTTTTTGTGTATACCCTAGAATATCTCTGGCTGCCATGTCAAGCTGGATTTAATGTTATTCCATTCTGTTTCTACTTCTTTAGTATAAGAAATTTTCCCGATATCTTAGTAATTCATTTGACTTTTTTCAAATCTTTCGTGGATATCTTTATCTTTTAGTTTCTCAAAGTCAAAGTGCCTTCTTCCGTTCTTCCTTTTCAGTTTTTAGATTTAAGAGCGACCTTCATAATTACGATGTTGTGGTCAGTGTCTCTATCTCTTCTGGGTAGCTCCTACAGTCTTTTACTTGATTTCTAAACCGTTGTCTAAAAAGAATATAATCTATTTTCATATATCTCCTTGCAGCTTCTACGTGTATCGTCTTCTAGAATGATGTTGAAATAGTGTGTTTCATCATTTTGTTTTCGACCTTACTTAAAGTCGGTTTGACGCAGTTCTAACTTCTTCTCTATTCTGTGCTAATCTAAAAAGTTCTACATACCCTTCATAACCTAAATTTCTAATAATTTGACTATATAGCTTGGTCTAGGGCTTTCTATACTCTTCTACCTTTTTCTTATCTCCCTGGCTCTATATAGATATTAGCACCCTGATGGTTGTTAAAAAAACTCCAACATGTTTATAAGGAAATGAAATATCACCTGGTTATCTCCTCCAAAAAAGGAATAGCGTTAAATTATATGTTATGGTAAGGCTTAAGCAACGAATCGCTGCCAACATGCCAGACCGCTAACTTAAATTGTTCTTGTCGCAAAATTCTACCAGCTTATTTCCGTGCCTAAACCAAATAAACCTACCACCGCTCCTTCCCTATTCTCACCTACCACTGCATTAAAATCCCCCGTAAATATTAAATTTTCATGTCCTTTTACGTATTTTAGTATGTCTTCGATATCTTTGTTGATCACCTCTGCCTCTTCCTCACTGTAGCTAGAAGTGGGCATGTATACTTGTATTATTTCTGTATTTACCGGTTTAGATTCTAATCTAACCATGAGTTCTCTTTCGTTCTTTTGTAAGTAGTTTTCTGCACGTTGTCCTATCTGTTTTCGCACAACTATCCCCACACCCGAATTTCCTTCCTATAATCCTGCATGAATTACCCTAAATCACCACTCCAAAGATTCCCCACCTCTGGCCAGCGAACTTCGCTGATCCCTACATATCTAGTGCTAACCATTTATCCATTTTAATATTTCTGTAGATTACGTTTAACATTAACTTCTGTATTCATTGTTACATGGTGAATATTAATTACGATATGCGTACCGCATAACTTAAAACAATAGCTTCGAATTTTTTTCTTAATGTGGCGTTTTCGCGATTGAGTTTATGAATGAATGATTTACTCAACGTTCCGCGTTCACATACAAAACTATCTATTTTCTAAAATATACTCATGTTTACGTGATTCCATTCCAAATAATGCACGCTTATCTGGCGTAATTATCTAGGAATCTCTCATTAGCGCTCACACTCTCGCGTTTTATTATTTCGTTATTGCGTTCTACTTATTAGCGACGAGCGTTGCCCGTCCTTCTTTAACACTCAAGGTTATTGTGGCGTCGAATATTAATCCAGTAATCGTGAAAGGTAGTAAATAACTTTATCAATTTTGGTTACATTTTATGTTTTTTTTTATTGTTCCGGACGCTTTGTAAAATAAACGTTTGTTTATTAATGAGTTCAACAAAGCTGACGTTTTTATTCTCAATTCTCTCGAACTTTCAAGAACATGTTTTATTTAAATTGAATTTATGTAATACACAGATTAATTAATTTAAACTTTAACTGCTTTTTAATGCAAATGGGTTGCATTTTTATAGAAAATATTTGTTTTCACAGCAAAACGCGTTTTAGTACATCAAATTAAGATTAAAATTAGGATTTTAAATACACAAAATTATTTATTTTTATGCACGGAAAGTGCACAAACGAATGGCTTTTGTATTTATCTTAAAATGATTGATTTGCATTCGCATTTAATGCGTTTTAAAGTGTCTAAAACATAATTATTTTTACTGTGCTGCTTACATTATTTGCTATGTATTTACAATACGCTTATATCATACAGAGTGATTATTTACACACGCGGAATTGGGGTTTTTACTTGACACTTTAATGAATAAAAGTACGCCTGTATTATACAGGGCGTAACTATGAATTTACGAAAATTTCTATTTGTTTCGGATTATTTTATATTTTAGTGGGTTTTATTTGTAGAATCTGGTATTCACGACTTCTCGTGACCCCTTTTTCACGTCAATATATATATATATATATTGATGTGAGAGTGCCTCGCATTGAAGCGTCACTAAAACAGTGATGTGATAACGCCTGACGTTGGTGCGCCGCTAAAATATTGTTATGACAACGGCCGACGTTAGGCGTCGTTAAAAGAGTGCTGTGATACAAGTACAGCAAATTGTAAAATTTGAAATTTCTGGCTTTCCCTCCTTTTTAACATTTGTTTACTTCAACGGAAATGCTGGAGATTACAAAATAAAATCAAACACAGCAGTATAAAAAAAACATTTATAGAGTCTAAAATATTTTCTCCCATACAAAAGCATATAGAACATTTACAGCACACTTTGTTTTAAAAATCAAATTATTTCTAACAAATACTTATTTACTTAATTATTAAAATGATCCGCACTTTATTTAGGTTTAAATTTACAGAACTAAAATTACCTGGCTTTGATTTCCACGCTTGTAAGGTTTGTTTGGCCAAAAATCCTTGACAAAATCTATAAAAAAAGGCAGAATATTTCGAACTTCGACTTCAAACCTCCTGGTAAATATACTATTACAAAAATAAAATTATATGATTAAGACGTATTCTACCGTATGTTAAATGACAAAAACTCAAATATCAGTTACAAACTAAATAAATCTAAAAGTAATACTTGCAAAATCTCCAAAGTGCTTCGCCAATTCGTAATTAACAGTATTAAATATCTTCTGCTTCTTGGTTTTATTTTAAATTGACGTTCAGATCCCAGTCTACAAAATCATGCATATTCGCTTAAATCTTCCTTCTTGCTTTTATTTTAAATTGATTTAAAGTAGTGTTGTATCGAAGAACTTTTCCTTTTCGTTGAATATTACAATAATTTCCATATTTATGCAGGTTATGTTTAAAATATACTTCTTTAATCACTGTTACGTCTTAATAATTAATTGCAGTATGCGTGTTGCATACTTCAAAATATTATTTTCGCGACTTAAATCAATTGAATCGAATTTCTTTACATGTTGTTTGACTAACGCGATTTATCAAATGACCTTTCTTGAATAAAAGTTCCCGTTTATATACAAAAATTACTTCTTTTCTAGATCGGCTAGCTCCGTACAGAACATTTTACACCCTAATGATAAAGGATTTTGGGAATTTCTCATTAACGTCGACTCACATGCTTTAATACCTTGGTAGTTGACGTATTCTTCCAAAAATTCTTTCTCAATCTCGAACCTTAAAGAAGAACTCTTTATTTAAATTTGAACAAAAGTCAATTTGAGTAATTAATTTAAACTTTAATTGCTTTATCAACAGGTTTTGCATATGCTAAAAGACCCGCATCTTCATAATTGTAATAAAAGATTGGTTTTTACGGCAAAAGGTGTTTTAATACACATTTATTAAAATTAAAGCGTTATTTTTTAACAAGATTGGTATAGTTCTTACGCTAAATAGAACGAATGTTTTATATGCAACGGGAAATGTATTTTTATGCTAATAAGTAAATATAATTGGCTTTGTATTTATTTTAGAGCGATTATTTGCAATCACGGAATTGTGTTTTCGCTATTGTACATTAAAGGCTATGCTTATTATACTGGGTATAAGCATGAATTTTTGAAAATTTCTACTCTTTCCGTTTTAAATATTTTAGTGGCCTTTATTTGTAGAATTTGGGTTTCAATGACCTCTCGTGATTCCTTATCACATCAATAAGTGCTATATGGAATTAATAAAATACATAATAGAGAATAATACAAAATATAATTAAGAGTATTACAAAAAATAATACAGAATAATAAGATAATACAAGTATACACGCAATTGGAATGTAGAACATCAGATGATAATAAGAATATGAGACGCTACGCGTCCTTGCGTTCGTAAGTGTAGGTCAATTTAATTTTATTAGCTTGATTAAGAAGTTAGATGGCGATCAAATAATATTGGAAGAATCACATTACAGGTTCTTCGTTTAGGACTTCGGTCCAAGTTTGAAGTACAAACCTATTTTAATAATTTTCAATTTTCTATATGTGAAATAGAACTTTACTAAAGAAAAGCAAATAGTGTGTTCTCGTTCTACGTATGAATATCACAATATGGAAATGTGAAGAGCAATTTTAACACTATTCTAATTCTGCCAGTTTGTAAACGTTACATACAAAAATCCGTTAATCTAAGTCGACGTGTATAATGTTTAAGATAATCCTTTTTTCGGGTCACAACTTTTGAAGTTTTCTAGAAAAACGTGATCATATCTCAATATAAGCTAGCTCAAACCAAAAATGAGACAATTTTTTGCCTACTGTTCAAGAACTGCCGCAGTAACTTGCTTAGGGTAAATTTAGGCAATTATAAAAAACTTTAAAAAAACAATTACGTTTTATTTTAATTCGTTCGTTTTAGTTTATTATTACACGACCGCAATGGAGTAATCTTCTTTTTTAAATATTACACATACTGGAATACCTATTAAGTGTTATTAATATTAATTTACATCTTTATGAATGAATAGTAATAATCGTGCATCTGTACTATCACTACCGTGTTTCAACACTCATTAATAATTGTAAGAGGCGCCGGTAGTTATGAAGGTATCAAATCAACTAGCAAAACAACCTTCTCTTCAACCCACCTCAACTGCATGTAGGTGTCTTGAATGTGTACTGCAATTAATATCAAGCAATATCAAACAACGATATATCTTCAAGTAGCAGCCGAATGTTTGTTTAATCTATCCTCATACAATCATAGAGCAGATAGTGTAAATACCTGAACAATTTTCCATAAGATAGTAAAAACTAAATTATTTTATAACAGAAAACGTTAATAAATTTTTTTACTGTCTTCAAGCTTGAAAATGAAACTTTTGATTCTTTGAAACTCTTAGAATCTCAAAATTTCGAAATATGTACTTATAACTTTTTAAAAGTGAAAATAAAATGGATTGGTTATAAATAGTTACAAATGTGATTAAGTGTCTACAAAAACTAAAAAAAAGTTTTCAACTGATATTTTGAACAATCCCCCTAACAGTAAACTACTCCAAGCTTGTTTCTATTCTATTCAAAACGATGTTTATCTAAAGGTTTAGTAAGAATGTCAGCCGCTTGATTAGTTCCATCGACATGTTTAAGATTGAATGCCATCTCAAAGTTTTTTTCACATATATAAAATACCAGTGCACTTCAATATGCTTGGAACTTCTATAGAATTCCGGATTTCTTACCAATTTAATTGCACCGGCATTATCAAACAGTAGAAATGTCGATCGCTCACCACATTCAGATCTGGAAAGTATCCGTGAAAGACATACAGTTTCATAGCTGCGTCGCTGCTCGTTATAAATCCTGTTACAGTTGTTGAAAGACCAACTTATCTTTGCTTTGGACTGGACCAAGTAAATACCTCTCTAGCATGAAGGCATTAGATTACACTGGTTGATTTTCTTGTTCCGAGATCACTTTATGCTATAATTTTCTAGTTTTTCACTTTCACCGTACCAAAATCAGCAGTACTAGCAAGATACATAAAAACAGGTCTCTCTCGATTCCAATCTTTTCTACGTTGTCTAGCACGTACAAATGCCACATTCTTTAGTTTGTACTATTTTTGGTTTAATTTTCATAATCGATTACTTTATCTATAAGGTCCTGCTATTAGTATTGGATAAATGGAAAAGTTTTGTAGGTTGTGTTATATCCAGACGTTCAAACACCTTTATTATAAACACCTGTGTGTCGTGTTAAACACAGTTGTACTGGTGTACGTTAAAGCTTGGGCCTGTAACGAATGTTTTAAAAACAAATATTAAGGAGATTGTGTGTACTTCTAAGACCCCGTGAAGATGCCTAAGCCTTTTCGGAAGGCGTGCAATCTGAGAATTGCTCTTTCAATTATGTAACATGGGTCTTGGTTAGTTTTCCAACTGAGCTATCGCGATGCGTTAATTTAGGAATAAAATTATATTATTAGCTAATCTTGGATCAGCTGTTGGTTGTATTGACGTTTTAAATACATATGGACCATCAAGTACGCGTTTGATTATTACATGAATCTGAAGATATTGATTGTGAACATTATCTATCACACAGGATTTAAATTTTATCGTCCATCATTACTGTTTGGTAAAGTAGTTTATTTCGATTAATAAAGTAAGTGACGTTTTAATGGCTGCTAATTTCTTGTTTATGATCTGAATTGTTACAAATATGTTGTGCAAGTTTAATACCTTATTGAGTTGAAATAATAAATATATTTAGGTGCATCATTAAATTTTCAATATTTTGAAATTTCATTCAGAGTTAATTATTAGTTGTTTAACAAATTAGTTTGTTAATTCCTGGAAATTTTTCTTTTGAAGAAAGTATCATATAATGCGGAACCAGTTGTTTTATTAAAGTTAAGTTGAAAATGCATAAAAATATTTTGGCATGCATACGTTGAAGATGATTACCATTGTTACCAGGTTTATACCAAATGAAAAGTTAACGCAATTAATTTATTAATGATTCTAGATTGACTTTAAGTATTTTAAAAGTTTATTGTGCATCCGGAAAGTATTCAAATCTGAAAACTGATAGGGCTCATACAAATGATATGCGCCTCATTAATGCTACTAATTATATTAAATGAATGAACTCTGCCGTTATTTTAAATCTAGGTTGGGCTATTAAGAATCATTCTTGTAAATATCTTATTAATTTCTCTAATTAAAAATCAAAATTTATTTAATTTGCAAAATAAAAATACTTTATTGAGTAATGCCATTATTAGTTTTGAATGAGTTACACAAAATATCGAAAGTCAGGAAGTTCTAATTCTTCTAATATTATTATTATTATTGTTTATCTTGGATCAAAAAAGTGATCCTATTGTAAGTACTAACTGTAAGCTTCATTTACAGGCGTAGTTTCTTCTAGTGAAAACCACTACAAAGTGTCCTCGGGGTGTTTGTTTTAGTGTGCTGGACATAAAGTTTTACCTTTTTCCTTGTGAATTGTTCCATCCTTTTGTAGGGGTGTTAGAGGTAGTAACTCTTTTCCTTCCTCCTTTCCACTTATTTAACCAAGAAAACGACGAACCTATGACCACTTTTGTGCCTACTGCAGGGGTCATGTCCAAGCTATCTCGTGGTAATGCTAATGCCTCTTTCTAATGTCATTTATCATTTCTCGTTCAGGCTCTCTGCCGTAGTAGGTAATACGCCTTTGACTTACCAGAGCAAAAGATAGATAAAAGAGTTTCAGTTCCATCATTAATACTCCAAGGTAAGATAAATTGAAAGTGAATTGTCTAATCGCTGCGATAGTACGCATTACTAACGCTAGGTCAGGCCGAGTTGCAATATCTAAATACATCAAGGTACCAGCTATTTTGTGATATGGAACCTTACCATCTACACATATATCATTTTCAGCTTCCTCTGAAGCAGAGTAAACGTGTCAAAAATTTTCTCTTGGCCTAGAAAAATGCTGTCACAAATTTTCACAATTCTACTACCTTACATGTGATTTTCAAATGCTCCACCCGAAGGTACTACATTGGCCAGAAGGCGAGTTTTTGTTGCCTGGAAATTTAGAATTTTGCCGAACCCTTGCCGTTCCAGGCAAGGTAGGGATCTTTAACGTATGTGACAACACTCACACACGATACCTCCATTTAACCTCTCATCCGAACGAGGGCGTAATTTTGTGAAAAATGCTCACCTGCCATTTTTCAAGCAGTCAGCCGTGTCGGGATTCGAACCCAGGACCTTGGGATCCGTAGTCTTACGCTTACTACATTGATCCACGGCGACGCCTCACAATTCTACTACCGAAAAAAGAGTCAAAGCAACCAAACACAATTTCAAATTCGCTCATAGTTGCCAGAAACATCGGTTTTAGTTTTTCGTTCTCCGACAACTAAGCCGTTATCTAAATAGAAAGCAATGTACAGTTATCAAGGTCCTTTTAACAATTAAACACGGGTGCGCCGAACTTTCAGCCAATTCAAACTTTGTACCAAAAGTTTTAATGCTGGTACGATTAATGATAAACGCTGTCAACAGTTTTTCACTTAAATCCTTAACTTCAATCATTGTATATACACATCCAACTAGAATAACATTCTCGCATTTTGTAGCGTCGTTTTGCACCGCATAACCATCCAGTGCTCTATTCAAAAACCATTAAGATTATTGACCATTTAGTTCACCGTCACTTCAGAATTTTTAAGTATTTAGGATTTTCAGGATGTTCGTGATTTTCAGGATTCCTCAAGATTATTAAGACTTTCATGATTTTCAGTATTTTCCATATTTTCAGTATCTTTGAAATTTTCAGGATTGTAGTTGATTTTCAGAACTTTATAAAATTTAAGAATATTCAGAATTTTTCCGATTTTCAAGATCGTTGAGATTTTTCGGATATTTTTCAAAATTTTCTGAGTGTTTATAATTTTTAGGATTCTCGGTATTTTCAAGATTTGTAGCATTTTTAGGATTTTCATGATTTTTAGGGTTTTTGAGGTGTTTCCGGATTTCTGAGGAGTTTCAGGATTTTCTGAATTTCAAGATTTACAACATTTTAAAGATTTTCGCTATTTTCAGAATTTTCGGACATTTTAGGATTCTCCAGATTTTCAAAATTGTCACGATTTTCTGTATTTAAATGATTTTCATAATTTTCAGACTTTGTTGGAATTCTCACGATTTCAGGATTTTCAATATTTTCGGTATTTTCAAGATTTTTAACGCATTTTGAAAATTTTCAAAAATAGATTTTAAGGATTTTTACTAACTATTATACCAAAAGGTATTCTAGGATTAACTTCCTTAAATTCATATCAATATGTTACTGTAATTTTTTATTAAAGTGGCAAGTCAAAATGAAATTTTTTTGAACAAGCATACTCACACGTCTAATTAAGCCACCATACGTTGCGTCAACATAACTAGAAGATAAAAAACAGTTGGTTAAATATGGCAATTTTTACTTTGTGTATAAATAAATAATAGAATGTTAATTGTGCCCTTGTTGCGCAATGGTTCTTTCTTAGACACACGCATACTTTTAGTAAAATGAAATTATAACAGAATTTTTCCCAAACCTAAATGATAGTTTCAAATCGAGCTAATAATTGAAAGAAGGAAAATATAATGTCTAGGACAGGATTGGAACCTGTGACATTCAATTGAACCACCGAGACCGGTGAATTCAAATTAACTACGGGGATAGTTCAATACTAACATGTTTAGAGATTGTAAGTAGCGTTTATACAATGAATTTAAAAAAATCACCATTAACATTAAGGCATGATTTAATTATACAGATATTTATTTGTTTAAAAAACGTATTTGTGAAGTGCCCGGTATTAAAGCGTTATGATTACATAATTTAATGACCAAAGAATCGTGTTTAAAAATAAGAATAAGAGTATTTACTATGTTCTGCGCGTAGGAGGGCGTTTTTCGAGGAAAGTTCATCCACATTTTATTACTAAAGCTATGCGTATAAATTACGTGTATATACATGAATATATTCTAGAAAATTTTTATTTTGCAATCAATAAAAGAATAATGTTTAAAGTTTTAGTGGAAAAACGCATTTAAATTTCATATAAATATCCTTTGAAATTTGAAATAGAATGTTTTAAACACATTGGAACGTTTGACAATTTTAAAACTTATGTTAAGATTAAATAAAGTTGTACTAACAATAATTGCGAATATCGAGTTTATATTCCAAGAAAATTTTAATGAGGAGTATTTAGTAAGAGATTGTTGTTTTGAAATCACAACGATAGTCTGTCTTTCCATGAATTTTAGGTTGAAAATTGTTCGATGATGTCTACAGGACACGTAAGTGGAAGGGAGATCGCATTTAAATACGGTGGAATTAAGTTTCGCTTTTTTTCGATTTAATTCGCTCAAAACATAAGTGTGAAATTTTATTTAGAATTATTGAAATATTTAGTTAAAGATTTGTAAATAACATTAAGTCAACTTATCTGTGTTTAAAATTTATAGTCGTGCACAATTTCTTACGTAAGTAACAAATCTGGTTTGTTTGATTGTTAAGTTTTAAACAACAAATTTTAATTAGGAGTTCTGGTGTTAAAGGGAACAAAAACTCCTGGTGTGAACTGAGATAAAAGACTACTTTCCTGGTCAATAGCATAATGATCCTGGTGTAGAATAAAATTTAATGTCAGAATAATTTAAATTTTGAGTGTTATACATAGTAGACAAAAATTTTGTGTGAAGCAATTAGATGTCATGTGTATAAGAAGTCTGTTTGTAAAACCAGGTAAGCTGGAGATGGGGGTGTTTTTTGAGAAGATTCAAATGAGATACCGATTAGAATGTTTATTTTATAATGTGTTAGAGTGAATAAGACGAGCCTAATTAAAGTCAAGTTATTCATGTGATAAATTTTTTAATTTCGTAATAGATAACAAGCGTCCTTGTTGAATGTATGGTTTTCTTTTAGTTTCATTATTATTGTAGGTGTAAATTTGATATTCATAGAATACCCGTAAGAGGATTTTATATAGGGAGTTTAGTTTATTGTGAAGATCGACACATTTTAGACTTAGATAATGTTAAATAGTTTTAATTTTACCGGTATTTTACTACACTGATCAGTTGGTACGATAATGGACTTATTTATGAAAGATTTAATAAAAATAGGTGTGGTGATTTATTACACAAAAAGACAGTAATGTATAAATATTTTGAGCATGTTGATTTACGAACTGAGTGAGAAATAGGGCTTTTTTATTAGTAACGTAATAGAAAATTTGTATACAACTTTCAATTTTAATTTGTAAATTTATTTGTAGTAGAATTCTTTTGTAATTTTATTCCACACAGGTTGGAGCAGCATCTGCCAAACTTGGGCAAAGCTGGAAAGAAATGGAGTTCTAGGTGACATTTGTCATAATTCATTTCAGGATTTGTCGTTAACACTGCATTTTTGAGGTTTCAGCTGAAACAGCAGGAAATATTAAAATGGTCACACGTTGAGGCGCCGCTGAAAGGGTGTTGTGGTAAGCCCCGCATTAAGGCGTCACTAGAAGAGTGATGTTGTAAGCTCCACGTTGGAGCATCTCTGAAAGAATGCTGTTACAACGCCTCTCTTTGGGGAGTTACTAGAAGGGTGCTGTGACAATAGCCCCACGTTGGGCGTCACTAAAAGGTTGCTGTGACAACGCCGTTTGTTGAGGCGTCACTAGAAGAGTGCTGTGATACAGATACAGCAAATTTTAAAATTTGAAATTATTCACTTATCTTCCTTTCTAACTTTGCCTGGCTAGTGCAACAGAATAGACGAGTTTTCAAAATATAATCAAACAGCAATATTAAAGCATTTATATGGTATGAAAT
Source organism: Platerodrilus igneus (assembly GCA_036346225.1). Lineage (NCBI taxonomy): Eukaryota > Metazoa > Arthropoda > Insecta > Coleoptera > Lycidae > Platerodrilus > Platerodrilus igneus. Next base: position 12,852,671 of record JARFIW010001380.1, read on the forward strand.
ATTTTCTCTCATACAAACGCGTACGTAACATTTACAACATCGTTTCTTTCAAACATAAAATAATTTCTAAGAAGTACTTATTATAAAAAAATGTTCCTTACCTTATTTTAAATTTACAGAACCAAATTTCTTCTTTTATGGATATTTTACCTGACTTTGATTATTCCCACACTTCTAAGGTTTGTTTTGGCAAAAACAATCCTTGAGAGATAATCTTTTAAAAGGTCAGAGTGTTTCGAATTCTGAATACAAACTTTCCTTTTTTTAAATTTAAGAATCGAATGAATGACCGTTTTTAATAGACGCTTCCTTATATATACAAATTATTTATTTCTAGAATGTTGTAGTATTTGCGCGATTGCATTTCCAATAATTTACGCCGATCTTACGTATTTTTTTGAAAATCCTTATTAGCATTCAAAATAGTTAAGTTTTATTACCTCGATATCTCGTTCCAGTTATTAGTAACGTGCACGGTTCGTCCTACTCTAACGCATATACGATTATTGTGGCGTCGTATACTAATGCGAAAAAAAATCCATTTTTATCGGTTATTTTATGGATTTTATGGATTTTTCAATGTTCGTGTCGCTTCTTGGAATAAACGTTTATTTTATTAATTAGTCCATACGAATTTGACGTATTCTCCAGAAACTTCTTTTTTAATTTCGTCTATTCCAGAAAATTCTCTATTTAAAATAAATTTATGTAATCCACATGGTAATTAATTTAAACTTTAATTGCTTGTTAATGCAAAAAGGGTTGCATTTTATAGAAATATTTGTTTTTACGGCAAAACGTGTTTCAGTACACAAAATTAATATTAAAATTGGGGTTTTATATACACGATGATTGATTGTAGTTTTTATGCTAAATGCGTAAAGCTAACACTATTTTAAGTTATTTACAGCAAATGAAGAACATGTTTATATGCATCGAAAATGTATTGATAACTAATAAGTGAAAATAAATGGCTTTGTATTTATCCCAAAATAATCAATTTGCGTTCGCATTGCATGCGTTTCCAGTATATCTTAACGATTAATTATTTTTACTATGCTGCTTACATTATTTGCTATGTATTTACAATACGCCTATATCATACAAGGTGATTATTTATACACGCCCAATTGCATTTTTCGCTTGTACATCATTGTATAAAAGTACGCTTGTATTATACAGGGCGAAACCATGAATTTACAGAAATTTCTATTTTTTCCGGATTCTTTTATGTTTTGGTAGGATTTATGTATAGAATTTGGGTTTCAATGATCTCTCGTGGCCTTTTAGCACGTCAAAATATATATATATATATATATTGATGTGATGAAAAAGTCAGGAGAGGTCATGAAAACCCAAATTCTATCAATAACCCCCCCAAGAGAAGGAAACGGAAAAAAATTGAAATTTCCAAATATTTAATGCACTACCCTGAATAAATTAATGGTTGAAAGATACCATAAAAAGCATATTTCATTACACTCAACAAAAAAGAAGTTCTGTATTTAATTGTGTAAAGAGTTTAACGCTTTATCTAAATAAAGCCTTCTATCTAAATAAAAACGAGTTTTCATTCTAAATGCAAAGTCATTTAATACATCCGCGTAAAAACTATATCCATATTATTGTATTTGCAAACGATAAGAAAGCAATTGCGATTAATTTTTCCGTGTATTACGTAGTAAAACGAGTTTTATTTTAAAATAGGTACGTTAGTTATTGAAAACGTAATCCGTTAAATTACTGAAATCTGTGTTTTTATTAGAATGCAAAGCAATTCAAGCTTGAATTATTTATGTAATAAATTTTCTCTGTGTAAAATATGCGTTAAAACAAAGCTCACCTTCCGTGTATATAAACAATATCAATTTGTTGCATTTACAAAGCCTAAGAACAAGCCTTTTATTAACTAAATTGACTTCCGTAGATGTATAATATCAAAAATAACATTTTAAAAGTTTTTAAATAAAACCAAATTCTATAATTTTCGGGTACTTTATTAATAGATAAATTCGTTATCAACTACTAAAAAATGTTATATAAATAGCCATTTATGAATAAACGCCCTATTCAAGGAACCCGCGAAGTGCTGTACAATGAGAAAGAGAGAAACAGCAGATTAACTTCATACGTTAGAACGAGATTGAAAACGCCTTGCGATGCTCGTAAATCATATCGGCCGCGGTAGCTAGATACCAATTAGATCATTAAAACCGTGGAATTTGTGGAAATACTGCATCACCAGGGTGTAATGTTCTAAATGGATCAGGAAGGATCTCGAACGATGACGCATAAAGATAATTTTGTATATAAAACCGAAACTTGACTAAACCGATTCATTCCTGTTTTCATTCCTTCTGAAGTCAAGCAATATGTAACGTTGAGTAAAGATCGACCATGAAGAGTTGCAATGAAACGTAAAGTTTGAAATAGTTTTAGGAGTAACATAGAAGAGCAACTGCTAATTATAATCTATCGAGAATGATTGCACTTTGCAATCGGATATCTTTACATTAAGACTGATTGAAAATGGAGATTTGAAGTAGAAGCAGGAAGTATTCAATGCTGTTAATTACAATAGAAATGATATTTTTATAGAAGCGCAATAAAGAAGTATCAATAATATCAATTACAAGTTTAATTTTTGTTTTTTATTTTGTAATTTAATAGTAAATTAAGCTAGAATAAGATTCTAATTTTATAAAAATTATTATTATCTGTCTGGCGTCATTGCCCAATTAACTGACAAACTGGATAATAAAGGATAGGTAAATTATCCACATAAAAATTAAAAAAGATTTTGTATCTTGCGTAGGAGATGTTTGAGTTCTGTGTTTGTTAACAAGAATGAGGGGAGAATTATTTTAATACCTAAGCAATCAGTGGAAAAGATTTTTTATCTAAGCTTAATCTGTAAATTGTTTTTATAAGCGTTATTTATTTTGCATGTAAGATATTCTTTATATAATGTATATAAAAGAAAAATGTTTTCGATTGCTTAGACTGTTTCTTGAAATTTATGTTTCGTTTACTTTCGATAAAATACACAACATATTTTCCGCTGAACTAGTCAGGCAAGGAAAAGAACACGGTAAGATAGTGATTTTATATTTTATGTTTGAGTTTAGCCTCCCGGACCAATATAAGAATGCAATGGATGCTTGCTGAATAGAAAATGTGAATTCTTACCTCATTTTGCCCTTTTCCTCTTTTGCTAGTTCAGGGACAAATATGCTGTGGACCTTATGAAAATGAAATGAAAAAAAGAAATATCAATACTCTCTGTATGTTTGTTATGGTTTGTTTAGCATTCTTCTTAATCTTTTTTGGGAATGAAACTACTCATAGTTTTTAAAATCTATTTTATTTACGTTTCAATCCATGACCTAGGATCGTTGTCAAAATAATAAAAACTTTATGACATAAATGTCAAACTTGAAGTTTTTATTATTTTGACAACGATCCTAGGTCATGGATCGAAACGTAAATAAAATAGATTTTAAAAACTATGAGTGGTTTCATTCCCAAAGAAGATTAAGAAGAAATATCAAGAAACATTTATGAAGAATCTTCAATACATTCAAAACATCTTTCTTTTACACGCATTATATAAGAAATCTACACACACAGGTATATAAAAAGCTTACAAATACAATTTACAGCTTAAGTTTAGAAACAAACAACATTTTAACACTACTACATATTAAAACAATTTTTACCTAATCCGTGTTAATAATTAGAAAACCCCAAAACATTTCGTGAGTAAGAAAATTTTCTTTAAAATTTTTATGAATAATTTAAATATGCTTGTATTACCCCGCCTGAGTGTAGCTGCTAAGCGACGTAGAGAAGAAATTTTTGTAAGGGTCGAAACACCTCGAACTCCGACCTCAAAATTGCTAAAATCAAACTATTTATTCACAAATAATTTTTTATACGCAAAATAAAAACTTAGACTATCTTAATCTACTTAAAAATACATGAATTGTCTCTGTAGGTTTAAAACAAAGGTATACTTGCGTTTTAGACTTTTTATTTTCTTGCTGGTATTCTTATCTTGGTGACCACCTGTTTTTGCTTATAATTGCTATCCATCGGAATTAACTACTTCGAAAAATTCCTGGTTTCAAACTTTTAGATCTCCATTTTACTCAATCTTCATCCGTCGAAGTATCAGTTTACAAAAGTTCATTTATTTTTAATAGATTAAAAATAGCCGGTGACCTTGCACCAAGATAACTTATTATTTATATTGGAGCAATAAATTGTGGTTTCACTCCATAAAATGACAATGACCGAATATCGACTACTGACTTATATTCAAAACTTGAATGTTAAATCTTGAATTCTGAATGAATGAATAAACGCCGCTCCTCATTAATTAGCGTCTTTATATAATAAAATTCTAAATACGTCATAGGTCTTAAACCTACTGATTACATTTTGGAAGTCCGAGTCATCCTCATAATGTAACAATTCACTGCGATTTTGCATTTTATTATCTCTAACCAGCTGTCAGTTTAAAATTTATGGCGGTTGTAAAAGTTTTTCTTCCTTTATTAATGAATTCTTCTTTATGAACTTTTGTAATAATTATAGCCATTAAAACTCGTTATCTTATTTGTTTTATAGTCTTTCTCGATGTTATCTCGTTCCGCGAATCTATGTGTATTCGTTGACAGAAAATAACTAACTGTTCTTTGCCTATTCACAAATGGTTTATGGCTTTCAGAGCACTCGAAAGAATGCGAATAAGTGCAGTACTTTCCATTTTGTATTAAATTATGTATGTTACCTGATATTTCTAAAGAGGATAAATAAATTTAAATTTTAGAAAAGTACGGATTTTTCTTTTGTATTTTCGCCGGCTAGAACTTGTTTTAAATGATATTTTAAAGAAGATCATTTAACATCGAAGTTATTTAGTATTCTTAAAGAGAATGAATGCAATAAAACTGATATCTTTCAGGAGAATAAATATTTACATACGGATTTTAAATCAATGAATGCTTGATTAGGCTTCATTTTTAAATGGTATGTCACAACATTATACAGCGTTTTATTTTACATGGGATTCTATTTTATGTGCTAAGAGAATACGCTTATCGTACTAAAATATTATACAGGGTTAAAATTCAATATTGGAAAATTTAATTTTTGGTCTGCTTTCTCACAGAATGTGGTGCTCAATTATCGCATGTATAAGATTTTTGAAAATTTTGGACAGGAATTTTTAATTTCTTTTAAACGTTTCTAATAATATATTATTTGATCTTATAAATATCATAACCACACATCAGTTTAATCAATTTTTTAAAATTTTAAATATTGGACAAAATGCATTTTGAAGATGTTTGATACTCATTTGATATTCAAAGAGGTAATTAAATTCTGTCAGGCAACTGCAAATTTTTTAAACTTTAGGCAAATTGTTTGTTATAAAGAAAATTTTAGCTACGTAGTAATTTAGTCCCTTTTGAGGAAGATTGTGCTATTGATTTTATCTTGAATATAAAAAATTGGTGAATGTTAAATCTACTTTATACGTTACAAATAGTATATATAAATTTAATATGTTGGTAAACCTTTATAAGTTTATTTTATAACGTATTTATGAATAATAATTAATTTATTTTTGAATGGAAGCAAGTAGATTTCTGTTCTATTTAAACATTCATTAATAATCATCAAGATTAGAAGCAATTTCCTATTAAGAGTCCAAGTATTTTGCAAACGCACAACCTTCTCCTCAACCCACATGGAGTGTATGTAGGTGTCATGGTTGTTTTGTGCAATTAATTCCATTCTAAATTTAACAATGGTTTATTTTTAAGAACAACTGAACGTTTTATCTTTTCTCATACATTCACGAAACAAGCACTTTATTACCACTAAGTGCATCGTTTTCACAGAGTAATAAAAACCACATTATTTTATAGCTATGTAACGTAAATTACAAGTGTACCTGACATTATATTTTTTCCATAACAAAGAGTGCTGTTAAGTGTAGGATCTGAAATGACGTTGTATGGAAGGTGCCTTGATCGCTCCAAAAGTCTTACCCACGTTTCGTTTGCCTTAACAAGATTTTCTTAAGTTCGTATAAAACTTTTGCCAATTAGATCGACCCCAAATATAGTATGCAAAGTGGGTATAAACTCTAAAAGTTAATAAATTTTTAGTAACAGTTTTGTACGAAAAAGAGTCAACGGCATATTAATTCAACCACCCATACGTTTTAGGTGATATTTGTATCTACAAATAAGGATAGGGCAAAAGCTTTATTTTTCTCAATTTTTACAAGCAGATAGAGAGAATGTCCAATATACTCTATGGAAACTATTCTAACGTGATTTTATGCCCCTTATATTAACATAAAAGTCACTAGAGACGAAAGAAAAGCGAAAAAAAGGAAGAAGCTACGAAGGAGAAAAAGTGCTTCACAAATAAAAAGTTTTGAGTATAAAGCAAGTGGAAAATTTAAGTTAGAAGTGGCTAAGTTACGACTGATGAAGTCAGATGGCTAACAGAAGGGGACTTTCTGTAAAGTTGGGCTGGGTATTTGTAGCACAGGTATACGTGTTTTATAAATAAAAAAGAGGTTAACAAAGTAAAAAATTGTATGTAATGGCACTCAGGCATAGCACAAAACTTACAGAAAGATAGAAGCCCACCTTAAGTTGTGGTAATAAGGAAATTGAAAGAATGTGCCGCCAAATTCAAAAGAAATTTAGGACGTTAGAAATTGAGGAGGGTTGCTAGTTTCAAGGGTTTCTCATACAGTTGTATGTCAATTTAAATAGCGAAAAAAAATTAATTACTACAGTTTAGGGGTGCAAAATTGAAAGTAATAATCTATTAGAGCTCTGTATTAGATATGACCTAATTTCAGGTATATTATACAGGGTGATTTATAGCTTCATAAAAATATTTTAACTAATAAAAAAAATAATTATTTAAAAACTAAAATTGAAACGAATGTTTTTAGATCATGTATGAAAGTAAGGAGCTACCCACAGGATGCTCTAATTGAAATTTTTTGGTGGGTGACCTCCAGCATAATGTTATGCTGTAAGACAAGCCTATTCTAAAATGGTTTGCGATTTAAAGTTTTCAAGCCCACGAATTGATGTGTTTTATTATAAGCAATGCCAATGACACAGACGGATGCTTCAAATAATGTTTATTTGTTATCCATTAGTAAACAGCATTTTTTAAGTTTCGATTTAAACAATGGGTGTCCCACTTTATAAATAGAGGGCTTGTAAGACGCTACTTTACAAGCTAGTAACACATGATTGGCGGTTGTAATTCATTTTTGGTGTCAGTGTTGAAAATACCCAATAACACCAGTCATACATTTAAAACGATCAAATGACAGTAAGCATTTGTTGCTATAAGTTTTAATTTCGTACAAAATATCAAAGATTTTGCTTTTGAAAGTAGTGTTTTACAAGCTCGCTACCTGTAAAGAACAACACCTATTGTTTGTATTGAAACTCAAAAAAAAACAGTTTAATAATGAGTGACAAATAAAATTATTTGAAGTGTCCGTCGGTGTCATTAGCACCGCTAATAATGAAACACATCAATTTGTAGAGTTGCAAAGTTTAAATCCCAACCATACCATAGACTTGTCATACAACATAAACATTATACCGAAGGGAATTTCAATTAGAGTATGCAGTAGTTAGCCTCCTTACTTTAATCCGTTTCAATTTTAGTTCTTCAAAATAATTTTTTGTGCAAATACCAATATATTTCTCATTCTTAAGCATCAGTTAAAATCTCTCAGTATAACAGAAATTGAATCAAAATGAAATTGAATAAAACAGAAAATATATTTGACTATGCAAGTGGATAAATAAATATATTGTAACAAAAACTTTATTTACACAACCAACAGTTTTTACTATCAACCGATTACACAGGCCTTTTTAACTACTCGTAACTACAATGAAATTCTAGCGTACTTAGGACAATTTATTCCAATTAATCGCTAACAGTACTGTACTAACTTCTTTAAAGCTACAATGCTGGATTCTTAATTACTACTAGACGCACTAATAATTGACTATCGAAGCACTAACTGTTAACTTATATCGATTACAACACTAATTTATATCACATACTAGAGATAGTTATTGTAACACTGGGTTAACACTAATTTATTTGACGATTTTATAACTAGTATTCTAATCAAAGCCTGAATCGGAACCAAACCAATACCCTGTCATATTCACTAAACAAAGGTAAAGGTAATATAGCTAATCGCGTGCTTACCCAGAGGGTGTAATCGGTTTCACAGAAATTACAAACAAAATATTTAATTAGCTTACAAAATGGCAATGCAAATTATTTATAACCCTGCTTACCTTGGAATTTTAGCAAATTGGATAACTAATGATTATTGTTCATTTTCTCAGGGTTATCTTAAGCGTGGGTTCTCAACGTCTCTAATATATATTCTTGTAGTGAAGTCGTTGATTGTTTACTAGAAACGTAAACAGAAACATAAACAACTAAAGAAAAGAAACTTAGATAAGGTAAAACTCCACTAAATTATCTATAACGCACTTTCCGTACTATCACCTTAAGGTAGGGTAGCTACGAACAGAACGAATCATGACGGCTCGTACTTTCTAACTTTTAAACACGCGCGCTTATACGTAGCGTGTTCTGATTGGTCATAAAAATAACATGTCCGTTTCGTAACCGTGTAAACTGTCTACACCATAAAATTACATAACAATAAAGAATAATTCTTTAAACATTGCCGAGGAAGTTTACACCACATTTATAATGCGTAATACTCTATATAACTAGATTACACACGTATGTGCAATACCACTAAGTTAATTATACAAAAATTTCCTAAACATAATTATTTAGCAGCTTTGATTGTGATGCATTTTTAATGCGCAATAATCGCGACAACGCTTTAAAAAACTAAAAAAAAAGGAAAAAGTCTTTTTGGACATGAGTGCATACACACGAGACACTTATATTCTAATAATATCTTTAGATGCCACTTGTTTTTGAACCGTAGCAATCATTGCGATATCAGGAAACAGAATAAGTAGTCTCCCGATCATCGGGCTACTTTATCTAGACGCCTAAGACTCTTGTTCGCTAGCTCACCAACCGTACAATGGCAAATATGAAACTTGATACTTAAAGCTAACACTTAATTTTCAACATAAAAACTTAAACAGAAAATTAATTTTTTTTTACATGACATTAAAATGCATACTAATTTTTCAAATACCCTTAAGGTATTCTTTTAACTCAAAACACATTAAAAGTACTGGCTTACTAGCAAAGGTAAAAGCAAAATATGTTTCAGCAATAAAAACAATACGTTAACAAATTAGCCAGTAATACTACATTAATGATAAATAAATTCTATTTACTATTCCTACCCTATCAAAATATAAATCTAAAGGGCATCAACTACAAAAGATAACTCTCAAAGATATTTTCAAAGAGAAAGATACTTAAGTAATATAAGATTTGCAAACACCAATTGGACAAGGTAGAATCTCAAAGATATTTTTAGAGAGAAATATATATCCAAAATAGTTTCGAAGAGAAAGATAACAGATGATAGTTTATGGTTCGGGGGCCCTGCCCTTGGCAAGTCACAACGCTCCTCCTATTATATATATATATATATATATATATATATATATTGATATGATAACGCCGTACTCTGTGTTTTCTAATCAAATTTAAATCTCACTAATTTTATTATTATGCTACGGCTAGCCCTTTATAATTTACACAGAGTGCACAACGTTACGATGATCAATGTTTCTCTTTTCCACCCCTTTATGATTACCTATTTGTTTGAATTATAAAACAAAGTCAATTAATTTCATATAATGAAAAGCAATATTATTTACAAGTTTCGAAAAATATTAAAATACACTCCTCAATCAATCAATATCCTATGTATCATTTACCCCAAAATTTATATGCTTTGAAATCAATTTAAAGTTACCAAAAACAACCTTTTTTACCAAAGAAACCTCGAACGTTCTAGATCCCTTTATTATATTACGTACTTTTAACGTATGCAATGTTTGTTGCTGAGTTCGTTACACTTTTTATATAAATTGAATAAATTCAGGATTGAAATTTAAATAGAAAAAAATATCTTAAAACTTATTAGATCTGACCTGCTACAGGTTGTTCTTCGGATTGTGGATCAACAGCCCTTTATTGTCCTCATTCATCTATCACTGCTCTGTTTAGTTGAACTCCTAGTTTTCCATAAATTACTTCGTGCTTCTTTATTGATTCTCGCAACTCAAAACTGTACCAGAATTGTACCAAAATCGTCGACGCTGATTTGAAATATTATATTAATCCATTTAAAATATCCCCACATTTGAATTATTATATCTATCAACACATTTAAAGAATTATACCATCCATTCGAATTATAAAAAAAATGTACCATCCATTAGAAATATACACACCTTCGAATTATCCATACATTCGAAAAAATTATCAACCAATTAGGAATGTTATACCATCCCTTCGAAATATCCACACCTTCGAAATATTATTAACCAATTAGGATTATAAAAAAATGTACCATACATTCGGAATTATTATCAACCAATTAGGAATGTCATCATCACATTAGGAGCTGTTAAACGGCAAAAGAAGTCTTCATCATTGTCGCACTATTATCACTTGATATATTTTATTAAATATTTAAAATTACGTGTGACTTTTTGATTCACAGTGGCGCAGCTTTGCCCTGCTTGAGTTAAAACTGAACTCTCTTATCATTGCTCGCTGTTAAATATAAGCTCTTCCCCCTTGCATGTGGGCTGGGTTTTCAACAAGTTTCGTAGATATCTTAACCAATAAGGTCTTTGTATTTCGTGCATCTTGAAGTGGTTTCTGATGTAATATACTTAGCTTTCCGTGCAATGTGTTTATTTGATACCTTATTATTCGCTATCTTGACCATACGTTGTTTTGTTTAGATATTGCGTTTTCCATAATTAAACCAAAATACATGATGTAACTTCAATTCCACTTTCGTTTATTTATTTTTGAAACTGCGTTTTCTTATCAAAATGTTTATTATTTCTGCGTAATTGCGTAAAGCCTTGTTGGGTTTTATCTCTTATCTTCGTATTATATTATAACTAATTAGAACACTTCTCAAAGCATGTTTAATTACATTTACTATCATTTTCTCTGAATAAGCGTACTTTTACTGAAAGATATTCTTACTTTGCATTACTTAATAAAGATCTATATACCGAGTGTTGAATACTTGTTATTTACCTAATGTATGAATTACCTATTTTCCTGCTAAATAGAGTACTATTGTTGTAAGATATGCTTATTAGCATTGTTTAAAGCTAACTATGATCTATATACAATATGTAAATATTTACTATTTACATAATATCCAAATTACTTAATTTTCTGCTAAATAACTGCAGTTTTCTTCTTCCTATTGCAATTTATGGTTACTGCACGACCTTTGCTACTCAATACACCCCTAAACAACCCCTTATCACAGCAATATATATATATATATATATATATAAAACTTAAAGGGACTACCGAGAGATAGAATGATCTCCTAAGATCCTCAAAATAAATTTCTTTCGCGTGCCATCCAGAAGAAGAGGTTGCGGTAGGCGGCAACCGTTCCTGTGAACGGCATGACCAACCAGCAAAAAATGTGGATGCAGACCTTACACCCCTGCGTTGATTAAGAGAGGTGCTACGTGCATTGATGTAGCCTAGAAATAAAAACCAAAAAAGGAACGACCGGGCTCAATCGGCGAGTGGGCGGGGTATAATACCTACACTTATACCAAATTAAAGAAAAGATTGAAATAAATAAAGAAAAGTTACTCACACTCATAACAACAAATACCAAAAAAAAAGAATCCTATAATTAACCAAAATATGTACACACAATCAATAATTAACGAAAAAATTAATTAGAAAACGCTTCAATTACTGCCTGATATTTATATAAATTACAACAAACATAAACACAGTTTGAGTATGTGAGCATAAACAGTATATTTGATCATTTTATATCTAGGGTATTGCCATACCAGACATCAAACTTTAGTTTAGTACTCATAATATTATGACACGTCACATAGGCTCTGGTAATGTTAAAACAACTAACCTACAGTTGTAAATATAACTGCAACAACGTTTTCAAATATGCCAGCAAGTCTTTAAACCATTTTCACATTAATAAGTAGTATATTTTTAGTTATTTAAAAGCAAATAGTGATGCATTAATATAATGGCAATAAATACTAAAATAGTTCAATCATTTTCGTAGATAAGAATTAAATTTGGAAATGCATGAGCTTAAACCGAAAATCGCAACCGATATGGTCTCAATCGTAAATGATGGAGAAAGAAAACACTCACCTTTGAAGTTGCCGACCTTGGGGTTGAGTCACTAGCTGGTCCACGGCAACGAGTAGGTGGGCCTACACCCATAAAGAACGTACTTGACCTCCCATTACAGCAAGAGACGACCATTCATCGTGGCTTGAAGGCCACCGGAAGAAGCTAGAGCAATTACCAGTCAAAATTAATTTAATTTCGACGAAAAATACAATTTTCAAAAAACCCTTAATACTGATCACGCCGTATTGCGTGCGCGAAATTTTCATAACGAAAAACGGAAACACCAAACATTTCTACATGTGTCTCCGTTGTGTAGATTGGAAATCAAATAAAATCAATTTTGTTCAGCCAGTGACCAGAGTTCAAAGTAATATTTCTATTCAGAATTAACCTGGAAACACACAGTTTATATTGGGATAATACGCAGCTTTAATTCGACGAATTCTTCTGAGGGAAGCATAGAAGCAATTATCGGATACTTGGAACACGTTATTGACTATCTGAGTATTGCATAAACTTTACGTTAGGGAATTTTGGAAAGTAGAATTTATTCTTAATTAGCGGAAGTATTTACCAAGTAAAATATACAGGATATTTAATTTATCGAATAAAGTTTCGTTTTAGAAGCAAAGTGGATTTTAGTTGAAAATTATTAACCAGCGTATTTTTTTTTAATTACAAATCGACGATTTTATTTAACCGCTGACATGAAATTTAGATAAACGGATAATTAATTAGCAAAGGATTTAAGTTGAAAATTATTGTAAATATAATAACCACTTATTGCCGAAAATGAACGTAACAGAGGACATGCCCATACATTTGATTTTCCAATGCTCCACCCAAAGGTAATATAATTGGCCTGGAAACAATTCTTTTTTACTTGGAAATGTTGAATATTGTCGAAGACTTACTCTTCCAAGCAAGGTAGGGATATTTAACGTGCGTGATAACACTCACACACTACATCTACATTTTACCACTCATCTTAACGAGAGCATATTTTTGCGAAAAATACTTTCCCACTACTTTTCAAGTGGTCCGTGTAGGGAATCGAACCCGTGGCCTTGGGATCAGCAGTTATACGCGGACCTGTCTGATCCACGGAGCCGCTTGGAGGAGGATCCCCGACACTTGGTTTTTTCAATGCTATACTCAAAAGTACGACATTGGTCAGGAAATGAGTTTTTTACCTACAAATTTTTTATTTTGCAGAACCCTTGCTATTCCAAGCAAGGTGGGGATCTTTAACTTGTAAATACTCCCTGTATGTTTGTTGTGGTTTGTTTAGTATTCTTCTTAATCTTCTTTGGGGATTTAATTTAATTTAATCCCCAAAGAAGATTAAGAAGAATCTTTAACTTGCTTGACAGCACACACGCACATAATCATTTACCCGCGCGCGCACACACACACGTGCACACGCACACGCACACGCACACGCACACGCACAAACACACGCACGCGTACACGGACACGCACACGTACACGCACACGTACGCGCCACCCACACAGGAGCTACGTTTTACCTCTCATCCGAACGAAAGTGTATTTTTATGAAAGATGCTCACCTAACATTTTTCAAGCAGTCCGTGTCGGTAATCGAACCCGGAACTTTGGATCAACAGTTTTACGCGAACCTGTCTGATTCACAGAGCCACCAATCTCGAGACCCAACATTTGGATTTCCAATGCTCTACCCAAAGGTACTACATTGGCTAGAAGGCGAGTTTATTTACATGGAAATTTTGAATTTTACCAAACCCTTGCTTGGCATATCAAGGTAGGGACCTCTAACGTGCGTGACAACCCTCACACACGAAACCTTGTTTTACCTCTCATCCGAACGAGAGCGTATTTTTGTGAAAAATATACAGCTAACCGTTTTCAAGCAGTCTGTGTCGGATATCCAATCCGGAACGTTAGGATCAACAGTCATACACAAACCTTTCTAATCCACGGAACCTCTCGATCTTGGAGGTCATAGAATTGTGCCTTCTCTGCCAATCCACCTACTTAGAAAACGACGTTTAAATCATCTCAACAGTCTCTTGAGAAACTAATGATCTGCCGCTGCCTTTACCCTTATACACCGATCCTGTTGCTAAAAGAGTTGTCATCCATGACGTTATTAGCTTCATTTCGGGTGGTTTCTTTCTATCACGTGTCCTAAACATTCGCTGCACACGAGTCGGAGATTTCGTTTCTGCAAGGCATACAATACATCGGGTCCCAGCTTACCTGCAACAGAAAAACTTGAGTTACTATCATGGGTAAGATTTTTTAAATTGCTATAATCAGGGTAATCATTTATAGACACGGTATAATATAATGTATTATTTTTGTGCTGCAATAGTCATAATTATTCCTTTTATATTATGGAAATTATGCAGTCACGAATTTTAATATAAATAAAAGGTATTCATCCCTTGTTTCACAATACAAAAATAAATAGTAAGCAAAAATCGTTTATTTAAAATTTTTGCCTACTATCTATTTTAAGATATAAAGAATTTAAAATCGGTAATCTATACTGGGCCAAAACTGATAAAGACAAAAGTTAACAAGAATTATTAATAATTTCTTAAACATAAAGTATAAATTAAAATAGGCAATCTTAATTTTAGTTACTATGGCACAAAGCTGAGCTTTAATTTTTGTACTTATTTACATAATAACAATGTTAAAATATTGTAACGAACTTGGATTTACCGTTCTTTATTCGGTCCTGTATAAGCCTGATTATTCACAATTATTTACACACAATCCATAACGCTACAACAGAAACATTCATAACAATTACTACAATGTTTATTAACATTAAATTCCACAATACCATGACGATTAATATATATTTATTGCTAATTCATCTGCACAAGCAATAACTGTTATGTTCTAATTTATATAAATCTTAAACGTATTTTTTTTATCACTCAAATTCAGTTTATATCACTAGTGAATTAATATTTAGACTGATATAACGGTTGGATCGTACTAACTATAATTATTCCAGAATCTTGTAGATCCTACGAAATCATGATCGAATCACCTTTTTTGTTTTCTTGATATCGGTTCTTTAAATACACTCTTGTATCTGTCAATCAATCTATTGTTCATTTAATGGCTTTGTCCCTTTCAGTTTTATTTTATTCTGCGTCGTTATTACAATATTCCATCTTATCTAATAATGTCCTTTATGAAAAATCAAGTCATCTAGAAGTTCATTTACATTTATTCCTATTCGTTGCAATCTCAACCACATCCGGTCGTTTTTCTCAAGATTATAAATCACGTCTTAATAATCTCTTACTAAAAACTTAGTTCGGAAAAAGGATCCAAAAGACCATTTGGGAATACTTCTAGAAAACTGAACACTCGAAATAAGTTTTCACGATGTAGCCCAGACGTTTTATAAAAACAGTGTTAAATTACAATGAAATAAAATAACATCTATTTTGGTTAAAATAAATACAATGAATTTGAAAGGAAATTAGCTGTAATTATGATAATAACAGTTTAATATCAATTAGTAAAATGAATGAAATACGTTACATCCGTGACGTCTATTTCTGTATTGTTGGTTACATTTTTTCTATCTACATTCTTACTGATATTGTCTTATTTTCTATCTTAATTGCTATAATTATGATAATAATAGTTTTACAGTGATTAATAAATCAAATGAAACACACTCTGTAACGTTGTCTAACTTTAGACTATTAGTCGTATTCTTTCTGGCTATTATAATAGTGTTGTAAATACTTTTTCTTTCTTTATTACGCTCAATCAAATTCCATTAAAAAGATTCTATCATAAATTACGTTCGGAAGAAGCTTCTGCCTCATATATCCCAATTACCACTACAAGTTGTTTCATAAGAACATTCCAATAATTCCAACCAGTAGAAAGAGGCATTATCTTTGTACCCAAGTAGGGTGATACAACTGAAGTAACGAACAAAAATAAAAAAAAGTTTAAATTGTAGAGATTGATTCATTAAGAATGTGCAATCCTTAAAGTACAAATCCTAGACACTAAAATGTTACAATTCAGCCCAACCTCCATCATACCAATGTCGCTGGTTGAAATAAATAAAAAATATTAAAGGTTGTTGTATTTTACACAAAAAAGGTACTCTTTTTTTAATTTATGTAACTTATTTGGTTTTCAGTTTAATGTATTTTGCTTATGAAATTTTAATTCTTTTGATTTACAAACTATGCAGATTTAAAATGCAAAAAAAATAACTAATAATAATAACAAACAGTAACGATAACAGTTAAAAAAATTCAAAGTAACTGTTCGAAATATTTATCATCCACCGCAATACATTTTACAATTCGCTTTCTTTGAACATCCTGTATCTCTTAAAAAAGCCATTAGCAGTCATAAAAACATCACTTACTTAATTAATCGGAATAAATGATAAACGTTGAACTACTTTACCAAGCAGTAATGATGAAAGATCAAATTCAAATCTTGCGTGATTGAAGTTGCTCACATTCAATATCTTCAGGCTTTCATTTAGTAGTCGAGCGTGTACTTGATGTTTCACATGTATTATAATCAACAGTTATTCCAACATTAACTAATGATTTTATTACCTTCCTAAATTAGAGCTGCAAACAATGACTACTAATAATAATTGAATGCAAGCGAAGAGATCAATTAAGGAACTAACCAAGAGCCATTTAATAAATTCAGAGAGCAATTCTCATATTGCACGCTCTCCAAAAATGTTTGAATGTCTTCACGAGGCCTTGGAACGTCACACATTCCTCATTAATATTTGTTTCCGGAAAACCCGTTCGTTACGAGTGCCAGTGTAAAAAAATACAGGTACGATTGTGTCTGAAACTGGACACAGATGTTCATAATAAAGGCGCTTTAACACCTGAATATATACCACCCACAATACGTAAAGTATAGCTTGAAAGCTTTTAATTTATCCAATACTAATAATAAAATTTTAGAAAATATAAGGTAGTTTATGATATTTAGATAAAAAATACTTCTATTTAAAGAATAGGGCATTTATACGTGCTGAAGTATATCTACTTTAGATATTGCTCATTCTTATTGAATCACCTTATATACTTCAAGAGTTATATATAAATTTCGACTTAAATAGTTGTGCCATTTTGATTAGTGTCATTAGAGGTTTTTTGAATTGGTAGC
The DNA here is from genome assembly GCA_036346225.1 of Platerodrilus igneus. Taxonomy (NCBI): domain Eukaryota; kingdom Metazoa; phylum Arthropoda; class Insecta; order Coleoptera; family Lycidae; genus Platerodrilus; species Platerodrilus igneus. The sequence goes on from JARFIW010001380.1 coordinate 12,870,263, forward strand.
TACGTTTTTTATTAATTAATGTTGAAAACTTTTAGATAATTTGCTACGTACAGTTTTGACCCAGAAAATCTAGCCGGTAATCCACAGAAAAACTCGGTGAAACACCACACTAAAAATTACGTTTCGAGAAAGCACCGCACACTTCGACTGTATCAACAAAAATGGTTGCTGACTTGCTAAGTAGAACGGTTGTTTGAAGAATGTCCCAGAATGCTGCCGTGTGTGAAATACTTTTTAACCGGGAAGTATCCTGGACACCACTTAATTTTGAAATACGGGGATTACTAGAGAAAAGCCCTAGAAAGATGTTACGCCTCTTGGCTGCACAAAATTTTCAATTTAATATTAGGAATAAGGGATATTGTAATCTGAAAGGGAAAGCTTTATTTTTACATCATTATTATTTTATGTATAAATTAGGTTACTACAATAAAATTGCGGTTTTTCATTCTCACTTATAATCTCGTTGTATGTATTTGTTTAAGCCCGAATTTTTCCAGACTAAAGAAATGTACTGTTATCGCGTTTAGCTAATGAGAAGTGTTTTTATGATGGGAATAATAACGAGTTTATGAGAAAGATACGCTTTAGACAAGGGCTTAAACGTCAACTGTCGTCGTATTGAACGCGAGTGTGCGTTAATTGCAGGAAGTGCACCATTGCATTCCCTCATTTTTGTACAATTACCTTAATAATGCCTTGTTTTCTAAAAGTGTAGGTTCAACACACTTTGCTGTAAGAATATGGACTGAACATAATAAAAATACTGCACAAAACTCTGATCTACCTGACGTGAACGGCGATTTTCCGTAGAAAGCGACGAGCGGCGCATGCCTTGTCTACAGCTATTAAGCAAGGTAAATGCTTAGCATGTTTTTTAATTGCTTTCTTGTACCGTATAACGGCAATAATTTGCGACCACGTTTAAAGCGTAATAAATTACGCCTGAGGTTAACGCAATAATTGACGATGGTATTAGCTTAATAATTGGCGCTCTAACAAATGGGCAGTTTCTACAAATAAAATGCTTAATGTTTGGTAATTGAAAAGGTTAAAAGTTCGCTCTTTCTCTGTATTAGAAAAAAAATTTTATCGATTGCGTCATGCATATTTTATGCTTTAAACTAAAATAATATAAATTTTATTATCTAAACTGGAAATATCTTTTGGTTTCGCATTTAAATGGTGCATTCCGTGTTGTAAATCTTCATAAGTTTTGACACTTTAGAATATACTGTCGGCGAATTCTAGTGACTTTTTGTACACCTTACCTAACCTATTGCATAATACTTTGAAGAAATACAAAATGCCGGTTTTCTTCTATCAAGAACACGTGTTTTGTCAAAGCAATTACTAATAATTAAGTTTAAATATAGTTAAATTAAAATTGTGGTTTGTGAATATTTAAAGGAAAATTTTATATAAATACTTACCTGTAATATGCGCTGGCGAAAAAATGTTTATTCTTACATTAAAGCTTCGTTTAGGTAAGTTTTATTAGGACAAATTTATATTTCGTATTAACCGTTAAAACATTTACATTGTAGTGATATTCATTTAGTTATTTAATGTTTCGAAGTTCAGTACATTTCCAGTGTGAATGATAAAACATTTTTTATTTTAATAAACTTGTCTTAGAAGCCAAAGAAATGGTTTTAAACTCATTTAAATAATAGATAAATATTTCTGTCTTTATTAATTGCAATATCTATTTTTAATTTAATTTCTTTTCTAATGTACGATACCAATAAGAATTATGTGCATGTAAGCTTAGATATAACCACCTTTACTATTTTAAAATTGAAAATGCAACAAAATCGCTTCTTGTCTAATACATTTAAGAGTTTCCATCAAAAACTAACTTCTAATTATTCTCTGTATAGATTACATTACATAGTACCTCTATTAACTTATACATTACACGATTTTAAAAATTATGGCATATAAAAGATTTGCAACCTTTTCCCTTTACTTTTAATGATTAACAAGTAAGTCATACCTGTTGTATTACCTTTAATTATGTAAATAACTTTGTTTTCTCTACCTTTAATTGAATTAAAATCTTTTTTGTATGTTCCCTTCTCTTACTACCTTCAGGTTGTTAACTTTTGCCTAAATCCAATTTATACCTTTTAGACTTATCGTATTGGTTATAGATATACCTTACTCTTAAACCACCAGTCGTTCATAACCTTTTCGCTTGATGAATGGCTTAACTATTTCTAAACGATAGTCCCATCATTTCTAGTTACAAAAAATTTTTCTTATTCGTCCCTACTCTCAAATAATTCTATTTTTAATTTTTTTTCTTTTATCTTGTTTTTACTACACAGCCTAATGCATTCGTTTATCCTGGTTGACATATCTTTCGTTTGGATAACTTAACGAATCCTTGGCACTAGCACTAGCTGATGTCGGTTTTGTGCTTTACTCGTTGGAAGCCCATGGGATCGCAACCTATGCATGTGAAGTAAAAAGTCAATTTCCACCGTTTTGAATACAAAAAAAAATATTTGATGTGCTTTCTTTCGCATATATTTCAATCATTTGTAACAAATTCCAGTATCAATCTTTTTATATCATAGGAACATTAACGCATTCTTTCTGTTTTTTCTGAACGTGTTGATGAGGAGTTCTCGCTTTTGTCGTTTCATCGTTATTTATTATCGTTAGGGTGTACTCAAAATTTTTTTACTTTTATCTTTAATTAAATGTCTATCGTATAATTATTTTAGTATGTCTGCGGTATTTATAGTTCCTATCTCTTTTACGATGAGGAATCACCCCCTGAAATGTTTTACACTTATTTTGTTACACCCGATATTTGGTATTAGTGAAATTGGTCTATAATTTTCTGGATTATTTTTGACGCCATCTTTATAAATGGTTATGATTACTGCCATTTTGAATGCATCTGGACATAATCCAGATTCAAATATTTTATTGATTATTGTCGTTAAACCCGATGTTATTATATGTTTTAGGTTTTTAATAGTTTTGGTGCTTTACTTTCCTTTAACTCCATTGTATATTTTATGACTTCGTTTTTATCAGTTGGACGTAAAAATATTGTATTAGGGTTTTTTGTCGTTTCTAGTGCTATTTTATCTGAAGTTTTGTTGATCTTGTTTGCCAATTTTTGTCCTATTTTGGTAGTGTGTATTTAGTTTGTTCCTCTGTAGTTAGCTTTTGTCCAGTTGCGGTTCTAATTTCTTTGATTTCTTTAATATTTTTTACCTTTTTTTGTGTTATTCTATGTTCCATAGATTTTTGCTGTCTAGATATTTATTTATTTTTTCTTTATAGTAACCGTATTTTGTATTTTTTATGATTGTATTGAGCATATTACGGTACTTTATATAATTACTCTTTTTATTTCGTCATTTATATTTTTCATCCATACGTTGTAAAATGTTTGTTTAGTATTGACTGCTTTAACTATTCCCTTCTTCCCGCGTTATTTCATTTCTTTTTGTCTTTATCTGTGTTGTTGATTCCAAGATTACATGTTGTATTTGCTTAATAAGATGATTTTCGCATCATTCGCGCTCGTATTCGTAATTTTTTCTATTGATATGTATTTTTTTAGTTCGATTTCACACTTTATTTGTTCAAGTCTGGTTTTATATTTTGGGTAGGGTTTTATCCCCATTATCTTCAGTACCGTAGAGTATGTTCACTGTATGTCAGTTAATTTTGTTTGTAATATTGCCAGGTCAAAATTTTTTAATTCGTAGTTGCTTTTTCCATTTCGAATGGACCTGCACCTTGCCAAAACTCTAGATTACTAGAACAGGTGAAATGGCTTGCGTGTTCTAATGAGCTAAAGAGCCAAACTACAGGTCCAACCAAAGTAGTAGGATGTTTAGTGAGAAATCAGACTAAGACAGGTCGCCGAAAGAGGGCAGCGGCTCTTTCGGTACTTAGATTGGCAGAGACCATAGGGGTCGATATGGCAGTCTAAGATACACTACCGCGATGTGGAAGGCAACGGGAAACCACCACATTACCTCTCAAGTACACAGCGTACTTAAATTGTAATAAACATGATGGCATTCTCTGGAGTAAAAGATTTTGGAGTTAAAATAGTCCCACATTCGGATCTCCGGGAGGGTACTTCGGAGGATGCAATCGGAAAGTTCAGAATAAAAGTCGGGAACATTTTGCGAGTCGGAGCGTGGAATGTTAGAAGAATGAAGCAAGTAGGTGAGCTAGAAACCCTGAAAATTAAAATAACTAGCACTAGACATAGTAGGGATCAGCGAAGTTCGATGGCCAGAGCCGGGAGATTTTTGGAGTGGATACATCAGGGTAATTCATACAAGATCAGAGGAAGGAAATTCGGGTGTTGGAATATTTATGCGAAAAAAGATAGGACGACGTGTAGAAAACTACTTACAAAAGAACGAAGGAGTACTCATGGTTAGATTGGAATCTAAACCGGTAAACTACAGTAATAATACAGGTATACATGTCCATCTCTAGCTACAGTGAGGAAGAGGTAGAGACGATCTACAAACATATCGAAGACATACTAAGATACGTAAAAGGACACAAAAATTTAATAATTACGGGGAATTTTAATGCAGTGGTAGGTGAGAGTAGGAAAGGAGCGGCAGTAGGTTTATTAGGATTAGGCATGAGAAACGACAGGGGAAATAGGTTGGTAGAATTTTGCGACAAAAACAAGTTAACCATCACAAACACATTATTTCAACATCATACTAGAAGTCCATACACGTGAAAGATGCCAGGAGATAGAGGAAGATATCAAATAGATTACATTCTTATTAGACAACGGTTTAGGAATCAAATAAAAGAAGTTATCCAGAAGCAGATATCGACACTGACCACAACATCATAATTATGAAGGCCGCTCTTAAAATTAAAAATTTGAAAAAAGAAACGAAAAAGCCACTTTGACTTTGAGAAACTAAAAGATAAAGATATTCAAGAAAAATTCGAAAAAAAGTCAAACGGATTGCTGAAAGATATCGAGAAAATTTCTGATACTAAGGAAGTACAAACAGAATGGAATAACATTAAATCCAACCTAGACATGGCGGCCAGAGATATTCTGGGGGTATACACAAAAACAAAATAAGAAACCATGGATAACAAAGGATATCCTGAATTTAATAGAAAAAAGACAAAAATATAAAAATAAATCAGACAAAACAGGAAATCAAAGATACAAAACCATAAAATAGGAAATTATTCGCAAATACAGGAAAGCTACAGAACAATGTGTTGATGAAAACTTCAAAGAGGTACAAACTAAGATGAAAATAGGAAAGACAGATGAAGCATACAAACTAATTAGAATCAATTTTAGGGATATAAAACCATATAGCAAAAATATAAAGAACGTCATTATAGAAAATGTAGAGAAAGTGGGTAGATGGCAAGAATATATAGGGAATATAAATGCAGGAGAGGAACTAGCAGCATTAGAACAGGAGTCAGACATTGAAAATGCCGACTTGGGCTATCCTATACTTAGAGATGAGTTTGAATTAGCATTAAAGGGTCTGAAAATTGTAAGGCGCCGGATACAGATATGGTGCAAGCAGAAACCTTAAAAGCCGCTGTACAAGCAGTAACAGAACGTCTCTTCCAGCTCGTAAGCTATATGTATGGGACAGGCGAGATACCCAAAGATTTCATACATAACATCATAATAACTATACTAAAAAAGAAAGCGCGGATAGATGTGAAAACTTTGGAACAATAAGTTTGACAGCACACGTGTCAAAAATATTAACTAGAATTACACAAAGACGAATAGAGAAACGAGCTAAAGAAGTACTAGGAAATCAATTTGAGTTTAGGCGAAACGAGGGAACACGGGAAGCTATTTTAGCTCTGAGAGTGATAATGGGGAAAACAATAGAAAAAGGGGAAAGCGTGTATATAGGGTTTGTAGATCTGAAAAAAGCATTCGACAATGTAAAATGAAAAAGAATGTTTGAAATACTCAAAAAGATTGGAATGAGTTTTAGGGATAGAAGCATAGTACATAGCTTGTACATAGAACAAACAGCAGTAATAGAATTGGAGCAGGAACGTAGAGAAGTAAACGTTAGCAAAGGGGTAAGACAGGGATGTACCCTATTCCCATTAATTTTTAACTAGTACATAGAAGAGGCAATGAATACTGTCAAATGCAGGAAAACATTTGGGATTATTATGCAGGAACAAAAAATTGATATGCTAAGATTTGCAGATGATGTAGCGGTATTAGCTTCTAGCAAGGAAGAGTTAGAAGCTGCTCCTAATGAAATGGAAACGGTTCTAACAGAGAGATTCGGTATCAAAATTAACAAAAATAGAACTAAAGTACTAGTATGCAAAGGAGGGGAAAATAAATCAAAAACAACAACAAAAAAGAACAAAAGAGGTACTAGAAATGGTAGGGGAAGAAAGAAATATGTGGAAAATAGTAAAAAATAGGAGAGATAGGATAATAGGCCACATAATAAGACATGAGGGAATAGTGCGGAATATATTAGAAGCAGAGATAGAAAATAAGAGAAGTAGAGGTAGACCTAGGTTAAATTACTGCATACAGATAGTAAAAGATGTAGGCTGTGAGAATTTCAGGAAAGTGTGTAGGCTAGCTTCGAATAGAAATCAATGGAGGTACGCTTGCAACCAGTCGCAAATTGGAAAAATTAATGACAAAAATAATAACTGTACTTACACATGGTGATTATTATAAACAACTACAGATATTGGTTTTGCAATACTCTCAAGTAAAGTTAATTGTGCGAAAGGATTTACTGGAAAACTATTAATACGGCAAATGTCTAAGTGTTGGGGAATCCTTGGCAGCCAAAGGCTGCTTCCCCCCTTCACTACCGAATATCGGGGAAATAGGGTATTTAACTGTAAAACAATAGAAGGTGACCGAACTGCATCAAACAAGAAAGAACAGCAGCTATGTTCAAAAACAACGAACATAGATACAAGAAGAAAACTGTTCAAAGCATGTGGGGAGCACAGCACAGTACGTCTATGAAATAGGGGCAGTAGAAAAAGCAGACAGAATAAGATAGAGGCCTTCTGGAATGATGTGCTTCAGATGTATGAGGATAGTAGCATGGACAGACAAAGTTAATAACAAGTAGGTTGTAGAAATGGTAGAGGAATAAAGATATCGGTGGAAAACGAAGAAATAGAAGGGTAGAATACGTTCTAAGGCATTTTTGGGGAATAGTACGGGATATATTACAAGCAGAGATAGGAAAAGAGAGGTAGAGATCAAATTTTCGCACACAGATAGCGATAGATGCAGACTGCAAATTTCAGAGAAATGTGTAGGTTGCTTCAGACTGATAAACAATGAGGGTACGAGTCCAACCAGTTCTAGAGCTGAAGACCTAATGATTCTGAGAGTATTATCAATGATTCGCCTTATTTGCATAGACAGCTCTTTGTGAGTACTTTGTAAAGAAAAAAGAGCATTAAGAGGATTTATGATAAGGCACGCTTATCATTGTATCTCCTACAAATCGTTTTCCAAATTATCTCATAATAGTCAGCACTAAATGCTTGAGTTTTTAACACTTCGGTGGACCTCGGTAGTGATATCTTTGAATGTTGCTTAATGTGTCATTATTATTAATGAAACTTTCAAAAGTGTTCTGGAATACAATTCAGGTTTGATCTGATCCATTATATTTTGGCAACTGATTGACAGAGTGGCTATGAGAATTTGAGTGACTCGAGTTTGAGGGTTCAGACTTTTTTCCCATAGCTAACAAATTTTAGAATCGGCGAGAAAAATGTAATATCTTTGCTCAAATTCATCCCGTTGTGTCAATTCACTATCAGAATTAACTGGAGCTAAATTTTGAATCTGGGTTTGAATTTCATCAAACGCACTTAGTAATTAAGCAACATCATCCAAACGCATACGCAATTCGATTAGTTAAGTAGAAGAAAGAGTTACTTGAATTTGCAAATTGTGCACAAAAGTTTGATGATTAGTAGCCTGTTACGTTTATTTTCGGGATAAATTAAATATTGTTATCGTTCGAGTGGAAGGCGTCTTAAATGCAAGTAGGCTTGGCTTAATTCAGTGTTTATTAACAGAAGTAAAATAATCATAAGTTCAAAAAAAATAAATGAATAAAATTAAAGTAAAATTGATTTCTCTGGCTCTTGAAGTGGTTTGGAAAACTTCGGCTCTCTTCAGAACTCTTCGGAGGTTTGATGCTTCCGTGGGAGCACCAAAATGAACTTGGCAGCTTGTATAATGAATAGCCGGATGGTTTAAGGCGGTGGAGACGGCTTCGGTGGTCCTCGGAACTCTTCGGAACCTTTCGTGTTGTCCCAGAGAGTTAATGTTTGAATTTGAAACTAGTACTTTACAATATTTACAAGAAGGGAGGGGTCGGAGGTCTTCGGTTGTCCTCGGAACCCCTCGGAAGGTTTCAAAATTGAATAGCAAAGTTCAATAAATACGTGAATAGCAAATATTTGAAATTAAAATCTACTTATGTGCAATATTTACAAAGACGGAGGGTTCAGAAGGCTTCGGTTGTCTTCGGAACTCCTCGGACTTGACTGGTGAAGACCAAAAATCACTTGTACGGTGGTGAATAGCGATTAACTACAGGTCTGGAGGGTCCAGACGTCTTCTGTGATATTCGGTATACTTCGGCAGGCGTCGTGGATGGTGGTGCTCTAGGCCTAGTAAAGCCCAGTCCCGTCGAACTCTACTGGGGTGATGTCCCGCAGGTAGACCTGACAGATGCAACTGTTGTCATTGCAATACTCGATTTCTTGGATTCTGTAGGACGTGTATTGACGGACTGCTTCCGGCGACGGCGGTAGTGGAGATAGAAGCCTCGGGTGCAATCTCATGGAACGGAGTGCACGTCGAAGAGCGTTCTGTTCTTGTTTGCGGTTTATTTGGTATACAGAACGAGACTTACGACCCATACGTAGTGTTCGCAGATTTTATTAATGAACTATTATTACGGCCTCCAGGTACGGCGGTGGACAGCGTAACGTTCGGTCAGGAGGCAGGCTATGGTGAGCGCTGCGTTAGGATTTTAGCAGGCTATGGCGAGCACCGCTTGGAAATGTTTGCAGGCTGTGAGGAGCACTGCAGAGAGAGAGATTCCCAGACTATGAGGAGTACTAGGATGTCTTCTGCAGAATTCGAATTTATATTTATATAATTCTGATCGCTATCCTTTCTATGTTGAAAAACGTTTATCAGAGCTTTAACCAATGAATTGCGTTGTCGATTTTTGATTTCGAAACGAGATTATTCAAATTTGTTAACACAAATTTTTACTTGGAATTTTGGATGTTGTTCTGTGTTCAGCACGTGTACTCTGATATAGTCAAACTTTTACATTCGCAGTTTGTTCAGTACATTGCATGGGATCATAGCGTTGACAATACCTCTTTTTCCTTTGTTAATTCATTACCCGTTCGAATAAATTCCGTTTCTATTCTTAAATTCTTCAACAACATCCTATATATTGTACCTGTTCAGAATAAGCCCGCTTTGCAATAATTTTTAACTTAAATCTATTTTCTTGGAAACGACAAGTTTATGATAAAATTTAAATAAGTCAATACCTTGTTCTAGGTATCCTTTAATTTGTTAAACATTCTGATAAGGTATAATTGTTTTCTCTATTGTTCCAATTTAGAGACTCGTCGAACTATGGTCGCGCACTATCCGATAATACCATGTTTTCCAGTTTCTTAATCGCGTCTTTATATCAATATGACCTGGAGCTCTGATTGTTTAATTAAACGAATTTATGTTCACTTTCTTTTCGAAAATGTTAAAAAGCATTCGTCGGAATTGCTAGATTTTGTGATCTGTTTTTCGTGATGGAAATTTCGCGCACGCATTACAGCGTGCTTCCTGCGGGGACACGATAGTCCTTGAATTGCCGCTCCTTGGGGTATAGAAGGCTTTACCGGTGGCGTGGTCTCAGGTCCATCTGGCCTGCTCCGGTCCTAGAAGCGAACGAGAGATCCAACACCTTGAACACGCTGGTGAGTGTTTCGTCCCTGCTTACGTTGAGCCCCTGTATATTAGGACTTCCCTGTTTAAACTCATGCATGCACAAAATTACTTTGCCTATAAGAAAATTTTGAAACTATTTTAAAATTCTTTGCCATGTTATGAATGTAGTACCATCTTTTAACTAATTACAAAACATAAGAATATACTACTTATTACTGTGTAACTGGGTTAAAATGCTTACTTTTATGTGAGATGAGGTTTTTTTGTTAATAATATTGTATTTATTGCAGCACGTTTATGTAATGAATTAGGTATTTACATTGATGATTTAGAGCTGTGGTTCTTAGTGTTGTACATTGGTAATTTTTCTCTGGGTAAGTCAGATGGGGAGGGACCTAAAAACTACATCTCGCCAGTTTAAAGAGTATTTTTTTGGGGGTTTCTCTTGATATATGTATATTGGGGTTATTGGATTTTTTTCTGGGTTTGGGAATACTGTGTTTTGGTACATATTTTGTTTAATTATAAGTTTCTTTGTTTCTGTATGTTTTGTTATGAGAGTGAATGAGTGCGTGTATTTTTATTTCAAGCCTTCCTATTTAATTTTGGTGTGTATAATACCCCGCCCATTCACCGATTGAGACTGGTCATTTTCAGTCGTTGGTTTTTTTTTTAGACTACGTCGATGCACGTAGCATAAATTTTGACGCCCTGGCGTGGGGCTCCGATTTTGTATCGTATAACTTTGACCCCGATTTTGTTTTAGTTAACGGTTACTTCGATTTGGTTTCGCTTAATTTATGGTCCGAGGTTGTTTTAGTTAATTTTTGGCTCCGAGTTTGTTGTAGTTAGTTTTTTTTGCTTCGATTTTGGGTTGTTGTTAATTTGTGTTCTGATTTGGTTCCGCTTAATTTCTGGCCCAATCTTTGTTTTTTTTCTGACGGCGTAAACGCCTTAAACTCAGTACCCCAGATTATAACGATTTTGCTCTCCTTAGGACTTGATTTCAAGACTTTACGATTCTTTAATTTACTTCCCTGTTAGGCTGGATTTTCTTTCTTCTTTTTTACCCGTGTGGGTCCGGGAATAGAATGATCCCACATTAACACCTGCCTGTCGTAAAAGGCGGCTACAGCGGTCAAACACATACACACACTCACACACACACGCGCGCACATACATACACATACGTCCAACACGTACACAAACACTTCATACACCCACACATTTCCACTTGGTTCTCCTTTCTTTCGTTTTCTCTTTGTACTTCAACACCCGTGTGGATCCAGGAATAGAATAGCCCCAAGGTACGGCCTGCCTATCGTAAGAGGCGACTACAGCGGTCCAACACACACACACACGCACACTTTATACACACACAACACATACATACACATACGCACACACACGCACACTCACATACTCATACATCAACACCCATACACATACACACACATGCACGCACACATACACACACATACTCATACATAACTACACTGGGATTTGGTTTGAGTTTCTTTTTGTACTGTTTTTTGTTTTGTTTTGGAAACGGAGTGTGTGTTCTTCCTGCAGTTTTGATGCTGCTATAATATGGGTTTTGTTTGCTTTAGTTTACTTCCCTGTTACTTTGGATCCACTTTTCTTTCCCTATCTTTTTGTTGGCCTTCTTTGCTGTAGCTCTCTATACCGATTGTGTTTCGTCCATCCGCTCCTGTGGTAGGTGCTTATTAATCCGTTTTCTTTTCTTCGGAAACCACGACTTAGTCAACTTTAGGACTAGTTAGCATTTATTTTTTTTGGTTTTTTGGTTGTTGCGATTCCTGGTTAGCACGGTTTGTAGTACATCGTTTCTTTTACCAGCGCTCTTCCTCTCGTTCTCCATTGTTGTTACTTTGCATTTGAGGCCTGACCCTTGGGTCCTGTTTTGGCTATTATTGTTGGTTTTCTCCCTCGCTTCTTTTCCTTTACTTTTGGTTTTTCTGCAGGAAACCAATCTTTGTTGGAGGTTGAAGACTACTGCTTCTTTTCTGAAGAAGCATCCGTCCTTTGACGACTTTGACAGTGTTGACGCCGTTCAATCTTTACCCTCACTCATTGCCACTACCCACCTACCTTTCCCTATGGTCCTTTTCAGTGTTGGTTTTGTCCGGTATTTTGTTTTTTCGAGCCGGATAAGAATTCTTTTTTTGCTGCTTTTGGAGTGTTTTCTTTTGTTTTTTTCTGATTATGCGATTTTTTTGTTAGTTCTATCTATTATCGTATGTTGTCCTATTAGTAGATTTTTGTGTGTTTTTTTAAATTTATTAGGAGAATTTTTCTTTTGGTTGTTTGAACTTTTGTTTTCCTACCACGACCTGTTCATTTTGCTGGGGGGGATTTGTTACGTTTATTTTTGGTATAAATTAAATACCCCTTTTTCCCTTGTTAATTCATTACCCGTTCGAATAAATTCCGTTTATATTCTTAAATTCTTCAACAACATCCTATATAATTGTACCTGTTCATAATAAGCCCGCTTTGCAATAATTTTTAACTGAAATCTATTTGCTTGGAAACGACAAGTTTATGATAAAATTTAAATAAGTCAATACCTTGTTTTAGGTATCCTTTAATTTGTTAAACATTCCGATAACGTATAATTGTTTTCTCTATTGTTCCAATTTACAGACTCGTCGAACTATGGTCGCGCACTATCCGATAAAACCGTGTTTTCCAGTTTCTTAATCGCGTCTTTATAACAATATGACTTGGAGCTCTAGTTGTTTAATTAAACGAATTTATGTCCACTTTCTTTTCGAAAATGTTAAAAAGCATTCGTCGGAATTGCTAGATTATGTGTTCTGCTTTTCGTTATGGAAATTTCGCGGACGCGTTACAGCGTGCTTCCTGCGGGGACACGATAGTCCTTGAATTGCCGCTCCTTGGGGTATATTAGTCTGCACCAGTGGAGAGGTCTCAGGTCCATCTAGTCCGCTTCGGTCCCAGGAGCGAACGAGAGATCCAACACCTTGAACACGCTGGTGAGTGTTTCGTCCCTGCTTACGTTGAGCTCCTATATATTTGCATTTCCCTGTTTAAACTCATGCATGCACAAAATTACTTTGCCTATACGAAAATTTTGAAACTATTTTGAAATTCTTTGCCATGATATGTATGTATTACTATCTGTTTTAACTAACTACAAAACAAAAGAATATACTACTTATTATTGTGTAACTAGTTTAAAATGCTTACTTTTATGCGAGATGAGGTTTTTTGTTAATATTGTATTTATTGCGGCAAGTTTATATAATGAATTAGGTATTTACATTGATGATTTAGAGCTGTGGTTTTTAGAGTTGTACGTTAGTAATTTTTCTCTGGGTAAGTCATATGAGGAGGGACCTAAAAACTACAGCTCGTCATTTTAAGGAGTAGTTTTTTTTGGGGGTTTCTCTTGATATATGTATATTGGGGTTATTGAATTTTTTCTGAGTTTGGGTTGGGAATAGTGTGTTTTGTACATATTTTGTTTAATTATAAGTTCCCTTTTTTTTGTATGTTTTGTTCTGAGTATGAATAAGTGCGTGTATTTTTATTTCAGGCCTTCCTATTTAATTATGGTATGTATAATACCCCGCCCACTTACCGATTGAGCCCGGCCATTTTCTTTCGTTGGTTTTTTTAGGCTGCGTCGATGCACGTAGCAAGCCTTTAGCTTGGGTACTTCACGTTTTCTAATAGCTGCTTCCATTTCCGCCGTCACTAAATGATTAAAAATATTTATGACAACGATCGTTTTTAAAAAATTAATGATATTAAAGTAGAACTAACAAAAATGAATAAGCATCTCAACATTATCTCTTCTTTTTCCTAAATTGCGCTGCTCCTTTAAAATCACAAAAGTCAATTTGTAGATCAGGCCAATATTCTTTCGCTTAAGGAAACCCTCCAGTGTTAAAAACGTGTTTAAAAGGCTGTTTTAAATCGTCACAGACTATGTATAAGTATGTCCATGAATAACGGTTTTCCTTGTTATATATATGGATAATGAGGACGCTTTCAAGAAAGACTTGCCACAATATTGCGAAGTACATATTCTCATATAATTAAATTCAGTAAAAGGAAATATTGTATATTGAACATAGTTTTATAAATACGCACAAAGAAACAAACCTGAATAAAACAATGACTCCAATTTATATGCGTAAGGTAAGGTGCCTATGTTGTGACTAATTATGGTAAATAGAATATTCATTAGATGTGAGTTGTTTATTTAAACGGTATTCCGCAAACCTTATACGTAGTTATGCAGAATAGTATTTATTAATCAAACTGATTGTGTTCATGTGGGAGGTCGTCACGTCACACTGTTTATTTCCCTTGGCTAGTGCGTTTGAATTATTCTTACTGGTAAAATGAGAGGTACGTTACAAATTTAGATTTGTCCTGAACGGGCGGAGATCTCGTAACAATTTTAAGGGTGCACTGGCTAACGACAGTGGTGCGGGAGTGGGTTTCCATGGATAAATAATAAAAATAATTAAAAAATAAAGGTTTGAAATGGTTAAAATACAAAAACTACTTACCCTGAAAGGCATTTTATGTCGTAATAAAGGGGCGCCAAACCGTTTTATTTTAGCATTTGCTTCGATATCTACGCGGAAGAGGTTTTCTAAAATTTATCACCTCGTACTTCACGTTTCTGTATAATACCTTAAAAATACTCATTTAGTTTTGTTCAAATTAAAGAAAATTGTAAACTGAAGAGGCTCCTCCCATAGTACGACTTCATTACTGAGGTGGGCGAATAAATTCAAATAAAATTCAACGTAAATTTGGCATCTATTAAGATTACATAATTGCAGTATAAATACAAATACACTTTCCTTTATTATCATTATTAAGTTTTCAGTCCTGGAACTGGTTGGATGCGTATCTCTATTGTTTCTCATTTTGAGCTAACCTACACATTTCCCTAAAATTTCCAGAGCCTACATCTTTCACTATTTGTGTGCAATAGTCAAATCTAGGTCGGCCTATACCTCTCTTTTGTCTTTCCCTGCTTCTATTATATCCCGCACTATACCCTTATGTCTTAGAACGTATCCTATCATCCTATCCCTAATATTGTTTTATTGTTTTTCAAATATTTTTTCTTCCCCCTACCATTATTCTTTGTTCTTAATTTGGTCTGCCCATGATATTGTAGCACTGATCAGTCTGTCTGTAACCAGAATAACTACATTGCAATGTAAGTCAGGCGTTTGTACACAAAAGTTGATTGATAGGTTCTGGCGGCATCTTATTTTTCAGATGATTTTGATTAGCAAGTACAAGAGTTTTGCATTTAAGGTACATTCGAGATGTTATTTGCATTATTTCTAGTACTTTTAGAATAGTTTATAGGTTTGAATATGTATAAAGTCGTAGATATTGGTGTTTAGTTATAATTGAAACTTTGATTACAATATGTTTTAGTTTAAAACTTTGAAAGTTATGATATACATTACTGTTGATACAAATTATTATAATGATAATATAAACTAATAATTAGTGCCCGAATAGTTAATTGCAGTGCTTCGATAGTAAGTTAATTAAAAGATAACGTCGTAGTTTAAGTAGCTAGTAATTGTACTGTTAGCGATTAGCTGAAAATAAAGCGTTAAGAAAACTTTTAGTAAATTCCATTGTAATTGTAGCTGTTGTAGTTGTTGAAAAGTCTTGTATATCAGTTTGTAAAGAAAGAATTGTTGTTATTGCAAATAGAATTTTCATTACAATATCTTCTTCATACGTCTGTAGCACCACATTTCGAAGGCTTCTATCTTAGTCCTGTCCGTTTCTCCTACTGTCCAAATTTCACAGCCGTACAGCGCTTTCAGCTATCTTTTCCTTGTTTCTATGTTTGTTGTCTTTGAACACAGTAGTTGCTTTTTCTTATAAAGTACAGCATGACCTTGTGTTAATCTTTGTTTTATATCTTTTCACGTTCCCATCTTGCTTTATTTGGCTTCCCAGGAAGCAGAAATCCTTAACTCTTGTAAATTTTTGTTTGCTATATAGAACAGAGAGTGATTAAACCCTCGAATAGTCCATGGGCATCCCCGGTAGTGCTTGTCAAGAAAAAGAACGGGTCGACAAGGTTTTGTGTAGACTACCGGCGGCTTAACAATGTGACAAAGAAAGACAGCTATCCTTTGCCCAGAATTGATGACACCTTGGATACTCTACCCGGATCCAAATGGTTTTCGACCTTGGACTTAAAAAGCAGATACTGGCAGGTAGGCTTGGAGCTAAACGATAAAGAAAAGACTGCGTTTACAATTGGAACTGGATTATGGCAGTTGAAGATCATGCCATTTGGATTATGCAATGCCCCTGCTACTTTTGAACGATTGATGGAGTCGATACTGCGTGGACTGTCTTGGAAGACTTGTCTGGTGTACATAGACGACGTGATAGTGTTAGGCCGGTCTTTTGAAGAACACCTTAAGAACCTAGAGGAGATATTCCAAAGGTTACGGGGGCAAACCTTACATTGAGCCCCAAGAAGTGTCACCTGTTTGGAAAAGAGGTGAAATATCTAGGACATGTTGTCGGAGACTGGAATAAGAGCTGACCCTGACAAAATAAAAACGGTACAGGAGTGGCCTACACCAGCAGATATACACCAACTACGCAGTTTTCTAGGATTGTGCACATATTACCGACGTTTTATACTTGGGTTTGCAAACATTGCCAAACCTTTAACGAAACTAACCGAAGATGGACAAGAATATGATTGGAATGACGACTGCCACAGAGCATTTGAACAACTGAAACGGCTACTAGTTACAGCACCAATTTTGAGTTATCCACGGATGGAGGGGAAATTTGTGTTGGATACCGATGCCAGTAACATAGCTATAGGAGGCGTTCTTTCTCAAGTGCAGGACGGACAAAAAAAAGTTATTGGGTATTTCAGCAAAGTCTTGTCGCGGCCAGAAAGAAACTATTGCGTGACAAGAAGGGAGCTGTTGGCCATCGTCAAATCCGTAGAGCACTTTTATAAGTACTTATACGGCCGTAAATTCCTGTTGAGAACAGACCATGCTGCACTAAAATAGTTACTGCAGTTTCGAAATCTTGAAGGGCAAGTTGCAAGGTGGATAGAGCGACTGCAGGAATATGACTTTGACACAGAACATCGGGTAGGAACTAGCCATCGGAATGCAGACGCTTTGTCAAGGAGACCTTGTCCAGTAAACTAAAATCATTGCTCCAATATGGAAGAGAAAATAAGTGTCATCCGTAGAATGACGGTAACCGATGATACTTGGCAACTCAAAAGAATACGATAAGACCAGGAGAATGGCGCCGAATTGGGACGTATTATTGAGTGGAAAAATAGAGGACAACGACCAGTTTGGGAAAAAATTAGTATTTTAAGTAGGAGCCTGAAGGCATACTGGGCACAGTGGGACTCCTTGATGATGGAAAATAGAATCTTGAAGCGACGCCTGAAATTTGAAGATGGCACTGAGAGACTTCAAGTGATAGTGCCGAGAAGCAGAGTGCCGGTAGTGTTGCAGCACTTGCACGATGGTATTTCCGGAGGGCACTTTGGCGTGAAAAGAACTCTCGAAAGAGTGAGAGAGAGATTCTATTGGGTGAACTGCAAAGATGATGTGAAAGAGTGGTGTCGGAAATGTGAATTGTGTGCCTCTGCAAATGGCCCGGTCACAAAACGGAAAGCCCCAATGAGACAGTATAACGTGGGGAATCCTTTTGAGAGGTTAGCCATTGATATAGCTGGTCCGTTTCCTGAATCAGAGAAAGGAAATAAATACATCTTGGTTGCAATGCATTATTTTACCAAATGGCCGAAAGCATATGCTATACCT
This sequence comes from Platerodrilus igneus, assembly GCA_036346225.1. NCBI lineage: Eukaryota > Metazoa > Arthropoda > Insecta > Coleoptera > Lycidae > Platerodrilus > Platerodrilus igneus. The sequence goes on from JARFIW010001380.1 coordinate 12,888,128, forward strand.
AACCAAGAAGCCGAGACGGTTGCAGAGGTACTAGTGAATGAGTTGTTTTGTCGCTTTGGAGTTCCGTTGGAATTACACTCCGATCAAGGTCGGAACTTCGAATCAGCGTTGTTTCAAAATGTCTGCAAGCATCTTGGAATCAGGAAGACTAGAACCACGCCACTTCATCCCCAATCGGATGGAATGGTTGAAAGAATGAACAGGACGTTAGGGAAGTACCTGACCAAAGTTGTCTCTGAACATCAACGAGACTGGGACCAATGTTTACATTTGTTCCTACTGGCGTACCGATCTTCGGTACATGACAGCACAGGATACTCACCCGCTTGCGTAATGCTAGGACGTGAATTGCGGCTACCATGTGATCTTCAGTTTGGATTTAAACCTGGAGAAGAGATCGCAGGTGAAGATTACGTTAGTAAGCTTCGTGAAAGATCAAATAGCATTCACGAAAACGTCCGAAAGAATATCCAGGCAGCAAGCGATCGAATGAAATCACAATATCACGAGAGCACAAGAAGGTGGTTATCAACCTGGAGATATGGTGTGGTTGTATAATCCACAAAGATTGGGGGTTGTCGCCAAAATTACAAAGACAATGGAAAAGCCCGTACGAAGAGATGAAAAGGATTAATGATGTAGTGTACCGGATCAGAAGATCTCCCCGTGGTAAACCGAAAGTGGTACACTTTGACCGTTTAACATCCTACGCTGGCAACAACCAAGAAAGCTCGAATAAAGAGAATGGCATTCGACAAGTTATTAATCATGAGCCAAATGTAGATTTCGAGAGTTTTATGGCGGCGTATGGTAGTTCCGCTAATGCGAGATTTGGCGTTGTTGTTGAAAAACAGCAAGATCTGTTTAGAGCACTAGAAGAGTATTCCCTTGCACATTGCGTAGCTCAAGATCTGGAAATGTCAAGGGGAATAGCTGTTGTTTTCAAGAAAAAGTTTGGATGTGTGGATGAATTAGTACAACAGCAGCCAACTGTAGGAAAAGCTTTGGTTCTTCAGGATAAAAATCGTTATGTTTACTATTTGGTCACCAAAAATTCTTCATGGCAGAGACCTAGTTATGGACATCTATGGGAGGCTTTGCTGAATCTTAAAACTGAGATGATGGAAAATGGAGTACCGAAACTAGCGGTGCCCAAGCTAGGTTGTGGACTGGATCGCTTAGATTGGAGGATAGTCCGAAATATGCTAGAAGTAGTTTTCCAGGAAACCGACGTCCAGGTCCTTGTTTGTTGTTATCAACCGGTTGCCTACCAAGACCAAGAAAAGAGTGTTGACTGTTATTTCCAACGACGCGGTGGATGCACCAGAGTAGATAGCTGCCGATACCGTCATTATTCATCGAATTGGCGTCAAAATGTATTTACAGTTACGAGACGTAACAGTTTTAAAGAGGAGGTAGTGTTGCGAGCTACTATTAGGCAACCCGTCAAACACACAAGCGTTGTAGGGTTTGCATAGAGGATTCTAGAATGCTTCTAGCAATCAAACACACAAAATGCCGCCAGCACTGTTTATTCTCACTGGACCGGGAAGCTTCTCGTAATTACCAGAAGATAAGTCATATCTTTAAATCTGAGTATATATAAGACCGCTAAGAAATGCAAGAGTTAGTCTATACTAGAATGTCTAATATAAATTATATCGTTGTAAAGTAATAGTAGTTTGAGCTTTTAGAAGTTCAAGAGTATACATAAATGTTATATGCTGTGTCTAATGTACATGCAGCTTGTAGTATACATAAATACACAAAGTGTAAAATAAATAAATAGTTGAGTTAGTGTTGTTAATGGACCTATAGTAAAGAAGTTAGTTAAAAAGATATTAGTGCTTGCAAATTCATTAGTGTAGTAGTGCTTCATTGTTAAGTGGACTGAAAACATCTATAAATAAGGCATATACTGTTAATTAGACTTGTGAACAGTGAGTAATAAAGACGTTTGTTATTACTTGTTTTTAAGTTAGAGAAACGCGGTAGTAGTAGCCCGTTACAGTATTCTGGTTTTGACTTATTTTCCCCTCCTTTACGTTATAGTACTTTAGTTTTATTTGTGTTAATTTTCATTGTTTTTCTCTGTTAGTACTGTCATTTCGTTAAGAGATGCATCTAACTCTTCCTAGCTAGATGCGAATACCGTTTGCTCCTGCACAACGGATCAAATGGATTACTGGATTTGATAATATTCATTGCCTCTTTGATATTGAAGTTAAAAATTAATGGGGATAACGTAATTCCCGGTTTCATTTTTTCCATAATATTTACTTCTCTACGTACTTGCTCTAATTTTATTACCGCCGTTTGCTATTTGTATAAGCTATCTATTCCTATCACCCATTTCTATCTTTTGAGAATTTTGAACATTTTTCCCATTTTACATTGTCGAATGCTTTTTTTTTCAGACAAACCCTCTTTTTTCTTACGTTTTTCTCCATTGCCACTCTTACGGCTATAATGGTCTTCTCCTAAACCCAAATTGATGTTCTCCTAACACCCGTTCAGCCCGTTTTTGCATTCGTCTTTGTACAATTCTATTTAATATTTTTGACACGTGTGCTGTTAAACTTAATACTCGTAAATTTTCACATTGATCCGTAAGTAGTATAACTATGGAGAAGCTGGGACAGCCCTTTTTAAAGGGTCATAAATATCTTGTAAAGGGTGTGTGTATTATGGAAAAGAGAAGTATGTATGTGTGAAGGTCATGTATGTGTAGGTGTGTGTGTGTGTGTTGGTATTAGTTAGGTTTGAGGATAACGATAGTATGGCTATGGAGAAGCTGGCCGGCCCTTTTTAAAAGGATCATAAATATCTTGTAAAGGGTGTGCGTATTATATAAAAGAGAGGTATGTATGTGCAGGTGTGTGCGTGTAGGGTGTAGGGTATGTATGGTTTGTCGGTGATGTTAACGTGGAAGTCGTGCCGCCCTCGTGATAAAAGTGTGTGTGTAGATATCGATCGGGGGGGCGGTGTTGTTGTTGTTTATTTTCGAAAAGAAATGTATGTATCGTTATGCGTATAGGTGTGTAGGGGGCGTGCGTGTTTTAGTCTAAGACGAAATATCGTAAGGGGCGCGCAAGTGGTGCGAACGTGTTTTTGTTTTAAGAGCGTGTTTTCGGGGGGGTGGTGGTCGCGATCGAGAATAAGTCTGGGTAAATAACCGCAAGGGTTTTTTTTATTACAAGTGTCGATAAGAAAAAATTGCGATGGCCCTTTTAAAAGGGCTGTCTCAGCTTCTCCATAGCTATACTACTGACGTAATCGTATTTTGCTCAAGATTGTTCGATCGATGACGTGTGCGTGTATTTTTTGCCCTCCGAGAGAGAAGATGATGAAAGTGCGCTATTTAATTCGTATACAAATACAGGGTCATGATTATCTCATCGGACACACGTGCAAGACGTTTCAAGTAAACTTTTAATAATTTGGAAATGTTACGCTCGATGTTTTCGTAGGCAATTATGATGAAGTATTTAAAATAACGCAGAGATTTCAGATCGTCGGGCAAGAGAAAAAAAAACGGGGTCGCGATTATCTCATCGGACACGTGCAAGACGTTTTAAATGTAATTGTTTCGGTATAAATGGTAAAAAAGTTCTCCCTTAATTTTGTGTGCATTATATGAACCCAAAGCATATACGATGACGAAATCGTATTTTGCCGAGAAATAAAAAGTGGTCGTAAATTTTGTATAGTATACATTCATTATATAAAGCGGAAGTTAAAATATAAATGATCGAGTATGTTTGTATAATTATTTTTTATTATCGAAGTCGGGAATCGCTTTTGTTAAAACATTGTATGTATAAAAGATAGCTTCTTGGAACGCGTTAAGAAAATACTGTAGTTTAAGATTACATCATTCGTGAGTAAGTTTTAATTTCAGTACACATCGTTTTGAATCATTAATTATATAGCAACCCATTACTTTTAACAAATATGGTTTATAAATCCTCGAAATATAGACGATTGAAATTTTTTATATTCTTTTATCGATGCCGAGTCGGCGAAAATGTCTTTGTTACTTACATCTTTGAATAAAAAATATGCTCATTAATTTTTATGCGATTTCAATATCCGCATAATAAAAGATAACGTTTTTAATTTGAATGAGCTTTTTTTGTCTAAAACAAGGGCAATGCTATTTAATTCTAATGAATTGCTATCGTTAATGTCTGAATCGTGTATGTGGGGAGCGGTTTTCAGATGCGTAATAAATTGTACGTCATTCGGAGTGATATAAATAGAGGATTCCTTGTAAGGCTTTTTTATCTTGTAAAATATAAGTTTGAGAGTCGTGCAAGGTGTTTTGTCATCGTGCAGCTTGCATTAAAAAACAGGTAATAATTGTAAATATATTTTTTAACTTTACGTAATTATATTCGTAATTAGAATTAAAATATGGAGTTAATTAAAAAAATCAATTCAGTAAGCCGCATCGATAGGAAGAAGACCGTAAAAGTCAAAGATCTCGAGCTACAGCACCCTTATCCGGTTTTAAGCATCAAATCTCTTCAGTCAAAGAAGAATTCTCGGCTCATTCTCGTCGAATTAGAAGAATGCGTTGTGTTCCTTCCGCAGAGAATCGCGGACGTAATTAGCGACAAAGATATCGAAGAGCTGAATAAACAGGAATGCCTTTGTTTGCACTACCTAGGATCGTTCGAAGTTGGTTAGTATTTAATATTTTAATTTTTTATTTAAAAAACTAATACGAAATTCGTTTATTTTAAAGGTAAACCTAATCCTGCAGCGAGTATTTCCTTCTGCTGCATGGGCGAAAAACAAAAGGATCCATCATCATCAGCCCTCACGGATCCTCCCAAGGAAAATCAAGAACGGCAAGAGCAAAAAAGCCATCCGTATCGTCATCACACTAGAATACCTACCTATACATGGTAATTAATTTTTATAATTTTAGTATTTTTACATCTTGATTTTTAAAGTTATGAGTATTGAATATAGAATTAGATCAGCAACCCATTACAATCGTGATATGCTAATTGCGGATTATCCACATAATTTTATAGAATCGCATGCAAGGAATTGCCTGCTTATTTAAAAGACTTTAAATATCGGGACGGTTTTTGATTGGGTCTCGAGCCCTTTTTCTATTTTGCATGCAATTTAATTTGTTCGACAATTTAACGTGCTTAGAAGATTCGTATTCTAACACAATAGCGTTTTACTTCACCGACGTGTCTCGTATGAAAGAAAAGCTTTTTAATTTATGTAATTACGACCGAAGGGCATTTTATAATATTAGCGAAAGCATCTCGGCCGGTATTAGGTTGTTTAGATTTGTAGATCAATCTGCCGTATCGCCATTAAAAACAGTGTTTAATTTTCAGTATAAATGTGAAAGTGACATTTTCATTTATGCAATTCTAAGAACCGATTGCCTATACGTGGACTTAAAAAATAGAAAATTCGTGTTTTCAACTCAATTTATTAATTCTTTGTTGATTTGCAGAAAACCCTCCGCATGCGCTTGCATGAAATCGGCGATTTATTTGTCTATAGTAAATGTGTTAGAACGACAGATGTATTTTCTATAAAATCAACTAAAAATTACAGATTCAGAAAAATATGCTATAGACTTATCCTTTTGTATAAGATTTTAAACTCATACAAATTGTTAGAATAAAACGGAACTGCATGCCGAATTAGAAGCCATTTTATGGTCCTGCGATTTATCGCCCAAAGACGATACGCCGAACGTATTAGTAAAATTGCACGGTTCAAAATACAGAAAGTTGGCATTGAAATACGAAAAAAAATGTTAACTAACAGAAAAATCGAAGCGGACGCGGGCGTTTCGATGTGTTGTGATCAGATGCTACAGTTGTATCGAAAAGTGCACGCAATTTTAACGAAATGTCGTAAAACTAAAGTATTTCGCAATTGGGTTCGAATATTAAAATCACACATTCACAACACCGAATCGATTTTAAGAACGGTGAAACAAACTTCTTCTTCGCTCTCGGCTAGTTATCTGAATCTATTCGAAAATCTTCTATGCCATATGAAAAGATATAAAATGCTATTTAAAAATCTATTAAAAAAACTACTGCGGCAGAATGTTCCTAAACAATGGATGTATTCTCGGAGCACGCCTCGACATTCTGAATTGGTTTGAAGCCGATCGTGTCTGCGTTTAAATCGAGAATTCAAACAGCTCAAATTATTAATGTTGCACATAAAGATCTTAATTTATTTATCGAAGATTGTAAAAAACTAATTTTATCCAAATTGTATACGATTTTTAAAAATCACTCGGTAAACCTTAAAATTAATGTCGTGTTAGCGTGCGATTTTTTCAAATTTTCCGTCGCGCTCAACGAAAATGAGTTTCAAACTAGGTATTTTTCGACGCCCAACTTTTTAATTTGTTTCGGCAATTTAGAGAAGTTTAACGAGTGGTTTGCGTGCAATATCGCAACACGCTTGTTGGATAAAATAGAGAACGACGCAATGCACGCTATCCGAAATATTATTTTTAAATGTTAATATTAATAAATGCTATGATATGTTTCACGCGAGTTGTTTCATGCCTCTTCCTATCGCAATTCAAAACAAAAAGGCCTGTTTAAACATTAGAAACAATGATTTTCATGCTTTTATTGGAGCGTTTTAGCCGGAATAATTAAGCCTACAGCAGGTAAGCATGCTAATCGCACAACTTCGTATCCGCATTTTGCAGAAATTTTTAATATGAAAAATTTCGTCAGCCCCATGCCTATATCGGATATATCGAAATTCGAAAAGCAGAATGATATTTCTGTAAATGTTTTTGTTCTTATTTTAAAACGCGCTCGATACATCGTAACACCGGTACAATTAACTAGCCAAAAACGAGATAAACACGTTAATCTGTTAATTGTTGAAGATGCGTATGTCGACGAGTCGTCAAAATTTAATTCTGACGACGGCGAAGACGTCAACGGCGACGAGGACGACGACGACGGCGACGAGGCCGATAAAGTTGGAAAAAGTTTGGAAGAATTAAAAAAAAATATTAAAGATTATAAACGGGGCGTTAGATATCATTATTGTCTTATAAAAAATTTAGCCTCACTTGTGAGAGGTCAATTAACTAAACATACGGGTCACTTTTACGTATGCGATAGATGTCTCTCCTATTTTTACGATCGCAAACGTCTCGATGCCCACGAGCAAGTATGCGAAAAACTTAACGAGTGTCGTGTTATTTTACCCTCCGAAAAAACAAATATTTACAATTTAAAGATTTTAAGTATAAAATACCTGTGCCGATGGTGGTTTATTCTGACATAGAATGCCTTATTAAAAAACCGAAAGAGCTTCCGAATCAGAACGCACTTTCAAATACCAGGAACATATTCCGTTTTCAATAGGATATTATTTTTATTGTGGATATGACGAATCTCTTTCATATTACAGTTCATACACGGGCACAGACTGCATTTCTTGGTTTGTGCGACAATTAAAACATATTGCCATATGTTATGGGAGCGCATTTTTAAAACGAGCCTGCTACGTCCTCTATAGATGCCTCGACGGCAAAAACGTGCTTTATTTGCGAAGTCGATTTCTTGCCGGACGACGAAAAGGTTATCGATCACGATCACATGAATGGTTCTGTAAGAGGTGTTGCGCATAGCAGCTGTAATTTAAATTTTAGGTTATTTCCAATTATTCCCTTAGTCTATCATAATTTGAGCAATTATGATGCTCATTTTATTATTAAAGAGCTTGCTAACGCTTTCGAAGGCCCCATGAATATAATACCCTTGAATAATGAAAATACATAACATTTTCTAAAAATACAACGACGCAAATGTGACGTTCAGATTCTTAGATTCCTTTCGCTTTATGGCAATGTCATTGGAAAAATTAGCATGCGAGTTGTCTTTCGATGACTTTAAAGTTTTAAAAAAGGAATTTAGCTCGCTAAACCCGGATCGCATTAAATTGCTAATGCGCAAGGGTATTTTCCTACGAGTATTTGGATGACATTTTGAAATTAAGCGAAGAAAATCTTCCTCCTATAGAATGTTTTATAGCAATCTTAATGAATCACATATTGAAGAATCGGAATATATTCATGCGCAAACCGTATGGAGCACTTTTAAATGCAAAAATTTAGGCGACTACGCGGACCTATATTTAAAATGCGACATTCTTTTACTTTGCGATATATTCCAAGACTTTAGAAAAAATTGTCTTGAAACATACAAATTGGATCCCTTAAATTTTGTGACTTTGGCGAGCTACTCGTGGTCTAGCATGTTATTATATACTAAAATCAGGCTAGAACTAATTTGTGACGTCGACATGTTTTAATGATCGAAAGAGGCATTCGGGGGGGCCTTACTCAAGTCGTAAAACGATATGTAGAATCCAATAATAAATATTATCCCCAAACGTATGATCCATCCAAGCCGAATAAATTTTTATTTTACGGAGATATTAATAATCTCTATGGTCATGCCGAATCTTGCTATTTGCCTTACGGGATTTCAAATGGCTAACGCCTGAAGAAATATTAAAATTTAATGTTACAACGGTGAGCATTACGAGCGATAAAGGTTATATTATCGAATGCGACTTGGAATTTCCTACGGACATTCACGACGCTCAGAAAGAGTTGCCGATGTGCCCAGAACAGGACACGCCTCCGGGCTCGAAATTTTCAAAATTAATGTGCACTCTCACGAAAAGTTCAACTACGTTGTGCATTACAGAAATCTCCAGGTTTATTTATCTGCGGGCGTAGTTATGACGCGCGTTCATAAGGTTTTAGAATTCGGTCAGTCTCCTTGGTTGAGACCGTTTGTCGAATTAAATACAAGAATGCGCACGGAAGCTAAAACGGAATTTGCACAAAATCTATATAAATTTGCAAACAATTCCATTTTGGTAAAACAATGGAGAATGTTAGGAAAAGACGCGTCATAAAATTAGTGACTCATTGGAGCGGTCGGTATGGTGCTCTATCTTTAATTTCCAAACCAAATTTCCATTCGGCAACGATTTTTGACAAAAATCTGGTCGCGATCGAATTGAGCAAAACAGAGATAGAGTTCAACAAACCTATCTACATAGGTATGGCCATCTTAGAATTATCAAAATTGAATTATATAATTTTCACTACGATTTCATGAAGGCAAAATTTGCAAATAATTGCGAATTATGCTACATGGACACCGACAGCCTTTTGTATAGTGTGACGTGCAATGATTTCTATGAAGAGTGTATAAAGACGAATCTAGAAAATTTGATACGAGCGCTTATGATCCCGATAACATCTATAAAATTCCTTTAATTAATAAAAAAGTCATTGGTCTTATGAAAGACGAAACTAGAGGTCGTATTTTAACGCACTTTGTAGGCCTTCGATCGAAAATGTACTCTTTAAAAATAGAAGGCCGTGAGATAATAAAGAAGGCTAAGGGTGTTAAAAAGTACATTATCGATCAGCAAATCTGTTTCGATCACTATCTCGATACGTTACGAAATAAAGTAGTTATAGAACGAGACCAAAATAGCATACGATCATATTTGCATAAGGTATATTCCATACGTCAGACGAAAATTGCTTTAAGTTATCAAGATGATAAAAGATACATTTTATCTAACGGAATAGATACTTTGCCTCATGGGCACTATCTAATAAAGGACCTTTGAATAAAACCATATTTTATTTTGTGAATTGCATGTTTATTATAAAAAATAATTAAAATCTTGTAACGAGAAAGAAATTGCATTGTCTTTTGTATTTTTATATTATAAAAACCGCATTGTATTTTTTTAATTTTTATATTATGTATAAAATTAATTTAAAAATATATTTTAAGCGCTGTTGTAGAGGCTCTCTTTGTTATATTGTAATCAAGAAAAAGCATTGTATTTTGTTATTTTTATATTTATTATAAAAATTAATTAAAATATTGTAACAAGCCAAGATAAAAAAACTGCATTGTATTTTTATTTTTATATTATGTATAAAATAAACTAAAATAATACATTTTAAGTGCTGCTGCATGTCAAAGTATCGCAGTTGTAGCGTCTCTATCTTTCTTATTTTTACAAGATCAAAAAATGTATAATAAAAATCAAACAAAAAAAGAAACAAATTTTTATTTTTGAAATGTAACATATTTATATAATAAAAATATAAAAACAAATGTTTTATTTCTAAATGTAACAATCTATATAAGATCAGCTTTTGAATCCAGGAAGGCTCTTGGAAGCCCAACCATTTGACGAGAATTTTGGTTCCTTTTCGCCTTAGTATTTTCTCGATAAGGTAAATATTTGGAACTCTCGTTTTCTGCAGCTCAGCTTCATAAAACTGTCCCAATACTGGATCGCCATGCATGTCGACGAGTAAATAAGTAGTCGGATTTGCTCGAAACACTTTACATATTTTAAACGTCTCCTCGCTCCAGTTTGCATTGTAGCCCTTAGAAAAATACTTCTATATTTTGAAATGCGTACAAAGTCGTCCACGGCATAACGAGGTTTTCTAGTCGCCAGTTTTAATTTATCGTAAACTTTCAGACGCGTTTTCGCGGTCACATTTTGGGTTTTCTTTTAGTGGTCGAATGCACCGTATCGTTGTATTTCGATACAATCGAATCGATTATATCAATCCACTTCCATTTGCCTCTCAGACTAAAAGCTTTATACAGTTTGTTTTTATCGTTCTGATTGCACGTTCTACGATGGCGGCTTTGATTGAGCTATATGTGGAGTAATGATTAATATCGCCATATTCCTTCATCAGCCGTGCAAATTGGCCGTTATAAAATTCTGTACCATTATCTGTTTGCAGATTTTTCGGTAAAGGCGGCCGCGATCTTTTAATTTCATTTAGAATCTCGCGCATCGCAGATGTGACTTCATGACCATTCTTGGATTTAAGCGGTCTCGTCCATAAATATTTCGAATAGCAATCGATCACGAGTAGAATATACTTATGCCCTTTATTATATTTCGAATATGGAATAAATTCAGCAATATCGGCTTGGAATAAGTCGTGATAAGATTTGATGATCGTTCTTCGACGTGGAAAATTTATTCTAACCCCTCTGTGCAGTTCATCCACTAGTATTTCCTTATCGTTATATTTCTTAGGCATTTTTAAGGTTTGACACGAGTATGAGAGTTAGACGACGAGGCTTTATCTTGCTCCAATAACAAGTGCAGGTGTCTTATAACGTCGGTATTAATTTTGTGAAATTGTAAATCGTCTCCAGCAGACGTCTTGACCCCGTCTAATTTCAAGTGGTTGAAAATCAGGAAGTTCGTGTTTAAAACAACTTCGTTCAACACTTGAACGACCGATTGCAATACATCTCGAATGATCACGTTATCGCGGTGAATGGCGACACCTTCGATAAGATTTTGTATTCTCGCGTTCACATAGAACTTAGAAACGGCATCGTGCTCATCTTCGGCCTCGCCTATGTTGACAATTCTCAAGCCTCGAGAGTCGAAGTTCTTGGCTTTACCGTCGTCGATCGTGGTTAGTTTCATAAAATTTTGCGCTTTTTCTGACAACGTCGAGTCCACGTATCTCTTGTTAACGGCATCGCCGAGCTCTGCGGGTCGTGCAAATTTACAATGGATCGCGATTTGGCGTCAAATTTAAGTTTCTTATTAGCATGCGTTTTTCCCGAAGATGAAGCGGTCAAACATATTTCCAATGCTTTGCCTATACGCAGATTGAGTTCTTCGCTGCAAAATTTTAAGTTTACGCCGTCGTTTGATTTTTAGGATCGGCCAAATTCACTATTCTAAAATCCTTCAAGTTAACTATTTTCTCGTCCTCGTCCAATACCAAGGCGCTTCGTTTATTTACCGCATCCGTTCCGGTCACGGGATTGCCTACGTTGCAAAGTTTTCTATTTTCTATGTTGAAATCGCCTTCCGGAGTTAGTTTAAAGCCTACACCAGGAGGCCCGCGCGCAGCGGTATTACCAAACCCTCCGCCTCCAGAGTCTCTGGCAACATACGCTCTTCCAAATTTATCGACGACCATTTTATTTCTGAGACTATTCTATAGAACGTGTATATTTTATTAGGCGATTAATTTCGCCTCCTTTAATTCGGATATAATAGAAAGAAATTCGTTTTGATTCTGAGAGCTATTGTTGCCCGCCGAACGTTCGGCCATCAACAAACGAAGCCGGCTCACCAGCTCGGCCGGCGAGTCCCAATGAACGTATTCTATCTCATGATTAGAATTATCGAATTTTTTGTATCGCCAAATTCTGCTTATATTACTCGATGGCTGTCTTTTTCGATAAATTATCCATACCGAGACCTTTCTTTTCTTCGTTATTTTGGATCGTAATTGCATGGGAATCGTAGGAGTCGCCGATGCTGTATTCATCTCTCTTGACGACAACGACGACGGTGACGGCGACGAAGCATGCTGCGGCGAGGGAGGAGGCGTAGATATTGTAGTCGCCACGGGCGACGGTGTTAAATTCGGAACGATATAATTTTTATATTTGGGCGTTTTAGGCAGATCCTTGCGAAACAGTTTATTATATGCATTGGTTTTCTTCAAAATATCGATGTAATTTTTACATCTAGCTCGGAAGGATTGCCAGCAGGCGTTTTCTTATTCGAAGGATTTTCTTATAAGTTAACAATCGAAGTAAGCCCTCCGTAATAGGATATTTTTATTTCTAATATTAATCGTAGATCCGTCGTCTGCAATAGCTAACTCTGAATTGCCCATAGACCATTTATTCGAAAGGTCGTCGTATTAAATGCCGATTCCGGTATCGTCTATATTGGGATCCTCGCTTTTGGACAGGATGTCGGCATACTTTTTAAGTAAGGCATCTGAACCGTCGCCGACATTATCAGATTCGTGCTCCGCATTCTGACGTCGAATATAATTAGGATTTTTACTTGCAGAGAATTTTGATAGCGATTTTAACGGTTCTAGTAATTGAGCATGCTTCATTCCGTATTTTAATTGAGCTCGATTTTGATCTCGTTTAAAATCTAAAACTTTTTCTTATCGTTTTAGTGGCCTGCACTACGGCTCGATTTAAATTCGTAGAGTGACGTCGTCGTCGTCCTCGTCTCATCGCAGCCGCAGACATTGCGTTGATGAAAGTTCGCTCGAACGTCGTGATTTTAAATACATATGTAATGATCGAATCCTTTACGGTAGCGGCCCTCGTTTATGGCTTTTCTTTGTCTACCACTAAGAATCCGTATCCGGCTTTATTGCCATCGCCGTCTTTTTTTTCCCACGCTAGACGGCACATCTTTTTGAAATCTTCGAAGCTCATGTCGGTATTAATGTGCTCCGAATAGATATGTCTTAAGTTCATTTCGTCTTGCAAAAAAACTATAATTAAATTTGTATTGTCGCGAATAAGATGCTTCGGTATTCTTGCATACGATTGGCTGAGGTAGAACGCGTCTATATTCTTATGACGGCTCATTGAAAAATATTGACGAATCGCGTTTTGTTCGTGACATTGAATGTCGTCGAAAATGAAAATCGAATTACTCTTAGCATCTTGCGGTGAAATTATTTCAGAATTTTCGCTAAATTCGTAATAGCCTAGTCCCTTGATCGGTCTCAAAACTCGACTCAAAAATCGTATTTGGGCTGAAATAGCGACTTGGAGTAAATGTAAACGTTTTCAAATTCCAATCCGTTGGGTGCCAGTAACAAACTCAAAATTAGGTTTGTTTTACCGCACGCAGAAGGTCCGCATACGATGCATCTTATGCTGGCCGGTAAGAGATCTCCGTGCTTTTGCGCGTTCCAAAATAGGAATAAGGATCATCCTGCTCGACCGTTAGATCCATATTTGCAACCGGTAGAGATTGTTTCTGTTTAATAACCTTCATGTCTATTATTCGCTAATATGACGCGTAACGATTTCCGTAAACGGATCGTATTCGAATATAGAGTCGTGCAAAATTAAGCAGTATGCTTTAGTGGTTTGATCGAAAATGTTGCTGGATTCGATTTCGAGACGTATATCGACGGCCGAATTTTTAATAGATTCTTCTTGACCACTGCAATCGATCACGAACACGGGACAATTGCCAAATTGCTGATAGTCGTTCAAACAACACAGAGCGTAGCTCAAATTGCTCGCGCCTGCATAATAGTTTTCCGGAAATTTCGAATAGTGCATGAACGGGGTCGAATAATCGTTATTGGCAAAGTCCGAATTCATATCTTGAAGTGGAAATTCTTGGGAATTAAGGTATAGTTTTAAATTTGTCAGATTGCAGTGATCGAACTGGGCTGCCGATTGCTTCGCATTATCATACTTGCCATGCTGAAGAGTAAATAGAATCCATCGAGGTTTTCTAATTCGTTCGAATTCTTAATACGCCAAACGTGAATTTTCGAAGACGGAAAGGACGGCAACTCGTGAAGCTCCCAGCGACGAAAGTAAACCACAATTCTGGGATTTTTATGCAAATGATGGAATAAATTTAATTTCGATTCATCGCTAAGCTTTAAATGCGGAACCTCCACGATATTTTAGTAATTTTAAATGTTAGCTCGTTTTCGTCGCTCTTGTAACAATTGACGTCGCTCTTGGATCTAATTAAAACAAGCTCTTGCGGCATGTTTACGACGGCTCGTTTATAATCCTCGCAAAATCCAAAAATATGCTTTAGAGGCACATTGCACGAGAAGCGTCCGTTCTTAAAAATGTCGGCGTTTGTATCTCCTCGAGGGTCCCAGGTGCTATTGCTCAAACCGTTGAATTTTTTGTGATACGAAGCGAGACCCTTCATCGTGCACGTTATACCAGGCTGCTTACAAACGTCGACCACATGCGTGCTCCCCATTTTGTACTGTATTTCATCGAACAAGAATAATATTGCGTTGTTCGTTATCGTATACGGTTTACCTTCGGTTTTCACCGAAAACGTTCCCTTAATATTAATGTAACTGTCGTAGGTTGCGGTTATAGCATCGGAATTTTGGATTTCTATAATCACTCTATCGCTGTGGTCTGTGTTTCGCGTGAAGGGTAAATACGAATAATAATCTTCTTTCGAAATTGTCTCTTCGTAGCGAGGCCTTTTGAATACGTCTAATGTGGCCACCTCGTCGAAACGTAATTTCTTCAAAGGGAACTAATCACCGACGAGATGTGATCTGCGACCATTTTCGTGCTACTACCAAAATCACCACGTATTTTACCGCCACGTTTAGCCATTTCTAGTACTTTTTCTATCTCCTATTCAAAAGCTTGTAGCCGAGCGCTTTTAAGAAACTTGCGTCTGCGCGACTAAGAGCGAGGTTCTTCTTCCTCTTCTTTTAATATGATGTCGCTTTTTCACACCTCTTCCGCTTTTTATTTCGTTATGGCCTAACGATGATTTGCGTGCGACTGCAGATTTCGAGAACGTTTTTGCGTTTTATATAGGTTTGTTTTGAGGAAGAAGAAGAAGAAGAAGAAGACTTCGGCAGCAACGACGATAACAATGCCCAACGCGCGGATTTTTCTTAGGTATATTGACGACTGCGGCTAACGTCTGTTGCTGCTGCTGCTGATGCTGACGCTCGTCATCGTAAACGACGCCCATTTTAACTTAATAATAATTTTATTATTCGCGTCTTAGCTCTAGGCGAACGCAAAGGTACGTATCCTTCGAAAAATTAACCGCTTCACCCGTATGATCCACCAGTCTCAACGTAATGTTATCGAATTCGTCCACGCACAGAGGGAAACGAATTATATTGCTGGGTTGTTGTTCTATGCTGTAGCCTGGGGGCACGGTTAGGCCAAATTCGTAAATGCTATGACAAAGTTGGTTATTGCGGTACGCTCCGTCGTAATGTTAGTATCTACGAAAATATTAGATACCGAAATTATTTCCACATCGCGATCGGACGTATGCGAACGACCTTCCTCTAAAATTCGATCATAAACTCCCAGCATTCGACCGATGTTGCCGCGCTTCGTGAAGTCTACGGAGTATTTCGATTTTATTTCGCACTTTAGGGTATTATTATTAGCTCTTAAAGAAAACAAGCCGTCGACCAATCCGTCGTCGTCCAAAGTTACGGACGAATTAATTTCTTTGTTGGCTTTAGCCGACTCCAATATCTTTTTTCTCAGGAACGTGTTTAGCTCGTCTATTTCGTAGCATCCCTCGTCGATGGTGATTTCTTTATCTTTATCGTAATAGAACTTATTATTTCCCTCGTAAATATTTCGAACGGTGTTGCACGTGTAAAGACCCACCAAGCCGCAGGTGTACGTACCGCCATCGTTCAGTCTCACAGGTGGGTATAGCGTACCGCAGCTGATGGTATTTCCATACCCGAATATCGTGAATGTCCTAGACATGACTGTAGCGCTCCGAGGGCATTATGGTTCTTTATGTAAAAATTTCAACACTAAATGACCACACACGATCGTGTTAAAGTCTTGCTCCCTTTCCACGTTATAATATATATCGCTACCGTGAAAATATCTTAAGACTTCCTCGGAGGCCTCAGGTCTCCGAAACTATCGAAGTATATCACCGTATTGGCCCTTTTTATAACCGACCCAATGCGTGCCCGGACCGGATCCATCGTCTAAATTTATAATACCACTTTCGTTTCGCCACGGCGGTGCTAAGCTTCCGTCGCGTCTTTTAGCGGCAACTCGTCTCGCATGTACACGCCTCTAAAATACGGAACACCTTTAGCATATTTGTGCAGATCGAGATCGGTCAATGCGCGCATGGGAGGTGTAAGGGTGGTGGTGGTGGTGGTGGTGGTGGCGAGCTTAGCATTCCTCGGCACCATCGAAGTCATCCGTTTTTGAATCCCCGGATAAGGTTTCAAGTACAAGGCGCTACCTTTCTTGTGAGGCTTTAAATACAATCCGCTGCCGACTTTTTCTCTTCCATGGCTCTGTTGTGACGCGCGTTCTCGTCGAAATACCTCTTTGCATTTTGGCCGAATTGATGGCGTTTGCGACGCTCGACGCTCCGCCGGCCAGTGCTCCGAGCGCCGAAAGACCCGCAAATATCGGAATCAAAGGCAATAAGCCTCCTCGCTTGGGCACCGGTATTATGCGCGGTACTTTAATTTTCGAACGACCTCCCATCCTGTTGACTATAATTTTGCAGCATTCATCGCGCTCGAAATGAGACGATTATGCGAAGCATCTCCGTGTCCTTTACTCTTGATGCTTTGTTTTCTGATTTTTTAGATATTTTACTTATAAGACCGCCTCTGAAGGAGCATTTTCTGCCGACGTTACCGTTATTGTCTTTGAATTTACCCGAGCATCGACGTACTCGACGTCGTCGTTTTGTCGTCGTCGTCGTCCTCCTCGCTGTCGACGATCCAGTTTCACGGCCATTTTCTTGTCTATTCCCATTCCTAGTTTGCGTTTCGCTTTCATTGCAGCCGTTACGCCCAACGCTGCGAGCTTCTCGGACCACTTAGAATCTTTGGCCTTGACTCGCCGCCAAGCCGCTTCTTGCAAGACCTTGTCGGCCTCGTGCCTGCGCTCCACGTCTTTGTGATGCGAATACGCGATGTCGTGCTGCTTGCACGCTTCGTCTAGAGGATTAATACCTTTGTCTCCGCGATTTAAACGCTCTTGTAGCCTGGTTCCGGGACCGCAGAAGTTATGACCAGGAAGGTGCAGTTCGAAGGGCAATTTATTTAAGAGGTTGTTGAACAACCCTTCACCCCGTGTACCAACATTGACTAACATCTCTCCTGCAATAACGTATCAATTTAAATATATATATATATATATATATATATATAAAAATAACTGCATACAGAATAAATTTTATTTACAAAAAAGGATCATACACTATCTTTAAAATACAAAGGTTTCATTTCGACATTTAAATTCTTTTGATATAAACATAATACGTCATCGACAATTTCGTGAGGGAAATGGCGCGTGATTTCTAATAAGCCGAGTCTGTTGATGTCGTAAAGAACGTTTAGGGTACTTAGGGATGGATTTCCAAATACGTATTCGCTTATCATCTCGACTCGACATAAGATTTGATCCTGCACGTTCGAATAAAGTCCAGCATCCTCGTGGCTTAGTTGCTTTGGGTGTGACTACTAAGTTCAAGGTCCCGAGTTCAATTCTCGACACGGGTCGCTTGAAAAATGTTAGGTGATAGTTTTTCACGAAAATACGCTCTCGTTCAAATGAAATCTAAAATCTAAAAAATCTAACGAAACGTTTTTAGTACGTTGTGGACGTGGGGGATAATATGGTGGTTTCCGGTTGCCTTCCGCGTCGCAGTGGTGTCTTAAAATGCCATACCGATCCTTATGATCTGTGCCACTTTAAATAACGAAAAAACTGCTGCCCTTTCTCGAGGAAATGTCATAGTCAAGTTCCTCGCTAAAGACCCCACTAATTTGGTTAAACCTATAATTTGGCTCTTTAGTTCACCAAAACACGCAAGCCATTCTATTCGTTCTGTTACTCTAGAACTTCTTCTAGGTGCAGGTCCGTCTAGAAAGTATATTTTCCTTAAAAAAATTAATTTCCTAACATAAAATTGATCAGGTATTACTTAAAAAATGCTTAAAAAAATATCAGATCAATCAATAATATTATCACACCTTTTGTGCCCGTTTCCAATATTGATATACATGACATTCTAAATTCCATTTATGGAAATGCGTTTAATAACAATAGATGGGAAACAGTTAAATACCATCTTTTTGGTTTATCATTCAATTGTCCGTTAAAATTATTAAATGTTCACTCTTTAACTAACAATAAATCGCACCAATAAAGCTTACATTTAAAATAAATACACATATATTTTCTAACATTTTAAAATGTTCGAAACTTTATCTACCGATAGTATTATACCAAAATTTGACCAAAACCAGTTCCGTCACTAATTCATAATCCAACAAAATGATTACGTTCACGTTCTATTAATTTCCTACTACATAAATACAAGCTATTTACGAATACATTCCTTACATGTGATTTTTTCCAATGCTCCACCCGAAGGTACTACATTGGCCAGGAAGCGAGTTTTTTTACCTGGAAAATTTGGAATTTGCCAAACCCTTGCTGTTCCAAGCAAGTTAGAGATTTTTAACGTGCGTGACAACATTCACACACAGGACCTCCATTTTATCTCTCATCCGAACGAGGGTGTATTTTTGTGAAAAATGCTCGCCTAACATTCTACGAATACATTCCACCTGTATATAATTATAAATTATAATCAAAGCAAAAGTTGGTAATTTACTCTCGGTTTAATTTCCAATTTCATCTGTGAAACTTGAGGGTGTTCAAAAACGCCAATATTTAATTTTTTCTTTTCCAACTGATGATTGTTACCTTAGTACATCCAAAACACACTTATTTGAGATATACCTGTATATGACCCGTTTATTCTGCTACACACGAATTTCAAACTCCCTCGTACTTGCAAGCAAAATTATACAAAACTCACACACCATTTAATTATTTTCCTTCGGTAAAATCCATATTACACCTTGCCTTCATTCCAACCCACGTCAAAATCCACAAATAGTGATGAAATCCTTTCTGCACTTGACCGCAGCAAAAATTTCCACAAAAGCTAAGCGGAATTCCTTCCGCTTCCTGCCTGCTCGTATTACTACATTTCGACCTTTCTAAATAATTTTCTGAACTTAAATTCCAACTTGTGGTGCTTAATTATTATATCTCATTTTTCCTTCTACAAATTTCGTTCTCACAATCTAACGAATTTTTTCTATGCTGAATAAAAGGGTAATGTCATGTAAATTACGTAAAATAACGTGTTTTGTATATAATTTGTATTATTGTTATAATATGGTATCGTTGATGGTCGGCACAGATGATAACTGTCATATTGTAAATTATCTTTCTATGAGAAGTGCATTTGAAGCATTTTGTAATATTAAGATCTGTTTTCTTTTGTGGTTTTGAAATAAGTAATCGTCCTGGATTATTTCATTAACAATGTATTTAAAAAAAATAATATTGTACCTTATTATCTAAATTACCTTTATAGAAACAAAATTTTAAAATGACATGCTTAATTAATATTAACTATTCGCGAAATCTACTCTACTGGGTGCGACCATATTTAGTCTGTCCATCCAAATTTATTATTTATATCTTCTTATCTGATTTATATTTAAAGTAGTGCAAACGCGTTACATTACATAAAGTAGAAAATAAAACACACTGCAAATTAGGCATTAAAGAAATTGATACCGGTAATGAACTACTTGCGTATTAGGATTACATTTTGAATAGTGCATGAATGTCGTTCTTAAAATAACATTTACGTAACAATTATTAGTTATATTTGTAGCGACACCCGTTAAATGTATTGGTATCCTAGACATTTTTAGCTTGAGACGTGCGGTAATATAACCAAACTTATTGAATGAACCCTTAAATGCATTGTGTTACCGTTTGGCAACACACGCATTTTCGGGCTCTAAATCTATACGGCATCGTAATAATGCAAAACCGATCAACGCAAATGTTCAGCAAAACTCTAGTCGCATTGTTTTCATGTGCTGCGCAACATGCATGCGCTGTTGCTTTTGTTTTGTCATTTAACCTCAATTTGAATCACCTGTTGCGAAGTGATGTGTACCATCTGAAGCCGCTTTT
Source organism: Platerodrilus igneus (assembly GCA_036346225.1). Taxonomy (NCBI): domain Eukaryota; kingdom Metazoa; phylum Arthropoda; class Insecta; order Coleoptera; family Lycidae; genus Platerodrilus; species Platerodrilus igneus. Next base: position 12,908,773 of record JARFIW010001380.1, read on the forward strand.
TGTTAAAGAATTTTTACAGCATGACGCAAAAGTACCTTCACGAATTTTAATTTCTGAAATGCATATTCATTGAGTTTCTCTTTTATATAAAAATAAATGCTTGACAGTTTCGATATGGAACGACAGAAAGGATAAAAATCATAACCTTTCATTTGGAAAACGGAATAAGAATAATTTCTACTCGGGGAAATTTTCTACAGTATTTTAATGTCAGACATATTCCTTCCTTCCTTACCATATTGCAACTTGAAACTTTTGAAACAAGACCTCCACATGCATCCTTATAAAATCTAGCTGCCGCAACAATCGAGTCCACAAGACTTAAATCGCGTCTAGAATACAGTCGAACCATATTAAATCCTGCAGACGTATAAGAAAGTTTTGTAAACAAATTGTTGATGTCAGGCGAGGTACATTTTCGCCTACATATGGCTTTGTAAACAGGTAAAATTCGCGGTATTGGAGTACATAGAATCTACAATTAATTCACCAAAGGCTTCTTCATAGTTATAAGGTTACAGTATGGTATGCAATTTTGACCAAAAGACTAATTGAGCCCTATTTTTCCAAGATGGCGTTGGTCACACAATATTGGTAAAGGGAGATCGATACAGAGAAATTCTGGAAGAGTTTTTACCACTACATTTAATTTACTCTTCACTCGAAGGTACTACATTGATCAAGAAGCGAGTTTTTTACCTGGAAATTTTGAATGTTGCCGAACCCTTGCTGTTCCAAGCAAGGTAGGGATCTTTAACGTGCGTGATAATACTCACATACAGGACCCCCTACTTCTCATTCGAAAGAGGGGATATTTTTGTGAAAAATGCTCGCCAACATTTTCAAGCGGACCGTGTCAGGATTCGAACCCAGGACCTTGGGCATAGTAGTCACACGCATACCAACTACGCTACGGAGCCGCCTAAACTTTTTTACCACAACGAAAAGAAAATTATCACTACTGGTTCTAACAAGATGGTGCCACTGCCCATACTGCAAGAGCCACAATTTTTCTTTAAAGGACACATTTCCCGAATCGATTAATTTTAAGAAACGGAGGTTTGGGATGGCCCCCAGATCTCCAGATCTCACTGCTCCAAATTGTTTTTTTTAGGATGATGTGAAAGAAAGGACTTAAGTAATAAAAGCCACGATGCTTGGACCAACTTAGAGCGAATATAAAGCGAGAGATTTTGTGACCATCTCAAGAAACTTGTCGAAAGGACACGAAAGATGTCCTAAATGGGACATCATTTGTTAGACATCATTTTTCGTTAATAGTTGAAAAAAATTCAAGAAACACAACTTTACATTTGAGTTTCAAAATAAAGTTGCGAGCTACTATTAGGCAACTCGTCAAACACATAAGCGCCTCAAGCACTGTATATTCTTCATGGACCGGGAAGATTCTAACAATTACTGGAGGATGGGTCATCCTTTTTAATTCACGGTATAAATAAGACCGATGATGAAGTACAGAGTTAGTCTATAGTCCAAGAGTATACATAAATGTTATATTATGTTTCTAATTTACATGCAGCTTGTAGAATACATAAATAGATAAAAGTGTAATAAATAAATGGTTGTGTTAGTGTTGTTAATGGACCTATAGTTAAGAAGTTAGTATAAGAAGATATTAGTGCTTGTAAATTCATTAGTGTGATAGTGCTTGCTTGTTAATTGGACTGAAAACATCTATAAATAAGGCATATATTGTTAATTAGACTTGTGAACAGTGAGTAATAAAACTCTTGTTATTACTTGTTTTAAATTAGTGAAACGCGGTAGTAGTAGCCCGCTACACTGGTGTCAGATGTGGGGTATATAGTGATTAATTTAAAAGAAAAAACACACAAGTCTAAAGACATTTAAGTAGTTTGTATATGCCTGTTACAAGAAACCAAAGTAAAATGGAGGCAGAAACTTTAATGAATTTTCTTAAAGATTTTAAATCCAGTATGGAAGGAAAGTTTAGTAAAAATGCTGAGAAAATGGAAAGTTTAAGTGAAAATGCTGAAAAAATGGAAGAGAAGTCGGCTAAACTAAAAGTGACACTCAGTGAAAACTTAGCGAGATCAGTTGAACTGGAATAACCCTTAAAAAGTTTAAATATGGTATGGAAGTGACACTTAGTAAAAATGCTGCGAAAATAAAAGAAAAATTGAAGGACAATACAGCCACACTAGAACAAAATTAATAGAAAGCTCCATTGAATTGAAAGAAGATGTCGCTGAACAGGTAAAAACAGTTGAGCAAAAGTTGGACAGTAAATTGGTAAAAATGGAAGACGATGTGATGAGGCTGCAAGAACAAGTGATTTCACTAACAACGCGGCCACTTGAATTAGCAAACCAAGTTGTAAATCAGAACATTCTAGAAATAAGAAGCATGATAGAAAGCGAGTCAATACTGTCAAAATTTAAAATGAAACCGCCCACGTTCGATGGTAAAACACCTAGGCCCACATATTTGAAACAATTTGAAGCTGCTACAATACCAAAGGTTGGTGCAACAAGAGAAGACTATCTCTGTAATAGTGGCCCTACAGGAGGAAGCTCTTAACATCTTACAAACGATTCCCGATCACCAGCAGAATGATTACGGCCTCTTAACATCGAAGCTTGATATGAGATATGGAGACGCTCACTTTCAACAGGTTTACCACGCACAAGTTAAGAACCGCTTGCAAAGACAAGTGAAAGCCTGCAAGAATTCGAAACTGACAACGCCAGATAAGTTAGATTGGCATACCCAACGGCAACAGAAGCTTCCTTGAACAACTGGCTGTTCAAACATTTGTGGATGACGTTAAAGATGGCGAAATACACTAGCGCTAGGATTAGCACGACCAAAAATGTTAGATGACGCACTGGTTCATGCGCTTGAATTTGAAGCAGCTAAGCAGACATAACACAGGATGAGTCACAAAGTTCGGTCTGCCTTAGAGGAACCTGGTCAAGCGCAGAACAGCATAGATGAAATAATCAACCGTGTGGCGAAAAGGCTAGAAAGACAACGACCTTACATGTGATTTTCCAATGCTCCACCCGAAGGTAATACATTGGCCAGAAAGCGAGTTTTTTTTTTACCAGAAAAATTTGGAACTTTGCCGAACCCTTGCTGTTCCAAGCAAGGTAGGGATCTTTAACGTGCGTGATAACACTCACACACGGGACCTCCATTTTACCTCTCATCCGAACGAGGGTGTATTTTTGTGAAAAATGCTCGCCTAACATTTTCAAGCGGACCGTGTCGGGATACGCACCCGGAACCTTGGGCGTAGTAGTCACACATACCACTACGCCACGGAGCCGCCTGGAAAGACAACGACCGCGGAGATGGCGTCTGCGATGCTGAAACTGCGGTAAAGTTGGTCATCTACAGAGACGCTGTACTCAACCAAAAAAACAACCGGTAGAGCAGCAGGTAAACTAAAGCAAGTCGACGTAAAGGGACGAACGTCGACAGCACAACTTAGTGCCCCGGAGATTATCATCCGTGCTGCATCGTTGATGGGAAGTCTGGACAACATTTATATCGATGGTGGAATTAATGGTAGGGTTGTCCGATTACTCGTGGATACAGAAGCAACTAAGACTATTGTGTGACCAGATTTGGTTGGTCGTGGAAAAGTGCTACCTGCATCGGTGTGTCTTCGAACGGTAAGTGGTGAGAAAATTTGTACTCCCGGAGAGACTGCTGTCACGTTGGCAATTGGGGACAAACTAATTAATCATCGGAGCTGGTAGCCGAAATTACAGAAAAAGTGACCTTGGGAATGGATCTCATGAGAGAATATGGGTTTCATGTAAACATGAAAGAAAATGTGCTTCGAATAGATGATGATAAGATTCCATTTCGAGGGACGAGTAACCAGACAATGCAAGTTCGAATGATTTGTGATATGAAAATATCCAAGAAGGCGGAAATGATAGTAATGGGACGCCCGGATGGTACGCTCCGGGAATATGCATGATGGAAGCGACTGATTTGGAAATGGGTCGGGAGGGATTACTGATTGGAAGAACGCTGGTAAAGTTTCGAAATATGATACCAGTAAGGGTGCTAAACATTAATCCGCATACGGTGACCCTCAAAAAAAGACATGATTGTAGGAAATTGCATTCCAGTATGCCATATTAAACGTTGTATGGACGACACAAAAGATAAACCAGCCAACGGTTGCTCACAGAAATTGCTGGATATGTTGATACCTTCTTGTCAAGAATTAAACGGCAACCAACTGGGAAAGGTAAAGGAACTGGTCGAACAATATCGAGGTGTGTTTGCACTGAATGATAGTGAGAAAGGAAGGACAAATGTTGTGCAACATAAGATCAAAACTGGAGATGCGCAACCGATAAGACAACACCCTAGACGGCTTCCTTTGGCAAAACGTAAAGAAGCCGAGCAAATTATCACCGATATGGAAGAACAGGGAGTGATTGAACGAACCCTCGAATAGTCCATGGGCATCCCCGGTAGTGCTTGTCAAGAAAAAGGACGGGTCGACAAGGTTTTGTGTAGACTACCGGCGGCTTAACAATGTGACAAAGAAAGACAGCTATCCTTTGCCTAGAATAGATTACACCTTGGATACTCTATCCGGATGTAAATGGTATTCGACCTTGAACTTGAAAAGCGGATACTGGCAGGTAGGCTTGGAGCCAAACGATAAAGAAAAGACTGCGTTTACAATTGGAACTGGATTATGGCAGTTCAAGGTCATGCCATTTGGATTATGTAATGCCCCTGCTACTTTTGGACGGTTGATGGAGTCGATACTGCGTGGACTGTCTTGGAAGACTTGTCTGGTGTACCTAGACGACGTGATAGTGTTAGGCCGGTCTTTTGAAGAACTTCTTAAGAACCCAACGGAGATATTCCAAAGATTATGCGGAGCAAAAATTACATTGAGCCCCAAGTAGTGCCACCTGTTTTAAAAGAGGTAAAATACCTAGGACATGTCGTTTCGGAGACCGGAATGTGAGCTGACCCTGACAAAATAAAAACGGTACAAGAGTGGCCTACACCAGCAGATATACACCAACTACGCAGTTTTCTAGGATTGTGCACATATTACCGACGTTTTATACTTGGGTTTACAAACATTGCCAAACCGTTAACGAAATTAACCGAAGATGGACAAGAATATGATTAGAATGACGACTGCCACAGTGCATTTGAACAACTGAAACGGCTACTAGTTACAGCACCAATTTTGAGTTATCCTGTTACGTGCCAAAGTGGCCCTTAAACATGTTATTAGGTTAAGTTTGATGTGCGGAGGTTTCGCGCCATAATTTCAAAAGACGCGGTGCGCGGAATTTTTAAAAGACTAGGCGCGTACTTCCGTTACGTCCCAGTGCGTTTGCGCAGATCGCGCGACGCTAGAGGGTTGGACGAGTAACCTCGCGCCAACGTGTAAAAGACAAGAAGTGGGGACAAGTTTCCTGTTCTCGCTATAACGTGGCTTTTTAGCCCGTGCCTTAGAGTGGAGTGGACGCTTTGAGGTATCGTATCGTGCTTATCTTTACCTATGTAGATATCCTGCCTAATTATCTTGTTTGTCGCCCCTTATACCTTATTTTCCTTATCCGATCTCTGCATGAACGAGTCCTCATCTTTAATTACTACGGGATGGAGCCCTGATGGACCTTGATAGAGGCCAACTTTAGCTCAACCCCGCAGAACGTTCGGATTTCCGGGGTAAGTAGTACAGTGTTTAATTTGTTCACTGATATGAACTTTCGTTTAAATTTTTATATTTCCGATTATTACGCAATATAATTTATGTATTGGTGACGTCATTGGCAGTTGGCAACGCGGAATTTGTAAAAAAGGGTTAGCGATACCATCCGCCAGGGGCGTTGCTCGCTTTTTTATATCGCGCTTGCGCGATGTATTATCGACTTTTTAACTGTATTTATCGACGTTCTTTAACGGTATTTATCGATTTTTAAAACGTAAGAATCCACGGATGGAGGTGAAATTTGTGTGCCAGTAACACAGCTATAGGAAGCGTTCTTTCTCAAGTGAAGGACGGACAATAAAAAGTTATTGGGTATTTCAGCAAGGTCTTGTCGCGGCCAGAAAGGAACTATTGTGTGACAAGAAGGGGAGCTGTTGGCCGTCGTCAAATCCGTAAAGCACTTTTATAAGTACCTATACGTCCGTAAATTCCTGTTGAGAAGATTCCATGCTGTACTAAAATGGTTACTGCAGTTTCGAAATCCTGAAGGGCAAGTTGCAAGGTGGATAGAGCGGCTGCAGGAATATGACCTTGGCACAGAACATCGTGTATGAACTAGCCATCGGAATGCAGACGCTCTATCAAGGAAACCTTGTCCGGTAGACTGCAATCATTGCTCCAAGATGGAAGAGAAAATAAGTGTCATCCATAGAATGACGGTAACCGATGATACTTGGCAACCCGAAAGAATACGAGAAGACCAGGAGAATGACGCCGAATTGGGACGTATTACTGAGTGGAAAAGTAAAGGACAACGACCAGCTGGGAAGAAATTAGTATTTTAAGTAGGAGCCTGAAGGCATACTGGACCCAGTGGGACTCCTTGGTGATTGAAAATAGAATCTTGAAACGACGCCTGGAATGTGAAGACGGCACGGAGAGACTCCAAGTGATAGAGCCGAGAAGCAGAGTGCCGGAAGTGTTGCAACATTTGCACGATGGTATTTCCGGAGGGCACTTTGGCGTGAAAAGAACTCTCGAAAGAGTGAGAGAAAGGTTCTATTGGGTGAACTGCAAAGAAGATGTGAAGGAGTGGTGCCGGAAATGTGAGTTGTGTGCCTCTGCAAATGGCCCGGTCACGAAACGGAAAGCCCCAATGAGACAGTATAACGTGGGGCATCCTTTTGAGAGGATAGCCATTGATATAGCTGGTCCGTTTCCTGAATCAGAGAAAAGAAATAAATACATCTTGATTGCAATGGATTATTTCACCAAATGGCCGGAGGAGTATGCTATACCAAACTAAGAAGCCGAGACGGTTGCAGATGTATTAGTGAGAAAGTTGTTTTGTCGCTTTGGAGTTCCGTTGAAATTACACTCCGATCAAGGTCGAAACTTCGAATCAGCGTTGTTTCAAGCATCTTGGAATCAGGAAGACTAGAACCACGCCACTTCATCCTCAATCGGATGGAATGGTTGAAAGAATGAACTGGACGTTACGAAAGTGCCTAGCCAAATGTCTCTGAACATCAACGAGACTGGGATCAATATTTACATTTGTTCCTACTGGCGTACCGATCTTCGGTACATGATAGCATAGGATGCTCTCCCGCTTGCGTGAAGTTAGGACGTGAATTGCGGCTACCATGTGATCTCCAGTTTGGATTTAAACCTGGAGAAGAGATCGCAGGTGAAGATTACGTTAGTAAGCTTCGTGAAAGATCAAATAGCATTCAAGAAAACGTGCGAAAGAATATCCAGGCAGCAAGCAATCGAATGAAATCACAATATGATACGAGAGCACAAGAAAGGGGGGTTACCAACCTGGAGATTTAGTGTGGTTGTACAATCCACAAAGAAAACGCGGATTGTCGCCAAAACTACAAAGAAAATGGGAAGGCCCGTACGAAGTGTTAAAAAGAATTAATGATGTAGTGTACCGGATCAGAAGATCTCCCCGTGGTAAACCGAAAGTGGTACACTTTGACCGTTTAACATCCTACGCTGGCAACAACCAAGAAGGCTCGAATAATGATGAGAAGGGTGTTCGACAAGTTATCAACCATGAGCCAAAAGTAGATTTTGAGAGTTTTATGGCGGTGTATGGTGGTTCCGCTAAGGCGAGATTTGGCGTTGTTGTTGAAAAACAGCAAGATTTGTTTAGAGCACCAGAAGAGTATTCCCTTGCACATTGCGTAGCTCAAGATTTAAAAATGTCAAGGGGGAATAGCTGTTGTCTTTAAGAAAAAGTTTGGATGTGTGGATGAATTAGTACAACAGCAGCCAACTGTAGGAAAAGCTTTGGTTCTTCAAGATAAAAACCGTTATGTTTACTATCTGGTCACCAAAAATTGCTCATGGCAGAGACCTAGTTATGGACATCTATGGCAGGCTTTGCTAAATCTGCTCAGATGATGGAAAATGGAGTAACGAGACTAGCGGTGCCCAAGCTAGGCTGTGGACGGGATTGCTTAGATTGGAGAATAGTCCGAAATATGCTAGAGGTAGTTTTCCAGGGAACCAACGTCCAGCTCCCTGTTTGTTGTTGTCAACCGGTTGCCTACCAAGACCAAAAAAAGAGTGTTGACTGTTACTTCCATCGACGTGGTGGATGCACCAGAGGAGAATTGGCGAATTGGCGTCAAAATGTATTTACAGTTACGAGACGTAACGGTTTTAAAGAGGGGGCAGTGTTGCGAGCTACTAATAGGCAACCCGTCAAACACATAAGCGCCGCAAGCACTGTATATTCTCCATAGACTGGGAAGCTTCTAGCAATTACTGGAGGATGAGTCATCCTTTTAATTCACGGTATAAATAAAACCGATGATGAAGTACAGAGTTAGTCTATATCAGAATGTCGAATATAAATTATATCGTGTAAAGTTAAATAGTTGAGCTTTTGGAAGTCCACGAGTATACATAAATGTTACATTATGTGTCTAATGTACATGCAGCTTGTAGAATACATAAATAGACAAAAGTGTAATAAATAAATAGTTGTGTTAGTGTTGTTAATGGACCTATGGTTAAGAACTTAGTTTAAGAAGATATTAGTGCTTGTAAATTCATTAGTGTGATAGTGCTTGCTTGTTAATTGGACTGAAAACATCTATAAATAAGGCATATACTGTTAATTAGACTTGTGAACAGTGAGTAATAAAGACTCTTGTTATTACTTGTTTTAAATTAGTGAAACGCGGTAGTAGTAGCCCACTACAATAAAATTTACTTCACTTTTCATATATTTCTGGGAATATTAATTACAAAGAGAGATTTATATACTCTATATTTGTATCTAGTAATGAAACATTTTTTAAAGTACTCTTCATTTGTAGATTTTATTGCTTGTATGAAGATAATACTTTTGTTTAATATTTGTGGATGTAGCAATTATTATTATTTGAAGGTTTCTTTTTAATGAATATTTTATTCTGTTATAAGTTTGATGTTGAATTTTCGTGTCTTCATTTAATCTGAGCTAGCAAGATAATGCGGGCATCTTGAGGCAATAGTCTATACCAGTTTTATTGATACCCAACATAAAGGGTTTGTTTCAATTCATTTTAATAAACAAAAAGAAATGTATTTAGAAATCATGGAGCATAGTGGAGCGAATGCAAAATTTGTGATTTGAACAAACGATTTTAATTCTAATTAAATATTGTTAATTATAATGTATTAATTAAAATAATCACTGAGAGCAAAATCATTGAAATATTCCGTGATTGTAGTAGAAGGTTCTGTTATTTTACGACATACAAGCTTTTGAATTATACAAATGTAAAAGTATTTATTTAATACGACATATATCTAGGATACTTTTAGATCTGGAAAAAAATCTGACTGGGATTAAAGGTGCGATACAGATAATAATGTGTAGATTTTCTTGCAAGTAGCCAATGTCAATTTTTAGACTGTTGACAATTAAACGATGCTATAATTTTAAATTGTATATAGCGTGTTAAGAAACACGTTCAGCAATTTCTAACCTCAGTTTTATACCTAACCCTATTTTATATTTATGTATATATATCCACAGCATTTATTTCAAGTGATCAGTTATGAGTTTTAATGGTTTTAAAACTATTATAGAGGAAGGCGATACTGTTATTCTTTACCTAACAATATACCAAATATATAGCGTTAAAGCAGAGGCCAAATCTACTAACAAAAAAGGGTCTCTAATTGAAAATGTTTTTCAAACTCCCTTTGGTGCTTTGAAATGTGCAGATTTAATTGGTAAAGAATATGGTAGTAAAGTGAATTTAAGCAAAGGCTGGGGTTACGTTTACAACCTTCACCTGAATTATGGACTCTAACTCTCCCACATCGAACTCAAATAATTTACACACCTGATGCTAGTATGATCATATTTCAATTAGAACTATGCCCTGGTAGTGTGGTTTTAGAAAGTGGTACCGGTAGTGGTTCCTTATCACATGCATTAATTCGTGCGATTAAACCTCATGGACATTTATATACTTTTGATTTTCATGAACAGCGTGTACAAACTGTCAAGGATGAATTTAGAGAACATGGATTGAATCAGTGGGTAACTGTACAAGAGCGGGATGTATGCGCTAATGGATTTGGGGATGATCTTAATAATAAAATTGATGCAATTTTTTTAGATCTACCATTACCCTGGTTAGCTATACCATATGCAGTTAAAGCAATGAAAGAAACCGGTGGAAGATTTTGTTCATTTTCACCTTGCATTGAGCAGGTTCAAAAAACTTGTTTAACATTAACTGAACTTGGTTTTCAAGAGGTTCATACATTAGAAGTTTTACAAACACAATATTCTGTACAATCTCGACCTATTAATACGTTGAATTTAGACTTTGTGAAAACTAAAAGGAAGGTGGTGAGGATAAAAAACAAGATAAGGAGGTGATAAAAACAATAACATCTGTACCACCTAGTAGTCAACCAGGTCATACAGGCTGCTTAACATTTGCTACATTACCACCTATCTGGTCAAGATTTGTAGTACCTGACAGCCCTATAGGAATTGATGATGGTGATGAATTAATGGAAGCTTAGATTATAAAAACAAAATAATTAGACGAATATGTTTAAAAAGTATTACAGCTGATAGAATATACTTCTATAGTTTAAAAACTCTTTTTAATTTTATTTTGTGTTTATTGTCATGTATTTAACTACGGATTATACCGTTAGTATCAAATTATTTCTAAATAGTTTTATCATATAATCTCTACAAATTGCAATAAGGTTTCAGTAATAAAGCGATTACTTTACATTATACTGAACCACGTTGTATTTTGCTTGAAATAATGGAAAAATATTAAAATTTTGTGTAAAAGTTGAAGTTAAATCGCTTTTAACTTCTGTGTCAAAGATCAGTCATTATTTATCTAATATTGAGTAGGACGGAACTTGCAGTTTTGACCACAATACAAAATTTTATTCAGTTCCGAAACTGGTTATACGATGAGTTTAATACTTATTTTAACAAAATGACGCAAAAGTACCTTCACGAATTTTAATTTCTGAAATGCATATTCATTGAGTTTCTCTTTTTATATAAAAATAAATGCTTGACAGTTTCGATATGGAACGACAGAAAGGATAAAAATCATAACCTTTCATTTGGAAAACGGAATAAGAATAATTTCTACTCGGGGAAATTTTCTACAGTATTTTAATGTCAGACATATTCCTTCCTTCCTTACCATATTGCAACTTGAAACTTTTGAAACAAGACCTCCACATGCATCCTTATAAAATCTAGCTGCCGCAACAATCGAGTCCACAAGACTTAAATCGCGTCTAGAATACAGTCGAACCATATTAAATCCTGCAGACGTATAAGAAAGTTTTGTAAACAAATTGTTGATGTCAGGCGAGGTACATTTTCGCCTACATATGGCTTTGTAAACAGGTAAAATTCGCGGTATTGGAGTACATAGAATCTACAATTAATTCACCAAAGGCTTCTTCATAGTTATAAGGTTACAGTATGGTATGCAATTTTGACCAAAAGACTAATTGAGCCCTATTTTTCCAAGATGGCGTTGGTCACACAATATTGGTAAAGGAGATCGATACAGAGAAATTCTGGAAGAGTTTTACCACTACATTTAATTTACTCTTCACTCGAAGGTACTACATTGATCAAGAAGCGAGTTTTTTACCTGGAAATTTTGAATGTTGCCGAACCCTTGCTGTTCCAAGCAAGGTAGGGATCTTTAACGTGCGTGATAATACTCACATACAGGACCCCCTACTTCTCATTCGAAAGAGGGGATATTTTTGTGAAAAATGCTCGCCAACATTTTCAAGCGGACCGTGTCAGGATTCGAACCCAGGACCTTGGGCATAGTAGTCACACGCATACCAACTACGCTACGGAGCCGCCTAAACTTTTTTACCACAACGAAAAGAAAATTATCACTACTGGTTCTAACAAGATGGTGCCACTGCCCATACTGCAAGAGCCACAATTTTTCTTTAAAGGACACATTTCCCGAATCGATTAATTTTAAGAAACGGAGGTTTGGGATGGCCCCCAGATCTCCAGATCTCACTGCTCCAAATTGTTTTTTTTAGGATGATGTGAAAGAAAGGACTTAAGTAATAAAAGCCACGATGCTTGGACCAACTTAGAGCGAATATAAAGCGAGAGATTTTGTGACCATCTCAAGAAACTTGTCGAAAGGACACGAAAGATGTCCTAAATGGGACATCATTTGTTAGACATCATTTTTCGTTAATAGTTGAAAAAAATTCAAGAAACACAACTTTACATTTGAGTTTCAAAATAAAGTTGCGAGCTACTATTAGGCAACCCGTCAAACACATAAGCGCCTCAAGCACTGTATATTCTTCATGGACCGGGAAGATTCTAACAATTACTGGAGGATGGGTCATCCTTTTTAATTCACGGTATAAATAAGACCGATGATGAAGTACAGAGTTAGTCTATAGTCCAAGAGTATACATAAATGTTATATTATGTTTCTAATTTACATGCAGCTTGTAGAATACATAAATAGATAAAAGTGTAATAAATAAATGGTTGTGTTAGTGTTGTTAATGGACCTATAGTTAAGAAGTTAGTATAAGAAGATATTAGTGCTTGTAAATTCATTAGTGTGATAGTGCTTGCTTGTTAATTGGACTGAAAACATCTATAAATAAGGCATATATTGTTAATTAGACTTGTGAACAGTGAGTAATAAAAACTCTTGTTATTACTTGTTTTAAATTAGTGAAACGCGGTAGTAGTAGCCCGCTACACTGGTGTCAGATGTGGGGTATATAGTGATTAATTTAAAAGAAAAAACACACAAGTCTAAAGACATTTAAGTAGTTTGTATATGCCTGTTACAAGAAACCAAAGTAAAATGGAGGCAGAAACTTTAATGAATTTTCTTAAAGATTTTAAATCCAGTATGGAAGGAAAGTTTAGTAAAAATGCTGAGAAAATGGAAAGTTTAAGTGAAAATGCTGAAAAAATGGAAGAGAAGTCGGCTAAACTAAAAGTGACACTCAGTGAAAACTTAGCGAGATCAGTTGAACTGGAATAACCCTTAAAAAGTTTAAATATGGTATGGAAGTGACACTTAGTAAAAATGCTGCGAAAATAAAAGAAAAATTGAAGGACAATACAGCCACACTAGAACAAAAATTAATAGAAAGCTCCATTGAATTGAAAGAAGATGTCGCTGAACAGGTAAAAACAGTTGAGCAAAAGTTGGACAGTAAATTGGTAAAAATGGAAGACGATGTGATGAGGCTGCAAGAACAAGTGATTTCACTAACAACGCGGCCACTTGAATTAGCAAACCAAGTTGTAAATCAGAACATTCTAGAAATAAGAAGCATGATAGAAAGCGAGTCAATACTGTCAAAATTTAAAATGAAACCGCCCACGTTCGATGGTAAAACACCTAGGCCCACATATTTGAAACAATTTGAAGCTGCTACAATACCAAAGGTTGGTGCAACAAAGAGAAGACTATCTCTGTAATAGTGGCCCTACAGGAGGAAGCTCTTAACATCTTACAAACGATTCCCGATCACCAGCAGAATGATTACGGCCTCTTAACATCGAAGCTTGATATGAGATATGGAGACGCTCACTTTCAACAGGTTTACCACGCACAAGTTAAGAACCGCTTGCAAAAGACAAGTGAAAGCCTGCAAGAATTCGAAACTGACAACGCCAGATAAGTTAGATTGGCATACCCAACGGCAACAGAAGCTTCCTTGAACAACTGGCTGTTCAAACATTTGTGGATGACGTTAAAGATGGCGAAATACACTAGCGCTAGGATTAGCACGACCAAAAATGTTAGATGACGCACTGGTTCATGCGCTTGAATTTGAAGCAGCTAAGCAGACATAACACAGGATGAGTCACAAAGTTCGGTCTGCCTTAGAGGAACCTGGTCAAGCGCAGAACAGCATAGATGAAATAATCAACCGTGTGGCGAAAAGGCTAGAAAGACAACGACCTTACATGTGATTTTCCAATGCTCCACCCGAAGGTAATACATTGGCCAGAAAGCGAGTTTTTTTTTTACCAGAAAAATTTGGAACTTTGCCGAACCCTTGCTGTTCCAAGCAAGGTAGGGATCTTTAACGTGCGTGATAACACTCACACACGGGACCTCCATTTTACCTCTCATCCGAACGAGGGTGTATTTTTGTGAAAAATGCTCGCCTAACATTTTTCAAGCGGACCGTGTCGGGATACGCACCCGGAACCTTGGGCGTAGTAGTCACACACATACCACTACGCCACGGAGCCGCCTGGAAAGACAACGACCGCGGAGATGGCGTCTGCGATGCTGAAACTGCGGTAAAGTTGGTCATCTACAGAGACGCTGTACTCAACCAAAAAAACAACCGGTAGAGCAGCAGGTAAACTAAAGCAAGTCGACGTAAAGGGACGAACGTCGACAGCACAACTTAGTGCCCCGGAGATTATCATCCGTGCTGCATCGTTGATGGGAAGTCTGGACAACATTTATATCGATGGTGGAATTAATGGTAGGGTTGTCCGATTACTCGTGGATACAGAAGCAACTAAGACTATTGTGTGACCAGATTTGGTTGGTCGTGGAAAAGTGCTACCTGCATCGGTGTGTCTTCGAACGGTAAGTGGTGAGAAAATTTGTACTCCCGGAGAGACTGCTGTCACGTTGGCAATTGGTGACAAACTAATTAATCATCGGAGCTGGTAGCCGAAATTACAGAAAAAGTGACCTTGTGAATGGATCTCATGAGAGAATATGGGTTTCATGTAAACATGAAAGAAAATGTGCTTCGAATAGATGATGATAAGATTCCATTTCGAGGACGAGTAACCAGACAATGCAAGTTCGAATGATTTGTGATATGAAAATATCCAAGAAGGCGGAAATGATAGTAATGGGACGCCCGGATGGTACGCTCCGGGAATATGCATGATGGAAGCGACTGATTTGGAAATGGGTCGGGAGGGATTACTGATTGGAAGAACGCTGGTAAAGTTTCGAAATATGATACCAGTAAGGGTGCTAAACATTAATCCGCATACGGTGACCCTCAAAAAAAGACATGATTGTAGGAAATTGCATTCCAGTATGCCATATTAAACGTTGTATGGACGACACAAAAGATAAACCAGCCAACGGTTGCTCACAGAAATTGCTGGATATGTTGATACCTTCTTGTCAAGAATTAAACGGCAACCAACTGGGAAAGGTAAAGGAACTGGTCGAACAATATCGAGGTGTGTTTGCACTGAATGATAGTGAGAAAGGAAGGACAAATGTTGTGCAACATAAGATCAAAACTGGAGATGCGCAACCGATAAGACAACACCCTAGACGGCTTCCTTTGGCAAAACGTAAAGAAGCCGAGCAAATTATCACCGATATGGAAGAACAGGGTGATTGAACGAACCTCGAATAGTCCATGGGCATCCCCGGTAGTGCTTGTCAAGAAAAAGGACGGGTCGACAAGGTTTTGTGTAGACTACCGGCGGCTTAACAATGTGACAAAGAAAGACAGCTATCCTTTGCCTAGAATAGATTACACCTTGGATACTCTATCCGGATGTAAATGGTATTCGACCTTGAACTTGAAAAGCGGATACTGGCAGGTAGGCTTGGAGCCAAACGATAAAGAAAAGACTGCGTTTACAATTGGAACTGGATTATGGCAGTTCAAGGTCATGCCATTTGGATTATGTAATGCCCCTGCTACTTTTGAACGGTTGATGGAGTCGATACTGCGTGGACTGTCTTGGAAGACTTGTCTGGTGTACCTAGACGACGTGATAGTGTTAGGCCGGTCTTTTGAAGAACTTCTTAAGAACCCAAAGGAGATATTCCAAAGATTATGCGGAGCAAAAATTACATTGAGCCCCAAGTAGTGCCACCTGTTTTAAAAGAGGTAAAATACCTAGGACATGTCGTTTCGGAGACCGGAATGTGAGCTGACCCTGACAAAATAAAAACGGTACAAGAGTGGCCTACACCAGCAGATATACACCAACTACGCAGTTTTCTAGGATTGTGCACATATTACCGACGTTTTATACTTGGGTTTGCAAACATTGCCAAACCGTTAACGAAATTAACCCAAGATGGACAAGAATATGATTAGAATGACGACTGCCACAGTGCATTTGAACAACTGAAACGGCTACTAGTTACAGCACCAATTTTGAGTTATCCTGTTACGTGCCAAAGTGGCCCTTAAACATGTTATTAGGTTAAGTTTGATGTGCGGAGGTTTCGCGCCATAATTTCAAAAGACGCGGTGCGCGGAATTTTTAAAAGACTAGGCGCGTACTTCCGTTACGTCCCAGTGCGTTTGCGCAGATCGCGCGACGCTAGAGGGTTGGACGAGTAACCTCGCGCCAACGTGTAAAAGACAAGAAGTGGGGACAAGTTTCCTGTTCTCGCTATAACGTGGCTTTTTAGCCCGTGCCTTCGAGTGGAGTGGACGCTTTGAGGTATCGTATCGTGCTTATCTTTACCTATGTAGATATCCTGCCTAATTATCTTGTTTGTCGCCCCTTATACCTTATTTTCCTTATCCGATCTCTGCATGAACGAGTCCTCATCTTTAATTACTACGCGATGGAGCCCTGATGGACCTTGATAGAGGCCAACTTTAGCTCAACCCCGCAGAACGTTCGGATTTCCGGGGTAAGTAGTACAGTGTTTAATTTGTTCACTGATATGAACTTTCGTTTAAATTTTTATATTTCCGATTATTACGCAATATAATTTATGTATTGGTGACGTCATTGGCAGTTGGCAACGCGGAATTTGTAAAAAGGGTTAGCGATACCATCCGCCAGGGGCGTTGCTCGCTTTTTTATATCGCGCTTGCGCGATGTATTATCGACTTTTTAACTGTATTTATCGACGTTCTTTAACGGTATTTATCGATTTTTAAAACGTAAGAATCCACGGATGGAGGTGAAATTTGTGTGCCAGTAACACAGCTATAGGAAGCGTTCTTTCTCAAGTGAAGGACGGACAATAAAAAGTTATTGGGTATTTCAGCAAGGTCTTGTCGCGGCCAGAAAGGAACTATTGTGTGACAAGAAGGGAGCTGTTGGCCGTCGTCAAATCCGTAAAGCACTTTTATAAGTACCTATACGTCCGTAAATTCCTGTTGAGAAGATTCCATGCTGTACTAAAATGGTTACTGCAGTTTCGAAATCCTGAAGGGCAAGTTGCAAGGTGGATAGAGCGGCTGCAGGAATATGACCTTGGCACAGAACATCGTGTATGAACTAGCCATCGGAATGCAGACGCTCTATCAAGGAAACCTTGTCCGGTAGACTGCAATCATTGCTCCAAGATGGAAGAGAAAATAAGTGTCATCCATAGAATGACGGTAACCGATGATACTTGGCAACCCGAAAGAATACGAGAAGACCAGGAGAATGACGCCGAATTGGGACGTATTACTGAGTGGAAAAGTAAAGGACAACGACCAGCTGGGAAGAAATTAGTATTTTAAGTAGGAGCCTGAAGGCATACTGGACCCAGTGGGACTCCTTGGTGATTGAAAATAGAATCTTGAAACGACGCCTGGAATGTGAAGACGGCACGGAGAGACTCCAAGTGATAGTGCCGAGAAGCAGAGTGCCGGAAGTGTTGCAACATTTGCACGATGGTATTTCCGGAGGGCACTTTGGCGTGAAAAGAACTCTCGAAAGAGTGAGAGAAAGGTTCTATTGGGTGAACTGCAAAGAAGATGTGAAGGAGTGGTGCCGGAAATGTGAGTTGTGTGCCTCTGCAAATGGCCCGGTCACGAAACGGAAAGCCCCAATGAGACAGTATAACGTGGGGCATCCTTTTGAGAGGGTAGCCATTGATATAGCTGGTCCGTTTCCTGAATCAGAGAAAAGAAATAAATACATCTTGATTGCAATGGATTATTTCACCAAATGGCCGGAGGAGTATGCTATACCAAACTAAGAAGCCGAGACGGTTGCAGATGTATTAGTGAGGAAGTTGTTTTGTCGCTTTGGAGTTCCGTTGAAATTACACTCCGATCAAGGTCGAAACTTCGAATCAGCGTTGTTTCAAGCATCTTGGAATCAGGAAGACTAGAACCACGCCACTTCATCCTCAATCGGATGGAATGGTTGAAAGAATGAACTGGACGTTACGAAAGTGCCTAGCCAAATGTCTCTGAACATCAACGAGACTGGGATCAATATTTACATTTGTTCCTACTGGCGTACCGATCTTCGGTACATGATAGCATAGGATGCTCTCCCGCTTGCGTGAAGTTAGGACGTGAATTGCGGCTACCATGTGATCTCCAGTTTGGATTTAAACCTGGAGAAGAGATCGCAGGTGAAGATTACGTTAGTAAGCTTCGTGAAAGATCAAATAGCATTCACGAAAACGTGCGAAAGAATATCCAGGCAGCAAGCAATCGAATGAAATCACAATATGATACGAGAGCACAAGAAAGGGGGTTACCAACCTGGAGATTTAGTGTGGTTGTACAATCCACAAAGAAAACGCGGATTGTCGCCAAAACTACAAAGAAAATGGGAAGGCCCGTACGAAGTGTTAAAAAGAATTAATGATGTAGTGTACCGGATCAGAAGATCTCCCCGTGGTAAACCGAAAGTGGTACACTTTGACCGTTTAACATCCTACGCTGGCAACAACCAAGAAGGCTCGAATAATGATGAGAAGGGTGTTCGACAAGTTATCAACCATGAGCCAAAAGTAGATTTTGAGAGTTTTATGGCGGCGTATGGTGGTTCCGCTAAGGCGAGATTTGGCGTTGTTGTTGAAAAACAGCAAGATTTGTTTAGAGCACCAGAAGAGTATTCCCTTGCACATTGCGTAGCTCAAGATTTAAAAATGTCAAGGGGAATAGCTGTTGTCTTTAAGAAAAAGTTTGGATGTGTGGATGAATTAGTACAACAGCAGCCAACTGTAGGAAAAGCTTTGGTTCTTCAAGATAAAAACCGTTATGTTTACTATCTGGTCACCAAAAATTGCTCATGGCAGAGACCTAGTTATGGACATCTATGGCAGGCTTTGCTAAATCTGCTCAGATGATGGAAAATGGAGTAACGAGACTAGCGGTGCCCAAGCTAGGCTGTGGACGGGATTGCTTAGATTGGAGAATAGTCCGAAATATGCTAGAGGTAGTTTTCCAGGGAACCAACGTCCAGCTCCCTGTTTGTTGTTGTCAACCGGTTGCCTACCAAGACCAAAAAAAGAGTGTTGACTGTTACTTCCATCGACGTGGTGGATGCACCAGAGGAGAATTGGCGAATTGGCGTCAAAATGTATTTACAGTTACGAGACGTAACGGTTTTAAAGAGGGGGCAGTGTTGCGAGCTACTAATAGGCAACCCGTCAAACACATAAGCGCCGCAAGCACTGTATATTCTCCATAGACTGGGAAGCTTCTAGCAATTACTGGAGGATGAGTCATCCTTTTAATTCACGGTATAAATAAAACCGATGATGAAGTACAGAGTTAGTCTATATCAGAATGTCGAATATAAATTATATCGTGTAAAGTTAAATAGTTGAGCTTTTGAAGTCCACGAGTATACATAAATGTTACATTATGTGTCTAATGTACATGCAGCTTGTAGAATACATAAATAGACAAAAGTGTAATAAATAAATAGTTGTGTTAGTGTTGTTAATGGACCTATGGTTAAGAACTTAGTTTAAGAAGATATTAGTGCTTGTAAATTCATTAGTGTGATAGTGCTTGCTTGTTAATTGGACTGAAAACATCTATAAATAAGGCATATACTGTTAATTAGACTTGTGAACAGTGAGTAATAAAGACTCTTGTTATTACTTGTTTTAAATTAGTGAAACGCGGTAGTAGTAGCCCACTACAATAAAATTTACTTCACTTTTCATATATTTCTGGGAATATTAATTACAAAGAGAGATTTATATACTCTATATTTGTATCTAGTAATGAAACATTTTTTAAAGTACTCTTCATTTGTAGATTTTATTGCTTGTATGAAGATAATACTTTTGTTTAATATTTGTGGATGTAGCAATTATTATTATTTGAAGGTTTCTTTTTAATGAATATTTTATTCTGTTATAAGTTTGATGTTGAATTTTCGTGTCTTCATTTAATCTGAGCTAGCAAGATAATGCGGGCATCTTGAGGCAATAGTCTATACCAGTTTTATTGATACCCAACATAAAGGGTTTGTTTCAATTCATTTTAATAAACAAAAAGAAATGTATTTAGAAATCATGGAGCATAGTGGAGCGAATGCAAAATTTGTGATTTGAACAAACGATTTTAATTCTAATTAAATATTGTTAATTATAATGTATTAATTAAAATAATCACTGAGAGCAAAATCATTGAAATATTCCGTGATTGTAGTAGAAGGTTCTGTTATTTTACGACATACAAGCTTTTGAATTATACAAATGTAAAAAGTATTTATTTAATACGACATATATCTAGGATACTTTTAGATCTGGAAAAAAATCTGACTGGGATTAAAGGTGCGATACAGATAATAATGTGTAGATTTTCTTGCAAGTAGCCAATGTCAATTTTTAGACTGTTGACAATTAAACGATGCTATAATTTTAAATTGTATATAGCGTGTTAAGAAACACGTTCAGCAATTTCTAACCTCAGTTTTATACCTAACCCTATTTTATATTTATGTATATATATCCACAGCATTTATTTCAAGTGATCAGTTATGAGTTTTAATGGTTTTAAAACTATTATAGAGGAAGGCGATACTGTTATTCTTTACCTAACAATATACCAAATATATAGCGTTAAAGCAGAGGCCAAATCTACTAACAAAAAAGGGTCTCTAATTGAAAATGTTTTTCAAACTCCCTTTGGTGCTTTGAAATGTGCAGATTTAATTGGTAAAGAATATGGTAGTAAAGTGAATTTAAGCAAAGGCTGGGGTTACGTTTTACAACCTTCACCTGAATTATGGACTCTAACTCTCCCACATCGAACTCAAATAATTTACACACCTGATGCTAGTATGATCATATTTCAATTAGAACTATGCCCTGGTAGTGTGGTTTTAGAAAGTGGTACCGGTAGTGGTTCCTTATCACATGCATTAATTCGTGCGATTAAACCTCATGGACATTTATATACTTTTGATTTTCATGAACAGCGTGTACAAACTGTCAAGGATGAATTTAGAGAACATGGATTGAATCAGTGGGTAACTGTACAAGAGCGGGATGTATGCGCTAATGGATTTGGGGATGATCTTAATAATAAAATTGATGCAATTTTTTTAGATCTACCATTACCCTGGTTAGCTATACCATATGCAGTTAAAGCAATGAAAGAAACCGGTGGAAGATTTTGTTCATTTTCACCTTGCATTGAGCAGGTTCAAAAAACTTGTTTAACATTAACTGAACTTGGTTTTCAAGAGGTTCATACATTAGAAGTTTTACAAACACAATATTCTGTACAATCTCGACCTATTAATACGTTGAATTTAGACTTTGTGAAAACTAAAAAGGAAGGTGGTGAGGATAAAAAACAAGATAAGGAGGTGATAAAAACAATAACATCTGTACCACCTAGTAGTCAACCAGGTCATACAGGCTGCTTAACATTTGCTACATTACCACCTATCTGGTCAAGATTTGTAGTACCTGACAGCCCTATAGGAATTGATGATGGTGATGAATTAATGGAAGCTTAGATTATAAAAACAAAATAATTAGACGAATATGTTTAAAAAGTATTACAGCTGATAGAATATACTTCTATAGTTTAAAAACTCTTTTTAATTTTATTTTGTGTTTATTGTCATGTATTTAACTACGGATTATACCGTTAGTATCAAATTATTTCTAAATAGTTTTATCATATAATCTCTACAAATTGCAATAAGGTTTCAGTAATAAAGCGATTACTTTACATTATACTGATCCACGTTGTATTTTGCTTGAAATAATGGAAAAATATTAAAATTTTGTGCAAAAATTTGAAGTTAAATCGCTTTTAACTTCTGTGTCAAAGATCAGTCATTATTTATCTAATATTGAGTAGGACGGAACTTGCAGTTTTGACCACAATACAAAATTTTATTCAGTTCCGAAACTGGTTATACGATGAGTTTAATACTTATTTTAACAAAATATGTTGCTCTCGTATTGACCTACATTTTAAAGGTTTTGGAGTTTTTGACTTTAGAAGAAACTGTAAATCTAGATGAATGGAGGAAGCGCAAAAGCATTACAAGAATTTCGGAGCTACATCGACATAGTTCAACACATTTTTGGTAAGCTCTTCAGAAAACAATAAAGCAAAATAACATTTCTGAATTAAATATTTCTAATACCATTACTCTGTATCAGGTTCTCAATGATGCTTCAGTTTTTAAGTATTTTTTTCGGTGGACTTTCAAAATATTTTCAATCTATGTTCCGCAAAGGACTAGGACTTGCAACTATTGTAGAAAGCGAGCGCTTTTAAAAGTATTAATAAAATTGAGATCTAGCTCCATAGCCTATTCTGCATAATCAAACTCCGCAATTGCTACTATTTCCACCACTTTTCCTCAGCGTTTGTTCAAAGTGGTTATTTATGCTAAAGTACAATATGTTCGAGTTAAAGTGCTCATAGATACTGGAAGTTCTGAAAGT
This sequence comes from Platerodrilus igneus, assembly GCA_036346225.1. Classification (NCBI taxonomy): domain Eukaryota; kingdom Metazoa; phylum Arthropoda; class Insecta; order Coleoptera; family Lycidae; genus Platerodrilus; species Platerodrilus igneus. The sequence goes on from JARFIW010001380.1 coordinate 12,931,618, forward strand.
TTTCTCAATTACAATTTTGCCTTGAAAACTAGAATTAAAATGTATGTCGGATCTAGCCAGATTTCAATGACTAGCAAGCAGTACATTATGTGCTACTACTAAAGGATTCTTGCATGGTGTATACTGATTTCATGATTGGACACCATATATTTAAGCAACACTCTCAGGTACACGTCGCCCATAGGAGACCAAAACCCCCAATGAAAATATGTAGCTGCCAAATTGCAAGTTCCTAGAAAGGTAGCAGCTGACTGTACGGTAATAGCGACAAGGTCTAAGAAAATTTGTAAAGAGAATCTGACCTTCATTAACGTGCAATTGTACAATCTATTGATAGAAGGAATTATTGAAGAAAATTTACCAGACAAACATGCAAGAAACAATAACTAATTACTGGAAGGACTTATCATAAGCGGCAATTTTCTGAAATTGCGTTTTCTATCATAAGCTATATCCTTAAGCATAACCAACACTCTCAGCAACTCTCATAACTGTCAACGCTACCAGAGTGTTACCACAAACGATGCTTTTATTATAAATATTTGTTTATCTAAGACGTATAAAATAAGTGACATAACATACTTTCATCGGTAGTTATCTCATTGTTTAAGTAGCTTTAACATGCTAATATAAGCGACAGAATGCATTATATTTTTGTCGTTTGCGATAAACTACCATAAATGTGGTGTGACTAGATCTTTGTAGTGTATTTTGTTACTTTAAAGAAATCAGATTGAATGTTTTTGTATGTAAACAAATTCATTAATCAAAGCAGAGTTGTTTTAAAGGTTATGTGGGTGATCGTAATTGTATTTTGGAGGTGAGTTTGTTTTGCGATTATTTTAGGTATCTGGCTATAGCATAATGTCAACAAAATGCAGATAAGAAACGTATGGAAGATTTTACCAGTATTTGATGTTTGAAAATCCTACTGATACATGTATATTCACTCTTTGGCTAAATCATGTGTATTTGGTGGAAATTAACTGAAACTAGTCCAATAAACCATAGTGCTAAGTTTTTAACCTTGTAAGGTTGCCAAAAAATAGTGTTGTTGTTTTAGTCAAGGACTGACAGGTGAATAGAATTAGTATTAAAATCAGTAATAGAAAATTAGAATGGCAATTCAATAACTCCTACTTTTAAACAGGGACAGTATGGTGTTTTGCCAGAAATAAATCAGCATCAGTGTCGTTTTCGCTTAAAATTAGTAATTGCATTATTTGTCCAATTTACACATATGGATCCTGCAGTGGAAAGCAAGTATGATTATAAAACTACATCTTTCATCACATATGATCTTTTCCAAACTATACAAATAGAGCACCTCAATTGGACCAAAATTTTGAGGTAAGTAATGAGGTAGTAATTTGTTGATTACAGTGGTTCCGATAGTGAGAATTCATATACATTTTTACGGTATTCTGTACAGACAAGAAAGAAAGTACTAAAGTAAAGAAAATTGCCCACCCTGAATACCGCAACAAAACAGGGGGAAGGGTAGAATAGAACTCCCAAAGAAATGCCATAGAGTGGGATGGGTCATACAGCAAAAAAAATTGGAAATCTCAGTATGTGGATTTTTTATAAACCTTTGGTTAAACATACAGCAACTCGTAGCTACAATAAAATTTCTATAAGCTTACACAATAATTTACTTACAGCTAGTCACTAACAGCACAAGTATAATATTCCTATATTTCTATTCTATCTTCTTAATTAACTTATATCAATGCACTATGATTAATTTATATTATCACTACAATAAATTTATATCGATCTCTGCAATAATTTATCTCACATAGAGTACTTTATTTGTACCACAAATTTATATCACGTCACTACTATAAAATCTTTAATAGTAACACCTTCCAAACTAACATCGTGCTTTAATCTGATCAGAACTATTATTATAGTTGAAGCTTTACGTTAGAACTCAACTCAGAAATAGCTTGCAATAACTATGTCTGCAAATTTATATACATTTAATTGTTTTCGATTAATCTGCAATAACCCAGAATATGCAAATGACATTCTCGATATTTCTTAATGTAATCTAAATAAACCTTAAATGTGAAAGTCTGTCAATCAAGTGATCTTGGACTGCAGGACCTATCACAATAATATAATACATACATAATAATATTATACAGGGTGACATTAGTTTTTGTCATTAATTTAAAAGGAGTGTAGAGACCGATAATTCAAACAAAAACTGTTAATAAAGCTGGGTCTAAAGCAAATAGTTTCGCTACAAACGGACACATAAAAAATGTTACTAGGTCACAAATAAAATATACAATTACATCATACTTTAAAGTCGAGCAATTAAGTTGTAACTTTCAGCAAACTTAAATTAGTGAAATAGAGTGCATTTTTGTTGCCAAATGAAATAACTCAAAGCACTTTGGAAATGTTTAAATTTTTTTGCTAAAATTCGCGTTTGTACAATAATCAGAACAAAAATAATATTCCATAATGCTGATGTGGTCGACTCTATTGGGTTTCGACATAGTTCTGCGTTTGTTAGGTCGGGCATTTAAAGGACGATACAAGAGCAAAATGCCTTATAGGTTTTTTGGTTAGCTAATCAATCTCTATCATCTAAATTGAATGACATAAAACTAATACCACTCTGTATAAGAAGGATATTGGGAGGATATTTGACAGACTTTACGCAGTCGAGAGTTCTGACAGTCCCCTGACTATATACCTACAATTGCATTAGACATGTAAAATCAATTTACACAACTATATATCAGATAGTTATCCACCAACATGGCACTAGAAGAGTCGATAACATTGGGCTAGATTATGTAAGACACCAGAAGCACGAACTCTGTAAATTATTATGGACCTTTATTTTTTAATGTGCTCCCACCAATTATAAGAGATCTCCAAGCTAGTAAGCTTAATACTATAATAAAATCAATTCTGATCAAGGAGGTATTTTATGGAATTGAAGTTTTTAAATTTTAACTTTGTTTTTATTAATGAAGTTTAATGTGTTCGATACTTATCTAATGAATATAGACTATATAAGTAAACTACTTGGTATCTAGTAATAGAATGTAGTAAACTGTAGGAATTGCGGTATTGCGATGGGATTAGACGTATGTTAAACTTATATATAATTGACAGCACAAATAAAAGAATCTAATTTAATAATTTAAAATTAATTAATTTAATTAATATGAACACAATTACTTTTCTTTAAATAATTTAATCAACGTTTTCTTACAACTATCATTTTATTTTCTGTAAGATTATTCTCAATATTTCTGTTAATTATTATAATAATCAACCTAAAATTATAAATATCCCTCAAATTATTGTTCTTTGCATTGTTGCCATGAACTGGTTTATTATACAGCAAATACAGTACAAACTTCATTATAAAAAGATTTTAAAAAACTTTCCCCTGGAAAATTTAATTTTTGTCATTTACGATAAGTTAGGGGTTAGAGTTCGATATATTACAGGTTGTACTCATCACTTTGTAATTTTTATTTATTATATCAATAATCCAACAATACCGCAAAAGAATCATTAAAATTTACAGTAGGTGCAGCCACATATATGCAAAGTGATCTTGCTGAAAATTAATCACCAGTCACTACAAGCTGGCATTTATCATAAAATGCGCCCATTTTGAAGAGAAAAGGCCACAGACAAAACGTATTTTAGTTATTTCAAAAAGATGAGCGATGATATAACTTTCACTGCTAACTTTGGTCTAATTGGTTTTGGATTCCAAACATTTCGAAGAATATCGTGAATACTTCAAGATTTGTATCTCGTTAAATATATTGGTTACAACGATGATCTAACCTTTATTGGTTCATGAAAATATATTCATAGATCTTTAGATATTGTCCTCTATGTAAAAATTTTTTAACAGGGTCTAACTGACATTTTTTAAAAACTATGGTAGTACTAAAAAATTACTGCGAAACTGTTGTTTTCGCCTGAAGAGTTCTTTCGCTCTGAAAGTCCTTTCGCCTAGAAACCTCTTTTGCCCAAGGAGCTCCTCTTCTAGAGAGCTCTATCGCCCAGAGAGCTCTTTTGCATATTCGTGCTGAAATCAATGTTCTTTAAGTATTGGTTTGCCCACGTGTTCACACACTTGAAGCAACTTTCTTTAAATATTGAATCGCCTATGCGTTCTGGCGTTTCGCCATGATGGATTTTAAGTGCAAAAATTTTAAATAAAAATTGCTCTTCCTAACCTAAAACAAATATATTTTTTCGCCTAGTGTATATGAAAATGAATCATATTTGCCCTAAAAATGTGACTGAAAGTAAACCTTTACGGCCCTAGGGCCACTAAACTCATAACAGCATGATTTTGTAGGTTTTTCACAATCTAGATACCTATGATTATCATTGAGATTCATTTATTGTGACTTTGATGTTTCAAATAATTTTTCATTTAACCTCGGCATCGGTGTAGTGTTACCAAGAACAGCAGCAGCCTAGTACCAGCACAAATAACACAATTGGCATGTTAAATGCTTTAAACCAAATAAATGAAATACCAGTTAATGTAGATAGACCGTCAACGTCATCGATAAAAATAAGTCACCATGCTGCCAGCACATCAAATACTTACCAAGTGCCTACAAATTCTGGCATTACTATCCATAATAATGCTCAAGGGATAATTAATATCAATTACTATAATAAATAAATACGTCAAATGTTATTAACCTTCTATATTTTGTGTTATTTTTCCTATTTTTTTTTCTTTAATGCTAGACGAAAAACAGTTGTGTGTCACACAAGCAAAAAAGCATTAGTAGCCCTTAGCAATCAGATGCAATCGCTCGCTCAGGCATCTAACAGCTGCAAGCTGATAATGCTCACTTTCTGCCCTTGTGACACAGTATACTATAAGCGAGTAAAATCAAATTCTGTAAAAATGAAATTTTTACCTGCATGTTTTTGACATTTATTATCTATCTGATGTTTACGAATATGCTTGTAATAGAAAAGAACCTAAATTAAAATAAAAATTAAATTAAAACACATAAAAGCATTAAGCGTCCTAAATTGTACGTTTAGTAAAAATGGCATATAATAAACAAATGCAGAACCATATGGAAATCGACACTTTCGCAATTGCTATATCAAAAGTTCTAGAAAATTAGATATACTTCCGTAACATAAATGGCGCCGCTGTACTTTGAAAACAAAAAAAAAATTGACCCTGGCAGCATCAAACGCATTCTCATGCATGCTATCCAAAATCATTAGCGCTGAGCTATTCGAAATTAATTGTCTTCTCAAATTTGGTCACATATGGTTCCATGAACTTGACTTAGAAATTATAAAAAAGTAGACCTTCGCAGAAATGGCGTCAAATTCAGGTTCTAAGTAGACTATCAAGTGTTTCTAAGCATAACACTATGTGACAAATTTTGGAAAAATCTCGATCTTTTGTGTTGCTTGTCTGATTCAGCACTTCGCCGGGTCTTTCTCACGGCGTATTCGGCTCCAACATTCAGGAAAATCGTTATTTTATTACAAATAACCCAGAACGTGACCACAAAAGTGATAATTCCCGAAAAAAAATGCTATTTCCCCCAAATATTCTGTTCTACATCATGAAATCAATCCTACAGGATGTAGAACTTTATATTCGCAGAAGAACCTCGCCCCCTCCCGATCCTCCTCCATCACCGCCATCGAAGGAGATACACGATTAGCCTCCCTTCCAACAATCTGAACAAAAGCCAGCTATCAAGATTTATAATTATTTGATTTTTATAATAATTGTATAGATTACAAGCTAAATTGGATTACAAAAAATCTTTGCGCCCAAGATCATGTTTATTACAGCATAAACGTTCAAAGTGTTTATCTGGGATGCATATTTCTGACTACTATTCCCTCAGATTTCAAAAAATCAACAATACTCTAAATTTGCCACTTCTCCACATGTGCACAACACTAAATAATTATACTTTATTAAATAAATAGACAACCATATAAAATTCAATTTTTCTTATTTTCACTAAGTTTTTAATTAGCTATAGTTTTAAGGAACAAGGCAATTACTTAAGATACATTTAATAAAACATCATATATAACATTTTTACATAGTCTTTAAATTTTCAACAACACATATACTGTACAAGAGCTTTTCTTGAATTTTATTCCAACCTACAGCATGATAATTTTGTAGGTTAGGCAAAAAGTTTAATAAAGTAGATTCAGTAGCTATTAATTTACCATGTACTTTTAAAAATACTGCTAAGTATGCATGTGCTAATTCAAAATGTCGATTCGATCTTAACATATATTCTATACATTTAAGAAACTGTAACATAACCTCTGTAGACCCACCTCCTTCTGGTGCAATGGATTTAATTTCAAATTCAACAAGCGATGGTCCCATTGACATTAATTTGTTGATAACTGGTTCAAAATCTTCATTACCACTACTTGTATCCAATATTTTACCAAACTGAGATAAATTTAACAATGTTTTAGGAATAAGTAACTTAGAAGAAGGATTATCAGTATCGTTCTCTTCCAAATCAAACTGAAGATTTAATGATGGAATAGTTGGCAAGAAAAATGGTGCTGCCTTAGGAGCTTTTGGTGGTGCTTTTGGTTTATTTCGTTTTCTAATAATATCGATATTGAGCAGGTTTAGCCATCTTGAAGATGCTAATCCTGAAAGTGTGATTAACTCAAGCCCAATTTGTTCGGGTGATACAAAACCAAGCTCAGGAGTGTCTTCAATTTCTTCTTTTACATCACTTAATTCCAATGAAATATCAGGCAATACTACTGCTGGAATGTCTTCTGTTGGTGATAATGCTTTTAATGTAACACTAGAATACAAAGTACGATTGCACCATAAAAAAATCCCTAAATAATCCACATGTGCAGTTGCTATAACTTCACCTGTAGGGCTCATATTAAGAGAAACACAAGCAGATTCGGTCTGAAATTGATCCACTAATTGAGCAGCTGGTATATCCCATGTACGTATTGTACAGTCCATAGCAGCTGAAATTAACCAACGTGAGTCAGGACTAAATGTAGCATCTGTAAGTTGAGCAGTGTGACCTTCAAATTTACGTACTACAATTCTTGTGTCAATATCTACAATTAACATAGTAAAATCCTCTAAAGCTACTGCAAGCATGGAACTTTCATGGTGAGATCTGAAGAAGCTGATAGATTCTTCCACTTGTAAAAGCGTTAAGTGCCCTTGACCTGGAAATTCGAAATTAAAATCTAGTTATTTTGAATTTTACCATTACTTTTGTTTTTAAATCTCCAAAATTTAATAGTTGTATCACTGCTACCCGTTATTGTAATTTGATTTAGGTTGTCAGTGGTAACACCCCTTACAGAACCATCATGAGCTTTGGGAGTTCCATAATTGTCTCTCCATAATCCAGATTGTATATTAAATCTAAAATAAAAATAAAAATCGGTAGTAATACTAAAACCATGTTATGAAATTGTCTAAGTTTTTTCAGAAGTCGTTCATATTGATTATATGTTAATAGTAGGAGTTGCATACTAATGATATACGGTTAAATTGATTTGTTCTTGTTTGACAGCAATTTAAAATATTTTATTTATCAACTGATAAATGTACAATCCATTTTGAATGAACCTGCACCTTGATGAAGTTCTAGATTGCTAGAACAGGTGAAATGGCTTGAGTGTTCTAATGAACTAAAGAGCCAAACTACAGGTCTAACCAAAGTAGTAGTGATGAACCAGACTAAGACAGGTCTCCGAAAGAGGGCAACAGCTTTTTCGGAGGATGCGATAGGAAAGTTCAGAAAAAAAGTCGGCAACATTTTGCGATTCGGAGCGTGGAATGTTAAAAGTATGAAGCAAGTAGGTAAGCTAGAGAACCTGAAAATGAAAATGAATAGGTTAGCACTAGACATAGTAGGGATCAGCGAAATTTGGTGGCCAGAGGCGGGGAGTTTTTGGAATGGAGACTTCAGAGTAATTCATACAGGAGCAGAGGAGAGAAATTTGGATGTGGGGATAGTTATGCGGAAAACGATAGGATACTGTGTAGAAAATTACTTACAAAAGAACGAAAGAGTACTCATGGTTAGATTAGAATCTCAACCGGTAAACACAGTAATAATACAAGTATACATGCCCCCTCTAGCTACAGTGATGAAGAGGCAGAAGCGATCGACAAAGATATAGAAGGCCTATTAAGATACGTAAAGAACATGAAAATTTAATAATTACGGGGGAATTTAATGCAGTGGTAGGGCGGTGTAGGAAAGGAGCAGTAGTAGGTTTATTTGGTTTAGGCATGAGAAACGATAGGGGAAATAGGCTGGTAGAATTTTGCGACAAGAAGAATTTAATCATCGCAAAAACATTATTTCAACATCATGCTGGAAGATGATATACGTGGAAGATGCCAGGAGATGTAGGAAGATATCAAATAGATTACATTCTTGTTAGACAACGATTTAGGAATCAAGTAAAAGACTGTAGAAGCTACCCGGAAGCAGATATAGAAACTGACCACAATATCGTAATTATGAAGGGCGCACTTAAATTTAAAAATTTGAAGAAAAAAAAACGAGAAAAGCATTTTGACTTTGAGAAACTAAAATAATAATAATAATAATAATAATAATAATAATAATAATAATAATGTCTTTATTGCCCAACAGCAAATGCCAATTACAGGACAAACAACACAAAAAATAAATACAGTTACAAACATAACATTTTGATACAGTCACTATACAGCATGTACAATATATGAGAATAAATGAAACATAGAGTATACTTATACATCTAATAAATCTACCTAAGCCTATGTACCTAGCTAGAAGTTATAGTACTAGTGAAATGATTTAGCTCATCATTGAAAATATCACCATTGCTACAGAAACTGTTACACAAAGAGCACATAACAGTTATGGGTGCTTTAAGCAGCAAGTTTGTACAAGCAGAAGCAACATAAAACACAAGTTTTCCTCTACTACCACTACGTGGTATATGGAACTTAATTTTAGATAATATATACATACAGTCGATATTATTGCGTAAAAGCTTATGGAGGAATGTAATGGCAGCTAACAGATGCCTCGTATTAAGACAACTCATGCTGAATTCATCAAGTAATGCTTGATTTGGAAACCCCCTGGGTGGATAAAAATGATGTTTTTAATTAAAAAGCATGGTACCTGATCAAGTCCCGCTGTTGGCTTATTTTTAATTTTCGAATAGCATGCATGACATCGCTTTCCGATACGATTTGATCTAAATTATCATTATAGTGCATAGCAAATACATTTCCACTACCCATTGTTGGACAATCTGGGCCCTCAAAAACAGCGGAAAAGTGTTCCGCAAATTTATTCACAATGTCTTGGGGATTGTTAAAATAAACACCATCACTATGCATTCTCCCAGGTATTCTGGATATACCTTTTTTGGACCTAATAAAAGACCAAAAATTCTTACTGCCAGTTTTAATGGAGATTTCTATTTCATCTAGGTAATTTGCATATGCAGCTCTGGTTAGACTTTTAACCACCAAGAGTATCTTCTTAAACTCAGCAAAGTGGTACTGAGAGTTACAAACTTTGTACTTTCGAAATAGTTTCTCCTTTAACCTGATATAACGTATGATTTCACTGCTAAACCAGGGCGGATACTTCATATTGCTGGCATTGTTTTTATTTTTATAGTGGGACACATATTGGTCGAAGACCTTATACAGAACTTCATAAAAAATACTGCACGACTCATCAATGTTAGTACAACTATTTAAGGTAGACCAATCTAAAGCCTTTAAGGCATTATACAATCCAATAAAATTTGCTTTTTGAAATTGTATTTTCATTACTACGAAATTGTGGGAAATTGGGCTGAGTAGAGTATACAAGATCAAAATAGATCATTAATGCCGGATGATGAACATCCTCACTAACCAGAGGCACATTATCATGAGTAATTGTGCAATTGAAAGTAGCAAATACTAAGTCGAGAATCTTATCATTTTCATTATAAATTTTGTTATATTGTTGTAGATCCATTAAATTAGTGAAATTAGTCAATGAGGAACATAACACGTCCTCTACATTCATACTACAGAAGTTTGGAATATTAAAATCACCAAGAACCACTAATTTGTCAACACTTAAGTAATGTTGCACCAAGTAATCAAATAGTAAATTAAGGTGATCGATTGACGGTGTGCACGGAATATAAACAACAAACACATACAAACAACACCCAATCAATGTACATTTGCAACCTACTACATCAAATGTTGGTAATGTATCCAGGAGTACAGACAAATTAAGCTGTTTAGTTATTATATCATTTTTAATTGCTAAGAGTACACCTCTGCCATGGTTAGCACTGGTAACAGCAAAGTTGCGATCACATCTAAACACAATGTAGTTAGTAAAAGTAAAAAACTCACTGTTTGCTATGTCACTAGACAACCATGTTTCACTCAAGGCAACTAGATCATAATTACAAACACATATGTTTCTTGTAAATTCATTAACTTTACCTCTAATACTGCGAACATTCTGGTAAAAACAGGAAATGCCTTTACTATCTGAATCATTTAAATTATTTTGTAAAATGTTTTGTGAGTTATATTGAAGTTGTGATGCAACTGAATTTAAATACTCACATTTTTCTGCTATGCAGCAATACTTGTTTTGACTGAAGGAATAAAAAAACGATTCAGACATACTCCTTTAGGCCATAACTGGTGTTGTTGAAGAATATCAGCAAACCCTTCCGGAACTGAAATTTTAAATGAAGCATATTGTGTGGGATATTTTGCATTCATTTTTACTACATCGACAATATTGATGTCTTTTGAATGCAAATAGTTAATAACTGCTTCAGTTGTAGTTTCTGGTGCAAACCTGTAGACATGAAAGTGATTCATCTTTTCAACACCTTTTAACTCATTAACCTCAGAAATTCCCTCTACTTTTGCAGGTCTAGCTCTTCTCCTAGTTTTTACAGTTTTCCAGACATCCTTAGCTTGATTACCATTTTGCATTTCCTTAACTGCACTATTAGATTGGTGTACTTTAGATCCTAAATATTTAGAATGTAAAACAGGATCACAGTTCACCTTGGATGGAACCTCAATTTTGTTAGAATTTTGTGGAATGTAATTGATGGATGCTGATTGAGTTTCAAATTCATCAGCTAATTTAGTAGCTTGCTTAGGTAAGTTTAAGTTGGAGTCACTAGAAGAACTATGACCGCTATTGAAACTAAAATCATTCTGGCATTTATTTACATTTGCCAGATGTTGTTTTGATACTGGAATTGAAAAAACATGTTGCTTTGTTAATAATCTTATCAAATCAATGTTGCTTTCCTTTAAATTTACTATTTCAGTTTTAACTCTTTGATTTCAAGGCTTAATTTACTTGTTTCATGGCAGATTAATTCCCTTAAACAAGTTATAAACCCTGATATCTGATACTAAGGAAGTAGAAACAGAATGGAATAATATTAAATCCAGCCTAGACATGGTGTCCAGAGATATTCTGGAGTGTACACAAAAAGAAAATAAGAAACCGTGGATAACAAAGGATATCCTGAATTTAATAAAAGAAAGACGAAAATACAAAAATAAATCAGACGAAACAGGAAAACAGAGATACAAAACCGTAAAATGGGAAATTATTCGCAAATGCAGGAAAGTTAAAGAACAATGGATTGATGAAAAGTGCAAACCGGTGCAAATTAAGATGGAAATAGGAAAGACAGATGAAGCATACAAACTAATTAGAATCAATTTTAGGGATATAAAACAGATAGCAAAAATATAAAGAACGTGGGAGGAAACGTCATTATAGAAAATGCAGAGAAAGTGGGGTAGATGGCAAGTATATCTAGGGAATTTATATGCAGGAAAGGAACTTACAGCAGTTGGGATATCCTATACTTAGAGATGAGTTTGAATTAGCATTAAAGGGTCTGAAAAATGGTAAGGTGCCGGATACAGATAAGGTGCAAGCAGAAACTCTAAAAGCCGCTGGACAAGCAGTAACAGAATGCCTCTTCCAACTTGTAAGCTATATGTATGAGACAGGCAAGATACCCAAAAATTTCAAATGTAACATCATAGTAACTATACCAAAAAAAGAAAGGCACGGATAGATGTAAAAATTTTCGAACAATAATATTGACAGCACACGTGGCAAAAATATTAACTAGAATTGTGCAAAGATGAATGGAAAAACGAGCTGAGGAAATACTAGGAGAAGATTAATTTGGGTTTAAGCGAAACAGGGGAACACGGGAGGCTATTTTAGCTCTGAGGGTGATAATGGCGAAAACAATTGAGAAGGGGGAAAGCTTATATATAGGGTTTGTAAATCTGGAAAAAGCATTCGACAATGTAACATGGAAAAAATGTTCGAAATACTCAAAAAGATTGGAATGAGTTATAGTGATAGACGAATAGTACATAGCTTATACAAAGAACAAACAGCAGTAACAGAATTAGAGCAAGAAAGTAGAGAAGTAAATATTAGGAAAGGGGTGAGACAGGGATGTGCCTTATCCCCATTAATATTTAACTTGTACATAGAAGAGGCAATGAATATTGTCAAATGCAGAAAGACATTTGGAATTTATATGCAGGGACAAAAGACTGATATGCTTAAATTTGCAGATGATATAGCGGTATTAGCATCTAGCAAAGAAGAGTTAGAAGCTGCTCTTAATGAAATGGAAACAGTTCTAACGGAGGGATATGGTATGAAAATTAACAAAAATAAAACTAAAGTTCTAGTATGCAAAAGAAGGACTAATAAATCAAAAACAAGAATACAAATATATAACAAGAACTTACAAGAGGTTATGGATTTCTGCTACCTAGGAAACCAAATAACGCAAGATGGGAAAAGTGCAAAAGATATAAAACAAAGATTAGCACAAGGTCGTGCTACATTTAACAAGAAAAAGCAACTATTGTGTTCAAAGACCACAAACATAGAAACAAAGAAAAGATTGCTTAAAACATATGTGTGGAGCACAGCACTGTATAGCTGTGATGCTTGGACAGTAGGAGAAGCAGACAAGAAAAAGGTAGAAGCCTTTGAAATGTGGTGCTACAGACGTATGATGAAGATACCATGGACAGACAAAGTTAAGAACAAAGAGGTACTAGATATGGTAGGGGAAGAAAGAACTATGTGGAAAACATTAAAAAATAGAAGAGATAGGATGATAGGCCACATACTAAGACATGAGGGAATGGTGCAAAATATATTAGAAGCAGAGATAGGAAAAAAGAGAAGTAGAGGTAGACCTAGGTTAGACTACTGCACACAGATAGTGAAAGATATAGGTTGTGAGAATTTCAGGGAAATGTGTAGGCTAGCTCAGAATAGAAATCAATGGAGATACGCTTCCAACCAGCCACAAGATGGAAAAACAACTGACAAAAATAATAACTGTACTTAAACATGGTGATTATTATAAACAACTACAGATATTGGTTTTGCAATACTCTCAACTAATGTTAATTGTGCGAAAGGATTTATTTGAAAACTATTAATACGGCAAAGTCTAAGTGTTGAGGTAACCTTGACAGCCACAGGCTGCTTAGCCCCCTTCACATACCACTGAATCTCGGTGAAATAGGTCATATAATTAGAAAACAATAGAAAAGAATCAAGCAGTATATCGGCTGTTGTGAAAATTGCAAGGAACGGTGTAGGCTAGCTCAGAACATAAATAAGCTGAAATGCAAGTCCAACCAGTTTCAAGATGTAAAACCCAATGATGAAAAAATAAGTGCTCTTAAATCTGACGATTATTATAAACAACTACAGGTGTTAGTTGTGAAATATTTTCAACTAATGTTGATTGTGCGAAAGGATAAATTGGAAAAACTATTAATTCGACAAAGGTTCAGGTGCTGGATGCTGGCTGGGTGTCAGCTTTAAGAATAGAGTGACCATTCATCTGCATAGACACATGTGACTATTGATATGAAATAAAAACTGAATGATTGTAACGTTTGGGCGTTACGAGAAAAAAAAATCAGATGAGAAAGGGGTAAGAAATTTAAAACAAGCAACTTATTATTGAAGCACCCTGTGTAAGTTTGATTTCTTGTAATAGTGTTTAATAAGGTAGTGAAATAAATAGGGATTCTACAGAAAAATCATAAATTTAAAAATTACATTTATTTCTGTGTAATACATTTGAAAGGAAACTCCAATTCATTAATTATTTTAAAAACCATTACAGGGAAACAAATCTCAATATATTTCTCATAACATATTAAGAAAGTTTTTTTTACATAGACAACATTCTAATAAACCAACATAACATAATTTCAGATAGTTACAATGCATGCTAGAAGCAATAAAAGCGGACTTTTACAAAGTAATACACAAAGGAAACTGAATTGACAAAACCCACAAAAATTAAATTACACACCAGATATTGTATTCATTTATATTACAGTTAGCGAGGTTAACAAAAATAAACCATGATTGCATGCCCTTCCTCTTACACATATTAGGTAGATATTAATAGCATACCCCTCTACACAGAGAAGTGGGTAAGTGACATTGCGAGACTTGAACAAAAGAATTCGAGTCATCAATACGAACAGATGTGGGGTTGAAACAAAAAGCAAAAGTTTGGGTTTGTCGTAAATTCCCTACTAATTATGAAATAATAAATGAAGGTCTACCTGATGGTACACGGATTTTTGATATAACCAACAAATGAATTTAGATTGGGACGGTTTTTTCCCAGCAAAATATTGTAACGTATTTTTTATTTAGTTACATATTCTCTATAAATTTAATATTATGCCTTAATAAAATTAAAACATAATTAGTAATTGTCTGGTGACAAAAGATAGCTTATTATGTGTATATTGTATAATGGGTTCCTTATCCTCAGATATCTAAGCTACTAGGCTAGTTACTAATGTCATTTTCGCAATCACTTTTCGACTAGTGCTTGAACGAGAAAGCAGCTCGACTGGCGATAAGAAGAGTCAAGATGGTGTCAAGCAAATTTGCTTGGCATCGTGTTCGAAAAAAAGATTAAATGATTAATACCATCGTGTCATAGTCTGGTTCCTGATAGCTTTTAGTGTGGATTGATTTTGTGTTCCACTATTGGTGAAGCAGTTTGATTCCTGCAGACACGATGAAAAATTCTGGTGTACATCATTAATGCAGTTAGTATGAAATAATTTTATAAAATTTATTTATTCATTTTCCCTAGTGCAATAATGGAGAGGTTAAAGGTTTACATAAATTTTGGAATAATGAAAACTGTTTTTGTGGGTTCCAATTTAAATTCAACGTTATAATATGAACATCTTTTTGTGTGGATTGCAGATGGTTTAGCTTGGTCGACATATGGCGTTGTTTTGTTCTGGTAAGAACGTTCAAGTTTTTTTTTGGTTCCAACTGTACTTCGTGCACGTGAGTGATCTTGACCTTAAAGTATATTGAATTTATTTTAAAGTTCCAAGTTAGATGAAAGATTGATATTTTATTTTAATGTTATCTTGAAGTGGGTCTTGCTTAAACACCCTATTTTTGTGTTAGTAACTTAACAAAAAATTTTAAAGATGGCAGTATTGTTGCCTTGTGTATTTAATCTTTAAGGGAACAATTATTAGCTTCACTAAAAAGTGTTATTGAAACCATATGTCAAAATACCTACAATTTTTAGATACTATCACCACATATTATTTTATATTACATTAAAATATGTTTGCTTATTATTGAGGACATATACTTTAACCTTAAGAAATGATCTCTTAAAGAACAAAATATTAAAGTTTATTCTTTGCCTGAATGGTACAATTTAGTAACACTTAAATGAAATATTTTTGATTGTTAATTATAAAGTCTATTGTAGTACTACTCAAGGCTATCTTAATTCCAAAGTGTAATATTATTAAGAAAACGAATACCTTAGACTGATGACATGTTGTGATATTGAAAATCTAATGAAATTTATATTATTCTAGAAAGAACACCATTAGTTTTCTTTCAAGTAAATTTTTATATAACTGTAAATATTTCTATTGAAACTAGCTAAACAAATTTAAGTGAATAGAATCTCTTTAATTTTGCTTAATTCTTTTATTATTAAAAATTCAAAGGAAATTTTTTGGTTCTTAATAAGCAAAAGATTAACTCTGTCTAATGTTAACTAGTACCCTGGATGTATATATTTTTGGAACTTAAAAGCAAATATGTTATTTATTAGTGAATATTTTTAAGGACACAAATGGTGTCCCTGTTGTGCATTTGTTTGTTCACAGGATATGCCAAGACATCTGTAATACATCTGGTAAGTGCTTTGCAAGGTCGATATTTAGGTTTTATGGCTACATAAGCGGTGTAGAATTCAGGTGTCCGGATTTCCCTAATACAATTCAAGTATCTTTGTATGTTGTTGTATTGAAAAATATGGTGGCACTCTTTATCTATATTTTTGGTCGTTTGTCAACCCATGACCCACGCTCATGATCCACCCAGAGCTAACACTCTACTAGCCGTTTATCTTTAATGAGTTTTTCTTTTCCTCATGCCGTTTTCCATCCAACTTTACCTTGGGCTTCTATCATTAACAAGAAATTCTCGACCTAGTGATATCAGGTAGGGTAGGCGTTTATGGTGTATATGGAGGTCCAATTTGCTATCTGATATACACTAGGGATTTTTTTAATATCACTATTTTGGAATTCAGGGCCCGATAGAAAATGATTTCTTAGTTAATCAGAAGTTAGAACCTGTAAGGTTGTATTGTAAATAAAAATAACTGTGTAACTGGAACTGTAATTGAATATAAGGTTAATTGTATTAAGAATGGACGTCTATCAAAGTTTACCAAATTTTGTTTAATTTATATATATATATATATATATATATATATATATACTTTGTTATAGGGATAAATACAGGCTACTAACCCAACAGTTACTGTAAGTACATTTTAAATTTTGTTGTTTTTGCCTTAATGTTTACATAACATTTTTGTAGTTATATTTAAGCCATGTGAGTGGAGAGTAGTTTTATTTCTTTCCATTCCATTAAGAAAATCAACAATCCCCTGGTTTACACGTCGACCACCGGAATGTCTATTACCCTAGTTCGTTGGTGTCCTTTAATCTTGACGAACTGAAAACCTAACATAGCTTGAAATCGCACCTAAGGGGAATTTCATTTATTATGCAAATTTGATTAATTTTCTGCCATTTAGTATTATAGGAATCCACTCTTGCACTACTGTAATTTGCTGGTGCATCCTTATATTGTTCTGGGATGTCCATTCCTTTTGGGCAATTCCAAATTTAAAAACTTAATGCTTCAAACACCCATAACATCTGGTTCACAGGAAGATTGTTGTGCTACTTGTATTTAACTGGATGTAGGTAACCTTTAAATTTTGTATGTAAGTGTTTTTAGGAATATTGCCGAGTCATATTGAAATTTATTTAGGTAACTTTTCAGTTTTGTAAGTACCTGTTTTCAAGAATATTATTGTGCGATTTGTGTTGAAATTTATTTAAGTAACCTTACAAATTTTATATGTACCTGTTTAAAGGAATAATATATGATACTGTATTATAAATAGATTTAGGTGACACCATGACACTGTTTTTTCTTGATTGGATATATTAATTGATTGTAAAAGGAACTCCATTCCACCAGGCGGTCAACGTAATTAAAATCCCTAAGAATTACTCATCATCCAGACGAGTTGGCACCCAGAAATTTGACAGTGTTGAAAGCCTTTCAACCTACGTGTTATTAGTAAAGTAGCTTGAAATTGCACCCGATTAATTGTTAAATTTTTCGAGTTTTGTTCCATTTCTTTCTGTTTCTATAGCGGCCCGCTCCTGAACCACTGTACTTAGTCAGTGCACCCTTAATTTGTTACGGGATTTCCATTCCTTCTGGGCAACTCCAAATTTAAGAATTTAACGGTTCATTCAACGTTACTACATATTATATTAGACAATAACAATCAACCAATGATTTTTTATTAACCAATTGTTAAACGTTATAGACCATTTATACACACAGCCGTACTATTAATTATTATATTTCTACTTACAAAAACCACCATCTATATATTAAAAACATTACACAAACAATTTTCATGAATACAAAAATATAAATATCTTAATGTACTAACCTGTCTACATATCCATCACTGTATCCAATAAGAACAAAATTTCCACAATGTGTAAGACATAAACAGGTTGCTGAAACACTCGAATTAAGTGAAGTTTTAACTCCTTTTAGTCGCTCAGGTATAAATTTAAATTCACCCATTTTGAGTTTATCATATGACCAACTAGTAACAACATAAAGTCCTACAGCATATAATTTATAATTTGAACAAAAATGCAAAACATACCTGAATGTAATGCGGCAATATTATCCCACTCTTTTTCTCTAGTTGTTTCAGATGTAAACTGCATAATAGGAGGCATTTTTAAAGTATCAGATACTGATCTGTGTTTTTTCTTACTTATTTTACGATTATATGATGCTTTGCCTAAACTTTTATTAAATTGTTCAGTTTGTGTATTAAAAATCCTTAAAGATGAATCACCAGCTGCACTTAAAATATTATGTCCATTTGCACCATGAAATCGAATGCACGTTGGTGCAATCGAATGACCTGCAACACAACTATTAAGTAAGTTTACTATACAACTAAATTAATTTAGCACCTCAATCTTACAGTCTTTCGTAAGTTTCTGAAAAATAATACAATATTTTTAAAACACTTTTTCATACAAACAAACCAATTCTCAATTATTTCTTTGCTCAGTAGCTAGAATATTTTAAACATGTAATTTATAAAATTTGTATATTTGTTCTGTACTGTTAATCGTTTGCCACACATACGACTGCTGAGAAAGAAAAGAAATTAATTGGTGCTAAAGCAAGCAAATACAGGATGTTACTTCGATATTTTTTTTAAGTAATTGTTTAATAAGCAGCGTGAAAACTTGTATTAGCATAGTGAAGAATGACACAATGGAATACTTCAGACCAAAAAATGGCCGTATATCATTCTGCCTTCAAAGTTCTACTATCCCTCAAAAACCACGATCCAACATGGGCAGTTATAGTAAACATTTTTAAGAGTTATTATGCGCGCACGCAACCAGGAGGGGATGAGGATGAAACAGCTCCAAGAAAAAATGTGATTGGATTTCCTGAATTGAGAATAAGGGGCGGGCGACATAAAGTTGAAATATGTTTGCAAGAGCAGGGTAGGTTCGCACACATGGGAGACGTAGATATAATGTTGTGACGAATGAGTTTGTATTTAAGTAATAGGAAATTAATTAAAGTGAAAATAATTATATCGTTGGATAAAATTAGCGATGAAATTAGTGTTTATTGACTGTAAAAGTAAGTTTTGTTAGTGAAATTATTATTGGTAAAAGAGTCCTTCTAATGGAAATTGAAATAGTTAATAAAAGTTGATATTGCACTGTTGTTTAGTGTATTGGTACAACAAGCATTTCTATAAATTGGTATTTAAAATGTTGTATTGATCAGCTCGGAAACTAAAACAATGGCATGGTAAGATTAATTATGAATTAATGTTTTTAGGAGTATTGTTAATAATATCTGGCTAGATGAATATTACCAGAGGCTTGTTTTTTTCCTTTAAGATTAATGTTTATGTAATTATATTTTAGGAATTTATTGTTAGAATTTAAGTTTGAGTGGAATTTTATTTGGAATTATTTTTAATATAGATCAAGATAGGTAAATTTGTAAAGGCTATACAGTTACCCCAGTGATGGAGTCATATTTGCAAGAGGCAGTTTATTTTGAAAATTTATTTAATTAACATTATGAGTGGTTTTACGGTATTTTAGAGAAAGATAATGTATATGTAATAGAATTTAGAAACCAGAAGCAAAAGTATGAGGAATAACCGTTCTGTGTAGGGATAATATCGGAGCGATTGCTGAAACAGACAGTTTGAAGCCCCTCAATTATGACAACAAAAAAGCCTTTCAGGGTAAGTGATTAGTGTAATATAAGTTTGTTTGAATTCCGGCTATTTTTATTTATCATTTATATTTATTATTTTTATTTAAAATTTTACTTTTTCTTTTATTATTTTTTCATAGGAACCCATTCCCACACCACTGTAGTTAGCCCAAGCACCCTTAAATTGTTACGGTGTCACTGTCCATTCAGGGCAAATTTATTAACGTTATGCTCGTTTTACCCATAACATCCTCAACAATTACTTTACTAACTAGAACCTTGAACATTAGATTGGGTTTTTGCTACTTTCAATTTTACTGTAATCTAGATGAATTCAATGGGGTTCAGGTCAGAATGATAGGAAGAAAATTATAATACATTATGGTTACTTTCTTTTAATTTTGTCAAATCTGTAAAAAAAGTATTTAAAAGCTTATAGTTACTATTTTGAACAAAATCTATTTGTATATTATGATATGCAGCATTATTGGATATGACTATTGGGTTTGGTGGTAAATTAAGTAATAATTTTTCATGCCATTTTTATATTTTTTAAATTTCGGAATGCATGATAATCCTCAGAAGTAATTGCAGACTTAAGAATCGTCACACAATTAGGAACCTATTATTGCTATATGCGTTATTAATAATCAGCCGTTAACCCTTGAAATATGTGAAAATGTTACTCTTGTATTGTCACTAGGAATTTCTAAAACATGATATCTTCCATAAATATTCCGTTTATATAAATGCACATCGAGCTCCCTAAAGTATCTAATTCCTTTTCAATATTTAATTTGCAAAACACCGGTGTCAGTTTTCTCTTGCGTGATAATCGGAAATACAATACTCATATGATAAAGAAATAATTTTTGGAACACAATTTGACTAAATTCAAGACCAAATTTTAATTTTTCTGGTCAACAAGATAGTACTCATGTAATGTGTAAATTCCCATTTCACTCATATTTTCATTGTGTGATGTTACATAGCCTTACTTTTTGAAACTTTATGCATCTAGAGAAATATGCCACTAACCTTAATCAACAAATCTGCTTAAAACCACAATTTAGTTCTCGTTCTTGATATTTACATAGATACAGATGTGCCGACCTGGCTTTATCACTATCACACAGAAGCGAGGAATTCAAAGTAATTGGTTTTGAATTTTATTATTAAGTTTATTATTTTCGGACTTGAAACTTTTGCTCGTAACTTAAAACACGAAAAGTGCTTTTATGCAAGGTGATACTTATTATTAATATTGTATTATTTAAGAATCGTTTATTGTTGCAATTTAATTTACTTAGTTTTATACCTATGATGATGATTTAGATTTGTTGTTTTTAGAGTTGTAATTTTTCTTGTTTATTGCGATATCATCGAAGTGGCATTTAAAAACTGAAGCAAAAGTGACTATTTTCTTTTGTATTTTTGTCTCTCCATAACATCATTTATAATAATTAAAGAAACTGTTACCTAAAACACTAACAAAAGACTCGAGCTTCATTGCCAAAATCAATTGCTACGTTCAACTGCATATTCCAGTACACAACTTTCTTTAACTGAACTAATCTCCTAGTTGTTAATTTTGCAAGTTTTGTGACCAAAATAATTACTGGACCTTGCGTACATGTTTAATTTCGATATGTTATTTCATTTTGTCTTTTAGTATTAATAAAAAAATGAGTTTTTTTTTTGTTCTGGGCTGTTTTATTTTATGATATGTAACCATACTTTGCTGCAGAAACCAGTTTCTTCTGTGTCTGTACTGTGTTCCTTTTCTTTGTGTGGTGTATTCTTCTTTCAGGTGATATGTAAGATCATCACACTTCATAGTGGGTTCACGGAGCTAGCTGCTTCACTGTGATAATCCTTGATGTCTGGCTTCTAAATAATTAATTTTTAATCTTTTTTGCTCTCTTTTGTACATGCCACTCCACTGCTAGCAGCTAGCTGAAGCCAAGCAGTCTTTCACTCTGACCGCTGCCTTCCAGCCTAAATTATTTTGTTTAGGTTTTATTTTCCTTTTTTTTCCTGTGCTCGTTACTCGTATCCCAATCATTAATATTGCCACGACCTTCTTTGAGACTAGTTCTCAAATTACTGAATTTTTGTTCCTTTTCTCCTAAGCAAGGTCAGCATGTTACAACTTTTTGTTTTTCTTTATGAGTGAAATATTCAAATGTTACTGCACTCTATCTTAGGCCGTATAGGGTACTGTCGCAATACACTCTTGTCGTAAAAATTAGCGACCAACTTATGGTTTTGATTTTTTTAAACCATTATTATTTTTCATTTAATACATTTATACAAATATTATGATTTACACGAATGTGCAGCTATACTAAGAGCATAACATTAAACGTTATACTAAATTTAATGTAAACGTGCCAAAAAAATTATTCTTTAAAAATAATCTTGAATCTACAAAGTGCTTTCGCCCAATACCGTCATCATCGGTGTATCCACAAATATTTTCTTAATATAAACTACAACCAACAAATTAAATATATACTTACAGAATATACAATGGCATTAGTACACAATTTCAAAATTAACACAAAACATAAGGTCTGTACAAATACATTTAAAAAGATAATAAATAACTAAAACTAAATAAAATAAATTACTCGAAGAACATGTAGACAAGTTTTAAAAAGTGGGCACTGTTGGCAAGGAAAAGAATGAAAACAAGGTTATGAGATGATAACAAAACTGCAAGGACCAAAATCTTTTATATGGCGGGAATTAATTTATATTTAAGCTAGTTTAGACATTTAAATTAGCTAGATTTTTTGGTAACTCTATGTTGCATTGAAAAGTCTTCTAAAAATTGTAAGTTTGTAAAATGATAAATGATTTTATTGTTGTTTATAGGGTCGAATGAGTGAATTGTAGATGGAACTCAAATGCCGAGTGAGATGGGTGATTTACGTGCTCTCTCGTCCTTATATGTAAGGGTCTAGAAGTACAGCCAGCATAAGTGATATCACAAGAATTGCAAAAAGTTTATATATACCTATTTTGGCAGGTTAAAGTATGGTATCTTTCCTGTTTACTAGGGAAGACTGAAGAAACTAGATGTTTTATAAACTATATGAACATGTGTTGCACTTTTTTTTATATAAGCCTAGAAATTATATTTTAGTATTTAATTTATGGGGGTTTTTTAAACCCATTATGGAAAAGTGTTCCTTTCTCATACTTCATTAAACTTTTACATGTACGTTTCACGATTATTAGTTTCTCATGTATTTTAGGATATTAACTCATGATCCATAGGATGCATAAACGGCATACAGTTGCGTTCCCAGTCTACAAGAATGCAGCTGTAGTTTGCAGTTTTCCCATGGGAACGTCACAAAATGGTGGGCGTAATATAGTTGGTGAGAACTAAGCATCCTAAAGGAGAGGACTTTTAAAATCGACATTTGACGGGGACGCACGAGTGTGAAATTCCGAATTCGACAAAGTAATTCGTTTTCCTGTCTGTGCCTTTTCCCATATATCTACAAATTATCCTTGGCTTTCGTAGGTATAATCTTATGTCAGGGTTATGCATGATTAATTGACACCGGGGAAATTAAAATTCACTTAATTTATACGGAAAGTACCGTAAACTAACACACGTTTGCAATATTTTTTAAATAAATTGTGTATTTTACTGTTTAAAGCATGATTAATATAGGGAATAGATGCAAACTTCTTGTCAGAGTTTGTGACGTTCGTTTGAAATGCTTATGATCATATTTTATTTTAATAGTATCTGTATTAGTAAATCCCACCAATAAGGTTACGTAATTTTCTTTAAAAAATATGATTGTTAGGTTACAACATTTTTGATCTAGGTAAAATTATTTTGTATTATATATGATGTATACTTAAAGGTTAATTTCATTGTCAGTTTTAAGGTTATAACATCCTTGCAACTTTCTTTTAAATTAATACAGTTTATGGATTCATTTGTGTTGATTAATAATGTATTATGCTGACGCTGGTTATCTCATCGGCAAGACATGAAGACTTCACAGGTAGATTTGTGCTGACTCAAATAAATATAGAGTTCCTGTTTCTGATTTTAGTTCCATTATACGAAAATTGATTATACATACATATTAGACAAAAACCGACACGCTGTATTTTCTTTTTGCAGTCTTAATTCCTCCATCCGAAGTTTGCTGAATGTCTGAATTATGTTATGAAGGAAAGGTCAATTTTTTTAGAGGACTTCGTACTGAACATCCAAACAATCAACATGCCACGTTAGTGGATCAGTTACCTTTGACTATAAGATTATCAAAACAAAGTTGAAAGTAGTCTAATCATGTTCGGATAATACCCTACCAAGTGAGTTATTTTCAATTTTAGGGGCACATTGGTTCTCAGATCAACAACTATTTGTTGGAAATAAACTTGTTGGGAATGGCAAAGCCAATATAGGCATCTTATGGTATCCATCTTAGTGACATTCAATCACTTATTGGGTATTTATAAATACATCTGCACTATACAAAAAAGAGAGTATTTGTACTAAAAAAAAACATTTAAAATTTAATACATGAACTGATGAAACATACCTGTGTGCGTCTCTGTTTAGGTCAAGATTCTAGTTAAGTAAATTTGTGATATATATGATTTTTAATACTTGCTTAAGACTGTATTGTGTATTTATAATAAAAACGGAAGTGTGTTATAGTTGCAGTTTTGCTATAATTAATTGTTTTGCGAATTCCTAGAAGTGTGATTGAATATTCAGGTCAGTTAACATTTGCTTTTAGAAACCTTTGCAGCTAGCAATCTTCAATAGGTCTTTTTATGGTTTATCTGTTTTATGTTTATAGTTGTCTTTATTTATTTTTAATGAAGATCTTTAAGCCAGAATCACTCACCTGATCTCAGATTTTGGCACCCTCTTGTTATTCTTTCTAAAACTTTTCTCTAATAACCCTGCACCCAAGATATTTCCCGATCAGGACATATTTCATTCCCGATAGCATTCTGAAACTCTCTTCAGACACACCACCCATCCCACTGAGTTAGTCGGCAACCATTTTTGTTAGTACAGTCAAGGTTTTCCGTATTTTACCAAAACAGGATTTTTAGCGGTAGTGTGTTTATTTGGTTTATGCACCAGAAACGACAGGTGAAATAGACTGGTAGAATTTTGCTACAAAAACAATATAACCAAAACAAACACATTATTTCAACATCATGCTAGAAGACTATACACATGGAAGATGCTAGGAGACATATGAAGAAATCAAATAGATTATAGTCTTGTTAGACAATGGTATAAGAATTAAGTACAATATTGCAGAAGCTACCCAGAAGCAGATATAGACACTGACAACATAGTAATTATGAAAGCCATATTTAAATTTAAAAATTTGAAGAAAAAGAACAGAAAAATGCACTTTGAGAAAGTAAAAGATCAAGATATCCACAAAAGATTTGAAAAAAGTCAAATGAATTGCTGAAAGACATTGAAAAAATTTCTGATACTAAACATTAAATCCAGCTTAGACATGGTGACCAGAGATATTATGTGGCATAAAAAAAAAGAAAATAAGAAACAATGGGTAACAAACGATATCCTGAATTTAATAGAAGAAACACGAAAATACAAAACAGACCAGATGAAGCAGGAAAACAGATACAAAGTCATAAAATGGGAAATTATTGGCAAATACAGGAAGGCCAAAGAACAATGGATTGATGGAAAGTGCAAAGATATACAAATTAAGATGGGAATAGGAAAGACAGACAAAGCATACAAGCTAATTAGAATGAATTTTAGGGATATAAAGCCGTATAGCAAAAATATAAGGGGCACGGAAGGAGACGTAATTATAGAAAATGTAGAAAAAGTGCTTAGACGGCAAGAATATATAGGTAATTTATATGCAGGACCGGAACTAGAAACACCAGAACAGAAATCGGACATTGAAAATGATGACTTGGGATATCCTAAACTTAGATATGAGTTTGAATTAGTATTAAAGAGTCTAAAAACTAATAAGGCACCGGCTATAGATTAGGTACAAGCAGAAATTCTAAAAACCACTGGGCAAGCAATAACAGAATGTCTCTTTCAACTTGTAACCTATGTGTATGAGACACACGAGATACCCAAAGACTTCAAATCTAACACTATAGTCACTATAGCAAAAAAAAAGAAGTGTGTATAGATGTGAAAATTTTCGAACAATAAGTTTGACAACACGTGTCAAAAATATTAACTAGAATTGTACACAGACAAATGGAAAAAAAGTGCTGAAGAAATACTAGAAGATCAATTTGAGCTTAGATGAAACACACGAGGCCATTTTAGCTTTAAGGGTGATAATGTTGAACACAATAAAAAAAGGGGGAAAGTGTGTGTATATAGGATTTGTAGATCTGGAAAAAGCGTTCGACAATGTAAAATGGGAAAAATGTTCAAAATATTCAAAAAGATTGGAATGAGTTATAGGGATAGACGGATAGTATATAGCTTATACAAAGAGCAAATAGTTGTAACATCATTAGAGTAGGAATGCAGAGAAGTAAAAATTAGGCGAGAGAGGGATGTACCTTATCACCATTAATTTTTAACTTGTACATCGAAGATGCAATGAATATTGTCAAACACTGGAAAATATTCGGAATTATTATGCAAAGACAAAAGATTGATATGCTTAGATTTGCAGATGATAAGGCAGTATTAGCATCTAGTAGGAAGAGTTAGATGCAGCTCTTTACGAAATAGAAACAGTACTAACAGAGAGATATGGTATAAAAGTCAACAAAAATAAAACTAAAGTACTAGAACGTAAAGAAGGGGAATATATGTCTAAAACAAGAATACAAATAGAAAGCGAGAACTTACAAAAGGTTAATGATTTCTGCTACCTAGGAAGTTAAATAACGCAAGATGGAAAAAGCGTAAAAGATATAAAACAGAGATTCCCTCAAGGCCATGCTGCATTTAACAAGAAAAAGCAACTATGTTCAAAAACAACAAACACAGAAACAAGGAAAAGATTGCTGAAAGCATATTTATGCAGAATATCACTGTACGGCAGCGAAACATAGACAGTAGTAGAAACCTTTGAAATGCGGTGCTACAGATGTACTGATCATTGACAGGCAAAGTTAAGAATAAAGAGGTTCTAGAAATGGTAGGGGAAGAAAGAAATATGTGGAAAAGAGTAAAAAATAGGAGAGATAGGGTGATAGGTTACATACTAAGGCATAAGGAAAACAGTGCAGAATATATTGGAAGCAGAGATAGGAAAAGAAGAGGTAGAAGTAGAGCTAGATTAGAATATTACATGCAGATAGTGAAAGATGTAAGCTGTGGGAATTTCACGGAAATGTGCATATTAGCTCAGAATAGGAAACAATGGAGATACGCGTCTAACCAGTTTTAAGACTAAAGACTTACACACCAAGCACATTGTAACTAAAGTGACCATTTATATTTTTCGTCAGAGCGGGACACCTACAGAATTTTTAACACAACAAAAGCTAATTGCTGTTTTAACTGCTTTTTATTTATTAATAATAAGAAAGTGAATGAATAATATAACGTCTCTTGAGACTTGTTTTATAATTGCCGCCAGAGCAAATCTGTTTCAAAATATCGGGTCTCGTTTTCAAGTAAGAATTGAGCTGATTACGATTTGTTGATGTTTGTCTTGGTGATCAATATGGCATTCATTTAGCCTAAAGCTAAAGCGAGACATGTTTGCTCTTATGGGGACAGCGGAACAGATAGTGTGAAAATGGGACTGTCCCACCCAAAGCGGGACGTATGGTCACGTTAATTATAACTGCTATTTTATACATTAATCAAAAGAAGATATAAATACACACTACCTTCAACTTCTAACAATTTCTAAAGAGTAATTTAGCATAAGAGCTCAAATTTTATATAAAATAAAAATATTAATACCTTCTCGTATTCGAAGCAATCGTGCACCACCATCAGTCATATCAAAAATCCATAATTTTAATGAATTATCAGGAGAAGAAGTAACGATCAATGGTTCACTTGGTAAGCAAACCATACCTGTTACAGCTTCATCATGAGCATGCATTAATTGTGAAGCTACACGACGTTCTTCTAAATTCCAAAATACAATATGACCGGCTGCAGAACCTGTTGCCATTATGGGATTACCATCAGTTCGAAATGAAATACTAGTTACAGCACCCCAATCTTGTGTAAATTCCATAATTGTCTCATCGTATTTTAGGTTATGTAAAATTACTTTACCAGAATAAAGGCCCACTGCAACTACATCTATAGCTGGTGCTTGTTCTACACATGTTATTGGGCTATCCCATCCACGAAATGTATAAATTAATTTTGCTGTATTAATATTCCATAATTGCATACTACCTTGATCACTAGCAAATAATACTTTATTGATGTAGGTACTTGGATGCATAACTACAGTAATTTGAAAATTTGTATTAGCAAATGTAAGTTCTAAATACATTGATTCATCTTTTATATCCCAAATTTTTACATTGCTATTTTTATCTACTACAATTAAGTGAACACCAAATGGTAACATCAACTGAACAGCACTTTTATGACCACTGTAGGTATGTTGTAATTCGGTACCTCGTCTCCATGCATAAACTGTGGTGTCACATGCTGTATATACATGGTAGGCATCAGAAGTCATACATTGGATGTCTAAAGGATGTAAACCACCAACACTCAGAAGCCCAAAATGTGAAATTCCATAGGTATGAAAAGATCTACCAACGCATGTTACTATTAGGTTTTCCTTTCTAGATTTAATATAACGTACTTGAAGCGGTATATGGTTAGATACATAGCCTAAACATCTGTTTGGTACAAATATCTTGCTACCAGAAGGCATTTCATTAACCCTTAAAAGTTAGTGAACTTTAACTGAAAACATAAACAAAACTGTATATCATAACCTATCTACTTTACCCGCGTGGAATTAGATGGTGTTTAAACACTAGTCAACTGCAACTTATATTGATAATTCAGCTTGAATGAAGTATAGGCAAATCACTTTAAGAAGAACCCAACGTCATCATGCGCACAAAGCAAAAATTGGTTAGGAACAGTTCATTATATGTAATTAGGGATGGCAGTATTCAGGTTTTAGTGGCGTAGAGTTTTATGATCAACCAATCGGAAATTACCTTGTAAAAGTTTTAGATTTCATTACTATTTATTTTTACTTGATACACAGACGGACAGTTTTAAACCGCCATCTAACTAATATAAAATATCTTGTATATAACAATTAACATTAATAAAACAATAAGTTACTCAACAGATGTGTTTGCAGAACACTAGAATGAGATAGAAACCACTTAAGTAGGCCATGGTATTCAATCATTTGCTTTATCGGATTTTACAAAATAACCTTGCTATAGCAGTATTTTTTAGGGATATTGATGCACACAACTCATATGGCGATATTATATTAAAAATTTTAAATTATAATTTAATTGGTTGTTTATTTTTTTACTATTTAACGCCATATCTTCCGTTTATACTGTAATAACTCAACTACCTACGCCACTGTTATTACATTTCTGCGCAATCTGGCATATGACGTTGGGTTCTTCTTAAAGTGATTTGCCTATAACAATAGGCGTTTTTTCGCGACATAAACTAACATACTTAATTATAGGCGATTTTTCGCGACATAAACTAGCATACTTAATTATGTGTGTATGTGGTAAAGTTGCGTTTTGGCAATAAAATTTACTGGAGGGGAAATTGTACGGCACCATTCTATCAGATAAACGAACATACGCTGTTCTGTACCAGGTTATGCTTGTTTATGTTAAACACTTGACTTTTACCGGGTAATTATTCAAAGCGAGGTTAGGAAACTACAATACGTTTTCGCGATGCCGCACAAGTAAATGTTTCTTAAATAGTGGGGGGATACTTCAACATACCATACTCGAACAATTCAAGTATGGCGCGAAAAATCGCCTTATGTGTGTATGTGTTAAATTTGCGTTGTGGCGATAAAATTTACTGGAGGGGAAATTGTATGGTACCATTCTATCAGATAAACGAACATACCTTGTTCTGTACCAGGTTATGCTTGTGTATGTTAAACACTTGACTTTTACCGGGTAATTATTCAAAGCGAGGTTAGGAAACTACAATACGTTTTCGCGGTGCCGCACAAGTAAATGTTTCTTAAATAGTGGGGCGGATACTTCAACATTCCATACTCGAATAATTCAAGTATGTCGCGAAAAATTGCTTATTATCCTACCATGAAAAACATTTGGATTAAAAAACGGACGCTTGAAAATTCAGGAAAGGGAAAAACATCAATTTTTTGTTTACTTTTTAACCCATATTTTGCAATCTCAGATATTTTATTCTTTCTTACAAAAGGCGATTATTCGCGATATAACTAACATACTTAATTATGTGTGTATGTGTTAAACTTGCGTTTTGGCGATACAATTTACTGGAGGGGAAATTGTACGGCACCTTTCTATCAGATAAACGAACATACCCTGATCTGTACCAGGGTATGCTTGTGTATGTTAAACATTTGACTTTTACCGGGTAATTATTCAAAGCTAGGTTAGGAAACTACAATCGTTTTCGCGGTGCCGCACAAGTAAATATTTTTTAAATAGTGGGGGGATACCTCAACATACCATACTCAAACAATTCAAGTAGGTCGCGAAAAATCGCCTAAAGTCAATCTTATTTTCTAGATTTTGAAAATGAGGCCAACTCTAAATCTAGCTTTCGATCATGAGTGTACGCGGAAAGTATGTTAAATAAGAATTTGTTCTTAATTGAATAGTGAGAAATGTATATGCAAATGAAGTAGGATAGGTTATTTATTGTTAAAAATATTATTTTTTAAAATTATTTGTTTTTAAAAAAAAAATGAAAATATGAAATAAATTTGACTATAATACTCGTTTAATTTTGTTGTATCCTTCTGTTTTGGGGTTGTAAGATACGTTCAATTTCGCTTGCCGTGTGTTGGGTTAATTATCTGTTTAGAATTGGGTAGCTTGTGTTCTGTTCTGCTTTCTTACTAAGTTGAAACTGCTTATTTAAAACTTAAAACTATAGAGTAATTGAGCTAATAGGTAATGGGTTCCATTACAGGACTTATCAATTTAAGATTATGTCTTAACCATTCTCCCGAGTCTTTACGCTCGAACGAGTCCTTATGTAGGCTACTGTTAGAAATAGATATTCTTATTAAAAAACACAAATCACTTAACACGCATATCAGAACAGTCTGCAATAGTTTTAGCAACAGAAAAAAACAAGACTGTTCTGATATGCGTGTTAAGTGATTTGTGTTTTTTTATAATAATATCTATTTATAACAGTAACCTAACTTCAAAAAACCTATCGCGGGACTCGTTTGAGCGTAAAGACTCGGAAGAATGGTTAAAAAAAATTTTTTGCATTGCGTCAGGCGTTTCTTTTAATATAGAAGTGAGAATGAAATCTCTGAAAATCTCATATAGAGATTAAAAAGTAAACGCTATTGTTTAACTCTTTCAGAAAAATGGTAAATAGTAACATCTCACTCAGACGTTAAATGTAGAACCATAAGAAATAGCAACATTTTTGTTATTGAAAATTGAAATCGTGTGCACATGGCGCATAATGGTAATTAATACTTGGTTTTACTTAATTTAGGTTTACATTTTTCATTTATTGGTTAATTATGATACTTTAACACAGCAAGAAATCGATAGCAAATCTTAAGGATTATAATATGATGTTAAAAAACCATAAGTATAAAATCGAGGAGAAGAACGAGATATAACCAAACCAAAGAATATTAACTATAGAATAGTTAATATTCTTTGACCAAACGCCAAGAAGTTCAAGTAAGTAAGTATGGTGGCATCATGAGCATATGAGACAGTGCAGAACCTTGCTGAAAAAAACTATTTTAAACTTCCTCATCGTGGAATTTTTTGAAAAACAGTTATAAAGTATTTTGATGATAGACTTCTACAAATAATTATTGCCCCGTTTATTAACAAAGCCCTCAAAATTAACATATTAATTCCAGTTATTCTAAAAGTGAGTACAATAATGCAACTAGTTTCAAAAAAATTATAATTGTTTAGAAAGAAATGGTAAAAGTGGCATTATAATATATAATAATTTTATATCACATAGTAGGAATTTCAGAAAGGCATTCGGTAGTTCAGCTTAATATCAAAAATGTCCAAAAGCTGTTGTTAGTACTTACAATACAAGCGGAATATTTTTTTAGTGTTATTTGGAAAAACTTTTTTCACTTTTACTACGAAAAATTTGAGCTTTTAAATCCTGAACAACTCTTCATGCTTTATAGAAAATATTTGTGACATCATATAACACATAACCTATAAAAATTTGAAAATTATTAATTCGTTGAATTTCGCGGTTCCACTTTTATATGTTCAGTGAGCTTTTTGCAAATAATCAGATAAAATGAGAGGTGAATAAGCTTCTTAGTTTTTAAATATAAATACACCATCGAAGATGGAGCCCAATCTTAGTACAAATGTGTTGAAGCATTCATTACTACAAAAGTTATCATGTGCGGTTACATGCAGTGTTTTGTCTCATATAATTCTTGTGTTCTTTTATGCATTTATCGTGAACTTTAGTCTCGATGGAAGTGAGTGGCTTAAAGCAACAGTAGAGAATGTTACGTCAATTAGTACGTGGCTGTATATTATACCTTTTAGTAGTATTATTTTTGCTCAAGTAGTTATTTGTGCCAATACTTACATGTTAAAAAGGACTTACCAAGTAACCAGATTTCAGAAATTGGTGTCTGTAATATCTCTGAGAACTTTTCTTTTGGCCGTTCTACATGTTGTAATAGGTGGCGGTGAGATTTGGCTGTATTTATTTATAAGCAAGGGTCGTTATCAGGATATGTATATGAAGTGCTATGAACAACAATTTTGTCTACGGCAAGGAAGTATTTTCTTAATTGTTAGTGGTTTTTGGATTGGACTGTATTATTTTATATATTGGCATGCAAGCGATAGTTATATAACATTTCCAGTAATACATCAGTGGAAATTGCCTCAATTTAAAGCTAGGCTTTTACCCTTAATAAAACAAAGTTGTCGATCTGCTTTATATCCTGCAATCTGCTATTTTATTTTATATTATTTGTGTGGGTCATATATTCAAAATGCAGGTACAAATTATTTTCATCTGCGTATATGGACAGAAGAATTTTCTGTGTATCTGTATTTATCTGTATGGATTTTTGCAACTTTATACATTATCAACATGAACCTCATGAAATTCTTTTTTGAACTCTTCTTAACTGAACCATTCAATAATATTGACAATTTTTCATTATCTGAAGCCTTACTTACAAAGAACATACCAATTTTACAGCATCTTGCTTGTTTGGATTTGTATTTGTTATCCAAATGGTCGCCTCCAAGAAGGCAAGCCCTTTTTACATTATCTCAGCCTGGTGCACATCCACATGCTTGGAATAGCATATTTGGCTCTGCTTTGCAGTTATTAATTGAATTTGTAGAAACTTTAAATAGATCGACAGATGGTTCACTTACTAAAGAGGAAATAAGACCTTTTATAAATCAGAATATTGAACTACAAAGAACACTACAATCACCTATTCTCCAAAGTCCAATGACAAATAAGCATGCTAACATGAAAAATATGTCCTCCTTGATGCACACACCTCAACAAATAGACAATCTTGTGCAAGTGACTGTGGAGCCTAAGTACATCTATTTCTCTGACATGTTTAATTCTGCTATGAATGGTATTGCACAATCATTGACCAAAACTGTGGAACAAATAAGAAATTTAAAGTATATTAAATATTTATTTGGAGAGTTACAAGAAGCCCATATTCAACAATGTTTAAGGAATGGTCAATTAGTTATATGGACGAGTCACAGTTTAGCCAATATTGCAGTTGCCTCATTTAACGAAGATCCATATGGGATTATCCAAAAAGATCTTCCAGTATTGATAAAGGTTTTGGTTGAATTAAAACTAAGTGTTGAAAAATTAAATAAACTACCTATGTTTTCACGAAAATCAAATGGATTTGACTTTAGTTTTAAAATGAAAAACAGTGTTAGTGCTGGTGTTAGATTAAGTTTGGCTAACATATGTAATACGTTTGGAAAATATATAAATGACATTCCATTGCCAAAAGACGTTGTTGTTCAACTGCAGAGTTATATCTAGCATTAAGTTTAAATTAGAAGTAGTTATGATTTTTTATTTTTAAATTAACAACTGTTACTTAAAATAAAGTTTAAATAAACCATGATTCCTAAGTTACTGTTTTATGTAGTTAACTCCTGTAGTTTGTCATTATTTATCATATCTGCACTAAGCATAGCCGTCTATTTTGTTATTCTATGGTTATGTGGGCTGTACAGAAGAATGAGGTATAGTTTATAAGCTTATTAAATGTTTAACTTTACTGTGAGTGACTTGGAAAATAAAGAAATGAGTGTGGAAATTTTACATTTTTCCACAACTCAAGTTTTGGTAAACGTACGAAAAGCAGTGTATTTTAATGCTTTGAGTTTTGTGATATTTCTTTAAAGTTTTTATATAAAGATGATTATCTCTTAACAGAATTTACAACTTATTTATTCTGTTGTACAATAAAGACCAAAATTAGCAGAAAAAAAACTTGAAAATGTGTATTTTAATGGACATTCAATTTTGTGAATTCGTTGAAATTTTGACAGGAAAAATTTTGGTAAGTTACCTGCTGCTAAGAAAAAAGCCTAGGTAGTGGTTTTCGGCAGGGGATGGTGGCAACCTTTGCTCCGACTTACTCATGATGAGACTCAAATCGAGGATGAATTGATAAGGCTATAGAGGGTGTCGCAGAATAATTATTCCTAATTTTCAGAAATTTTCATGTTAAAAAACATTTTTTATTAATAAACTAGTGTCCAGAAACTTCTCGGTGTCAAGATGAACTAGAAATTAAACTATAAAAATTGTTCGAGGTTTCGACCACCATTTTTCAATTCACAAGCTGTAAGGATGTACAATCAACTATTGAATTCTTCGAAATAGCTGCAGATGTTCACGAATATCATCAAACACTAAAACGAACCACTAACTTTTATTCTGGCTTAACAGGTGTCACATAAACCAGTGATTTAATATGACTTCAAATACAAAAATCAACTGGAGTCATATCTGGTGAACATGCATGCCAAGAAATCGGTTCCCCTTTTCCGATTCATCCATTTGAAAATTGTGCATTTAGATAATTTGTTACGGTATTCTGCGCAAACATGAAAGAATTTGAGCTAACTCAAAAACGTCGTAGAGGAACATGGGTGAAATAGAAAGAACACATTGGAAACCTCTGTAAAACTATATTGTTAACATACAATCTCGAAAGGCTATTTACCAAACAACAAAATCCAATAAGTTGCGTAATCTTTTGTTACGTGATGGTAAACAAAGCGTCAAAACATAAGCATATAAAATTGGTAAGCAAAATAAATATAACATCGTATAATCTAAATACTTACTTAATGGTTGACCTTAAATACATATAAAAGAAAATTAAGCGTAAACTGTACAGTAAATCTAGGAAAAGAAATATACATAAGCTATACATACATGCTGCTTTGTGAAGTGCACCTCCTCAAGAAATATTGTAATATTAGACTTATACATCCTAACTTAAATTAATCAAGTGTCAACTAGTTTTAAATTTATAAGTAAGTGGTTTCATTAAAAAGACAAAAGAAACAATAAAAACGGATTCTAACATAAACTTTGATTAACTAAGTAACATAGTCGCTCGTGCATTGTGCATGTAAGTTTTGTAACGTGGTGGTGCCAATTTATTGGATAATCACAAGTAATAACAGAAAATGAAAAGTCTATTCTTCACAACAGCATCAAGAAAAAAAGTATATAACGAAACAGAAAACTGTACCTTGAGCTATCAGCTTCGTGCTGGTCTCAACTTAGGGGTGGGAAAATGCGGCTGCATTCTCTATGGTCTGGCTGCTGGAACCATCAACTTTACTCATACTAGCACAGCAAGCATTTTTAGTAGAACTACTTTACATTATAATTTGAATTAGGACCGCTATACTTGCGGCCACGTCCCCAATGCTCCACCCGAAGGTACTATATTGGGTTTAAACGTGAAAATAAACGTGCTTCTTATTAATTCTAACTTCATAATTAATCCACCCTAAATAAAAATCTAACAAACTGAAACAAAAACTAAAAACAGGGTTTAAATAATGGTATCCCTAGCGTTGACTTTGGAGTGTGCCCAATCAACAAGACACAAGCAAAAATGAAAGGGGAAAGGATTCGTAATACCGGATAGCAGTCGCCAGCTCTGCTTACCAGTGCGACCTGAAGGGTCGACTATCCAAATCTAGCTAGCTAATTTAAAATGGATTCAAATTTCTAAGGCAATTGCCAAAAGTATTAATAGTAAATCCAGCTATTTTGCCTGCTCTATAAATTTACAAATTCGTCCTCCCTGATCTAATTACTTTATCCTAAATTTGTCCCTAACGTTCCCTATCATTCCCTAACTGACATATTATATATACAGTCTTCTTTTCTATATATACTGCGGCCAAAAATTGGCGACAGAACGTCAAACGAATCAAGCCACAAAACAATACAATGCAGGCAAAAAATATTAGTGTAAAAATAAATAAAAATATAATATAAATATATAAATAAAGATATGATAAATATATAAATAAATTTCTGAATAAGCAAAAGCATGTAACAGTGCATTAATCAGCAAAAGCAAATACATTATTAGGTGCACTCGCATGAGCATTATATCGACTACCGCCGTTACACAAAAAACGCGCTTGTTAGATTATTTCAAAATCTGTTTAAAATCACAAATCAATGCTCGTGCGAGTACAGCTGCCACAATTTTATTCTTACCTTCAATATAAATTTCTCCAGCATCCGAAGATCTGGTCGTCTACCTATATCTATTGGTTTTCTACCTTTATGGGGGAGTTGAATATGCACTGTTAAAGTCCTGGTGGGTATGCACTAAATGTTCTGGGGGGATCACAATCACTATCACTTCACTTTCAAGTCGGGGAGGTTCACTCTATTTTATTCTTTGTTTATTTTATTGATTTAATTTAATTAGGGTTCTGATTTATTTGTTATTGTTTTTCTTGTTATTATTTATTCCCGATTTTCCGTGCATAATTATGAAGTTAGACAGTGATTGTATTAGTGGTGTGGGGGTTTCTCGTGCATATTGGACATTTGGGTATAATTATCATGTTAATTTTTTTTATTTTTTTTTTTATTTTAATTTTTTTTTCTTTTTTTTTTAAAAAATCAGGTTTTGGTTATTTCAATGCTCGTATCCTTATTCACGCCAAGTCAATCTAAAATTTTTCAATCCTCCCACCAACCCCACCGAATTTACACGCGGTTCTCACTGTCTAATCTCGCGACCCTTCCCGCGAATTCTTTTAAGGCTGTCCAGAACGCCTTCTGGTTAACCACTTCCCCGACTTCCTCTAGGCTCTTTGGCCATGCCAGACCTAGGATAGCTAGTTTGCTATCAGCCAACCCTCGATTTCCCGCCTCAAGCGGGCAGTCAAAAAGCACGTGGTCTGCGCTTTCCGCGCCCTCACCGCATTCGCAACGGTCGCTGTTGGTTAAACCGAACCTTTGTAAATACGCCTTCAGGGCGCCGTGCCCTGTTATCAACTGCACTACTTTACAACATGTGTCTTCGGTAAGAAGATGTTGTATTCAATGGTGTCTTTCAAAGCACGATTTCTATTTTATAAGGACAGAATCATCTATGGGGGTAGGTATTTGGCTTTTAAAGATATCACCAAAGAATCAAGTGTGCAAAATTCCCATACAACAGCTGCCGAAATACAAACTGTAACAGCTTGCCAACAAGCAGATAACACAATTATCAAAGGATTTTTAGACAAAGGAAAACAAATCTTGTTACTTTGTAACATCTTAACAACTGCAGAATACCAGTATACTTATAGATAACAAACTCATTGTTAGCAGATGGTAAGGGACCTTATCTTTTAGAAGAAAGCTGTGCATTTACGTGCAGCTTATAATTAAAATGTAGTCACGCAGATGGTAAGAAATATTACAACTACTTTGTTACATAAAGTTTTCTACGCAGCTGTTTGATTTTATAAGGTAAACTTTTATATAGAGCAACTACTTGAGAAATTTTATAAAATCACACTAATTCAAATGGCGAGAAATCGAGCTTGTTGAGAAATTTTAGGACGTTTTAAAAATGAAAGCAGAAAAAATTATTTGGAGGGTTTTGAACGTAACAAATTTCAGCAATTTAATGCAGTGTGTTGGAGCACTATCATGCTAGAAAACTATTTCCTCGAATATTGTTTTCCACTCAGAATAGAAATCGATGGAGGTACGCATCCGACCAGTGCCAAGATGAAAAAACTAATGACGAAAAAATAAATGTACTTAAACATGAAGATTATTATTAACAACTACAAGTATTGTTCTTGCAATATTCTCAATTAGTTTTAATTGTACGAAAGTATTTACTGGAAAACTATTAATTCGGCAAATGTTTAAGTGTTGGGAAATCCTTGGCAGCCACAGGCTGGCATTGCAAGCTGAAGTAACTCAAACTTCGACGCCGGAAAATCTAAATACTTCCAATTTTGATTTTCAAGTAATGACTATTTTGCAAAACAATCTGTTGCCACAAAATAATAATCTATCTTCAAAAGTTGTTCAGGTTTAGTAAACTTGCTTACAACAAAGATACACCTTTCCATTTCTGGCATTAGTCAATCCAGAACCAAGTTTCCGATTCCGTGCTTGTGAAAATCAAATCGATCCACAGTGACTTTACTACAATACTATCTTTCTTGTTACCTCAAAATATTTCTGGAGATTTTCCAACTTTACCTACAAGTACAAACTTCTTGGAGATACCAGACTATATAATTTTAACTAACCCAAATTATCGAAACAAAATAAAGGTTAACTTACTTTTGGAAGGTTTACTTAATCCTTTCACAATATAGCAAAAATGTTGTTATGGTTAAAATAAGCGTGCAATGATTTAAATTTAGAGTTGCCCTTAAGAGAGGAACCCCATAACAATATAAGGGCGTATCGGCTAACTGCAGTGGTGGGAAGTGTGTTGCTAAGGATAAATAAGAAAAAAAATATAAAATTAATAAACAACAAGGCTTAAATACAAAAATTTCATAATACTTTAGCACTTATCCTGAAAGATTTTTCTCTATTAAAATTGAAGGGCACCAAACCGTCTGTCACAGTAATTGTTTTGATGTCGTTTCTATTCAGAAGATGGTTATTCAGCATAAACACTTCCACTGTAAATCATATTAATTACAGTCAGCATCTGGTTAATACAATGTATTGAGCTTAATCTATGCTTGCCACATAAATTGTCTGTACAATGTATTCATCTGTGGAAACTGTATATACAAGTATTTGTCACAATTCGATGCCTGCTTTGATTTTTTTATTTCTGTCATCGCCCTTCATTCTTACCATACAATGTATTTAAAAAAGTAATGTTGAACTTAATTATCTGAATTATTTTTATAGCAACAATAGTTGAATCATGATGTTTAAATAAAAATTATAATTTACAAAAACTTTTATACAAAACGCATCCATATATTTTGACCCTTCAAAATTAAATTGTTTTTCTTTCACATCTAATTTATTGTTAGAGTAATGCAACACATTACAATGTTCATGGAACAATTATGGCTTAACACCTCTGATTGAGATCAAAGCTTATCTCCTCCCAGTGAATATAATTTTGCAAAGATATATTTCAAGTAAATTGCTTACGTATTCCACGTCAAGCAATTTGTACTGCTACTAGCAAATTGAAGTACACATCTTTTGAAATGGTAGCAAATCTGTGCATGACACATGTGCATACCTACGGTCTTTAAATGAACATAATCAGATCACTGTCCAACTTTGCTCTAAAATACGATATTAGGCGCTTTAATGATAGCACTAGTAAAAAATAAGGAATTCTCTAGATATTAATATCAATTCTATAACTTGCTGGACGATTCTACAATAGTTCTATGTTGGATTGTTACACAATATTCTTTCCCATTGACGCCAATTATTACGATAACCGGGTAATTTATTTGCCCCAAATTTGGTTGTAATTATTGCCGTCAAACGGCTATAAAAGTTAAACATAAGCCAAAGGGTTAACTGCTTAATAGCTGAAGCCAAAGACACGCTTTGCTCGCGGGTGTCAGATTCTTAGGTTTAATCAAATTCTAGCAGAAGCGCGTGAACCTACACTTTTACAGAACAAGATATTTAGAAGGTAATTAAACGAAAGGTAAAGGATGCAAATATAACACTTTTCCCAGAATTAACACACACACATACACACACATGCATTCTTTATCTAGATGTTGTTCAATAGCTGGTAATCAAATCCGTTGCTTTAACAAGCATCGTTCTCGCGATCTCAGTATCTTCTTCATACAACGCTTTAACCGTGCTGATCACATGTTCGTTTAAGCTAGTAAATGCTTGCTTTTCAGGAATAAAAACAAATTTACGATTATTTTCCTCTAGTTCGTGGAAGTAATAATCGTAAACTTTACACGTAATAACTTTGCTAAATTTAGGATGAAAAAATTCCCCTTTTGTGTTCAAAAATCCCCTAATCCTAAAATTAAAATGAAACTTGATGCAGCCAAAAGGGGGAGCTCATTTATTAAAAACTTTTATTTTAAACGGAATTCTTGAATTTAGTCTACCGGTTGTTTAGTATCGTTAAACATTCCAAAAGACCTAAACCCAGCAGATCTAGTTATGCGAGGCATACCAGTTTCCAAACTACTTACGCTTACTATTTGGTGGCACAGCCCTGCATTTCTAACCAAACTAATGTTTACTTGTGGTTCTCAAACTTTTAAAACCGAACACATAACTGAGATCATTCAGATAAACTGCCCTCTACTACTTCATGCCTAACCATTACTTCCTTTCAATCATTTATTCAGTATAAAAACTACTCCAACTCAAATAAGCTTAAACGAATCATTACTGACCGTTTGAGATTAATAAAAAGCTGCAGATCTCAAAGGACACCATTTATACAGGGTAGCAGTAGTTTTGTCATTAAATTGAGGAGGTGATAGAGATTGATAGGCTAAACAAAAAACCGACAAGGCATTTTACTCTTGGACTGATTTTTAAATACTCAACCTAGGTCAACCCCAGTAAAAGTTTTAGAACTGCTGCACATTTAGCGAAAAACTACAAGTTATTCCTAGACTATAGCGTTGAAGACCGTTGGAAATATGTTCACCGTTTAAAGTTATGCAAATGTTGTTTAGGCTTTCATGGTCGTAGATCGTGTAGAAAACTAAATGTGTGCGGAATTGTTGGGTGTCGTATCAAGCACCATCCTTTGCTGCATGAACCGATGGCGAAAGAAGTAAAAGAGATTAATTTGCCTTCAACTGAAACACATTCGTATCACCATTTAACAGAATCTGTATTATTTCGCATGCTATCTGTAGCTTTGCATGGAACGGCGACGTCCATTAAAGTGTTTGCTTATTGGATGAAGGTTCCTTGGCAACGCTGGTTGAACAAGAAATTGCAGAACAACTTGGAGTCAGTGGTCCGAATGTACCTTTGTGCTTAAAGTGGACAGCAAATATGTCACGCTTCGAGGAATCTTCGCAAGTTCTATCGTTAGACGTTTCTGGTGTAGAAAAACGAAAACGTTGCCATTTAGAAAATGTCAGAACAGTGGAACATCTTAATTTACCAACACACATGCTACATTTTGACAAACTTGCTACAAAGTTCCCGCATTTGAAAGGTATACCCGTTTTAAGGTATGAAAAAGCAACACCAAAGTTGTTATTGAGCCTACATGACCTACTTCTAATAGCTGCACTAAAAGTTAAAGAGGGCGTATGTGGTCCTGTAGCTACGAAAACAAGGTTAGGGTGGTGTGTCTATGGAAAACCATTACGACACAGCACAACTGAACAGTCTAGTCATCATATCTATGAATGTGATTCAGAGATAAAAGTTGACCTTATGCTTAAGTAGTACTTTAATGTTGAGGATGTTGAAACCCTTCCAATTGCAAATTTAGAATCTGACGACAACAAAAGAGCAAGGCGTATGCTTGAGGAGACAACCACTAGAGTCGGTGATTGCTTTATAACGGGGCTATTATGGAAATACGACCAGATAGACTTCCCGTATGGCTATCCAATGGCAATGCGCCGCCTGGAATGTTTAAAAAAATGTTTGAGTAGAGATCCCCATTTAAAGAAGAATGTATGTTTACGGTTGCAACAATATCAAGAAAAGGGATATGCGCACCGGGCCACTGTCGAAGAGTTACCTGCCTCTAGGTGTAGTTTTGAACCCAAAAACGACAGGGAAAGTAGGTTTCATTTGGAATGCAGCAGCAAAAGTTGGCGAGGTGTCGCTAAATTCCCTGCTACTTCCAGGACCTGATCTAATAACGCCCTTGCTACCAGTTCTCTTCCGTTTCCATCAGTATCCTGTTGCGATTAGCGGGGATATCAGGGAGATATTTCACCAAATTCAGATTGTAGAAAATGATCGACATGCACAATGTTTTTTGTAGCGCGACAGTCCCAACGATCGGCCTAAAATCTTTATTGTGGATGTCGCTACATTTGGATCGGCTAGTTCTCCGACATCAGCACAATTGTCAAAAATAAAAACGCTCTAGAGTTTATAGATCGTTGTCCTAGAGCAGTAGAGGAATTTTGACATGTCATTATGTGGATAATTATCTTGACAGTTTTGAAACTGCTGATGAGGCGAATAGAGTTGCTACGGAGGTGAAATGGGTTCACTCTAAGGATGGATTTGCAACTGGTCATGAAATAGTAAAGCTGTGTCTTATATTGTATAGGGAGTCATGATGTTTCAGAGGCGAAGAAACTTGTACCGCACAAAGGTCAATGTTCAGAACGTGTCTTGGGAATGCTTTGGTTAACTGGAGAAAATGAGTTGAAATTTTCTGACACTTAGCAAATAGATTGAAAACTAGATAAAATACGGAGCAATTCCTACTAAGCGACAAATTCTGAAATGCGTTATGAGTAACGTGACCATTTATATTTTTTGTCAGAGCGGGACACCTGCAGCAGAATTTTTAACAAAACAAAAACTAATTGCTGTTTTAACTGCTTTTTATTTATTAATAATAAGAAAGTGAATGAATTTACTTAATATAACGTC
This sequence comes from Platerodrilus igneus, assembly GCA_036346225.1. Lineage (NCBI taxonomy): Eukaryota > Metazoa > Arthropoda > Insecta > Coleoptera > Lycidae > Platerodrilus > Platerodrilus igneus. Next base: position 12,974,953 of record JARFIW010001380.1, read on the forward strand.
TTTCGACTTGTTTTATATTTGTCGGCGAAACAAATCTGTTTCAAAATATCGGGTCTCGTTTTCATGTAAGAATGAATGGAGCTGAATACATGATTTGTTGATGTTTGTCCTGGTGATCAATATGGCTTTCAAAACTGCAATACCTAATTGTGTTTTTCACTTGTCCATATTTTATTCATTAGAAAAAACTCTTTCGAGAGGTGTGTTACTTCCAGGCAAACATAAAACGTACTCAATAATTATAAGAAAGCTCGTGCATTGGAGATTGTTAGCAAGAGTTTGTTATACTCTGTGTCAGTGGAATCATATATCTCTTTCAAAGATTCTATTCGAACGCTGTAGAAAAATAAATAAATTTTGACAATGATACATTCTAAGTCAACAAGAAGGCAATCGGCCACTGTTTTGATCACGTCGTGAACTATGTGGGTCCCACATCCAATTCCAAAGAGTTGTTTTCCAATAGGTTTAATTTTGCATATACATCAATTTTCCCTTTTTTATCCTTTCCTCCAAAACTGCAGTTCGTATTATCTCCACAAAATGCCACAATTTTCTCTTTCAGATCATTGCATGATAATACTTTCTTTAAGTAATCGACAATTATGTTGAATGTTGCACCTGGCTGCTTTTGACTCTAAAATTTTGACGTTCATGCCTTCGTATGGTAAAAAATAAAGAATCAAAACAGGGAATAATTTTGTCACGCCATGATTTGAAGCATCCGTTAATAATGTTATGAAGTGGGCTTTGAGAAGATCCACTTTCAATTCATCCGTCGTAGTACATTTACAACAATAGCTTGAGATTTTGTACGAGCACAACTAAATTTCTGCTCAAAACACGTTTGTATTAAATTAGAAGCACATTCATTTGAACGAAAGCTGTGATTTTCTTGCACCGTGTGATACATCCATTCACCCTCCGCTGCAGTTATATTTAAATCTTTAGAAGTCAGCAAATTGGTTCTTTTAAAAGAAATTACATAAAGACGAGCTTGAAGCAGCAGCTTGATCAGAAAGCCCGTGTTTTTCTGATTTCAAATGTTTCCCAATATCGCTGGCACCACCATGCCCAACACTAAAATCAGTGCGACACTTTTCACACCTAACATCTGTTGCACCACTCCTTTGCTTTATAAATGGATACTTATTTTGCAAAGTAATATTAAAGGTACACCTGCGTTTAGGCATTTTTGTAATGTTACTATGGTTACAACTACAAAAATGTGACAATGTGCTTCAAACACTGGCTAACCAAAACAAAACATTGTTGTGATTGTTCGCTGAGTAGAGGTGGAGCGGCAACCAATCATCCATCCCGCTCTCGCGTCATTTATTCCATTCGCTCTCGCGACACCACCCGCTCGTACCGAGCCGCGCATTGTCACCCGCACTGTTTTCAAATTTAACATACTTATAGCATGCATTCATTTAGCCTAAAGCTAAAGTGGGACATTTTTGCCCTTACTGGGGACAGCGGGACTATCCGGCCCAAAACGGGACGTATGGTCACGTTAGTTATGTGTCTCTTCGATCCACTTGGCTTACTGTCGCATCTGCTGGTACATGAGAAGATTCTGATACAAGATATCTGGAGGAGCGGTATTGGTTGGGATGAACGTGTAAATAAAGAGTTGTTTGAACGTTGGAAGAAATCGTCCTTACTTGTTCATGTTGATGAGGTTACAATACCTAGATGCTATTTCATAGGCGCTAGTAGCAAGAAACAGTTCTTTACAAATACATGTGTTTACTGATGCAAGCGAAACTGCCTATGCCGCAGTAGTATACTTTGAGTCACTAATTCTGATGGGAGTATACAATGTGCGTTAGTTGCGGCTAAAGCTAAAGTTGCACCACTAAAATACGTATCGATTCCTCGCTTAGAGCTGATGGCAGCAGTTTTCGGCACTCGCTTGACTTTGCTTGTTGTCAACGGTCACTCAATTACAGCATGTCAACAATTTTTTTGGACGGATTCTAGAACTGTTCTGGCATGGATTAAGTTGGAACATCGTAAATATCGATAGTTTGTAGCTAGTCGAGTAGGAGAAATTTTAACCACTACTTCAGAAGGCGATTAGAGATGGATATCTAGTTTGCACAACGTTACCGATGAGGCCAACAAATGGAGAAAGAGGCCTGATTTTGATTCAGCAAGCCGATGGCCAAATTTTCTGTATTTATCCGAAAAGTACTGGCCTAAGTCAGAACAAGGTAATACTTCTCACATCGAGAAGGAATTAAGAACTTGTGTGCACACAGAGGTCACCGTGTTAATGCCACTGATACAATTTCAGCGATTTTATAAGTGGAACCGATTGCTCAGAACGGTAGCTTTTGTAATGCGATTTGTAAATTGCTGTAAGAAAGATAAGAGTTGTAATGAAAGACAACAAACGGCTAACCTTTCCAGAAGGAGCTCTACAAAGCAAAATCACAAATCTGGAGCCTTGTGCAGGCAGATACATATGCCAAAGAATTATCGGTTCTTGAAAAAATGTACATTTGTCGATTAAAGATCAGGTATCATTGGCTAAATCAAGTCCTCTGTACAAGCTCACCCTCGATGTTGGACAAAGATGGTATTCTAAAGATTGATGGACGTATTGGCTATGTGAAATTGACGATAAATATGAAGTACCGATTTATATTACCAAAAGAACAGCTAGCAACAGCATTGATTGTATACCACTAACATGTTCAATACGTGCATGAAAATTCTGAAACCGTGGTAAATGAACTACGACAGCAATTTTACATTCCACGACACGTTCTTGTGCAAAAAATTTCTAAGTGATGCCAATGGTGTAAAATCTATAAAGCCAGACCGGAAATTCGAAAAATGGCACTTTTGCCTGCTGCTAGATTAACGCCATACTTCCGACCGTTCAGCTTTATAGGACGTGATTATTTTGGGCCGATCGTGGTAAAGTAGGACGTACAAATGTTAAAAGATGGGTTGCCTTATTTACATGCCTTAACATGTACACAATACATCTGGAAGTTGCCTTTGACTTATCAACACAATCTTGTACAGCATGTGTTCGTAGATTTGTCTGTCGCCAAGAAGCTCCATTGGAAATCTATTCGGATAATGGAAGCAACTTTATTGGGGCCAGTCAATTGTTGAAGGAACAAATTTTGCAAATCGAAATGCAGTTGGTGGCAACGTTTACCAATGCCAAGACAAAATGGTTGTTCATACCTCCCTCAACCCTTCCACATGGGTGGCACCAGGGAGCATATGTTTCGCTCAGTAAAAAACGCTATGCTTAACTTATCCAAGAAACGTAAATTAAGCAACGAAGCTTTATTAACCATGATAGTGGAAGCGGAGTGAATAATCAACTCGCGACCGCGTACATATCTGCCTCTAGATTGAAGAGCAAGAAGCTCTTACGTCAAACCTTTTTCTGATGGGAAGTTCGAGCGGTGTCATACAACCAACAACTACTATGAACGATTCCGTTAAAACTATACATAATAGTTGGAACCTAATCCAATATCAATCAATTCTGGAAACGGTGGATCAAGGAGTATATGTCCACTCTAACCAGACGGACAAAATGGTTTAACAAAACAAGACCGATTGAACCGGGAGATGTAGTAATCATTGATAATAATAGGAGAAACTGTTGGGTCCGAGGATGAGTGCTGTCCGTTAAGTATGGTCAAGATGATCGGAGTCGTCAAACTGTGGTCCAAACTTCAGAGGGTATATTCAATCGAGTTGTAGCAATGTTAGTCCTACGAGATGTGAAAAATTATGGTAAAGATGATGTCGGTCATCCTTACGAGGAGGGGAACGTTGCGGCAAATGTGTTACCCTAGTAATAGACTAGACAAAAATTCAATGTCAAAAAAGTTAAATTGTGACAGTGAGAAAGTCATTTATTTCTCTGTTTAATTTAATAGAATTTACTGTAAAGTAGTTCAAATATGCACACTAAATGTAGGTATAAGTTATTGTACGTATTATTTGTTCAGGTTTAATATTTTATAGCTGGAAACATTTCGCCTTTTACATATACAGTCACCATAAATACAAGACACCTGATAGTACATTAAAAATAAAGCGTTTGCAATCAAAGTTGTGTTCCTTTTGTTCTGCCGGAACAGTTAGATTGCTAGAATATCTAGACTACAGGGTCAGACCACATAAAGAAATTAAATTTTTGAGATTATCATCAGAACTTCAGCGTTTTAAAAAACAATTTAAACCGACTTTAGTAGCACCTAATGTGCATTGGGTAATTTTGTTTTACAGCTCACGGACACTGTATTTCAATAATTTATGTTTGCTGTGTCACAACCTATTGGAGGAGGGTCGGTTGGTCTTGGGCGATCCTCAATAATTTACAAGCTTGTTGGGGGTTGGCCGTGACGGATACGGCTTTTTGCTAAAATCTTTAAAAACTGCGTTGTGGAAAGATATGGGAGCCTACCACAATATTTCCCAGGTGTGCGTGGCCTAAAACACGAAATACATATGATGGAGAGCTCACAAGTAAAATTCTTGTCCGGTGGTAAAATACTCCCTCATTCGGATCTCCGGGAGGGGGTACTTGGGGCTCGTCATCGTAAGAATATAAAACAACAGTTCGATTTAGTGATAGGGACTTGGAATGTAAGGTCATTACTTAGAGTAGATAAGTTAACGAATTTATTAGTCGAAATGAGAAAGGAAAAGCTGGACATTTTAGGTATTAGTGAGGTGAGATGGCCAGATAGTAATGACTTTTGGAAAGATAATTATAGATTAATTACAACTTCTTCAACTAATGGACAGGCAGGCGTAGGAATAGTGTTAGGTAAAAGATTAGGGCATAAAGTTAAAGAGTACTTACAATTTAGTGATAGAATAATTATGGTTAGATTGAGTACAAAACCCACAGACACTGTTTTAGTACAGGTTTACATGCCAACAACTCAGTACGAGGATGAGGAAGTAGAAAAGGTATACGAGGATATAAATAGTATAGTGAGAAAAGTAAAAGGAGATGAGAATTTAATAGTTATGGGCGATTTTAATGCGTCAGTGGGAGAAGGTAGTGAGGGAAAAAGGGTAGGAAATTTTGGGTATGGCAGACGAAATGGTAGAGAAGAAAGATTAGTTGAGTTTTGCCAGGAACATAGATTAGTAACTGTAAACACCCTATTCGAACAACATGTTAGGAGAAGATATACCTGGAAAGCGCCAGGGGATAAGGCTAGATACCAAATAGATTATATTTTAGTTAAACAAAGATTTAGAAACCAAGTTAAAAACTGTCGTAGTTATCCAGGGGCTGACATAGATAGCGATCATAACTTAGTTAAAATGAAGTGTAAACTAAAATTCAAAAAATTGAGAAAGGTTAAAAGAGAGGGATGGGATCTAGGTAAGCTTAATGATAGTAGGGTAAAAGAGGAATATAAACGAGTATTAGATATTAAGAGCAAAGAGATAGCTGTAGGAGGGAACGTAGAAAACAGATGGAAAGAAATAAAACTGACTGTACATGATACAGCAACACAGACTATAGGTAAGAAAAAAATAGAAGCGAGAAAACCGTGGGTAACAAAGGAGATATTAGATTTAATAGAGAATAAAAGAAAGCTTAAACCTTTCAGAGAAGTGGAAAGTGAAAGTAAGCAAAAATATAATACAGTTAGAAATACGATAGTACATGAGTGTAGAAAAGCTAGAAATAAATGGATGGAGAATTGTAAGGGAATACAAGATGATTTGAGAGTAGGTAAGACAGACAGGGCTTACAGGGCAGTTAAAAAGTTTTTTGGGGAAGATAGGAAAAAATATAATGGTATTAGAGACGAGAATAATGAGCTTCTAATAAATAAAGTTGAGATAGCAGATAGATGGAAAAGATATTTCGAAGATTTATATAAGGGAGACGATATGGATGAGTTAGAGAACGACCAAGAAGAGGATGTAGAAATAGGGTTCTCAATATTAAGAGAGGAATTTGATAGAGCTGTTAGGGATCTTAAACTAAATAAAGCACCAGGGATAGACGATATTCCCGCAGAATTAATAAAATATGCAAGTCAGAAAACTTTAGACAGATTATATGAACTAGTAAAAGTAATATATGACACAGGTGAGGTTCCAATAGATTTGAAAAAATATTATTATCCCAATCCCAAAAAGTCAGGAGCTGATAGGTGTGAGAATTTTAGAACGCTTAGTTTAACTTCTCATGCTTCCAAAATACTAATAATAATAATTAAAAATAGAGTAGAAGCTTTAACTGAGAATTATTTAGGCGAAGACCAATATGGTTTTCAAAGACAGAGGGACTAGAGAACCGATACTAATGATTAGGCTAATTATCGAAAAAGGTTACAAAAAGTAAAAGACTCATTTCGCGTTTGTAGATTTAGAAAAGCATTTGATAGGGTTAATTGGATTATGTTCAGGGTTTTGCAAAAATAGGAATCTCTCATAGGGATAGAAAAATTATTTACAGTCTATATAAAACCAAAGCGTAGTAATTAGATTGGATGAAATAGAAAAGGAAGCTAAGATTAGAAATGGTGTTAGACAGGGTTGTATACTGTCTCCTTGATTTTTAATGTTTATATTGAGGAAGCTTTAAACTTAGCTAGAGAGAGAAAAGAGATAGGTATTAGTGTGCAGGGACAGAAAATAGACATGTTACGCTTTGCAGATGATATAGCCATTATAGCAGAGTCTAGAAAAGAGTTAGGAGAGTTTTAAATATTTTAGATGAGATACTACGGAGTAACTATAGTATGAGAATTAACTCAGTAAAGACAAAGATAATGACAAGTGAGTTACAGCCTAGTTCTAAACCAAAATTAAAAATAGGTAATACCGAGTTAGAGGAGGTAGTTGAATTTTGCTATTTAGGTAGTATAATTACAAAGGATGGACGTAGCAGAAGGGATATAATAGCTAGAATAGCTCAAGCTAGAAAAATGTTTTTAAAAAAGAAAAACTTACTAATAGCTAATAGTATTAGTTTAGATAATAGAAAAAGTTTCTTAAAGTCGTACGTATGGAACGTTCTACTATACGGTAGTGAGACTTGGACAATTAAAGAAGTAGATAAGAAAAAGATAGAAGCTTTTGAAACTTGGTGTTATAGGAGAATGTTAAAGATTAGTTGGACAGATAGAGTAACAAACGAGGAAGTTTATAGAAGGATAGGTGAGGATCCCTGTATGTGGAAACAATTGAAGGTCAGGAGAGATAGAATGATAGGGCACCAGTTAAGACATGAGGGACTATTTAGTAAAGTCTTAGATTATAGACTACCAAATAAAAATAGAGTAGGAAGGCCTAGATAAAGCTACATTAGTCAAATTATTAGAGATTTAGGTTGTGAAGGGTATGTGGACCTTTTTAGACTAGCTCAGAATAGAAAAGAATTTAGAGCTGCGTCAAACCGACTTTAAGTAAGTTCGAAAACAAAACAAAAAAAAATAAAAATCAGTTAACTAAATGTCACCAGGACATAACTCACAATTAGTTAGCGGTCTGGCATGTTGGTAGCGTTTCGTTGCTTAAGCCTTACTATAACATATAATTTAATAAGCGTCACCATGACATAACTCACAATTAGGTAGCGGTCTGGCATGTTGGTAGCGTTTCGTTGCTTAAGCCTTACCATAACATATAATTTAATAAGCGTCACCATGACATAACTCACAATTAGGTAGCGGTCTGGCATGTTGGTTGCGTTTCGTTGCTTAAGCCTTACCATAACATATAATTTAATAAACGTCACCATGACATAACTCACAATTAGGTAGCGGTCTGGCATGTTGGTAGCGATTTGTTGCTTTAAGCCTTACCATAACATATAATTTAATAAACGTCACCATGACATAACTCACAATTAGGTAGTGGTCTGGCATGCTGGCAGCGATTCGTTGCTTAAGCCTTACCATAACATATAATTTAACACTTTTCCTTTTTGAAGCGGATAACCAGGTTATATTTCATTTTCCTATAAATGGTAATCATGTAAACAAGTTAGAGTTCTTTAACAACCATCAGGTTGCTAATATCTATGTAGAGCCAGCTGGATAGGAAAAAGATAGAAGGATATAGGAAAACTTAGACCAAACTATATTAGTCAAATTATTAGAAATTTAGGTTGTGAAGGGTATGTAGAGCTTTTTAGATTAGCACAGAATAGAAAAGAAGTTAGAGCTGCGTCAAACCGACCTTAAGTAAGGTCGAAAACAAAATGATGATGATGATTAGTGACATAGCTAAAATTTGGATACTTTTTCTTGTGTGTACATTTGTAGTTTAACCATTTCTTTTAAAACCACAAGTTGATCAATGACTTTTGCTTGTTTCATCGATCTCTACGGCCCCTTTAAATTAATGCCACCCTGTATAATATTTGGCTTGTGAAATTCCCACATTTGGTTAAAGCAAAGTTTGTTAGTTTAAAATATGAGTCGCATTTTTTCTCTTTCTCAAAAATTTGGAACTACGAAAATCTTAGATTTTTAGACTGCTGCCCAAATCATGTGACCTTATAACGGCAACACTTACACAACTACCGAGATCTCTCATTTCCTATACCTATAAAAGATTTAGAAAGAAATTTACGTGCCAATTGTACAATGATAACAATTAAAGTTACTTTTCAATGCTCAAGATGTAAGTATTTAAAAAATTTATTGCTATACTATAACATAAGTAAAATTTGTCTACAAATACAAAAATTTCTTTAAAACATTTGTTTTATAGGCTATTATGCACACTACGGAAGATATATTGAACGCTTTCAATGTGTCGAATCTTGAAACATGAATACATAACATTAAATAATAAGTGAATAAACTCCAGGTTTAATTGGACATAAAATGCATACAAATTGCTTAACAGCGATTTCATAAAATTCTGTAACCGTTCCTAGATTCCAACAAGAATAGTCTAACAAATATAGCTGAAAACTCCGATTAATAACACATTATCCTTAATTAAAATTAATAGTATATTTAAATATTTTAAAGCACAGATTTATATATTTCATATGGTACATGATTAAAAGAAACACTTGCATAGTATATAGACAGAAGTGCCTTTTCCAAGTATAGACGAGTTGACCTCAACCTACTTTGCTTTTTTTACAAAATTAAACCTATAGTTCTAAACAAATCGATTAAAAATTAACATTAATTTTTCAACAACTTATATACTGACAAAATTAAATATAATAGTTCAAACCTACCAATTTTTAAATTAAACTTACAGTACACAAAATGAATACCAAACTGCCACAATAAAAATTTATTTAGAACACTGCAAACAATAAATAAGCAAATTTTTTATTAATAATTATACCTATGTAGTAGCATATTTTACGATCAAAAATTTAGCAAAATTGATTTGTACAGAAATATTCACCAGCTAAATTAAAAATATCTACACCAGCAGTATGCTAACTGTGCAGTAATAAAAAAAAAACACTGCTAAGTCTAGCATATTTAATTTTATATAACTATATATAGTACTTTCCTTCATTAAATGAAATTAAATAAAACCAGTAAATAGTGTTCTATAATTGTAAACCTGAAACACGCCTTGTTAAATTAATATAATGTTGTAATCATTGTATTACGGTTAGGTAAGATGACATTATTGACAACACTGTTTGCGAACATTATCTGAATTCATAGTAGGTTTAACATCAATGGGTTCTACATTCTGTGGCCGAATTGTATCACCTTCTGGTGGATCCCTGATTTGTTTTTGCGACACAATTCTATATATCTCTGTTAAACAAAAAGCAATATATTATTTAATATATATATTTTAAATAGATTAAATATATATATATATATATATATATATATATATATATATATATATATATTTTCTTAATTTAAACTTAAGGGTTACAAGATACATGTATAAAGAGAAGTTTTTGAACATTAAATATAAAAACTTACATTTTATAAATACAAGTAATAATACACGTTCATGCACCTAGCACCTATCTATCAATCCTATCTTTAAAATTTTTACATAGTGTTATATCCTTGTACCTATATATCTGTACTTTCCTTCCACAAAAAGGAACCAGAAGTGAGTGTCGATGTTACCCCATTACGCGTTTCATTTAGAAAAAAATACGTAACTTGCCCCTCAATTCCATAGAATAGTGAGTTCGTCAAAGAGCCTGTCGGTAAGTACATTGTTACACACATAGATTGAGTTTATAGCAACCAAAATTATATTTGGTGATCCTTATCAAATCCATAATCTTTAGATACCGGATGATTGCATGATTCCATTTTAAATCTTCGAGTCCTATTACTATTCAATTTCAGTTTATCGAGATTGCAATGTGGATACAGAAATTCCGCATTTGTATTTTGTTTAATTTAAGCCGCATTCCATTCTCTAGTAAATTATTTGTTGATTCTAGATTATGGTGAAAAGAAGTATATTTAAGTACAGCTAGTAAACGAAGGTTAATCATTGTAATCCATTATTGGTATTGAGTTTAAGCACCCTGCACTTGAAAGTCATGAAAATTTATGTAAAATTTGTTAGATGAACTTGGCCATAAATTTATATTTAACTGTAGTATCACGCCTTTATTTGGTCTATTTTCATTATTTTTATTTACTTTACATTGGAAAAATAAAAAAATGAGTTACACATTAAAAAGGCTTTAGTTAACGCCAAACAAACAATAGCACGACTAAAAGCTCTTAATACTTAATCAAATACTATCAATGAATTACAAAATCGGCAAAGGTTCGTTGCCGCATTTGAAATTGCAATGATATTATATAATGAATTTCAATTAGTTAATTGCAATACCTTTCTTGGCGAATCGTCTGAACCTTATTGTTTATTGTATTCATTTGCACCCATAAAAAATTACAGTATAAAAGATTTTACAAAAATATATCACTGATGTGAATTAAAATATATACATATAATACATACATACATATATACACATAAACACATGTTAAAAAATTAAAAATAACGATGATCTTTTTAAAATAGAATACAATAAGAATGATGATAATAAAAAATAAATGTCACTACATTTGGAAGTCATTTAGGAACTCCTCCACTGAGCAGAAGCAACGTTCGTGCAACAAGGCCAACAATGCAGACTTGAATTTATAATTTTTCTAATGATTTAATGAAGTGAGGAAGCCTATTGTATAATGTAGCGCCCATAAAAACATGAAATTTAAACACTAGTGCCGATGAGGGTGTAATTTTACAAAAATCTCTTGCATATCTAGTGTTATGTGAGTAAATAAAGTTAGCGGCATTGTACTTATGCAAATTTTTTCGGATAAGCATTATTGAATCAAAAATAAATAGACAAAAATAAGTTAATACTTTTAAGCACTTAAAAAATGGCCTACAAAGCTCATTTCCTTTGGGGCAAATAATACGAATTGCACGTTTTTTTTGAAGTGTAAAGGTGAGAGGCATCTTTTCTAAAGATGTATATCCCCAAATGGATATATCATACCGGAGTCTGGTTTCAAATAAAGCATAATATACTTTAAGTGCAGTGTCTTCAGACAACTCCGTGGATACAGTTCGTAATGCATAACAAACAGATGCTAATTTTACAGCAAGTGCCGATACATGCCCTGACCATGATAAACACTGAGCAATTCATAAACCTAGGAACTTAGTATTAGCAACTAAGTTTAATGAGTAATTGTTTTCAACAGTTTCAATATAACGAGTCCTGAAAATAATGCAACACGTTTTTTTGAAGTTTATTAGAATTTATTTAACTTAAACCAATTTTGAGCAGTTTCAATATCAGTTGAAATATGGTTTTTTAATAACAAAGGCGAGGAACAGTTCCCAGTACAAAGTAATATCATCAGCAAAAAGTACACTTAGCAAAGGCTATAAACGATGAAAAATCATTAATATAAAATAAAAATAATATAGGGCCAAAAACAGACCCTTGGAGCACTCCAAGATTAAGAGATAAGGTATCAGACATGATAGTTCTGTATCTAGTCGACAGTCTAACAGACTGAGTTTGGTCCACTAAATATGATTTAAGCCAACAATTAGCCACACCTCTAATACCATAACGTTCAAGTTGATGAACACAATGAAATGCTATACTAATATCAATGAAAGCAGCAGCCGATACTGTATTTCTTTTATTGAGCGAGGAATACAGACCAAAAAGAAAATTTTGTATAGCATCTGTAGTGGATCTGTCAGCATGAAAACCATACTGACAATCGTCAAAAAAGTTTAAATTTGATAGCAAAATTAATAAGTCTATCCTTTACAAGAGTTTCTAATAACTTTGAGATGGTTGATAATAAAGATATAAGTATAAAAGATCCTCCCTTATGCAAAGGAATGATAATGACACAAGCAGGAAAGATTCCGTGCTGAAGAGACTCGTTTATAAGTTCCACAAGGTACTTAATAACATGTTGTGGAAGGAGTAGTAAAATTTTGACCAATATATTATCATGACCTATTGAATTTTTATTTTTAAATGCCTTAAGGACTTCTGTTGCAGTATACTTTTTATGATTGCGCAAAAACTCAATAGCTTCATCAACAGGGGTATGATTCTTTGCCATCACCTCTCTTGCAGAATTTGCAAAATGCAGGTTCAAGGCATTTGCGACACAATTATTCGGACAGTTTACAAGTTGAATGTTTTGTTTTTGGGTATACGATCTCTTAGTCAATTCATTTATAACTTTCCAGGTTTCCTTAACATTTTTAGAATTTACAATCCAATTTGATAAAAAACGTGACTGCTATTTTAACTAAGTTGTTAAAAATCCTTTTATAACAAAGATAGTAATGTTTATGAAGTATGAATTAGAAAAATGCTTGTACATAATGTGAGGAGAGCCTTTTTATTTTTTGCTGAAATTTATAAACCCTCAGTCAACCAGCCTTTATTATGATGCTTAGATTTCTCGAGAGGGAAAGACTTTTCGACTACAGATGAAATTTCTGTGACCAGGGTATTGAAACTGCTGTTAAAGTCATTTAAATTCGAAGCATAGTTACAGATATTAAAGGAATTTATAATTTTTTTTACATTTGCTGATTCTGCAACAGACAGGGGCAGGAATTCCACAATTGTTTATAGAGGTATTGAATAGAACCACCTAAGGGTCAGAAAGGTCACTGTTAACCACTTCAGTATTTATAATTAAGCTCCGAACTTATTGTAGTAATTGTACATAAAATGTGGGTGCCTGCGGTCAGTTATCGCTATGGTTATGATGCAATTACGGTAATAAAAGGGGAAAGGGATTCAGCAGGTACAAGTTGACAGATAAGAATTTTTATACACAGTTTTGCTTCTAATTTTATCAATAAATGTATTCCAATATTTCGTATTGATTATCTTTATCGGCTGCAACGGATATAGCAATTGGCGATGAGGTGAAGAACAAATTAAACAGAATCAACATTATAAAGGATCCAGAACAATTTTTACACTTAATAAATATTTTCACAAGGAGTCAACAAGATCTTATAACATCACTTGTAAAGCAAATTTCAGATCAGCTGCAGAACCCGAAAACGAATGAGCCAGTTCTGCCACATCAAAAGATTTAAGTCACATTCCTAGTTTCGAAAATTTTGATCAAAAGAAGGAAAAATTCAAAAATTACTTGGAACGTTTTGAAAATTATTTAGCCATAAAAAATATGACAGAGGACTTACAAAAAGCACAGCTACCAAGCATATCAATAGGATCAACACACTACATTAATTTATCAGCATTATTAGGTCCTGAAAAACCGTCTGGTTATTGGCATGCAAATCCTTACGAGGAATTCAATACTGTTTACCTACAGGTTGAGGTGCTGCTCAATTCATGTCTTTGTAGTATTTCAGCTGATTCATCTGATGTGTTCTTTCATCCAGCCACTTTTCAATGTTTCAACCTCCTCCCACCCCTGTGTGGATTTGGGCCATTGGAAAAGCTCAAGATTATCTAGATGGCACTTCCATGATTTTTGAAAGCGTTGGCACAACAAATACCTTTCTACTTTATATCAATGCAGCAAATGGCACAAAACTTGTACTCTTGCATTGTCAATTACCGACACCTTGCAGCTCATAAGTGAGGATAATAATCCTTTATTATATAAAAGGCCAATGATATAGGTTTGTGCTTTGCTTAAACAATAAGCTATTTATATATTTTTAACTTTTTGTATATATCTTTGTATTTATTATGCACGTTGCAATCTGCTTAAACTTACTTTATTGGTTTGTTTCCAGTTTGGTTTGAGTTTGTAGTGTATCCATAAAATTTATAGTTAGGAAATTAACCATTTTGGTAATTTCAGTGGGCAGTATGCTTTGTCCTTGATATACCTGTACTTCCTCCTGCAATGCGGAACCACAAGTGCGTGGGAATGCTACCCCATAGTGCACATCATTTTGAAAAAAAAATGTGATGCTTTTCAGTATTCGAGGTGACTGAAAGCACGTTTCAAATAACAAGTTTTCGTTCCACAGAATAGTAAGTAGCTCATAAAATCTGTCGCGGTAAGTACATTGTTACGTATGTACATTGTTGATACACTTCGTTGCATCTAAAGTTATATTTGGGAAACTCTTATAAAATCCATAAACTCCATTATAACCGTATCATGGTACACTCCACCTAAGTACAGTCGGCCAGTATTATAAAATTTTTGTGCAAATAAATATTAAAAGTCGATGGATTTTCAATAACGACATCGGCATGAGCGTATTTGATTACGAAAGGAAATTATCATAAACTACACTAGTAGTTGTTACTGATCATTAGCTTTAGTTTTGGATCTCCCCAGTTAACCATGATCAATTCTAAAACAATAATTTCACTACCATAATGCTACATAGAATTATTAACAAATTTACACGGGGTGAAATTTCCCAGGGCGGCAAATGCTCCTCAATTATAAGAGCAGCACTTAACCCTTGAGTATCTTGATCCCGCTGCAGAATGGCATCCGGATGTTCCATTGTGTGGTTAGCAGTAGCTTTCTACGACAAAGCGTCGCTATGTTTGTAACGATAAACAGGAAAAAGGTAAGAAAGAAAATGGACCACTTCGCAGATTGTCGGAACACTACAACCATGCCTACAATCAGGAAAGTCAGTGTTAAAGTTCCTATGTTTCGACGCATCTGCTCCCACGAATCATCCCCCACACCCCCACCAATGGGTGATCAAAGTTCTGGTGCACATGGGTGGATACAGCTGCACTGTTAAGCATGGGAGAAGCAATTCTGCAGTTTCCCAAACCACAAATCATAAATAAAGATCTAAATCTATATGAGAATCAAAACTGTGTGGTTTTCACACAACGACTCTATAAACAACACCAGACAATTCACCGTGCAAGGTTTAAAAATACTCGAAATCTAACCAATACAAAAAAAAAAGTAAAGCTTTTTGAAAAAAGCGTAACAATCGTCTTAAAGCTACAAAAAGAAAAACAAATAAAAAAGAAAAAAGTCTCTTCATATGAAAGCTCACGCATTCATGGAAAACTTAAATTTGTCTATAAGTGCCATCTGTTTTTATAAACCATAGCCATTATTTATGATATCGGGAAATGGAAATGAGCAGCCACCCGATTTTAAGGCTTATTCAACTCAATGTGCACAGTTCTCATTTGCCACCGCACCGGCCGCACATATTTTCTATCCCATCCAAGACAAGTTAAAGTTTTCTGACGCACGTTGGTAAGTACAATGCTGTTCTAACCGTAAGAAATGCCGCCGTAACGTATTCTCAGACCACAAAGATAGCCAATGTCTGGACTTTCTGTGCGAACCACAACTTTGTGTAGTTTTCATGTCCGTTGACATTAAAACGTTAATCTGCTGAGGCTGGGTTTTAAAAAGTTCTCTAAACCTAATTACGTTCAAGATGGCTGCTAATGAACAATGTGAAATCGATCTGCCAATTTCTTGTATTTGCTGTCACAAAAATGTAGTTACAAAAGTTGTAGAGTGTTTTAAGTGTAATATTAAGATGCACCATCATATGGTGTCAGAACAGAAGCATTTTTTGCAACAGATGGTGGAATAAAAGTATTTATTTGCAATAAATGCAATATGCTTCCATATGATACTCATATTAATGATATAATTGGAGAATTACTTGAAGTTCAAGATAAGGTAATATGGGTATTAATGATACAATTGGAGGTTAATTAATGAGAGTATACTTACAAATAATACCCTCAAATAAGAGAAGTATGTCAACTTTATTAACTGAAACTAATAACACTACCAGTGTAAATTCTGTATATCCAGCATTCAATTCAAATGTTAAAACTGATAAAGAAATGCCTGAATGTAAACAAGCTGATAATCAAGCCACAAATGAAAATATTATGGTTGTACATAATAATACAGGAAATATAATTAGTACAGGTTTAAGTAATTTATTAACCAGTAAACTTGATAGAAAAATTCCCAAAATAATCAGCCACACCAAGGTGAGAGTATGTTAATTGCAAAGAAATCTAAACTAATGCAAAAACCACAAGAAGATCCAAAAATGGATAATGAAAATCCATGAGTAAAAGTTGATAGGAAAAATAAAAAATTTAAATAAAGATCTAAAACTGTAATTATTGGGTGTAATCTAGATAGTAGCGAACAAGACGTAAAAGCTGTACCAAAAAAAGCTCTTTCGTTCTTGACTAGACTGCAACCAAATACCACAAAAAAAGCTTTACAGAAATATGTGTACACTAGATTTCCAGAAGCAACATGTGAGCCGCTTAACTCGAAATTCCCACAGCATTAAGCATCGTTTAAGGTGATTATTGACCTACAGAACATTGAAAAGTTTCACAAATGTTGTCTCCCGGTACATATGTTACTCGTTATTTTCACCCGTGTCCCAATACCCAAATAGAAACTTAACACCTGCTTCTAATTATTTAGACTCTGCAGTAAATAAAGTTTATTTATCTAAAGTTACTAATTCTTTTAATATATATTTCCAAAACGTTAGAGAATTAAATACAAAAACGAATCAATTTTATTTATAAAAGGGAGCATCATATTGTTGGACACTACTGAAACATTAATTTCACTACCATTTTTAACAAATTTACACGGGGTCATATTCCCCAGGGTGGCAAATGTACCTCAAATTATAAGAGCAATACTTATACCGTGGGTATTCTAATCCTGCTGCATTTCTATTCTTGTGGGTGTGGCATCCGGATTTCCCATGTTTGGTTGATGGTAGCTTTCTTCGATGTTGTGTAACAATAACTGAAAAAGTAAGAAGGAAAATGAACCACTTCGTCGACTGTCGAAATAGTATAGCCATGCCTACACTCGAGGAAGGTCGGTAGTAAAGTTCCGTTGTTTCAACACATCCGCTCCCACAAATCACCCCCTCTCACCAACCATACGCCTGAGGTCAATGTTCTAACGCACATTGGTGGACACAGCTGCCATGTTAAGCATGGAAAATGCAATTCTGCAGTTCCCAAACCACAAATCATAAACCAATGTCTAAATATATGTAATAACCAAAACTTTGTTTTTCACGCAACACTTATATTTAACATAATACCGGAGAATTCCCCGTGCAGGGTTTAAAAATCCCTTGAACCTAACTACTTCAATAAAAAGTAAAGCTTTTTTTAAAAAGCGCAACCAATTCTCAGTCGATCAAAAATGTCCAAAAACTACTCTTTAAAGGCTACTTTGTGATAAACAACCGTTTTATTAAAAAAATAAAATAATGAATCAGTCAGAAATCTCATACATACCTGTAAGTATATTCTGGAAAGCAGTGTCAACATTAGTAGAATCCAGAGCAGATGTTTCAATAAATGACAGTCCATTTCGCTCAGCAAAACCTTTAGCTTCATCAGTTAGTACTGCACGCAAATGCCTAAGATCTGATTTATTACCAACCAACATTATCACAATATTTTGATCTGCATGATCACGTAATTCACGTAACCAACGTTCTACATTTTCATAAGTTAAGTGTTTAGCTATATCATACACTAGCAATGCTCCAACTGCTCCTCTGTAGTAAGCAGCAGTAATTGCCCGATATCTTTCTTGCCCAGCCGTATCCCATATTTGGGCTTTAATTGTTTTAGAATCCACCTACAAATGTATACAAGAAACAGTAACAATAATGTTTAATTGCTTTCAAGTACCTGAATACTACGAGTAGCGAACTCTACTCCTATAGTGGACTTCGACTCAAGATTAAATTCATTTCTAGTAAATCGAGCTAATAGGTTGCTTTTTCCTACTCCTGAGTCGCCAATTAGCACAACTGTAACAAAAATTATACTAAGTACTTTTAGATTAAGTTAATTATGTCAAATGTTCGAGCCTACATAGATAATGGTCTACTAAACACCAAAACATACTAAAAACCACCAAGCCCTGAAGACAATTTAAATGTCTTCTCATTCTATATTCTTGAATTGGAACATTAATGTTCTATGAATTAAAATCAAAAACAAAATTACAAGCAATTTAATCTTGCTTGTTACTGATATTCTCGGTTAATCTGTCGTAATTGTATCATACGAGTGCGGTTGTTAAATTCCCATACATTGTCAGGGACTATGAGTTTATTATGTTTATAATATAAATTCGTATGAATGGGACATTTACTCACGCTCTTAGTAATGTGCGTCACTGCCTCAAACAATGAAAATGTTTGACATTGGAGGGGTTTTAACAAGTTTGTGTGGATGGATGCCATGATGTGGCAGATAATTTGAGCTACTTAACTGAACAGACAACGTGAAGGTGAGTGCAGCAATCCAGTGAGTTACCTGTGTTTTTATCCCTACTATTCCTTTCAAATACCATCTTCTGAATGTTGCAAGTTAGTTCTACAAACATCACTGACAAATTGTGAAGAAATAAGCTGTCGATACGAAGAGGATCCTGATGTATGGCCAAAAAGACACATAAATAGCATTGGCCACCTAGAAACAATGGAACCAGTTTTGAGATGGAAAACCTAATGACGAAAAATGAGCGCAGATAAATCTGATGATTATTATAAACAACTACAAGAGTTGGTTGTGAAATATCTGTAACTAATGTTGACTCTGCGAAAAGGTATATTGGAAAAAATTTTAAATCGACAAATGTTCAAGTGCTGAGGAACTTGGCAGCCACAGGCTGCTTACCCCCCCTTCACAACCGTTCATTTACATTTCCAATGCTCCACCCGAAGGTACTACATTAGCCAGGAGGTGAGTTTTTGTTGCCTGGAAATTTTGAATTTTGCCGAACCCTTGCTGTTCCAAGCAAGGTAGGGATCTTTAACGTGCGTGACAACACACACACGGGACCTCCATTTAACCCCTCATCCAAACAAGGGCGTAATTTTTGTGAAAAATGCTCACCTGCCATTTTTCAAGCAGTCGGCCGTGTCAGGATTCCCCCTTCACAACTACTGAATGTCGGAGAAATGGGGTATATAATTGTAAAACAATAGAAGGGGACCGAACTGCATCTAACAAAAGAGAACAGCACACATGATCAAAGACAGCAAACATAGAAACAAGAAGAAATTTGTTGAAAGCATATGTGTGGAGCACAGCACAGTATTCCTATGAAATATAAGCAGTAGGAAACGCAGACAGAAAAACAATAGCAGCCTTTTGGAATGCTATGCTTCAGATGTATGAGGATGATAGCATGGACAGACAAAGTTAATAACAAATAGGTTATAGAAATAGTAGGGGAATAAAGATGTCTGTGGAAAAAAAAATAGAAGAAATAGAAGGGCAGAAAACGTTTTCAGGCATTTTTTGGGAATAGTATGAAATATATTACAAGCAGAGATAGGAAAAAGGAGAAAAATATAGGCCTAGATCAGATAGCGATATATGCAAACTGTGCAAATTTCAGGGAAATCTGTAGGTTAGATCAGAATAGTAAACAATGAGGGTACACATCTAACCAATTCCAAGACTGAAGACCTAATGAAGATGATGCGACGCCACAATAACCTTGGGCGTTAAACAAAGAGGAGCAACGCACGTCACTAATAATTGGAACGAGATAACGAGGTAATAAAATTCGACAATTTTGAACGTTAACCAGGATTTCTCAGAATATTACATCATATAGAGGCGTGTTCTATGGAATGGAATTCCATACCAACCTCGAACGTATTAAAATATAAATAAATTGTATATAAATGGAAGAGTTTGTTAAAAGATCATTCATAAATTCGATCGCAAAATGTTATTTTGATATAAGTTGCGAGCTGTTGCTTTACAAAGGTGATACTTGAAGTATGCAGTACGCATACTGTAATTTAACAATTATGATGTTACAATGAATATATAAGTGATGTTCTAAACGTAACTTACATAAAAATGGAAATTATTAAATACAATGAATAGGAAAAATTCTTCAATATAAGGCTATTTTAAAAATTTTATTAAATAATTGAAAAGTAGATTTAAGCAAAATGTACTTTGGTAACTGTTGTTTAAAACAAGGATTTTAAATATAAAACATCTTTTAGGCTGATTTGATGTCAATTTAAAATAAGAAGACATTTAATTACAAACTGGAGGGGCTCTTTTGAGGATTCTGCAAGTATTACTTTTAGATTTATTTTTAAATGATATTGGAGTATTTGTCATTTAATTTAAGGTAGAATAATAAGTGTTAATCATATAATTATTTGTTTTGTGAAGATATTTACCAGGAAAGTTTGTGTTCAGAGTTCGAAACACTCTAACCTTTTTAATAGATTATCTATCAGGGATTTTTTGGCCGAAATAAACCATACAAGCGTGAGAATAAAAAAAAACAGATAAAATATCCATAAGAGAAAAAATTTAGTTCTGTAAATTTAAAATAAGGTAAGGAACATTTTTATTAAGTAAATAAGTACTTCTTAGAAATTATTTGATTTTTGAAAGAAACGATGTTGCAAATGTTCTATGTGCTTTTGTATGAGAGAAAATATTTCATACTGTACAAATGCTTTAATATTGCTGTGTTTGATTTCATTTTGAAACCTCGGCAAAGTTAGAAGGGAGGGTAAGTCAACAATTTAAATTTTTACAATTTGCTGTAACTGTACATAGCACTCTTTTAGCAGCGCATCAAAGCGAGGCGTTGTCACAGCACTCTTTTAGTGATACTCCAACGTGGGGCTTACCACATCAATATATATATATATATATATATATATATATATATATTATTGTGTAAGGGAGGGGTTAGAAGGTTTCTAAAGGTATATTTGTATTAATAGGGGTGTATACCAAGCGATAGGGTCAATATTTCAGATTTAATAATTTAAAAACTATAAATTTTGCTATACTTTACATACGTTAAAGTATGTACCATTTCAGATTGAAACTTATATGCCAAAAGGTAGTAACATGACTTTATGACGTTGATATAATGCACGGTACTTGAGGTTTTATACGAGTTGATATTTCATGAGCCAGTTGAGAGTACATTTGCCGTCGGAAAGCCGGACGCATTTATGGATATCTGCAATATAACAAAGCGTCCAGGTCGTGTATGAATTATTTGGCTTTTCTTTTTTTATAGAATCAAACTTTAAGACGAATTGTAAATCAAAATTTAAAGTGAATCAAAATGTAAAGGTTATTGGAGTTTAGTGAAGTGTTTTGGACCAATGGTAGAAATTTAAAATTATTATAAAGACTATAGCGAAGGTATGTTGGACACTGAAAGATAGGAGATTTGTTATTGGATGTTATATATGTAAAAAAATGTTATGGTAGTAAGCTAAGTTTGTTTAGTTAATAACTAAGCAATATAAATAAGGGACTTCTTTTTAAAATTTGTTCAGATACAGACCTATTTATGAAACCTGCGTTAAAATTGTAAAATAGTTTTGAAATAAAAGTTTATTTGTGTATTCATCGAGTATTATTGAATTCAAGTATAAAAGGAAAGTATATAAAGTGTTTAAAAGTGAAAAGGAAAGTCAGCGTGTATGTAAAGAAGATTGTGGAAGTGGTTATTGGTGCAAAGGAGAAAGCGACGGTATATTATTTGAGAAGATTAGTGTTGGTTTTGGGATAGATTTGGGTATTACGGCAGCAGGATATTGGAGTGGTTAAAGAAGGCATCGACGACGTAAAGAATTTTGGGATTGATTTGAGAAGATATAATGGCAGAAGGACATCGTATGGATAATTGGTATAGCAGGATTAGGAGTGATTTGTATTAAGACAGCGGATTGATTTGGTTGTGCGAAGAGAGAAGTAAGCGGGATACGGAGCAGAGGAACAGGAGATAGGAATACGGCGAGGAAGAATTGACGAGGAAAGTAGATAAAGGTTTTACTAAATTCTAAATTGGGGTAACATTATTTCAGGTTTGGGGCATCAAAATTGTTTTACAAACACCTGGAGGCAGTGCGCAAGAGGACAATTTTGGAGAATCTTGTGTGAAAGTGCGTACGGCAATTTCGAACTTGAGCCAGCAGTCAAAGGAAGGCCTTCAGCGCAGTATATTTCTGGTAAGTACCGTGAATATATTAGAACGTCAGAAATTAAAGTCATAAAAGTTACATAAATTAATTTGACATCAGGCATCGTTGATCTAATAAGATTTGGCATATCAAAATAAATTTAGTACATTTCAAAAGTGGTAAAACAAACGAGGGTGCAGTTTGGTTGGTATTGCACATCTACTCACGATTGAACCCACGGTGAGTAGGTGAGAAAACCCTGAGATTAAAGTTTCAAATAGTCGAGGCATATAAAATATAGTAATTAGTCAAAGAAAAACCAACCAAACGTTTGCTAAAGCACCTCGATTTGAAATCATAAGGGACGACGACAAAAGTCGTGTAATAAAATCTTGTTTAAAGGAGGAGTAATTATAATATAAAAATAAAATTTAGATTCCAAGTAGGTGAGAAAACCCTGAGATTAAAGTTAAAAATAGTAGAGACAAAAAAACATAGTAATTATATACAAGAAGGTGGCAAACCCAACGTGAGGCTCGAGAAAAAGGTTAAAAAGGTGTTAGAGCGAAAGAGAGTAGAATCCGGGAGCCCGAGTTAGGTGGGGCCCGCAAGTTTTTTTTTAATTTTTTCAGGAAACGAGTTCAAAACAAGGAAACAGAGATGACGGACGAGGACACAAAAAGAATCACTAGATCGGGACTAATATACGGGGTTGAAATGGATGTAGGGAGACAAGACATAGAGCTAGACGCAGGGGGCGACCTACAGGAGACGGACACGATGCAGACAGAGTTGGAGATGACAGACACGGACTTGGACCAGGCGACGGTACCGCAGGTGAGAGCAGCAGAAGCCGACGGAAACCAGGACCTTAGGAGATTTCTGATGAGTTTGCAGAAAAATTTAACGGACAAAATGGATGAATCACGTAGGGAACAAAAAGAGCTGACAGACAAAATTAATGAATCACACACGGAACTGGCGGAGTTAAAAACAGAGCTTAAGACATCACGGACAGAACAAAGAGATGCACGCACGGAACAAAAAGAGGCGAATGCGGCGTTAGCCAAAAATTGTGGAATCACATACAGAACTGACAGACAAAATTAATGAATCACGACGGAACAAAAAGAGGCGAATGCGGCGTTAGCCATAAAAATTATGGAATCACATAACGAGTTAAGGGACGAATTTAGGACAGCGCACGTGGACCTGACGGCGAAAATGAACCACACACAGGAATACTTACTAACGCAAATACAGATTGCAAAAGACGACGTGCGGACAGAGGTCCAACAACAAATAGACAGGGTTGACGACAAGTTAGAACACACACGGGCACATTTGCAAGGAGACTTGAACGCGACACGGACTGACCTTAGAACAGAAATTAAGACACGGGTAGACACAGTGGAAGAAACAATGATTAGCGGGTTTTCAAATTTAAGCACGGAAATAGAAACATGTGACAAACGACATGGGACTAACTACAAAAATTTAGGACAAACATTAGAGACCATACAAAACGAAAACGTACACGGTAGGACAAAACTGGACGAAAAACTTGACGACAAAGTCACGGGATTAGAAACCAGGGTAGGACATGACGTTAGACAAATTTACGAGAAACTCGACGACATAGAAAGGAGGCGAATTGGACTAGACTACGGACCGCACTTTCGATTAAACCGGGACGCTTTACCGAAGTTTGAGGGACGTAAGACAGAACAGCCCATGGGATTCCTGGACCGACTAGACGAGATCGTAGGGACAGAAAACGAACGAACAAAATTACAGATTGTGGGGCGAGTTTGACAGGAAATGCCGAAAATGGCATAACATTATTCGTAAACAGTATGACACGACGCGGACTTCAAACGACTATTTATAGAACAGTTTTGGAACACTACACATCAGACCGACATAAGGACGAACCTAATTACAGGACATTATAGCAGGACTCACGGCACGCGCGAAGAATACGCGATTGACAAGTTCAATCAGGCGCAACACTTAACACCGAAACTGAGCGAGGACGACATTGTACTTCTACTGGCAGGTCATATGGAACCGGAGGTTACCAGAGTTGTAGTGGTACAAAATGTCAAGACATTGAGGGAATTCTTGGGAGTAATGAGAAATTTTGACCTAGCGACAGTACTGGAAGCGAAAACGCGGACACACCATTGGGAACAAAACAGGGTTACAGGAAGACAGTCGGCGACCACCGTACACGTAAAACAGACAAAATTATAGACAGGAAAATTTTAACTACGGACATAGGAATCATTGGGGACACGATGCACATAGACGACCGTATTTCAATAGGGATCACCGGGATAACGCTTACAATGGACAAAACAGATACCGACACGACAACGGCGAGGGTGACGGCCGGATTACAGGAGGCGGAATACAAAATGGAAATAGCCGGACGGACAGGGACGTAAACGTCCAACATATGACGACGAGCGCAATTACAACGGACCCGAATAGGATTGAGGTGGTGGAAATTCACGAGTCGCCTCAAGAAAAAAAAACGCGAATTTTTGGACGACCGACTGCTTAGGAGTAAAGATTGATGTTTGCTATAGTATAAGGGATTTGTTGTTAAACAGTTACATTTTTAATAAAAAGAATTTGTTATTTATAAATATTAGTTTAAGGGACCGTGTTTATGTTGCTTTAGTGGATAGTGGGTCACAGTTGTCGCTGGTAAATGATAGGGTAGTAGTCGAACATGGAGAATTTTTAAAGGAAAGAATAGGAACAATTGAGGGGGTTAATTTATGGTCAGCGATGAACAAAAAGCTTACGACGTTTTATAATGTTATCCGTGTACCGATATATATAGGAAATAAAGAAGCAGGGAATGCAGAGTTTTTAATTACGAAAGGGTTACAGTTAGACTTCATATTGGGTATGGATTTTATAGAGGATTTTGGATTGAATATAGATGGAAAGGATAGGTCAATTAGGATATTTGATAAAGATAGGTCATGGGTGGTGCCTACGGTTAGTGAGGAATATAGGAATGGAAATGATATAGATAGTACAGGATTAGGAATGATTAAAGAGTATAATGTTGGACAGGTTAAAGTACGATTATGTAATATGTTTGTAAGATTAATTAATGATGAACAGATAGGAAAGTGAGTATTGATACTAAGATGAAGCTAGGAGAATTATTTAATAAATATGTAGGGTTATTTAATGAAGAGCCAAGATTTAGGCGGTACACACATAAGTTGGAGGTCACGGAAGACATCGGATTTAATACAAGGGTGTATCCAATTCCGTTTGCCATAAGAAATAGGGTTAAAAATAGAGATAGACAGGATGTTAAAAGAGGGTATTATAGAACCAGCGAGAACTCAATATGTGAACCCAGTAGTTATAGTACCAAAACCAAATAAAAGGGATATAAGGATTTGTTTAGATGCGAGGAAATTGAATGCGATTACAAAACCGCAGTATGAGCAACCACAAGGGTTGGATAATTTATTGTATAAAGTATATGAAATGAAAGTTTTCAGCAAATTAGATTTAAAGAATTCGTTTTGGTTAATTCCGTTGTATGAAGACAGTAAAAGTTTACAGGTTTTAGTATCGAAGGCGAGATTTATATGTTTTCTGTAGTTCCATTTGGTTTAAGTAGTTCTTCAGCAGCACTTGTAAGAGCGATGCAGAAGTTGTTTAATGAATATGAATGTTTCTGTTCGCATTATGTCGATGATTTGTTAATTTTTTCAAGGGACGAGCAAAACACCTGGAGCATTTAGAAAAGGTGATCCAACGACTGGACGAAGGAGGTTTAAAGCTGAACGAGAGAAATGCGAGTTTTTAAAAGCAAGGTTACATACTTAGGGTTTGAAATTAGCGAACAAGGGATGAAAATTTGCAATAAAAGATTGGACGAGTTGAAAACATTCAGCGACCAAAGAATGTGAGAGGACTGCGAGGATTTTAGGGTGCTAAATTATTACAAACGGTTTATACCGAGGTATTCTGAAGTGTGCGTACCGTTGGTGAGTTTGTTAAAGAAAAGGAAAGATGGAAGTGGACTGCTGAACGAGAGAAGGCGTTCCAGGATTTAAAAGATGCATTTTACAAGGAGTTAGCATTAAAATATCCAAATTTTAAAGATGATTTTATTTTGAGGACGGATGCGTCGAAATATGCAATCGGGCTGAGTTGGTGCAGATACAGGATGGAGTTGAAGTACCAATTGTTTTCATTTCTAGGGTGTTGAAAGACTGCGAAACCAGGTATGCGACGGCAGAGAAGGAGATGTTGGCCATAGTATACGCGGTGAAGAAGTTGCGTTTTTATTTGTTAGGTAAGAAATTTCTAATAGAATCCGACAACACGGTGGTAACGTTCATGAAGAAAAAGGAGTTTTCAAACAGCAGGTTGTATAGATGGGCATTGGTGTTACAGGAATACGACTTCGAAATTAAGCATAAGCCAGGAAAGGAGAATGTGACAGCGGATTTTCTGAGCAGACCGCAGGTGGAATCAAATCAGGACAAAAACGGGTGTTTAATTGCTTTGCAGGAATTCAGGGATGTTGGTCGATGGACAAACACCAAACTTATAGAGGCGCAGAGGCACAGCGAGGTGAGCTCGATACGAGAGAAACTTACAAGAGAAAATATGGAAGAGTACAGGGGATTTACCATCGTAGGACAGTTTGTAGTAAAAAAAATAGGGGATGCAGAGCTGGTAGTGATATCAAGAGACGTTGCCGCTGAAATCATAAACGAAATTCATTTAAAATTCGGACACATAGGTATCAGGAAAACATTTTTAGTATTCAGAGAGGCGTTTTACGCAAAAAATGATATCACGGTGATAAAGGAAAGGATAAATCGGTGTGAAATTTGCATTCTAGGTAAAGACAAGAACGTGGTGCTGCAGAATATGCCGATGAGCGTGAGCGTAAATGGACCATTGGAATTGGTGGCGATTGATTATTTAAGCAACCTGATCACGAGTGAACAGGGGTATCGACATATTTTGGTGGTGGTCGACGTTTTTTCTAAATTTGTAAAATTATTTCCTGCAAGACGGAGTAACACGGTGCATGCATTGCAGTCAATTGGAGAATTTGAAAGCCAGGTCGGGAAGATAAAAAGAATTTTGGTAGACAACGCAACGTATTTCAACAATCAAAGATTCAGGAACGGGTTAAAAAGGGCAAATATTAAAGTATCATTTAGTAGCATACGACATCCAAAAGCTAATCCATGCGAACGTTACATACGAGAGGTGATAAAATATTTATGATTGGCGACACAGGAGCATCACGACAGATGGGTTAGGTATCTACCACAAATAGAAAATTTTATGAACAGCGTACGAGTTCGGTTACGAAAACATGTCCGGTAACATTAATGCGAAGGATTATACCAGCTAGACCATGGAGGGAGGAAGTCGAGGTACAAGACATAACAGAGTTGCTAAGTGATGCCAGGCGCAGAATTGAAAGGATGCAGCGTAGGGACATCGAACGAAGGTGTAGAAAAATTAAGAAAAGAACGATTTTTGGAATAGGGGATTTGGTAGTCGTCAAACGATTAAGGGTTTCAAACCGCGACAAAAACATTTGCGCGAAGCTGTTGTTTCCTTATGAAGGGCCGTACAGGATCACGCGTAGTTTTGCTGAAGGCAATACGTTTGAGCTGGAGAATATGACAGGGGGGTATCGCGGGCGTTTTCATTTGGAGAATTTGTAACCATATAGAGTAGTACAGGAAGAGGGTTTAATAGGATAGGTTAAAATGTGGTTCATGCAACGGAAAGTTTAGTTTGTGTTTTTATTTTTGTTTTTGTTATAGTAGTATAGTATAGGTTAGATAATAGCGTAGTGTAATAGATGTGAGAGAAAGGCGAATGCGGGTTGCCAAAGTAAAATAGAAACATCGAAAGGATGGTTTTGAATGAAAATCAGAAATTTTTGCACACCAGGGGAAGAGAAACACATATGAAATTTCCAATTTCATTAAAAACCAGTGGGGCCAAATATTGTGTAAGGGAGGGGGTTAGAAGGTTTCTAAAGGTATATTTGTATTAATAGGGGTGTATACCAAGCGATAGGGTCAATATTTCAGATTTAATAATTTAAAAACTATAAATTTTGCTATACTTTACATACGTTAAAGTATGTACCATTTCAGATTGAAACTTATATGCCAAAAGGTAGTAACATGACTTTATGACGTTGATATAATGCACGGTACTTGAGGTTTTATACTGAGTTGATATTTCATGAGCCAGTTGAGAGTACATTTGCCGTCGGAAAGCCGGACGCATTTATGGATATCTGCAATATAACAAAGCGTCCAGGTCGTGTATGAATTATTTGGCTTTTCTTTTTTTATAGAATCAAACTTTTAGACGAATTGTAAATCAAAATTTAAAGTGAATCAAAATGTAAAGGTTATTGGAGTTTAGTGAAGTGTTTTGGACCAATGGTAGAAATTTAAAATTATTATAAAGACTATAGCGAAGGTATGTTGGACACTGAAAGATAGGAGATTTGTTATTGGATGTTATATATGTAAAACATGTTATGGTAGTAAGCTAAGTTTGTTTAGTTAATAACTAAGCAATATAAATAAGGACTTCTTTTAAAATTTGTTCAGATACAGACCTATTTATGAAACCTGCGTTAAAATTGTAAAATAGTTTTGAAATAAAAGTTTATTTGTGTATTCATCGAGTATTATTGAATTCAAGTATAAAAGGAAAGTATATAAAGTGTTTAAAAGTGAAAAGGAAAGTCAGCGTGTATGTAAAGAAGATTGTGGAAGTGGTTATTGGTGCAAAGGAGAAAGCGACGGTATATTATTTGAGAAGATTAGT
Source organism: Platerodrilus igneus (assembly GCA_036346225.1). Lineage (NCBI taxonomy): Eukaryota > Metazoa > Arthropoda > Insecta > Coleoptera > Lycidae > Platerodrilus > Platerodrilus igneus. The sequence goes on from JARFIW010001380.1 coordinate 13,004,290, forward strand.
GTTGGTTTTGGGATAGATTTGGGTATTACGGCAGCAGGATATTGGAGTGGTTAAAGAAGGCATCGACGACGTAAAGAATTTTGGGATTGATTTGAGAAGATATAACGGCAGAAGGACATCGTATGGATAATTGGTATAGCAGGATTAGGAGTGATTTGTATTAAGACAGCGGGATTGATTTGGTTGTGCGAAGAGAGAAGTAAGCGGGATACGGAGCAGAGGAACAGGAGATAGGAATACGGCGAGGAAGAATTGACGAGGAAAGTAGATAAAGGTTTTACTAAATTCTAAATTGGGGTAACATTATTTCAGGTTTGGGGCATCAAAATTGTTTTACAAACACCTGGAGGCAGTGCAAGAGGACAATTTTGGAGAATCTTGTGTGAAAGTGCGACGGCAATTTCGAACTTGAGCCAGCAGTCAAAGGAAGGCCTTCAGCGCAGTATATTTCTGGTAAGTACCGTGAATATATTAGAACGTCAGAAATTAAAGTCATAAAAGTTACATAAATTAATTTGACATCAGGCATCGTTGATCTAATAAGATTTGGCATATCAAAATAAATTTAGTACATTTCAAAAGTGGTAAAACAAACGAGGGTGCAGTTTGGTTGGGTATTGCACATCTACTCACGATTGAACCCACGGTGAGTAGGTGAGAAAACCCTGAGATTAAAGTTTCAAATAGTCGAGGCATATAAAATATAGTAATTAGTAAAAGAAAAACCAACCAAACGTTTGCTAAAGCACCTCGATTTGAAATCATAAGGGACGACGACAAAAGTCGTGTAATAAAATCTTGTTTAAAGGAGGAGTAATTATAATATAAAAATAAAATTTAGATTCCAAGTAGGTGAGAAAACCCTGAGATTAAAGTTAAAAATAGTAGAGACAAAAAAAACATAGTAATTATATACAATTTTATTTTTTATATAATATAATTACTCCTCCTTTAAACAAGATTTTATTATACGACTTTTGTCGTCGTCCCTAATGATTTCAAATCGAGGTGCTTTAGCAAACGTTTGGTTGGTTTTTCTTTACTAATTACTATATTTTATATGCCTCGACTATTTGAAACTTTAATCTCAGGGTTTTCTCACCTACCACCGTGGGTTCAATCGTGAGTAGATGTGCGCACCCAACCAAACTGCACCTCGTTGTTTTACCACTTTTGAAATGTACTAAATTTATTTTGATATGCCAAATGTTAATAGATCAACGATGCCTGATGTCAAATTAATTTATGTAACTTTATGACTTTAATTTCTGACGCTCTAATATATTCACGGTACTTACCAGAAATATACTGCGCTGAAGGCCTTCCTTTGACTGCTGGCTCAAGTTCGAAATTGCCGACGACTTTACACAAGATTCTCCAAATTGTCCTCTGCACTGCCTCCAGGTGTTTGTAAAACAATTTTGATGCCCCAAACCTGAAATAATGTTACCCCAATTTAGAATTTAGTAAAACCTTTATCTACTTCCTGCGCCAATTCTTCCTCCAGATTCCTATCTCCTGTTCCTCTGTCGTATCCCGCTTACTTCTTCGCACAACCAAATCAATCCCGCTGTCTTAATACAATTCACTCCTAATCCTGCTATACCAATTATCCATACGATGTCCTTCTGCCGTATATCTTCTCAAATCAATCCAAATTTTACGTCCGATGCCTTCTTTATCCACTCCAATATCCTGCCGTAATACCCAAATCTATCCCAAAACCAACACTAATCTTCTCAAATAATATACCGCCGCTTTCTCCTTTGCACCAATAACCACTTCCACAATCTTCTTTACATACACGCTGACTTTCCTTTTCACTTTTAAACACTTTTATAAACCCTTTTATACTTGAATTAAATAATACTGATGAATACACAAATAAACTTTATTTCAAAACTATTTTACAATTTTAACGCAGGTTTCATAAATAGGTCTGTATCTGAACAAATTTTAAAAGAAGTCCTTATTTATATTGCTTAGTTATTAACTAAACAAACTTAGCTTACTACAATAACATTTTTTACATATATAACATCCAATAACAAATCTCCTATCTTCAGTGTCCAACATACCTTCGCTTATAGTCTTTATAATAATTTTAAATTTCTACCATTGGTCCAAAACACTTCACTAAACTCCAATAACCTTTACATTTTGATTCACTTTAAATTTTGATTTACAATTGCCTAAAAGTTTGATTCTATAAAAGGAAAAGCCAAATAATTCATACACGACCTGGACGCTTTGTTATATTGCAGATATCCATAAATGCGTCCGCTTTCCGACGGCAAATGTACTCAACTGGCTCATGAAATATCAACTCAGTATAAAACCTCAAGTACCGTGCATTATATCAACGTCATAAAGTCATGTTACTACCTTTGGCATCAAAGCGGCGTTGTCACAGCACTCTTTTAGTGATACTCCAACGTGGGGCTTACCACATCAATATATATATATATATATATATATATATATATATATATATATATATATATGTAATAATCTAAAAATTACTTAGATGTCAATAATATAATCATGAAAAATATAACATCTTGTGCTGCAGATGGTGCTACTAATATTATGGGCAAAAAGATTGATGAAAGATGAGAATCTAGAAATGCTACTTCTGCATTGTGTTTGTTATTCATAGAGAAAAACTAACTAGCTAAAAACATTTCGCCTATTGTAAATGAAGTATTAAATTCAGTTAAAAAGTATATCAATGCTATTAAAGCTAATGCCATATGTGAACGTCTCTTCAAGCTATTTTGTGAAGGATAAAATGTAGAATATGTATAGTACAAATCACGAAAGAATGAATTCACGTCATAGTTTTCTGAGTTAAAAATAGACATACCTTTAAAGGATCTATAGGAGTATAATTAATGCATAAGATTTAAAAGTATGTAGTTTTTAATTCAGCAATCTATGACGTGAATTCATTCTTTCGTGATTTGTACTATAAGACTTTTACTTCACACCGAAGAAAGATGGCTTTCAAAAGAAAATTGTTTGAATTGATTTATGGAACTATTTGATAATCTTGCAATTTTTAAGCGACTAACCAGAAATGAAAAATCAGTTAACGGTTGAAGTTAAAAATTTGCGAGTTATTTGGCCGATATCATTGAGAAACTATATATATTAAATAACCAACTTAAGGAACAAATAAAACTCTTGTCGATGCAAAAGCGAAGATATTTGGTTTCATTACCTTTATTGGATTGCCAGAAAAACATTTACAACGAAAATTTTGAAAATTTTCATTGGCTCCAAAAATGTGAGATGACTGTACTTGTTATTGTCGATCATATGAAAATTATATTAACTGATTTAAAAAAGATTTTCTGGTTTGAAACAAATTGATTTTCCAACTTGGATGATGTAACCAATGTTGGTGGATTTGTGATATTTTAAATAAGCAGTATCAAGAAAAACTTGCAGAAATGCAAATTGACGAGTCAGTTAAAACATTATTTAATATAAAAGAAGCAATGGCATGGCTTTGTGAGGAAACAAATTAAATATCCAAATTCAAGCAAATGTGCACGAGAACTGTTACCGTTTCTATCTTCATAATTAGCTGAATATGGAATTAGTGCCATAAATGATTTGCTTAAAAAAAAAAAGAAACCACTGGATATAACACAACAGAGAGACCTGAGACTAAATTGGACCATAACATAAAATCTCTTTCAAAAAGCATCAAGCACATTCGCTAGAAATGATCAGCACGACACTTTTTCGTCGAGTGCCGTGCTGGGTACAATATACGTTGTTTATGCAAATAACCTAATTATTGCAATTTTTTATTTTAATTACATAGAGAGATGGAACTTGATTAGAACTAACAGGAACTCTTGCTAAAAGTTGTTATATTTATCGGTTTCTTATAGATTAAAGGAGGAAGTGTCGTGCTAGATTCGCGAAGTTAGCACGACAATTTTTCATTTGATATTTTTTGGTATTAAAAATGCGGAACTCTTTTTATTTTTGATCAGGAACTCTAGAACTATGAAAAGTGCGACGAGAACTATAATTGTTTTTTTAAAATTTAAGGAATGTCGTGCCAACTTCACAAGGGTTTTAAGATGCCGTTCGTTTGACGTGGTGCTAGTTTTATTTAATATTTAACCAAGTTTGGACCCTACACGTGGTGATACCACGTTGGGCGCCGTTTTATTTATGCGGTGATCTTTAATTATTGAAAGCACTACAATACTTACCCCAAAGAATCACTTTCGTTAGATAGCTCAGTACAGCCTCAATTAATGTCAACCTGGTATACTTTTGTAAAAATTGAAATAAATCATTTTTATAGGTATTTTTATAGGAAATTGATTTATAGCTATTACCAGTTTTAATCATCACTATTATAAGTTCTTTCCAAGTTTTTAATTACAGACACTTATCTCTTAAGCCCTGGTTTTATTAATCATTTCCCAGTGCTACTTCCTACTACCCCAATGGGTACGATGATTAGCTAGTATCAAACATATTATTTCAAAGTTAATAGTAAATGTGCACACAATAAACTCTTGCAGTAATTTTCTTCTAACCTATAGCAAACTTAGATACTTTGAGGTTATCGGATTCAATCGATCCACTAAATGGTCTGAATAAATTTACACACATATCTGTCGGTTAGATTTGAAACTTCTGTGCTACTGTAAATGTTTATGGTAAAAGCCCTAGGCGTATATAGTATACCTTGCAGCTGCGGTTTCGTATACATAGGAGAAACCTATAATTAAAATAATATGAAAAAATCTTTCATTAAAATTATTTCGTACTTGAATTTCAATTCTTATTACTTGTTTTGAAAATTTACTTACTATGTTTCTTCACCAATTTCCTAGTGATTTCTTCATAAAACCTATCATTTAAGTTTCTTTAGTGAAAAGCACTATTTTTGAATATTAAAAATTATGTATAAGATACATGTGGTGGTGCAAAAGAATTTCAGAAAGGCTTAGGTGGGGCATACAAAAAAAAAAGTTGGGAAACACTGATCTACACTGAAGAGTTGAAATATTGCAAATGATACAAAGCACGAAATTCCAACAAACATTGTATGGAGTGATAAGGCTACGTTTAAATTAAATGGTTCAATTAACTGCCACAATTGCACATACTAGGAACAGAAGAGTCGCATGTTACAATAGAATATCACATTAATTACCAGGAGTTACAGTCTCGTGCGGCTTATTAAGAAGAACGTTCTTAGACTATTCTTTTTGATATTAGTCTGAGGTTGCATTTACTTGAATTTGCTGCCATGGACTGTGCTGTAAAACAAAAAAGTCTTTAAAAATGGTAAGTTTTACTTTTGGCAGGTGCCCAATCCTGCACAACCATGCCCATCAAAATGTTAAGTCCTACTTTGATAAAATCTTGTCAAACAGAGAGAATAAAATGGTTTTGTAAAATACTATATGCATTCACCAGACCTTATAGGACTTCATTTTCTACGGAGATAACGTAAAGTCTATGCTATGAAATGTAACAGTTGCCGAATGAGGACAGCCATTGAATAAAAATGCACACAAATACCAAACAAAAAGTTTCATAGTATGTATGATTCCAATACTTTGCATTGTCAGTAGCTCCTGGGGCAGAACAAATAAGTCTAGATCGAATATAATACATTTTAAAAAAGAAATATATTTTAACGAACACAGCCTTTATAATTATTTAAAGTATACATACATTTTTGGGGCACCAAATGCAACACTGAGATGCATGAGATCATTTCCAGTTATGTAAATCATAAAATAACTAGAACAGTAAATGTGAAAAGTTTCATGGCCACTTCCTTCACCAAACAGGAAACACTATTAAAATAGTAGTGTTCAATACTATACTTTAATTTAAGACTATATGTATAATGTTGTTTAACAAAGGAAATCAGTCATTTACAGTATTTATTTAAAACAGCTTATTAAAAACATTTATATCATGCTGTTATATATACTCAACTGAAAAAAGAAGTTCAAAATAGAATCTGTAACTGAACCATAAGATTTGCATAACTTTACTAATTACACAAGCTTTGGTCAGATGTGACCAGTTTGTATATTTATTTAAAAACAACTCTCTTTGCATCCTAACTGAAACAACTCTGCATTAAATACCTGAATACTTCATTTCACTGCTTTACCACAAGATTACTCTACTTTCTAATTTAGTACAGCTTACTACAGTTGAAATCAAATAATCTATCATGACTCATCGTACATATGAATAAAACACTTCCATAATATTGTCACCTAATTTTCCCCAATGTAAAAAAATAAATACAAAAATATGCATGTTTTGCATAATTCAATGCAACCACTATGATCATATGTCTTAGATTATACTACTAATAAACAATTATTTGACAAACATTTTTAAGGTTAGATTAGAACTTCTAAATTGTTATTTACACGTAATGATTTTCTACTTTTCTATTAAAGATAATTTTGATATAAAACAGTTTTTAAAGGACATTTGACGCGTTGAGTAGCGTTTGGTTAACACAGTGTTATAGGTAAAATGAGCGCTACGTTAATAAATTTTTATTTGTCCTGAAGGTACCGAGACCCCTTAACAATATAAGGATGCATCAGCTAACTGCAGAGTCCTATAGAAAAATAAAAAAAAATAAGAAAAACATGTTCAAAATAAAAAATAAGAAAATGGCTGAAATGAAAAACTGTGTTGTGCTAATCACTTACTCTGAAATGCCTTGCTCTTATCATAATTAAGAGATGCCAAACTGCCTGTCACAGCAATTCCTTTGATACTATTCCCTTCACGGAAGACGGTTATTCTGCATAGGCCTCCTATGTTTCAGTTTCCTAAACTTCTCCCATTATAATTTACTGTTCTCTAAAATACCTGAGCACTTTAAATTTTTGGTCATAATTAAAAAATTTCTCAAAATAAAATGCCTCTTCCAAATACAACTTAATCACTGGGTGATCTGGATATCCTTTACACACGTGTCAGTTTACCTACTTTTCTTTTAATAAATTCACATAAAATTCAATCTAACCTTAAGCTCTACTTTAGCATTAAATAATTTCACTACAAATACAAATTTTATGCATTCATTAAAAGAAGAACTAAATTTCATAACCTCACTCTGGCCAGGTATTACTAATAGAAATCCTAAAAGACCTTAAATTCAATCCATCAATAATGCTATCGCTCCAAATTTTTCCGTTTAACCCATATTAAATTACACGACATTAATAAAGCATCATTTCAGGGAATGTCATTAATAACCAACATGACACACATTTAAATATAAGCTTTTTCAAAATAATGTAAAATAACTTACATACATATTTTTTAATATTTTAAAATAAAACTATGCTTAAATTTAACTAACACTCATTCCGTCGCTAAGTCTTTGTTCAACAAAATAATCACTTTCATGTTCGATTAATATCCTATGTCATAAAATACCAACCACGTTTACATTCAAAATTCACATATATAAAAAATATAAAAACATAAAAGCTTGTAGTTACTCACAGTTTAATTCACCAGTTATAAGGTTAAAAATATCCATGTTCCCAATTTTTCTCGTACTTCAAGCAACAACTCCATTGACCCAATACCACCCAAAATTCCAAATTAATGAATGAGTGTACTATCCAAATCCTAATCCCTTTATGATCAATCGTAACGTCAATAATTCCACAAACATGTGAATTGAAAATACCTTAACAATGCTCCTCTCTTCATTATTGATAAATCATCAACTTGAAGTAGTATATGGAGGTTTTGAATCTTATACATATATTTCTACATCTGATCTAAACGCAAGGATCAGTATTAGGACCCTTCTTATTTTTAATCTATGCCAACAATCTATTGCAAATACTACCCTCAAATAAGCCGTGCTTTGTAGATGATTTGAAGATCTATTCGATTATCAAGAATATCTTAGACTACTGGACTATATAATTTACACTAATGATGAGTGAATCGTGCACTACTAATTAGATAAATCCGAATATATAAAATGTAAAATTCTAAGCTTCACAGAAAGAAATTACCAGTCATCTTGAATTATACAAGCGTACCTTTATTCATTGATGTACAATGCAAGAATGCAAATTACGTATGTATAAATAATCACCCTGTATTATATAAGCATACTGTAAATAAGTAGCAAGGAACATAAGTCGTACATGTAACAGTAATTGGTTGTAAGATGCCGTAAAACGCATTTCGATGCGAATGCAAATCTATACATTTTTGATAAAATTTGCTGAAAGTAGCATATAACAAGCTTTACGCATTTTGCAGAAATATAAATAATTTCGTGAAATTACTATAAAACGCAAAACCCTTTTGCATTAAAAAGCAATCACAGTTTATATTAATTAACCCATGGACTGTAACAATTGATTCTAAATAAAGAACTTTCTAGAATATGAATCATCGGTATTTAAAACTATGTATAAACTCATTAAATAAAAATTTTTATTATAAGAAGCAGCTTGAACATCGAAAAAACTTGCAAAATCCCAGGAATAATCGAATACCTTTTTCATTAGTATGCAAAGCCGCAAATATAGTATATGTGCATGACAAGATTAAAGAACGCGTCACGTATACCTAGAACAGATAAGAAGGTAATAAAAGATCAAAATTTTAACCGCTAATTGAGTATTCCAAAAACCTTACATCATAATTTTCAAAATTATGCTAGTAAAATTCAAGAAAATAGACAATTGATATATAAAGGAGCACTTATCATTTCGGGGGGAATTCATTCATTAAATTTGATCTAATGGAGTGGGCGCTTAAAGTAAATCAAGAAATGTTATTTTGAAAAGGCTAGCCGTTGTGTTATATAGAAGTATGCGAGGTTGCAATGAATATTGATGTTTTTAAACCCAAAGTACATACAAAAATGGAATTATTAATTACAAAGAACAGGCAAAATTCTTGAGTATAAAGCTATTTTGAAGATGTAATAAATAATCAAAGGAAAGATTTAATCAAAAATGTACTTTGATAATTGTTGTTGTAAATCAGGAATTTTAATTTGGAAAAACTTGTAAGCCGATTTGAAGATCAATTTAAAATAAGAAAATTTTTAATTACGAGAAGCGTTTTGTGGATTCTGCAAGTATCACTGTTAGATTTATTTTTAACTAATATTAGAGTATTTAGATCTAATTTAAGATAATCCTAATAATTTTTTTTGTGTGAGAGATTTTTTTACCCGGAGTTTGTGTTCAGAGTTCGATATACTCTGACCTTTAATAGTACTACATAGTACTACAACAAAAATATTCTTACTTTTAAATTAAGAAAACAATTATCAGAAACATTTGTTTTATCTCTATTAAATTACTGTCTCATTGTATATTTTCCCTATCTTGATATAGCTACCCAAAATCAGCTACAACAAGTGCAGAACACATGTTGTAGATTTGTATTTCATCTAAGGAAATATGACCATATATCTCCATGTTGCAATTACTGTGGTTAAAAATTTCTGATCTATTTCAGCTACATTTTCTGAATTTTTTACACCGTCTGATTAACTTGCAAATCTGCTTGATAAATTAGTTTCCAAACATTATATTCATAGCTGCAATATTAGACATGTGCATTCGCTAACTATGCCTCATCATACCACAGTTTTATTTGAGCGAAGTTTTACATACGATGCAGTTAAACTGTTTAATTTGCAAAAACCAAATTTATGTAGTTGTTGCATGCAGTGAAAGATTAAGTAATAACTTTCTACTTACAATACGTTCAACCACGCTGGTAATGCCAAATTGTGTAACGAATAAATCTTCTGTTGTTTAGAACTGTATTTCATAGGTTAATTGCCATTCCATGCCATAGCACCATATCACCAGTGTTCTAAAGATGCCGACAAGCAAATGTTTTATTACCACTAATTTTATGACCACTGATTGTTGTTGTTTAATGCGATAATTCACTCCACGCACTTAAACAACTGTGTGCTTTGTTTTTAAGTGCAACCTGCAATGTGATATGCACAATGTTTTAAGGACGAAGGACGAACATGTAGTGACATAAATTAACGTCTGTTATTTGTAAGTTTAAAATAGGAAAACAAGGAATGTGATCGACTTGGTTCAGATTGGATTGTTTTGGAAAACCATAAATGTGTAAAAGTCAGGGTGATACTTAGTAATTTATGCCATATGTGATATTTGATTTGTTACAAATTAAACTAAATGTAAAATGCACTAACAGTAGTTCTTTAAATATATTTTAAAAAAACATAAAACATTACTTGTTAAATCAATATTAAATTATAAAATTGTATATATTTTTCTTAATGGTTATATTTTTGTAAACTGGAAAGGTTAAGGGTTAAAGAGTAGCTTAAAAGCTAATCTTAGCCTTTCCAGGACAAATATTGTGCTAAGTACTTATTTGTTTAATAAAGACAAAATAATAATAATAATAATAATTATTATACGTCAAGGATTTTTTCTGGCCAAAACAAATCTTACCAGCGCGAAAATAATTTATAACCAGGTGAAAGATCATCAAAAGAATAAGTTTAATTCTGTAAATGTAAAATAAGGAAACAACAATATTTTGTGACAAGGACTTCTTAGAAATTATTTTGTTTGAAAGAAACTATGTTGTAAATGCTTTGGTATGAAAGAAGATATTTCATATTGTATAAATGCTTTGTATTATTGCTGCGTTTTATTTCATTTTGAAAACTCCATAAATTCCGTTGAGCTAGCCAGGCAAAGCTAAAAACGAAGCGACGCTCCCAACGCGGCCTTATCACAGAACTATTTTAGTGGCACCTCAACGTGCGGCCTTTTTCATACCAACCTCTTTTTGTAATGCCCCACAGCGAGGCATTACCACATCACTCTTTTAGTGGTGCCCAATGCGACGTCCTATTTTCATATCAAACTTTTTTTGTAACGCCCCCAAAGCGAGGCCTTATCACAGCACCCTTTTAGTGGCACCACAACGCGAGGCGTTACCATATCAATATATATATATATATATATTGCTGTGATAAGGGGTTGTTTAGGGGTGTATTGAGTAGTAAGGGTCGTGTAGTAACTATAAATAGCAATAGGAATCAGAAAACTGCATTTATTTAGCAGAAAAATAAGTAATTTGTACATTATATAAATAGGAAGCATTTAACACCCTGTATATAGACCGTAAATTACATTAATCACTGCAAGTAAGCATATCCTTCAACAATAGAACGCATATTCAGCAGAGAAATAATCGTACATGTATTTAAACTACGTTGAGGAGTGTTTTACAAGTTTATAAAATAAAATATGCAGAAGATAAGTTGAAATCTAACAAATCTTCATGCAACTACGCTGGAACCATGAGCGCTTTGATAAGAAAACGCACTTTCAAATAAATAAATACATAAACAAAAACAGCACTAGAGTTACATCATTTATTTTTGTACAATTATCCAAAAGCATTATCTATACAAAACAACAGACGTAACAGCTTAAAAATACAGGAAATATTAAAGACAAAATCTGGTTGGTTGAAACAATCTGTAAAACTGATTGAAAACCCAACCCAGATGTAGTGGAAAAGACTAATTAACATCTACCGGTAATAAGACAGCTCAGTCTACACTTGATGCAGGTTGAATCCACATCACTTTTAACCAGAAATCTACGCGTCAAATAAATAAAGTCTAGAATATATCAAATTTATGTTACAGTGAAAATAGTGCTACATAAAAATTACGTTAAGAATACATGAAGAGTTTTGTCTTTTTTTTAGAAAACGTGAATAGAAATTGGGTAATTAATTTAAATTAAATATTTATAATCATATAGGGCTTCTAATTAGATTCTAATCAAATTCTAATTTGACTTCTAATTAGATTCTGATTGACTTTTGGTACAATTCTAATTGACTTCTAATCAAATTCTAATTAACTTCAGGTACAATTCTAATTGAATTTTGGTACAATTCTCGTACAATTCTAATTGGCTTCTAGTCAAATTCTAGGATAATTCATGATACTAAGTAACTCACGATTTCAAGTGGTATTTAAGGAAAGAGATTAAAAGCATAGGCAGAGAAATATAGAACAAAGCACAATGTGATTATTGGAAAACAAAGGGTAACTGTGCTTAAATATTGGTTTGACAAAGCAGAGCATTGGTATTCGATTTAGGACAACAAGGGGGGTGTTGATCCACAGCACGAAACAACATATTAGGAAATCATAGATCAGATCTACTTAATTTTAAGATATTTTTCAATTTAAATTTTAATACTGAATTTATTCAATTTATCCAAAACTTGTAAAGAGTCGACAAGAAACCTTGCATACGTTTAAACTTGCGTAATAAATCATAAAGAGGTCTCGAACGTTCCAGATTTTTTTTGTAAAGGTGTAGTTTTTGGTGACTTTATATTGAATTAAAAGTATATAAATTTTGGGATAAATAATCCAGATGATATTAATTGATTGAAGGGCGTATTTAAAGAATTTCAAAAAGTGTAAATATTATTTCCTTTCATTATATGAATGTTGCTTGACTTCATTTTATCAATTCACACAGGTAATCATAAAGGGGTGAAAGAAAATTGATTATTGTAACGTTGTGCACTCTGTGTAGATTAAAAAGGACTAGCCGTGGCATAATAATAAAAGTAAAAGATTAAATTGTAAAAAGTGAGAAACACAGAGCGGTGGCGTTAAGTAGAACGTTTATTACATCCGACTACAACAATATATATCGGGTAACAAAGTAGAGTTTATTAACTTTTGTGAAACGTGCCAATAGCTAATTTAACATAAATTTCTTGTTGCAACCCATCAAAAATTGTTTACCAACAACATGCTTCTGTCGCAAATCTTTGTTATACAGGAAGTTTATGAAAGAGCTCCTTCATTTAAAATTTTATTTGTACACAGTAAAGTTAAAATAATAGTTATTAAACCTATATAGTATTAAATAAAGAGAATCTTCTCAAGTTTTTTTTTGATACCTAATAAAGTTCTATATGTGCACCAATTGTAGTCCTGACCACGTCTAAACGATAACCAGTAATTTAAGCCTCTTTCGCATCACTTTGTACATGGCAGACTTAGATATTCAACTCCAAACTTCTCCTTGCCAATGACTTTTTAGGGCTAGGAATACAAGATGTATGGATCCGTTCCACATTCTGTTCAGAGACCGAAGGTCTACCCGGTGGCTTAATGCTTAAGACACTACCCGTTTCCCGAAAGTGATTATACCACTGCAGAATAGTTTTGTTAGTACGTGCATCACCGCCATATTCACGTCGATAATTACGCTGCACTGTGATCGTTCATTTACATTCCCAATGCTCCACCTGAAGGTACTACATTGGCCAGGAGGCGAGTTTTTTGTTGCCTGGAAATTTAGAATTTTGCCGAACCCTTGTCGTTCCAGGTAAGGTAGGGATCTTTAAAGTGCGTGACAACACTCACACACGGGACCTCCATTTAACCTCTCATCCGAACGAGGGCGTAATATTTGTGAAAAATGCTCACCTGCCATTTTTCAAGCAGTCGGCCGTGTCGGGATTTGAACCCGGGACCTTGGGATCCGTAGTCTTACGCTTACTACATTGATCCACGGCGACGCCTGTACTGTGATCACTGAACTCGATTGAATAAACCAAATCACACATTGAGCTTTCTGCTGTGGCATAGCCATGGCTGGTGAGTGGCAACTGCCAGCTGGTGGAAGCAGTAGCACTCTTCTCCCACCATGCTCGCTCCAAGGACACGCACTGCGATTGAATATTAGCAAAACAATCTTGACAATATACTGAACTCAAATTCAAAACCCAAAGGTTTATTACTGGTTTCGTTTTTTAATTATGATTTTTTTAAATCAAGGAGTTCTTTTATAAACTCCCTGTGTATTAAATATAAGCATGCACTTTCCCGCTGTACTTCTAATTTGTTATATTTACCTGTTATAAAAAATTAGTTTATATGTAAAATTAAACCTCTGCAAAAAAACTTTATAATCTTAAAGCATTATCAAATATTTATTCTAACAAATTCAATTCTATGTTATTTAATTCTACTCTACATTATTTTATTCTATAGCATTCTAAGATTAAGTACATGAATTGTCTGGGTGATCTGTGTTTTACATTTCATTTATCAAGTCACTTGTATGGAATATACCTACGCATACCTCTTCCTTTTTTTTGTATTACCACTTCGAGTTTTTATTACGTGAATTCATATTGTTATAAAACTGTTCTTTTCATAACACTGTAGTATAATTTCTAAATCAAAACAAACAGTTCCAGTACTGCACAGGTGTGTATTATAATGATAGAAGTATAACAGTGAATAATAAGAAATAAATTTTAGTGATTATGGTCAATGTGGTGCCTTCATTTAAAAACCCCAGAGGAAACAAACCAATCAAAATTAGTCAAAAACTAATGGCATATAATTTGTATGTGAAACATGTCGAAGCAATTAGTAAAACTGCAGCTGTAAAGCAGACTGCAGAAGAATTTGGCATTGGTCAAAGCACTGTATGGAACATCATCAAAGAAATTGGAGGGACAGGTATGGTAACATCTCTTATTAAAACAAGCAGGTGCCCAATGATTTACGAAAAGCTTGACGAAATGAATATTCTAGCAATTTGAAGACAGTTCACTCATTCTACATTCATAATGAGTTGCCCACTATTCAAAAGGTGCTACAGGAAATTAATGATGATTCGTTACCAAACCTCAGTCGCTCATCGCTTTATCGAACCTTGCGAAAAATTGGATTTAAGTATGATACAAGAACAAGGAAATCCATATTGATTGAAAAGTGTGAAATTGTTCTTTGGAGAAGAAACTATTTAACATTAATAAAACAATACTGCAAAGGTCATAAAGTGTATTATTTAGACGAAACGTGGGTGAATGCAGAACACGATAACAGTAAAGTTTGGCAGGAAACCACAGTTAAACCTGCTCGACAAGCACCCATTGAAGGTTTATCAACGGGCATAAAAAATCCATCGGGAAAAACCAAAAGGTTGACCGTAACTCCCATTAGTAGTGAAATAGGATTTGTAGATCGAGAACTTTTACTTTTTGAATCGAAGAAAACAGAGGTATTAAATTTGTTTTATTTCATGATTCTATTAAATAAATTTTAGGAGATTGACATGACGACATGAACAGTGAAGTTTTTAAGCAATGGCTGCAGAAAATTTTGCCAACTACAGAAGTTAATTGTGTGATAGTGATGGATAATGCACCTTATCATAGTGTAAAGTCGGAAAAAATCCCAACACAATGTTGAAAAAAGACAGATATTGTAGATTGGCTGGTAAATAAAAAAAATTGAAATTGATCATTATATCAAACTTCAGTTACTGAAATTGGTTAAGCAGTATCGCATTTCGCAACCTACGACAGATATTATTAATGAATTTGTGAATAATTAACGGACGAATTGTGCTGCGATTACCCCCATACCTCTGTAGTTTAAATCCTATAGAAGTTGTATGGGCATACGTAAAAAATTAGTTGCTGCACATAACACTACATTCAATTTGAAGGATGTTAAAAACTCTATTTGAAAGTGGCATTGCAAGAGTAACGTCTGATGTGTGGAAAAGTTGTATCTATCATGTTAGCAAAAAAGAGGAAAAACAATTTTGGAATTTGGATGTTATTGTGTAGGATGTGCTTGAAAAAATTGTGATAAATGTGAATTCGGATTCATGCAGTGATGACGATGATATGGATATTGAATTAGTTCAATTATAAATTGCCGATACAATAATGTTTACATCTTGTTCTGAATTTTACTACATAAAGTCTAATTATATTATTCATGATTCTATACATCAACA
Organism: Platerodrilus igneus; assembly: GCA_036346225.1. Lineage (NCBI taxonomy): Eukaryota > Metazoa > Arthropoda > Insecta > Coleoptera > Lycidae > Platerodrilus > Platerodrilus igneus. Next base: position 13,020,168 of record JARFIW010001380.1, read on the forward strand.
TCACCTTATACCGTTTAATTATTTACTATAAATATAGTGGAAAATTTCTGAAAAAGGACAAAATATTATATTGTAAGAAAAATGTGTATATATACACCCAAGATTAAAATTGTTCATTTAATAGTTGTCTTTTGTTTGGTTATGTTGAATGTCCAATAAATAAGGTTAAGTAACTATTTTAAATTTCCAATTCTTGATATTTCGTGGCGTAAATGTTTCTCAGTACGATCTGTCATCAACTTTATTCTCTCATAGAACGAATTATAGATGGTAAATTACAAAAAATCATAAACAAAAAAAGATAAAAGACTGATGTTCACCCTGTAAAGCACCACTTTCCGAGCTAGGCACCTAAATAACTATTTTCATTTAATTGATTTATCAGTAGAAAATGCACGTGTAATGTTTAGAGCAAAAACAGGGCAAAATACTTCATTAGCTTCTTTCCAACTGGAACTTACTAGACGGTTAATTACAAAATATCATAAGCAAAAAAAAATTCAAAGGCTGGTCGAACTTCTGGAAACATCCCAATTCGTTTATTATATTGTCATTTTCCCTAACCTGTACCTCCAGTGCCTGGAAGAAATCAGAATGCACAGTGTATATGTTACCGTTGTAAGTCCAAGGAACTTTCCCATAACAGAAAAACGAGCAGTAGATATTTTTGTTCAGACTGTGAAGTAGGACTTTGCGTGGTACCCTGTTTTAAACTATTTCACACATTGAAAAAGTTTTAAAATATAGCGGCACAACAAATTTTTATTTACATAATTAAACGTATAGTATACGTATTTATTTCTATTTTTCAATATCTAACTTTGGCAGGTATGCTATGAACGTAAATGTGTACAACACAAATGATTATGCCAGTAATTTTACGTACTATACAATTCTGAATGCTATATCCCTAACTACGTTTCGAAGTTATCTTAATTCGGCATGTAAGTAATGCAGTGTCATTCTTAATACCACGTCTAAAGGGTTAAAGGCAATGTTATTTAATTCGATAATATCTTATAAGTAATATGAACAATACTAGATTTCCAGTTAAACAAATAATCAAAAATGTATTTAATGTCCTTGATTAATCGAACATTCTGACCAGAAAATAATTGAAGCATGGACATCGCGAACGATCAGCATCAGTCCAGTTGTTTGCAAAAGCATATGTTATTTAATGAACATCAATCATCATAATAATCATGTAAATAATCAATTAATGAACACCTCTGCTAACAAATCTTCTAAAGGCTGCCTTTCATTCTATTATATGTATATAGCAGCATTGAATTTAATAGTAAAAGAGATCACCGCACAGCATGAAATCATGGAATACTTTCAGTGTAACACAAATTGTTACAAAGTGAATCTGTTCATTCTGCATTCCATACATTTTATAAGACTAAATACATCAAATTGGCTTATGTCTACATTATGTAATATACTAAGTATGTAAATTCTATTCCTATCTGTAATAATATCCGTATAGTTATGCATGTTATACATTCGTTCGGTTTTTATTTTTCTATTTTCATTTTGGTTCATCGATCAGAGTTTTTGTTAACGAAGGCTTCTACTAATTAATGCAATTCTGGGACAAATAACCTTCGTTATTAAGTTTCCACTGTATATGTATGTATCATGTACTTTAATAAAAAATACAATACTGTTTCTATTAAAACCCAATACTACCCAGGTTCATTGAAGAAAATTGCTTGAAGGACAAATTGCTTCTATTAAGTTAATTCGAAAATTCAAATTAGACAAATTATCAAAGTTTGAGAACTACACAAAGAAATTCTTAACTAAAACATGTTTTCCCATCAAATTAATAAAAAGTCCCTTTGTTAAAAAGAACTTATAGATAAATACATTATTATAAGAAGTGATAACAATCAATAGTTTAATAAAAATTTGATAAGATGCAATAGGAACTTTGGTACCTATTACTCACGAATCAAATATACAATCCTCACCACAATCTGTAGACAACAGAATTTTTATGAATTATTAAAACAACGAGTATTATAAGGTAACATATTTACTAGAGAATCCCAACAGTGTAAAAATCGAAATTATAATTAAAAGAGTGAATCATTAACACAATCTTGTAGCATCAGTATTCTACACTTTTTCTAAATAAGTGAGGATTTTTGTAGGCAAAACCCTATTACAAAGACTTCTGTATAAAGTTACATTATAATACTAGTCTTTTATTTATGTAACAATATTAAAAAGATTTGGAATTGATTAGAACCATTTGACCCTTGTTACTTTAATTTGTCATCAAATACAAACGTCAAATGTCATTGTCATATATATTTAAAGGTATAACAAGAAATGTAATATAATTTAAATAAAATAGAATTACTCACCTTTAAATAAATAATCGTACTCATCATCCCTTGAGCTCATTTTCACCTGTCTACACAAAAAACTCCCAGAAACAAAAACGGTCAATAGTAAGACAATTACAAGGACTATTGCATTTATCACTTATTAATATCAACAGTTCCTTTATACTTTGAATATCACAGATACATTTTTTAACATACGCTGAATTTTATGTTGGAGATTACAATAATAATAAAAGGTATACAATTCGTATATATATTACAAAATGGAGATTATTCTTTTTGTTGCTTCTCTTCCTTCTTATTCTATTGTATACGCCCCTTCTTGTCTGTTATGACACATAGATTGCGCATGACAACCAAATTAGATAAAAATTCAGTGACTAACAATACGCTATTACAAACTTAGTACATTATTATTATATCTATTATATTTTAACAATAGGCGATTTTTCGCGACATAAACTAACATATTTAATTATTGTGTATGTGTTAAACTTGCGTTTTGGCGATAAAATTTACTGGAGGGGAAATTGTACAGCACCATTCTATCAGATAAACGAACATACTCTGATCTGTACCAGGTTATGCTTGTGTATGTTAAATACTTGACTTTTACCGGGTAATTATTCAAAGCGAGGTTAGGAAACTACAATACGTTTTCGCGGTGTCGCACAAGTAAATATTTTTTAAATAGTGGGGGGATATTTTTACATACCATACTCGAACAATTCAAGTATGTCGCGAAAAATCGCCTCATAAGTAAATTTAAAGATTTAGTAGAAGAATTCAATGTCAACTTCAATAATAACACTCCCTACACTCAAAATGATTCACGTGACAAGTTAAATCTAAAACATCAAATTTCATTTTTAGATCAATTGCTTCTATTTGATCATACAATCAATTGTCAACTATACTTTAAACATGCAAATCCCAGTCTGTTTTTTAAATAAGGGTGAATTGAGAAACCCAATGTACAATATAAAATATTTTTGGAAGATGGTTAAAAAATTGCCTATATACTTTAGATATATTTTAACGGTAGAATTAAATATTTGTGTTTGCAGTTTCAATCTGGACACCACAGTTATACAGACCTTTGAAATCTGTTTTTAAGTAATATTAAACTTTTTTCAGGTAACCAGTAGGCTACAGTGTTAATAAGTTATAATTAGGAAAGAATTTCGTGGCAGTTTCTGAAATGTGTATTAAAAACTTTCCGCTTATGTAAACAGGGATATGCTTTTACGCAAAAAAAAATTAAAATTAATATTTTAGTGCACATAATGTGAAAATAATATACAAAATGCAAAGAATATTGACATAGCATAAAGTGAGGATATAAATGTTTCAACAATCTGTATAATACCACAACAATGTTAACATTCAGCTATTAAATTAATAAATGAATTAACCCATATTACCAATTTTTCACGTCGTACCTAATGTTCGTTCTATTTCAAGCACACTGACATTAGTACTCGTTTCTGTAAAACTAGGTTTTAAGCTCTTAAACATATTAATTACCGCTCGCTTATCTACAATGGATAAACGACCCAAACACGTTTTTTAGAGGGCGAAAGTGAACCACTTGCGCTTGTGTTGCATTCATATTTACGTATAAGTTTCTAAAATAAATTGTTGATAAAAAATAATTAGTTCCAACAAGAACTGTTTTATAAGTCAATATAAACAAAAAGAAAGCGATTTATAATAGTAAGCGTAAAAAAAATAATTAGCTGTTAGAACTATTACGTTCGTCAGAACATATGCTAAATGGAATGCGCGATAGAATTTCTAAGCGGTGTAAACTTTCTTCGCCCGAAACGAAAAGGAAATATGTATTTTTAAGCGGCAATCTTTAATCACTACCCCTAGTTAAAAAAGACTAAACAAACAACTAGCGTTTTAATAATAAAATTTAAGGAATGGTGTGATTTCCTAGACTTCTCAAAAAAAATATGAAAAAATAAGAAATAAACCAATTTTTAAAAAAACCTAAACAGTTTTAGGGGTTTTGGGCCATTTTAAAGTAATTTTAAAAAAAGGAGTGGTGTGAATGACTATTTTGACCAAACACGTAGTAGTTTATAACGTCTGTTTGTGTATTTTTCCTTCGATAAGCAATCATCTGTAGATGCTTACTATTTCACCGCCTAGAACTGTAATAAGGTATAGAGTTCCGGTAGTTCCTCCAAGTATTCGTTTTCATTGATGTCTATAATCCGTTATTCTGCATCTAATAATGTATACATTTTAACAGTAACTTAATATCGGTACTTTCGCGTGTACTCACCTGTTTTACAAATGTTTGCGCTAATAAATAATCTAGATGAAACAATAATAACAATAACATAAACTACATCGTTACGTGTAACGACCTTTGAGATTTACTTTATCTCGGAGAAGCAACAGAAAATATGTGCACCAGCTAGCTTACAGTGGCGATTGATGCGTTTTATGAAAACAACTGGCAAGTTCTTAGGGATATATAAACTTGAACACTTTCATCTACCTGGAAAGGTCCCTTAACTTTCGGTTCAATAAGAATTCTGTGCGCCAACCCACCTGGAATTTGTTTTATCTCTTAACTTATATTGGCAAACATAAAAATCATAATATTTAACAATCACAACCAACACAAATAAACTAAACTCTATCCTAATTGGCCAAATTGCATAAAAGAAAATAAACATTTAAAATTTTTTCAGGATAATTATCCAACAAATTTAACTGGTATATGTAAATTTCTGCGAATACAATTGTGGTGCTTATTTCTATTACAATTCGCGTTTACTAAGCGTGCACCAACGTAAACATGTATGTACTAATAAATTATGTGTAAATAATAGAATATACGTCAACAGAATGAAGCAGATAGAAAGTTAAAATTCGATCACTTACAGCTTTTGGTTTGAGTACAAGGTTCCATCAACCACTTTTGTTGCTGGAAAGGAGTCACTACAGAAAACTTTTGCAACGGAACGGCATTTGAATCCGTGTATACGTTCGCATTTTGCGGCTTGTGTCTACAAACTCGATTCCAATTTACTATTACTGGTATTACTGATGAACCGGTTTGTTCGCTTGACAATCGTGCTTGTCACTCGACTAAAGCTGAAAGTCTGTTTTTAAATATTTGAACAAATCTGAATGGGTTGTCTTTTCCATTAGGTTATGGCCGTATTTTATATATTCTCACGATTAGTACGATTTGAAATGAACTTGTGGTTGAGGTTAACCATTTTTTAGTACATGAGAATATACGTATTGGTATTTTTACACTTTCCATTTAAGACCACACCCGCGCCATCAGTTAGTTCTACGCATTAAGTTTTACGACATTATGTGGTTTATGTGTCTATTTAAGTAATTTACAATGATTTCGGTGTTTGCAATGCGTAAGAATGTTTTCGAATTCACGCTGGTAGGATGATTATTCAGCGAAAATATGTTTGTGCTTTTCTAATTTGATATGAATATTGTGAAATTCCGGTTCTTAGATGCTGGTTGTAAAAGAATGTACTAGGTACTTTATTTTCATGTCGTTTTTTAATATTATGATGAAATAATCAACCACCCAATAAAATTTTAGAGTAATTTTTGAAGCCCCTGAATTAACTAAAATTGATAAATGGTTTTCCTATTTACAGACGTATGCTCATTAACGCACTAGCGTTACACATATGGTATAGCATTTACTCATTTCTGTGTTTTACATTTACTCCTGGCATATTGTAATACTTCTGTATTAATTAAAACAGTAATTTAAAACCAAGTTAGTATCATTTGCACTTTTGTGTACTTTGAAAGTGATTAGTCATCGATAAATTTGTGCCCAACTTGCAACAGTTTCATAAACCTAACAATATCAGTTTACAACATATGAAGTTTCTAACTCGGTAGTGAACATTATAACTGCACCAACAACAACGACACAGAACATATGCCCCCATGGTATTGCTTGTATTTGCCGCAAGTGTTGGTTGTACTAAGCTTTAGTAATTGTTAAATACCTAAATGTTTCAAAATATATATTTAATTGATTTCTAACCTGTAAGCTATTGTGAATTGCAATTAAAAAGTGTGTGATGAACATCATAAAACCCATTAATTATTTTAAGTAGTCGGCTAAAAACGTATAACATTTTGAATATATTTTTTTATTGATTCTGTAGTCCTCTCTAGGTACTGTACCCTTTAAGAATTATTTTGAATAATCTAACTCCAAGACTGCGTTGCTTATGTTTTATTTTTGTTTGTGTAAATTTATTGTAACCCCATTCTTTAAAACGCTAAATCTTTACATATTTTATGTTTGCATTTTCGAAATCCATTTTATTTACATTTAGAATGTGTGGTTATGTTATTTATGCTCTCAGAATCACAGGAACGAAACTGACACTATCCACTCTCACCATAATTACCAATATTCAAACAGCATCAATTTTTGTTTATGTTAAAATGCACTTTTTAAAAAAACTTTTTATTTTAAGCATTTTTCTATTGCTTCGGTGTTTTTATAGTCCTATACAACAGGTGTGTCAAATTAGGCGTCTTTTTGTAAGGATTGGGAAATGATGCTGTATCCTAAATTATAAAATGCATTTTAACTAATTCACCGGCAAGTCTATTCTTAATAAAAAAATATTAAACTCCATAATTTTTATGTTTTGTTAATAATTAATATTCTAATAAAATTATCTGTCAAACATTTTACCGATATTGTGTAACGTCACAAAATAGAAACACTACTTATGTATAAGATTTTACAAAATTTTACAGTGTCAATATACCTCCTCGCTTATGCTCTCTATTTGGAACAAGCTCTACCTAGCAATCATTCCTTTGAGCGTTCCCCACCTTTGTAAGAGCCATCAATTTACCAACTTTCATCTCTTCCACAGGCTAGCCTGTTGTTGAGGAACTTTCCATCACTTGGTCGAGACTGGACTGGCCTGGACTGCTCGGATCCATCTTCCTCTTACAGCATTAACCTTGGCGATTCTGTCTGTCTCGTTGGTATCTGTTGTTTCGCGTTTGTTATTCCATTGACGTTTTTTTGTAGTTGGTTGATAGAGCGAGTAGCTTCCCGGATCTCCTTCTTGGTTGCTCTCCACTTACACGATATCCAAATCCTGGATCCCCCAACCTGTGGTTTTCGACCGACAAGATGGCTATTCGCCCCAAGCCGCTCCATCGTCAGGTAGCTCGTCAAACAGGACTGACGAATGTGTGTCCCCAACGACTTCGCTTGAGTCGCCATTCCTTGGCATCCCGCATAGCTGAAAAACTCCCTCGAATTGTCACCTTTCCGCTTCTCACCTTGTTTCGCCCTGAGACGAAGGTAGGTATCTGTTGATTCCGTGAGATCTGCTGCTGGAATGCTTGCCCGGCTGAGAAACTCTCGCTTGGGCTGTAAAGCATTTTGGTTTGGGCTCACTATTCCGTTGGCGATTCCAAGTTCACCGTAAAGCATTTGATATCTATCTTATTGATATATAGCGTTGCAAGTATTACAGAAGGAGTAGGAGCTCTAAGATAAGATTTTTAACTAGATTAGTATGCAGCTGAAAACTCTATATTAATAAAAGTCTGGTAAGTTGAGCAGTTACCTGAGAAGTTATATCATGCAACGTCACCCACATAAAAAGCGATTTTTCGCGACATAAACTAACATACTTAATTATGTGTGTATGTGTTAAACTTGCGTTTTGACGATAAAATTTACTGGAGGGGAAATTGTACGGCACCATTCTATCAGATAATCGAACATACCCTGATCTGTACCAGGTTATGCTTGTGTATGTTAAACACTTGACTTTTACTGGGTAATTATTCAAAGCAAGGTTAGGAAACTACAATACGTTTTCGCGGTGCCGCACAAGTTAATGTTTTTTAAATAGTGGGGGATACTTCAACATACCATACTCGAACAATTCAGGTATGTCGCGAAAAATCGCCTAAAGTATTTGCTTACATAATTGGCATTGAACTTTGAAATTGTGCGCCATAGAAAGATACCGCTATTATTATAAATTCTATAACGTTTAAAGTGAAACTTAATCCTTGGTTTGTTTGTTTTTGCGACTTTTACATCGTAGACTTGTGGATGCTATAATATTCTATGTTTATCACAAAAACTTATAATTAAAAAAGCTGGATGTATCTGATTTTCAAAGACGGCGAATGATAACTGTGTTTACTTAATAGAGATAATTATATATGTTCTCTACCCATCCTTCATCTACGGATTAACCGGTTTATTTATTGGATGGATTCTAACCTTAACCTTTTTTTATTTTTTTTTAATTCTTGTCTAACCAGCAATAATTAAGCTCAGTTGCTACCAATACAGTGAGTAGTTTGTTTTAAAAAAGGCTGATACGATCGCAATTTTTATAATAATTAATAAATTTTAACAAATGGCCAACTTAGCAAAAAAATTAATGGAACAACTTAAAAGTAAAGAGTTCAGAAGTTATCTTATGAGGTTTGTATTTTTCTGATTACATAACAATATTTAATTTATACACCTATTTAACCAGTACACATTTTTGGGGACCTGTTGCTAACTGGGGCATTCCTCTTGCAGCCTTGGCTGATATCAAAAAGGATCCCAAGTTTATAAGTGGAAAAATGACCACTGGTAAGCAACTTATTTATTCTTGAATTGGCGAGCTATTAATAAATATTTATTTATTATATTGGTTTGTTTTTCACAAGGTGAATGAGACATTATTTCATCTAGATGTATATCACTATCTACACCTTTACCATTTTTACATTTTAAAAAATATAATTAGGAGCAAGAAGTTACCAGTTTTATGAAGTCGGCTCTTGTTGGTTTATTTTCTATTATTTTGATATGGCAAATTTTTAACAGACCTCTGTTAACTTTCATACTTTTAAAAGAAAATTTAAAACTGTACCAGATTTTTTGTTTTTAGTCATCTCAATTTGTCAAGTGTCTAATGCACAGTGGTGCAGAATTGCAATTGTAACTTAACTTTAAGTTTTCTGAACATTGCATCAAATGTTTCCCAAGGATATCATTGCAGCTTTTCTTATTAAATATGATTACAAGACGTCAAATGACACATTTACGGTTACTCCATATTAGTTTTACCCGTAGATTTTTGGTTTTTCAGTGACTATGACGGATTTAATGCATATTCCAATATAAAGTTTAATGATAATAAAAATATATTGAACAGCAAAGATATGTATAGCATCTGAACTCCATAAAAATATATTTTAAATCGATACGATAATGCTGCTGAAAGATATCACAGGCAAGCTAACACTTAACACTGCTCACTTAACAGTAATGCTTAGTTTGCTTAATATACAATGTTTAGAGGATTTATAATTACGTACGAGCCCTACCAACTATATATTGGGCCAAAATAAAATACCTATATTACCCAGGTATTTGACAATTTATTTGTTTTTATAAACGATTTTTAAATTTAACACTAAGTAACTGGTTAATCAATCAACAACAATTGGGGCTAATCAGCAACACAAAAACCAAATAACTATCATCTCTAATTAGCAAGAAGAATGTTTATTTTTTCTGTGAGGGGAAAGAATTTTACATTTAATGTTTCTTTACAGATAACAAAATGTCACTTTTTATGAATTTACTTTTTTCCTGGGAAAAAAATGAGTACTTTTTCCCGGGTATGTGCAAATAAGTAAGAACACGAAGATATTTAATTTAAAGTGAGGTTCACACTTGTAACATTCGGGTGTAACATAACATTGTGTTCTAACTTCGTCGCGTTCAAAATAATCGATATAAACAACTTAAGTAAGCAATTATTATTATTATTATTATTATTATATTAAGCAAGTTATTATAAGCTCAAGTCCCTGTAAAGATATAAAACTTTGCTGACATCATATACAAAATGGAACCTATGTCAAAGTCTAGTGTTAAGCCATGCCAATTATTGTAGCTTGGTGTATTATAATTATTTAACAGCCCATCTGAAGAACAAATTGCAAATTCTTCAAAACTCATGTCTGAGATTTTCATACAATGTGAATTATATGGAGCATGTGAATACAATGATTTGAAGATACTAAAATTTCGACCCCAATGTGAACTTTTCTTTGCAGTTTTCTTATTAATCTTATACAAGTCAGAACAGCCTAGTTACTTATACAGTACAATACATTTGAGGTTGCATAATCATAATCTAAATCTTCGTAATAACTACAACGTAACCATATCAAAGCACAAAAGTTCAAAATTCAAATGTTTTTTTGAATATAGAAGTGCCAAAATCTTCAGTAAATACTCAAATCTTTCTTAAACTTCAACTTATACTCTGTCACTAGGTTTAAAACAGCCATTGCCGAGTGTCTTTTTTAAGAACAAGCATTATGCCAGTAAATATTGTCTTAACTTTACTTGTGCAGCAGGTATATTGTGAAAACCAGCTTTGCTGACTTTATACCTTTAAGTAATAATTGTAATTTAACTGTAATTATTATTTATTAAATAAATAATTTAATAATTTAATTTAATTTTTGAAACCACTCGCAGAATTAAATTGACAGTATAACTGTCCCTATAAGTACAACAGCCTACTTGTTTGAAACTTCAAATTTGACATTGATTGATTTTTTGACTTTAATATATTGTAATATTTTTTCAATATTAAATCATTGTTTTGCCTGTCCCAGAAAAAATAGTGTATTATACACGTGTAAAAATGTAAGATATTAACTCTCTGTGTTTTGTCTCCTTCAGCTTTGCGTTGGGAGACAAATACACCTCGAGCTAAAATTTAGTACTTTTTTCAATCGACTCGCAGATTAAAAATCGAATTATGGAGTCACAATAAGCTATAAACAAGAATGAAAGTACATAATAAGGAATTATCAAAATACATAGTAACGAATCATTAATGTAAATATGAACTATAAATGTAATAGAAATAACAATATAAACTAATATGGATAACATTATAATCAAATAAAATCAGATAATTTATTATTTAACTCATGAACTAAACGTTTAACAATAAACAACAGACACTACCACATTACAGTTATCAACGTACAATAGCCACAGTACAGGCTTCCCTAAGTAGACAATGTGAAGGAACTGAGGTATCGAAATCAGCGGAAAATTATTGAAGGAACTGGTCATTCTGAGGATTGGAGAGTTCTTATGGATGCCGATTCTGGCAAGATTTACATGGAAAATATGTCTTTCTACTAGGTCTAGGCAGTACATGCAAATTAGCGGCTCTGTGGCATAGTTGGCATGCGTGTGACTACTACGTCCAAGGTCCTGGGTTCCAATCCCGACACGGTCCGCTTGAAAAATGTTAGGCGAGCATTTTTCACAAAAACACGCCCTCGTTCGGATGAGAGGTAAAATAGAGGTCCTGTGTGTGAGTGTTGTCATGCACATAAAAAGATCCCTACCTTGCTGGGAACACCAAGGGTTCGGCAAAATTCAAAATTTTTCAGGTAAAAAAAACGTGCTTTCTGGTCAATGTAGTACCTTTGGGTGGAGCATTGGAAAATCACATGTAGGGTACATGCAAATTTATATAAGACATTAACACGGTCATCAAGATGGTTGTTAAAGAGCTTATACAGATGCAACACTTCCAATGTCACTCTTCGCAATTGCAACAGAGGAATGCTAAATTCCGAGAGTAGGAATAACCACGAGGAGATTAGAGCTTTTGCTTTTTGTAATACAAGAATTTCACAAACTTTCTCTGGACTTTCTAAATTTGAATGGAATTCTTTCTGTTGAACGGCGACCAGATCAGGGAACCATATTCCAACACTACGAACTAGAGCAAAATATCACGTTCTAAGACATTTGAGGTCACTAAACAAAGATATGCTACAGATCAAGAAGCCTAATGTCTGTAATGATCGTTTAATTATACCCTCTACATAGTGGGTAAAAACATTATATCTAAGTTCTTAACGGATGATACACGTGCAATTTTAGTCTTGCCAAGTGAATAGTCAAATACTATTGGGGAGATTACATTGCTCTATGACATTACTATACATATATCATGAGAGATAAATTATCCAATGAACAACACGGAAACAATTGTGATATGTTGACTTAAAGCAATTCGTAATCATATGTGGAAGCTATTCTAGCAAATATTTTAAGGTCATCAAAAAAAGTAATTTTTTACTTGAAATAATTCTGGTAATATCATTAATAAAAAGAAGAAATAGTAAAGATCCGAGTACAGATCCTTATGGAATTCCATTAAAAAGTTGATACAGGTTGGACTTACAACCATTTACATCAGCAACCGATTTACCAAATAGAATTTAATAAATTTTAGCAAATTTTTTGAAAAATTAAACTGATTCAACTTATGTAGTAAAATGTCATGATTTAGGGGATGTGCATTTGTATGCATTCATATGCGAATGTGAAAATAACTTTTGTATTTAGATTTACAGTGTAGTTAAGTGTTAGTTATAAGCGTGCGAGTCTCATGCTTCCGACTAAATTTGTGCGACCGGGGCAGCGACAAACATCTTTGCGTGCTTAGTTGAGTAAGCCTTAAAATCGGGTGGTTACTCATTTTCATTTCCTGGTATCCAAATATTGCTACCGTTTAAAAGTCAAGTGGCATCTGTAGACAAATTTAATTTAAGTTTTCTGCGAGTGTGAGCTCTCGTACGATGAAACTTTTTCTTTTTATTTGTTTTTCTTTTTGACGCTTTACGACGATTGTTGCGCTTTTTTAAATAATAAGGCTTTGCCTTTTCTTTTTACTATTTAAGCACAGGGGAGTTTTAAACAACGCATGGGAAAGTGCTACTTTATTATTATGTTTAATTTGAACATCTCGTGAAGACCACACAAAGATTTGGTTTTTGCGTATCTTAGGACATTCACTTATGATTTGTGTTGGAAAAAATTGTAAACACTGCATTTTGCATGCCTTAAAATGTGCAGCTGTGTATACCAGTTTAGAGTGAGAATATTAAAATATCTTGGAGGGGATTATGTTCGTGGGGTTAAGCGTCGAAATGCACTGCGACTTTACTGCTGGCCCTCATCGAGTGTAGAGTTGCGAAAATTGGCGAAGTGATCCATTTTCCTTTTGTTACCTATCCCGTTACCGAAAAATACAGGCGCTTCACCAATGAAGGACCACTGACAACCAAACAATGAACACCTGGACAACCCCTGAGAGGCAAGCAGAACTGGGTCCATGATCTCCATGGGTTAAGTTTTTGCATTATAGTTTGAGAGGTTTTGACGTCCCGGGAGAATTTAATTCCATATAAATTTGAATATGATATATTGTTGTATACAGGGTTATTCACGTTATATGCCACGAAGCATTATGGCTAAATTGCTTGAAAGAAGTTTGCATTTTGGGATGGATAGCGGCCTAGTGGAGCTACATTTTAAAATTATTTTTGTAATACGCAGGGTGTCCAAAAAACACAAAACATATCAAAGTTGTACTTTTTTAAATGGAACGCCCTGCCCTGTATATTATTTTATTTTCAGATTCTACTATCAAAATAAAAGCAAGTTTTATTAGGTTTCTGAAGCCTAATCTGTACGGTTTTTGAAATATTTTGTATTTTGTGAAAATGTAGCAACAATTTTAACACTTAAATTTTCAACAATATTTTGGTTTTTTTAAACAAAATTTGACTTGGGGTTTAGTAATTGATCAGGTTTTGTCTAGCACTTGTGAAACAGTGATTAATGTACACAGGGTGTCTAAAATCACTAGTAAACAACGCAAGCTTTGAACGATAACAATTTGTTTAATTTAAATAGAACACTCTGAATTTTATGCCAATGGTAGATGTAAAATTTAATTCTCTAGTTTATACTTTCCTATAGCTAACTGATCACGTTTCCATTGAAAATTCACATTTTCGGAATTAATTGCTTGATTTTTTTACATAAATGATGTATGTGCTCTTCCCATCTCGTATGTTGGTCAATATATAGTTCTAAATATTTTATACTTGCAGTTGCACATATTTCAGTTTTACATTTACAATCAATAACAAGGGTTGATATTATTACTGGTTACAGTTATAGGCTCCAAGTTAGGCTGTCATCAATGTATGATGTAAAACACGTGTATTTAGTTTTTGATATATTTAAAGTTAACAGGTTGTTTATCTAACAACTAGTTGATTTTACTTAGAACGTTAACTGTTTCGCTGCTGAATTAAAGATGAAACTGCACCACTTGTGTGATGAGTTAAGAAAACCTAGAAACGTATATATACAGATGTAGCATTCAGAATTACATATAACATATAATCACTGACATAGCATATATATTATATAATTTGTGGTGCGTTCATACGTTCATAGCATACCTGTCAAACTTAGATATTGAACAAAATGCAAATAAATACTACACTTTTTATTATGTAAATAAAAATTACTTGTGCAAAATATTTTAAAACATTTTAAATGTGTGAAATAGTTCAAAACAGGGTACCACGAAAGTCCGACATCACAGTCGGGACATAAATATCTACTGTCCTTTCTTTTTTTTCGGTAACTGCTCAGCTTTCTTATCAGTCAAATCGACATCCTGTCATTACAAGAATTTATACCTGTGCACTATTTAGCAACGAAAGCACCTGCGACACGATTGAAAATCTGAACACGACTAAATCTAATAAAACCGGAAATATTTGTGATTTACAAAGTACATGTAAGCAACTTAAAATAGAGTAGGCGAGCTTCTCGTACATATATTTACCGATGACGCACAGATTTTGAAATTATAAAACATATTTACGGAAGTAGCACTTTAAGCATGTGTTTTGAAGACGTATATTTACAGACGTAGCAGTTAAAGGGTTAAACATCTTCGTGGGGTAGCATTTAAAACCAGAAGACAAGTAACAGCATTCCATTGTTGAAGCATTAACAACCGTAATAAAAAGAGACTGTAAATAATAAAATAAAATTAGTTTGTGATGTATAATGAAATATTTCTGATAAATAAGTAATCAATGTTCAAAGTTGATAAATAGAGCCCAATCTGCTGCAGAGCGAATTATGTGAATTGCATATTACGATAAAAGCATAGATAGAAACTTAGTTGACTAAAAAGAAGGAACCAGATGCATAGTTATAGAATAATGATTGTTTCTGTTCTTAAATTTGAAATTATTCAGTCAAAGGAATTGTTAACAGTCAAGTATCAGCACCATTTCATAGAGCAAGAAGTAAGCTCCACATTGATATAGTCTCCGCCAATTATAATTCATTTATAATCCATTAAATAACAATAAACACTCATAGCACATTAACACTAGACATTTATTATTTTAATACTTTTCATATTCTTCAAATTATGTGGCAACTAAATATTGGAACATAGTTCGAATTTTTGTGTCCAATATGGGATGCCATTGCCCTTAAATTTTACGACTTCGTGGATTTGGTTGGGCATTGACTTAACTAAGGATCTGAACTTTTCAAGAGTGAATTCATTCTAAATTCGTTCTATTTTGGCTCTAAATTCCGGTAATCGCCATTGTGGGTTGTTCTTCAATGTGTGTTTCATTTTAAGCCATAGTATTTCAATGATATTGAGGTTAGATCTGTTGGAAGGACAAGAAAGAATATTGACGTTGTTGTCGCCAAACCAATTGTTTGTGTATATGACATGGCACCCTATCCTGCTGAAAAACTTAATTTTTGCCAACATTTAACTTCATAATATCTGGTAGTATACTGTTTTGCAATATTTGATGGTATTTCGCGGCATTTACGCTACCATTAATAAATTCAAGCCATCCTAATCTCGAAGCTGCCATGCAGTCCCAAATCAGGACTTCTCTAGGAAAATTTATGGCACGTTTTAGACAATCCTAGTGGAAAGCTTCACGTTTAATACGAATCATGCTTTTGTGGTGATCTCCAACACATATGTAGAATTTTGATTCTTCGTTAAAAATTACTGTGGACCAATCTTCTACCGACCAAGATAGTTTAGGTTTTTCCCATGCGAACCTGGTTTTCTTATGTTTTTCCATCAATTGTAGCTTTGTCTATGCATATAAGAAAACGATTTTGTTTAAAATTAAATTTTTAATTGTAATTCAACCTTATAAAACTTGAGTACACTTGAGTACTGGCGACAACATTTCCTCGACAGATTTAATCTAGTTCCATGATTTCATTCAGTCATAATTTGCTTTAACGCATATCTGCATAGTTTTATTAATATTTTCGAATAACTATCACAAACTATTTATGGATGCCTTGGACTTTTTAGGTTTTTTTATCTAGGATATTTCCCGTTTCTTCATAATGCTTTATTATATTCTGCACAGTATGTTTAGGAATATTAAGTTCATCCACCACTTTATGTATTGTTCTATTAGGCAATACTTTTTAAGCACTAATGCACAAATTTTTGAACTTGTAGAGATACTACGCAACATTTTGTTCCATAAATGCAATGATTCACTCAATATCGTAAGATAACCATTGCTGATTGATCTGATGTTTTGTCTCCACCATTTTCGCAGCCTAGTGTTCTTAGCGTGTTTCATCTGAACAGTTACTTTATACTGTCCCATTATTTAGTTGCCACATAATTTGAATATTTTTCTTGAGATCATAGAATAGGTATTTTATGTTTAGTGTTGCCGATTGGCCCCAATTGTTGTTAATTAATTAGTTACTTAGTATTAAATTTAAAAAATTATTATAAAAACAGATAAACTGTTGAATACCTGACATGTGTATTTTATTTTGACCCAATATATAGTTGTTATGGCTCATATATGGGATATCATGATACGTAGTGTTCCATATACTAGGTGTCCAAGAGATTTAGATTCGCTTATTAAACCACAAAAAAATTGTGTAATTTTGGGGGTGTTTTAAAGACATACTCAGCAGTTCAATGAATTTTTTTCATTATCAAATAATGTTGAGTAATATACTTTTTTCAATATTTGTTTATTTTATTTATGATTGTATTTTAAAATATATTAAACTGTTTAAAGGAAACACTTGAACAATTTCTAAAAGTCTGTTATTTTAAATTAATTATCAAAACAACAAAAGTTTTTATGAATCCAATATGTAGCATTGTATATAAGGCGTTTTTCATTACAATATTGTGTTGATAGTCTTTTTTCTATTGAAGATGGTCACTTAGTGGATAAAATATGTATTTATTTTAAATATTTTTATGCTAGTGAATGTAATTTGCTTTTGTTACTAATAAATATTTTAATTTTCAGCGCTTGCTGTTTATTCAGCTGTTTTTATGAGATTTGCATGGAAAGTTCAGCCACGAAATTTGTTGCTGTTTGCATGTCATTTTACTAATGAAAATGCACAACTGATACAGCTTGGACGATTTATAAATTATAATTATTTAACATCTAAAAAGGTAGAAACAGTAGCAAATTAGATCTGAATTGTATGATAAAATATGTACTTCTTGAAAATATCTGCTGAAGGTTCGTTAAATAATTTTTGACTATGAAGCTCAAAATTATTCAATTAGTATAATTAACATTTCTCATAGTAGTATGTTTTCTATGAAGCTTTGTGGCAATAATCGAAAACCAATCACAATTGCTACTACTTAGAAATGTTTACGTTACTAGAAAATATTCTACTCCATGTACTTGGTTGTCAACTTATGATTTATTCATTAAAGAGTGTGTTTAGAAGGAATTAATTAAGAATTTGTATAAAAAAACGATAAGATTTCTAACGTTATTTTTTTTCAAAAACCTGTCTGCTTGGTGTAAACGATAATAACGTCGATTCCTTATTGTTTGTAGGTGAAATTAAAAAATGTTGATGTTTTATATTTTTGGATAAATTATAAAAATATCCATGAATTAATACCATAGCAATTAAGTTTTGTAAAAAGTTGGCTCAAGTGTTACTATTTAATTTGGTCATCTTTTGTTACAAGAGTGACCTCTGTTATTTGTATTCTCTATCAATTGTTAAATGTCTGTTTGACAGTGTGTATGGAGTTACAGCACATAATATCTTCTGTGCATAAAGACTGGATATATGCTGGATCAGGCCAGTTATTACAGGAGAAATGAGCATGAAATTAATTAATTTTAATTTACCTGAAGGGGCAGAACACTGTAACAATATAAGAGTGTATCGGCTAACTGTAGTGGTGCAGGAGTGGGTTTCTATGAAAAAAGTATAAAAGTAAGTAGAAAAATTTGAAGTAAAAATAATAAAGACAAACTTAATAAATAAAAGGGCTAAAATATAAGAATTCTACTTTACATTATCACTAACCCTGATAGACTTTTCTTTGTCAAAATTGAGGGGCGCCAAACTATCCATCACAGCAATTCTTTTGATATTAATTGTATATGGAAGACGGTTTTTCCGCATAAATCTTCCTTGCTTCAGTATTCTTTATATACTACCTCTCTGATATAATTAAAGAAATTTCTCAAATAAAATGCTCTCCCAAACAATATTCCATCACCGGGATAGCTGTATATCCTTTACAAATATGTCGGTTTACCTAGTCTTTTAAATAAATTCAAATAAAATTCAATCTAAACTTAAATTCTCTTAACATAAAATAATATCAATAAAAACATAAATTTACTTTAAAAAAATCATTTCTTAACCTCAAATCTGGTCAAGCACTGCTAAAATAAATCATAAAGAAGAAACCTTAAATTATGCTGTATCACTAAACAAGGCCTAAAGAAAACATTAATTTACATCCAACAAAAATAATCCATTCAAAATTTTTTTAATTTTCCCTTATGAATCATGTGAAATTATAAATCCCAATTTGGTTGGAAAAGCACTTAATAACACAGAAAACAACTTTTCTTTTCTATTCTTTTATCATCCATTCCACAAGTACTAAATTTTTATGACATAACCAACCTAAATTTGGTATTTAAAATTGAACGAAAACAAATATGCAGTAGAGAAAAATATACAATACACCTATCCCCAGATTTACACGGTACTTGTTTTACACGTTCTCGCTTTTACACGGTTTTCCAAATAAGTTTTTTTTTGTTTTTATCGCACTCTACTAAATGCTACTGTGATTGAACACGTGCGCTGTGTACACATCTCACGGGAATCCCGAGCTTATGTGCTGACTTGCTGCACACGCACTGTGTCTGTATTTCTTCGCATAAAATTAAAGTTTATCTACGGAAAATTGTACATTGTAAAGAGGGAAAAATGCGGGAAATTTTGGAGGGAAATGATGGCAATTTACCAAATAGGTTTAATTAAAATAAAAAAATTAAAACATTTTAATTTGAAAAAAAATTAATTAAAACAGTCTAGTTATGGTTTTATTTTTTGTTCTTCTGTTTAATGTATGTACATATTGTAATTAAATAAAAAAACAGGGTTTCCGTAATATATTACATATTTTAACCTGTCAATGCATTTTATTTTTATTTCTGTGTACACCTAAAAATATTGAAAAAAATCACAACTGTTAAATAGCAAAATTATGCATTTTCTGCAAGCTTTTCGATTTATACGATTTTGACTTGAAAATTTTTAATTTTTGATTTACTCGTTTTTCTCATGAACGTATCTACCGTTTAAATCGGGGGATAGGTGTACTGTGCTACGAAACCGTCAAACGATTAATGTACGCCCTTTCCATCGCTAATCAGTCCAACCAAACAATAAGTTTCATTTTAGTATTTTCTTATTACCAAAATATATACCAATGACATTTAAACGTTACATAAAAGCTCATAATACTACTCACTTTTTAATTCCAGGATTTCTAACAACTGCCAATATTTTTCCTTTCTATATTTCCAAGATATCCAACCACAGCAACTCACATTATCCAACATACCACCAAATCCCAGTTATTGGAATGATAAACTATCGAGGTTCCCAACCCCGTTCTTTTCAAAAGGACAACCCCACAACTTGATAGTGTATTTCACTTTTTTGTGGCTTGCCACGTTATTTCCTGCAGGAAGTGCCAGTCACATTTTGAAGTTCTATTCGTTCACCTAACTTTTAATTTGTACTCATACCACCTCAACACATGGTCACGTTCGCCTTTGTATAACTACATCTTGATGTTTTCTAATTAACAGTTCGTGGATAACTGATTTCGTTTTTTCGTCGGATGCAACAACCATCATTCAATTCTCATTATAGATTTCATTCGCATGATGTAATATATTTTAATCTATGATTAATACACAGACTGTTGTCCCACAACAGTATATTACAATGTATTTATCTATGGCAATTGTATATGCAGTTTTTGTTATGTCCGATGTCTGCGTTGTCGTTGTCCTAAATTATTTCTATATGATATGATATGATTTCATTTCCAATGTTTACAGTTATAAACGTTTTGTTTACATTTTCGTGGTTTGAAATAATTTATGATCCTAAATTGAGTTCAGCATTATAAATGAACACATTGTCTGAAAAGATTAAATTATCTGCAACTTAATATTCGCGATTTTTGCTAACAAAGTGTTTGTGTTTTAAGTAATTACCACATTGTATGAATATATATGGTCTGGGGTTTACTTGGCATTAATTCAACTCCATTTAATTAAAATTTGTAAAAAGTAATTCTATATTTGGAATAATTATGATGTGGAACATGCCTATTAATATTTCCACGGTTATTTACTTCTTTGTTTTGAAAGTTCCCTAAAATGATATGATCTCGCTATGAAAATTTACTGCTATAAATATTTTGTTTACCCTTTTGGGGTTTAAAATAATTTATGAACGTAAATTAAATTTCAATATGTTTTTAACAGAAATAAAATGAAGCTTTTTGATTTTTAAGTTTATGATTTAATAGATCCAACAATTTATTGTCTGTTTAAGATTAATTTTCCTCTTTTTACCTACGGTTTCTATTTAACATAACGTCAACACGTTACAACCTTTGTAGAAATTTGTAAACACATACGTGTAAATACCAGATCTGTTACTCGACTAATCAACAACTTGTCATGTCTGTTGTAGCCCAGCAAATCTCTTGTCCCTCATCAACTGAAGATGGTATGCATGATTCACATCATTCCTTTTCTAAGGGGTGGATGGGTGCATGTATTCAAAGATAAGTGTTAATCGCATCTCCACAATGATTTGCAATTGAATTATATTATATAATAAACATTTTTATTTTAATTTGGAAATGGTACTATGTAAAAGGTACAAAGTTTGGAATTTTAAATGACATAGAAACTTATATTGATATATTAATTAGGCAATCGATGTATCGAAATTGTGTAATTTTCTTTTTGTTATGCAACATAGGATGTATGTTGATAAACAATTATCTTAATTTTATTCAAGTTAAGTGTTAGTGGTAACGTAGCGATTGTTTTTGTAGTTAGCCAGTTGGAGAAAATGGTACAGGGGATGAATTGTTAACTGTTAAATTTTGAATTGCCCAGAAGGGATGGCTATCCCATAACAAATTGAGGGCACACTGGCTAACTACAAAAACAATCTCTACGTTACCACTAACACTTAACTTGAAAAAAGTACTATTTAATGGGGGCTAGCTCATCTGGTTTATAGATGATCCTTTGGAAAAAGAGTTTTCAAGAAGATCCTAATTTGGCCGGCTTCTTGGTCGAATGGAGTTCTTTTTACAATCAATCTATATTTTTAATAAAACAAAAATACTGTGTCGTATAAATCTATTGGAATGCAATCGTTATAACAGTAGGTCTGTAAAATTTTAAAATTACATATCAAGTCACTTTCGATTAGTAATAACCTTACTATCCAATTACAGTCATTGCATCACATTTAATTAAATTAAACACTATATGCTATAATGATGGTGGGCACTTTATCATTTCATCATGTCGTATTAATAAGCTCCGTGCATAAATGCCACTAACAAAACAATAATAAAGTACATAAAAATTAGCTGCCATAACTTACAGCAGAGTCTGCTTGTGAATAAAGATTTCCATTGAGCCAAGATAATTTCCTTTCCGATGGATAATTTATTTCACCCTTTAGGTCGAATTGGAACCAATTTGCAGATATCACCATGTTTAACTCCTGTTGGCGTTTTTCAGCCCAAGAGGATTCCTCGACTACCCTATCAACGCCTTACTCTCTAATATGTTCTTGTCAGTTACTCGCGAGTAATTAATTAATTGTTTCCGTCCACTGTCTAGCTCCCGGCCTTTCGTCTGCTGCTCTTATGTTTTCAAGGGTATGCCATTGTATTATGGCCTTCATATTGAACTTACTTGTATCAACGTGAAAAATGACTATGATATTATATGCGGTTAATGTTATTGTGTGTGTTCAGCAATCCTGCAAAATGGGTATATTGTAACCTTTAAAATGGTATTTTATGTTATGTCTGATTAGATCATCTGTAACATGATATTTGTGAATTCCACTGTCATCATTTGTATTTAAGTGTTTAAAAAACTACATTGTAATGATATTACTGTTATCTAGTCTGGGGAGTTACTTTGTTTTATAATTACACTTGTTTCCCTGTAACGTTAATGTTGCTCAATTCTACAAAAAATTGTAAAAATTTCTTCTATTTTTTGGAGTAATTATGGTATGAAACATGGATATTGACAATCCCACTGTTATTTACTCCCTTAATTATTCTAAAAGCTTTCTAAAATAACATCACCATGTTATAAAAATTTACTGTTGTAATTAGTCTGTTTGCACAAACTAATTATGGTAATTACTCTTGCTTGCATCTTTGTATTCGGATTCATAACACAAAATTGAAAACTGTTTTCCTTTTTGCAGTTTTAAATAATTTATTAATGAGAGTTGCGTTCAACTATGCATTTCACAAAAATAGCATTGTGGTTTTGTAGTGTATTACCTGCGTTTCCTTTATAGAACAAAAGATTATTGAAAAGTCATGCTTAATGAACACTACTATTTATGAAATTATAATATACAGGACACATCCGTATTTATTCTGTCCGTTTAAAATAATTTTTTCCTTTCCTATTTGGTTTCCATCTAAAGTAATGCAAAGACTTTCCAAAAGACAAACAATACAGGGGTGGGGTGAAAATTTTGAAACAATTTTAGATGTTGTTTTGGAGAGGCATATGTGTAAGGTGTAATCTACACTTTCATAAAAAAAGATTACTAAAATTGTCAATTATCGAAAATTGTAGTGAATTGCAGTTTTGAATAAAATGCAATGTTTATCTATTCTAAACACATGTTTAGGTCTTTGAAAGAATGTGTATCCTTCAAGTTTTAATAGTTGATATTAACCATTGGTTTTGTTTTATAAACTATTATTTATCTGATTTTTCAAAATCGTACAATAATAATTATTACTGTACTGGTAGTTATATATAGAAACGTAATGTCTATGGTAATTCTAAGTTGATTTACAGATTAATAGTTTAGTTTATTGTGACAGTATATATGTGAGTTATTTTCAAGTGTTTGTCGATATGGATTTGTTATACAGATTCAGATTTCCTACATATATATTTGAATAATAAATTTATCGAAATATTGGTCTGCTTATCAATCTGAATAATGGATCTATATGTAGATTAAAGATAGGATTAGCAGATAATTCTATAGGATCCCATCGTTTCCATTGAAACACAAATAGAAACGATGTTTTTCAAGAAGTACATATTTTATATCTTTTTGTTGAACCTAGACCGTTTAATATATTTTGGTGATTCTTCTATAGTGCAATATTAATATACACAAATTCTGAAAGTTTATAATAATTTAAGTATATTGGTTATAAGATCTGATTTATAATAAGCCTTAGCATAAGGGTTTGAACAAAGGTAGTATCATACAAGTTGCATATGGTTAGTTTATAAAAGAATTTTCTGTATAAAACTACGTGGAGCAAAATGCAAAATTATTAATGCAGTTTAAGTATTTCATAGTCGTTTACGTAATCAATCTGAAAAGTGTAATTTTACTGTACAAGTAGGCGAATTTTTGGACGGATTCAGTAATAGTATATTGTACAACGAGCATGGAATGATGCCCATTTCTCACGAGTATGATAAATTGCAGCACGAGCTGAAAGCGAGTGCTGCAAATCATACGAGTGAGAAATGGGCATTCCATGCGTGTTGTACACTATACTTTTTCTACGACTGTAGTACGTACTTTTTAAATGTGATACCTCTTTTGTTAATATTATAAAATACATGGTAAGTATAGGAGTATACATTTCATTAATATCATAAGTTTATTATCGTTTGTGAATATACATAAATTCAAAGAAAAGTACAAATTTATCATAATAAAAGTAAATAAATTGATTTAAGTTTAGTTTTTAGATTCATTATTATTAACAATATTAAAGGTTACATTGCAATTATTAAACGTCATTGTAGAAGGTGTTTTCCCAAAAACTAAATTTTCTTGACGTTGGAAATTCTTGTCTTTGGACGGTGATGGAACATTTGATGTGCTATCAATTGAATTTTGTATCATGTTGCCTACATTCAACTTATTTGTTAAAGAATCGGCTATATAGTTTTCGGCGACTGATGTTGATTTCCAGCCACCGTGCCTTTTTAAAGATGGTATATCTTCTCCAGCATCTACAAGAATAGTGGCGGAAGATCTCCGGAAGCAATGACCAGTATATAATTCCGGATTGGGTAGTTTTAAATACGTTGCAATTTACTTTCCCATAGCACCAAATTTATTGATACCCACTTTCTGTGTGGTGCATTTTCCTTTCTGATAATTTAAGAAAAAACTAGGATCGCAAACATTTGATGGACGTAGATTCCAGTATTTTTTTGTGATTTCATAAAAATTACTCGTTATCGTAAAGCTGCGTATAATTTTTGTTTTCGTGTCGGGAACTGTAACTAATATCGCAGAACCTAATTCCGTGAAATGAGTAATCTTCATCTGATGTAATTCCTGTCTGCGGCAAGCACCCATAATTCCCATAATTAATGCAGTCTGTGACAATATAAAAATAGCTATAAACACGCATTATTCTCCTAAGTTAATATTACATACTTTTGTCAGAAGAAACTTTTGATCCTGAGCCTCAGTAATAAATTTATTTATTTCCTATGTTGTAAAAATTTTTGATTTTTTTGATTTATAACCGCTTGACTTCCGTTTGAGAAACGCTCTTAATTTTCCATACTTTGATATATCTACATTATGATGGATGGTGAGACTTGTTCTCAACATAGAATAATGCGTCCACAATGTCGGAGATTTATACTTATTAGATAATTCATTAAAGTATGCAATTAAAACATTTTCAGAATAAGATGTTGTCTTTTGATCTCTTCGCCAATCCATAAACGATTTATAAGCAGTCTCATATTTTTTTTTTGGAAATTTCCGGTAATAAATTTAATGTAGTTGCATTTGCAGCTTCCACAATATTTGGAGGCGTCGGTTCTAGTTCGCTTTCACTATTACTAGCCATTTTATAAAGACTTTGCAAATACTTTAAGATTTTAAACGCTTTCACAGTATGAAATTATTTATTTGACATTTGTTGGTTTATTATTTGTTTCATAGCCCACCTTTGAAAACTCGGCCGTCATTGGAAATAAGATGCAAGTGCAGGGCTACTTGATTAATAGAAATATAAGCGCAACCGTGCAAATTGAACATTCCCGCACTGGTTGCTTAGCAACTTGCCTAGCAACGAGTGCGGGAATAAAAACCTGTATAGAATGTAGTAGATTTCTCTATCAAAAACACACCTAAAATAGGCTCATTCCAAAACAGTCATAGAAAAAGTATTTTACATATATTTCAGCTTTATGTATTTTTTGCTTGTCATAAAATAAAAGCGTTAACTTAGGCTGCTAGTCTTGAATACATATGCTTTTGGAACGAGAGAACTAATTATTTTATTCATCACAAAACTGTGTCATATTTTAACCTAGGCAGACTAACCCCAGGCCTTGTAAAGCAATTTTAATGACCTATATAGTTACGGAATATAGATCTTTACTGGTATGTGGTTTATTCACAAACTAAACTGCCCTGCAGCTTCACACATTAACCTAGCATTCAAAGCTATCAACATATCAGCATATGATGTATTTGTACACTCGTATTTACATACTGACATACACACGACTGGATACATGTATATGCTATTAAATAAAAAGTAACATCAAACATAAAAATATAGACATCAGCTACCTTAAAACTAGAGCGCTAGAACAACTTTGGTTTGATGTCTACATAAAAAAGAGTAGCATTGCGGTTGCTGTATTATATCGCACGCCTTTAACCCTTTCAGTTGTTTTGAAAAATTAGAAGAGGTATTTTCTAATGTGTATATCGAATATGATTATAATATTCTTATGGATGAGATAAATGTGGATTTTTTGGTAGAAAATTATCAATCAAATTGGTTTAAGTCGTTACTTAATACGTTCGGTTTGGATCAAAATATGAATCAGCAAATAAGAATTATTGTGAAAACGTTGACTTTAATATATATTATTTGTTTAAGCGGTAACATGCAAATCGTAGCAAGATTCCTATGACATGCTTGATATGTCCGACCATAGATTGATTTATTGTACAGTTAATTTGAAAGTGGACACTGAACCACAGATAATAGTTTTTAAAAGAAATTTTAAATATTTTAACTACATTAAATTTGTGAAAGATGCTGCTAAAATTTAATAGAATTTGGGATTAACTCTAAGGGACATCAAGGAAAGTGTTAAACTGTTGATTAAAAATATAATTACTTTATTTGATCAGCTTGCTCTATTGCATTTTTTTAGCCCGAGGAAATGGAAAATTTTTGGATATATATTAAACAATGCTAAATTGACGATAAAATTAAAAATAAATCATTCAAAAAATATTTTAAAACTAAACAACTGGAAGATTTTAAACATTATAGGTATTTTAAAAATTTCGTAACGCAAGTTATTAGAAACAAAAAACACATATTATAAGTTGTGTTTGGAATTACTTGGCAAGGAACCTTAGCGATTGTGGAAGTTTTTTTCAAATAACAAGATTGTACAACATACCAAAATATAAAATCGATATAGAATTGTGTAATATTGATCTATAAGCTCACAGAAGCAAACATGAGACCGAATATATGTGAACTAACACGTGTTTCAAGAAACCGATCGGGTTGAATGTACATTATGTGACAGAAGTTAATTTTTTTCCAGTGGTGGAATAAATTAATTAAAGCGATGGTTAAAAATACCAAGATTTGTAATGGACAGTAATGTACTTTCTGCATGTAATACACAATTAATTAATGGAGTGCAATGTTTTGTTCATAACCACTAATTTACACCAAATTTACCCAAATTGCTAAAACAACAAAACCTAAAAACATCATATCTGATCAGCATCACGTACTTCGGATTCAACCAATCGTATTAAATTATGCAGGTGTTCAAAATGAACTTGTGGTAGAGGTTTTGTTAGTCTGCCGCCTGTTGTTTGTCGCATATTCAATGCCAAAAGCAGCATTTTGATGTTGATGGTATATATAATGGTAACATATGTCAATATGTTTTGAGCCCTTACGATATTCCAGATTTTGAACCAATCGGATAGTGCCTACATTATCAATATGAAGAGTCAATGCGATTTTGTTCAGCAATTGAGTCATCCAAACATACTCCGTAACTGCTGTGCTTGCTGTCATGTACTTAGTTGCAGTTGTTGATAAAGTGACTGATTGTCACGTTTGCAAATCCAGTTGGTAGCTCCACCACTATACTTAGTTAAAACTCCAGATACCGATCGTCGCATCTCTATGTCATTTGCATAATTAGTATCGTAAAATGTTTTCAAAAATTTGGATTCAGCATTAGTTCGATAGGAAATACCCCATTTTATTTAGAGCTTCCTTTGACGTATTTCAGAGTTTGTTTAACCATTTTCAATGTTTCTTTTTGCCCTTTTCAAGATATTGACTAGCAAATCCCGCAGTAAATGTGATATCCTAGCGCGTAGCAATAGCCAAGTGCATAATGCTTCCAGCAGCCTCTCAATACAGTATATTAACCATATCTTTCTCTTCTACTTCCCTTGGTATAGGAACTGAATTTACCTTGATTATGTTAAAACATTTTTTGATTAATAAAAATGTTGTTATCGCCCAGTCATTTAATTCGTATATTTAAATAAGAGTCTACCATATCTGTAGTTATTTGAAATTTAGTGGGTGAGCACTTTATGAAATCTTTTAGTACTAATCCATCTGATGGCAGCGATTCATCTATCAACTTACAGCGCCAACAAAAGTCTTTTGGTTTTCGAAACGTTAAAATATAAAAACAGATCAGCTGTACTCGCTCGAAGACCAAATAATTCTAAGTACTCACGTAGTTGTTTGTTCCAGCATCTCGGCAATTGTTTGAAACCACAGTCCCCTGAAAATGGTATACCCGGTCGGTATTATCTTCGTATTCTTCAGGCTGCTGCATATAAATTTCTTCCTCTAAATTGCCTTACAAGAAGACTGTTTTGTTTTAACATACAATTTCATTTAGTGCAATTTTTGTTAGCTGCAAGACTTATGACCACTTGTATGGTATCATAACATACAACTGGACTAAACGTTTCAAAATAATCAATACTGTTGCACTGAGAAACATCGCAACTACTAAGTGATTTTTGTAACATTGAACGTTACTATTTTTATTTCTTTGAACTCTATACACTCCATACACTAGTCTCTACTTCCCGTTTCATTTAACTAAGCCATGTCGTCGCCCATTGCAGCCTTCCACTGCTCGGCCTGTTTCGAACTTATTGCACCATTGTAGCTTTCAAGTTTATAAATTTTTGCCGCTGTTGCTTTAATTAAGTGTTTTGGCTGATTAATCAACTAGGGATCATGTAGATAGTGATGACTATGGTTTACCTCAGCGTCATGATTATCTTTGTCATTGTTATCACTCAATTTGACTTTTGAATTCCGAAGAATAATCATTGATTTATTTACATATTCTGGTTCAAAAACAACTTCGCAACTATGTTTTACTATATTAGTTCCGTATATTCACACTTGGTAACTATCACTTATCTGAATACTCGACAAGTACAGCCTTTTGACCCTTTGCATCCTATTTCTTCCGGTTTTGGTCAGGAACGTAAATGTAACAATCAGTACCAAAAATATGCAAATTATCAATACGTGCCTTTTTTTCCAATAAAGACTTCATATGGAGATCTGTTACTAACGGGATGTGGGTCCATACAATCCAAAATATAAACTGCTGCATTAACTGTCTTGCCCCACAACGATTTAGGCAAGTCTTTTGCTAGTAGTATTGTAGGCGCTAATTCAACAACTGTTCGATTCATGCGCTCAGCACATCTGCTTTGTTCTGGTGTATAGGGATTTGATGTTACAAATTTATAAAACTATTTACAAAAAAACCTTTTACTTTAAAATTATCAAACTGCAGACAGACAATAACTCTGCTGAAAACGTTAGTAAGTGTCATTGAAACAAATGAAATATTTTGAACAAAAACTGACATTTTTCATAGGTCCACACAGGTCCACGTGAATTATTTCGCCAACAGCAGTTACCCATTGCATCCGCTATTTAAGGATTAATCGATGCTGCTTTTCATCAATGCATGCTCCATAAAATTCTTCATTGGCTTTAACATGTATGCCATATCTATCAAGAACCTTCTTAACGTGTCATTTATTTTTTATGTGCGAGTTGTTCGTGTTAAATTTGTACTTATCATGTTCTGTCAAGTTAACTTCATTTAGATTCATTAAGCTTATTTTAACGAGCATTTAAAAGATTACCGGAGCTTAAAATTATTTTACGCATTATACTGTCATGAATAAAGATCAATTGGCTTTTTGTGGATTTTGCACGTGCATTTTCCTGCATATATTAGCTCCCGTGAAATTGTAGTGAAGCAAAGTTCACAAGAGTTTCTTAAATTTTTTTTATCAAAGTGTTGCCAAACTCCTCTTCAGTTGTGTTGCGAATTTTTCTATGTACATTTGCGACGAATTGCTCTACAGAGTGATCTTTTTCGGCAGTGAAGCATATTAAGTTATATTTGCGTTCAACTATGAATGACCGTAAACTCAATTTTATACATAGAATGCAAAATTCTGGACGACATAAATTACGACCATATTATCGATACCTTTGCTGCAAAAAAAGGCATACCGCAAGCGCAAGTACCTCTAATTTAACATAACCAAATTTTGGTGAATTTTGTGCAGTGGTTTCTTTTATTTTCTTATTTTGTTTAAAAAGTAAATACTAGATTTTGTGTCATTTTTGTTACATTTAAACAATAAATATTTAACTGCTATTATTTTTAAATGTTTTAAGAAAATAAAATTCGCACTGTACTGGCAACTAGGATGGCGTACAGTACTTGTCTTTAGGACGTCTTCCGAGTTAAATCTGGACCTGTCATCAAAGGTACAGTATTGCCCGAAATAAACAGTACTGAAATTGTAATTGTTTTGTATATTTAAAAAATACATATTATTGACACTTTATTATATGTTCTAAATGTGCACCTCCTCGTTCGAGACAGACTTCATAACGATGTTCTAAGTTTCTGGTCATGTTATTGAATAAGGGTTGTCTCAGGGCTGCGAAGAAGACTCTAACGGCATCCTTTAATTCATCGATGGTTTGTGGTGCCCGTTTGAAAACGGCATTTTTAGCCATGCCCCAAATGTATGCGTCTGGAGCTGTGAGGTCTGGAGAATGTGAAGGATAAGGGAAGTCAGTAAATCGTGATATGAATTTGCTTGGAAAATGTTCTTGAAGAAATTGACGAATTGCGGCAGCAGTATGGCAAGTTGCCCGTCCTGCTGAAAAATTGGTTTCAAATGCCAAGTTACGTGCACGACAGAATTGACGTAGATCAGGGATAAATCGTGTTAAAATTTGTCTGTACCTCTGTTGATTAAGTGTGACTTGCCTACCATTCTCTTCGATAAATGCGGACCAATGATTCCGTGTCCGAAACAGCACACCAGACACTCACTTTTTCACTATGTAAAGGAACCTCTTGAACCTCATCGGGTCTGGCAAAGCCCAGAAATCGATTTGTGCGACGATTCACATAGCCTGACAAGTGAAAATGTGCTTCGCCTGAAAACCAAACATTTTCAAAAATTCAGGATTTTCATACTGTAACGCGAGAATTCTGGCGCAATATTCCACTCTACTGCGATAATCCTGAGGATGTAGTTGTTGATGTACCTGAATCACATACGAAAATGTACCCAGCTCCTTCAGGATTCTTTGAAAGGAAGTTCTTTTAAATCAAGTTGTAACGCTGTCCTTGCCTGGCTGACTTTCGGATTTTCTAAGATTTGCTCAAAACACGTTCATGGTTATTGTTGTTGTTAACTGTCCTGGGACGCCCGAGTTTCCTTTTCGTTGGCACAATACACTACCTGTATTTCTAAACTTTTCAATAACCTTCAAAATTACAGCATTACTTGGAGAACGTTTATTAAACCTTTGTGTGAATTGATCAGACACGTATAGCAAACTTGCACCATTACGTCGGCCGATTCCGTATGAACGGAAATAATGCTCTACCAGAAACACTTTCTCCTCTGTACTTAACACCATTTTTAACAATTAGGCCCTACTAATTACTTGTTTGAGGTTTACTTGACAGGTCTATACTAGCTAACTTGAGTGTGACAGCGCACGCATAAAAACACCGCCAACTTAGTTTCAGTACTGTTTATTTCGGGCAATACTGTACTATGATTGGCACAAAAAATTGATTTGGAAGGTTGTATTTTTATGAAAGTAGTAAAATGTTTAATTATTGTTATACACGTTTTGTTACAATCTGACGATAGTTTACTGTTTTTATTATGATTTTTATTATTCATACTGTAATCTTATCAAATATGCTCCTTTTAATTTTTATAAAATCAAAAATACTAAATAAAAAGTTGCTTTTAAAATGAGGATATTTGACAGCGTTGTGTTTCTAAGTAACTAGTTTTTGTATTTTTGATAATTGAGTAAATTATCGGATACATATTCAGTTATGTTATACCGTGAAATCTCTATTAACAGATATCTCTACAAAGGGGACATTTGGTCAAAGATTTAATTTTTTGCGAACCTTTTTGTTTTTGAAGTTATGCGAGTTTATCTTGTTTGTGCCTAGCCTTGATTACAATGTTAATCACTACAATAATGTGCATAAATACGTAAATAAAAACCAGTTCTTCACAACGCCATTAAATTAGATAAAGAGTTTATTGTTCATCAGTCTCAGTTGAAGTTGGCACTGTAACTTGTTGACAGTTATGGCTACAAAAAGTAAAAGAAAAACACTTATATTAAGAGAAAAAAATAAATGTTATTGAATGCTACAGTTCAAAATCACAAACTTGTCAAACTGCAATTAAAATTTTTTTCAAATAAATAGTAGAGTACAAACCATTGGTTTGGCCATACGGTATATTATTGGCCCTTGTTGATTCTACAGGTTTTTGCACATCAACGACTCCCCATTCTGCTTGACTTAAAAATGATGTGGAGGTGAGAGGATTCAGAAAATTACTTATAAAGACAGTTCAACTGTTCAAGTGTGTATGAAACAAGTTAAAAGCCTTGAGGTTTGTGAATAATAAGGTGTTTACACAGACTTTTTATACATTATATTGCTATTTACGGCTTTACAAACCAGGTTTCAAAACAGCTGAGTGGTTTTGTATAGGAGAGTGAGTACAAAATGTTGAACTTAGCCTTACAATTTAACCAAACCTGAAAATAACAAACTGCATGTTGTTTTCCATATGGAGCCAAGGACTTCTTAAAAATTCGAAAATCTATATAAATTTACAAATTCTTTTTTTTTTTTCTATTGCCTGTATACGTCTATTTTATTTCGAAAAGCATTTCTTTATATAGCAAAAAAAAATTGTTACAACGCGGCATCATTAACACTGACTGTAACGTGAGTAATTAAAATATTTAGTTATTATGATAAGCTATAATGGTTAAAAGGCATAAAAGGAATGCAATCATTAAGAATGAACAAAATATGACTATACTTAAAATGTGTTTTGACAAAACCCAGAACAGTAAAATAATTTACAAAGTTATTAATATATGAATCACTCAGCAGTTAATTTTTTTTGTAATTCTTAACTTGTGTTCACTAATGTAATAATAGAAAGAACTGACTGGGTTGTACACGATAACAATATATCGATACTTTTGGTTAGTAATAGCAGATCCTGTTATTTAATATTGACTCGCCATACTCTGGAGATACTAAAAAGAAACAATGGATCGAATAGTTAAATTGTTTTAAGGATTCTGTCCTAGAAATAACCTTCACTTGCATATTGCTCCATGTGATATACGATTGTTCATTTATAAAAACTAGGGTAGTTTGTTCTTCCAGTGTATTTATACTTTGAATGTATAAAGGTGATTTTAAACAAAGACTAAATACTACCAAATAAATTAATGCTCAAAAATGTTATATTATTAATTATAAAACAGAAAAGATGTTGTAGAATGTCTGTTTATGTATAAATAATCTTGTTTATTATTAAACTTTTTTGGTTAATGTCTTTTATTCATTTGTTTTATCAGCACATACATTTAAGCAAAAACTACTTTTTAGTATTAGTAGATATCAAGGATTCTGTTTTATTCTTTTGTTGTGAAGTAATAACTTTGAAAAGCAATGTGATATGTTCAATATTTGCCCAGTAGTGCTTTAAATGTATTGTATCGCTTATCGGTTTGTGACCAGAATAATGACATTAAAACGCAGGCAAAGGGTTTGAACACAAAATATAATTGATGGGTATCCTGTGGTGTGACATCTTCAAATAAAGATGATTGACAGGTTCTGCGGCGCGAGATCACTTGATTGACATGTATAAGGCTTTGACATTTAAGGGTTATTTAGATTACAATGAAAAATCTTGGAATATGATTTGCATATTCTGGGTTGTGTAGCGTTCCTTTGAAATGTTTGTAATCAGATTTTAAGTTAATAGTTTCTGTATTAGTAAATCTAACCAATAGAATTAGGCAATTTCCTTTAAGAATGTAATTTTTAGGTTACAACAATTTTGATCTACGGTAAAATCATTTGGATCATATACGGTTCATATCCAAAGGTTGTCAAATTTAGTATGTGAGTTTTAAGGTTACAGATGATGTAATTGTAATTTGTTCTAAATTATTAGTTTCATGATTCATTTGTTTTGATTAATAATGTATTACGTTGCCGCCCCACTGATCAGCTGAGCATGAAGACTTCAGAGGCAGATTTGAGCTAATTCAAATAAATAGTCTCAGTTTCTGGTTGAGTTAAGATATCCGTATTATAGATACAGATTAGATAGGGGAAAAAATGATAAACTATTTTCATTTTGCAATCTTAATTATCTATCTGAAGTTTGCCAAGGATGTCTCAAATTATTTTAGAAAGGGAAGGTTCATTTTTTTAGAACGCAATGCGCAACAGCCAAACAATCAACATGCAACTTTAATAGGTCAGCTATCTTTGACAAAAAAGGTTTCGAACAAGGCTGAAAGTAGTCAAACCATACCTTAAAGTTAGTTATTTTCAATTTTAGGGGCACATTAGTTCCCAGATTCACAACTTTAGGAATCTTACGGTATCCACCTCAATGACAGTCGATTCAGGTATTTATGAATCTATCTGAAACTAAACCCATAAAATTTGTAAGATAACATTTTTTCATTCATTGCATGAACTAATAAAATGTGCTTAAAGTACATCTGTATGATTAGGTTGTGAACTTAGTTAAGTAAATTTGTGATGTTTGATTTTTAATATTCGCTTAAAGGATGTCTATCAAATAATTGTAAGTAACACGTGTGCGTATGTGGTACTATTGAATACACAATAGTGTAAAATAATGTAATGACATGTTTATATTTGTTTTTTTCCTCAGGGTACATATGTGACATAAATTACTGTCGATATAAATGACTCTCTGTTGATGCAAATTACTGCAGTGATCATATAAATTAGTAAATGGGGCATGGATATTCAATTGTAGTGCGTCCATAATTAGTAATTAAGAAGATAGCATCGTATTTTTAGAATATAATGCTTGTACTGTTAGCGATTAGCTGAAAGTAAATAATTGTCAGAGCTTTTGTAAATTTTATTGTAGCTGCGAGTTGTTGGAAAGATTTGTATATTCAGGTTGAAAATAAAGAAGTTGTTATTGCAAATAGAGTTTCGTTACATTATACATAGCAAAGATTTAAAAATTATTAAAAGGTATATCTGAACAAAATGATTGTTTGGAATATGTTTGTGTATTTGGATTTGTAATTATGAATTTGTAGATCTGGAATGATTTAGCTGGTTTAATCGAACAATTGAAAATTGCCTTCGATGCGTAGTTAGCTGCACGTGTATTCATTGAAATGGAAACTCTTGGGACCAACGTAATAAGAAACTCGAAACTTGCTTGTTTTAAGATTTGAAATGTAAAGAATAATTCAACATAGAATACATTTATTGTTACTGAGTATAACTGAACCTTATACGTAATTTAAAGAGTTAAGTTATGTATATTAGAAAAAATAGGGATGAGCTGACCCCTCAAACATCTTAAACGCGAAATGAATATGAAAACGAAGTATGCAACAATGCATCAGTGCTTTGTGCCACAAAAATAGTTCCCAACGCAACCACGAAGTAACTTCACATTGTAGTAGTTCTATTAAATCCTCAACAATATCTTTGGACTCGTTACCAAAATTTCTTGAACATGCTGTAAACTTGTAGCAAGTGAATCGTTTATTTATACATCTCAACTGCGAATTTTTAAAATGGGGTATAATGAAATTAATGAATAATGTGAATTTTCAAATTTAAATATTTTCAACGTTTCACGTTCTATGATAAAATTGTAAGTTGCTGAACAGTTTTTAATGTTCCAAAAACTATTTTCGTATGGACAATTCATTCCTAACATGTTTTTTAAGTTCAATTAGTCTTCCCCATACAAAGTTAATGGTAGAATCGGGGTATTCCAACATATGCTTTGTAGGTTTTTATTTAAAGTCTATAAACCATATCTTTCTGGAGTTATATAGAGAAAACATTGACACAAGTATGGTGCTCTCTTGTTTTTAATTATTAATTCCTTTGATAGGACTAGGTAGCCTGTACTTAATTACAGGACAGGAAATTGCACGAAAACCACCGTTGTATTAAAACAATATTAGATAGCATTACTAATTTTGGTATACACATAGGAAATGCTCTGAATTTCAGTTGAAATTGGAAATAATATGCATAAATTTTACTGTATAGAGTCCATAAGATGATAATTTCCTTATTCTATTATACCCGTCAGCCTTAAAACTGTATGTAAACTTTGCACTTGCACTGCATTGTTTGAATTTATTGAATGTAATTAATGGAAATTGGATTTCAAATTGTTAGAGCATATTCAACAGAACATTCTACACGAACAACTGACTCCACTCCGGTTCGACGGCTCTCTAGAGTAGAATGGACCGTCTAAGTTACCAAAGCACACCCTTTGCGAATTTTAAACTAAACATAGGCTATATATGGACAGAGATGTCTTGTAAAATTTTGTAATTAGAAAAATGTTGACAGAAATTGTCAACGTAACTGAAAATGTAGTATAACATTTTTTGAAAACTTCCAACTTTTGGTTTAGCGTTATCACTGAATGTGGACTGTATTTTTTTGTCTTTGTCATGTTATGCTTCAATTGGCTTTACAATTATTTGTGTTAATAATTAATTGTAGAAGATTCTTTTTGTATAATTAATCTAGGAATTTTTAGAATAATTTTTTATTATGTATTTCATTTCATGAAAAGTAAAATTTACTGAGACCTACCGTTTAATTTATTTCCAACCTTTATGTTATATGCTATATATCTAGAGGTCAAATAGAATAAGAGCATGTATGAAAAAGAAGAAAATTTATCTAAAACGAACCAAATAAATACAGATGTACCCTGTAGATTATCATTTCATGTATATTAATGTTATTTAAGCAAGACATTTTAGTTGTATAAGTGGTAATAAACTCAAACTACGAAATTGGAAAGTTATTTATGGTAAAATTCATAGTTGAAGGTAACTCGGGTCAATACATTATATCCAAAAAGGAGAACAGTTTTCAATATTGTGAAGTCGAATACAAAGATGTAAATATGAGCAATTATCCGAGTTAGTGGGTAAACAGAAGTTATTTATGGTAAAATACATAGTTGAAGGTAACTTGGGTCAATACATTATCTCCAAAAATTCCACAAAGAAAAACAGTTTTAGCTATTATCCGAGCTAGTGGGTAAACAGAATAATTATAACAGAAAATGTTCATAGCGTTGTAATGTCATTTTAAGAAAGCTTTCAGAATAATTAAAGAAGTTAACAGTGAGATTATTAATATGCATGTTCCATACCATAATTATGCGAAATATAGGAGAGCCTATTTAAAATTTGTAGTAGAATTGAGAAAAACTAATGTTAAATAAAAAGTGTAATTATAATACAAAGTAACACCTAGACAATCTACTAATAATATGTGTACAAGGTAGTTAATACTACGCATGCTTATTTAGTAAAACAAAAATATTAGGTTACACATAGTCTCGACTGAAATATAAAATGCAATGTAAAAATCTTTTGAATGTATCGATTCAGGCTGTTGAAGGCATGAGATAGCAGTGGGCACGTGACCTTAATATGAGGAAACCATGAGCCCATGCATTTTTCACATGGTTTCACAGAAGCTCAGGAATACGACACGACATAACCCTCTCTGAACGTATGAAGTGTAGGGAAAATGACAAATGCTAAACAGAGGACAGAAAATAAAAAATTAATTACTCACAAACCAGAACCAAGAAAATGTGTGGAAGGTTATTAGTGATATGGGAAATCTACGAACCCCATGGGCTAGGAGTTTAGTTATTGGATGTTTAGCGTGGTGATATCAGCAGATAATCGACAAGAACCTGATACTGAAATTAGACAGTTTGGCTTCAAACCAACTTTCTTGGAAATGAGATAATTTTTTCTCAACGTGAACTTGAACCTGGCATATGGAAATCCTTATGAAAAC
This sequence comes from Platerodrilus igneus, assembly GCA_036346225.1. Taxonomy (NCBI): domain Eukaryota; kingdom Metazoa; phylum Arthropoda; class Insecta; order Coleoptera; family Lycidae; genus Platerodrilus; species Platerodrilus igneus. Next base: position 13,058,645 of record JARFIW010001380.1, read on the forward strand.
CGCCATTGAACTGTAAATTTATTTGCTATATGAATTGTTTTTATTGTTTTGTTGGTGGCATTTGTGCTTGATGCTTGTTTAATTAAATATGAGGAAATTAGAAAACGTCCACCATCAGTCTAAAATTTTAGATGTATAAAATCTGAAGATTGTAAGTTTAATTAATAGACTGAAGGACGTGCTTATAAATTATTATCATAAGATCGTAATGTTAAGACTAATTAAAGGGGAATTCATTTCTGTAACTTCACTATTCTGTGTATGCTTCTATTTATAAGAAAACGTTTGACTTTTGTAATTGAACACATTAGTGATATCTTACGTCATCATTTTTTATTTTGTGCAGACCAGGAACACACCCTAAACTTAGATAAATACAAAAGCGTAATGAATTCAGAAAACCACTGTAGTAAAAGAATAAAAATTAAGTCAGTTTATACAAAATTAAACAAAAAGAACAACTCATTATGAAACGAAATATTTTTAACTGCATGTTATCCGACTTTAAGTTACTACATAAAGCAACTTTATGATATTTATTATGAAGCTGGTTGCAAGGTATAAAAATTTTCATTTAAAACAAAAACGTAAATTTCAAGGGTTGTTACATTATAATAAAGAATAATAACCAACGGCAATAAAGATTATTAAAACAAAATTTAATAAAGAACTGTTTTTTATTTTCTAAATAATAGCAGTAAACCAGCATATGAATTTCAGCATGGCAGTCTTAAAATCACACAACAGTTTTCTATATAAATATAACACTAACATAAATAAATACACATCATAACCATAGCTTTGACTTTTGTAACAACTATCAATTATGACAATCGCTGTTGTTATTTATATTATTTACATATAGCTACAAGAGTTTTTAAATATATTTATATATTAATTTACACTATAATACAAATAATTTCTAATTTTAAAATAATTTATTGTTTTAATCAATAATACGGGACATATCCATAAAGTACACTGACATAAAAGCACAAATTCAAACATGATCCTTATATAAATATTAACCACTCTATGGATAGCCAAGTAAATATCACAATTATCGTAACAATGTAGCACCAATATTTCAAATTAGTATACTATCTATAAGCTATACAAACAATTTATCGATTAGATCTTATCAAATCTTGCCAGATAAATATAACATATTTCACTTGTTACTTATTTTTATAGTCCAGTGAATAGCTGGGGAGTTGTAACTTCATAATTGAGTATATGATAAAATATCTACCAGGATTGCAAATTGCTTTTGTAAATTCGCTGTAAATTTATTTAATAATTCACTGGTATAATTAGCTCTAGTATATATAAAATATTTGCAATTAGAAAAATATGCAGTATCTTGTTGAGAGCAAACAAAAATGCTAAAGTGAAAGTATTCATAAATTGCCGTAATACACCATTCATACAAAAAATTACTATGTATATTTAATAAACCAACACACATCACAGGAAATTATTTTTTATAAGTATACACGGTTACTAATAATTCAATATTCACCATGGGGATCTTGAAAACTATAGAAGACACATGTTCGGTTAGATTAGACAAAAGTTACGCTATTTAGAAGCCTTTTAGAATCTGCTAAAAAAGTATGAATATTGTAAGTGGTTTTCAGAATACAGGGTGAAAATTAATATACTGCATTATCGTTTATGTTTAACTTCTTTAATTTTCAAAGGAACTTAATAAAAATGGGCATGGGTACATAAGTCGATATGACCTTTCCACTGAAGATGTTAAAATTTTTCTAGACCTACTATGTTGCGCATGCCTGAAGTCAACTTTTGTTTTTCTTATTGAATATTTGTATCGTTAGTTAGCTTGAAAAATTACGATTTCAATGATACCCCACTTCGTGTTTTATTTCGACAAAAAGTACATTTATTTAAAAAACTGCTCTTTTCATCATTGTTGCCATGGAAAGTCAGTTTTGACAGATTGACAAGTTTTATTGTCGTCGTTGTGAGATTTTTAGTTTAGTTGTTTTAAATTCTATAATTTAAATAATTGCTTTAACAATGGCAAAATTCTTATTATTTGAAAAAAAAAGGGATTTATACGATGTATAAATTCGTAATTATCGGAACTCAGTTCTTGCTTCTGAACAATATCAACTATTGTATCTGGAAAGGCGTCAACCACACAGAACAATTTTTAAAAGATTGGAAAGAAGTCTCATAAATAACGGTGGATTTTTGGAAAAGCGATAAATACAATGCACAACATGGAATAAACAATACCATAAATGTCTAGGCCCAAGATCACGCTAATCCTAATTCATCGACTAATCCAATATCCAATGAATGTGGAATTAGTCAACAAAGTGCATCCAACATATTAAGAAAAAATAAATTTCACTCTTACATATACTAGGTCGTTCAAAAATTAAAGCAAGAAAATGCTCAACATAGGTTAAATTTCTGCCATTGGTTTTCTACGAAACTGAAGAAAATCCTGAGTTTGATCAAAATTTACTGTTTATGGATGAGTGAGTATGAGTTTACGAATAATGGATTGTTTAACCATAGGAATTTTCATTCTTGGAGTAATGAAAATCCTCATCTTACTTTTGATTCACGAAACCAAACACGAATTAGTGTGCATGTATGGTATGATTTACTAAACAACAAAATTTTGGAACCATATTTTTTAAACAGGACCCTTAGTGGTGAATTTTATTTACGGTTTCTAGAAATGATTTAGAAAACATGAGAGACACGCCTCCTTTACTTTATCTGCAAAAATTGTGGCTACAAGCAGGATGGTGCGCCAACACACAACACTGCAGCTGTATCAGAATATTTAAATAGGTGATTTGGTGAGCAGTGGATTGGAAATAAAGGGTTCTATTCACTGGCCTGAAATGTCATCCGATCGAAATCACTTGTTTACTTGTTTTGGGAAATACGTTAAAGATCAAGTTTATAGTCGTAGATACAATAATGTAGAGAAATGCAAGAAAGTATTGTTTTAGTACCATTAGACATTATAGCTAGGGCTACTCGCGATATTTATGTACTAATATTAAAATGTACTGCTAATAATGGATTTAATTTTGAACATTTAGACTTTTATGAATAGTGAATTTATTAATATTTTTAGTTTAAGTTTTAACTGTTAGGTATTTTGTTTATTTTAAAAACTATAATAAATTAGTATTTTCATTCATTTAACAAGTTATGTGATTTACTTAAAAAACTTCAAAAATAAATACATAATTTGAAGCCAATCTGTCATAACTAGCCTTATTTAAAAAGAAAACAATCAAACCATGGCAATTTTATTTTGTACTAAATAGCAAACCGACCAAACGAGCGAATTTAAGTTTTTTGAATAAATTGTAGTTTTTGTCAAAATAAAAGTGTGTGGTATATCATTGAAATCATAATTTTCTACGCTAACTAGTGGTCAAAATTCAATGTCGACCATAAGGACAACAAAAGTTGACTTCGGGGACGTGCAACATAGTAGGTCTAGAAATTTTTAACAACTTCGGTGGAAACCTCATATCGACTTATGTACCCATAACCCAATTTTATTAAGTTCCGTAGGAAATTAAAGAAGTTATTAAACATGAAGGAAAATGCAGTATTTTAGTTTTCACCCTTCTGGAAACCACTTAAAATATTTATAGTTCCTTTGCAGATTCTAAAAGGCAACTAAATAACACAACTTTTGTCTAATCTAACCGAAAATGTATCTTGTATAGTTTTCAAGATCCCCATGGTGAGCATTAAATGAGTAATCCAGTATAGCTTTTCTTAAGAGTAATAATTTTGTGTTCTAAGGAACAATTTGTTTTAACGTTAGGGTATACTATAGCTAACGATTAGATAAAGTATGCATATCACAGATAGAACCTTAAAAACCAGAAAACAAATATCGATTTTGGATTACTATATAATAACAATATAAATTAACAAATTATTATTTGAGGTTTATAAACAAAATAAAAACCTTCACTGTTAGCATAATGTCACGAACAGGTAAATAGTGCATATGTATCAACTGCTGATTAGTGCACAAGGACCAGTAAGTAGCTGCAAAACAATTACTTGTTTTGAAGCAGAGACATGTTTTATAATCTAATACTGTATCATATTCTAAAGTTAACAGAAATTATATACAGAAATAACATAACATTTTATACTCACATTCGCTCATACTAGACAGTGTAAAATAAGATAATTCTCATTACTTCGAAATTTCTTGTGCAGTAATTAACATATACCGACACTACGAATAAACTTTTATTGTATTTGTATTAATAATTGAATGTGTTCACGAGTGAGATGGCATCAATCAGTCTTAATTTTAAAAACTGCATAAGAAAAGAAAAATTAATTTTAAAAGGGTAGAATAAATAATGTGTACCCAATATAGTATGATTTCGCGAATAGTAGTGTTCATTAAGCATGACTTTTCAATAATTTTTAGTTCTATAAATGCAATTCAGGCAATAAAGATAAACTACAAAACCATAGTTATATGTTTTTATGTAATACATAATTGAAGGTAATTCAGATCAATAATTTATTTCAAAACCACAAAAAAGAAAACATTTCAATATTACGTGTACAAATTCGAATACTAAGATGCATGCATGAGCAATTACTGCAGTTAGGTTCTGTAAACAAATTGAAATAGTAATTTTTTAATGCAGTCGTGTTATTTTAACGAATCTTTTGGAATAATTAACGGAGTAAACAACCATCAATTTACATGTTTTAGTTGATAATTACCCTAAAAAAAATGTTTTTTACAATTCTTAGTAGAATTGAGCAAATTTAAGGTTATGCGGAAAACTGTGATTACAATACAAAGTAAACCCCAGGCAAGATAACAGTAATATTATTGCAGTATAGCATAATTAGATACAGATGATGATTTAGTGTTACAGACTATCTATCCAGACATATCATACAATACAAAGTTGAAAGTTTACGACATACTCATTTGCAGGATTGCAAAATACATACAATAGCATTAATCATGTGCAAGATCATACAGAGCCACAATTTTCATGTGATACAAGTAAGCTGAATAGGAGGACCATAATACAATGACTTTCCCCTCAAAAGCATGTAAAGTGGCAGGAAAGAACTAAAGCTAGAAACTCGATGGAAACAATTAATTACAATATCCACAAACCAAAGACAAAACATATGCGAGGGTGACCGTTGAAAAGGCAGTCATGTACACCCCTTTGGGTAAGGGAAGTTAAATGTGGCGATATCGACGGATCTTTGACAGAACCTGATGACAGATAGAATTTGCTACAAATTGGTTCCAAACTAACAGAGGTTGGAAATGATTAATCCGATAGAATATGAACTGAACTCCGACTCTGGATTCTTTATCCACACTAAGATTCAACTGTAAGTTTAGTAGTTAGCTACAAATTTCTTTCATTGTTTTGTTGGTGGCATTTATGCGTGAATCCTGTTAAGTTAAAAAGATAAAACATCCACCCTCAGTGGAAGATAGTGTTAATTTTATTAAATGTACAAAATCTGAACATTGCAATTTTATTTGAAAGGTTAAAGGATGCGCTTTAAATTACTACAGTGAGATAATTAATGTTATGCCCAATTGAAAGTGAATTGATTTATGTAATTTCACAATTCTGTGCGTACCTGTTTTCGGGAATAATGTTATGATGCTTACACTCTATAGATTTAGGTGACACAAAGAACAGCGACTTGTTTTCTTTGCTTAAAAATATAGTTTAGCATTCTGTAAAACGAACTTCGTTCCACCAGGAGATCGACATAAGCAGGATCTACTAGGAATACTCGTCTTCTGGAGGAGCAACTGTAGACAAGACGAATTAGTGGCGGGTGTTATTGGAAACGTAGCTTGTAATTGCAACAATTTATTATTACATTTAACAATTATTTTCCATTTCTGTATTTGTTTCTATAGGGACCCAGTCCCGCACCACTGTGATATCCTATGAACCCTCTATTTGATACAGAATTCCCGACCCTTCTAGACAATTAACAATATTCACCCGTAACATAACTTATTATTATGAAGTCAAAGTCAACTTATTCCTGTAAACAATTATCAATATTAAACTACGGGGATGAAAACTACTAAACATTGTTACAAATGCAGTGCAGCTTGAAAAATTGTAGCATGTCCTAAAACTTAAATTATGCCAAAATCTAACATATACAAATTTTTATAATCACTAATCCACTGCAATTTTAAAAATGCATAGAAGAATAGGATTTATTAGACTAAATCAGTCAAATGTGATGGGTAATTTGTAAGTGGTTGATTAAAATTGAAATAGTGTTTTTCGAATATTTGAATAATTGGATCAGGACTAATCAGAATTTATTTCACGGAGTTACTAATACTTCTTTCGTGAAGTATTAAAACTGATACATCTCAAAATCAGAAATATAGTTCATTTGGTGTAAACATCGCAAAACTAGCCACCATCAGTTTGGCCTTAAATAAAAATAATGCACTACAATAGTTCACAGGATGCTTTGGTTCAAAGTAACTAGCACAGCTACATCAACTGTTCCTCGGCCTGATGATTGTTTGCAGTAGTAACCATAAAAACATACCTTATAAAAACCTCACAAGTTTTAATTTATTAAGACATTCAATATGATAAAAAGAGCACACCGAAATGTTTGTTTTAAACGTTCTTCAATGCTCTAAACATGTATGATCATGTAACTTGGTGAGAAATAATGTTTTTCTTCCTTTTATTTAAGTACTTATGTTTTCTGATTTGAATTTTATTCGTGGTATTTCAAACTAGCACCAGAATAAATAGAGAATTTTATAGATTACCGACTGTAACCACCCATGATTTGTAATATGGAACGGCAGAAGTTTAATAATCTGTATCATGATTATCCAAAATTTGCTTTATTAAAAACCAAAATGGTTTTTTAGTTGGTCAGTTTATCCAAAGCTGTACAATTTTTGTTTAAAGGTTCGACTTTTCGAAACCAACTCCAGAGAAAAACTAATTTGTGAATAATTATTTCGTTATAATTCTAAATAAAAATCCTTGCATAAAGATTTTTAACCAACTATTTTACAAATTTAAACAAAACGTTATACACGTAAACGAGAATTAATTTGTCGTCTGACAATCAAAGTTTCAAATGTCACTTCAATTATGTTAAAGAATTAAGAATTGACGGACACTCAAGACCACAATAATTGTTAAATACCATATATCTTCACGTAAATTTAGACATTACACGATTTTGAAAAATTATCACCAAAAATAATTAAGTTGCCATGACTATGTTTCCTAGGAACAATGTTCGAGTGAACATGCCTTAAATGGCCTTATGCCTAATTTGCTAAATAGTGACAGAACTTTGCAAATAAAATGATTTAATCCGGACTCATGCGGTATTTTATTATACACATATCCCGAAGAAAAGTGTAACAACTCAAAAAATTCTAGGTATTAGGTTTTGTTTTAAATGACCAGTAACTATCTCCTAAAAAGGACGTAATAAAGTTATTTCAATTATTTTTCAATAGAGCTCTCTTTTCGTCAGTACATGTTTGGATTCGGTTTCAGCAGCAACCAGTACTATTTGTAACTTGCTACAGGTGACTTCATAATGCTCTTGTAGAAAAGTGTAACGTTTTTGTTATTACGATTTTGTTTGAAATATACGTCCACATTTTCTCTGAAATACTGCAGCATTTGCAATTACAACTCTTTTCTTCATAAAAACTATTATTTATTATTACGGTTTTCTCCTGAATTTTTGGGAAAACATAAACGATATTTTAAACGTAAGTAAACCATTTGTACTTAGAATTGTTTTATTCAGAAATCAAACGTAATTAATCTTGCTGTATGTTGGATGAACATTGTATCATCTGGCGTTGATGCGGTTTTCTTCGGACATTTGTGTAAAAATCTCAATAATATTTTTCACACTAACATGTTGCATTTGCCGTACTATGATTCCCAGTATTAGGCTTTATTCCTAAGAATCTATAACGGCAATACATTTTGGATGCAGTTTTTTTCGTATAATACTTATATGCTGTAATTAAACCCTTACATGTTTCAACATAATGTGTTTTTATTATAGTTAATAATTAACGATGTCAAAGGGTTAACTAATGGTGTAAACTGTTCTCAAAGCTCAAAATACAAAAGAAGAGGTAGACAGCAATGTTAATAGCCACAAACTATCTCAAGATGGAATCAATGATACAGGGAATATGTAAGATAGTACATTAACTACCGATGATACCACACCAAGTGAAAATTATCATAACACAAGCGAAATTTTTCCTACTGCAGGAAATCAGACTGATAACAACAATTATTATCCAGATCAAAATACAGAAAATGAAGTTCTTTATAATAATTCCAACCTTAGTGATGACGATGATGATAGTGTAAAAGATCCTGATTACGACTCAAGTTAATCATTCTCTTCTGACTCTACATTCTTTTCAGGGATATCTTCATCAACGAGCTCACTAGCGTACAACAATGCTGCGTTGATTACCAGTACTATACAGAATTGTTAAATCACAAATAAACTAAACATTCCAATAGAATCTGAAAATGTGACCAAAAAAGATGCACAAAGCGCAAAAGAAAGCTGACAGTGAAGAGACTGTGTAAGCAATCAGAATGGATTAAGAAAAGAACAAAATATTACAAAATTCAGGAAAAAATATGTCCTGTGCAAAAGCTAAACGAATAGAGCTCCCCAATATGATAAAACCAATTTGTGATTATAAATGTACGTCCAAATGTAGCAGGAAATTACAGAGGGAACATAGAATAATAATTTTTAAGAAATAGTTCAGTTCAAAGGATATCAATAGAAAAAGAGAATTTATATTTAGAAACATGGAGTTTATTAAGTAAAGTTACAGATATCCCTACATTCGATTTTTTAATGCTACACCCAAAGGTACTACATTGGCCAGAAAGCGAGTTTTTTATCTGAAAATTTTAAATTTTGCCAAACCCTTGCTATTCCAAGCACGGTAGAGATCTTTAATGTGAGTAACAACAAAACAAACGGAACTTGCATGTTACCTCTCATCTGAACGAAGGCATATTTTTGTGAAAAATGCTTGGCTCACATTTTCAAGCGGTTTGTGCCAGGAATTGAACCTAGGACTTTGGGATCAGCAGTTGTACATAAACCTGTCAGACATGACGCCACCTACCTACAGATACCCACAACCCAAAAGCCGAAGACTAAATAATGCTTTCTATTTTGAAGTTAATCAGGAAAAAATTCAAGTGTAGATTATTTTTATTAGAACCTGAGATATAATTGCCAGAACAATTTATACAGTAATAAAAAAAGAGAACATCTTTTGGATATGTTAGCAAGGATAAAAAAGGAGAGAGTGGGAAAAACAGAAGGATCAATGAAGGTGAGGACAGCAAAGGCATAACAGAGGTTGGTTTGTACCTTCAGCATAAAGCAGAAAAATGTCATTCTGATGACTTGGAGATTGTGTAGCGCAACAAAAAACAGGTGGATATTAAATAACATTAAGTTATTGTAAATTAAGGTGTACAATATTATTCTGATACTAATCATTCGTTACAGGTTTTTGATAGCAGCTCTGATTTATGCAGTCCAAAAGTATCAAATTAAGTAGATAACCCAAAAATTTCTTGCCGTGGGCCATGCCCAGAACGACGAAGACTCATCTCAACCATTAAAAAACCAGTAACACCTCCATAATTACTATTTATTTAAGTATGCATTGCAGGTTCGCCAAAACTATATAAATGATTTAATATCTATTAAAAAGTATTCTTTGGTAATAATTTTTATGCGATTCAAACCACACAAAACTCAATATTCTGAATTAAATAATATTCCCCAAAATTAATATCATGGGACTTATTCGATATCATTTTAGTGTTTGCCCATTTATGCTAATGAATGTATTTCTTTCAGGTTTCCGGGGACCGGTTTTTGTTTCAGACCAATTCATCCAATTGATAAGAACTGCTAAAAAAGAAGAACCCTATCGTATACGAAAATTAATTCACTATGAATGACTTTATGGATATCAAACAATTAATGAATGATTTAGGACCTAGCTTTACTGTAAACTGTGATGGGGACCAGTTAGTGATTAACAATTTATGTGTTGTTAAAGTTATAAAGACAGAAACATTCAAGTTCTTTAAAACTTCCTTCTCTGATGAGCTTCAATTCAAAACTGTTACAGAGGAAACAGCCAAACACAAGAAGAAAAAAAGCTGTGATTAGGGTAAACGGCTAGAAATTCCAGCCCTGAAAAAGACATTATCGCAAACGTCAGCTGAACAAAAAAATTGAAGATTTGAAGTTTTTGTTAGAAAGAGGTTACACTGTGAAGTACTACAGAGCATATTATGAAACAAACTGTGGTGAAAAAATATGAACACTACAATTAATTAGTACTCTGTTACATTACTAACATACTTTAAATATTTAGTTTAGCTGTTGATGCAAGTGTTTAATAAATAGGGTATTAATTTCTATAAAATACGTTATTTAAGAACATGTTTCAAGGTTGAACCTAACCCTTATTTTTAGGAGAAAACTGCAATACTAAAAATAACCTACTAGGTCGGCACTAAATTTGCAGATAATTTACCCAATTGAGCTTATTTTGGTAATGTGCATATTGTACTTTTATTATATTTTTCACTTGGAATAGTTCAAACTGTTAATGCAAAAGTCTGTTTTAATGAATTTATTTTTCAAATTTACAATTATGATTCTGCTTCTCCTGAAAAGATCCATTATTTGGACTTATTATACTTTTCTTTGGGATGTGGCAATATTTTTAAGTCTAATAGTGAAATTAAGTAACAACATGTTGTGAATATACGGTTTATTATAATGAGCTAAAGAAAGAGCTTCAAGTACCAGTTGAACTATTTAAAGTAAGAATGAACAACTTCAAAACGATATTTCAGGATTTGTTGGAGAGAGCAGGCGATATGTTTTCTAATATTCAAGATCTCGTCGATAGTTTTGAAGGCAGAAATACAAAAATGGGTCAAAGAACTAAGTGAACGTATCTGTGTGATTGAAAACATTCTAGAAGCAATGTTTACTACTTCATGCCATCTGCGAAGAATATGGAGAAGAGTATTTACAAATTGTCGTTACTGATATCCTTAGAAATAAGTTATAGTTAGAACTGTTTGATTGAATTCCTCGTACTTTTACTGACAAACTGGTGTGAATGAATGGTGTTGCCTGGCAGTAGATTTAATAAAATCTCTTTACTTGCAATGTTCTTATTATTTCGTACATTATTATATTGAAAACAGCTAAAAAATTTTACAGCCACATTACATTGCTGTTCCGAAATGTGGTTAAAACCCCTGATTCATTAGTGCATCTTAAAGATTATAGGATAATATGTAAAACTAGAATTGGTAAATGCACAGGAGGGGACGCTCTCTATATTCGATGTAGCTATAATATTAAGATTGTTAATCAACCTACTTCTTTATGTAATGTAAAACCCAAATATCTTTTTGTTGGAATCATTTACAAACCTCTGCATCTTAGTTTTTTAGAAGATGTTGAGGAAGCTATCTTTAAATTGTTATTGCAATGTTCGGGTATTATTATTATTATGAGTGACTGGAACATTATTCTGCTTAAAGAAACACCGGATGTTGCCGATTCCGTAATGTGGTAAAAGCAAGCAAGTTAAACATTCCGTCAATGGAACGTATTCATCAGTGATCTCATACATCTTCCATTATCGACTTCAATTAAAAATTATACATTAAACTTTGATTAGATATCTGTATTAGAGGTTTCAAAAAGGATTTGATTTATATTTCTTATTCAGTTAATACACAAAGCTTGCATGTAAAAACTATTATGTATGAAAATTTTAAAAGTATTAATTTTCAGCCGCTTAATGTTAATGCTGAGCTGAGCGTTCACCGTGGCAGGATGTTGACATGAAGTTAACCATATTTAATAATTTACTTACTTCAATATATGACAGCCATGTTTCTGTAAAAAAAGATTAGAGAACTAGAACTAAAGCTCCACGGTTCGATTCATAAATACAAGGTATGTCGAGTCAGAGATGCATCACTTTTTATTATAAGAAGTTTAAAGCTAAAACAAATCTTGAATGCTGCACCTATCAATATTCACTTAAATTCACAAAATCAACACGTTGTCTTAGTGAATCGTGGTGATACTACAGAAAAACAGAATGCAATATGAAAATTATCTTTAAAATTACATTCAGATTGTCCACAATTCTCATTTACCCATACAATGCATTACATCAAAAGCAGTAGGTGTTCACAATATTTGTTTCTCTACATATGCTCAGCTGCTTTAAAAAATTTACCTCAATCATCAATACCTCTTTTCGATCTGGCTGCTTTCCAATGCCCTGAAAACATTCTCTCGTTACGGCAAAATAAATCAAAATATTAATAAATTAAGTTTTCACAAAGCTAGGTCATTACCAAAAACGTAAAATCCTTCTGAATATTGTCCTATAAGCATTTCAGCTGTTTAAAACACTCAAATATTTGAACTCCTAAAAATAAATAATATGTTTGACATTCATCAATCTGTTTCGAGCGTACGCAGCTTTATTATGAGTACTTGATGATTCTCTTCAAATCGAACAAGTGCAATCAACAATTAACCATTCTTATGCATTTAGCTTTAACTAGACTTTTAACAATGTTGATTTTAATATTCTTTTAAGCAAACTTAGAATTTGAATAACCTCTCAAATTAAATCTTACATGGCTGATCGCAAGCAGCAAGTAGATGACCAATCCAGACGATTCTCAGAATCAACTACTTTAGTTGCAAGAGTACTTCAGAAAAGTGTGTTGGGCCCACTTTTGTTTAGTTTATATATACAAGGTATCTATCATCTTAAAGTTTTGTAGGTATCATTGCTATGTTGATTATTTGCATATTTATTATCATTTTAGTTGCTCTGACATAGTGCAGGTATTTAATAATATTAATGATGGTCTATTAAAAATCCACCAATGAAGTGTCAGAAGCGAACATCTTAGGCACTCAAAATATATTAAGTAAAATTTCATTTACCAACTTACTTTATGCATGGGTACATCTGTTATACCTCTCACTTACAGTAAAAAGTTTAGACATATTAATGGATTCTACTTTATCTTGGAAATGATAGATTTCGAGTATCTATATCAAAGCAACTTTTTCGCTTCGCTCCCTTAAATGTATCAACCGGTTCCTACTTCTGAAGCGTAAATAAATATTAGTCCAGTATTTAATCTTTCTGGATCTCAACCATTGTAATGCAATATACACAAACTTATCCATATTAATCCAACCATGATCACAGCATGCACAAAACAACTGCATCTGTTTTATTTATTATCTGAAATAGTCCAATAGGGTAACACCTTGTTATACAAATCTACAATTGACTCAAATTGGACTTCTAAGTTATTGAAATATCGTTCTCGGTTTATTTGGTTGTTTCTTGTTATTTACCTTTATCAAACTGCGTGTATAACACAAGGCCCAGTCACATTACCAATATCTCTTCATCGTACTCAAATATACCATTAATCCTTTCTTGTACAATTCTTTGGAATTCTATATTACTGGAAATTCGAAAAGCATTTTCAATTTCTAGATTTCGAAAGCTCTACCAAGAGTATCTTCTCACATCCTAGACAATGCCATACATACAGTAATTATACTATATAAGTATGAAATTCACTTGTTTTCCTATTCGTGTTCGAGTAGGTAAATGTGTGAATGTGCATGCACGTGGGTGTGCATGTACGAGTGTGTGTGTGCATGCATGTGTTATTATTATTAAAATAATTAATTTTTTAAGGCTTAGTGTTTATTTTAGTTTATTTAAAAGCCTTATTTTGTTTTCTAGATTTTTCATTTTCTTTATCTATCTATCTTCTATTTTGACAAAAAATATGTTTTCTGTGTGTTTATGTTCTTTTAATTCTAATTATTTATTTAATAATAATTCTGTTATTTGCAAGATAATAATTGGTTTAAAATGAGACTAACTGAAAACCAGAGAATGGCAATTCCTACTACATTTGAACTGTAGTGATAAAATCATTCCAAGTAACTAGAAGGGCCACCAAAAAGATAGTTAATGCCAAACCAATCGGAATCAAAATTTAGAGAGGCGGGTTATGTAAGACTGTCAGCAAAGTAATCATCCTGCTGTAGATGAGGACAAGATGCATAATGTAATGCTCACATATTCCTAGTAAGCTCTGAAGCTGAATCTTAATATTGACCATTCTACTGATGTAAATTATTGAGAAAAGGAAATTGGTATTCGTATAAAATCAAATTAGTGCAGGACTAACATAGTTACTTTGCCAATAGACAACTTTTATCTTGAGAAAATCGAGGAGTCCGATTGTCCAGAATTAATTTTCTTTGAAACTGCCATTTTGCTACAAACACTTTGTCTTAATTATGTGTGTCTACATGCTTAGAAGTAGTGATCCCATCGCGTTGTTATTGACAAACAAAAGTGTGAAAAACATGTAACTTCATTAGTATCTAATATGACATGGTTCAAACCCCACATCTGTATTCTTAATCACGGATCTTTTACAGTATTATATATCATATCAATAAATGAGAAAACAATATATCGTTCTTTTATTGATATCCGATTTCTAATAAATATATGAACTTGCAAATGAAATGTCAAAATGACATGTAATTAGAACCCAAATTTCATGACCAGTAAATTATAGCAAGTCTATAGTTATTACTGTAGATATAGTTCATTTTAGCTTTTCCTCCAGCTGCATCACCATATGGTATGTGAAAACAGCATCTGAATTCAATTATTACAAAAATCACAGATGCTTTTGTCACATTGTTTGAAGGCCTACACCTATACATTATTAAAATATAATTAGCCTACAAATCAATTTGCAATCCCAAAAACATCTGCATAAAATGTTTTATCAACATGACTTTATTGCATTGCTTTGCATCACTGGACTATTAAAAAAAAAATTGAAGTTTCATGTCACAAATCAAAGCTTAACATTTAAAATCTATTTGGCAGTGAAAAACCTATAATTTATTGTCTGATTGTATAACTCATTTTTATGTAAAAAAGGACATACTTAATTTAAAAAAGGTTTTTAAAACAGACTGTTTCTTGTAATTCAACCATTCTTTAAAAGTATACCACAAAAATAACACAATGCCATTAGTCTACAAGTTGTTTATAACTTAAATTATAAACCAGTGTTCCAGTCTCTAAAGTATGCATCAATTATATGTTAGAATCTGGAATACATGCACTAGAAATTTTATAAATAGTATTTTTAAAATGTTATAGATAAAAAACAACCAGTAATGAACTAATGACGAAGAAATATTGGATAGTACGAATTATATACTTAGAATTGTAAAATTCAGTCTTAGAAACTATTTTTGAATAATCTGGTCAAATCTGAAATCAAATTTGAAACTTACCAAAAAAATTGAATTTTTGAGCAAATTTTAAATTGAATATCTTCAAAAGTATGCGTGATAGGATTTATATTTTATACGATGACAAAGGTTACAGAAGCAATTCAAGTTTACTTGAATCCCATACGAAATTTGAATATAGACAAACTAATTATCTACAGAATATTAGTTAATCGTCAAATGAATGATTAAGTAAATACATGCCACAGATGTCTGCGTTGCATTACATAAAAACAGTAAAGCATACACAACTATACACCATGTTCAAAACATGAAGTTTCATATTTCATTTGTTTGTTATATAAAATAACATTGTGTTAAAACATATGTATGTTCATTATTGAAACAATAGATAGCCAATACTAGTGTTTACTTGCCCATTACTAATGAAAACGACAGTGCTTAAGACAAAACTTTTTGTCAAAAACTCTTTATAAGCTGCTATTGTGTCACAGGTAGTGCTCTTAATACATATTGTTAGTATGAAGATTCCAAACACGTGCTTATTGCAACTAATGACCATTCATGATTACAAATAACTATTGATTGATAAGTATTATCTAATTAATGCAAATAACAATACTTAAAATGTCATTGGTTTGATTTTTTAAAAAGAAATCACCACACAAAAACCATTATATGTATTATAGGCTCAACCTATGTTCCAAACATATGTATACTTTGATTTTTATATTATATTCATCGATAGCGATCGGTTGTGAGGTGACCATTATTAATTTCTTTCTATCTTGTTATCAAAATAGAACAGGTTTTTTGAGGTAGTTTATTGAAATTGTGAAGCAATTTAGGAATAGTTACTGTACCTATAATTACGCTGCCATTTTTTATTCAAATTGCGATGTGTTAGATTTTGGCAGCTGAATTATTAAAATAATTCCTAACTGTTTGGTACGGTTCTTTAAATTTCTTTGAAACGACAATTTTCTGCAGATAGTGTTGTCAGCAAGGTAAATTACAAAATACAGGAGGTACTGGTTAGCTTGATACTTAAAGCAGGAAAACAGCATAAGCATGGTGAATAGGTCTCAAAGGCTTATGGCAAAAACTGTATTTATTACCATATCCACAAAGGTATAAATGAACTTAATATTATTGATAAAATGTAGGTCGTGTTCAAGCGACTGTATGTGCTTACAAATAAGAAATATGTATAGCACGCAGCTCATTATCAATCAACCTCTGGATAGTTTACAAGCTGTAACATGTGCTCACAAAATAATATGATGCAAATAGCATATATTCACAGTTTAATGCATATGGGTTAGTCAAAAGCCCGAGAGCAACGCTATGGTATCTAGAAGATCCTGTAACAATTTCTACTCGTAATGAAAAGGTGTAATTTGCACTGGGCACATGTAGCTTTGATCATTTTATAAATATACCGTAACGACAAGGTCCCGTTCATCAGTTCAACTCTGCATGGCTGCGAAACTTCTACACATATAGAATATGAAGGTCACTACATACTTCCTCACCGCCATAAAGCTTCTTCAAAGGAGTTATTTCACTTCGTACCCTATAACTAATGAGGCGAAGTTGTGTAAAAGTAACCTAAACAACCATATTCATCTATGGTGCAACCTGCCATTCACCATATAGTTTGACAAAGTTGTGACGAAACATTTATGTGAATAAATTAAATTCAACTTCCTCACAGACTACGTTCATATGAAATAATACAAAAATGTGCACTTCTTATTGCAATGCGGAAAATTGTAAAATTTATATTGCATAAATGCCACATTTGTTCGTAGATGCTACACAACTCTTAATATATCAATAAATGAAACTAAAATAAAAACTTTTGTCGAGAGTTCTCCAGGTTTTGTTTTTCCAATTCGGTTTAGAAAACCTAAGAAAATTATTTTTAATTAATTTTAATCACCAATACCAGAAGGCAAGAACTATTGTAGAGAATATTAGACATTTTATTAAAATAAGGAAAAAATTTTGAACCTGCACGACAATATTCATACAACTCAGAACTGATTTTATAGTTGTTGTTAAGGCATGTAACCCAGAAGCACTGATCACCTACGTATTAAATGCATACTTTCAAAGCTACAAATTTATAAAATTATTAAACCAAATTTTACTTATAGACTGTTAATTAATATCAATTAAAAAATGATTTTAGGATACAAGACTAACAGGCAAAGCCATAATACATTTTAAATCTCTTAGATATGTTTTAAACTTCTTGTTGTCACACTACTTTTATTATAAGACAGTATAAAACGTGCACCTATATAATTTACTTCCTTTTATAGTTTAATCAACAAATATTAATAACATGCACTTGCAAACCGTTACGTAATTTGACATGTTCATAGGCTAGAAATATACTTTAAGCAGTCTCTAGTTTTGTATAATAGATAATTTGGAATAATTAACAATATAACTCTAATAAAAGAACATAAAACTCTGAATTTTTTCAACACATTTTATCAACAAAAAAATCTAACCATCTAAAATATAAAAACTTTCAACTATATATTTTACCTTTGGTTTCTAAGAAAATATTACTAATAAAAAATACATTTCAGGTACATTAAAAAAACTATAGATATTAAATACAACCATACTAACCAGCTTACAGTTCCAGTGACAACACCATTTCCAAATCTTAGAACAAACAATATACAACTTAAAAATCAATAATAAGGTAGCAACTGCTAATGATACGGTTTTATAATTTGAGTTGCTGAATAAAATAGAAGCTTCGAGATATTAGTCAACATCTGCTAGATTATTTTCTATGTCCTTTTTTTTTACATAAAAATAAATTTACATAAATTTAATTACAAGCTTCATTCTAATAAGCTTCTTTTGTCTACAAACCTGATATTTTTGGCAAGAACATGATTTCTATGTATCATAGGGTTCCACCCCATTATACGTTAGGGCTCATACATAAACAGGCCCCTGATTTTCATTGCTGTCATCCAAATTGATTTTATTAAAAGCAGGACCACCACCGTCATCAAAAAACCTGCGAAATGTGAATTCAAAGAAGCCATGAAATGGTTTTGAATTGTCTAAGAATTCATCAGAGGCACTTGAATCAATTGAATTTGAGTTACGTAACTTATCTGGATCCACTGGATCAAAATTTGATGTATCTGTTGGATATTCTATTTTAGGTATATGTGGAGCAGGTTGACGACGAAGTCCTTTATCAAAATCAATACCATGAAAAAACGAATGCGTTTTTACTTCACTAGTTTGTTTACCCAATCTTTTATCTGCACTAGTACATAGTTTTAATATTAAATCCATGCTCTCTTTAGATAGGTTTGCTTGTTTTGGTATATGTAATGTGGTCTCCCAGTTAATTACCTAAAATTATAAAACTATAAAATACTTACGAGAAAAGTTGTTTAGAAAAAAAAATTATATTTACAAAATTAATAGTTTTTGCTACTGCCAATAGACAATTAATTGGCTCAATATTAACCCAATTAAATGCCTATGACTATACTAGTAATTGTTCTTCAGTTAAATTAATGGACATAAAAAGAATGTTTACCAAAAGATTTTATTCACATACCATATGCAACAGTGTGGTTCCTTTCCTGTTTTTTGTCTTAAAATAAGTTTTCTTGTCTACTCTGAAGTGCAATTTCAGCTAGAGTATGTTATTTTTTGAAAAGACACATAAATAACCTTTACATCTTACTTAACAATATTTAATTTTTCCTTCTCTAAATGGCACAAGCTTCTACTTTCAGCCACACATCTTTTTTCCAAAGAAGAGTTTCTCCGAACCACTAAATATTTAAAAAACACCGCTTGTCACCGTTTCTAATAATTTTGAAACATGCTTTTAGAATGTGGTGTACTGTATCATTACACGTACATGTGACATTAAAAACTATTGCTGATAATGAGCTTTTGAAACATTTGGAAGTTTAATCGAATATGAATAAAAATTATGCATGCTTAACAATTTTATATTTTGCTGCATATATAAAGACTAATTTAAAACAGTCTACGCTAATTAATTTTATTTGTAGATTTCAAATGACAAGAGTACCATCAACTATAACACGTAAACTTTTAGCCTCGTTACTTAATTTGATTTGCCATCGAAGTATTATGCAACATACACGTGTAGTATAATCTACCAATAGCTAATATCTCATTCCTTTTAATATTTGAAATTAAGCCACTTGCTGATGACCACTCAAATTTCTCTAAACATCACAGAATATAATGTCAAATGCATACATATGAAAATTCATATTTGGGATTCTAATATGCTGCCTTGTGACATACTAGATGAAATAACACACGTAACATGACATTGCCCTGTTATAACGTCTTTGCTGCTTTCTTCTGCACAAAAAATTTGAAAATAAGGTTTGATTCTGGCTCATTACATAAAAAATTCCAGATAAATTTCATTAAACAAAACTTTTGAACAATTCAGTAACATAAATGCCAGATATCTAATGAAAAAAGGACGTCTAGATTACACAATTACTGAATGTTAAACAACTTATATCTAAATTGCTCTAAATACTATGTGATCACCACACGAAATGTTAATCCTGTCTTATTTGAACATGCATTCAATACCTACCCAATAACAAGAACCAAGGAAATTCAGAGTGTTGTAGTTTTTCTGGCCTCATGAGTTGCCTTCTCAACACATGTCGTGAACAACATCAGAAAGTCATACAGAATGTTAGAATTTATTATAATATGGACTACTAAAGATGACTTTTACAAAAGCATTTCTTTCATTATAGTTTACATATGCTTCTACAATATGGAATCTACAATATTTAATTTATCCTAACACACTTCAACAGTTTTTTATTCTTTTTAATTATCAAACCAAAGTAACACATTGCCAGATGTAATTATGCTGAGCTCAGTTACGTTTTAATATAAAAACATTAGTCACGTATTGTAATATTAGAGATTCAGTTGTGCTATACAAAATAGTTAATAATCTCATTGAATGTAATGAATGTATGTCAATTGTTAGTTTTAGTACACTTTTATATATCCTGCTTATTCTTGTTATTCCACTAAAATTTTCATAGAACTAATTCGGCCGTTAACTCTCCACTATCTTGGTCAGTTAATCTTTATAACAGATCCTGTCAAACTAGACAGTTTTTATTATTCATTTAATAAGTATAAAGAATCTGTGAAAAGATTATCTTTTATAGCTTATAGCGTACGTTTTGTAATCTAATAGTCCTATTTAACTTGGATGTATTTATAGACTGTCTCTATTTGTTAATAGCAATGTAAACAATGAATTTATATTCATATACTCTTTTGTGGTCTCTTTGCTGGGTTAGTTTTGTTTTGGAGTCCAAATTTTGTAAAATAAATAAAATTATATCCTGATAAATATTTTCCGCATACTTTCTGAAATATTATTTCAATATTTTCTAAAGTTGGGATGAAATAAACGAACGAAAAAGCAAGTAATAGATCGCAGAATCGGAAAACACAATATTTACGAATTGCATAAGATCCAAGGTCTGGTTCAAGAGGATTTGTCACTTCGGAAAAACTAGCAAAAGCACTGTTTGCTGAATTCCTAAGCAGTTTCTACATTCTTTCACTATCAACAGCTGGAATAAATTTTAATGAAAAGAGACTAAACACAATTTTTTGTTAATAGGTTATACTTCAAAAATAAGGGAGTCCCGATTTTCCAATAAATACTTTTTTTCTGTGACGGAAAAAAATTTGACATTTAATGTTTCTTGACAGGTAAAAAAATGTTACTTTTTATTAATTTATTTTTTTTCCCGGGAAAAAAATGAGTACTTTTTCCCAGGTATGTGCAAATAAGTAAGATTATGTTTTCATTTAAATAATATCTAGCAGCCATTCAAGTGATTTTACGTTGTTGCATCAAGCAATGACAGGAGCCAATCACATATTTTTACGTTATTAGTTGTAGGTGATAATAGTTGCTGATGTAGTTTTACTTGAAATTCTATTTGTATCAAGTAAATTTGCTAGTGCTGATTAAGGAAGGTGGCTCTGCGGCTCAGTTGATATGCATGTGGTAACTAAGCCCAAGGTCTCGAGTTCGAATCTCAACACAGTCCGCTTGAAAAATGTTAGGCGAGCATTTTTAACAAAAATACGCCCTCGTTCTGATGAAAGGTAAAATGTAGGTCCCATGTGTGAGTGTTGTCACGTACGTTAAAGATCCATATCTTGTTTGAAACAGCAAGGGTTCGGCAAACTTCAAAATTTTCAGGCAAAAAACTTGTTTCCTGTCCAATGTACTACCTTCGAGTGGAGCATTAGAGAATCAAATGTAGTATTAATTAAGGAATAAACAAATGTTTCTAACAGGGTCGTTAAAGTTAAAACTTAAAAAAAAGAGTCAAAAGTCGTCCTTTTTTTGATTATTATTTGCATTAATTTAGACTTTTTATTATATTTTATTTACATATTTTTTGTAAACAATACCACACAAAAAATTAGAAGCTCAATTACATAGGAAGCAGAAATGACAAAAATGAAAAACTTCCACTAACATAAAATGTACAATATTCTATATTGAATAATGTACCTACTTAGCTTAAAATATTTTACACATATATATTTTTGTAATTAAAACTCAATTCCAAGTGCCATTGGCAACATCATCTTAGATCCGAGTTTTGCAGTTTTTTCTGCTACAAGCCGATTTCGCAAATCTAAATGGACCAATCCAATATGTGGGATTTGCTCAATACCAGTTAACGACGCAACTGTTGTCATAAACTGTTTTATGACATATTTTACTGTGTTGTTGATATCAATAATAGGAAAGGCTGCAGTCTGCCATTCTATGTCCGTTATGTTTGAAACAACATCTTCATTTACAAATTCCTGTAAATGGCGGTGATCTTCCATGACATTTTAGCAAGACAGGCAAAAAATGTGAAAATATTTCTACAGTATTATTTAAAACCTTTTGCGTTTCGTCATCAGTCAGTATAACATTTGCTTTTAAATTTTGAAGGACATAGTATGTCTGCTATTATGTGACACGGGGTTACTTGAACATACCATTCTTTAAGCGTCTTTTTTCTAACTTTATCCAATTTTCATATGAATCATTTCTTAAGTTTCTCCAAACAATGAAACACAGGGCAATAGTACAACCGTTTACCTGAACCAAAACTAATGCATTTGATATTGACTTTAGTGAGTTATAAAGACTTCAGCATTTCTTTTAGCTGCAATGTGACACACTAAATTAAATATGTCATTATCAACAATATCTCAACGTTCTTTGCATGTCTTCATAAGTTTGGGTTAGTTTTTTAAATATGATTGTATTGCAATACATGAACCGTTCCAACGTACTACAAGTGGCATTGTTAGAGCGGAACCTCCTTCAAAAGTTCGATTAGATTTTGTCATATGGTTATTTCTACAATATTTAATAATTTGATGCACACTGTTCATGACTGTTGTTATATTCAAATTTTTGGCTAGTAAGTTCATTAAATTTTCTGAGTACTTGCAAGCAATAACATTTATTTCACAATTTTTGTTTTGACAAGCAATGTGATTCTCAAGGCGTGATATACGGAGAAGTGCAGAATAATATGTTTTAACAACAAATTATGATCATTACTGCGTCGTGTGATTATCACGTCTTTTTCCACCTATTTATTTAATAATCGCATCAATTAGCAATCTGGAAGTCCGTTGATTCTTTCAGAATATATAGTGTAAAATATTTATACTAAGCATATTTATATTTTAGCTATTTAAGGCTATCCATAGAGCTACACTACATTTGATTATCCAACGATCCACCCAAAGGTAGTACATTTGACAGAAAGGTGTTTTTTAACCTGGAATTTTGAATTTTGTCGATACCTTGCTGTTCCAAGTAAAGTAAGGATCTTCAACGTGCGTAACAACACTCACACACAGGACTCCATTTTACCTATCATCCAAATGAGAGTGTATTTTTGTGGAAAATGATCGTCTAACATTTTTCAAGCGGGCCAGGTTGGGATTCAAACCCGGGACATTGGGCATAGTAGTTACACACACACCGACTATGCCACGAAGCCGCTTACATAAAGCTACAGCATTCACTCTTTATTTGCTTATCGATAGTAAACTTCGTCACAAATTTAACTAGTGAAATATTATGGAAGAACAAGGAATATGGATTTGTTTCTTAAGTGTTCATGAATATTTGGCCAGATGCAGAAACTTATAGTGGCAGTGATGATAGTAGTAAACTAAG
Organism: Platerodrilus igneus; assembly: GCA_036346225.1. NCBI lineage: Eukaryota > Metazoa > Arthropoda > Insecta > Coleoptera > Lycidae > Platerodrilus > Platerodrilus igneus. The sequence goes on from JARFIW010001380.1 coordinate 13,082,433, forward strand.
CTTTATTTTGCCTCGAAACACGTGGTGTTTACCAATTCCAGAATCAGATTGTACTGATTCTTCATCCAATGAAGTATCTGTTCAGAAAAACATACGGAAAGAAACGAATTATTATCGCAACTTGGAGCAATTTCTAGGCAATCTTAGTATTAAAGCACATTGAAAATGTATGTGACATGCTAAATCTCTTTATTGGAAATGAATTCTATAATATAACTGTTATTTAAACAAATAAATATCGTGCACAAAATGTCAATACATTTAAACAACAAAAATATACTATGGAATAAAGTGAAGTTGGTGTCCAGAAATAAAACAATTTTTTGATCTAAATATATCTATGAGCATAAGAAGAAAAAATAAAATAATGGATTATTGAGGCGCAGAACCTATAATTGAGAAAAAATGCCAAGAAATAGATTCAGACAAATTTTACAATCCCTGCATTTTCAAACAATGAAGAAAATATTAATAATCCGAATAGGTTAAATAAAGTGAAAAATGTGTTGCATTATTTCAGCAATAACTTTCAGCAGTAAACATGCCAAAACAACATATTTCCTTATATGAATACATCTCATCTTTTGTATATAATCTAGCAAAAATAAATAAAAAATATGTAACATGCATTACTTTAAATATAAATCAGATTAGAAGACATAAAGATCGAATTTTGGATGGACAGAATGAAGATAAACATATCACACCCTGTTTATTAGGATTAATGAACAATAAACATTAATTAGGCGTACCATTTCAAAATTTTGTGTTTATAAAAATAATTCAGACAATAAGGTATAATATTATTTCGTTTAAATATATTGTAAACGCAATAATCCAGGACGACGACTTATTTCAAAACCGCAACTGAAAACATCTATACGTTATAAGATACTATGCATGCACTCACTGGAAAGTTAATTTGCAATATGACAGTTTCGTTTGCCTCAACCATCAAGGACATTAAAGTTGTACCATCTTATAATAAAGTACGAGACTTCTATGTAATTAATGTGACAATAATCTTTTATTCAGCATACATAAAATATATCACATTCTGAGAACAAAACTTGTAGAAAAGAAAATAAGATATAACAACTATGCACCCTACATTTGACTTTCCAATGTTCTTTAATGTGCATGACAACGCACAAACGGAACCTACATTTAACCTCATCCGAACGAGGAATTATGAAGAATGCTCGTCCAACATTTTTTAAGGGATGTGTCAGGAATTGAACCTGGGACCTTGGAATAAGCGGTCATACGCAAACCTAAACAACTAAGCACAAAAAGTTCAAGAAGTACAGAAAGTTATTCAGAAAGGCCAAATGTTGTAACATGAGCATATAATAATAGACGATTTGGGAACTGGAGGGGGGGGTCCAAAGTCAAGAGCAGAAAGGATTTCTTCAAGATTTGCGAATTATGACAAAGACATGGTTTGCAATGAAAATAAGTTAAATTTGGTGAGCAAAACATAGCTTGACAATGTAATATAGATTTCTCAGAAAACAAGAAATAAATGGTGCACGAGCTTTTGTGTAACTTCATTTGCAAGTTTGGCAAGAAATGCTAGTCATGTGTAGGACTTTGAAACTCGTGTGTGCCAGGATAAAAGGGCAACCTGCGGGTATAGGCCAAATAAGTGGGTTTTGTTTGGGTTAAGAGAGCTTCAGTTTTATATGTATTATCATTAAGAGCATTTCCAGAAATGGGATTTAAAATATCAGGTAGATTAATATTGGAAACTGGAACAGTGAGGTGTTTTGAATGGCATTTCCAAGAATGAGATTAAGAATAGCAATATTGGAAACTGGAACAATGAGGCGGTAGTATTATTGATGGATTTAATGTTTTTCTTTAGGATTTCTTTGAGTAATACCTGGCCAGTTTGATGTTAAGAAACATGAATTTGTTTTGGAAAATATTTGTATTCTTTTAATATTTATTTAATACTAGTAGAGGCTAAGTGCAGAGTGAATTATATTTGACCTTAATTTTTAACTAGGTAAAAATGATAAATTTGTGAAAGGATATCCAGGCGGCCCAGTCGTGTTTGGAAAGAGGCCCCTTAATACTAAAAATTTCTTTGATATGACAAACCTTAATGAGTATTTGTATAGTGTTGTAGAAAAATGTAAGAGTATGAGGTGACATTTAAAAAACCAAAAGTGGAGACCTATTTGGAATAAACGTCTTCAGTGTAGGGATAATTTCGAAAGGAATTGCTGAGACAAGACGGTTTGGCGCTCCATGATGATGATAATAAAAAGATTGGCAGGGTAAGTGGTCATTGTAACGTAGTTCTGCATTTCAGCTATTTCAAATGTTTATTCTTATTATTTTTTCCATAAGAACCCACTTGCGCAGCACAGGGGTTAGCTGGTGCACCCTTAAATTTGTTACTGTGTTCCCGCCCGTTCAGGGCAAACCTAAATTTATAACATATCCCATATTTTACCCGTAGCAAATGTAATATTTATGCGCATCTGCAAAGCAGTTTCTGGATGCATTTGTAGTTTTTCAAATATATACTGAAATGGGCCAAAGTTGAACAACATTGTTAGTAATCTTCCTAGTGACTATGAACATTCATGGCACCATATTTATCTTGACAATTACTGCAAAAGGGTCAATTTAGTGAAAATTGTGCTACAAAAACAAATTCAAATATCTAGAACAATAAGGGTGAACCGGGGTTACCTCCGCAACTTAGAAAACTCCACTTAAAAACAGAAGAATCGCAATCTCTTATAGAAGGAATGAAGTACTTTTGCAAGTGTGGAAAAACAAAAGTGACATAAAAATTATTTCAACAATCCATAATGCAACTATTATCCCTACAAATAAAATAAGTAGGAAAACAGGATTCCCTGGCGAAAAACCAATGTGTATGCTTGACTGCAACAAAATATGAAAGGCATTGACCATGCAGATCAATACCTTTCTTATTCTTTGATAAAGCAAAAATCTATAAACTGGACTTCTATTGTGTTTATTCAATACATATCGTGCATATAACATGCTGAATAGGAAACAAATGGCATTTGAACCATTTCTGATTAATGCAAATAAAATATTAAATCAAACAACTGATATTAACACTGTTGAGAGTCAACCCGGAACAAGTTCTTAGCAAATGCTACATTCCAATGCTCCAATACGACTGTCAAAGAATTAAAAATCTCATTGTTTAAAAAAAATTATAAGTACTGATAAAAAGATACCTCGTGTATGTGCAAATTCTGTAACATTCCATTGTGTAAAACTATTTTCAAAGCTACCACACATGAAAACATTGTTAAATATTTTTAATTTCGATTGTTATAATTTTGATTATGTTTTCCTTTTCATTAACAAAAAATGTGTTTGTGTATTTTAATTGTATATTATATTTTTTACTGTTTATTTAGTTCATCATTAAAATAAATTTTTATTAATTGTCGATTAGTACAATTACTTATATTTGTTATCTGTTAAATATTCATTAAACGCATTTATTTTCATTTGAAATTCAATTATTTCTGTTTTAAAACAGTCAGATTTGGCTATGTCAAACTTTGTTCAATGTAGTGGTGTAGTTGGTTGTGCTCGGTTGGACTGTCCAATACGTGCGGCTCCAGACAAATTAATACGTGTAATGTAGCGATGCTTGACGTTGCGCTGACTGAGAGGTCTCAAAAGTGTTAATAGTGATCATCAAATAAAATATATATTTAAGAATATATATGAAGCATTGTACTTGAAAAAAGTCGGACGTTCAATTACAAAAAAAAAATAGTTTACGTTACATTCACATAAACATGCATTGTATTATTTATATAACTATATCATACATATCTTCATAAAATGAACAAAAGGTTGTCTTTAATTAATTTAATTTTTATTTTCCTAAAAATGGGCTTTATTTTACATATTCACATAAAGTTATCACCATTTATGTTTTTCAAGTTTAAGTATAAACGAGAGTAGCGTACGCCATTATCAGATGCAAAAATGCTATAATTCATAATTTTGATTCCTACTTTTAAATTTTATGTTTATAATCTTGAACAAGCAAAATAAATTTATCATCATTTAACATTTATTAAAATATTATATGGTCTAAGATCTTGAATATCCCAAAATTAAGAAAAATGGACAACTTGCAAATATAATGGCATGTTTATTATAACCTATTGTTTGTTTTTGATTCAATGTCCCCAGTGAAGAATTATGAAATCAATGTAGGACATCCTGTATAATATATTCCTACCTTGTATTGTGTTTCTGCAGGAGTACTGGCAAGAAAAGGTGGACTACCAACTAACATTTCATATAAAATAACACCCACACTCCACCAATCACATAATTGTGTATAACCTGTCCTTTGTAAAACTTCAGGAGCAATATAATTAGGTGTTCCAACTAATGAATGAGCCAAACAACGTTGATGATCTAATCTTCTTCTACGTTCCAAAGGTTTCAGACTTATACAACGGCATTCTTCATTGTTCCAATCTTCTATGGGTTCCATGGAATCTTGTCGACTGTGATCACCTGTAAGAAACGGTAAATAAACGAAGCAATCGTAATATATTTTTTAAATATTAAAGCAGCATTTATAGCAAAAGCATATATATCTTGATTAAGCATATCTTATAAATGTTTTCAAAATCTCACCATTGGGTTGATAATATTTTGAGTTATGGGTCCAACGAAATCCAGTACACAGTCCAAAATCGGTAAGTTTTATATGACCGTCTTTATCAATAAGAATATTATCTGGCTTTATGTCACGATGTATAAATCCCATTTTGTGAACACTTTCAACTGCACATGTTAATTCTGCTATATAAAACCTACAAAAATAAAACCATGTAAAAAATAAAAACCACCGTTTTTTACTACTATTACTAGAGAATGACTTTTCTATTACTAATAAATGCCAAAAGCAGTCTATACGAGAAAAAACTAATATACTGTGTATTTAGGAACAAGTTGCACTCTGCAAAGTATAGAACAAACACAGAACACCAAAATCAAGTCACATTCAGTCCAAATAACGTTCCTTTTTCTACAATCAAATTTTTTTACAAAATATTAAAATTTTCAAAACGAATAAAAATATTTACTCTATATGTACAACAGGTAAGAGTGCCCCTGATAAGGTTATATGTGAATATTACCAGAATAACACCATGGATGGATGGATGTTTTTGAAATGCACATAGAAGGCTGTAATTAAATTAGCACGTTAGTAGTTAGATAGCAGGTCAACAGAAAATTGCATGAACAAGAATTTGTTATAGAAGAATGATACAATATACTGTGCACACACCACCATCCTATGCAACCACCATAAAATAAACATTATTATTTCAGCAAAGTCGTAAATTGATTGTAAATATAACAAAGAATAAGGTATATTATTTATATACATGCAAACAAAAATATAAAAAAAGTAAGAAACCTTGTACTAGAAGACTGTGAACTTCAGGTAATTAGTTAGCTGAAGTAATGCACGTTATTGAAAATATGGACTGAAGAAGTTTTTAAATAAACATTTAAACTTTAAAATAAATGTTAAGCATACTGAACAGACAACCAAACCAATGTGTGTAAGTTTTTGAATATGTTTGGTGATAATCCAGAATGTTTTGAGCAGATTAACTTGCGTTTATCAGTGAACTAAGAAATCAAACCAGAAATTAGTGCTGCGACTAAGACAAAAGGAAAAATACCACAACAAAGTGCAACAATGCCTAATAAATCTGCAGACCAATTTTGTGGCCATGTGATAATTCTGTTAGTTGAGCATTCCAAAGAGACTTTATCAACATTATCGACAATCGTAAAATTGCAAAAGCAAAAAGATATAAACCACCTGGTAAACTTAATCAAGGTATTTTGTTGTTGTACAAGTAGATACCAAGCACAGAGAAACATTCAGTAGGGTTGTTAAAACTAATAATCTATTAAGTAGTCCAGATAAGGCTTCAAGAATAAAAAATAGCTTACAACATACTAAAGATAATGTATCAGCCATTATAAAGAAACATCCTTCTCCTAAAAATCAACCTATTATTATAAAACAAATTATTCTATAACACAGGAACTGTATTAAATCCAGCAAATACATTAATATAAAAATGAATTTCAAAACCAATCGGCCCTCTTAATAATGTTACCAGCTGATATAACTTATAAAAGAACTTTATTCAATTAGATCTTTAGGGTAGATATTAGAAGATTGCAAATAAAGACACCCTGAACTAGATTTGTACGAAAGTTTAAAAGAATATTGAAATTATGAAATATATTATTAAAAAATCAAACAGCATGTCTTAATAAGCAGTGGCATTATGAGAAAATGCATGATTTGTAAATAAACACAAATGAGCCTCTAGTTGCAACATTTAATCAAATTTATACGCTTCTCCAGGATGTAAGTTACTGATATTTTACTGTACCAGTATTTCCATTCATTCCGTAGAAATTAACTACTAATCTTTAAATTATAATAAATCTTTATCCATGGATTAGATAAAAATCGGTAAGCAACAATTAAATACAACAGAAAAGATAAATAATGATAATTTGTCAATTTGCATAATGGCAAAGTACAAGTTGCAGGTAATATCTTTTATATAGTATTTGCAAACCTAAACAGAACCACTCGAAACTGGCAAATATAACAAATAATACCATTGCAGTTATTAAAATCAATAAATTTATCTGCAAATATAAGAATAGCTTGATTTAAACTTTAACAATCGAACGCTTATTACTCAAATTAATTAAAAACAATATAATACCTGGATAATGGTTCTTCAAAAACGCCTAGTTTTATAAGTAACGACATAAGATCACCGCCTGGAATATAGTCCATCACAAAATAAAGAACATCACTATCCTGAAATGAATAATAAAGTTTAACAACCCATTCATTATCAGCTTCGGCTAAAATATCCCGTTCAGCCTTTACATGAGCTACTTGGTTTCGCTTCAGCACATCTGCTTTTCTTAATGTTTTCATCGCATATAAATGATTTGTATCTATCTTACGAACTAAAGTAACCTCTCCAAATGCACCAACACCGATTGGTTTTATTTTTGTAAACATACTTTTATCCATTTTGGCTCGCTTTAATCTAATATAATTTGACTCCTTTTGTGATAACATCTTTCTCATTTGGCACTGTGCATCAGGACTAAGACCTATTTTTGTCATTTCATTTTCTAATTGTAGTCGCCTATATACCCGCTGCCTATATGCTTTAATAACATTTTCTATATGTTGTTCCATGAAAAACTTAAATGCTTGAGGTGAATAATTTTGTACTTTTCCATCTCTTCTTTCTTCTTCTTTTTCTTTACTAATTTTTTTTCTTTCGGGTATAGGAGATTGGTGTTTTATTTTTTTATAAGGTGGCAACTGAGGCGGTTGCATATGCTCACTATTTCCATTAATTAAATGGTTATTTCTATTTTTGGAAGAAACAGAAGAGGATGCTAAAAAAGAAAAATAATTACAGTTTAAATAAATGAGTTATTTTTAGTATAAGTTATATTGACAAAGATAGAAAAAAAATATCCTGAGGTCTGTCGTAATACACAGAGATGAGTTCTGCACCAGTTTGACCCATCTATACTCCTATCTAAATGCAGTAATAATTCAGTGCTGCAACTGGAGGGTTCATATTTTTCATGCATGTTCTTTTAGTTAATTCAACACATAAAACCTGACAGAGCCGAGTCTTTTAACTATCTTTATCTACTCCTGTTAGGTTGTAAGTACATGAAAACTGATTTTGTACAAATAATAATACATATTTTTACATGGCATGAATTATGAATCATTACTCACACTTTGTCGCCTAGGTAGCTACAAAGACTATCTCATAGCTATGAAATGCCACAGAATATTCTTATGTTACAAGAAATTTATCTACTAAAAAGTATTTTATCTAAGCATAAAATAAATTCAGATAGTTAGCCAGAAATAATATGCACCCCACCAGAAGTACGAAAAGTCGCAAATTCCATTAAACTTACTACCTGATAAATCTAATGGCAACTATCAAGCAGCATACAAAAATTTTATGGACTGGGTACTAGCAAAAATGTAACAACTTATTCTAAAAATATATACTATTGACATATTTTAATCACCTACCAAATAAGTTGTGATGTTCCTTTGAAATATTTATAATCATATTTCATTTTAATAGTATCTATATTAATAGAACCCACCAATATGGTTAATTTCACATATATATTATATAGAGAAAACAACACAAACGTAACTTAAATTGGCGGTCTTAATTCCTATGTCCGAAGATGTCTCAAATTATTTTATTAAGGGATAGTCCATTTCTTATACCGCTCTTTGTATTTACCATCCAAACAATCAACACGTAACTCGAGTAGATTTGCTACCATGAAGAATAGGTTATCGAACAGACTGAAAGTAGTCAATAATGTTCGGATAATACCCCACCAAGTTGGTTACTTTTAATTTTAGGGACACCTTGGGCCTGACAACTTTATGTTGAGAACAACTATATTCGAAATCATGCTTTTAGTGGTGTCTGAGTAGTCTCCAGACAACAATCACTCATCGGGTATTTATGAAAACCTCTGAAACTATAACCTAGAAAAAATTGTGAATGAACATTTTTAATCAATTGCACGAAATTTATAAACATACTCCAGTACATTTTATTCCTGTTATTAGGTTAAGAGTTTATATAATAACTTTATTTGTAAAAACGTTTTACATTAAACTAAGCATTTTTTCATATTATTGATTTTTAATATTTGTTTAAGAATGTCTATTATAAACTTTTAATGACAACCTATGTAATATAGTTCAATTAACTTTTGGTCAGAATAACTTTTATGTTCTCAGGTTTTGGCACCCTCTTGTCCTTCTTTCGGGGGCTTTCCCTAAAAACTCTGTGAGATTAAATGAAATCCAAGATACTACCGATTGAGACATATTTCCCAAACAATAGAATTCTGGGACCCTTTTCACACACACACCACCCGTCCAACTGAGTTAATCGGCAACCATTTTTGTTAGTACAGTTTAGATTGTGACGTACAGTTTTGGTTCCAGAAAATCTAGCCGGTAATCCACAGAAAAAAATTGGTAATATACCAAAAATTTCGACTGTACTAACAAAAATGATTGCCAACTAACTCTGTGGAATGGGCGGTGTAAGTGATTGATGAGGGTTCCAGAATGCTATCAAATATGAAATATGTCTCAATTGGGAAGTATCTTGGATGTCACCTAATCTCGTAGGGTTTCTAGGGAAAGCCCTACAAGAATAACAAGAGGGTGCCAAAACCTGAGATCAGAAAAGTGATTAGGTTGATATCACCTCTAACCTTTAAAAATGGCCATAATGAATTTGTCAATCTTTGAATATGAAAAATATACGATACATAAATAATTCTACCTTAGATCAAAATGCATGTAACCTAAAAATTATATTTCTTAAAGAAAATTGCCTGCCGCTATTAGTGGGATTTACTAATACAAAAACTATTAAAATGAAATATGATTATAAACCTTTCAAAGGGAGGTAACAAGGTTTCCAGAATTTCACTGAAACAAAATTTTTAGCGGAGTACTTCACTGAGTTTTTCTGTGGAACACCGGTTAGATTTTCTGGGAGCCAAAACTGTGTGTAACAAAGTATAAAGCTTCGTCTTTGTGGAAATTTATGTTTAGAAGCACACCAAATAACAAAATCAATGTAGAACCTTTTGCAAAATTACGGACATTTCTCAAAAGAAAATCTAAGAACTATAGGGCTAAAAAGCCAGAACATTTGCCCCAGGGCAAATTAATACATACAATACCGCAGCCACAGATGATATCTGGGAACGAACATAATAACCTTTTTCTACGTCCATTATAAAACTAATGCTCTTTAAAATTATTTTCTGTTCATAAAGTGTGTGATTATTGAATCGATCAAAAAGCGTTAAAAAAATTGTCCCAGTGTTCATTTTTTCACACTTTTGCATTAAAAAAAAAGTCGTAGTGTGTCATTTTGTAACGCAATAAAAAATGTTTGTGCAAATGTAGTGTGCTTTGAATGCTTCACTCTATGCCATTAATTAATCATCTAAACTGTCAAAACTGTTCTTAAACGATTTGAGATAGCTACCTGTCATCCCGTTAATAAAAGTAGAGTGATGGATAATGATGAGTCATTTATCTGCATACCCGAAGATTAGTTCAAGTGGCAAAAATAAATCTTTTGTCTGAGAAATCCAAAAAGCAGTATTTAAAAGAATATAATTTTATTGAATTTATTTATCTACGGACGTAGAAAAAATTTTGTATGAAACTCTTGAGTAAAGTAACTTTTTTCACTCGTAGAAATTGCCACGCTTACCTTCGGCTCGTGCAGTCAAATTTTCCTACTCGTGAAGAAAATTACTATTTTAATTTAAACACTATTTAACTGTATAAAATTTACTTGTTCTAGGTTGCTTTATCATGTGGATATAATGGGTGCTATTTATGCTGCTGAATTACACTCAATGCACCTCACAGAAGTACAAGAGGATTCAGCTTTATGATCGACATACCAAACACAAAAACAAAAATTAGCAGATTTACTGTAACTGGAAACACATTTAGTGCAATCAACTTTATTTTTATACTCCAAAATGAAAAATATTTTGTGCAAACAATTGGCATTAATACCTCAATACCGTTATTCTCCAGAAGTTTATATAAATTTCAAAGAATTTTACAATAACTATGTTTCAATCAAGGCTAGATATTTACCCTCTAAATACATGCACCACACACACTCTCACACACATACACTCACATCCACACATGCATGCACACACACCGTGCAGGTACACACAGACACTCATATGCACACTAGCATTTAAAAAACCCGATTCACACATATACATAATAAACACATATTAATATTAATTTTGTAACAGTGTAGATTTTAAGTTAATAAAATTTAATATTTAATTTAATCTTTGATTATGTGAAATATGTAATTAGGGTTTGCCCTATATTTCAATAGGAATAAATAAATAAACTAATAAATTTAGTATGATGGCAAAAGAAAAAGTTTAATTTTTGGAAATACTAGACAGTAATCTGTACACCAATCATTGTTTTCGTCATTTGTCTGTGACTCTACTAACAAATTCCGGAGATGATATTATATCCCTGAAGTGTCACGGAGGTTGGTGTTCTACGACAATAGCCAAAGAATACATTGATGAATCCGTAAAAAATAAGACAAGGCACAGCAAACTAATTTTACAGTTCTATCAATGCACAGCCCCGTTGCATCTAATACCTTCATACGTACACAAAAAAATTGAAACCTTACAGTTCTACACCTTCAATACATATCACAAATTGCTCACATTTCACAATTACGTATGTTAATAAGTGTAGTATTCAACGGGTGGTAGTATACAAGGTGGCATTGGTTTTATGACATTAAATTGCGAAGGTGATAGAGATTGATTGGCTAAACAAAAACCTATAAGATGGTTTACTCTTGGACCGCTTTTTTAATGCCCGACCTAGATCAACTAAAGTAAAAGTTTTAAGACTGCTGTTTTGTTATATGTTTAAACGAACTAACTTACCTATGCTAGTGTTATCCCGAATCACACACACACATGAAATGATTTCACAATTGGTGTTCAAAATGACTACCACATCTACAAGTTTGTGGTTGGTATAACTTCCGGTCATTATATTTTTAAATCAAAATTCACTAAACTACTGCACGATAAAATTATCTCTAAATACCTACAAACAATTACAACTGTCACAACATTGCATATTACACAAGTATCAAAATTCAACAGGAGAGATATACTTACAACTCATCTAACTCCAGTTACGAGTTATTTAATGAAAAAATACATTCAACGTTATCATTATGTTGCAAACAGCTGGATTGCAACAAACTTAAGACTACGAGGTCAGAAACCCAATACAGTCAACCAAATCCGCATCATAGAATATTATTCTATGTTAGATCCGTATGTTCCAAAAAATATGTCAACACAAAGTGCATTAGGTTATTTTGTTTGGCCGTAAAATATGTTCTATTTCACTAATATACGTTTGCAGGTCACAACCTGGTTGGTCGACTCTAAAGGATGATGTTATTGTGTATTTGATTCGTAACCGAGCTAATATTGCAGTGATTTTAAAACATTTTTGATACTTTCTTTGAGTGTCTGTTTGTAGCTTAACTATTTGTTTTAGACCACAGGTTGAATGACAATTTTTATTTGTCTTGTTGATCTCTGCGCCCCCTTCAAATTAATGACATAAAACGAATGCCACTCTGTATCCTGTATAGGCAATGACTTCTTGGATGAAGTTTACAGCACTTGCGTTCGGCTTGTGCTGCAAACTTCATTCACATGAGTTTATTACCTACATAACTGCATGTTGAACAATATATTACTACATAGGAATAAAATTTGTTAAAATTTAATACATCATCTCAATTATAACGGCACTTCTGCCATATATGGAATTTATGAACACCATAAGATGATAACTTTTTCTTTGCAAGCTTTAAAGATAGTTGTAGTTTTTACTAACCTGCATTTATTGTTACTTTATCGTTAATACAATGGTGCACAAGGTAGTAAAATATCATATTGATATGTGTTACTCGCTATATATGACTAACACAGAAATGATGATTCCGTCTAATGTGAAGTACTTCTGGTCACATATTGAGTCGTTGAAAATAAGTGGAGTGCCTAAATTAGTGAATTGTAATGAAGAGCAGCTGGCAAGTGATGCAACAATAGCAAATGCTTTTGCTCATCATTTTCAAATATGTTACACTGCACACTTGGATGTCAACAACATGGTAAATATAATCGACAATACAGTCTCCAGTATACCTTCTAAATCAAATATTTACATTCGAAGAAGTACAACAGAAAATTTGTCATTAGATGTTAAACAGAATGCAGGCCTTGATGGAGTTCCTGCCTTTCTTAGGAAAGGCTGTTGTTCCACGCTGAGTCAGTATATTACTAAACTGTTCAATATTAGTTTTTTATCAAATACATTTCCACAGACCTGGAATGAGTTTATTCTACTCCATATCTACAATGCAGGTGATAAAACTGACAAAAAACTATCGTGGTGTGTGCATATTGTCAGCAATTGCAAAAGCAATGAAAGCCATTATTACATTATTACAGATGAGCCGTTTTTTACATTTAAACACATTATTGCTGAAGAACAACATGGCTTCTACAAGGGCCGTTCCACTACGACAAATCTTGCAATATACCAAGAGTATACAGGGTGTTTTTTTTAAGTGGGAGGTCACCTGTATATGGAAGACCAATGGTAGAAGGAAGCTGAAAATTTGCACTAGGAGGTTATCGAATGTGCCCTACATGTCTAAAATAGTTTCGATACGTTAGCACTTCCGGTATAACCGTTATTTTAAATAGAACACCCTGTATGTTTATGCATTTTCGAATTCCTTGTCGAATTTTATGTGAACTTTTATAACACAACCATACCTCTATCTAATGCTGTTTTCGAGATATTTTGACTTCTAGTAGATTTTTGACATTTGCACGCTGTCACATAAATTGGAATAACTTGAAAGTGAACGAACTTACAAAATTGTTTTTTTGCAGTCACATTCATAATACTTGATATTATTTCTACGTGCAAATAAAATCTAATTGCAATGTACAGGGTGCTAGAAAATTCATTTTATAATTTGACTAATAAAATGTTAAATATTCCGTTTTTTTTAAATGGAACCTACCATATTTTGTTATATTAATCGATTCTATGGAAAAAAATACCTTAGGTATGTAATTACAACAATCTATTTATTGTAAGCCGTTTTTGCGTTATTTGCATTAAAAGAGAAAATGCACTAGTTCAGTAACGTAATAACATTTGCTACTCTCAAGTAGCTTTTGTCCGATACATTAACAAAAGAATAATTGGTTATTTTTAGGAAACGTCAAATGTAGATAATTCTACGCAGATTGCAATTCCCGTACTGTAGTTATTTAGGAGGGTTAATCGAAACTTTACAAATCAAGATTATCTCGAAATGATAATTATTTATGTCGAATGTAATAGATTTCTTCGAAGAACTGGTGATATTTTTCATCAAATATTTTGTTATATTAATCAATTCTATGGAATTAATATCTTAGTACTTAGAAAGCAGGAAATGCTTTTGCACATTTTAGTTACCGAAAATGGCAGCGCAAGAACATTTTTGAAAATAATGTTTAAAACTACACAAACATGGAACAATGTATTTCATCTAACAATATTTTACCTAAAGAAAAATAAATAAAAATATAAGAGGTTGTTTATAAATGTTCTATTTGGCCTATTTTGATCCAAGCATTTTAAAATGCGTCTTTTAAACTCTTCATTTGTTGCCTTTTGTATTTGCTCTGGAGTTAAAGAATTTAGAGCATTTAATACTCGTCTTTTGCAATCTTCCTCAGTAGTAGGAGCGTAGAAGAAGACCGTATCTTTTACATACCCCATAGAAAAAAATCCAAGGAGTGAGATCGGGTGATCGGGTGGCCATAAGTGAGGTCCGATATTAGTTATAAATTGGTCTTCAAACAAGGCATGTAAGTACTCGGTTACAACGTTTTCATTGAGCTTAGGAGCACCGCCGTGCTGGTAAAATATTTTATGATTTCATTAAATGGGATGTTGTTTAAATATGCTACAATTTCTCCATGCACAATTTCTAAATATAGTTCCCTGTAAAAAGTGTTCATCGAGAAGAAAAAGAATTACTAAAACAATATGTACTTTACCGTTTAAATTTTCCTGGTAAAACACTACACATACAATTCGCGAATTTCTAATAGCACAATAAATGTTAAAAGACCATCTTTCCTGAAAATTTGTTATGTATGCTTGGTGAGGATTTTCTGTGGAACAATGGTGTGAATTATGTCGGTTAAACACTCTGTTTTTCGTAAACTTTGCTTCATCGCTCCAAATAATATTTTTCAAAAACTGTTTATCCTCTTGCGTTCTAAGTAATACAAATTCGCAAAACAACATCCTTCTTTCGAAATCGGTTTCCTTAAGGTGCTGTTTAAAATTATTTGCTTTCAAAATATTGTATATAAAACTACGGTTCATTCCTATATCCTGTACAGCATTATTTAGTGAAGCTCTGCTGCATGAAAATATGCCAATACATTAGTAACTCCAATTACTTCCTCCGTCACGGTGCTGGTCCTGTTCTTCTTTGTAATAAATGATCCATTATTCGCACAGTTTTCAAGAATAGTTTCAAGAAGCCTAACATTCGGCGCTGGCTTTTCAGGAAATTTTTGATGAAAGACATCGCAAGTTCCTTGAAGAATTCTGTTGCATTCGCCATAAATAATTATCATTTCGAGATAATCTTGATTTGTAAAGTTTCGATTAACCCTCCTAAATAACTACAGTACGGGAATTGCAATCTGCGTAAAATTATCTACATTTGACGTTTCGTAAAAATAACCAATTATTCTTTTGTTAATGTATCGGACTAAAGCTACTTGATAGTAGCAAATGTTATTACGTACTGAACTAGTGCATTTTCTCTTTTAATGCAAATAACTCAAAAACGGCTTACAATAAATGGATTGTTGTAATTACATACCTAAGGTATTTTTTTTCCATAGAATCGATTAATATAACAAAATATGGTAGGTTCCATTTAAAAAAAACGGAATATTTGACATTTTATTAGTCAAATTATAAAATGAATTTTCTAGCACCCTGTACATTGCAATCAGATTTTATTTGCACGTAGAAATAATATCAAGCGTTA
Organism: Platerodrilus igneus; assembly: GCA_036346225.1. Lineage (NCBI taxonomy): Eukaryota > Metazoa > Arthropoda > Insecta > Coleoptera > Lycidae > Platerodrilus > Platerodrilus igneus. The sequence goes on from JARFIW010001380.1 coordinate 13,098,290, forward strand.
TTAATGTAATTGCAAAAAAAACAATTTTGTAAGTTCGTTCACTTTCTAGTTATTCCAATTTATGTGACACTGTGCAAATGTCAAAAATCTACTAAAAGTCAAAATATCTCGAAAACGGCATTAGATAGAGGTATGGTTGTGTTATAAAAGTTTACATAAAATTCGACAAGGAATTCGAAAATGCATAAATATACAGGGTGTTCTATTTAAAATAACGATAATAATACCTACTTCCGGTATAACCGGAAGTGCGAACGTATCGAAACTATTTTAGACGTGTAGGGCACATTCGATAACCTCCTAGTGCAAATTTTCAGCTTCCTTCTACCATTGGTCTTCCATATACAGGTAACCTCCCACTTTAAAAAAACACCCTGTATACTAAACAATATTGAAAGTGGTTATCAATAATATATATATATATATATATATATATATATATATATATATATATATATATATATACCGATGTGACTAAGGCTTTTGATAGTGTCTGTCGCCCATTGCTCCTCCTCAAATTACAAAAACTAGGTATTGATGGTCACTTGTTACATTAGATTAAATCCTACTTGCACAATAGGACACAATGTGTAAAGATTGGTAGTGCTACTTCTGATACACTTAGAATTTACTCTGGGGTCCCCCCAGGGTTCACACTTGAGTCCTGTTTTATTTGTATTATTTGTCAATGATATGGTTCCAGTTTTCAAGTACTGTAAAGACCTTCTACATGCGGATGATATCAAATTTTCTATTCGGTGATAAGAAATTTCAATGATTGCAAGAAAATTCAAAATGACAAATGATTTAACGATGTACTGCAAAGACAACTTTCTTGATTTAAATGTACAAAAATGTAAAGTTATGAGATTTTACAGATGTTATCAACCATACACTATAATTATAGTATAAATAACATATCCTTGCAGTTTCCTTGAACAATTTTTGATTTAGGAATACTTTTAAATAGTGAACAAGTTGTACAGACCATATTAATGAAATAGTACTAAGGGCCTTTAGGAGGTTAAACTTTATCAAACGAGCATGCTACCATACAAATGACATAAAAGCACTCAGAACATTATATAACAGCTTAGTCAGAAGTATTTTGGAATATCACCGTATCATATGGGATCCTACATATGTGCGCCATATTAATAAAATTGAAAGGTTCAAACTAAATTTGTAAAGTTTTTACTTTACAAATACCCTATACCAACATACAAAAAAAAATTAGCAAATTAACTAGACTACAACTGGTGGGTTATCAACAGTTAGTAGTTCGCAAACATCAAGCAATGCTGATGTTTTTCTTAAATTGCTAAACAATACTATTGATTGTTGTGTCATCCAAGTTGCAGTTCAGAACTTGCAATCAATCTACAAGATCAAGACACCTTTTTGTCGAAAAGATGCATATAACAAATTATGGAGGTACTAATTTCATGGATCGCATTATTAGAATCTACAATATGTACTACTTGGATATTGATATTTTTATAATATCGATTAATTGTTTAAAAAGCATTACGGATTGTATTAATAATTTGACGCATTAATTTCTCTGTACCATTTCGGTTATATACAACCTGTAGTTGTACATTTGTTTCAAAAATAAAATAAAAATAAATAAACTGCTGTGTCTTCAAATGTGCGATATATTAAAACTCAAATATTCTAAGCAGAATTATGAATCAGTAGAATAGTATAAGAATTACCTAGTAGCATCTCGTAGCAGTTTCATTTTAAATTGATGTTTGAAAGGTCAGTTTCAAATGGACCTGCACCTTGAAGAAGTTCTAGATTACTAGAACGGATGGAATGGCTTCCGTGTTCCAGTGACCAAAAGAGCCAAACTACAGGTTGAACCAATGTAGTAGGATTTTTAGTGAAGAACCAAACTAAGACAGATTCCAAAAGAGGGAAGCAGTTCTTTCGGTACATAAATTGGCAAATACCATAGGGGTCGGCATGGCAATCTAAGACGCAGTACTGCATGGGAAACCACCATATTACCTCCCAAGTATAAAGCATACTTAAATTGTAATTAAAATTATGGCATCCTCTGGGGTAAAAGATTCCCATTCAGATCTCTGGGAGGGGACTACTTCGGAGAATGTGATCGGAAAATTTAGAAAAAGTCGGGTACATTTTGCGAGTCGAAGCGTGGAATGTCAGATATATGAAGCAAGTAGGTAAGTTAGAGAACTTAAAAATTGTAATGGACAGGTTAGCACTAGACATAGTAGGGATCAGCAAAGTTCGATGGGCAGAGACAGGGGATTTTTGGAGTGGAGACTAGGATAATTCATACAGAAACAGAGGGAAAAAATTCTGGTGTGGGAATAGTTATGCAAAAAAAGATAGGACACTGTGTCGAAAACTACTTACAAAAGAACGAAAGAGTACTCATGTTTAGATTAAAATCTAAACCAATAAATACAGTAATAATACAAGTATACATGCCCACCTCTAGCTACAGTAACGAAAAAGTAGAAGCGATTTACAAAGATATCGAACACATCCTAAGATACGTAAAACGACATGATAATTTAATAGTCACGGGAGATTTTAATGCAGTGGTAGTAGGTTTATTTGGTTTATCCACGAGAAATGACAGGGGAAATAGGTTGGTAGAATTTTGCGAAAAAAACAATTTAACCATACAAACACATTATTTCAACATCATGCTAGAAGACGATGCACGTGGAAGATACCACGAGATATAGGAAGATATCAAATAGATTACATTCTTGTTAGACAATGGTTTAGGAATCAAGTAAAATACTGTAGAAGCTACCCAGAAGAGTTATAGACACTGATCACAATATCGTAATTATGAAGCCCGCTTTTAAATTTAAAAATTTGAAAAAAGGGAACAGAAAAATGCACTTTAACTTTGAAAAACTAAAAGATAAAGATACCCACAAAAGATTTGAAAAAAAGGTAAAATGAATTGCTGAAAGATATCAGGAAAATTTCTTCTACTAAAGAAGTAGAAACAGAATGGAATAACATTAAATCCAGCTTAGAATGGTGGTCGGAGATATTCTGGGATATACACAAAAAGAAAATAAGAAACCATGGGAAACAAAGAATATCCGGAATTTAATAGAAGAAAGACAAAATACAAAAATAGTCCGGATGAAGCTGGAAATTATTCGCAAATGCAGGAAAGCTAAATAACAATGGATTAACGAAAAGTGCAAATAGGTACAAACTAAGATGGAAATAGGAAAAACAGACAAAGCACACAAACTACATAATTACAATGATATAAAACTGTAGTGCAAAAATATAAGGGATGTGGAAGGAAACACCATTATAGAAAATGCAAAGAAAGTGGTTAGATCGTAAGAATATATAGGGAATTTATATGCAGCAGAGGAACTAACAGCATTACAACAGGAATCAGACATTGAAAATGATGACTTGGGATATACTAGACATAGAGATGAGTTTGAATTAGCATTAATGGGTCTGAAAAATGGTAAGGTGCTGGGTACAGATAAGATGCAAGCAGAACTAAAAGCCGCTGGACAAGCAGTAGCAGAACGTCTCATCCAACTTATAAGCTATATGTATGAGACAAGCGAGATTCCCAAAGATTTCAAAAGTAACATCATAGTCACTATACCAAAAAAAGAGACTCAGATGGATGTGAAAATTTTCGAACAATAAGTTTTACGGCACACGTGTCAAAACTATTAACTAGAATTGTACAAGGACGAATGAAAAAACGAACTGAAGAAATGATAGGAGAAGATCAATTTGGGTTTAGACAAAACAGGGGAACACGGGAGGCTATTTTAGTTCTGAGGATGATAATGGAGAAAACAATAGAACAAAAGGGAAAGCGTGTATATAGGGTTTGTAGATTTGAAAAGCATTCGACAATGTAAAACAGAAAAAAATGTTCGAAATACTCAAAAAGATAGGAATGAGTTTTAGGGATAGATGAATAGTATATAGCTTATTCAAAGAGCAAACAGCGGTAATAGAAGTAGAGCAGGGATGTAGAGAAGTAAAGATTAGAAAAGGGGAGGAGACAGGGTTGTTCCCTATCACCATTAATCTTTAACTTGTACATCGAAGAGGCAACGAATACTGTCAAATGCAGGAAGACATGTGGAATTATTATGCAGGGACAAAACATTGATATGCTTAAATTTGCAGATGATATAACGGTATTAGTATCTAGCTCTTAATGAAATGGAATCTTCTAACAGATAGTGTATGAAAATTAACAAAAATAAAACTAAAGTGCTAGTATGCACAAGAGGGGGAACTAAATTTAAAACAAGAATACAAATAGGTAACAAGAACTTACAGGAGATTAAGAGTTTCTGCTAAGTAGAAAGCTAAATAACGCGAGATGAGACGAGTGCAAAAGATATAAAACAAAGATTAGCACAAGGTGGTGCTTCATTTAACAAGAAAAAGCAACTAATGTGTTCAAAGACAACAAACATAGAAATAAGGAAAAGTTTGCTTAAAACATGTGTGTAGCACAGCACTACGGTTGTGAAACCTAGACAGTAGGAGAAGCAGACAGGAAAAAGATAGAAGCCTTTGAAATATGCTGCTACAGACATATGATGAAGATATCATGAGCAGACAAACTTAAGAACAAAGAGGTACTAGAAATGGTAGAGGAAGAACGAAATATATGGAAAACAGTAAAAAATAAGAGATATAGGATGATTGGCCACATACTAAGGCATGAGGGAATAGTGTGGAATATATTAGAAGCAGAGACAGGAAAAAAGATAGGTAGACCTAGGTTGGACTATTGCATACTGATAGTTTAAGATGTAGGCTGTGGGAATTTCAGGGAAATATGTAAACTAGTTCAGAATAGAAATCAATGGAGGTACGCGTCCAACCAGTTCCATAATGATTATTGTAAGCAACTACAGATATTGGTTTTGCAATATTCTCAACTAATGTTAATTGTGCGAAAGCATTTACTGGAAAACTATTAATTTGTATTAAGAATGAAACGAGTCTAAGGGTTTATAATTCACGTATGGGATGTTATATGCATTTATAATTAATATACCGAGTGTTTTTAAGCAGTACATTACTATGAAAATGAATATTTGTATAATTCGAACTTTTCTAAATTTTTGTTTATTTTGCTCAGGTTAGCAGTGTTGTATGTTTACAAAATGGTGCTATTTGACCTTTTGATGACCCCTAATCACATCAATATATATATATATATATATATATATATATATATATATATATATATATATATATATATATATGGACATTGACAAAAGAACAATGCTGCTGTAACATATAATAATTACTATTTTAATCACATCGATCAAATATGTCTTTTCATTACCAAATCACAATCGTGAATCCCTTTGCTAAAATCTGCACCCATTGCAACCAGCTGTTCCCCACTCCCATAGGATTTTTAACATTTTGAAAACCTTTAAGAACTACGAACCAAAATCTAAGGAGCAAAATCCATTAAGATACAATTATGACAAGACTCACAAAAAAATTATTTTGTGGGAATTAGTTATATCACATTGCCAGGTTTTCTCAGAATCTTACATATGACGTCTTTTAAAACCCAATTATAACCGACTGAAAATTCGAAACCATAATTACAAACTCATTAAAGGACAAGAGATATAACTCGCATGGCGACAATCACCAAGTGAAAAAATAAATCATAGCTATAATACTGACAGACACAAGATGATTCACAACTTCATGGATATGTATTTTAACCGGTACTTAAGAAAGGGACGTAGATTGATATTTACACATAAAGAAAATTATTTCTTAAAGAGTAACTTGAAATTTAAACGGATGTTTCTAAAAATGTCTGTACATATACAGTAAAGAATCAACATACTACAGAAAATCATTCATAAGGAACCGACTTTATTTTTTCTAATCAGTAGAATGTCACTTTCTCCAATGAAGTTGTGAATCACTGATGTTTAAAAAGTGGAGTAAAGTAATGTTTATGCAAAAAACACAATTTCTTAAAAATTAAAAACTTTAAACAAATGTTTATGAAATATGTGTACTTATGTACTTTAATTAAAGTAGCTACTAACCAATTCTGCATATAAAAGATGTTCAAAATGCCTTCCATTTTGTTGAATACACAAACGTGCGCTCTGTTGTGCCAGTTTTGTAGAATACCAATACGTTGATGTAACTGATCTGCATTACTAGTGTGGTCCCATTAACGTCATACACTTTACATTTTAAGACACCCTACAAAGCAAATAAACTAAACGCTTTATACGCTATTAATACTACTAATCTGAAATAACCACAAAAGAATATCTTACACAGCATTTAATGGAAAACAATTTTAAATGTAGAAGTAAAATATTCCAACAGTGCACTCATGAACGGTTCTTTGGCTTAAACATAAAACTACTAAAAGTTAAGGTTAAGGGTTAACAAAATTAGGCTAATGACATGCTTCAATAAATACATGATGTAGGTCAGCTATGAAATTGAGCTACTCTGAATGCATTTCTTGGTATAAACATTTGTCAAAAGTTTTTAATTTTTAAGAAATTGTACTTTTTTGCATAAATATGACTTGCCATTTTAAACATCAGTTAAAGTAGGTATTGCCACAAAGTTGAGAATCTTATGCGTGATTCAAAACTTGGTTGATACAGTATCCTGCTGAATAGAAAAAATAAAGTCAGTTCTTTATGAATAGTTTTTATGTAGTATGTTGCCTCTTTCCTTAGCAAGTAATTGAACAGATATTTTTATAAAAATCAGTTTAAATTTTAAGTCCTAAGTTGATGGAAGCAGATGGTCATAATTCACATATTCTGTGTTATAATTCTAAATCATATTTATGACGCTGATCGTTTTAACAGTAAAACATCTTAAATTTAAAAGTGAAACTAGTCGTGCAATTATGTAAATTTACCAATCCAACATAAACATTAACTGATTATTTTTAAACTACTTCAGTGGTAAATAAAATCACATGTCTATCAATGTGCACTTAATTCATATTGCAACAAATTTTTTAACTGTTGTTTGGCCTTTATTTCCAATAAATATACAAGCCTAATAATTATTCTTCACAATCACAAGTCTTGTTTACATTAACACTAGTTTAATCACTATTTGTAGGCACTAATTTAATCTTCTAACTAAGATGAATTACACTATTGTAGTACTAATCTTACTGGTAATTTATTTATCTAGCACATTTATGCAAGACAAGCATATTTATGTACATTGAACGTTTATTAAGACAGAATTAAAACTAAACTGATCTATTGCAACGAGGTTCGCACCTATAGATATACAATAATCCAATATTCAAAAAAAAAATACAGAGAAATCTAGAATGCGAGTCATCAAACCTCTCGAGAACAGCCCTATCGTATTATGGCACCCATTAAGCATTTATTTATCGCTAGAAAGATATAATTAAATAACGACTGCATTAGGATAACCTGTGAATCATCCTTTCTTATCATTAGACAGATACAAAGCCACTTTAGTAACAACCAAATAAGCGTACTTTACAGAATCTTCCATATTAATTACTGTACTATAGGTATAATCAATTTTGTTACTTGCTCTGTTTCAATAATGCTAAAACTACACCACTTAATATTAAATCTGGAAAAATTTGAATTAATAACAAAATTGTATTCTTGCAAAGCTTGACATTCATTTTGATGGCAATGCATATACAGCAGAATCGAATAGTATAGAAAATCGTACCACACTGCAAATTTATGGTTCTTGTAAAAGCAATAACAAGGGAGTTAGCTATTGGCCAAAATAAAATAAATCATTCTGTACATTGTAAAAAATAAACTTCTATTCTACTCATATTTTCGTTGTTGTATTGTAGCCATCTTTTCTGAAAGTTACATACATAAAAAGTGACATTTCTAGCCTTATTCAACAAACTGCTCAAAATCACAATTTAATTCTCATTCTTGTTATTACTTTGATACCTGCCAGATGACCTTGTTTTATAACTAACACAGGTGTGATAAAATCGAGTTTAGTTTGAGGTAACCTTATCGTTGTTGTTTTCTGACTCAATGCATGTGCTTATAACTTAAAATCGTGTATGATTCATTATTTCTTGCCCATGCAACTCTACCACAAGTCATCAGCTGGACCAGGCAGCTTCCCCATTCGAAAACAATATTCTGTCTAGATTTTTAGATATTTCTCTGCCCGTTATTCTTAAATTTTGGAACAGCCTTCTTCAGTACTACTTCACAATTTTCAGATTTTTCTTTCTTTTCTCATTCTTAAAGTAGTCATGTTACAAAATTTTTGGTACGGCAAATGTGGGGATCTGCTTTAAATTTTTAGCTCTCAACATGCATGTCCTTCATTTTAAATTTTTGGCATCTAACATGCTTGCTTTCTTGTCTGCACCTTTTTGTCTCATCACTTTTGTTTTCTTTTATTTTCTTTCTTTTCTTCAAATCTATCTGGAAATTAGATGTTAATCGGCTACTGAGATCGAGTGGGATGATCCTTCTGGACAACGTATCCGCTACTCTTCAGACCAACTCTTGACTTTGCATCCGGTCTCAAGCTGAAAAGATTCCTAGAGTGATTTTACACCTATATCAGTCTGTCTCTTTTTTTTGTTTGTTGTTTTTGTTCTTTGGATACATAAATATTTTATCCCTGTTACTTATACTATAACTTTTGATCGTTTACTTACTTTTGCAATTTGATAACAATTGATTTTTTTTGTTTGTCAAATTTTTTTGTTCTTTATATAAATAACTAACCTTCCTGTTATTTGCTACTTTCTATGTGTGCTCTTTCAGTAAGAATTTGGATGATTGAACACTACGTGAGGTATATGACTTGAAGTATTCTTTTCCTAGGGTTTTGTTGGAAGTTGCTTCAGTGGCTCCTAGTCATGTTGTATATGTATGTTGATACTTTGATCCTTTTTTGAATTTTCTTTGTTTCTTTCTTCTCAAAAGTACCTTCCCTACCTCTTACTTGAGATTTTGCTATATCTCCGTTGGTCCTCTTACCCTCTTTGCATTTGCCCATGTTTATATTTTGCTGGGGAAAAACTTGTAACAGCAAATTTTTACTCTACTCATATTTTCGTCATGTGCAGTTTCATAATAATCCTTTTTGAAAGTTATATACATCAAGAGCAATATTTCTAGCCTTATTCAAAAAACTTGCTCAAAACCACAATTTAATTCTCGTTCTCGGTACTACATCGATACCTGACAGGTGACCATGTTTTATCATTAACACAGACGCAATGAATTAGTTTATTTAGTTTGAAGTATTCTTACTGCTGTTATTTTCTAACTCAATGCTTGTGCTAGTTAACTTAATATCGTGTATGATTGGTCATTGACAACTAGGGTCCTTTTGTGGCTGGTTTTCTATAAATTAGAAGTCACCCTTATTTGTACTGTCTTAGAGGAATTGCTGGGGCAGCCTTATTTTCTTTAACAGTTCTCACAATATACCGCTTATTGGATTTGAAAGATAAATAACTAGGCTACTTCCTTTTCTATCAGTATCTTCAGCACGGACCAGTTGGTTAACATCTGGATGCACAATTTCTTTCCTTCTTTTCCTCTGTAGCAATTTGCTGGTACACTAAATCATGCAGGTCAACCTAGAGCCTCTCCCGCTAATTTAAATTCATACCTATCTGGAGATGACTGGTAGTGGTGAGTCATTCTAATTGTAATAGTTGGAACAGAATATTTATAAAGTTTTGTTGATGCGTGAACTTTAACTATAGCTTAACAAAGAATATACCTTATTCACGTTAAATATGGGATGATGTCATAATTTAAATAAATGCTGCGTTGTCATGGTTAAGTTATTTTATATGTATTTCCTGATCAAAGTAACCAATTCTTGTGCGTGCGAATCCAAATATTTAGGCATTCTAAATGTTAAATACTCGAAACCTGCATTGTATAAAGTGTTTTAGTTCTGAAAAGAACTGTTTTATTTAGCAAATATAAAGCACAAACGATTTACTACAAAACTAAACAATGACAATAAAATTAGAAATGTCAAAGTAATAGAAGTAAAAAATGTTGCAACACCGATCAGAACTGCCAACTGCTACACACTAAATCCTAATATCATTAAACCTACTTTCATAGTTACATTCACATTTTACAATCTCTAGCACTTTATTATGTTACGTGGTGAAGTGGCCCTTAAACATGTTTAGGTTAAGTTGATGTACGGAAGTTTCACGCCATAATTTCAAAAGACGCGGCGCGTGGAATTTTAATAGACTAGGCGTGTACTTCCGATACGTCATAGTGAGTTTGCGCAGAGCACGCGATCGGGAGGGTTGGACAAATAAGTTCGCGCTGGTGTAAAAGAAAAAAGAGTGGGGACAAAGTGGTGAGAGGTTTGGGTGACGCTCTGAAACGGGCTGTTTGCCTTTGTTCTTCGTGTGGTGTGGTCGTGTCTTAGCTTTACCTATGTAGATATCCTGCCTAATTATCTTTGTTGTCGCCCTTTACCTTGTTCCTAATCCGATCCCTGCATAGGTAGGAGAATTTTACAGCCACCGAGGCGAACTGGACTCCACGACCCTGATGTCCATGCTCAGCTAGCAGCTCCGGAGGAATTACCATCCTCATCTATCCTGCAGGATGATAGGCGTACTTCGCGGAAATCTGGACCTATCATGTGAGTAAATTATGTGTTACCTTTTTATTTAACTTTTTATATTTCCGATTATTACGCAATGTAATTTGGCAGTGGTGACGTCATGGTAGTTGGCAGCGCAGAATCTGCAATAAGGTTCGCGCTTACATCCGCCAGGGGCGTTGCTCGCTTTCTTATTCATTGCGCATGCGCGATGTGTTTATGAACTCTTAAACTGTATTACCGACTTCGTAAACTGTTTTATCGACCTTTAAATGGTAAGAACTATCACCAATTAAATTGTAATAATTACTGTTTATGACGTCTCGAATATTTAGCGTGAATAGGGTATATTATTTTTTTATTTTTATTGTTTTATTGCCCAACAGTAATAACCATTTACAGGACAAAAATATAGAACAAACAAATTTTATACACATGTGACCTACAGACTAAAGTTTAAATATACAAACGTACATCAACATTATCTTTATATATAACAGAATCCAAAGCAGTGTTATTTATATCTATTTGAGGACTTAATCTGTTAAAATTTTTACACATTACATTTATGGGTGCTTTTTTGCCTATATTAGTTCTACTAGTAACAATCTTAAATGTTTCTATATATCTTGCTTCTAGCCTAGGTACGTTAAATGGTATTTATGCGATAACAAAACTGCACAATCTATTTGATTGTGTAACAATTTATATAAAAACACAGACCAGAATTTATTCTTCTTGTTTCTAATGACAGCAATTTAAAATTGTCAAGTAATTCATTTTGACTACAACCTCTTATAGGATAAACACCAGTTTGTTTAAAGCTTAAGTATTTTAAAATTTTCTTTGTACTGCTTCTAACATATTCTTATACAATAAGTATATAGGTGACCAGATTAAAGAGCAATATTCCAGTTTGGTACGCATAAGGGAGTAAAATAGCAACTGTAAGCTAAATACATCATTAAAACCTTTTGTGTTTCTAATCACAAATCCCAAGGAGGCACTTGCTGCATTACATAGTTCTTCTATATGTGGAGAAAATGACAGGGTTGGATCATATACTATCCCAAGATCCTTAATTCTATCATATCTATTAATAGGTGTATTATCAATTTGATATTCAAATAGTAAGGGATTCATTTTTGTTGTAAATATCATGCATTTACATTTTGCAGTATTTAGGTGTAACCTATTGTTTCTACACCAATTAACAATAAAGTTAATTTGTTGTTGTAAGTACTCACAATCAGATTCGCCTTTTACGGTTGAATAAATTTTAAGTCATCTGCAAACAACAAATTATCACACTCTAGTGTGTTGGGAAGGTCGTTAATAAATATTAGAAACAACAAAGGGCCAAGATTGGACCCTTGTGGAACTCCAGATGTAGGCACAATTATATCAGAAGTAAATCCATTATACCTCACAACTTGTTTCCGCCCCAAAAGATACGATCTAAACAGCGCCAATAAGGTTTCACTAAAACCATATTTATTCAATTTATTCAGCAAGACAAAATGATCTATTTGATCAAAAGCTTTCTGAAAGTCTAAATATATAGTATCAACTTGTAGTATATTATGCTTGTGAGAGATGATATTTAGTATTAACATTGTTTTATTTTGTATCGTTTATTGTTGCAATCTTATGTAGGTAGTTTTAAGCTTATGATTGTCATTTAAAGTAGTTGGTTTTGGAGTTGTCAAGTTTTCTTGTTTATTAAGACATCGTCAAAGTGACAAAAATAGCAGCTCGCTATTTTAAGAAGTGATTGTTTACCTCTTTGTCTGCATTCTCGTATACCTCCAAAATTTCATAATAATTATAGGTATCAATAAGCCTTGAAAGAAACTGTACAAAAAACGAATGACTCAAGCTACAGTAAAATATTAGCTTACTTGTTTGGATGGTTTTAAAGGGGAAAATTGGTGTTCTCAATCTGTAATATTTTATTTGATTTTCATTTATTGATATTAAACTAGTTAATTGTTCTAGGATAAATTATTTTATGACAGGTAAGCCATACATTGCTGCAGAAGCCAGTCCTTTCTAGATGTGTATCGCTGTTATTTTTCTATTTTTATTTATTTTCTTCTTATTGTATATTGTATTCTTCTTTCAGATGATAAGTAGGTTATCGCCATGCTTTATAGTGGGTTTGTGAAGACAGCTGCTCGACACTAATTATCATTGGCATTTATACGATTAATTAGTTCTTATTGCCACTTGGTTTTTTTCCTGCCCACACCACTCTACCATGAGTCAGTAGCCAGACTGGGCAGTTTTTTTATCCAACCACAATCTTCTGCCTAGATTTTGTATAAACTTTATTCTAATTTCTCTACCCGTTACATATGTACAACTATCAGTAACAACCAAATTTAATTTTTTTAATAAGGAGAAGTTGCTCAAAAGGCACACAGTGTCACACACAATTTTTAATTATACTAAAAATATTAATAATTAATCAAACTAAACGATGCGAAACGTGGTAATACTGAAAATCTACTGTTAACGGAGAATTAAAAAAGTTATTTTCTTGATTAAGTGCTTTGGAAAAAAGCTTATACAAAGCTTCATTTTGAATCCATGGATAATGGAAACCATTGTGTATAAATAATGTGAGGATAAAAATAAAAGAATAAAAAATATATAATAAACTTACATGTAGGTGGTAATGGCGGAGCACCTGAATCAGCACCAGAATGAGCGGGTGAAGGACGGCCCTCACTGGAAGATGCAGATTGTGGACTATCTGATCGCGAAGTACCACAATCTGAAGGAACAGCAGGAGGTGAATATTTTCTATGAAGAGACGGGTGAATCTGTGGTGATCTGGGAGCAACTGAATCAATAGAGTTAGTTTGGCCTAAATCATCAGGTATGTTTGAGTATGGTGGCAGTGATACAGAAGGAAGAGCTATGCCTCTGTGAACTGCTTGGGCTTTAGCTTGCATTGTACTTGCATAACTAGGAGGTTCTGTTGTAGGAACAGATGTTGCAGATTGGCTTGTTGGAAGAGATGCAGCTGGTTTGCACACATGTGCTTGTTGCTTTTGTTGAATTGATACCGTGTATGATGGTGGAGGTATAGTTGCTGCAGGCGGAGTGGTACTTGTAGGTGATGCAGAAATTTGAGGGGATGTTGGAGCCACAGCTGTTTGTAATATCGGTTTCTGCACTTGTGTACTTTTAACAGATTGCATAATTATAGGAGGCTGTGTTTTTGCTTGTCTAGCAACCCACGCTTGTAAAGGTGCAGGTCTGGCTAATGCAGTTGGAGTGGCAGTTGATATTGGAACTGGACTAGGTGAACCTGTAGATGTTCCTCCAGAATAAATTCCAGAAGAAGGACTCTTTCTGAAATCTTGAGTAGGACTTTGACGATTTTGTATTGATGCAGAGTAGGAAGGTGGTGGTGGTGGTTGAGGTAAAAGAGGATATGGTGGAGGAGGTTCTGCTGATGATGTGGTGCTACTTTGATAAAGACTAAGCGCTTGCATTTGTTGAGTTAGTTGCTGTTGAACTTGTGGACTATTTTGCACTACCATAGGTTGACGACTTGATGATGAAACACTACTAACAGGACTAGTACCACGTTGTGAAGAAGAAGGTAAACTATAAACAGGTACATTAGGCGGTGGCCTCGCAGGCAATGCAGGTGCAGGTGACATTCTCTTGAATAATTGCTGAACATTACTAGGAACAGGTTGGTATGAAACATGAGGTGGTGGTGGAGGTGGAGTGTTTCTTGGTGGAGGTGGAGGTGGTGGTTCACTAAAATTACTAGGAGAGTACTGCCTACTAACAGGAGCATGTAATTCGTTTAACCTTGGACTATCAGATCTAGAACTTCCCGCTCCACTATCTAAAGCGGGACTTCCTCGATGTAATGCTAATTCTCTTTCTATACTTGGTTTACGAATAAGTTTCGTATAATTGCATTTACCACTAGCATCTAGCTGTTGCTGTTTAATAAGAAGATCTATTGCTCCATCTAAACGAAAAGCTGATAACTGCAGTGCTCTTATCGCTAACTCCTAAAGTTAAAATTAATTATAAGAGAGAAATGTCATACCCAATAATTACCTCAGGATAACCCATGTTAAGCAACTGTGATATCATCTGCCGCAAGTGTTGGATATCCTTATCTGTTCCATTACTACCAGATGTAGAACTAAGTGAACTAACACCACTAGTTGTAGAAAGTGTCGATATAGTGCTAGCAGCACTAGAACCCAAAACTTCATTACTACTTTTGGCAAACGGAAGTAATGATATGTGTATTTCCTCCAAGGCTTTCTGATGATAGCCTGATGAACGGGCCGGTGTTGATGGATTCATATTGTGTTGTGGCCGAGGCTGTTGGCCCATGCTGGGCCTATCTAATTTACAGTTACCTCACATTTCGGCCACTACGTTTAAGGCACTTATAACTATATTTCAACATTGTAGAAAAATATTATCTTTTAAAAAGTTTCCAAGTCACAGCTTTAGTTTCTTCTTCTAAGTCTATAGATTTACCTTAAAAAAAATTCAAATGTTTATAATACAGTCTACATATTAACTATATTTATTCAAAGATTATAAAGAGAGCAAGTGTAACTCAATTAATGTAACTTTCACTAGATCATTCCAAGCTCGTTCAAGTACAGTTAAAGCAATATTTATCTCCTTACAGTCATGTACAAAAAGTATCCATTTAGGGAAAGTAAGTCTCACCATAAAGGCTTTTATTACAACGTACACATTTCAGAAAATTGTAGTGATTTAGTAAAACTATATTTTTGAGTAGCTTAATACATTTTATAAAATAAAGTAACCAGATAAGTATGGAAATTTCTAAAATAGAAATAACATAAGTAATAGATATCGTCTTAAGAGGTGGTATAAAATTTTCAAAACCTATACACACAAAAATTTAGCAATTTGCACTTGAGTATACTGATTATGTGCATGTCCCACTTCAGGTTATATAAATTAACGTGTTGCATTCTGTACTTTCTGAGGAACCCTATGTCCACAAGGCAAACCGAAGGCACTTTAATTGTATAGCTGTTAATAACAAATTATTCAACAAATGAGTACCAAGGTTGGGGTCATCTAGTAATTGGCTTTAATTGATGCAAGTATTATTTAACTTTTAATGTCAATAATTTCATAAAAAAGATTACTGATCCTTATAGGTACTATAACCAAGCTTTGTGATACTCAAACTAGCACATCCGTCTCTTAAAAAATAGTAGAACTAGTCACCTACTGTTCCTTCTTTATGTATTGACAATGCAGTCATCGTTTTACTAAAATGTTTTCTGGTAAAATGTGGATTAATGTACAACTGCATCTGTTCAAAGTATCGAAAATACATATCCAGGTCTGCTTAAAACTTTAATGTGTCTACTTAGTATTTCATCAGTATCAGTTTTAAGTGTGAGTTAGCAATAAACTAGTTTGTAGAATGCCAGAACCACTAGATCGACATAACAAAAATTCTAAATGTTCTGGAAAAATTAGTTTATTTTGCATCCAAACCAGCAATGACATTTATAGATACATATGCTTTATTCATTTTTTGTGGTAGCAATCAAAATAAATGCACACAATAAATTCATGAACGCCAGCAGACATGAAATACGAACAGGGTAGGATTAATTTAATGTAATAGAAGGTGTTTAAATAAACTTAAACTGTCCTCTACAAATTGTATAATCATTCCATAAATGAAGCTCCAAACTAATTTGGTATGTACTTTCAATTTCGGAATATACGAATAATGCTAATTCTGCTTTCGACATTAAAGACAAAGTGCACTACATCAATGATGCAACAGACATATTTAATGTACAGTATATACCTGAAGATTACAGCAATGTGATTGAAGATAAAAAAAAACTGCAGGTATTGATGGGATCTCTCCATATATATTAAAAGGATTTTCAGAGTATCTTTATATTTCTCTAAGTTTTCAGTTTGATCTTAAAACGCTTGATGTTCCCTGATATTTGGAAAAATCGATTGTTGTTCCATTACACAAAAATGGACTAAGATCTTAAGTATAAAATTATAAGCCAATATTAAATTATTTCTGCCCTATCAAAATTAATAACAAATTATTTACTACAAATTATATGAACATATGAAACAAATAATTAGCGATGCTCAGCAGGGTTTTGTATTGAAAAAATCAACCTCAAATAACTTATCTGTATTCACTAACAATATTTACGAATCCTTAGAAAATAATGAGCAACTTGATGTTATATAATATATAAAGACTACATCATTAGATACTTTTAAACAAACTGGCATATTATGGTGTATCAAACACTATGTTAAAAGTTTTTGCATGTACTTAAAATCCCATACCTTTATCATAAAGTTTAATGGTAATACCTCTGGCAAGTTTGAAGCAAATTCAGAAGTTCCACAAGGTACGAATTTAGGTCTGTTGTTATTTTTAATATTCATCAATGACCTACCTACCAGATACTTTGGAAATTACACAATCATCAATGTTCGCTGATGATCAAAATGTATTTTCAATCATCAAAAGTACACAAGATTGTGTAAATTTATGAGATATAAACAACATTTACAGCTGGAGTTGCCAAAATATGCTACCTTTTAATATTCTAGTGTTTAGTGATGAGGTTCTCAAGATGTGAGATGCCATTACTATCAATGGGCAATTACTAACAAGGGTTAAAAGTAACAGATTTAGGGACTGGTCTATATAGTAATGAGTAATTTTGCATGGCATTGAGAAAGTAATTGGAGCATAGAAGAAAGAAAAGTAATGTAAAAATTGTTGGTTATTTTGCAAAAACAAAAGCCAATAACCAGTTTCACTGTTCTTGCAGCTCATCAGATGGAGGCATTTCTTTTTGCAAACTGGTTACTGACTTTTCTTTTTTGCAAAATAACCAACAATCTTTACATTAATTTTCATTTTTCTATGCTCGAATTACTTTCCCAATGCCATGCAAAATTACTCATTACTATTTAGCTGGAAACACATTGGTTTCCATTGACCAACCTCCTCGTTTTGTATTGGGTGTAGTATCTTCTTAGGTCTGCCAGTGCATAAGAGGTAATCGGTCATTTATTTATTTTTCATTTTGGCTTATACAGATAAATTACACTACAACCAGATATTGAATAAAATAACATCTGAAAGTTATAAAATCCTGGGCTTTATAATCAGGCAATGAATTTGGTTCCAAAATATAAAAACCGTAAAAATGTTATATTTCTCTTTAGTGCGGCCAATAATTAAATATGCCTCTACCATATGGCATCCACAATTAGTGTACCAAGTGAAACAATTATAGCAACAACAAAATAAAATTTTGAGTTATTTGTATCTGAAAAAAAAATGCAAAATATATGCCGGTTACAAAACAGATCCGTACGACTTATACAAAGAATTGCAAATACAAAGTCTATTTACTCGATACAACATCCTTTTGATGTGAGACTGCTAGAAGTTGTGGAACTACAAAATGTTGGAAAATTACTTGTCAAAATTTAAACTAAATGTACCACACAAAAATTCACGTACCTTTCCATTCTTTAGATTACTATTGACTGCTTTCTTCATGCTTTCACTATACAGTATGAGGCAGCGATTAATAAACGAGCTTCGTGTACTGTTAGATTTTGACTTAAGACATACTCATGAAATATTTTTGAGTAAATTGATTCTATATTACGGGTACAGCTAATTCAAAATTTTTTCACTCAGTGCATATAAAAATCTCTACATCAAAGAAACACGAGTCAGAAAGTATATTGGTATAGACATGTAGGAAAACAAAGAAATGGTAAACTAGATATGTATATTCATAAGGATGTGTGCACATGCACATGTATACTTGAGGGTGTGTAATGGGTATGAGATTGTACATGTGTGTGAGCGCAAGTGCATAAGGGCACATTATGTGTGCATGTATAAGTATGAATTCAATGATAAGTTAATTATATTAAGATTTATCCGTGCAATTAAGTATTAAACCTGTTGGGATTGAGCTATTAAATAAATAAATAAAAGTGTCAGCACACAATTATTAAACTAAACTAGATATTAAAACACGTTACGTAAAAAAGTTAATCAATATTTTTAATGACCATCATCAGATCTTCAGTCCTGGAACTGGTTAGATGCATATCTCAATTGTTTCCTATTCTGAACTAACCTACACAATTCCCTGAAATTCCCACAGCATACATCTGTTACTATCTGCGTGCAATATTCTGGTCTAGGTCTACCTCTACCTCTCTTTCTCCTATCTCTGCTTGTAATATATCCTGCACTATTCCCCAAATACCATAGAACGTGTCTTGTCCTTCTAGTTCTCACATCTTTTTTGTTTTCCACAGACATCTTTCTCCCCCAACTATTTCTAAAACCTCCTTGTCAGTCCCTGCTATCATCACACATCTGAAGTACCACATTCCAAAAGGCTTCTACCTTTTTCGGAGGTGCTTCTCCTACTATCCTTATTTCATAACCGTACAGTGATGTGCTAAACACATATGCTTTCATTGACTTTTCCTCGTTTCTGTTTGTTGTCTTCGAACATAGCAGCTGCTCTTTCTTATTAGATACAGCTTGATTCCCCTTGCGATGTTTTCTAAATACATACTCTATTTCACCGATATTCAGTACAGTGGTATGTGACAGGGAGGGTTAAGCAAACTGCGGCTATGAAGATTCCCCAACACTTAGACATTTTCTGAATTAATAGTTTTCCAATAAATCCTTTTGCACAATCAACATTAGTTGAGAATATTCCAAAACCAACACATGTAGTTGTATAGAATAATCATCAGGTTAAGTACAATTATTTTTTTGTCATTAGATTTTCAGTCTTGGAACTGGTTGGGCACTTCGCACAATCAACATTAGATGAGAATATTGCAAAACCAAATCTGTAGTTGTTTATAATAATCATCAGGTTTAAGTAGAATTATTTTTCGTCATTAAGTTTTCAGTTTTGGAACTGGTTGGACGCGTACCTCCAATTTTTCCTATTCTAAGCCAACTTACACGTTTCCCTGAAATTCCCACTGCCTACATCTTTCACAATGTGCAATAGTCTAATCTAGGTCTACATCTACCTCTCTTTTTTCCTTTCTCTGCTTCTAATATATTACACACTATTACCTCATGCTGTAGTATGTGTGCTATCACCCTATCTCTCCTATTTTTACTGTTTTCCACATATTTCTTTCGTCCCCCATCATTTCGAAAACCTCTTTGTTCATAACTTTAACTGTCCAGGATATCTTCATGAAATAGAAAAAATTCGTTGACAAAATGTCAGATACTAATATGAACCGAATCCTTTTTTATCCAGCTTGTTCTTCAAATACAAAATTGGATGGAGTTACATCGATTCAAATATCAGAATCATCTAGTAGCAAAGTTTTGTAATTATGTTTTCACTTGACGTACTTGAATTGCTAGAGCTTGATTTGCTTAGTGATAAATAAAGCTCATCAGAATGACAATTGAAAATAACATTCCTTTCAGATACACTCAAATTTGCATAATATTGAAGTTTTTTATCATTTAGTCTTATTTTGGCCATATTTCTTATTTTTTTAGCAACACAGGATAGTGAATTTTTTGATGCCCACCATAGGTATCTCGAAAACTACAAAAGATACAGGGTCGGTTAAATGAGGAAAAAGGTTGCAGATTGTAATCCCCTACTATGTGCCACCAAGAAACATCCACTACATTAAACTGTTTAGTTAAAAATGTCTCTCACATTCTTCATCCAAATTGTATGAAACTTTGTAGCTTTTATATTATTGACCTTTAATGGCATCAACATAATTTTTCTAAACTTTACATTTTGAGTACCGACAGTCAACTATATTTTTTATGGTGGCCATCTTGAATTTTTGTGAAGCGAACTCTAAGTCCTTTTTGTTGCTTTAGTCTGTGAAATTGAATAATTAAATTCTATTTTAAACTTAATGACGATGTGTCATTTTTTCACATTTACTAATATTAAAATACAACTTATTTTCATTACACCACTGGTATATGCAATCTATATCAGCTTGCAGTAATTTACAATCGGATGTTTTTGAATGTCTTTGTAGATCTTTAGGTCATATGCAAACAATAGATATTGACTGGCTGAAATGGAATTTGGAAGATCATTGATGAATGAGAAATAGAAGCAGACCTAGTTTGCTACCGTGTGGCACACCTGACGTAGGAACAAAGCATTTAGAAACGGCATTCTTATAAGAAACATACAATTTCCTATTCAATAGATATGATTTGAAGAATTCAATTGTTGGTATTGAAAACCGAAGGATACTAATTTCAACAGAAGAACATCATGATCGACTTTATCAAATGCTTTTGCGAAATCCGTATTTATGACGTCGACCTGTTGTTTTTTGTCCAAGCCTTCAGCTACAAATTCTGTAGAAACAACTAGGTTTATATTAATGGATAATTTTAGCATGAAACCATGTTGATTTAGGTCAATCAAAGTCATTACATGTTTAAAAATACGTTTGTGTATAATGTGTTCAAATATTTTTGTAGGACAAGATAAAATTCAGATGGGTCTATAATTACAAATAATGTTTGATGCTCCTATTTTATAGACTGATGTTACCTTGGAAGCTTCCATAGATCGGAAACTTTGATTTTTAATGATAAGTTAAACATTGTGTATAATGGATGTTTTAATATATCAGCACATCAACTTTAACTATCTCGATATGCTGCTGGAATCCGATAAGTTTTTGCGTTAGAAGGTTCCTTATTGACAACTTCTAACATATGTTTGTAACCTACAGCAATTCTCGATTCTCTACCTACTAACTCAGAATATTTATCTAATAATGACCCTATCTCATTTTTTACTTCACCTGGACACAACAATTGTCTTCACTTCTATCTCATTTCTTACTTCTTACTCAAACTGATTCACATGAATACAGTCATTCTCGACTTATTGAAACGTATACAGAATAATTACTGCCAATGTTTGAACACTTCCATTTTATTTACTGCACGAATTTTCATTTCAATTTTTTGTTTCATTTAAATTTCCAAAGCTTATTAAATTGATCAACAAAGCACACAAAACTGTATATTTTCGTTTATGATGCCTGTAGTTATGAATGGTAGGGTTGGGAGTATGCTAATGCCAAGAAAAAACTGCTGTTTATATTTTCTGACACTTGAGTGTCCTCTGTTTTTCCTGCTACCTTCGCATATCTTCATAAGGCAAAGTATGTATAGTATACCAACATCCATAATAACAATAAAATTCATGATGGTCGCCTGATATCGTAACGTCATAAAAAATTAACGGTACTGTTAAATGCATCTTAAAAAACAATAAGCCAGATAATTTGCATTTGTTAAAAGATCATTGTTAGTCACTATATTTAGAGAATAGGCTATCATTTAAGCATCTTCTATCTTTTCCAATAAGCTAATTGCCTGTGCTTAGACTGTTTTACACCCTGTAATCTGTGTATGTAAATATATTAACCTTTTGTTATCTGTCAAATTGCTTCTTAACACGTTCACTGTCGAGATGGTCGACAAGCCAAGTTCCCGTGAAAGTTTGCTCTGCAAATATAGTAATAAAACCATTTAAAAAAAAAGGTTATCTGTACAAAGTGTAACAGCTACTACCATAAAAGTTGTTCCACAAGGAAAATTTGCTGTGAAAATCAAAAATTTATTCAAGAAGAACCTGTGCAAGACCAGTCCTGGGAAAACAAAGAAGACATCACCATGCAATCAATCATTACAGAATCACTCAAATTTGAGAATAAACTCCTAATTGACATGAATACAGAGCTTAAGGCATCTAATAACCTGCTGCTAGAAAAAATCAATATATTACAAGATAAATTGAACACTACACAACTTACAAATCCACTACAAGCACAAGATAAATTGATGGTAAGTTTAGAAAAGCTGTCTTTGGAACAATTAAACCTCATAATAAGCCAACAATTAGATTCTTATTTTACCAATACAAACAAACAAGTTATCAGTGTAAATGCTGCTAATCTACAAGATAACAAAACCACATTGCCAAAGGTAAACAAAACTCTGCTCCAAAATTGTAATTCAAATATAATTCGAAATCATTCAAATAACAATAAGTACTTACAAGAAAACAAACCTGTAGAGAAACAAATACTGAGACAAACATTACAAAATTGGAAAAAGCTCAAAATGACAAAATGAGTATAATTACTCTAGGTAGGAATACTCCATTATTAGCACCACATGGTGATATCGCACAAACAATATTAGATCAACATAAAATTCAGCAATATTCAATTTAACATTCATTAAATGATAGCAACGCAGACTTCCAAATTACACGATACAACAAGAAAAAGAGAGATTTTCGTACAGGAACTGGTAAAAGTACTGACAAGTTTCAAGGTGTTCAAACTCCAAAAAAGATTAAAAAAATCTGGCTATTTCTTTCACATATAAAGATTCTACGACTGAAGCTGATATTAAAACCTTTATAACACAAAAACAAAATTAAATGTAGTGGAAGTCAAACTGTTAAAAACTGCTAGAACGACTCTTGATAATGCTTTATGGTTGGGGTAGAATCATGTTTTTTAAGCATGGTATACAATGAAGATTTTTGGCCCACACTATGCAAGATTTAACTTTAAATTAGAACAACAATTTCTAGAAAATCCGAGGGCAACTGCATTTGCCAATAAAAATATGATGCAATTTGAAGATTCTAAACATGCAAACGAACTTTTTCCATCAGTGGGAGCAATTCAAAAAAAAAATCCTGAATACGAGTGAACACCCTCTAAATCATGAGGAAGTACATGTAAATCTGTCGCAACTAAACAACAATTCAACAAGTAATAATTTTATTATATTTCATCAAAACATACAAAGTATACAAAAGAAGATCCTTGAAATCGAAGCTATGGTCACTGCTATGAAGGATGCACCCCACCTGGTGCATCAGAAGCGAGATATATTCTGTCAAATGACCAAATTATAATCTAGTGTCTTTCTTCTCTAGACAAAACTCTCAATATGGAGGTTCAACAATTTTTGCATGTCAAGACATTGATTCTGAAGAATGTCAGGAATTATGCTCATACAGTATTGAAAGTCATATTGAGTGTTCATTGATTGTAACAAAACAGAATAAGTTAGTTCTTATATGTATCCGTAGGTCGCCAATGAGCCTATTTAATATTTTCTTAAAACAACTTGATTATATTCTAAATAGTCAAAAACTATCTAGTAAAATCAAAGTAGTTCTCTGTGGAGACTTTAATATTTTAAAGAGCAACAAAGAAAAAGACATGTTTAATGACACTAACAGAACACAAGTTAATACAAACAATATTTAATCCAACTAGAAAAACACTGTCGTATATCAATAATTGACAATATTTTCATAAATTTTAAAAATTCACAGGAAGACAAAAAAATTGTTTGTTCTGCATTGCCCGATCACCATGATCAGTCAATAACTCTTGACGCTATCATCATACCTCACAAATAAATCAAAAATGTCAGATATAAAAATTATTTTTACATTGAAGAAAATCGAGCATTACAAAACGGAGCTTGCTACCACTGATTGGAGTGAATATCTATAACTGCAATAATGTGAATGTGGCTTATAATAATTTTTTATACAAACTTTAAGTATTGTTGTATGTTATTTTACCCATTAAGGGAGTAACAGCAGACAAAACGCAGATTAGAAATAAAATACTCCTGTGAAACCAAAAGGCTATTATTCAAGCAACAGCTGAATGGAGACATACCTTGTGAATACTATAAGGAATACTACAATACTCGAAAGCAGGCTATAAGGCAAGCTAAAAAATTCAGTAAATTAGAATTTCTCAGTAACTCTCAAAATAAGAACAAAGCCATATGATCAATAATAAAATAGTTTACCGACAACCCTTCTAAAGATGATATTCTACAATATATATGTAGACATCGATAACAAAGATAAAATTGATGTAGGTACTAAATAAAGTAAACAATTTCTTCTTAAATCAATGTCCAGTTTCAATTAAAAACAGATGTTCTGATATACCTACAACCTATTCAAACAATACATTATTTTTAAAGCCTACTACACCAGAAGAAGTCATCAACATAATAAAGTCCTTGAAGATACTGACCACAATCGGAGATGATGAGATACCTATCATATTGATAAAACATACTGCAGACGAAATTGCAATACCACTAACATACATCATAAACCTTAGCTTAGAAAGTGGAGTATTTAAAAAACTAAAACATGCCCATATCAAACCAATTCATAAAAAAGACAAACTTAGCCTTGTAAAAAATTATAGACCTATCGCCGTACTGCAAGCATTAAGCAAGGTGTTTGAGAAAATTATTTATAGTAGAATTATGGAATTCTTAGAACATTTCAACTTGCTTTCAGACTATCAGAGTGGCTTCAGAAAGAACAGATCCACAAACCATGCTATCTACCAAGCTCTTATTGTCATTATTAATTCTTTAAATGAGAGCAATACCACTATGGTCTTGATGCTTGACCTCTCTAAGGCCTTTGATTCGGTAGATCATAAACATTATTATACATTCTACATAACTACAGCATACGTAGAATTGCACATAATTTAGTTAGTTCGTATCTGTCTAACAGAACTCAAAGCACAATAGGTATTCACGAGGCCACAGGGCAAAAAGTAATGTCTAAAAAACAAAAAATCGTTAGGAGTTCCACAAGGATCTATTCTTGGACCGCTGCTTTACATAATTTACACTAATGAGCTATCCCATGCATTAACCCCGCCTCCTATCCAATATACTGATGATGTCTCTGCTAATTGTAGTGAAATGCTGCTTATAGTATTATAAACTTTAGAATTGCTGGTTTGCATCTCTGAAACTATCATTAAACCTAGAGAAAACACGGATAATCAACTTCAGCTATCTAACTGATGAAGAAATAACAATCTCAAATGACAGGCACATATTCGTTACACGTAAACAGTCCAAATTCTTAGAAATATACATGGACTCTCGACTAGACTGCTCCTGTCACATAGACATGCTACCTAAAGATGCCAAAATGTGTATATGCACTGAGAACATTAGCCATCACAGTTAATACAGAAACAGCATTCGTTGCATATCATACTTATATTGAATCCAGGATGAGGTTTGGTATAATCATATGGGGTAATGCCAAAGACATACACAGGATATTTGTTATGCAAAAGCGGTGCATCAGAAATATATTACAACTACATCAAATTTGCAGCTCTAAACCACATTTCATTAATAGAAAAATCCTCACCCTAACCAGTCTCTATATTTATGAATGCATTGCATTTGTACTTGGAAATAAATCTATTGTAGCTGACCACTTAAGAAATCATACCTGTGACACTAGAGCTAAAATGGACCTGTTATGCAAAAAGACTAGCCTTACGTATTTACAAAAGAACCCTTGTAATATATTAATCAAAATTTATAATAAATTGCCACATGCCTATAGAGAACTTCACAAGAAGACACCAAAACGTAAATTTAAATCTTATCTTTTAAATAAAGCTTATTATAAACTTGAAGACTTCTTGAACGATGTGATACTTTTTGATTGATACTTAGACATAAGAGATTTTATATTGTAACTGTATTTTGTTTCATAATCTGCCTAGGTTTTAATTTTATGTAATGTGACATGTTCAACGCCTTTATGGTATTATGGAACTAATAAAAAAAATCTAAGTTCTCATGTGCAGAACTTCTAACCAAACTTACAGATATGTTGGTATCAAAAATATAAATATTACATATACATTAAAAACAAGATGTCGAATAACTCGAAAACCTTTCGACTTAGAGCATTGGTGCTTTGAGAAAATATGTTCAGGAGGTATGGAGCTATGAGAGCTATGAGAAAATATGCTCAAGAGGTCGATATTAACCTAAAACTTTATTTATTTTTTGCTGGAGTGAAGTTTATCATAGTCAAAATTTCGACTTTAAAGTCGAATAACTCGAAAACTAAATGAGATATCGAAAAATGGATAGCATATTCTTAATCAGCGTAAAAAACTGAACAAGATCCATATATCAAATGTTTGTAGAACGAAAAAAACGTGCAACAGACGACGACGGCGACGTAGCGATCCTATTAACCTAACTTACTTCGTAAGTTTGGTTGAAATATTATTATTATTATTATTAACTCTTATGTCAAAAAATTGGTTATTAGACATCAGCTACAAGTAGTATAATCAAGTTCTATTAAGATATCTGACATTGGAGATTAGAAAAACCACAACAATTTGGTGCAATTTAAGAGATTTGTTATAATTGAAATAAGTAATTAGAAAATAAGTAATACACAAACTATTTCATTGTAAAAGGTAATAATGAAACTATTTATTATTACGATTTAAACACAACAATATTCGATACACAAAATTGGTTTCTCAGAACATATGGGGCAATGATACCTTGATTCTCTTTATATTTTTTGCTGTGTGCATAATCTACACGACTTTGTGAGACGTAGCTTTTTCTCACTTGGCAGTAGAGATTACAAATAATGAAATTTAGATTTAGGATGTTTGGAATTTAAATCTTTAGGTTTATCCTCTCCTAATAAACATTTAAAGAAATTTTCCCTAACTTTCAAGCTAGTTATTGTACTATCTGTTATTTTGTAGTAAATAGTGTGCAACATTGTGGATATACAATTCAAAGAGATGGAGCATCAAATTTTTCGGTCATTTAAGTCTTTCTTAGTGTAGAACAGTAAGAGAACAGTAAGAGAACATTTATTCCACCTTATTTATGCCAGACATTCCCAAATTGGCAAATTATAATCACAGATTATATTAGGCTTGATACAGATTTTCTTGTTCCGATTTTGAACCTCTACCATTTCAACTGAGGGAAAAGGGGGAACCCAAATGATATGAAATTCACCTACCCTTTATATTACTGCTATTATTCTTGCAACTACTGGTATAACCAACAAAACAAAAGTCTATAATCGATGAGGACTGTACTGCGATAACGTAACTTTCTATCAAATTTTATGGCACCAAATTATTACAACTATAATACCACAATAATTATGCGTTCATGTGATGCGTGAGTGATGGAAAAGACCGAGACGCAGACATGTTTGCGTGACACCAACTGCAGTCTTTCAAAACACTGACAAAATCACTGGCACTTTTACCTGTTCTATCCTTTTCTTGGTAGGTAAGTAGAGGTAAAAATAGGATCAATGGAAAGGGTGAAATTTCGAAGTCCAAGGAATATATTTTGTTACATCAATTAATATTTCGAAAACTTAATGTAAAAATATACAATTATGGTGTATGAAGCCTTAACATACCGCCCACCAAAATAAGTGTGGAACAATTTATTTTAGAAACGAAAAATAAAGTAACAAACAAAACAACATACTAGTTATTAAAAGTACTACTATTATTCCACAGGAATAGGGCACAATTTAACAAAAAGTTTTTGAGGAGACCGCTCATTGTTTTGACTACCACCGCCGCTCTACTAATGTTGTCTGGTTCAAAATGCAATTTAACAATAAAGCCTAGTTTCCAATGTAAATGTGCCACCGGGTCGTCCTTTATTAAAACTAGAGTAACTAGCTTCACCTTAGAACTAGGAGTGAACCATTTCCACATTTGTAACAATCCAAAATGACTGTTGGACGTACTGAATAAGTTACAAACAATCTAATTTTGCAATATTCAAAAATCCAAGAAACCGGATCTGGTACGACATAAACTGGCTCAATGTTCAAGAAATGCAATGAAAAATCGTTCGGGCAGAACTGATACGACAAAATTTAAAATGGATTCAATTTGAATCAAAACTATATTTAATTCCTCTTATGATAATAGCTGATATCCAATTACTCTTTTCAGATGTGTCTTATCAGACTTCATCATTGCTTCTCACAACCTACCAAGGTGAGCAGAAGATGGAAGATTAAACACGAAATGTATTCCTTCAGCATCCATTGATTGACTCATCATTTGAATGAGTTCATTAGATGCTTTAACAAAATCACAATCACAATAAAGTTTTAAGCATTTATTCTGCAGGCAATAAAGGGCCGTATAGCGATTACAAAGATATCTTTTGACAAAGTTGACACAAGCTCTAGATGAAGAGCTATGTACTGTAACATACAAATAAACAAATATACGCTTTTAATCAATTTACGTCTCGACTATGGCTCATGACGATAAAAAACGGTCTGCCAAAATCAACTCCCATATGTAGGAATGCTTTGCCAGGAAAAGCCTAGAAGCAAGCAAATCTTCCACAACACAACAATAAGTAACTGGTTTTGTTTTAAACCAACGTATGCACAATTTTAAACAATGACGAATAGTTGTTTTTCCTAATAAGATCAAACAATTTTGGGATAACAGAAATTGTGTGGCGTTGGGCCCAGGATGCAAGTATATAAAGTATATAATTCATTCTGCCAATCTGTGAGCGTGGGGAAGTACAACAGGAAATTTGGTTTCAAATGATAACATCTGAGGCAACGCCCACCGTCAACAAACCATGTGAATCAATGAAAGGACTACGAGGTCTGAGTGGTTTACTAATTACTTTATCCTGTTTGATATTTTCTATATCCTGACCAAATGATCCTTGCTGAACTCTTTTGATCAACATTTCCACAGAATGTCGCTGTTGTAGAAGAACTGACACATTTTCTGAGATATCTCCAATTATCTGTCTCATCATCATCAATAGGTTTTCAGTCCTAGGACTGGTTGGACGTGTACCTCCATTGTTTCCTATTCTGAGCTAACCTGCACATTTCCCTGAAATTCTAACAGATTATATCTTTCACTATCTGCGTGCAACAGTCTAATCTAAGGTCTACCTCTACCTCTCTTCCTTCCTATAGCTGCTTCTAATATATTCCACACTATTGCCTCATGCCTTAGTATGTGTCCTATCATCCTATCTCTCCTATTTTTACTGTTCTCCACATATTTCTTTCTTTCACTATCATTTCGAGAACCTCTTTGTAACTTTGTCTGTCCGTGATATCTTTATCATACGTCTGTAGCACCACATTTCAAAGGCTTCTTCTACCTTTTCTTGTCTGCTTCTTCCACTGTCCACGTTTTCAGAAGTACAGTGTTGTGTTCCACACATATATTTTCAACGATCTTTTCCTTGTTTCTATGTTTGCTGTCTTTGAACGTGGTAGTTGATTTTTCTTGATAAATTCAGTAAGATCTTGCACTAATCTTTGTTTTATATCTTTGGCACTCTTCCCATCTTGTGTTGACTTTCTAGATAGCAGAAATCTTTAACCTCTTGTAAGTTCCTGTTTCCTATTTAAATTCTGGATTTGACTTATATACCACTCCTTTACATACTAGTACTTTAGTTTTATTTTGCTAATATTCACACCATATCTCCCTGTTAGTACGGTTTCCATTTCATTACGAGCTGCTTCTAACTTTTCCTTGCTAGATATGCTAATACCGCTATATCATCTGCAAATCGAAGCATATCAATCGTTTGTCCCTGCATAGTAATTCCAAATGTCTTTCAGTATTTGAGAGTATTGATTGGATTTTTGATATATAAGTTAAAAATTAATGGGGATAGAGCACATCCCTATCTCACCCCTTTCCTAATATTTACTTCTCTATGTTCCTGCTCTAATTCTATTACTTTGTGTTTGATCTTTGTATAAGCTATGTACTATCCGTCCATCCCTATAACTGATTCTAATCTTTCTGAGTATTTTGAACATTTTTTCCCATTTTACGTTGTCGAATGCTTTTTCCATATTTACACACCCTATACAGTGTGTACAGTTTAGGATGCATTACAAGGGAATCTTGAAACCTGTAGGATTCAAATTTTGAAAATTTTTCATCCGTTACTAGATATAAGCAAAAAATACAAAACTGCTGACTTCTTTATTTACTCGTAAAGGCTGATAATTAAAAGAGAATGCTCAAATTTTTTACATCATGATAATTCACCACTGTGCTTCACATTGGGAATTTAAATTTTATCTAAGACAGAGATTTTGTGTGATGATGTTCAAGTTTCTTTTTTCTAATACAATTTTGAAATGCTGACAAAAATCCTTTCCAAAGAAGTGTGACAGCTATGTTTCATTGAATCAAAACATTAAGAATCAAGAAACTATGTTTTGGTGGTAATAGGCTTTAATTTCCATTATGACAAAAAGAAACAATTGCTCTATGCATTAGAAATGCCAAAGTTTGTCCTTTATCTTATGTTTCATGTTTGTATTGTAATTTACTTAGAAATTTGAACAGAGCATTTGCATTTGAAATGATGGCTCTCCTTGCGTGATAAATACAAATGTTTAAATGATTTATTCTTTCTGGAAGGATTGACACTAAGGCTGCTGAACTGTATTTAAATAAATACCCAGAAAAACACCAATTGAACACAAATGTGTCTTTAGGCGATTACAGAATAACTTAATAAATTATGGAAGCTATGTCCTATCTAAGAGAAATAGGCGAACTAAAGAAGATAACAAAAACAGCATTTTAGAAGTAGTTGTCGAAAATCCTCCTATTTTCCTAAGTCAAATTCAGAATACAACAGGTCCTGCTCGCTCTACGGCAACAACTACTTTAAAACGTTTCCACTACCGTCCATACCATGAATGACCATGCTAGGGATTATGTAATGAAGATCAAATTTGAAGGATTAAATTTTACAATTGGTATATCAGAAAGCACAACGAAAATTCAATTTTTGACTATAAAATTTTGTGGTGTGACGAAAGTCAATTTACGAATTGTGGTATGTTCAATTGTAAAAAGACAATTTCCTTGTCAGATAAAAATCCACATTTGAACCGTCAAATAAGATATCAAGTCAAACGGGGATTCAACATCTGGATTGATATTATTGTAAGTTACGTCATGGGTACGTTTTATTATTATGCAAATTTAAACTCTGCGAGATACTTAGATTTATTGCAGAGAAATGTGTCAGATAGACTAATGAAGTTTCCAC
Source organism: Platerodrilus igneus (assembly GCA_036346225.1). Lineage (NCBI taxonomy): Eukaryota > Metazoa > Arthropoda > Insecta > Coleoptera > Lycidae > Platerodrilus > Platerodrilus igneus. The sequence goes on from JARFIW010001380.1 coordinate 13,130,028, forward strand.
TTACTACATTGCAAAATATAATCTTTTAGATCTTTCTTAGTATCGAAATTTTTCCGTAGTCTTTCAACAATTCATTTGACTTTTTTCAAATACTTTGTGGGGTTCTTTATCTTTTAGTTTGTCAAGGTGTAAATGCTTTTTTCTTACATTTTTTAATTTAAGAGTGACTTCATATTTACTACGTTGTGGATAGTATCCATATCTGTTTCCGGGTAGCTTCTAATAATATTTTACTTAATTCCGATACCGTTTTCTAACAAGAATAGAACCTATTTGATAACTCCCTACGCCTCCTGGCATCTTCCACATGTACCGTCTTCTAGCATGATGTTGAAATTAATGTATTTGTGAGGACTCAATTGCTTTTGTCACAAAATTCTACCAGCCTATTTCCCTTATCGTTTCTTGTTGCTAAACCGAATAAACCTACTACCACTCCTTCCCTACCCTCACATATCACTGCATTAAAACCTGTAATTATTAAATTTTCAGGTCCTTTTATGAATCGTAGTATGTCTTTGATATCTTTGTAGATCGTGTCTACTTCTTCATCACTATAGTTAGAGATGGGCATGTAAACTTGTATTATTACCGTATTTACCGGTTCAGGTTCTAATTTAACCATGAGTACTCTTTCATTCTTTTGTAAGTAGTTTTTTACACAATGTCCTACCTTTTTCTGTATAACTACCCTCACACCTGCAGTTCTTTCCTACGATTCTTTATGAATTACCCTAAACTATCCGGTTTACCCCCCGTCACGAAACTTCGCTAATCCCTACTACCTACATCTAATGCTAACTTTGCTTCATACTTCTAACATTTCACACTCCAACTCGTAAAATGTTACTGGTTCTTCTTTTAAACTTGCCGATCACGTCCTCCCAAGTAGTCCTCTCCTGGAGATCCAAATAGGGGACTATTTTAACTCCAGAATTATATACTCCAGAGGGTGCTACTGTTTTAAAAACATTTTTAGTATGCTGTGTACTTGGAAGGTAATGTGGTGGTTTCCCGTTGCCTTCCTCATCTCAGTATGTCTTAGAATGCCATACTGACCCCTATAGTCTCTGCTACTCGAAATACCGAAAGAGTGCTGTCCTCTTTCGGGGACCTCTTTAAGTCTGGTTGCTCACTAAAGATCCCACTAATTAGGTTAAACCTATAGTTCAGCTCTTTAGCTCAGAGAAACACTCAAGCCATTCTACTCGTTCTAGAAATCTAAAACTCCTTCAAGGTGTAGGTCCATTCAGAATGGTAGATTCATTAAATATGTATAATTTAATTCCATGTTTATGCTCGTATTTTTATTTACTATCGAAAAAATAGTCGTCCGTGCTACAGAATAATGGATTCGTCAATATATAATGTTTATCAAATATGTAATTATTACGCATGACATCATTAGTGACCCAAAATTGGTTTAATTTTGTACAATCCGTGATATTTCAGTAGTATAATCAACGAAATAGACTACTGTGAATTTCATAGCAAGATCATACTATAACATATGACAAATAATTTTATTTTATAAATTTGAGAAAAAGCGAAAAAGAAGCAATTTATTTAACCATTTATTTACAAATAGGACATTGGGAAAATATTTTTGAAATGCACTGTATACATGTGAATTAGTTAAGTTAACACATATAAATGGTTATGAAAAAAGTTTCACTCATATTTAATAATAGAAGGATCATAATTTTCACGTTGAATGCTTAAAGAAATATTCTTAAAGAATTTCAATCATATTTAGGAAGAAAAAAAATGCATTCGTAAATATTTTAAAAGAAATTTTTTATCGCATCTTAAATATTCCAAAAGGATTTTCATTTATATTTAATAACAAAAGATCGCAGGAACACGTTAATTTTAATAAATTTGAGATATATAATTGTTAAAAAAAGTTTAAATTATTAGGTAGAAGCATATATTCCATATCAAATGTATTGGAAAATAACCAGTAAATTGTCGAAACTACATAAAAACAATGAGTGAATTTGCAAAACTACTAAAATGTGGCGCCAGAACATGTGATATAAAGGGAAGTGTTTTGTATTTAAAACAATGGGCATAGCAGTAAGTCGATCAGTATCTGTGAAAACGCTGTCACGAGCATGCTATTGCTATATTATATAATACGTTACGTAATTAATTTTGTACAAATAGACAATATTTACATAGAACAATAAGTTATTGAAAGCATATGTGTGGAGCACAGCACAGACAGTATGCCTATGAAATACGAGCAGTCTGAAAAGCAGACAGAAGAACGGTAGCAGCCTTTGAAATGCCGTGCTTCAGATGTATAAGGATGGACAGACAAAGGTAATAACAAATAGGTTATAGAAACAGTAGGGGGACAAGGATATCTTTGGAAAAAAAATAGGAGAAAGAGAAGGGCAGAACACGTTCTAAGGCATTTTTGGGGAATAGTATGAGATATATGACAAGCAGAGGTAGGAAAAAAGAGGCGGATGTAGACCTAGATCAGATAGTGATAGATGCAGACTGTACAAATTTCAGGGAAATCTGCAGGTTAGTTCAGAATAGGAAACAATGATGGTACACGTCTAATCAGTTTCAGGACTGAAGACCTAATGATGATGGACAATAATTGGCAACTAATTATTATTTAAAATATATTATTTTAAAATGGCAAGATCTACAATTTAATATGAATTAAAAACAATTTGATGACTGGAGTTTAATCAAATATTTAAAGACTGGAAGAGTTTTTGATTGGTAGTTCAAGTGGCCTCAGACCCATTGAATCATTCAGCGAAGAATCTGTAATAGTTGTAATAGTAAGAGGTTGGCTTACATCCCAATTGTATGGCCAAAAGTAGTTAGAAGAAAACGTGGTTTACACCGTGGGTCCTGATAGTAATAGAAACTATTGGCCATGAGGAACGATAACTTCTGTCTTTACGAGCAAAGATGGCCAAGTACATACTGCTACTGTAAAAACAACTACTGGTTTGCTGACAAGACCTGCTGTACAGTTAGCAAAGGTATACATAAAAAGAATTAACCTGTTTGCAAGCAACTATATTTCATCTGGCGAATCAAGGCTATGACGTCATATGTTAGCTGTTGACTACGTTGCCAAATGTTAAAAATGTGTTCAGTATTTAGATATAAACATTCACAGATTGTTCCTATATATAGATACATGCCTACAAACCATTTTCTAAACTAGAAATATTAGCACCCTAATGTACCAAACTTCCTTGTTTTGTAACAAAACAACCGAGTTCAACAAATTAGAAAAAAAACCTTTTTCATTTAAATACTCTACTAATTACTGCTTCGGTATATATGAACGCTTTTAGAGACTCCAATCATGTACCATTTAAGGTGGTTCAATAAAGTGTACACAATTTGAATTGTGCACCACTTTTTTTGTAAACTGCAAACCATACCAAGTAAACATGGATTTCACGGTTCAACAACGAGTAGTTTGTGAAGAAATACATTATAAGAATGAGCTATCAATTATAGTTACATTAAAAAAGTTGGTACAATATTAGGACAAAGTGAAAGCATCTACAAAGTTAATAGTTTTGAATTTAGCTAAAGCTAGTAAAAAACTGGTTCTGTTTTTAGCAATGCTGCAACACCAAATATCCTCACAGTGGTTGGTCAAATAAAAATACTACTGCAGTTAAGGAAAGTACATGAGATGATCAGACCAGGATTGGCAACAGTGCATTGTAATACCAATCGTAAAAACCAGAAAGCTCGAAAATGTAATGTCAACGTACTATATCTATTCATATAAATTGGCATTTAGAATTTGGCTGCCTGAATTACTATTTTTGACCATCATAGCCTTGATTCGATGGATGGAATATATTCAGGTTACTGGGAAGAAGGATGTTAATAATTCATATAAATCAATAAGACCAGATACACGGCACACTCAGGAGAAAAGTATTTGTTATTAATTATCATGAAGGGTTGTGTTAAAAAGGTTGACAGGGTGACATTCTTTTTTTTTAATATTTGTGACATTTGGCATACCACTAATTAGTGTTGTTTTTAAAAGAATTTAGACTGAAATCACCAAAATAAACTGTATTTGAGTTTCTGAAATTATATACAGTTACTGTCGAAAACTGAATATTATTAATGAGTTGCGTAACTTTTCTTCTTGCTACTCAAAGATTTGGAGAGTTCAAATCTATATATTGTATTTATGTTTCATCTTATTAAATGAGTATTGGTAACATTTAAAAAATTCTTCATAAAAAATTAAATTGTAAAATGAATGGCACAGAAAGAAAAAAAACTATTAGGTTATTAGAGTTTTTTGATAGTTAGGTACATAAACACAATTTTTTTCATATCTATTTTGTTACGTTTATTGTCGACAATGGATTCAGATGCATCCTTTTTATGGTAATTCGTTTTTCATTCACCTAGCTTCTGTTTCTATGCAAAACCCCATACTGTATTTTTACCTCGTTACAATAGTACGTGGAATCATAACATTTCTAGTCAAAACTATTCATGCTAAAAAGCGAAAATTTGTTCAATGGTTAAATGGTTTATATCCGGTATATTTTATTTTCTACAATGAATACGCTTTCTAATAATTTCGCAACTCAAACCCATTGTGTTTTAAAACGAAACTTTATGCTATAATTAATTAGTCGAGACTTTGTTGGAGGTATCAGTTGATTTGTTAAACATTCCTATAACATATAATTACTTTCTCTGTTGTTTCATTCTAAACCTTCGTCTAAATAGTGTATTGAACTATTCCGATAAAACTCTATTTTCCAGTTTCAATCGTTCGATAACGCGAATGTTTGAATTTCAAAATGGTGTTATTTGAACTCATTTTTTAACTTGACCCTGCAGGTTGTGCATCGAGATGTTTGTTGCATGATTCGTCACCGTACTTTGAAAGCAATGCACGCTTTTTTTTTTTTGTTCGACAAGATAGAGATGGCTTGCGTGTATTGGTAAGTATTCCCACGCTTACTCATTCTAATTCGATTTTCTTTTTAGCTTTTTTTAGGCGGAGGCCAAAGGGGTCCTCTCTTTGGGTAGGCCCGACTGTTCGTTGCCGTGGAGCAGCTGTTTTTTTGATGGATCACTTACTGTAGTTACAATGGCCTTTACGTCGCTGTGTTGATTCAACCCCCAAGGTTGGCCAGATAAGTATCCTGACGCATAGAAGTATGTGCCCTGTTTTCTTTTATACATGTCAGGGATATTTATTTATCAACGATTGATAGTGTGAAACCAGTTCACCATACTGGTTAAACAGCTGGCTGCGCAGATGCTTTTGGTTATACTTTGTTAGTTCTTACTACAACGTGGCCTTAAATTTAACACCTGTACTATTGAGAAAATCAACATTCGTTATTTTTAATTTTAACATATTTGCTATGGAGTAAATTTACATTTAATGTGTACAGTTAACACCTGTACTATTGAGAAAATCTACATTTAAAACTTGCTATTACTATTGAGAAAATCGAAACATTAATTTTTTTTTGTTTCAATGAATTTTATTACATGTTAACTGCGAAATGCGCACTTCGCACTTCAATTTTGTTTATTTTTATTTATTTTTAGTTGTTAATAGATAATCATGGACAATGTGCTTAATTTTTTTGTGCTTTATTTTTATTTTTTGATATTTAGGTGAATTCCCCCACTCTCTGCGTTTGATAGCTAGCCTGGTACTTACGTTTCGTCCGGCTACATCAGTGTACGTAGCAATTTGTTGTAAGTTTGTATTTTTATATAATGGTTGTCATAACTCTGCAGATTTGATAAACTTAATTTAGTTGCCCTTGTGTTGCCATGATTACCTTTACATGTTTTTGAAATATAATTATGCTGTCAAGTGTTTGTTCAAAATGATTAATAATAGTATAATATTCAATGAGCGAGTTATCATAACCATTACACATTCGGAAGGTTTGCACCACGAGCCCTAACGAGCTCGTGACGTAATCCGAACGAGTAATGGTCATAACTCGCGAGTAGAATACTATAATTTTCCCACGACTACACAAATCTTCATTATCAGATATTTTCTGAACATTTTAACTAATATCGCAAGCACTGACAAGCAAAATTTATTTGCCAAAGTGCAACAGCCTAGTTGCATGATACGAAAATTATATTTCTTGGATTATGAAAAATGAAGGTTTGTACTGATTGGTCAGAGGTATTGGTATTATGATCATAATCCACGGCCTCCATGTTTCTGATTGGTTAAAGGTGTTGGATTATGAATTCATATACACCTACAGAATAATGAATGTTATTATTAACCTACTGTTAAATGCGTAAGAAGTGTATTACTGTATAGTCGTGGGAAAAATACTTTCTTTCATTGTCAAGTTTTTGACTTATGTTAGATATAGACAGGAGGCAACGCTCAAAATCATGGCTATAAACCAAGTATAAATATATAAATATTATAAGTAGTTTTTTACACAAGGTAAGTTGATAAATACTAACGTATTGCAAAACTTGACAATTTCAGATATGATTGACAAAAATGCTAAACGTAATTGAAAGTTAGGTTTATATATGGTACTGTACACGATTTAGATTTGTAAATTTCCCAATTATAGCCATCGGCCTCGGTAGCGTAATTGGTAAACGCACAGTTCCGGCAAAACTGAGATGCAGGTTCAAATCCTGTCCAAGGCCTTATATTTTCCTTCTTTCAATTACTAGCTCGATTTGAAATGATCATTTGGGCTTTACAAAAAAAAAAGTCTAAGTTATTATTTCATCTTATTAATTGCTATATATATATATATATATATATATATATATATATATATATATATATATACAGTGTGTCTACTTAAGTTGGTGGCATATGGAAAACTTTTTTATTTTTATTAGTTTTAGGAAAAAAAGTTACTCTTTATAAAAAGTTCTGCTTGCTATGAAACCTAAAATAAAAAATTCAAATAGCTAAATTTATCAGCCATATACGAGGTTTATCAATAAATATGAATTTGGTACAAGAGTAAAGTACCTTTATTTTTGAGAATTTTGAATATTGTTATTACAAAAAGTTATTCAGAATTAAAAACTACGGTAAAATATGCAATTATATCTATCTATTGTAAAAAAAAAATTTCTTACTTTTTTCAAACTTTTCTCTAGAATAAGTATACGCATTAAAATATACATTTAATCTAGGATGCACCGACTAAAATTGTTTGACAGTAAACGTCAAGACTTTTAGTTTATAAATGTATTTGTAAGAAATGCCAGCAACATTGAGTTTGCAAGAAAAAATTGAAATTGTGTTAATTGTGGGTGAAAATTATAAAACATATCGTGAAGCTGCCGGCATTTTCAATAACCGACATCCAGAAAAAAAGGTTCACAATGAAACAGTAAGAAAACTATTAATAAAATTTAAGAGTTTTGGAGATGTAAAAAATAGATATACCAACAAACGTCAAAAACTGGTTGCTAATGATGAGATGGAGTTTGAAGTAATGCTCTCAACAATTGAACATCCGAAACATTCTTTGCGAAAAAGGGCATCTTTGATGCCAAATACTGTAAGTAAAGACACGGTTTTAAAAATTTTGAAAAAGAACAAATTGCACCCGTACAAGCCGCAATTTATTCAAACGTTAAGGCCAGGAGATCATGATAGGCGCTTTGAATTCTGTTGTGATATCCAAGGAAAGTTGGAAGATAATCCATTTATGGCAAGACACATACTTTTTTCGGATGAAGCAACATTTTCATCCAATGGAACAGTTTCTTCACAAAACTGCCGATGGTGGAGTGAGACTAATCCACATTTTACAATCAAAACTCGCGACCAGTATGCTTTCAAAACTAACGTGTGGTGTGGAATTTTTAAAAATAAAATAATTGGACCTTTCTTTTTTCGAGAATCTTTGCATGCAGACCGTTATTTACTCTTTCTACAAAAAGAACTAGATGATTTTTTTGATGATCTACCCCTACTAGAACGTCAACAGATATGGTTCCAGCAGGATGGTGCTATTGCAGGTTAGATGTAAGGCAATACGTTGAAAATTGTTTTAACAGAAGAGATGTGCATCAGTTTTCGGAAATTCGTTGGCCACCTCGCTCTCCAGATTTGACCCCACTCGACTTTTTCTTGTGGGGCTACTTGAAAGAGAAGGTGTACCTCCAAGGCCCTTTCAAAGATGTCCATTTAGAACAAACCATTAAAGAAACCGTTCAGAGTATAACACCGACTATGATTAGAAGAATGTTGACAGAGTTTCGAGATAGAACAATTACCTGTATTTACAGAGAAGGTGGATATGTTGAAGCGGTTGTTAATTGAGGGACGGAATAATAAGATCCGTATGTGTAACAAAAACTATTACATATTATTAAATTATTGTTATTATTAAAAAAAGTCTTTCGAAATGCTGAGAAATTATATTTCATGGACAGTTCTTGTCAATGCATCTTAGATTAAATGAAAAATAACGCGTAACCTTAAATAAATTTTATTTTAGGAAAGTTTGAAGAAATTTTTTATGATCGATGGATATTTTGCATATTTGAACGTGGTTTTTGATTCTGAACATTTTATAATAACAATTTTCAAAATTCTCAAAAATGAAGGTACTTTACTCTTGTACCAAATTCATATTAATTGATAAACCTCGTATATGGCTGATAAATTTAGCTATTTGAATGTTTTATTTTAGGTTTCATAGCAAGCAGAACTTTTTATAAAGAGTAACTTTTTTTTGTAAAACTAAAAATAAAAAAGTTTTCTATATGCCGCCAACTTAAGTAGACACACTGTATATACAGGGTGTCCTGAAAATACGTGTACAACGTAAGAACAGATTATTTGGCTCGAAATAGATCGACTTGAGCCAACTTACCTATTATACAAGTTGCTTCATTTAGCAGCTAGACGGCTTCAAAAATCGTAAAAAATATTTGATATTTTAAAATAACTTGAAAACGCGTCGACAGATTTTGACCATTTTTGGGGTGCAAGTTTCTACTTTCAATTGACATCTTTTGGTGGTGTACGCAATAATTTTAAAAGCATACGAGTGTCCCAAAAAAGATGTATTGTATAAATATCCGACCATTACTTTTTTCCTGTTTATGCAATGACTACCAATTTTTTTCTAAGAGTAGCCGACTTAATTTGGAAACTTTTTTGTCTCTTGTAAAATTTTGATTAGACGAGCGGTTTGACAGAAAGAAAGTAATTTCAAATGTCTGCATACTTTCGTCATCATTGCTGCATTAACTGTAAAACGGGGCAAATAAAAGAACATAGTATAGTAGTAGGCTTTCCTTTTGTTTTGTTATTTAATTTGAATATTATTTAACCTCAGTTTGCCTGTCAAGTCGTAAATTTCTGCTTAATTCAATAAAAGTTTGCATCTTTCTTCTTACATTATGAGTACTTACACAAACAACGAACAGGTGGATATGCTTTTGGTTTTCGGATTTTGTCAAGGCAATGGTCGTGAAAGCGTCAGAGTCTATAGGGAAAGATTTCCTAATCGCCGAATGCCAAACCACCAAACATTCGCAAATATTGAAAGACGTCTTTGTGAAAATGGTAGCTTTCAGTCAAGAAATGCGGATCGAGGATGTCAACGTACCACAAAAACTGCGGATCTGGAGGAACAAATTTTGGATAAGACCCAAAAATAAGCACCAGACGCTTAGGACTTGAACTACAAGTTCCTAAAAGTATTGTTCATGACGTTTTAAACGAACAGTTATTACACCCATACCACGTTCAACAGGTACAAGACCTTTTGCCTATCGATCCTGAGAAGCGTCTAGCTTTCTGTCAATTTATACAAGATCAGAGAATTCAAAATGCAAATTTTAGTCGTAAAATTTTATTTACAGACGAAGCTTTTTTTACAAGATCTGGTATTACTAACATACATAATGAACATGTTTACGCTGTAGAAAATCCTCATACAACTAAAGTGACTCACTTTCAACATGAATTTAAGATTAATGCCTGGGCTGGAGTTATTGATAATTTTATTATCGGTCCTGTTGTGATACCAAATCGATTAAACGGAGACAATTACTTCAACTTTCTACAACAAACATTGCCGAATTTATTGGAAGATCTGCCATTGTTACTTCGCCAAGACATGTGGTTCATGCACGATGGTGCTCCTCCCCACTTTACTCTAGCTGTTCGACAACATTTACACGAAAAATATCCGGATCGATGGATCGGAAGGGGATATGATGCTCTTACAAATTGGCCAGCACGATCGCCGAACTTGACGCCCTGTGATTATTTTTTGTGAGGTACCTTAAAAACTAAGGTTTATTCGTCTCCACTTGATAGCAAAGAAGAATTGTATAGACGAAGTTTAAATGCAGCCAACTCTTTAAAAAATAATGCACAAACAATGCAGAGGGTTCGGTCAAACTTCTTACGAAGAGTTAATTTGTGCATTGAAGAAAATGGCGGCCATTTTGAAAATTTATTGTAATGGTCCAACACTTGTACCGCACTGTTAATTTTCAATGATAGTAATAAAAAATAAACAAAACAATGAAATAAAAATAAATAAACATACATTTGAAATTATTTCTTTCTGTCAAACCACTTGTCTAATCAAAATTTTACAAGAGACACAAAAGTTTCCAAATTAAGTCGGCTACTCATAAAAAAAAAATTGGTAGTCATTGCATGAACGGGAAAAAGGTAATGGTCAGATATTTATACAATACATCATTTTGAGACACTCGTATGCTTTTAAAATTATTGCGTACACCACCAAAAAGGTCAAAATCTATCGATGCGTTTTCGAGTTATTTTAAAATATCAAATATTTTTCACGATTTTTGAAGCCCTCTAGCGGCTAAATGAAGCAACTTGTATAATAGGTAAGTTGGCTCAAATCGATCTATTTCGAGCCAAAGAATCTCTGTTCTTACGTTGTACACGTATTTTCCGGACACCCTGTATATATATATATATATATATATATATATAAACGTTTATTAAAAAAAAACATGTTTTTACTATTGTTTCTCTTCAGATACTGCTATACACAAAATTGTATGAACATTTATATAAAAATAATCAAAATAAACACTACACGAATGGCTATTTACTGAATTTAATTTAATTTATATACACTCATTTAAGATCTTACATTGTTTTTACACTTCTTGTAAAGCTGTCCAAGTAATCAAACGTGCATACGTAAGAAAATGGTATATGGCACAGCATTTGCAAAATCCATCAATTTTTTTCATTACGACTGTTTTAACAGGTATTTAGAAAATGTACACATGTCTTTCTAACTCTTTATGAAAGCAGAAATGTGAAAATATTTACAAATAGTTCTAACTTTGTCAACCAAGATTTAACCATGCATTAAAAGCATTATCTAAAACCACATGGGAGATTGTTGTAATGAGCTTGGATATTACAGGAATCGATTAAAAAACTGTGAGTTTTTGATAGAATTACTTTAGAAGAATTGTTTGAATTTGTTACAGGTATTTTAAAAGCAGATGGAGTGTATGAACAACAGAAATTTTGGTAGTATGTTGTGTACTATCATCACGATTCGTAATGAAATGAAATGCTACCCTTTTTAGATTTTAATCACATAACACTTTACATACTATGAGAACTGAGAACTGACATGATAATAAACAGTAACCCGGGTGACTACTGACATGGTAAATGGATTAGAACATTTTCGCCACAAGTAATACTATGCTTTTGATGAATACCTTCTGCATAATTAAACATAAATGTGCATTTTTAATACTAGGCATATATAGGTTTGCCAGTAAATTTTTATCTGTCCTCCCTATGGTTTTATTACGCATAACATTTTCAATCTGTAAATATTTTAAATTAACAGTTCATCCAGCAGTGATTAAAATTCAGATAGATTTCTGCCAATCACCGAAATAGCAAAACGTACCACCTGGGCCAATAAATTCAATTTAATTAAAATGCATTTACTTTTGCAAATTACAAGATTCTGTAAAAGCAAGCACAACTAGCTTAGCTGTGTGACCACTAGAATATCCAAAACTATGAAATTTGCCCTTTAATTCCTTCGCCTTAAGCTTTTAAATGTTTTTTATAAAGATTGTGTTGCATGACAATACTGAAATCTCTAATGGTTATGCCACAGAATTTCTAAAAACAAGCCTACAGACCAAATTGGCTTGTAATTACATGATTTTTTGATAGTTACAGATGTAGCTAGCATCTTTTAAAGAAATTCAATTCCCTGATATATGCCCATGTACACATAACAACAATTCTCTAGCCATTGCATAGTAGTAAATAGTTACTAAATAAACATCAAAATTGCAGAAGTAAAATCCGCATTGTGATATGCCACATTTACAGAATTTTAGTTTTTAAAAATGGGTATACTAACCATCGCAGTTACATAGTAAAGTTAAGACTCACAATAATCTTCACTTGAAACATAAAATGAATATTAACCTTGGTTTTCGCTCCTGTGGAACTAGACCTCATTAGTAGTGAACAATGTACCTACTTTAGTGTTTTCCTTTATAAGTACAGTTTGACATTGCTCTTAATCCCCATTTCTAAATGAAATACATAAATCACTACCATATCCCCTATTCACAAACTTCAATATAGCTTATGTGAGCTTTTAAGGTAATTTAGAAAATAATTTTTGAAGTAATACAATTTGTAAATAATTTGATCCAAGAAATTCTTTACTATATTTGGCCATAAACGAATAACCTTTTCATGCTTGATATTTGAGCACTTGAACAATATTCTTTATAATCAGATAAAATTCCTTAAATTTATATCAATATGCAATAGAATCCACAGCTACTGCATATCAAATACCACCTCAGGCGCAGCTTGAGGCATGTGCCAAATTACCATCTCACTCACACAACATTCCAATGCAAACATTCTTTAGTATTGTATACTGTACTTAATATATAAACCAGTACAGAAATTAAATTATACAATTTAACACTGAAGATAGATAATTATTGATTAAATTACCTGTAAAATTTCTCAAAACGATAGAAAACGAGATTTCTAAATCATATAATCCATCTCCTTCTACTTGGAATTTAACAACAGTATACTATAATTCCTACTAATTGAACTCTTATTAAAACCCATTTTATAAAACTAGATGAAAGGCACTATCATTTTATTTTTCACTTCACCATTTATACTAAATTTACACAATAAGGCACTTAAAGGTTGAACGAAAACAAAGAAAATTTTCTAGAGATCAGAAATCGGCCATTTTACTGAGTGTCAAATTCCAGCATCTACCAACTTAATTAAATCAACATTATTCGTTTGTTTTACATAATATTATTATATTAGGTCTTATAAAGACAACATTCTTGAAGGCACAATCTAATTTGACATATAATTTAAATTTCTCAAAACTAAAAAGATTCATTTTAAAGAAAATAAAAGATAGGCCATTAACTTTACATTTGCGCAATTGGCAATAATGTTATCCCATGCGATTGTTAAAAATCAAATTCCAAACCATTGGCGTACAGAAGAATCAAAGTCGATTAAACATACGTTTAATAATGTAGCAATACCGTTTTCGTGCAATAATAAAGAGTAATATTATAAGAACAATCAAATTCTTTGTTAATTCACCATTTACAGTACGAAATACGGAAAGATAATTATAAAAGAAATTAAAATCTTGTACGGTACTGATTTAAAATAATTACTTATGACAACATAGTTAATGTTCAAACTCTATCTCTGTTACGCATGTTACAACTTCGCTAAAAAAAAAGGATAGCATAACAACAGTAGTCAAATAAATTAATAAGTCCTACGGCGATATTTAGCGCAACGCTTCAGTTGCTTTAAACTGTGATAATAAAATATTGCTAAAACTAAGGAAGATTAGGCGATTTTTCGCGACATACTTGAATGGTTCGAGTATGGTATGTTGAAGTATCCTCCCACTATTTAATAAACATTTACTTGTGCGGCACCGCGAAAACGTATTGTAGTTTCCTAACCTCGCTTTGAATAATTACCCGGTAAAAGTCAAGTGTTTAACATACACAAGCATAACCTGGTACAGATCAGGGTATGTTCGATTATCTGATAGAATGGCGCCGTACAATTTCTCCTCTAGTAAATTTTATCGCCAAAACGCAAGTTTAACACATACACACATAATTAAGTATGTTAGTTTATGTCGCGAAAAATCGCCCTATTATAATTTTAATTAAAAAATTATATGATGCCACACAGACAATTACAGAAATTCGTTTTTTACAAATGTATTTATACACACTAACAAATTGAGTCAATGAAATCGGTAATTCAATTTCAATGATGGGCAAAATTAAATCGCGTACACAACTGAACCAACGAATATTAACTAAGAATAAAGAGCGACACTGTAAGCAAATTGTTAGTATTTGATAGTCGAATCTCACGTTGAAATACTCAGCCATTTTGTAGGAGTGTCAAGAATGGCGGTAAAATTCACATACAATTTAGAAACAATTTCCCTCTCATTTATATATTCTTCAATATGGAATTTTTTAGACTAGCGTTCTCTTTATCAGAAAATTGCAAATCAATATTAATGAATGGCTACAAAAGGCCTTATATTACATAATTCAATTAATAGGTTTAACAGCATGTTGCAAATTTCTTTCTAAATAACTGTTCAAAATTTTCTTTTCGGGATAATATTCTAACTACAATGCAGTTACTGAAAATATGATACATCATACGTAAAGAAGTCTAACAAACAATTATACTCACCTCAACATTAATCCACGCTTTTTATGTTTAGACATTATCAGAGTTTCAATAATCCAAGTTCACACGTTAACAAATTGTAAACAATACTGACATGACATTTGAAAGCTGACAATAAAATTCTTGCAAGAAACAATCTTGAAGTAAGCACCTTCATAGCTCCGAACATTTTCTTGACGAACTTACGCACTGAAAAGGATCCAGGGTACAACTCGAGTGTCACTTCTTAATTTAATATCAGTTAATATTCTTTGACCATACATTAACTGCTAGGTTCGACCGACTGATTTAGAACTTGGTAACAATACCTACTTGTACAAAGTACAGATTCATTTTGCATAACAAAAACATCAAACAAATACGCAATTGTGGTCTTAAGCTATTTTATAAAAAGGGCGGAAGCTTTTGTCATACAGAATCAAAAAGTGAAACTGTTGTCAAAGTAGTGATGATAGAAATCACTTACCGCTGTCGATTTTTAGGAATTAAGAATTAATACCACGTGATCTTTGGTCTAACGGCAGATCTAGAGTAAAAATCGTGGAGAAGTATCGTACACAGCATAAAAGACTATTGACTATTCACAATCGTAGAGGAGAAAATATTCACTTAGTAAGTGATCAGAAGGTAGATACCAACCTGGTATCAGCGCGGTTACACAAGCCATAGATAAATGCTGACTAATTTTAACAAATGTCGCGTGGCCGTTATAAATGGCATTTCTCTAATGTTTCCGAATTATAAGAATTGAATTGTTGTGTATGCAGCTGACTAAGGATTTATAATAAATGTAGTTGTTATAATAACGTTGGTTACAACTATAACGATTACTGTTGCTTTTCTCTATCTAGTAGCTGCTTTACATACAATTACTTTTTACTAATTTCTAAAACTTGTAAAATAGTAGAGAATTGCCAAGAATCTTAATGATCTTGAATTGTTTTACACACATTAATTTATCCACCTTTTTTTCTGGTTATTTATAAAAACACCAGCCGTTTTTCAATGTTCACTTTCTACTTACATATCTTTTACAGATTCTTGAGGTGATTTATATTAATTTAAGTTAGTAGAAATTACACTTTATTGAGTAATTTATATTTAAAGTTTAAGAACTCACAAAAACACCACACAATAAATACTTAACCTCTAAATTATTATAGAAATAGACAAGTTAGCGGATATCCTATAGGTTGGTAATTCTGCTCATATATTAAAGTTACTAAAAAAATAGCCAGGAAGTAGATAAAAAATTAAAGCATGTACTAAGTCGGCTTAAATTGATGAGCACCACGTTCTTGAAACTGATATATAAATTCTTGTACATAAGGTATTCTTTTGAGCTAACTTGGTGCACAAAGTTCAAGGTTAACAAGTTTTAGAAATTGATCAATAAATTGTTGTGTATAAAACAGCTATAACCGTGAAAGTTGTGATTTAAGACACGTGTATTCTTTTTGAATATTAAGCGGTAAGCAAACCTGGTTATACGTGCTAAAAATATATTTAAAAATAATTTATTTATAATCTAATCAGTTTCAAGTTTAAACAAACAGCAGTATTGCCACCCTCTCGTATAAAATAAATTACATTGTTCTAAAATATTTGATACGCTTAGAGCTTGAAGTGTTTGTTTGGAAGAATTTTGAACAATTAAAATGCAAAAGTTTATGCAAAACATTGATTTATTATAAGATTATAGTTCACTTTCCATTGGCAATAACTAATTCTTTTAGTTTTAAAAAAGTTGTTTCTATTTACAACGAAATAAATGATAAGCTGAACATGCAACAAAAAGGTAAGCCCTCTTTAAATTCTAGAAGTGATAGTTGTCATTATATTATGGATTACATAAATCTATAGTCGGGACCAGGAAAGAAGACAGTCACGCTATTAATACTAGAGTTTAGACACGACATAAAAATGAAAAGATATTCCGCTTTTGCAGTGAGTAAAATACAGACAAAGAATCAATCATATGCATTTCTTTAATACACATACGTAACGAACTCTTATTTAATGAGCTAGAAAGTGAAAAATACTGCATTGTATGTCGGTTCTTGATTAATAAATTAGATCAAAATATTATTTGATTAGTTTTGCATCTCAAGCACGTAACCTCACTTTTGTCAGTTTTTGTTTACATCTGTCAACATTTACAGTATTTTTCGTGTTTTTTTTTAATTCTCTATATTTATTATTATTTGGTTAAAAATCGGTTCTTTAAATTTTGTAATGCCATCTAAAGATACAACCTTAAGGATGCAAATCCGCCAGCCGGTATTAAATCTATTGGATTATTTTCAAAGTGAGAAGCAGAATGGCTTGCTTTAATTTCAATACAATCGGTACGAGTTTCATGTCTTATCTATAAATTAAATTTCTTATCTTTGTATTTTAGCCAGCAGATGCTTATTTAAAAATCAGTGTTCGTACTGTGACATGGATTATATGTCAACGCCATGCAAATTCAATGATAACTAGTCATGAGAAAAAAGGCCTCGTAAACGATCAAGACTATCGACATTCCCGAATATATTAAAATGAACATTAGAGATACTATATACACTATGTACGCAAAAAGTAAGTGTCATTGTCCTTTAGGAAACGATGATGAATTATTTTCTTTACAGAAAAGCATGTAACTGCAATCTTTAAATACGAAACTTCAAGAGAGAGAAATAATTTTAAGTAATATTAGTTTCAAACGAGTTCTACATTATATTGGTTTTAAAATCAAAATAGAGGGAAGTCGCAAAATTTTAGTGGAAAAATTAATCATTATTATTGCTAGAATTAAATTTATTACGACATATAATGACATATAAGAAGAACCATTGCTGTGTTGGACAATGTACCTTATCATTCAATATTAATTGAGAAAATTTAGTCATCTTGAAATAAAGTCGATATAATACTTTGGTTGATTTCAAATACCATACAGAATAATTCATAGATATTAAAAGCATAGTTGTTAACTTTAGTAAAATTGCACAGAAAAGAGAAGCGTTACAAAGTAGACGAGTTTCTGAGACGTCATGGACGCGAAGATCTCCGTTAATCTCCACATCACTTCCGATTCAACCAGCATAAAAATGGTCTAAGGACATGCAAAAAGATATTGCAATAAATATATCAAAAGGGATTTTCATGATTTTCGTTAATTTAAAAATTATTTTTTAGTTGCGCATGAGACATGTAAATAATTGCAGATCAGTTATGTTCCAAGATTCAGATTGCTAAAGGTTTAGATCACTTTAGTCCGAATATATTGTGATGCAAAATGTATAAAAAAAAATTTTGTACACATATGTACCTGCACTCCTTTATACTCATGTTTATATTTTTGTTTATACCGGCATCCTGCCATTTATTTTTTGTGTTTGTGTTTAATTTTAAGGTGTGAATGTATGTATGAATAATGTAGTCTGTCGATAGGAATATTTGAATTTCTTTAGTTGCAATGGTGTTTATTATTTATTATACATTATATTTACTGAAAATGGCTGAAAATTTTACAGATCTATGTATTATACAACTTGATACTCCTGATGAAAATATTGAAAGAGAATTATTTTCCATGTTACCGTCTGTTCCTTCTCCTGCATCCATCAAACGTTTTCTATTTATAAGAAAGCATTTCGTTGCAGTCACGTTAATGCTGGATCATTACTTTCAAATATTGATGAATTTAATCACCTATTTGAATTATGTATGCCACATTGTATTGCTGTGTCTGAAACATGGTTGAAGCCTTCTCTTCCTGTTGCATTAGTGTACCTACCTGGTTACAGAATAATTCGTAATGATCGATTAAGTAAGCCAGGAGAAGGTGTAGCTCTGTATATTCTCATCGATCAGAATTTTAATCTTGTTGCTAAATCTACTCCATTATATAATGCAAGACTTTGAAGTAATCCGTAGTGTTTCTAAGTCAATTTCTCATTGGTTGATAATTATTGAAAATATTATAGTGTACATTTCGATATTTGAAGGTATTTGTTAGAATAGCTCAGTAACCACTTTCAGGTTTCTGAACGCATTCTGTTATGTCAGAATTTGTTTTAAGGACGCATGTGTGAGAACGATCGATTTGGTTGACAAGGGTTAAGCTACTTTGTTTTTAGCTTTCAAGATGGCAGGTGAAAAAAGCTTCCCTTGGCGGTTCTTTATTAAATGTAATGTTTTTAGGCTTATAATGTAGTGGTTATTTAAGGTAATCTGATTACATCTCGTCATCTGAGAGTTGTTTTGAATGTGATCTTGGTATTTATTGTAAAACCGTTAGTTGTTTAATCATTGAAGGAAGTATTTATGTGTTACCTGTTGCTTTTGGCTTAAAATTGGATGCCGGTTATTTTATGTATAACTGAGTTTTATTTCGTTTAACAACTGAAAACTAATATTTATTTATCTGAATTGTTTATTTTGTATCTAAATCAGAGTAAAACTAATATTTGTTTATTTGAAATAATGATTATTTAGTATTTAATACGGAGTGGTAACTCCAATCGCATAATCAATACTAAATGTACCCTTACTGTGATTGTAGAGGCACCAAAATCATCCTTCGATATATTAAATCAAATTATTAGGCAAGTCTGAATACGAACAGCATTATATTTCAATGTTGTATTTGTTTTGAGTTTTATTGAATTAACCACAAAGTTGTGTATATTTTTTGTTTATAATTTGCAATGCCACGATGTGTTTAAGTTTTAAAAGTACGTTTTAACCGATGCAATCATAATGAATAATTTTTAACGTTTGCTTACTAGATTTAATATATTTAACTAACATGCATGAATCTGGGCTTGTACTTGTGCTATAAAATTTTGATATGTATTTGCTGCCAACATGTTTTGTATTTGTTCGATATTTGTGAAGCATTTGAGATTTTATTTATGCGTAATTGTTTTATTTCAGCATATTAATTACATTTACAACTGCACTGGTCACATTTTGGTTTAAACGTAATTATATGTTTGTTGTTTTTGTATATTCTATTATCTAGCCGATGTTTATATATAATTACTTAGTATTTAACGTTTGTGATAATTGTTGTGATGTAATTAAATTGAACCTCTGATATGATCGATCACCTCGTGCCTTTCCGCGTTTGCATTTATAACTATGTTGGAGATAGTCTATTCAATAATAAGAACCTTTTTAACTATGCGCAATCATACCATAAGTTCATTTCAGTGATTCGTGATTCATGTCGTCTTGTCAATGTACTTGTAGTTGCATTCTTGCAAATAATAGAAAGTCGGCTAGCCTTTGTGAAATATTTTGTAACACGGGTTGGAACCTGTTAATGTATGTATGTGGGCGCGTGTGATCGAGCCTTGTTGAATATTACTAACATTTTATGTCCGTGCGATGAGGAAGATTGGTAGTCAAAACAGATTTTACCTTCCTGGTGTTTCCTCTTTCAACTTTAGCTGGGTAGTATTGGTTATCCGACCTCAGTACCTGTCAGAAAAGACTAGCTGACCTACATTAACGTTTCTTCAGTTGTCATGTGTGGTATGTCTGGGTAACAGTTGACATCCCGTCAATTTCAGTGTTGGTGATCTGGGTACTTGTACGTTACCCGTCCTTGTCGAGATGTGCCAAATGCAGTTGGAAGTGGAGGGCAGAAAGGTTTTCTCTGCCGTGCTCTTTCCCCAATCGCCCAGGTTGAGTACGGCACTGTTTGCTTTCAATGTCATTTTTTCTATGCTTTCATGCCAATGACCTATTTAGTGGTTATTGTTTTGATTAAAAGTCAAGTTAGGTAAATTCTGTAGTTTTATTTCAAACCTTCCCGCCTTAACGTCATCTTCCCAGTGTGAATTTGGGTTACATTATAACAACACAACGTAGGTGTCGTCGAGCCACTGCCACTTGATGCTAGATTATGGAGCCCTGTGTACTGAACCGTCTATAGAGAGCGTTTGGGTCAGCTTTCAGGTCGGTTACACTACAACTTGAATATCTTTTTGGTGAAATTACTATCAATTACAGAAAATTACTAATTGGTGTCATTTACGAACCTCCGCAGGTCAGTTCTATAGAAGATATTGAGGCAGCTATTTTCAAGCTTTTGCCACAATATTCGGATATAATTATTATGCGTGACGTGAACATTAATCTTCTTAGAGATACACCGGATGTTCGCCGGTTCCGTGCCATGGTGAATGCCAGTAATTTAAATATTCTCCCTTTGAAACCTACTCACCACGGATCTCATATATCATCCACTATCGACCACATTATTACTACAAATAAGAATAACACACTACACTCAGGGCAAATATCTGCATTAGAGATTTCAAAACATGATTTAATATTTCTATCGCATCCAATTAAAACACAAAGCTTTCAACCAAAAACTATTATGTGCAGGAATTTAAAAAATGTTAACTTAGAGATGCCTGAGCTAGATGCTGAACGTGCGACATGGCGCGAGATAGACGAAGTACTCGATGTTGATACTAAGCTGATCATATTTAATAATTTACTTGCTAAAATCTATGACATGCATGCTCCAGTTAGAAAAATTACGGTAACTAGAGCTAGAACTCCATGGTTTACTTTTCTAACTCAAAATATGAGACGTCGTAGGGACGCGTCGCTTTCCTATTACAAACAGTTTAAAACTGTTGAAAATTTTCAATGCTATAAACATTTACGTAATAAAACAAAACAACTAATCAGAAATTCAAAATTACGTTTTTTGTTCAACCTGTCCATTAATAATGAACCGCGTAAAATTTGGCACATTTTAAAACGTTCTAGCATTGGAGAATCTCAGACACGCGCACCTTTTAATGTGAATTTAGATGTCTTACATCAACACTTTGCGCTAGTACATCACTATGATGGTACACAAAGAAGGAATACAATTAACAAGTTATTTTTGAAATTACATCCTGATGGTGCACAATTCTCATTTACACAAGTATCTGCAAATGCTGCTCTGGAGGCCATCCAACGTATTAAATCTAATGCAGTAGGTGTCGACAAAATATCTTGTTTTATGTTTAAACTTATATGCTCGTCTGCAATAGAAAAATTTACTTCAATCATCAACACTTCTTTTCGATCCGATTGCTTTCCAATATCGCCCTATTTCTATTTTGCCAACACTATCCAAAGCAACGGAATGCATAGGACTGAAACAAATATCAGATTTCTTGAAAACAAATAATTTATTTGACGTATATCAATCAGAAATTCGTGCAACACATATTACCCGCATAGCTTTACTGCAAGTTCTTGATTCGCGTCAAGCTATGGACACTCAACAATTGACCGTTCTTATACTTTTAGATTTTAGATCAGCCTTTAACAATGTTAATTTTGATATTCTTTTAAGTAACCTTAAGTATTTGAATAACTTTTCTGACGAGGCACTAGAATAGATTAAATCTCACCTAAAAAATCGCAAGTAGCAAGTAGTCGATGAATCCGAATGATTCTCAGCTACAACTAATTTAGTTGCAAGATTTCCTCAGAAAAGTGTACTGGGTCTACTTCTCTTCAGTATGTATATACAAGATGTGTCAGTTGGCTTGAAGTTTTGTCGATATCATTGTTATGCCGACGATTTGCAAATATATTATCATTTTAGACCCACTGACGTATTCTGGCATTCACTAATGTAAATGCAGACCTAGGGAAAATTCATCAGTGGAGCAACGACAACCTCCTTTCGATTAATCCTGATAAATGTCAAGCTATCGTTATAGGCACTCAAAATATGCTGAGAAAAATTTCTTATACCAAGTTACCTTTGTTATTTGCAGGAACATCTGTTATACTATTGCCTCCTACAGTCAAAAATTTAGGCATACTAATAGACTCTACTTTATCATGGAAAGAACAAGTTTCAAGCATTTGCCGAAAAACAACTTACTCGCTTCATTCTTTTAAATGTCTCAAACGGTTCCTACCTATAAAACTTAAACTAACATTAGTTCAGTCTTTAATCTTCCAACATTTCGACTATTGTGATTCAATATATAGAAACTTATCGGCTACACATCAAAAACGTTTACAGGGAGCACAAAACATCTGCATTCGTTATATTTATAATTTGAAATATTCGGATAGGATATCTATCGCCTTATTATATACACCTAGAATGGCTTAAGTTGGATAAGAGGCGTAAGTTACGGTTAGCAATCCTAGTTTTAAATTATTAAAGAATCGGTCTCCATACTATTTGACTTCTAATTTCCTACCTCTATCGAACTGCCGGTATAATACAAGATACATCGACTTATTATCGATACCTATGCATCATACTTGAACATTCCACTCGTCCTTCGTTGTTGCAAGTACACTTCTTTGGAATTCTATATCCCTGAACATTGGAAAAGCACCTTCAATTTCAAGGTTTTGTAAACTCTATCAGGAGTATCTACTAGAATCGCAAATAACAAAATATCAACAAACATCACGCAAGTAGGGTGTTTATATGATTTTCCATTTTTTAAGCCAACGAACTGACAAGTGTATGTGTTGGTGTGAGTGGGTGTGCGCGCATGTGGGTGAGTGTGTACGTGTATGTGATGTTTATATATACATATATTATATATTTATATATATATATATATATTTATATATATATATATATATATATAGATAATAATAATAAATTTAATTTATTGAATATATGAAAATACATATATCCAAAAGGATATGGTTCAGCAAGGCTGATTTTCAACCATATATATATATATATATATATATATATATATTGCTGTGATAAGGGGTAGTTTAAGGGTGTATTTTATAGCAAAGGTCGTGCAGGAATTAGAAATCATAATAGGAAGCAGAAAACTGCATTTATTTAGGAGAAAATTGAGTCATTAGGATAGTTTGTAAATAGTAAGCCGTCAACATCCTGTATATAGAGTATAAGTAGTTTTAAGCGACGCAAATAGACACATCTTAG
Organism: Platerodrilus igneus; assembly: GCA_036346225.1. Taxonomy (NCBI): domain Eukaryota; kingdom Metazoa; phylum Arthropoda; class Insecta; order Coleoptera; family Lycidae; genus Platerodrilus; species Platerodrilus igneus. Next base: position 13,153,760 of record JARFIW010001380.1, read on the forward strand.
GACAAGAAGACGCATAGTTAGCATAGAAATAAGTAATACATGCATTAAGTAGATAACGAATATTTAACACCCGGTATATAGAATTTTAGTAAATTTAGGTAATGCAAATAACTATATTTTTCAGTGGAAGTACGCGTATTTATAAGTGAGCATAATAAATGTAATTAAACACGCATTCAAAAGAATTCCAATCAGTTATGATAATACGGAGATAAGAAATAAAGCTTAAAGAAGCGTAGTGTAAGTGCGTACAAACAATTAACAATTTTGATAAGTAAAGGTGATTAAAAATGCGTAAATAAATAAGCATATATGGAAATTGAAAGTCGAATTGCATCAGATGTTTGTGTACAATATGGAAAAGCGATAATATTTCTCAAAACACCGCATGGGCTGATAACTAAGCAGCTGCAAGCAAACAATAATTACTTGAGAGGACGAGAATGTTACATCAGAAAACTACTTTAAGTGTAGAAAATGGAAAGACTTGATTGGTTAAGATTAGCGACGGGCTTGTAAGCCATGCCCACAGACGAAGTAGGATATCAATCATATATTAACAGCGACAATGATAACGAGCTCAGTTCTCAACTCAACAAAGGCCGAGGTGCGTCACTTTGAACCTAAGAGTTACGCGTAAGAATAATATTTAAAAGTAAAAATTGTTTAAGTGACAGATAGTGCGACGAAGATGAAAATTTCTATTGCCGATTAAACGTAAGTAGATTTTGGGGAATTTATTTAAACTAAAATATAATAATAATAGGGCTCTAAGTTGGAGGCGGATGATAATGATTCTAAGTTTGACGATAATAATTTAAGTAATATAATAATTTAAATGATATTTTGAGTCTGGTGAGAATAAATTCCAATTCTGAGGCTGGTGAGAAAAAATCATAAGTCCAAGTGTGATAACAATGATTCAAAGGGTGACGACAATAATTCAAATGTAATAAATCTAAGTGTGGATAGATAAAATTTTAAATAGGTATATAATAATTCTGAATTGGTGGAGAATAATTTTGATCCAAATGAATGGTATAATGCATAAAAAATTCTAGTTGATAATGGATGCGTCGATAATTTTGGTTGCAAGAAGGTAATAACAAAGAAAACAGACCAGGTTAGATTTTTAGTATTAAGACATTTTTTCTATTTGAATTTAAATATTGAATATTGAATTTGCTTAATTAATATAAATTAATGTAACTGGGTCAACAACGAACTTGCATACGTAGAAAGTACGTAATATGATAAAGGGGTTTTGAACGTTCCAGGCTTCTTTTTATAAAAACGATAGGTTTTTCGGTGACTTTAGATTGATTGACAAGCATATGATTTTTGACATAAATACGATGTACATTATTCATTGATTGAAAAGTGTATTTTAATAATTTTCAAAACCTGTACATAATATTTGTTTTTATTATATGGAATTAACTAACTTCATTTTATAATTCAAAATAAAAGCTAGTCGAGGCCGAATAATAAAATTTGTGGGAGTGTAATTTGATAATTTAAAAGAGAGAAGTCAAGTAGAATAGGCCATTGATATCGAGTAAGGCGTTATCACATCAAGTTTTGTTATTGGTCGACAGAAGGTCGGGCCACGATAAATTCACGATAGTTCCTGTTTATTCATAGCATAGATTAATATGACCGCCCGAACGATGGGGCGCGAATAATTGTGTGAGAGTAACATAGCAATATATATATATATATATATATATATTACTGTGATATTTGGGAGTTATAAGAGTATTAGTATTCATTTTGCAATTTAGTTCGTTATTTAGCATGTAAAAACAATAAAGTACAATTTGAAACGTTTTTCAAATTCATTATTTGAAAAATTAATAATTCTACAGTAATAGTTCAAGAAGCTAAAATGTAATTTTGCATAATCCTTTAACGTGTGTTATAATATAAACATTCCGCGTGTAACATAGCATTCAAAAGGTATAGCGTATATAAGATAGCATTTCATATTTTAACAGTAGTATTTAAGTATAGGAATATTTTCCAAAAGCATTTAGAACGCGAAAGGGCAGAAGTGAGAATCTAAATTTCATATCCTATACATATTTAACTATTGTAGGTAGCAAGAGTAAATAATAGGGATGGCTGTTTATTCAAAAGCTTAAGCATTTGAAACCGTTTAGTTTCCAAGCAAATTGGCCGTTGTATTATATTATTTATAAGAAGTTAAACGTGTTGTTGTAGAAACTTTCCTAGTAACATTAAATAATAAACAAATGTAACCGTCTTAAGTTTTCCCGGTATATTCTAAGGAGCGTTGAACAAACAGCAAATTCTAGGTAGTATTGGTTATCGCTGTCAATTAAATAGATTTTTAGGCGGAATGAGTCGATAACATTTGTCAGTTACAAATTCAACCTGCCTACAGGAAAACAAAGAGGGAGTATTTTAGATAAAATAAATACAAGTGAGATAGGTGTAGATTGAACGCTTAACGTTCGTTGACAACGGCGAAGGGAGCTGAAGTAAAAGATAGTTGCTTTAATATGTATGTTAGCATGAATATAAAATAATGGAGTGAGTACAAACTAAGAGAGAGGTGATTTTGGGGTGTAGATTCGAGATGTAGATACTACACTTGTTGCATTAGGGGCGTAGTAAATGTTAACTTTGTCAGTTGGATATAAATATACCCAACGTGATTGGTGAGAGATGTTTTGGATACGGGGAAACAAGTCGAGTAAGAGTGTGGGTTAAGAGCGTTAGTTGGATTTTTAAGGAAATGTTTTGAAAAATCGTGGAGGTTAGAGAAATTACAGAATTTTGAACGTACGTTAAAATATTACTGAAAAACGGTGGTCGTTTGTGTGGTAAAATTTTAAGAATTGTAGACGGTTGAAAGTTTTACGTGGAAGTGAATGTTTGTATTGAGAAAAGTTGCAAGAATTGACAGGCTTTTGTGGGAAGAGAAACAGGATATAAACCCCAACAGATTGTTGTGGAGCTCTTTTTACTCTCTTAGTTCTTTTGAATCTCAGAGTTCGAATAGCGAAAAGCTATCACTTAGTCTACAACCAGCTGATGACTACAAGTATAAAATACGTTAATGAGTATAATAAACGTAACTAAAGATCGTTTTAATTTTAATTTGCACTAAGTGTGCAAAAGCATGCAAATGGAGATAGAGTAGACATCAGTGATTGGTCAATTTGGTTGTGTATCAACATTCAATGGTATTAGTAGCGGAGCTTGAGGAATTTGGATGCATCTTCAAAGTGGTAGATGAGTTGATGTCATGGTCAAATGGTTGCTGCTGGCAATTATGATTGTTGCAAGTCAAGATGGTGTTCCAGTATGCCGCAGTCTCTGAGGGAATGGTAGCAGGCTGTATGCAGCAATTGTATCCAGGTAATTGTTGCTTTAACTGTTACTTTTTTTTATTGCGTATGTGTATAAACTGGTGTTCAATGACTTTTGTGCATTGCGGGTATAATTTACGAACAAAAGGGACAAATTTGGAAAAAGTTACTGATTAAATTTTTTTATATTGTATTATTTTACTGTATTTTTATGTGGGAATTTATATTAAGAGAAAAGTTTTAGGATATTGGTAATATTTGTTTGTACAAAGTAAAGGGAGTTTGTCTGTTTGATGTGCGAAAAGTAGCACAAGAGGTTATGGTTAATAGGAGTTCTTATTAAACCTAGGTTAGAGTAAAACATGTGGTAAAGCCTTGTTACTTTCTTGGATAATCAATGGGAATTAATTAATCTGGAAAATTATTAATCTCAAAATGTATTAGTTTATCAGGGATTGTATATAATGTATAAATAATGTGCGAAAGAAGAGTTTACTTGTGATTTGGCGTGTATATATTTTTTATGAGTATGTAATAAATGTATGTGATTTACCGTAACAGCTATTTTTTTGGTGTGCTAGTTGAATTGCAGAAAGCAACTAAGCAGTCGTGGCATGTATTTCCTTTTTAGGTGTTTTGGGCACAGCATATTAACACTTCATCAGCTCCGAAAATCGCAGCAATTAATGAAGTCCAAATAGTGGGGCTCAAATTAGCAGTAGAGTCAGAGAGTTCGAAGCATTAATGGCGCCCAATTCGTAGGGTCGTAGTAATAGCATTTTAGGATTTTTTTGGACATATATATTGTAACGCCAGGTAAAGCGTTCAGTAGAGAAACACCTGTAGCATAAACAGGAGGCTGAGGTCCACACAAATAAGAACACGACTTGTATAAGAAATATTTATTCACACTAACCGCTCGCATATGTAAAAATACGAAGGTATGTGGTAAATAATGCAATTACAAGGTTTTATAAGCTCCAGAATAAGTAAAGGTACCCCGTCCAACGATGGTAAACATCCAAACGGAACATTCAAGATAACAGTACTGGATTAAATCAAGTGGACATGCTCATGAAATGCCGAATGAAGTATTTAAATTGAAATGTAGGGTTGAAAACAATTGTAAAAAGGCTATATATAGAGGTTAGAGTATGTTTAAAGTGGTAAACGTGTAAAAGATATGAGTAGATAGGCAAAGGACGTGTAAGGTAAAAGATGAGAGTAGATAAGCAGAGGAAACTTGAAGCAAAGATATGAGTAGATAGGCTAAGGACGTTTAAACTCAACTGTATGAGTAGATGGGCAATGGAAAGTTACAGCAAAATGTGAGAGTAGATAAGCAAAGGGAGTTCAAATTATGTTTGTCAAAATGCCAAAGAACGGTCATGCTTGGAATGCCAAGATGGTAATGCAAACAGGTTTGATGTGATTTATTGCAAGGGAGGGTAAAATATTTTATAGATGTAGTTTTATAGTAGTATGTATAGAAATGGATACAACATGTAAAGAAAAAAAAAATAAGTGTGCTGTAAGACAAAGGGTATAAAGTAACTAGGTGATAAAGTTTGTTGATAAGAATTGAAAAATTTAAAAAAATGTGATTACTAAAAATGTCGATATAAAATAAAAATGTATATATGTGAAGCTCCGTCGTTTTAATTTAAAAAGGTTAAAAGAAACGCAAACAAAATGAATGTAGTGCACGCCATAAAAAGGCAAGAGAAAATATTGAAGTTTGTGTAACAGGAAAAACTAATAGTTCGAAAATATAAAATAAAGAAAACGACATAGCAAATCATTATACATTTAGGTGCAGTAAAGAAGTTCAATCAAACATTAACCGTAAAGGAGAGCCTTCAGTGAGATACCAGTTGGCATTAAGACGTGTAGGCAACAACAGTCGGAGAAAGTTTCGCAAAGCTGTGAAACGCAGTGAAAAGACAACAGGAGAGCGTACAAAAAGGAGTATCCATTTATTAAAATTTTTATTTCGTTATAGTAGTGATTCAATTCTAGAAAGTTTTCCAAGACTAAAGTAAACCGTTTATTCGGTAGATCACTTACCTCAATTGGCATTTCATGAGAGATTTCACACCACAGCAAGGAAGACACCACCAGTTGAAACAATATCAGGTACTAAGTTATAATACAGTAAACGCTTATTCATGTTTCAAAATTGCATCATGGACCATATGAATAGTATAAGAATGCCTTCAACCATGGTAGTTTAATTATTACGGAAACGTTCTGAACCTGCACGGCATTTATAGACCGCGCAGATATAGTTGTAGACAAGGATCTTACATACGAGGGCGTGTAAGTATCCGTGTTGAGGGACACTAGTAGATTTCACTCTGTATCGAACCCACGCCGGGTGAAATCGAACGTAGAGTAGTTAAGCAGAGAGATTTATATATATAAAAAGGTTTAATAGTTAAAGGTAAAGAAAAAATATACATATATATATATATATATATGTATATGTATATGTATATGTATATGTATATGTATATGTATATGTATATGTATATATATATTATATGTATATATAGTATATGTATATGTATATGTATATGTATATGTATATGTATATGTATATGTATATGTATATGTATATGTATATGTATATGTATATGTATATGTATATGTATATGTATATGTATATGTATATGTATATGTATATGTATATATATATATGTATGTATATGTATGTATATGTATATATATATATATATATATATGTATATTTTTTCTTTACCTTTAACTATTAAACCTTTTTATATATATAAATCTCTCTGCTTAACTACTCTACGTTCGATTTCACCCGGCGTGGGTTCGATACAGAGTGAAATCTACTTCTTTTAATTTTATCAACCAAACTTCGTTTGGTTAATGAGATGGTCTAGTCTGTCGGTCGGTCTGTCTGTCTGTCCGTTGCACGGTTCCCGTGATGTTACAAGACATATAATATATGATTCTTATCCAGTTTTTTACGCTGAATACGAATACGCTATTCACTTTTCGATATTTCAATTATTAATCAAGATATTCGACTTTAAATACGAATTTTTACACATTACTATTTATTATTTTCGCGTACAATTAAATTTCAAATATTTAACACAAAGGTAAGTAATATTTGTTGAACTTAATGTCTAAGTTTGGTTGTGAGCCGTACATGCGGCTTAGATTTTTATTGTTTATTTTCATTTATAAGCAATTATTATGTTATTTCATTTTTGGCATTTTCGTTTAATGTTAATGTATAATATTGTTTGTTTGTTTTTATTTTATCTAGGCTGCAAGTAGGTGTAAGAATCTCGCTTACATGCCCTAGAAACAATAAAGTCAAAATAAATAAATAGTTATTGTGACAATCAAGTTTTAAATATAGGTTAGAATTCATTTATTTTAAATATTATTAATGGCAGATTTCTTTCCTATAAAAAACATCACTGCCAATGACTAGTTTATAGTCGAAAGCGCTCTGTTCTTAAATTTTATTACACATTAACCGTTATATTCTGTTTAAACTTTTTATAACTAAGTTTTAGCCATGTAGGAAGACAACCGTTAATAAGTGTTATTCAAGTAGATGGTGACAGTGATACATCTGCCTTAGAAATGATGATAACTGAAAAACCTGCTTCTAGCACTGCACATTAATAAATTAACCATACATTAGGACAATTACAAAAGTTAATTTAATACAAACAGATTTGTTATGACTACAATATAATATCATTTTATAAATTATTTTCTTTGTAAAGACGTGTATGCTAAAATAAAGCGTGACTATACTGTATATACGTTTGGCATGATGACTTTATAGTTGTATCTCCAGAACGAAAAATCTAGTTGCTGTATATTCAATGTACATTGGGCTTTGTTATTTTAATTAAATCAATCTTGGTCGATGCCTTGAAAAGGAATACAATAATGTTAAAAAAACCACACAAAGATTACCAACGTTAATTTCACTTTCAATAAGTATAGCATTCACATTTGTTTACTGTAGAGTAAATGAATCAAATATAAATGCTTGCAAATAAATTTGTATTTCCTCTATATTACGGCTACGTTGGGGTTGGTTTTTCTGATACTAATTTTAATTACTTAATGCTTATTACAGTAACCAAACTCTCCACATTAATTTGAGGTTACTGCTAAAGTTGATGATTAATTATGAAATTATTCCATCAAGTACTTGTAAAATGAAAGAAATAATTATTTGTGGTGTCAGATGTCATTTATTGTTAATGTTGCCAATATGGAAGTTATAAAAATGGAACCAGTGATACTTGCGTAAATACGGGCTAACATAATTTAGACATGCGATTACTACTTGCTTTTCTAACACGCCTAAAAATATATCTTTTATCTGGTCCTGACCAATTAGAATATTACTTAAAAACGGAAGTAATTTTGAAATCCCTAGTGTTTACTTAGACTAATATATACATATAAGTCATAATCTGCGCTATATGCGTAGTATCTGATAATAAAACACAAATGCCCATAGTGGGACCAAACAACCAAGGTTATATACGGACACCGTATGTTTAACAATGATAGGGCAAATGCGTTTGTTAATTACACTATCCGATGTTGGCACGCATACGTTATACCAGTTACATATATTGTAGCTTGGTCCATTCTTATAACGTCTTTGGCACAGATTATCCACCTAAGAGGTGGATAATCTGTGTCTTTGGTTATCACGATTTGCTTATCTTGCATTGTTGTCAGATCGATCTTGATAGAATGAAAATATAATGAAATTTACATTTCAAAGGTTTTAACAATTGATTGGTTTATAACTTATAGAATAAAAGTTGATAGTCTGTGTATTTTAAATAAAATGTACTATATATGTAGCAACTAGCTAGATGAAAATGTAAAAAACTGCTATCATTAAATTTTACAATGCATACGCTCTAAGAAGATAACTACCTTATTGGCAACGCTGTTTTTCCAGATAAATTGAATAAATATCGTGTTCTAGATGGTTCATTGACTTGAGAAACGCATAAATATTAGTTCGTACGAATATGATTGATCACGCCTTTCTTGGTGTTCCCGGCTATATTTATAAATTGACATAAGGTTTTAAAATGCTGTACATTATTTTTGTACATATATTTCTTTTGAACTCATCTAATCTTTATAAAGTACTGCAGTAAGAACCGGTATATCATTTCACCGTTCAAGCTGTCAGGGCCCGTTTTTCAATGCTTGGTCAAATCCTCTAGTTAAGTAGTTGACAGTCAAAAATAACTGTCAGTCAAAATCTTTGTTAATCAAGTTGTAGTGTAACCGACCTAAAGGCTGACCAGAACGCCCTCTATAACGGCAACACCGGGCTCCATGATCTAACATCTAGTGGCAGTGGCTCGATGACACCTACGTTGTGTTGATATAATGTAAACCAAACTGACACTCGGCAGATGCCGTTAAGGCGGGAAGGTTTGAAATAAAACTACAGTATTTAACTAACTTGACTTTTAATTAAAATAATAACCACTAAATTGGTCATTCGCATGAAAGCATAGAAAAATGACATTTAAAGCAAACAGTGCCGTACTCAACCTGGGCGATTGGGGAAAGAGCACGGCAGAGAAAACCCCAAACTGCCCTCACTCTTACAACTGCATTTGGCACATCTCGACAAAGACAGGTGACGTACAAGCACCCCCAGATCACCGACATTGAATTTGACGGGGGTGTCAACTGTTACCCAGACATATCACACATGACAACTGAAGAAACGTTAGTGTAAACCAGCTAGTCTCTTCTGGTAGGTACTGAGATCGACTAGGCCAATACTACCCAGCTAAAGTAGAAGAGAGGGGACACCAGGAAGATGAACTGCACCTTGACTACCAATGTTCCTTCCCGTACGGACATAATATGTTAGTAATATTCAACAAGGCTCGAACACACGCGCCTCATACATACATTAACAGTTTACAGCCCGTGATACAAAATATTTCACAAAGGCTAGCCGACTTCCTATTATTTGCAAGGGTACAACTACAAATACATCGACAAGACAACATGAATCGCTGAAATGAACTTATGGTATGATTGCGCATAGTTAAAAAGGCGCTTATTATTGAAGACACTATCTCCAACATAGTCATAACTGCAAACGCAAAGGCGCGAGATGGTCGATCATACCAGAGGATCAATTTAATTACGTCACAACAATTATCATAAACGTTAAATACTAGTTAATTATATAGGAACATCGGCTAGATAATAGGATAAACAAACCAACACACATATCATTAAGTTAAACCCAGATGTGAGCAGTTCAATTGTAAATGTGATTAATATGCTGAAATAAAACAATTACCCATTAATAAAATCTCAAATTCATCACAAATATCAAACATTATAAAACATGCAGGTGGCAAAAACATATCAAAATTTTACCCAGTAAGCAAATAGTAAAAATTATTCATTATGATTGCATCAGTTAAAACGTACTTTTTTAAAAATTAAAAACATCGTGGCATTACAGATTACAAACAAAAAAATACACAACAACGTAAAGGTTAATTCAATTACGATCTTAAAACCAAAACAAATATAACATAGAAATATAATACTGTTCATATTCAAACTTGTCTAATAATTTGATTTAATATGATGATTTAATATATCAGTACTTTTCATTGTTTGTCGTAAAATTGCAGTAATGGTACCTATGCTATTGATTCTGCAGTAAGTACAACGCAATTGTAGTTCCAACTATGCATTAAATACAAAATCAACATTATTTCAAATAAATAAACATTAGTTTTACTCTGATTTAGATATTAACAAGCAATTTAATTAAATAAATATTAGTTTTCGGTTGTTAAACCAAACAACACACCTTTATACATAAAACATATTCAATAACATAGTAAATTCATCTGAAGTTATATATATTAAGCAATCCACATCAAATTCTAAGTCAAAAGCAACAGGTAACACATAAATAATCCTTCAATGATTAAATAACTAACGGTTTTACAATAAGTACCAACATCACATTCGAAACAACGTTCTGATTACAAGATGTAATCAGATTACCTTAAATAACCACTACATTATAAACTTAAAAATATTACCTTTAATAAAAAACCGTCAAGTGAAATGTTTCAACCATTCATCATGACATCTCAAAACAAAGTCGTTTAAACCTGTCGACTCGATCGATCATCTCTACACATGCGTGCATAATAACATAAATTCTGACATAACGGAATGCGTTAAGAAACCTGCAAGTGGTTACTGAGCTATTGCAAGAGTACGTTCATAAATAATATCCACTTGAGCGAGTGTTATACCGGGGCGTTGTTAAAGCTTTTATAAACGACATTTTACGCTGTAGTTATGTATTCTAAGACGTTTATAAATTGCTGGAAAGGCGCACTCCGAACGCGCTTGAAGCTGGTATAAATTTTTACCCGACATGCGCATGCAGTGTTTACTTTATTTCAACACCACATCTTCAATGTAATCCTGAATACGACGCGAAGCATTCATATTTCTACTGCTTTGTGTTGTCGCTACCATTAAAACAGTCTATATCCATTTAAATATTTATAATTTCTACTTTTTTGAAAACGTTACTCACTGTAGAGGGCATATAATCTTCTTAAAACTTTCTTATATCTTTCACGCTATGTACAGATTATTAAAAAGTTATCGGTAAATACAACGAAAAATTTACCTTCAAAGAAAACGTTAATTGATCAGATATGGCTTTGGGTCTTTTATAATGGTCAAACTGTATTGAAATTTGACTCAAAACAACATTACAATATCCATTTACACAAAAATATCTATGCTTAAAAATTGTATGCAAGCTTAATCTACTTAAACTGATTATATCACGAAATGCCATTGAAAAGATTTTTAATAAAGCTATACTTGTGTTTCGAACATCAAATTTGGCAGGTATTCATGCTTTTGTTAAAACAGGTGTTTGATTATAATTTGTATCCCCAGATTACTTCCGTTTAGAAAAATTTGATCCATGACTGCATCAGAAAATCCATTGTTTATATTTCCATTTACTTTAAATAAATTTTTTATGTTGAAGTTTTACTTCATCCGTTTCAGAAAGTAGTTTATCTTTAATAATTAAAATATCGAGATGATCTTGCCCAAAAATTTAAGCTATAACTTTTATTAGAGTAGACAATTAGTACATTCAACTACTAAATAACTGCTATGAAATGCCTTTATAAACAGATAATTTGTAACGCTTCACCAACTATTGGTAAATGAATTCGCTTAATTTACCGGCTTTTATGTAATAAAATCTTAAGTACGTCACATGTTCTCAAATTTCTATGCTTCTCTAGGTGCTATGACTCATCAGGATGATGTAATAATTATATGTATTTTATTCATGTTTCTTATTTTAATTAGTTGTCATTGTAATTTATGGGATCGTAAAAATGTTACCATCTTCTTTAATTGGTTTGGTTTACTGGAATGAATGTAAAATACTCATTCGTTATAGCTTTTGTTATAATTTATGGCCATTAGAAACGTTATCTTATCTGATTTATAGTGTATACCTGTTTATAGGGTCTACTAATTGGGCCGTTCATTCATATTACTTGTTATCATACGAAATAATTACCTGTCATTTGTGATCTATGGGTTCATTTGTAATCCGAGTTTTATGCTACCAAGAGAAGTTATGGTTAGAAAGGCGCGAGCTTCAATTATAAGCGTTGGGATAATCTAAACAAACTATTGAAAATACCCTGAATAGGTTGTGTCATTTCTGATTGGTTGTAATAGTCCTCTATTTATCCGCTAGTTTCAGAAGAGTAATATATTCTAGCCATCATTTAATTTTAGAATTCTAAAGTCACGGCATTGGAATGTTAGACAAATACTTAAGAAAATGTGTGGTTAGATTGAATATGTATTACAAAAATGGGCAAAGTATATTCGTTTTTTTCACGCCCATTTCGTGATTTTAATATTGAAAATAGAGCATATAAGTTTATAACAAAATCTAAACCAGCAGCTGCACCCCAGCATACAAGCAATAAACTGGAGTATGAACGTATTTTAAAAGGTGCTACTACTCTTTACATCTTTACAATTGTTAAATATCTTACTTTTAAAATATAGGAAATCCTGATGCATTTCTTCAGGCTCAAAAGAAAAACGAAGCGTTATATGATAATTTAAAGGGTGTTTTCGTTACCTCAAAAGATCCAGTTGTAAGTATATTTTTAGATTTTAATAAATATGCATTAACTAAAGATACCTTGCTGGTATGCCTTGGTGGTATGGTATTCTAAAAAATTATTTTGGACATTTGAATTAAAAATAAATCGATGGTGGTTAATTATACACAAAATTGGTGTATATAGGATAGGCTTAAAGTATCTCGTGGTCTTTAAGTGTTAATTATACTTTAAAATTAAAAACGATTTTATAAGTAAAATAATTTTTTAAAAATAAATAAGGTTATATCATTAATCTGTTTTTATTTCTATTTTTTGGAAATCATTTATTAACCAAGAAAATATTAGGAAAACTATTAATAACAGAAACAAGTATCTGCTAAAAACTAATCTTAATTTCAAATATTTCAAATAGAGTTCAAAATGCCCGTTCGTCATAATACACAATACAATGATCTTTTCATGTGTGCTAACGATATCTTCCAATTTTGTGTTATCTAGTGCAGTGACTTAATTACTATATGGCAAAAGGGAACAACGTGGGAGAGCCCGGGCCTCTAGGAAGCCCTAGCGCCGTGCGAAGACAAAAGAAAAAATTGTCTTTAATTACCAAAATAGTAGAAATTAAAATGAAGCTCTTAGTGTATATATATTGATACAAAAGTTTGATCGCAGGTCCCAGATTACATAAACGTATATAGCTTAACACAAACAAAATTTCAAAGGTCTCGTAGTAGGTAGTGCATTTATTATGTATGTGAATTGCGGTTTAGCATTTATTTTCAGTAAAACCACAACAAGTAGGTAATTTATGCCTATTTGTCTTTTTAAAACCAATATCTAGTCAGAACATTGGGAATTTATCGTAACGATGAGCTTGCGAAGGAACAATTTTTAAACATTTTCATGTTTTGTAAGTTAATCATTATGTAATATATTTCTCTCAATCCTGAAATAAATGCAATTAACAGTAAAACTACAATTTATTACTTTTTACTAAAAGTCACAGCGAATACTCGTATGATTAATATTTACATCAAGCATGTGGCTGTACTTTTTAACACATTTCTTCAAACACTAATAACTACAGATTAATGAATTGTGAGGAGTGCAAGATCTTCTAGTATAAAATAATAAACTTACTGCATTAATATATTAAATAAACGTCCAGCACGACAGCAATAAAATATTATCAAGAAGTTGCTTATACACGAATTATTGAATTGAATTGAAAGGTAAACAGATTATGTGTAGTGATATTATTAATCATTGTGTTTGGGTTCATGTATTGTAGGATTGTCCTTCATTTGTAAAGAATTTCAGGTATTAAAGTTGTAAAAATTGTAACGATTTATTTTGAGGAAATATTAGGAAATTCGAAAATAATAAACATTCTACTATCGTCACACTTGTGTAGAAGTCTTTGTAGAGTGTTTGTGTGAAATATTTTTATAGTGCAAAATGATGTAAATTGTGTAATGTATAAGTTAGTATTTAATACTGTATGGAAGACGAAAAGTTAAGTTCTACAAACAATGCATCAAAAAGGTGTTGAGTTAAACAACTAAGAAGTGCAAAAATAAGCTTCCAAAACTTAAACGTTTCTGCAAAAGCATTAGATGCCAAATTTCGCTACCACTATGAGTATGTTTAATAGTGCTAATGTAGAAATTGATGTTGGTCAAAGTTTGACAGTAGTAGGTAATGCAGTTCAAGACATGGTCAAAAAACCAGATAACAAACTTCAGACCACTGTCGGCAATTTTTTAAATGGCAGGTTGTTTTCAAAATCAAATCTTATGAGATAATTTGAAGCGACACATAATTAATAGACCATCTTTATGCCCAACTGGTCCATTTCCACAAGGCCCTACTCAAAATAATAGAAAATATTCAACAGTTTAGTATCGAAAAAGTCTTGGTTTAGTTGGAAGGCAGTGGCTATGTTACTTCAAAATACTTGATGTTTTTTATTGCGAGCCGTGATGGCTTTTTTCAAACGCAAGGAATATTAATTGCCATCAGACAGGTATTATCGATTGGAAATTACTGTCAAAGAAAATTTAGGTTCATGAAGCGGCTCTGTCACATCTATATGTATGCTATATTATGAAAAAATTACTGTCTTGATAATTCCTTTTCTAATGTACCAAATCAATCTTGCTCTGTTGTTAACACGGGGCTCTCTGATCACCAAGGATTATTTACTAAATTTGAATTTAAATTTTCGTGTTTGGGAGTAAATCGCATTACAATCCAATGTTTTATTAATTACGGTAAATATAATTTTTTCAAATATTTTGAAAAGTTGAATTAGAATTTTATTGACTCAAATAGTCTTAGTTTAGATGATAAATTTAATATGTTAGTGAATTCCACACAATTAGCGATTACAGTATGCTTTCCTACGAAACAATATAAAGTTAATCCTAGTGGTAGTAATTCAATTTGTTGGTTCATTGATGAGCTGAAACATTTACGTGAAAACTACTTGTTCTTTGTCGATATGTGTGCTTTTCAACCCAGTGATGTTTTGAAACTTTTTGTTAAAAAACTTATATATAATTATCGGTATGCTTTAAAAACTCCAAAATTAGTTCCCATGACAATTTTATACGAAATGGAGATAATAGGAATAGGCGTACCTGGAATCTTATCAATAAACACAGAAATACAGACAAAAATGTGCACAGTAAGATTAGTTTTACTGCTGATGATTTTAACCATTACTTTGTTGATTCAGAAACATTATAAGATACCATTTAGATAATACTTGTTTCGTTCAAGTGAACTGGTTGTAACGTGCAGTTTTATAGTTTGAACATTTTACGCTCTACTCAATTCTTAAAATACATCGTTTTTGGATCGCTGTTTGTATAAAGTAAATACTTTCGAATAGTTTTCAGATTGGTATGCAATTTAACTCGCGGGTATTAATTTTAAAAGTAGATTAATTAAAGATAGAGAATTTGAAGGTTGATTTTCATTAACAAATAAATTGCAACGAAGTTTTAAATTGGATTATTCGTAAATTGCTTTCCGGCTTATCGAAAATGATAAACAACTGTAATTAGTTATTAGATATGATGGGGCATTCGCGTTTTGTATGTGCCTTATGTTATTAACGAAGTCGTGATAGTAGTCGAAAAGAGTTCATGGTAACAACTAGTTTTAAATAAACAGATTAGAGTGCAGAGTTGTAGTTTTGTTCTTGGTTGCTATAAATTAATTACGTTGAAAATACTGTTTCTGTTTGCTTTGTTCCTATAAATTACTGAGTTGTATATTAACGGCGAAGTGTAGTTCTGATGACATTTGAAGGAAGTATGCTTTATACGTAACGTGTTGGATTGTTTTAGTGATACGCGTTGCTTTACAAATTGTTTTTGTTGCTTTTCGGTTTGAACAAAAAGTAGTAGAGCTTGTTAAACTCGAGGCACGTGTGCTTTACGGACCACTTGACGGACGGTTTTATCTGCTTACGCGTACTTTACTAATTTGTGGTTTTTAGTTGTTTGTCTTGTGAAATAATAGTCGTAGAACTTAATAAACTGACCGATTCTTTCTTTCGGATTAATGTGTGTGCGATCTAGTTTCGCGGGCCTTTTCTTCTCAGAGTAGCGCATACTTTGGATTATTTAAATACAGTGATACTGTAGTTTCTGAATTTTTCTAACCCCAACGAATCTAAAATAGATCGTTGTTTGCACAGATTTCGTTATTCAAAAGCATTAGATTTTTCTTTGTTACCATAGGTAGCAAATAAAACACCTCACGTTACTGTTAGTTTAAGGCATCACGTCGCGCCTTGAAAGCCCGTGATTCTAAATTTTTATTACCATTGTTTTTCGATTTGTGTTACAAAATATTTCGAAATTAGTGTCTCAGGAAATAGGATTGACAAGAAATTTATCAATGCTACATAGTTCCATCAGCATGATAATGTCTGCTGCGAACACCAGTGAAATACATAGGTGTGATTAGTGTAAAGTGGAAGAAATTCTATCAACACCCTCACAGTCTAGGGTGAAGTGCTTCGTTAGCGTAGGACATTGTGAATCTCACACTTCCGTTGCAAGGAAGCGTTGCTGAAGGACTTTTGTAAGTTGAACTATTTCCTACTTGTTATTACTTTAAATATCTATCCGTTGCTTTACCATATCTTTGTCGTTCTGATACCTTTTACAAAAGACTTGCATGATATTTTAAAACATAAGAAAAAAAAAGAAAGAAAGAAAGAAAGATCAATACTACTGAATTACTCATATCAATTGTGTCTTACCTATTTATTTTCTTTTAACATTTTGTCTGATTTATGTTTAATTGGTGTGTGAGGAAACGTTTCTGCTACTCCCCAATATTACCTCACTTGTAATAAAAATTTTTATAATGCTTTTATTGTGATTATATTATATAGATTATCCAAACATTTTTTTTTCTTACCTTCTACAAAGTACTGAATAATTTAGACTTATCATTGCTGCTATGCTTATTCTTTTCTTTATTTCAGGTTTGCTTAACTATTTTTTTTCCTTGCAGGTTTTATCACTAACTCCTTACAGCCGCGTACATTGTATGTTGGTCTGCTTTCTACAACCCCCCCCCTAATCTCCGATTGAGCCCGGTCATTTCTTTGATTTTCTTTGTGTTACGCACGAATTACGTAACGTAACATTTTTGGCGCCTAACGTGGCTGCCACGACAAAAAAAAACATAACATGGTCAACTGGTGATCTTTATGATAGCAATATATCAGACACTGAGAAATTTTGTTTTAGGGAAGTTTCTGGAGCTACTGTCCGGAATATTACAGTAGGATTAAAAAATACTAACTGTAAAGACATTTATAATTTTAATTCCAAACTGCTTAATGTAATAATGTAGTTGTAACTCCTCTGACCAAGCTACTTAATCTTCGAATCAAAAACTCTACTTTCCCTGTCTCCTTGAAATTAGCGAAAGTGGTTCCAATTCATAAAAAAGGATCTTTTACCTCACTGAAGAACTATCGATGTATATCACTCCGGCCGCTTTATTTCAAAATAATTGAAACTGCTCTTAAAGATCAGATGACAAGTTACCTAGAAGATCGAAGCACGTTTATTTCCTAATTTCCTTTCAACCAAATATTGTAAGATATAAATTTTTTTATTTCCTTAAAATTCATTTCAATATTATATTTCATCCCATAAAATTTTTTAACACCTAAAGTTTCATGCCCTTCGTAAATAAAAATTAATATTTTCTAAAACCAGAATTATAAAGATTGTTAGTCCAAGTTCAAGCAATGTTACAAAGGAAGTTATGCATCTTCCGACCCAAGGCTATGCCAGCTGCCACGTTAAAACCAGTTAGTTGTAGTTTAACCACCAAGGGACTAAGATGTCTTTCCTTAGTTCTTTGATGGCAGACCTTCATATAGGCATGCTTTTAGCACATAAGCTCATTTACACAAAGAGTTCTATTAACCAATGCACAACCTAATTTAAGTAATAAAATTACGAAGTATTATGCAATATATGACGTCAGGAGGCCCCTTATGGGTTACTATCTGTTGATGGCTCTCTGTCATTTCAATGTTTGTTACACAATGTAAGGAGCAAACTAGGGGCGTTGTAAAAGAAATTACTTCCGATTCCAAACTGAGCAATTTCAGTTTAGGAATTTTACTTAATTCATGAACTTTTCTTTTAATTATGTTTAATAATACAATAATTTCATTTCAATATTTATTATCTCTTATGTGACAAATACTATTGTAGAAAAATAGTCAATTGAAATATTATTAAGTGATCGATGCACACTTTGAATTTATGCTAAACTAAATGAATATATGATTGTCCTTGTAAGTCGAAGGTAACAGATCTGACCCCTCCGATAAACTTCTCATATTTTTCAAAAATGACAAATTTGAAAATTTAATTTCCTTTGAACTTGTAAATGAGTAACTTTTGTTAAGAATAGATGTACTTAATTGGGTTATCTTTAATATTTTTGTTGCTTTAATTGATATCAAGAAGTTTAGACCATGCAGTAAGGGCCATAAAAGTTGACCCAAGGTAAAAAAACAGGTCTAAGATGCCAACACTATCATTTTGAGGAATCATTTAGATTATTATCCATATTCACAGTTATAAGAGGTATCATAAGGCCGAAGCCAATTTAATGAAAGGTAGTGATAGAGTTATACAATTATGACGAGAAGATCTGAGACGCTTACAGCAACCCTTTTTATTATAAATATTGGTATTTACTTTCATGTGCGAGGTTATGCGTAGGAAACAAAACCCTTTCATTAAGAAACAAACGTTAATACGCTAAGAGGTTTTTACTTTTTCCTTTTAGTGTTTTTTTGTTATAGATGAAATTTAACAAAGTAGTAGTGCCATATTAATATCCATAAAATATGAACCCTTCCTGATAGTCTTGAAATAACCATGGGAGTTAGAGTCCCGAGTTAGTCCAGAAGATTCCAAAGGTCACAACTAACACGGGTAAATCAACAACTTGGCTGAGACCTTTGTGAATGTAAGGGTGATTGGTAGTAGCTGCATCATCCACCCGAGTTTAGTATTCCGACTTGTAAATTTCTTTCCTTTTAGTTTCCACCTAATTTAATGACAGTCGAACACGCCTAAGAACCCTAACAAGATAACAAACTCCTATGTAACCAAGAATTTGGTTTTAGAAGGTATCTTTCAACTGGTGATGCAATTAACTTATTAGTCGACAAAATTACTATTTCGTTTGACAAGGATGAATACTTTGTTGGTAATTTTCTTGATCTTAGCAAAGCATTTGATTGTGTGGACCACTGTCTGTTGCTAGAGAAATTATTAAATTTTGATGTTAGTAGTGTGAATATGATTTCCTTATACTTACCCAAAAGATCCCAATGTGTGTATTTTAACGAAAAGTGCTGTGACCCTCTTGGTGTTTCATGTGACGTTTTATCAATGATTTCCCAAAAGCGATTACTAATGGTGGCATAATCCTATATGCAGATGATACCACTGTATATCATCAGGGCAATGATATTGAGGATCTACTTCATGACAGTGAGGTAGCTATTGAAACTGCTAATAATTGGTTTAAGATTAATAAGCTAGATTTAAATTATGATAAAACTGAACAACTGATCTTTACCCTAAAAAAGATTTGCCCGATGAAGACCACTGTGTAAAGTTTTTGGGCATAACACTGGACGCTTCATTAATTTGGGACAAACATTGTGATAAGCTGAGTAGTACATTATCTCAGTCTATTTATTTCTTGTACTGCTTCAAAAGTTTTGTTTCTTTAGAGGTTTTAAAATCTGCATATTTTGGCATCTTTCATTGCTTTTTAACTTATGCAATTCTATCATGGAAACGCCCAAGTGCTACTGAACATATATTTAGATTGAAGCGCTCTGCTATTCATGTTATTACGAAACAAGGGTATCGATCTAATTGTTGTGAGTTTTTCATTAAACTTAAAATTCTTACATTTCCCAGTATTTATATTTTGAGGTGTTTATTATTTGTTAAAATACATTCAACCCAATATATGCAGCATAGTGATCTTCATGTGTTCAATACCCATTTGCAGAACGAATTTGGTTATACCATTTCATCGACTATCTAGGAGTAGGTATGGGGCTAATTACTATGGCTGTATATTTTACAACTCCTTACACATTAGCGTTAAGAATTTACCTATTAAATCGTTTAAAAGGGTTATTAAAAATTACTTGCTTGATAATGGTTTTTATTCCATTATTAAGTTTTTGAGCAAAGCGAACTGCTATAGATTTTCTGTGGATTCTTCTACTAGTCAAACAAACAGCTGTATTATAAAGATGCTTTTCTTTTTTGACAGTATGCTATTCACCAGTGTGACAATGCATGTATTTAAAATAAATAAATAAATGTAGTGGAAGATTAACACACAAGATATCAAGGATAAAATTCGACACGAAGTTTGTTATTGGGTTCTAGTTTTAGAACGATTAGTTAGCATTAGCTAAAAATTCGTTAGCATTTTGTGGCCAGCCAATCTCTGTTGGAAATTTATAATGGTAATTTTTATCTGCGGTTCAGTTAATTACCGAATAAAAACAAGTTATATATATATATATATATATATATATATATATATATAAAAGGAGCGATCAAATATTTAAGTCATCATTACAAGACTAAATACGAAAGATTTTAGGTGATACGAACTAAACAATTTGTAAAGTCAAAAATGCTCAATTTTTTTGCGATAATTATGGATACTATACATTACCTGGGTAAAAAAGATTAAAATTAAGAAGTGCAGATATTAAAAACGATTCTGGGGAACCAAGTGATCTAGAAATTAAGGAATCATTTTTGGGTTTTACAGAAGTTCTTGATCGTTCTGCCGTGGGGATATCATCATAAATTGTAAAGTCAATTAAAGGTAATAGACTTTGTTTACCAATTGCCGGGGTCGAGGTTATGATGGAGTATCAGTGATGAGTGGTGTATATCGAAAACGGCAAGCTTTGATAAATGAAAAACAACCCAAAGACTACCATATCCACTATGGAGCTCGCAATTTAAACTTGCGATTAATGATTCCGTAAATTGTTCGGTTGATATTCAGTCTTTTTTGACAGTTCTGTAAGAAATATATGTCGTATTTTGGAAAAAGTTTTTGATGGGATATACTGTGATTTCTTACAGGTGCTACCTTAAAACTTACCCACGGTATTCTGATTAATGCTGCATTGTTACATTCTAAGTAAAAAAATTTTACTTTATCCGAAATCATTTCTTTAACTTCTCCTCATGATATGTTTCTTTACTTACATTTTTTGGGTTGTCGTGGTGCCTGGCTATGACTCACGTTACAACCATAACTTTTCGGATAACTTCGTTTGCTCATTGCCCATATCTTCTAAATCTTTTGTAGTTAATCGTGACAGACAGACGGCTATAACATTTTTTGTACCTGGGATATGTTCCATCTTGAAATCATATCCCAATAAATTTAGCTTCATATGTACTAGTTTTGGTGTCAGATTCGTCCGTCATTATAAAAAGATAAATTATTTCCCTCTAGTTTGTTAGAACTGCGAATTTCCTACCATAAAGATGCGGTTTGAAATGTCCTAGTCCGGTGTGTGGCTATCATTTCCTTTTTTATTGTACTTTTCTTGATATCCATTTTAGAAAAAGATTTTGATGCAAATGCTATCGGAAATAAATTTTCCCCAAATTTTTGTTGTAGTACTACTTCATATGCGTTTTATGACGCATCACAGGAAAATATAAATTAGTAGTCGAATCGTGGGAATTTTAATATTGCTGGCTTTAATAACGTGCGAGACTGGTCAGTGCATGAATGCATTCTTTGCTCCAAATAAAATGTATGTTTTTTCAGATGAGCTTATTTAGTGGTATAATTATGTATGCAAATTTTTGACTTCCTTTGCATTTTTGTTGTCATAAAATTTTTAATAACGTATTGTTTTGGTATGTCAAGCATAACTCCTTGATTTGTTATCTGATGTGCTAAAAAAGTGACACTTGTCTTGAAAAATGTACACTTAACGGGGTTCAATTTTAAATTATATTGTCTGCATGTCTTAAAAACTTCCTGCATGTATTCCAAATGATGTTCTTTTGAAATTCCTATTATTTACAAATCTATATATACAAATACCTTTAGTGATCCAATACCTGCACTTGCTAAATTCTTCATTCACTGGAAAGCTGGTAGCAACGTGTTGAGGCGAATTGGTTCCCGTGTGAAATGATAACTTCCATTATCTGTTGGAAAGCGTGTGATATAACTTGATTCTTCTTGTAGCAGTAGCTGATGAAATCCTGAGGTTAAGTTTACTGTCGAAAAATAATTATATTTTCCCAGTTGTCTAAAAGAGTATCAATTCTTGGTAAAGAAATTGACCTGCTGCTAGAGTTATGTTTAGTTTCCTATAATCCACTACTAAACGTCATTTCTTCTTTCCATTGTTATCTGGTTTCTCTGGTACTAGTATAAGTGAACTGTTCTATTCCGAAAAAGTTTGCTCAATAATTTCATCTACTTGGTTTTGTTTCGATTTTTGACTTTTCGGTATTCCATAGTTTTTTACATATACTTTAACTCTAATTTTTACTAATAAAAATTGTCAACTAAAATTCTATCCTCCTTTAATCCAATAATATCATCATATCCCACATATAAAATCATAATTTTTTCCTTTACGTATTCTGGGATATACTTATTTAATTCAGCTAAAAGTTGTTTTTTTTTCGATTTTAATCATTGCCTATGTCAAATATTGAATGATTGTCCAATCTGCTGTTTTTATATCATTCTTGTAAATTCTTGTTTTTAGAATTATTATTGCTTATTAGACAACACTTACAGGCATATTGAGCTTATTTTAAAATAGAAAAAGGCAAAGCTACTCACCGTTTAATGTGAATAAGGAAATATCCATTTAATTTTGTAAAACTATGAATAATTAATTACAAAACTGGTAATTTTTGTACATACGTTAGATAATTTTTTAATACACAAATAATGTAGGTAAAAAATCCCATAAGTTAAAAAATATTTAATTATACATAGCGATCACCATTTGGAGTTGGCATAAAGGTAAACTGTAAATCCGATTTTATACATACAAGGAAATAATTCTTTTTTTTTTAAATATTTAAAAACTAAAAAGAGCAAACTGAGATACAAATTATTATAAATAAATAATAGTGCATTATAAATAAAACTACAATTTTAGGCACTAAAATTATTATAACTAAATGACAGTTACTGGTAAATGTACTTTAGTTCATTGTGTTACCATACAAAGGACTTACTAAAATTATACAATGTTTCAATAATATATAAACAAATTCTTCAACGAATAAATCAAGCTTACCTTGATTAATCTAAGTAGTTAAGATAAATGGAGTTTGCTGCACTTTTTTAAAACGGCTTCACCTTTTCATTGTATTAATTAAGTTTGGAGGATTTTAAAACTCTGCAGGGGGAAATTCTCCGTTACTATTATGTTTAATATGTGTCACATGTAAACCACACATATTTGGTTCTCACACAAGTCCAAACATTCAATTATGATTTGTGTTGTGAGAACCGCAAATATTTCATTTCCTATGCTTAAAAATACAGCTGTGCGTAACAGTTTAGCATGAGAATATTAACATATCTTGGAGAGGACGATGGCTCTTTGGAGCCGAGCATCGAAACGAGCAGCACTTTATTACCGGCCTTCCTCGAGTGCTGCGGACATGGTATATAAAGTTACGAGTGTTGACGAAGTGATCTTTTTTCCTTTCTTACCTTTTTCCTCTATCGAAATATACAATACCGATGCTTCGTCGATAAAGGATATCCACAACCAAACAGCGAACATCTGGACACACCCCCAAAAGAAAGATGTAATGGGACTAGGATCTTCACGGAGTGTTTTAGCATTATAATTTGAGAGTCTGTGATGCTCTAAGGAAAATATAATTCCGTATAAATCTGAATATATTATATAATATAGTTTAATAATTAATCAAACATGAAACTCTATGCAGGGTTATATTTAAAAGTTTAAAAACTAATTCAATACTTCACTTTATCTGTGGATTCCTAGATTAAGTGAAATGGTTTATTTATTACGATTAGCGCACTCTTATGTTTTTAAATCCCAATCACAGCAGGAACGACTATATTGAAATTACAGAATTTGTATTTATTTGCCTTCTTTTAGTGGTTGAACTGTTATAGGTTAAAAATAATGAAAACAGATCTCTCTCTCAATTCAGAATTTAACTATGTTCGCTAATACTGATTTGATTACAATTATAATACCTTCGATCCTCTTGTATGTTGAAGCTCTTTCCACACTTGTAGTAATGCGGCTGGTTTAAGGAAATATCAGGTAATCTATTTAAAAGAAATGTTTGCTTTAGTTCTACTATACAACCCTTTTAGCACACCAAATCAATGGCTTTTGTGAAATATAATAAATAAATTCTGATACAAAGATATACCCCAACGTCATTTTACAAACTCAGCATTGGTTGCCGATAAAATAATTTCTTGGACCTGGATCGCCACTTTACAAAAATGTGATCCACAGAAATGTGTTTCGCCACTCGTCGAAATGAAACCTTGTCTCCTGGAGCTCTTCTACAAAATCCCAAACTTCACCAATTTAGGTAGCACTCCTATTATTTTAACTTCGCAGACAATAGCTGCACTTGCACATACTTTAATATCTTTGGCATTACCAACATTTCAATAAAATAAAAAACAAACTCACAAAAACACAACTTATATTTTTCAAAAGGAACATTCATTCATCTGTAGAACTGAAAAGAACAATGGAATAATAGTATGGGAATGAATCGCAGAAAACATTTAATACGCTAAACCTTTTTCTGTTAATTATGATCAATAAATCAATAATAATTTAACTAGCTTGGTTCAAAAGTTAGATGACGATCTTAACTAGGAAGAACTACATTGGTTTTGGATATAGCATTACCCATACTTTATTCAATATTGACGAGACTGACTTCTTGACTTCGTCAATCCTACAATGCTTAAAAATGCTGTTCGATGTGGATAATTCAAGGTTTTGATATCCTAATGCACCAGCTGTCTCTTGTGTGTAAAACTACCCTTAATGAAACGGATTATCTTCTCTGCTTTACATCTTCCATTCCTGCCCAAACATATACTTATATAGTTTGGTCCTACTTTAAAACTTATCCATGGTATGCTGGTTAATGCTATGCCATTACATTCTAATTAAAAAAAATTTACTTAATCCGAAATCACGCCCCTTTCTCCTCATGGTCTGTTTCTTTATTTACATTATCTGGGTTGTTTTGATGCCTCACCATGGCTTGTGTTACAACCATAACTTTTTCTGATAACTGCATTTGGTCATTGCATATATCTTCTAAATTTTATGTAGTTGATCACGACAGATAACATTTGTACTTGGGTTGTGTTCTATCTTGAAATCATATTCCAATAAATCTAGTTTCATATGTACTAGTTTTGGTGTCCGGTTGTTCATTATAAACGATGGCTATGATTTCCTTTTCAATTGTACTTTTATTCATATCTATTTTTGAAAAAGATTTCGATATAAATGCTATCAGTAATAAATCTTCGCCACATGAATTTTCACAAAAAATTATAAGTTCTTTGTCGAACCCTGAGAATTTTAATGTTGTTCGATATAATAACGTGTGTTTGAGAGTGGTGAATGCATGGGCACATTCTTCGTTCCAAATAAAATACATGTTTTTTCGAATGAGCTTATTTAGAGGTATAGTTATGTTCCCAAAGTTAGGAATAATTGACGATAAAAATTACATAAAGCTAGAAAGCTTTTTTGCGTTTTTTCCCCAAACAATCAGGATAGCAAACGAATAGGAGTGGTGGTCTTACTAGTTGGAGAAGCTGGCTGCCATAATTCATTCTTGACGTAACTACCTTATCATAACCGCTTGTTTTGGTGCAGTACATTATCGACTATGCAGTAGAGTTTCACCTGTTGTTTCCTTACCAAGGCTTATCGTACCTTTATCTGTGTTCCCGTATGTTTTAAGAAAAACCAGCATGCTCCAATACGGACATTTGAGCTGGGCAACAATCTGCATCCACGATGACAACCTTGAGATAAAAGAACAGTTTTATTACCCAGCTTGCTAATATGCATTAACTTAGAAGATGAGTGTTATTAATCAATTTACATTGTTAAGTTGAAACAAATTATGCTATCTTATTTGCAAGTTCTGTGTAACCTAATATGCCCTCTGTACAAGCACACTAATAATTAAAACCTTTACTTTATATAACAGCGTTACTAGTATGCCAAATGCATTTTCAATAATTCTTTGCACTCTGGATTATCAATATTTGAATATTGTCTCTAGCGTCCAATAGTTTACCAGGGTACGGTGTTAACAAATTTGTTCACAATGGGAACGCAGCATCTCTTACGAAGTAGTATGGACATCTTACTTTACTATTGGAAAGTGTGCTTCGTTTTGGCGATTGGAGTGAATTATTTAACAAACTATGCTGTGATAATGCCTAAAATGGAAGTACATGGTAAACTTAATAATCTAACTATATTTTATATTCACACTTGCATAATGTTGGCTCCCATACTCACCAACATATACATGCATAAAATTGTAATTTGCATCCAATAGCAGCTAGAAGTGCAACGCTAAAGTTTCCTTTGTTGCTATAAAATGATGAACTTGAAGTAGGGGACACGGAATATTAATGTATTTTCCCTCTATTGATTTCTTACAATGTGGTATCCCACTTGCGGTTAAACTCTGCTGATCATTTCAAAATCTAATGCAGTAAGTGGATACCTGTACAAAGGCGCCAGCACTTTCCAAATACCACTGCATGTTTTTAAAATGATATTTTTTACTGTTGATTTTTCCATTAAAAACGCCCATGCTAGAAACTGGTGATGGACACCTGGGATAAATGACTAATATAAATTAAAAGTAATTTTACAATTTCATTGATTGTAAATATTCCCAATAACCCCCATTAAATTTAATGCTGCTTGACGTCAATTGGTTTCCTTATTGAATGGGTAATGAGCTTTCCTTGTAATAAATTCAGAAGTATATCATAAAATCGCATGCCATTCTCGTATGTTTAAACAATTCTTCAGGATGAGAATTTTTCCTTGCTTTGTAGATATTTACAAAATAGTCAGATTTAGTTCTTCCAGTATAATGTTGTCTAACCCACCAACGTCAAATTTGCTTCATTTCAGTATTAAGCCTTACAACACATAGATACATTAAATTAAGTTGATAATATATTAAAAAGAATAATGTTATCTATTTCCAATGCAAATAACGAGTTCCAAAACTAGGATGCCATTCTATTGCATGCAGTAATACCACAGACAACGTCAATACTCCTACATTTGATTTTCCAATGCTCCACCCGAAGGTACTACATTGGCCAGGAAGCGAGTTTTTTTAACAGGAAATTTTGAATTTTGCCGAACCCTTGCTGTTCCAAGCAAGGTAGGGATCTTTAACGTGCGTGACAACACTCACACATGGGACCTCCACTTTACCTCTCATCCGAACGAGTTTGAAGTACTGTTCATTGTGTTTTCACCTTTACTTTGTTTACATCGAGAAATTGACTATACCGATTGTTTTGCATTCAGAGGTAATAGCATTTGATGTGAAAAATAAATACAATAGCAAGTTCCTCTCAATTTTTCGGTTCTACCTGATAGCCGGTTACTTTTAAGGGTGTACTATTTTTTATCATCCATTTTTAATATGTGTTCCATCACCAGAGTTTTAAAATCTCAATAAAGCACTATGTATTACTTTTTGCTATTCAATTTACCAAAGCTAATTAGCAAACACTGCTGTATTTTCATTCACTGAAATCATTGTTCTATTAATGAAAAATTAATTTTATTAGGTACAGCCTCCACCTACAAGTTCTAGCGTTGATAGACCTCTACCCACAGACAGAAAACCAGTTCCACAGTATGAACTTGGTTTCCAAGAACCAGAGTCAGTTCCTCCAGGAAAAGTTACTTTACGTACAGCTTTAAAATTTATTGCACAACATCAAGTAAAGCCTGCAGAATATAAAATCGACGACATTGCACAGGAACACAAATTACCTGTGAAAACCGTTGGTAAGTCATTCTTCCAGCTGTGAAAGAGTATAATTTTGCATATTTTAGAAAGTGTTATGAAATACTTTAGGACTTTGGAAGTTTATGTACCTGAAAAGAAGGTTAAAACAACATTTGCAGGACCTTTAGTTCCACGTAAAACTATTGTTTCTCACAAACCTAAACAATTACCCGAAGGTGATGAGAAAGGTTAAATAAATCAGAAATGTTGTAGTTCCTTTATTTAATAATTGTTTTATAAGCAATAGATATTCTTAAAATTGTTCTTTTCTCGTATTAGACAGTTTTAACACCATCCTTATCAAGATCAGTTTTCAAACTGTTGCCCTATGGCGATAATGTTATTAAAAAGATTGGGAACAATATGTAAGTGGGTGTATTTTAATTAAGTTAATACAAATTCTTTAAATGAACATTAGTATTTAAGAATTCAATTTTTTTTTCCATATATTTCCATCTTTACAAACATGGCGGTATTGAACCATTTCTATACATTAGTTCGTCAGAGTGGTGTTATAAGCGATAATGTTTTAAAATATAAGAATGACTATTATGATCAGTAAGGTCCCAAATTACATGCATGAATTTGTTGCATTCAATTTTACATTATTAAATATTTTCATTTGATTTACCATGTTCTCAAATATTCCCACACTTCCACTTCGATATTTTGTATAACCACCTGTAACTCGATTTGTTCCTATAAAACTCATTCTAATACAATTGAAACAAGTGCTTGTTCTAACCCTGTGGAATGTTATTAGTGTTACAATATGAAATGCGCACTTTGTATCTAAATTATTAAATTGTCTGTAGAATATCTCTTGTTTTTAAATAGATTTGTTTTTGTTTTCATTGACAAAGAAAGGATATTGCCAACGAATTTTTATTAAAAAATTTGATGTCAATATCCTTTTTTGTCTACGTGGACCACCCCACTCTACGCTTTTGTAGTTAGCACGGCACCTTTAAGTTATTTTTTTTATGTTATCGTGATTCGTGCACGTCCTTACTTTGCTGTTCTTTCTGTTTCTGTCTGACCTGTGCATTTTATGGTTACAAATTCTTCGCCAACTTAACTGTCCATAGTGGAGGTTCTCAAAGGGCCTCTAGGATGTGGAAGGGTTAAAGGAGGTCCATGGTAATTCAACAATTTTGGTGGTGTAACATTAGGAGCTCCGCCACAGCTTAAAACTGTCCCAATTCTTTTTTGAAAGTGTCGAGTTAAAATATGAATAAATGAGTGGTCATCTTTATGTTCTGAGAAAATAAGTACGGACATATAAAATACAAGAATTCACAAGCATGATATGGAGGGAGTTACCAGATTTGAATAGGAATGGAATTCTATGAGCTAAAGAATAGTTGTCATGAAATAAGGATAAAATTATTGCTTGTGAAAAGTTTGTGTTGCTGAGAAAAATTGAAATGGACATAGAAAAGCTGGTAATATCGCATCAGATTCGTCCTTGTCATTAGTAATATTATCTTTTCTATGTCTATTATTCCATTTTAACACATGTTTTCCCTAATAATATGTATGATTATGGTACAATGTTGTTTGGCAACTTTAAACTGAACCTTTTGAGATTGTCAAGTAGAATGCTCTTTGAATTACTATGATCCTAAATCCTATAATTCGTTTCAATTCATTCGACTAATGGTTTTTATACTCTTGAATGAGTTTTGAAATCTCAATTACGAAACAACCTAATTTATGTATGTATTATGTATGGATTATTATTTTTAATTGTAGCGTAATATTTATAATGCAATACTTTGTATATGTTATGTCTATATACAATATATACTATTTTATGTTTGTTTACGATTGTAACTTGTGTAAAACCTACGGTTTGTTGTGGATAAAATTAGCGTTACATTAATAAATTTTGATTTACCCTGAAGAGGTAGGCAATCTCGTAACAATATGAGGGTGTGTCAGCTAATTGCAGTGGTGCTGGAGTGGCTTTCGATGGAAAATTTTTAAAAGTAATCTAGTGTAACCGACCTGAAGGCTGACCCAAACCCCCTCCATAAACGGCACACAGGGCTCCATGATCTAACATCTAGTGGCAGTGGCTCAACGACTCCTACATTGTGTTGTTATCATGTGACCCAAGTTCACACTGGGAAGATGGCGTTTAAGTAGGAAGGTTTGAAATAAAACTACAGCATTTACCTAACTTTACTTTTAATCAAAAGAATACACAATAAATAGGTCATTCGTAGGAAAGTATAGAAAAATGACATTTAAAGCAAACAGTGCCGTACTCAACCTGGTTGATTGGGGAATGAGCACGGCAGAGAAAACCCCAAACTGCCCTCACACTTCCAACTGCATGTGGCACATCTCGACCAGGACGGGTAACGTACAAGTACCCAGATCACCAACACTGAAATTGACAGGATGTTAACTGTTACCCAGACCTACCACACATGACAACTGAAGAAACGTTAGTGTAGACCAGCTAGTCTTTTTTGGTAGGTACTGAGGTCAGCTAGGCCAATACAACCCAGCTAATGTTGATACGGGGGACACCAGGAAGATGACCTGCACCTTGACTAGCAATGTTCCTCCCCACATGGACATAAAATGTTAGTAACATACAACAAGGTTCGAACATTCGCGCCCCCACATACATACATTAACAGTTTCCAGCCCATGTTACAAAATATTTCACAAAGGCAAGCCGACTTTCTATTATTTGCAAAAGGGTACAAGTACATTGAAAAGACCACACGAATCACTGAAATGAACTTATGGTATGATTGCGCATAGTTAAAAAGGCGCTTATTGAATAGACTATCTCCAACATAGTCATAAATGCAAGCGCAAAGAGCACGAGACGGTCGGTCACACCAGCGGTTCAATTTAATTACATCACAACAATTATCACAAACGTTAAATACTAGTTACGTATATAGGAACATCGGCTAGATAATAGTATAAACACACAACAAAATATATAATTACTTTTAAACCGAGATATGAGCGATGAAGTTCAATATGTGGTTAATATGCTGAAATAAAACAATTACACATGATAAAAATGTCAAATGAATCACAAATATCGAACATTATCAAATATGTTTGCAGCAAATACATACCCAAAATTCTATAGCACAAATATAAGCCCAGATTCAGGCGCTAAATGTTTATATAAATGCATGTTGGTTAAATATATTAAATTTAGTAAGCAAATGTTAAAAATTATTCATTATGCAAAATTGCATCGACTAAAACTTACTTTTAAAAAAATAACTACATAGTGGCATTACCAATTACAAACAAAAAATACACACCACAACGTTAAAACCAAAACAAATCCAACATAGAAATAGAATACTGTTCATATTCAAACTTGCCTAATAATTTGATTAAATTTATCGAAGGGATGGTGTTGGTACTAATTGCTCGAAAATCACAGTAAAGTACATTCACTATTGGTTCTGCAACAAGTGCAATGCAATTGAAGTTCGAACTCTGTATTAAATACTAAATAAACATTATTTCCAATAAACAAATATCAGTCTTACTCTGATTAGATACTAAATAAACAATTCAGATAATAAATAAATACCTATTAGTTTTCGGTTGTTAAACCAAACCACACTCATTTATGCATAAAACGTTCAATAAAACCGGCATCAAATTCTAAGCCAAAAGGAACAGGTAACACAAATATTTCCTTCAATGATTAAATAACTAACGGTTTTACAATATGTACCAACCTCACGTTCAAAACAAGGCTGGAATTACAAGATGAAATCAGATACCTTAAATAGCAACTACATTATCAACATAAAACATTACCTTTAATAAAAAAACGCCAAGTGAAATCTTTCAACCTGCCATCTTGAAATCTAAAAACAAAGTCCTTTTAACCCCATCAACTAAATCGACCATCCATACACGAGAGTCTCCCCACAGTATGGACTTAGCACTTGACCTTGAATGTATGTAATTTGAACAACACATTTCTTAGCGCGGTTAAGAGCAGGTTTGAAAGTAACGCCTTGAAACTGATATTGATAAACATAACATTGACATAACAGGTTTTGCATAATCGTGATCACTTCGACTCTTATGCGATCTAATTTCGTGTTTATGCAAAGTGAACTTGACAAAAACAGCTTGTTACAGCGAATGCATTTGGGATTTGCTTTTGAGCAACTAGGTTTTTATTATGAAATTTTCTAGCATGTACATATATAAACTTTTTTTTTGTAAATTCACTTGCAGACTTCACATTTCACCTTCATTTTTAAAAAAAATACAAAGTCAATACAAATAATTTATTGTAACGTTTCACGTTTTCCAACAAGACGACAAAACAATGAAATGCAGTTTAAATTCCTTATTCTAGGATTTCACCTGCCAAGTTGTCATCAGATCAAGGTATGCCAAGTCCATACTGTGGGGACTCCGTGTCCATACACATGCGCCCCTTATAACATCAGTTCTGACATAACAGAATGCGTTCAGAAACCTGCAAGTAGTTACTGAGCTATTTTAACAAATATCGAAATGTACACTATAATATTTTTAATAATTATCAACTAATGAGAAATCGACTTAGAACCCCTACGGATGACTACAGTAAATAGAAAAATTCGAAATAAGAATAATAAAACGGTTGTAATGAAAACGTCTACATTACAAAATCTCGTACTCTGAAAGGCTTTTTTTCTTATCATAATTAAAAGGTGCCAAACCATCTGGCACAGCAATCTCTTGGATATTATCCCTACATGGAAGATGGTATTACATATAGGTTCCCTCTGCTTTCTTTGGTTCCTAAATCTATCACATTATATGTTACCTTCCTTTAAAATATTTTAAAACACAATAAGTTTGTCATAATTAAATAAAGTTGTAAAGTAAAATGTCTCTTCCAAATACAACTCTATCACTGGGGTGAGTGGATGTCCTTTTACAATGATCTAATTTTTATCCAAATTCATAAATAAGTGCAAATAATATTCAACCTATACTTAACCTTTAATGACATTAAATAGTTTCAGAAAAATAATCCTTGATTAGTCGAATCAGGACTATGATGTCATATGGTTAGCTGTCGGCTACGTTGCCAAATATTGAAAATATATTCAGTGATTATATATAAACACTCACACATCTGTTGCTAAATACACCTACAAACCGTAGCACCCAGATATACCAAACTTACTTGTTTTGTTACAAAACGAGTTCAACAAATTGGAAAAAAAAAACATTTTCATTTAAATACGAGTACACTACTAATTATTGCTGCAGTGTATATGAACGCTTTTAGTGATTCCGATCATGTGCTAAACACTTCCTAGGTTGTCATGTAGCAAAACGTATTTTTGTACCGATGAAACTAAGGTTGCACAACTAGAATATGTGGTAGTTACTTTCACTTGAATTGTGTCCGAAATATTAATTGTGGTTTTAAACATGACAGCAAAGAATAAAACCTGGATAGTTGTTTTTATTCCTAGAATTTGATTTGAATTGGAGGCACCTTGGGAACCTTATGTGCAAATAAGTGCTTTGTTTTTGTTCCAACTGAAGCACAGTTGATATATACAGTGGCTAACATTGTTTAGTTTATCTTTTGCAGTTGTGCTAATTGTACGATTTGAATGGTTTTTTTGTCAACTGCAAATCATATCAAGTAAACGGGCAGTTTCACGGTTCTACAACGACTAGTTTGGGAAGAAATGCATTATAAAACTAAGCTATCAATTAGTTACATAAAGTTGGTAAACTATTAGGACGAGGTGAAAGCACCTACAAAGTTAACAGTTCTGAATTTAATTAAAGCAACTGAAACTGGTTTTATTTTTAGTAAAACAGCAACACCAGTATGTCATTGCAGTGGTCGATTGAATGAAAATATTGTTGCAGTCGGTGAAAGTAAGATGAACTGACTACATCAATTTGATGTTGTTCACAATTTAAAAGTGTGTACCAACAAGGCAGCAACAATTAATGACCTATCATAATGTTAACATTAAATGTGTCATTCAGAAAATAAAACCAACTTGTTCCAATGTAATGGAAAATTTCATCAACAAACGACATAATTTTTGAAATACTTAAGCCTTTTATGCCTATTATTAAATGTTTTTGCTTAATTTCATTTTCTGTGGCACCAATTTTGTAATAGATTTTTAACCAACTTTCCGATACCATAGAGCTTTGAAATGCTGCACACTTATTCCAAAAATTAAATATTTTTAAGTATGGACATACATTAGATGGCCATACTAATGGAATTAAAAAGGAACGCTTTTACAAGATAAAAATGCGCTAAAAAGAACCACTTTTAATAGTTTCTTTAAAAGATTAAAATTTTTCTTATTGTAAAATATGTTTCAATCACCTGCATCGTAAATAAAATACTTTTAATGGGTTTGTTATCTACACTCTTATTACGAAATAATAAGCGTGGCATTTTGTTATCATGCAGGTGTTCACCTCACTTAGTTATACGAGCAATAAAACTGTTCACGTATTATTTAGTTCTCGGTATTGTAATTCGAAATAGGTTATCGTTAATTGACTCGTGTGCAAGCCGTGTTTTAGGAATATTTTGCAGCTCCAGGAATATAATTTTGCCAGTGCTGTGCTCAGAATACTTTACATTGTATCGTTGGGAATTGTTTCTAAACGAAAACGCATTACCTCCTCTAATGTTTTTTATCCCTATAAATGCACCTACAAAAATTAAAATAATAAAATTTAATCTATTTTAATTCATACCAATTATGAAAGCTGATGATGAATTTAAATCCACTGCAAGTGAAAATCGAAGCTTGCAAAAGGCATTCTAGAACCATAAAACCAAAATTGCCAAACTCCAATATTAATTTCTCGGTTCTACCTAAATCCGTAATTAATACGATTATATCGGCACAAATCCAACCTTCACCAACAACGATCGAAATAAAATTGCCTCTTATCCACAAGGACAAGAGCAAGGTACTGTTTATTATCATATTTGTAATTTTAAATGCAGATAAATAACATAAATTTGAGTATACAGCAATAACTTGTAATTATGAAGGTTAACACAAACGAAGTGCAAAGGTAACAACGATATAGATAGCAGGACAACGCTATCAGCAGACAATTGAATTTAGAAATATTATATAAATAGAATGCTGACACAGAAGTGTTAACCGGAAGGTTACAAACTATTCCTATGTATGTCGTAAATTAGATTTCCATACTTGGAAATTATTTAATTATTGCAATTATAAAGCAAATTAAAAGCCAATTATTGCATTGTTATCGGAAACAAATAAGTGTGGAATTTCAAAGCTCTGTGGCATCGTGAAGCTGATTAAAAATCTACTAAAAAATGTCTGCCATAGAAACTGAAATCAAGTACAAGTGTTTAATAAATGGTGTATTTCAAAAATTATGTCATTTGTTTGGTGAAATTTTTCTGTACATTGAGACAAGCTTTTTTATTTTCTGAAAACACATTTAATGTTTGCATTACACGGTAGGTCATTGTTGGTTTGATGACAGGTAGCATACACTTTTAGATTGTGAACGTCGAATTCATGTGGTCCGATTATCTCATATACTTTCATTAACTACAGTAATATTTCTATTTGACCAACCACTGTGAGGATATATTGGTGTTGCCATATTGCTAAAAACAGAACAAGTTTTTTAATAGCTTTGCTAAATTCAGAACTGTTTACTTTGTAGGTGCTTTCCCGTTGTCCTAATATTGTACGAACTTTTTTTTAATGTAACTATAATTGATAGCTCATTCATATAATGTATTTCTTCACAAAATAATCGTTGTTGAACCGTGAAATGCATGTTTACTTGGTATGGTTTGCAGTTGACAAAAAAGTGGTGCACTTTATTGAGCCACCTTTTATTATACTATTGGCACAACTGCAAAAGATACACTTAACAATTTTGGCACCCATTATTAGGTACGTTTTAGTTTGAACAAAAACAAAGCAATTATTAATTGCACATAAGGCCCTCCAAGGTATCTTCTAGTTCAAACTGTATCATCTACGAATAAAAACAACTATCTGAGTTTTCTCCTTTGCTGTTATGTTTAAAACGACAATGAATTTTTCAGACACAATGCAAACGAAAGTAAATACCACATATTTTAGTTACCTAACCTTAATCTCTTCTCTACGAAAATGCTTTGCTACATAACAACCTAGGACATGTTTGGTACATGATCGGAGTTTCTAAAAGCATTCATATAGACCGCAGCAACAATTAGTAATGTATTTAAATGAAAAACTTTTTTAAGTTGTTGAACTCTTGCTTTGTTACAAAAACAAGGAAGTTTGGTACATTAGGGCGCTAATATTTCTAGTTTAGGAAATGGTTTGTAGGCGTGTATCTATATAATAGGAACAATCTGTAAATGTTTATATCTAAATACTAAAGCTGACATATGACATCATAGTCTTGGTTCGCCAGATCAACTATAACTGCTACGCTGAAACACTTTGACCAATGTTTCTTTGTATGCTGAATATTTTGATGCATATGGACTTCACATTACTATTAAACCGCCCATGACCTAGCTGTTTTAAACTTGTTATATGCTAAAAACAGCTACACTGTTTTATATATTATTTAGAGTACTACGCATAATAAATGTCGTCTACGTTTCCCCTGGCGATGTTTTAGGGAAATTACTTTATTACCATGTGATTTTGTGATAAAGATGATTCCTGCAGTCATGACACGTGACGTTTTCCGACCAATCAAGATGCGCTACGAACTAGCAGTGGTGGTTTACAATTGTTGGCAAGCGCCACCATGATTCATTCTTGACGGAACCCGCTATCTTGAACAACTTGTGCGAAAGTGCATTATACACCTGTGCTGATGTAAACCCACCCATTTCTATATCAAATTCCCAAATCGCACCTTATCTTGTTCCATTTAAGTTGTAGAAAATAGCAATGGGCTCCATAACAGGAATTTGAACTAGATTGGCAAATCACATACACGATGAACCCTGCTCTACCTATACATCGCACCTACTACATAGTCAGCCAATTTGCATTAAACTAGGAGGTAAGCAGTGTAAATTAATTAATTTACTTTGTTTAATTTGAAACTTAAACTATATTAGCACCTTCATAAATTCTGTGTAAACTAGTATGCCCTCTGTTTATGCAAGTGAGGAATTAACCATATTCCGATTAAAGAACAACAAACTGATCTTAGCCAATGATAGCTGACTGTCAAGATACAAAGAAAAAGAAATGAATAATGACGGTACAAGCAGTGTAATTGTAATACTTTGCCAAAATGGTTTGGCAGCTAAGATGTTAAATGTTACAAATAATCTGCAAAGAACTATGTAAACCCACGGCAGTCACACAGTCATAGACATTAATACTTAAATATAAATTGTAAGAATTGAACACAGATCAAACTTTTGACAATTTGAATATTAATTAACCCCTAAAGGTACGGAACGGATTTATCTCTAATATGGAAGTTTTTTTTTATTCAGACAACAAAATGTTATCTTGTTTACTTTGTAAAAATAAACATAACCTTGATAATCTTATTATGCCATTTCTGTGTTCTTTTTGTTCCTTTCTTTAATTCTGTTCAATGTTAGTCATAATAATTTGCCGTGTTTTAAAATTTATATGGTCGCGAGGCAGAGATCACCGGTTGACGATATTTCTATTACTTAATTATTATTTTTATTGTTTTATGTACCAGATAAGCCTTGTAATTAATTATAGAAAAGATATTGAACATGTAGTAACAATTAAACAAGAATAATGAATGGTCGTTGTTTACTGCCATCATCTTCTAGTCATAGTAACAAACGTCTACATATAGCTAGAAAAGCAGTTTCTGAATCTACAATCCTCTCAAAGAGTAAAAACTCTTTCCACAAGTATTAAAATGCATTACATACCACCGAGCAAAAATTTTTAGAACAAATTTATGATATATCTCAAGGACATACATTGTCTGTGTAAACTTGGTTTTCTTTCCTCTCAAAAAAATAGATTTCTTATCTATTTTAGAAAATGTTAGGATTATAAACTTGCTTCATTTGCAGGATCGTAATTCAACTTGAACATGTACTTGTAGGATACGAAGAAGATTAAAATACATAAAAATGCTTACTTTCTATATAATAAAAGTTGTTTTAATGAGCAATAATATTCTTAAAGTCGATTTTTTCTACATGCTGATTCATAATAGCACATCTTACGTATAGAATATACATACGTTGTAACTTTATGTTAATTAATAAATACTTTAACTAAGCATTAATGTTCTTGGATTCGATCCCATCTCCATACTGTTCCATCATCGCAAACATATACCAGTATCGTACCATCTCTATTAAGAGTAGTTTGTCGGATTGCTGATGTACATCGAATATGCTGTAGTGTGTAGCAACGAGTTTGACTAGGATCATGGACATCTAAATCCCAAACAAAAACTTTCCCAGCTTGATTGCCTAAAGCTAATACCTGTAACAGTAACAACAGTCAAACGTTAAATATGTTAATTTTGTAAGAATATACTTTGAGCCAGTAATCCATACTGAAACGTACAAACCATATATCGCAATATTTATATACAAATCGATGTATTACAGTAGCAGTTGTAGTACCAGGTATTAAAGTTTTGTCATGAAGTTCACCAGGCTTCCAACATACAATGCAGTTCTCACATGATTTGCTTAGTATAAAATCACCAAACCACTTTACGCAATCGACGTAATTTCTGTAAATACAAAATTAATATGAGACATGCTTATAATTACGCAAAATGAAAAGTGGGCTTACTTCACACGAAATAACGTTATAAATTTTATAATAAATTAAGTTTGAGCCCACTTCTGTGTATCCACACAGTTCTGTCACAATCTGAGCTAAAGTGTGACTATGTGTGATATTTCCAGTTTGTTTATTTATAATTATCACATGTACAAATTGTAAATTATACATATTTGCAATACTATTAAATGCCACCAAGTTCAAATGTATTATCGAACAACCTATAAGCTTCCCCTTTTGTTGTAACTCTTTTATAGCATAACTATCGGAAAATGATATAAACAAAAGTTTCGGTAACCACAAAATAGAGCAAACTTTAGATACAATATTCTACTGACAAGTAGAATACTACGAGGTGGGTTCTCTACGAATTTGCCAAAAACTACACATCCAGTTCGAACACCAATAAACTAAAAGGGATCCAATTCAACCTATCAGTAATAAGGTTCAAAATTAATTATCAGAACATTTTATAAATGAGCAAAAGTGGTCGTGACAACTGAATGAAAGTGAAGAAATTTCTATCACGTTACATACCTACAAGTACCAAAGCAACTAACTAGTGTAAATGAGATCTGATAGGTTACAACCTATAAGGAAACTGTGTTATGTACTCTAACCATTATTTAAATAAATATTAAGGTTCGAATAAGTGCAAATTACTATATACAGATTTTTAAATTATAACAATTGTAGTTGTCCCTCGATGACGAGCTCATCTCAAGATTTTCAGTGGTTCGATCTTCTGCAGATTTTTGACATGGTGCTGGCCGATAGTAGCTGTTGTGCTTTAAGGGAAAGGTAAGAAAAAGGTAAAGGATAAGAAACTTGTGCACTACATCAACATATGGTAACACACCTCGAACAATACAGTTAGTTCGAATTCTGGTACTGAAGTGTCTATGTAGTTTCTGGCAGAAATAGTTCGATGTAAAATATGTTTCACACGATTTCCACGAAAGCGATAAAAAATTATGAGAGTACCTTAACGTATTTATGCATATTAAATCATTATACATACTGTACATATTAAATCATTAAAGCCTACTACATAACTAATAATTTATAACATACAAAGGTAGGGATTCAGAAAACAAGGGGATTACTTTACTTTTGATACTAGAAAATTAATGAATATGAGAAACAGAAACAGATTAATTGAAAAATGCATGTTACAGGTTAATTCACTTAACATGTAACAATAGCGGCAAAACGACAACAAAAGATTTATGTGCGCTGTCCTACACTATCTCCCAAGGTTATTGTGGCGCATCGTCTCTTTCACTAATACGTAATGCTATTAAAACGCATTCTTATCGATTTGTATGAGTTTTTAATGTTTCGGCCGCTTCTTCGAATAAATGTTTTATTTTGTTTAATGAGTTCATATGAAGTTGACATATTTCTTCTCAATTCCTCTCGAAATTTGGAGAACATGTTTTATTTAAGTTGAGTTTACATTACACAGAGTCAATTTGTATGATTAATTTAGAATGCAAATGAGTTGCATTTTTATAGAAAATATTTGTTTTCATGGTAAAACGTGTTTTAATACACATAATTAAGATTAAAAGTAGTTTTGCCTTATGTAAATGCGTAATGCTAGCACTATTCTATGCTGTTTACAGCAAATGAAGAGCATTTCTATATGCATCAGAAATGTATTGATAATTAAAATAAATGGCTTTGTATTTATCTTAGAGTGATTATTTACAAGCACAGCTTAAATTTGCGTTTTCGCTATTGTAAATTAATGGTTATGTATTTACAATACGCTTATATCATACAGAGTGATTATTTATATACGCGCAATTGCATTTTTGTTTGACCCTATAATGAATAAAAGTACGCTTGTATTATACAGGGTGTACCCAAGAATTTCCGGAAATTTCTATTTTTTCCGGATTCTTACATATCTTGGTGGGATTTATTTGTAGAATTTGGGTTTCGATGACCTCTTGTAACCCCTTATCATGCCAATATATATATATATATATATATATATATATATATATCTTTACCTTGTCCAATTATAAGAACAAAAGGAAAAATTCCCAAGATAAGTAAGCTCAAGATAACGGTAAAATTCCAAAAATAATTTCAAAAGGTAGTCTCAAGATTAATGGAAATATCTCAAGATAATTTTCTAAAATAACCTCAAGATAAACATAAAATTCTAAGGTAATTACCAAAGGTAAACCCAAGATAAAGATAAAATTCCAACGTGATTTCCAAAAATTACCCCAAGATAAAGATAAACTTATAATATAAAGATATAGATATACTAAAACTAAAATCAGAGAGATGTGCCATAGAACCGTTAAAAGAGAATTTATCTTGTGCTCAAAATGGAGGTTCGAGAAGCAATACCCATTCTGTGGAATGCACTGGGTCCAGCTTACCATGAGTACAGGATCGCTTGTGCCCAAGGTGTAGAATCGATACGATATGCCATCGGTAAACAAATTAACGAGAACACTGCCAGGGCTTAAGACAAGAACAGTGGCAATGCATGGCTGAAAACGAGGTCCGCACAACATGGCCCAGTGCTGTCGATTGGCTGGTCCCCAGACCAGAAAGGGAAAGGTAGAGTAGATATAAGAAAAGGTGTTAAGAGGAGGTTGTAATCCGTTGGAGGCCATAATAGCTTCCAAGGCGAAAAGTGAAGAAAAAGGGCTCGTATTGAGCAAAAGATGTTAGACATGGTAGTAGATAGAAAAATGCTACTCAAGTCACCAAAACGGAGTCAGTAACCCAGAGTGGAGGGAGCAACACTCCTATGTGACAATCAGTGGTCTTTGGGGCTTTAAGAAGGGTCTGTTGGAGAAAAAATAAGGTGGAAAAGGAGACAGCAAGAAATAAAAAAGTTAAGTTTTAGGACAAGCGTCTTACAAGGGAGAGAGAAAGAAATGTCCTCAAGTAAAAAGAACAAGAAGTCTGAAGGACCCCTGCCTAGTAAAAGACGCAACAACACCCGCCCTAAGATATTAGTACAACATGTTACATTGACTAATACAAAAGCAAACCAATTAGAGACTGCACGCAATGTATTCCAAATATTACCGTCTACTAACTTTACAAAAGGAATGGAATTATTATTAAACTTATTCTTCCAAAACTTTAAGAAAACACTAAGAAAACTTCCACTTTTAACAGTTAAACTTAAAAGAATTATTTAGTAGCGAAATTGAAAAATATTTTGCAGTTTGGCAGTAGAGTCGATGTTTTCAATTCAGGTAGTAATTCCAATCCCAACACAAAGCAAATATTGACACAAAGGATAACGTTACATACAATTTAAGTTAGTATAGTCAGTTCATGGTGCAATTGGTAAATTTTTTAATTAATATAAAGAAAGAAAGAAGTCAGCCTTTAACATTTTCTAATTAATAAACAATATTATGTCATAAAAAACTGTCCTAAAGTTGAAGCGGCAGTTATTGGGTACCCCAATCCTTACTTAATTAAATATTAAAGTTCGAATAAGTGCAAATGTCTATATACAGATTATAAAATTATAACACCTACAGTTCAGTCCTCAACAACGAGCTCATCTCAGGATTTTCAGTGGTTCAATCCTCTGCAGGTTTTTGATGTGGTGCTGACAGATAGTAGCTCTAACACCCTAAGGGAAAGGTACGAAAAAGGTATAAAATGAGAAGTTTTAACACTACATCGACCATGGTGACACCCTGAACAATGCAGGTACTGGTACTAAAGTGTCTACGTAGTTCCCAGCAAAAATATTTGTAGGTACAATAAATGTTTTACAATATTTATCTAGAGAGTGATACAAAAATTCTGATAGTATCTTAACGTATTTATACATATTAAATCATTCTAAACCTACAATATAACTAATAATTTGTAACAGACCCAGGACTGGATTCAGAAAACGATGGGAATTACTTTACTTTTAATACAATAAATTTAATGAATATAAGAAATGGAAACTGGTTATCCAATAATTGAAAAACGCATGTTATAGGATTATTCACTTAACACATAACAACTGATAAATTCTTCTTTTATTGAAATCCAATCACTATAAAATCTGCAGTTGGCATTCTCTACGCTCCGATGCCAACACAAAAAACATAGCAATATCAACGCAACAAACTCTAGTAATAAACCATATAATATCAATTGCACAAATATACGCCGAATCGTAATAAAAATATATACAACAATTTACTTGCTAACAATGAACGGCACTAATATAATAACTGTAGATAACTCGAACAAAAGGTATACGCAACAGATTGTATAATATGTGCTTGTTAAATAAAGTTACATTATTTGCAATTACATACCTGATCTTGATCATCAGAAGTTAAAGCAAACACACGATTTTCTAATAATACCAAAATGTTTTTATAAAAGTTCTGCAGAGCTAATCTAAATCAAGATCACCAAAGAAGAATCAAAGAATGAATAGTAGGAAATAAACATAACTTAACAAAAGCCTCATCGTGCATATAACTAAGAAATTAGAAATAAGTATTATCTGAACAGCTCGGAAAATCAATAAAAATAATTCCACATAAATTATAAATTGTTATTGCGCTGTCCACGTGTAGCTAAGTGAAAGCTCTCAAGACCATATTGCTTGTCAAGGCTCTCAACTTTCATTAAAATTAGTAGTTAATAGTTAATCGTAGGGGACTTTTTGTATAATTTAATAGGGTATTGTACTTTATATAGGGTGTTTCATTAACAATGGGACAATGGT
Organism: Platerodrilus igneus; assembly: GCA_036346225.1. Taxonomy (NCBI): domain Eukaryota; kingdom Metazoa; phylum Arthropoda; class Insecta; order Coleoptera; family Lycidae; genus Platerodrilus; species Platerodrilus igneus. Next base: position 13,197,545 of record JARFIW010001380.1, read on the forward strand.
TAACTGGAGATACTATGCATCAAATAATGACCATTGAGCCAAGCTTTTCTTATCCAAATGTTGATAGTTTAAGAAGTACAAGGTTTTGAAGGTTATAATTTTATTTTAATTTTTTGGCATTATTCTGAAAATTGAAATCTTTAATTCGTTAGAATGCTTACGAAAAAGTATTTTAAAGTAAATTTTCGAAATGTGTTACATATACATTTTGCAATACGTTTCCTAAGAAACTGGCGAGTTACAAACAATGCTGCTTGATTGCCTTTGATTTCATGCACAGCTGCTTGTATGCTCCCCCACAACTCCTTGGACGAATCAACAGTTTCTTTATACATCATGTCATTCATCCGAGACCAAATCGAAAAGTTCCCAAGAAAATTCATTGCCACGACCAATCCAACAATGTGGAATGAAATAAATATTTGCGTACCAGCCGAGAGAAATGTTCAGAAGCTCCGTTTTGCATAAATCACGTATATACCCTCGAATTAAGCGGTACTTTGTTGCGTTAAATTACCCCAATTGATTTATTTCTGCATCCTTTATATAAATTGTAAGTTCCAACTACCTCATTTGTACTTTTTACTAAGAAAAGTCTCATCATAGCTCTAATTTAAACGACTTCATGCTCCTTATGTGATTTAACAAGTTCGACTACCTTTCAATTAAAATTATTACTTACACAAGCATCCTATAAAACCTCATTAAGTATTTAGGTATAACGTTAAATATCTAGAATCTATTTTATGTTAATTTGCTTTATTAGTTCTATGAAATACGTTTCAAACACCTGCATATTTAGAATAAAACTTTTTAATGGGCTTGCTGTAAAATGTTGGTTATCAATATGGTTACTACAAAATATACTATAATCATGTTTTGTTATCACACAAGTGTTCACGGAATCAGTTTATGAGCAATAAAATTGTCCCTCCGACTTCTGTTCCCGGTATTGTAAGTCGAAATAGTACATCGCTATGGTTTTATATGAGGATATAGGCCACCCGTCCTACAATTAACTAATATAATTCTGCTATGCGGATTGCAAACATACTAACAGAAGGAACAGACTCTTTCTCACGCAGACAAATTCATGGAAGTCATTATGTTGTATTGAGCCCAGATGCTTTGATTAATTGCACTTTGCAGGATGTGTTCTAGGAATACTTTAAAGTTGTTGTCTTGAAAATACTTTATACATGGTGTTCTGAGAACACTTTACATTTTATCGATGGGAAATGTTTTTGAAAGGAAAACACACTACCACCTGATACCTTCTCTCTCTATATACACAGGGGGAGTGTGAAAAAGAAAGGCTATTCTATACAGCGCCCTTTCATGTGAAGAGACCATGTACAATTGCAGTGTTACTCAAGATGCTCTCTTTTAAGAGGCATTTCATTACTTCAGTTGTGTTAAAGTCAAACTTAGTCAAGTGAAATTGTTTCCTAGAAATATCTGGCCTGTCGACAATTCAAAGTATATAGTTTCAAATCTGCTACGATGGTACCAGAGGCTGTGAGATAGTGCTGTATAACTTGTAAAGTTCATCAGTCGATTTCCTACCTAATCCTTTTGTATCTCTTATCTATGTTCCATGTTTAATGTTGAAGGTAAAGAACGAACTATGCTGTAAGAATTTGGATTAGATAGGTGTCAATCCCACTCACATCCTGTATTACATAATCAAACAATGATTATTGGTCATCCAGATGGCCAAAGTGCAGTAATCCAAAGGATTCATTAACTGCCTTTTTCGCCTTAGCATTTAAACATTTAGATGGTCATCAGGTAAGCAGCATCATACTAAATTTTGCATAGCTAATTTGTAAAGCAAAGTAAATACAGTGTTTGTAATTCAATTCAAGTGAAATAGATTAAGCTTTCTATACAGGCGAAGCGATTTACTATAGTATCTTTTACCTGTCTAATTGCATCAACATAAGCTTCATAACGTTCCGTTATCTCCTATGGAAATAGTTTACACAGACGTTCTTTCGCAACTAAGGCAACCTATTATACATCAACAAACAAAGAGGTTTAAGCCTTCGAATTCCTGCAATAATAAAGTAAACTTAATCATGAAAGAGGGATTAAAAGAAATGACTCATTGTTTCTTGTATAGATAAATAAGCGAATAAAATTGGATTAATATATACACAAATGCAACAAAAATAATTCGACGATTGTGCCTACTGGGATTTATATATGTAGCAGACATGCATGTAGGATGCCTGCACATACACATGTGGACATGGACACACACATTTTGACACTGCTTCATTTTGTATATCATCGCAGTACATATGTTTGATTGTACATGTAAAATTCTGATAGTATAAGTCAGGACCAAGAAAGAAGGTCATAACATGACTATTACTTGAATCTAGAATAATCATATATACATTTAAAGATGTACCGATTTCCTAACAAATATAATAAATATAGCGAGTAAATGATGTTTGTTACTTCAATAATACTCATCATACGTACTTGTTTTGTACGGCATAGAAATAAAGCAAACCCGGTATTTTGCGTAAGAACTGGATTCATATATATAGCCATTTAATTGACTAGAGTCGTATTTTGAACTTGGCGGTAATAATAATATAGCCTTACTTCTCTTACACTATAATCCTACTTTAACACATTTTCTCATTTTACTTATGATGTGTTCGGTTGGTTGCTCTAGTGCACACTGGGTGTGCACTTTTTCAGTGCCCTGCATTTGGTTGGTATTATACACCAACCTCGATTCAGGTTTACTTATTCGATTCATCTGCATGCACCAAATACGTGTAGATTTATTGCACCGGTCATTTGTGGTAGTGCAAGCAATTGAACTGAATAAAAATGGCAGACTTAACCTTACATTTAATTAAAGAGTTATTAGATAGTAGCAGTAGTTCAGAAGTACCAAATATTACAAATTATTTAGATATTGTGGAAGAATATAGTGATGAACAGGTTATTGCAATTATATTGCACTTTAATAAAACAACTATTTATGTGTCAATTTTTGCAGAGAAACGTTTGACAGTATAATTGAGAACTTTACATACGTATTTACCATCCTCTGTAAGGCTGCAGTTACCCATCTGGTCATACATAAATTTCTTAAATTCCACAGCCATTACATGCGTTTTAAGATTTATATTTGTTTATAAACTCAAAAATAACAGGCATTTGACATTTGACACCTTGATTATTCCAACTGTTTGACCTAAGATTGAGCGAGTGCGCACCGAACACGTGCTGCCAACCACTCAGAGCACGTTCAGAGTGCACTAGCTCGTATACAGTGCAAGCCCAACCGAATACATCATTAATTCATTGTATTTATCGTCAATTTAATGAAAAACGGTTGTTATTAGAACTCAATATTGCAAAATGCCAGCCAAAGGTACAACTATGGAGACATAAGCTCAATAGTTAGTGTTGAACTTATTGACATATTTTGAACAAGAAAATATGAATGGGATCCTTTAATTCTAGTACAAGCAGTACAAGAGGTAAACATTTTTACATATAAAATGTGTTTTAATTAACTCTAAACATTTTGCAGTAGTTCATGTTGGATCAAAGGAAGGTTTTGTAGAAGATGCTTATGTGTCATTTACTTCCAAATCGAACAGTAGCAATTATCTTAGTGAAATGAAGAGATACGTTTTTACAGTGGGTTGCAAAGAAGTTAATAAACTATTTAAAAGAACCATTATTAATAATGTTAGATAATGCACCTTATCATTCTACATTACTCAGAAATTATCAACAGTATCTTGGAACAAGGATGATATAATTCAATGGCTTATTATACACAACCTTCACTATACTACGCAGATGTTTAAAAGTGAATTAATAAGTGTGGTTAAATCTCAAACGCCATAAAAGCACAACAAAGTAGACTATCTTCTAAGAAGTCACGGCTATGAAGTTCTGTGCCATTGTCAATTTAATGCAGTACAGGTGATTCGAGTACATGCAAAAGATCATTATAATAAACATAGCAGATGAAATTGTGACGGCCACGACAAGGTATTCAACATATAGAGAGAAGTGTTACAGTGGTGTTCAAAAAATTTAAGGTAAAAATGTATTTAACATACTGGAATGCTTATAAGTAAATGGTACGTACCTATTTGAAAAAACGCCAAATCTGACTGTTGATGAGCTAATAATATAAGTCAATTCTAACAGTGATATGCCAACAGGAAGCAACAGTAATTTAAAAAAATCCTATTCAAAACTGTTTTATTTGTTAACGCAATGGTTGTAAGATCCATATTATAGTGCAGGTGTCATTTAGAGCCAATCCTATTTGTGTGAAAACTTTAGGAAGCTATATCAGTACTCATAATTATTTATATCCATTCTAAATAGGTAATATCTATAAAAACAAAACTAAACCTATAGCATTATAATACATTAACCTTACATTTCACGAGGTGCCGCATTTCAATAAGCGTTTTTTTTCCTTATTACCAGTACGTAATGTGAAAGAATTTAATTTGTTTAGTATAACATGTTTATTAACATTTGTTGATATAAAATATGCAAATTTGTGTTTTCATTTTGACAATGATCATTCTAAAATATGTTAAACCTGTTTAAAATACCTATGTTAAAATACCTATGTAATTTCTGTGTTTTTAAGGATTGACAATTTCTTTGCCAATATTTATTAATATACGTATGTATTTCTTTTACAACAGAACTTGAGTTATAGGCATGTTATATATTGCGATTATTATAATTTTAGAATGACTAATTAAATAAAAGCATGATAGTTATGAGCACTAAATTCTGCAAAAATCGAAATGTTTGAAAATAAAATTGAATTGGCAATGTTGCCTACTCCTATAACGCTTCTCAATAAATGTAAATGGATGGTCGTTTGACTATAAATTTATACTGATTCCGATGAATACAAATGATCACATAATGTTCATCTTTTGTGGTATCGACTCTACAGTTTTGTGAATAGCATTTTATTTTGCAGTAGACTAAGTGCAATGTATTTAGATTAAAGGCTTTTATTCATGTGGTAATTTAGAATTTATAAAATTACTGCCCATCTGTAAAAACATCTATAAATAACATATACCTGTGAATATCTCTTGTAGAATAATCAGGAAAATGTACTTTTAAGGTATCAAAAGGACGTGTACTGTTCTTAGCCTGCCAAGTATACGATTGGGAAATAGCTTCCTTCATAATATCTTTGTCAAGTTTCCATAATTTCAGTGAGTGATCCATGCCACAGGACATAATGCGCTTCCCTTCCAGATCGAAATCCTGTCGATGAAAATACATTAAGAAATATAATAAGTCACACGAAAGGACAATCATATTTAGTTATAAGATTTTATCTCATTTAAATAAATACAAGTAAATACCGTATAGGAATAAAATTCATAATGTATGTAATTTTTTTGCATTCGTGCATCAATTACATCTAATATAAAGAAACATAAATGATCACATGCTACAAATGTTAAGAACGCACAAATTCTTTTATGCAGATACTTGTGGCCTCTTTAGGGCAGATTTGTATTGATGCACGGCATTAGGAAGTTTACATTTGAGTGAAACAATACATTCCCTACATGACTTTTTTTACACAAAGTACAATTTGACATTTACAAGAGGGCGCACTTAAGATAAAATCTTACACAGGGAACCTTCTAGAATGTAATTTGAATAAATTTGGTTTGTTCTCTTTTATATTTAAAATATTCTGGAATAAGTGAATTAAATACATAAGAACGCACATTGTGAGGATTAGTCAGTCGAATTCCAAGTTTAAGCTCAAGCACATAATTATGAAGTCGTTATTATGAAATGAATTAGACTAACTGTTAAGATAAAGACATCTATGTGATATAAATTATTGGAGCTACTGGTTAATGTACAGGGTTATTACAAATGAAATAGACAGTTTGGATAGGTAATAGAAAGTTTATTTTTGAAAAGTTAAGATTATTACTTATATGATTATAAAGAAGAAATGATTAAGTTTTTATTTAAAATTTTTACAAATGTTCAATCTGTGCACCTTTGGTAACACGACAGATATCAACACGGTAGTCGAATTCTTGCCACACGCTATTAAGCATGTAATGGTCAACTGTAGCAAGAGCATTTGTGATACGTTGTTTAAGTTCGTCGATATCAACAGGAAGCGGTGGTATGAAAACTTTGTCTTTTACATAACCCCATAAGAAATAGTCGCAGGGCGTTAAATCTGGACTACAAGGTGGCCACGGCTTAAGCACAAGGTTTTCCTCACTTGCACGGCCGATCCATCGCCTAGGAAGATGTTCATCCAGATATTTTCTGACCTGTAAGTGCCAGTGAGGTCCATCTTGTACAAAAACGAAGTTATCACTATCTTCCTGTAGTCGAGGCATTAACCATTCGTGTAACATGTCCAGATAAATTACTCCGGTTATTGACACTTCGTGAAAGAAGAACGGCCCGGCCCGTAAACCTTTTCACAAGATAAAGCGCAAAACACGTTAACTTTAGGGGAATCTATTAACTTTTCCACTAATGTGAAAGGTACATTCGTCACTGAAAATTAGGCGATTAAAGAATGTGTCATCATTTTCGAGACATTGTTGCATCTCCAGACAAAAATTGTTACGTACGACTTTATCACCGGCATTTAAACTTTGTACTAACTGCAATTTATACGGTTTCATTTTCAAACGTTTCCGCAGAATTTTCCACACAGTAGGTTGAGGAATTTGCAATTCTAAACTTGCTGATGTAGTCGATTGTCTTGGACTTCGTAAATAAACATCACGAACACTATCGATTTGTTCTTTTGTAACAGGAGGTCTTCCAGTACTCTTTCTTTTACACAGACATCCACTATTTTCAAAACGTTTATACCAGTCATAGATTGATTGCCTTGTTGGTGGTGTTTTACCGTATTTTGTTCTGAAATGACGCTGCACAACAGTAACAGACTTTGTTTTGGCTAATTCAAGAACACAATAAGCTTTCTCCACTTTAGTAGCGTCCATTTTGCTAGACTGGTCGTTGTTTTAACAGCAGTACTAACCTAACAGTTGTACCAACATAAACTTTAAGAAATTCCCTATAAACCTATCTTGCTTACTGTATTCAAATACACCAGTCTGATTTTTTAAAGGCTATCCAAACTGTCTATTTCATTTGTAATAACCCTGTAAATTAACAGTTAGTAATAGGAAATTATAGTACTTTGATTGTTAATTATAAATGCATCACCCTAATTAAGAAGAGTGCATTGTCGCTTCAACTCTTCAAGAGGCAGAACTCTGGAGCTTGCAAAACAATTTTTTTTGTATGTTTTGCATGGTATGACTACCCTTAAGAAATTTCTGTCAAAAAACTATCAAAATTTGATTTACTGGGTAGTACATATTTGTACCAACGAATCATCCAACAGTTAAAATTTATAAAATGTTTTCTGGTACTTTTGGTTAATTTAGTGGAAATGATTAAACAAAAAAAGTTCATTGATACTAACCAAATAGGAACCTTTACAAAAAGCAGAAAATAAGTATACTATACGAAAAACATTAATTTATTATAAAGATGCAACTGATTCAGTTATTCGTAATGTAATATACCAAGTACTAATTTCTAACAGCATTAGCAAAATCTAAATTTAAGGTTACAAAACCAGATGGTACCTGTATCGGTTATATAATTATTATGATCTATCGAAAGACACAAAGCATTTCAAACACGATATGTTACATGCGATACACATTGTATTAGATCCTTGTTTTTTTAATGTGCTACAATAAAAAGACCTTCTGGGCGTTCTTTCTGCCGGCAAATGCTTTCCACCACTATTCGATCAAATAAAGTTTTGAATTGTAGCTCTTGCATCAGGATGGTTTCTTTTTCAGCCACGGCCAAGCTGTGCAGTTGGTGCAGGCTTAGTTCTATTAAAAAAGGATCATATGAGTTCTCTGATCTAAATTGAAGATGTGTGATAGGCTTCTTGTGATCAGCAAGTTGCTGAATTGTTCCTATGCAAAATGGAACTGTTAAAAATATAGCAGTCTAAACAATAAAAAAATACTCTAATCTATCACCGCATACTCTTCCAAGAAATACTATACAGGAAAGAAGCTTATCAAAGTGATCTATGCTGCCCATATACTTTTACTATATATACTTTCCAGATAATTCATCAATTTTCAAGCTTCATCTTTTTGAGTTCTAAGTACTTGTGAACGCTTCTGTGGGTTGTGCATAGTACTAATGATGCAAACAGATATCTTTCCTCTATCTTACTATTTTGATATGAAAATATTGTTATCTATAACTCCATCATACTCTCCAATTTTCATATTTTTATCTTCTTTTAAGGTATGTTTTAGAAACATTTTTCTTGTTTGTCATATGGTGCCACAACTAAATAACTTTTTTAAATATATTTTTTCCAGCCACGATTGAAGAAAAAAATTGTCGTAGAATAAACAGTATACAAAACCTTTAAAGGGTACTGTTAGCTTGTTATTCACTCTTTCATCAAGGTTCAGATCTTTGTCAGCATTTTTCTCAGCTCATTCATAATGGGACAATCCTAAATTGCGGTATAACTCATTAGATATCTTTTTCCCATCGCGTTTCAGTTCCAATAACCTGCTGTATAAAAGTACATACAAAATAATTTTTATGTTTTGCATTTCTGAAATTTAGCTGCACTCTTCATCGCTAATGCTTTCATTACTGAAGTTAGTTGAAATAATGTTATTGTGGTGAAGTGGTGTAGTAGTAGGAACTTCAATTTCATCTATTACACTTTAATCACCGACATTCGAACATTATGAAACTGAACTCAAAAGTACACATCGCACTGAACAGTTTGAATATAATGACATGGGGATGCAATCATAAGCATCAGTATCACCTCCGTCTTCTGAGCTGATTGTCGTGCCATCAGTTAAAGTACTTAGTAAATATTCAACATGTTCTGGAATTCCCAAATTCTCGACTGTTATAGTGTATCCATCTAAAACAAGCAGATATTTTAGAACTGTGCCTCCTGGTCTGAAATTTAACAATCCTACAAATTTCTTAAATATTCGTAAAAATCTATAATATTAAAAATTAGGAATTAGCATGAAAAACATTAAGATGTACAAAAAAGTCTCATAATATGAGTATTACTGGAAAACACTATGTAAAAATGCGATTTTCACGTACATATTTGTACCACTTACCTAGCATTAAATATTATCTTATCCAAAAAGTGTGTGACAAATTTCAAACAACAACAGAAATTTGTACATACTTCGATTTTGAATGTATAGGGAAAAAACCATGAATGTGTTCAAGAGTGTGTCTATCCTCAAATCATGAAACTGCTATTCTATATTGTTTATTTTATAAAGCTTTAACATAATATCGTATTAATTAGGTTTAGGGAACTTTTTAAAATTCTGCATTGGGAAATTCCCAGCAGATAACATCATAATGCTGACCCATGTGAAAACGATATAAAGTTGTGGTCCACACGGATATTTCGGACATTGGCTTATCTTTCTTGTTTGATGTTATGCTAAATCGACAGTTCTCACAGTTTGATCGGCGTTGTTCCCATCTAGTACTTCAGAGTACTTTAACCTCTTCTGGAGGGGATAGGTTTTACGTGGACGAAAACGTATCGTAACTCAGGACTTGCTTACGACTTCTGTTGAGTGTCGACATGTGTGAGAGTGCTTCCATTGCTAAAGCCCCCCAGTAAATTTGAGGTTATCTATGTGTGGCATTCACCGCTGTATTTAATTCTGAATGCATGTTTTAAATGTAACAACACTAATTAAAATTAAGTTGGATTGATTTGATAGTAGAACTTGTAAATATATACTTTCGCTACATTTTGCACAATTTTTAACGCACAAAGAAAAATAAACCTGCAGTATAACCTGTTACTTGCAGTATGATTTATTGTCACAAATGCATACCACGTTCTGATAGAAGATGACATTATCATTTCTAGGTTGTGTAATGTATATAACAGGGTTTATATTAGTACATGTGAATGTTCAGTAGACTAAACCAGGCCATAAGGTAGGTCTATCTGTAGTAGGAAAAAACTGCAAGGATCCAACGTTATGACAAGTGGTACAAATATCTACCAAAAATCGTTGAAGGCTTAAAGAAGTTATTACTCTTAATGGTTAGTTGGAATAAACTGTATTTATCAGATTAGAATTTCACTATATAGTTCTTGCAGTTTCTAAACAGACCTCATCATCTGCAATGTCACACATGTACTGACTTGCCAATATAATACGGTAAGGTATCTGTGTTACAGTTTTGGTTTGAATGGTAGCAATGCGTGAGACTGCCAACAATTTTATAGCGCAATATTAAATATTGAAGTTTAATTTTTACGTTGTCATTTGTTGTTTCGTTTGTGTCAATGAGATCATGCGTTTTTCTCTTTTTATACATTGATATGTGGCTGGTTTTTGCTTCAACAGTTCATTTAATAAATCTAGTAATGTTATACTGAACTCTGATCACCGAAGACAATGAGCAGGATTCCTTTAGGCATCAGAGCTAAGCAACTTGTTGCTACTTTGATCATTTTTTTCAACCAAGAAAAAGATTATGATTATTACGTTCTGGGTTAGGGCATTAATTGCTACATGTTAAATACCCTTTAACCCTTACATAATAAATTTTATGATTTAGGCATACAAATTCCTACGCCAAGGTTATAACAGGTTTCTACTTACATTTTCACTCTTTGGTGACAAAGTCGTGTTTTCAGGGAGCCATGGTCTGGGTGCTCATTAGATTTTTTGTCTAATGGATCTTCTTATTTCAGCAGTGTCCTAAAAGAATATGGTAAAAAGAGGTGGGGATGATAATTAGATCACTGCATCGACGCACTCACGATAACAGCACTCCCACAAAAGCATAACCCTCTTGGTTGATCCTCTGTATGGAAGTGAAGTCTGTAATTTCTGGCAGAAATAGTTCGAGGTACAATAATGTTCCACATCATTTTTCCGAGCATGATAAAAAATCCCCAAGATAAGTTTAGCATATTTACACTTATTAGATCATTCTAGATGTACAAGGTAATTAGTAACTTATAAACTAAACAGAATCAGATTTAGGAAAAAATGGAATTCCTTTAATTTGTACGCAAACAGTAAATTTAGTGAATATAAAAAGTGGAAACTGGTTATCCAATAATTGAAAAGGCATGTTACGGGTTAAATCACTTAACACATAACAATCACGACAAAACTGCAAAAAAAGAAACAATATTCACTTGTTCCTCGAATCCAAACAACTACTTATAACCTAAAGCCATTAATAACTAAAAAAGTTTTCAAGGAAACAAATGGAATTCCTTTAATTTTTAGGCAAACACAGTAAATTTAGTGAATATCAAAAGTGGAAACTAGTTATCCAATAATTGAAAAGACACGTTACGGGTTAAATCACTTAACACATAACAATCATAACAAAACCGCAAAAAAAAATCCACTTGTTCCCCCGAATCCAAACAACTACTTATAACCTAAAGCCATTAATAACTAAAAAAGTTTTCAAGTGCCACCCGATTTTTCTTGAAACCAACCGCACTAAATATGGCAATGGAAAGGAAGATGTAGCCACTAAGTATTCCACAACCACAATATTGCACGCACAGTTATTTTTTGCCACAATTCACGTTAGCAACATATTTTGTCGGAAAGCAAGACATTTCCCAACTTAGTATCTTACAGTTCTAAATTAAATTCTAAGTCTTAAAATACCAAAACAAATCAACCAAACTTACGAAGCAAGTTAGGTTAATAAGATCGCTACGTCGCCGTCGTCGTCCGTTGCACGTTTTTTTCGTTTTACAAACATTTGATATATGGATCTTGTTCAGTTTTTTACGATGATTAAGAATATGCTAGCCAATTTTCGATATCTCATCTAGTTTTCGAGTAATTCGACTTTAAAGTCGAAATTTTGGTTATATAAAACTTCAATATAACAAAATATAAATATTATTTTTAGGTTAATATCGACCTCCTGAGCATATTTTTCCATAGCATCAATACTCTATGTCAATTGGTTTCTGTTTCTTTCAATGATTTACAGTACTAATAATAAAATTTTCATATAAAAAATAAACTTGTGTGAATTTCTATTACATAATGACTTTAAGTTTGGTTGTATGGCGTACATGCGGCATAGATTTTTTTTAAATACTTTTCTTAACTGCCCTAACAAATTATAAAGCTGAGGCCAGTTAGGTTCTTTTTTTCAACTTTTACTTTTCCATCAAAGTTATAGAAATCTTGGTTTCAAAATATCAGTTAAATAAATTTTCTACAAGCCGAAGATAAAGGAAAAAAATCCCAAGATAAAGTAATGTCCCAAGATAATCTCCAAAAGTAATCCCATGATAAAGCTTTAACATATTACTGTATTAATTAGGTTTAGGAGAAATTCCCAGCAAATATAGTAATGCCGGCCAATGTGAAAACGATATAAAGTTGTGGTTCACACGGATATTCTGGACATTGGCTTATCTTTGTGGTCTGAGGTTATGCCAAGTCTGAAGTTCTTACAGTTTGACCAGCGTTGTTCCCTAAGATAACGATAATATTATAAGATAAAAACTTAGATATACTTAAAACTAAATTCAGAGAGTGGTTCCGTACAACCATTAACAGTGTAATTTTCTTGTACAAAAATGCAGGTTTGAGAAACAATACCTGTTCCGTTGAAGGCCCAAGTGACCGGCTTACCATGAATGCAGGATCTTCTGTGCCCCAGGTATGAAGTCAGAAAGATATGTCAAAGGTAAACAAATAAATCAACAAAAACACTGTCACTGCTTAAGACAAGGATAGTGGCAATGCGAAACTGAAAATGAGGTCTGCACAACATGGCCCAGTGCCGAGATTGCTTTGTCAGCAGACCATATGGCAACTAACAGAAAAGAAAAGGTAGATAGAATAGGAAAATGCATTAGAGGGAGGGATAGGGCATAAGGTGAAGGGGGAAAAGAAAGCGAGAAAGCGAGAGAGAGAGAGAAGAAGAGAGGGAGTGAGAGAGAGGGAGTGATATAGGGAGAGATGGGACAGAGCAAGAGGGAGAGGTTGACAGATGAAGAGAGGGAGGGAGCAATAGGGAAAGGGTGGAAGAGAGGGGTTGAGAAGAAAGAAGGGGCTGGGATGAGAGGTGTCCCAAATAAAAAGGAATAGGAAGTCTGAAGGAAAAACAAAATCACGTCCTGGTATTCTCAAAAGTAGATGAACTCAACCCAAAAACATCAAAAATCGATAACAGGTATAAAAGAAGCGACATCGCCTCGCCCATATGTTAGACAAAAAAAGAAAAAATGCAATAGAAGTTCTAGGTCATAAATAAATGAAAAAGGGGGAAGGGAACCAAATAGAATAATTAGTGAAAACACAAGAAATAACAATTTCATGTCTTTGCAACTGCAAATATTAACTTTTTCTAACATAGCTATGGTTGTCAACTACCACGAATATCCTATTTGAAGAGGATCAACTCAACAGCAGCTTCAACAAGTACTAAAGATCTATTGCATTAACCCGAAAATATAGAAATCATAAATGATGAGAGGGGGGAGGTGTAGAGAAAATGGCAATGGAAAAAGTAATAGAGAAATTTGTGAAGATACTTTGAATACCTGAGCTAAAAAAATAAAAAATTAAACGTATATTGAACAGATGAAAAATCAGTCATAGGAAAAACAAAAATTTGCAAACAAATTATCAAAATATAAAAAAGAATTTTTTTTCCAAAAGTCTATCCAAATAAAAAATTTTACTATTCAATTGGGAAAAGAATAATTATTAAACGTCAAAATCTTAAATGTAGAAGCAGAAATCACTGAAAGGTAAGTATTTATGCTACTCATATGTAAAAATGATAACTATATTTTAATGTAAAAAGGAACAATTATACGGCAAAGACAAATTACAGATGAGTCCAGATCATTTAATAAAAAATGTTAAGACAAATATCGTGGTATTTCAAAATAAATTAATCTATACATGACTAATTATGAAAATAAATTCCTTATGGGTTACCTATAAATACGAGATCTAAAAACGTTATTAGGTACAAAATAGAAGCTCTGCATTCAAATAGATGTAAATTACATTAAGTATTCGCAAAACCACAATTTTAACTCAATAACTTTATTAAAGAAACATTAACTATTACTTCAAAAACACGTCTAGATATTGAAGCATTTTAATTTTATTAATGTAATTAAGCAGTTTAAAAAACATTGAATTTTACGATTGTTAGTAAATCACCATGTATATGGCCAGTGTTGGATTTTAATTGTTGAAAACAAATTTTGTTTGCATATCCAAGTGTATAAATTAGCATTTGTTAGTCCTTTTCTTTAGATTTGTAAAAGCATTAAAAGGTCATCTTTAAAATTATTTATTGAAATAGAAAACGTTGTTTAGCTAAAATACACATACATAACTAGTTATTTCTTGTCTAAACGAGCCGCATGTGCACTGTTGAACGCTCTTTGTAGTGATAGAAGGTTTTCCCATAAACAGGCCAGTCGTATTGCAACTATCATGTGAGAAACATGTCTGCCCTAATTAACATGTTGAAATGTGATCTCCACATAGCCTTTTAAAAATAGTTCTCAGAGTCCATGTCAACGATGTTGTAAATAGGACGATATGGTTTGTAAAAATCTATCAGTTTTAATATATTGCTATGATAATAAGGTTATTTAAGGTCATATAAGGTAACAAAAGAGGAAAACCTCATATAAATATCATAAAAGAAAACCAAACATTTAAATTCAAAAATGTACATAATCCATTCATTATGCAAAAGCAAATACAAATCACCCTGTATAAAATCAATAACAAGCTACAATTAATTAAAGAAAGCTCATTCCGTAATAACTTCACTACATTTCATTAAAATAAATAATTGCTGAAGCAATCCAATCATGTTAGAGCATTTGGGGACATTCTTGAGCTCAAAACAAATACAAATTCAACATATTTGAAGAAAATAACCGTGAAATGAAATTTCTTTCAATCTAAATGCATTTGCGTAAAGAAGTTAAGAAATGCATGTAAATTTATACTAGTTTGTAATACATGCAATTTAGAACGTATACAAAATGCCATATTCAATAAAACAAGCATATTTCATAAAGTATAGAAAGTTCCATAATACGTGTGATTTTGAACGTATACAAAATGCCATATTTAATAAAACAATCATATGTAAATAAAGTATGGATATTAGAGGCGACAGAATACATGCAATTTATAACATACACATTAGATCATCCAAAACCCCAACCGATTGCAGATACAGCAATAAGTGAAACCTATGCGAACGCGCGGAACATTTGGGAAGGAATTTGATTCTATAAAACCAACCAAAACAGATAAAGAAGGATCATTTAATAATCGACGCGTTGATTGTATTAGTTGAAAGAAAATTATTACATGAATAGAATGTTAGTGAAAGTTATAAGTTTAAGAAATTGAAATGTAAATAAAATTTATAATTTCAAGAGATATAAACAGTAAAGTGCGCATTGAAATATGTATATAGAATTTTGTCATTGATATAAACGGCACCAAGTTACTGGTAAACAAAACTGAGTCACTGGTTAACACTGAGTCACTGGTTAACACTAAGTCAAGGGTTAATACACTAATTCAATGGTTAGGTAAAATACATCAATTTACTGGGTTAACATGCTAAGTTGCAGGCCAATGAGTCTGAGCTACTGAATAAGCAACCGGTAGTCAATTAAGAGTGATTTTGAAGTCGAATGGTCAGAAGTACCAGAACAAGTGGGAATTTGGACCAGGAAGCATAGCAAGAAAAAACAGGAGAAACATAACAGAACTATTTATACAATTTGTAGCACATTGCATTTATAGTTTTACATAATTTGTGTAGTGATTAAAATATTTTGTGCAAGAGTCAACAAAAACGTAGAATTGTGTTTAAGAAAGGGATATTTCTTTGAACGTTCAACGAAACTATTCGTGATATAAATACAATTTTTTTTTGCTGACTTTAATTGCTATAAAAAGACGTAAAAAGTTATAATCTTCGTAAAGAGCTAATTTGAGAGGAATACTTATTTTAATTTTGATTTAAAAGTTCTATAAAAAGTAAATGATATTAGAAAGGGTGTAGATTTCTAAATTGTAATTTTATTTAGTTCATTATACAATTTTTTGTGAACTTCGTTTGTCTTATTCAGGTGTATTGAGAGTTGGAGAGGAGTGTCTAAAAATTCTCTGTTATCATATCGTCGTTTACTCTGTGCGTGGTATCACTGAGCTAGTCGAGGCATAAATTTAATTGTGTTAATTTTAAATTATTTTAAAGGCACAGAGAGGTGGCGATCAGCAGGCAATTGATCGTTGTACATTTGGCGAAGGGCGATATCGTAGCAAAGAAAATCGGCGACCCAACGAGGGGCTCGAAAGTGATAACTCTACGACGTGCTCGAATTTAGGTGGTAGTTTGGGGGTAGAAAATCGTTACGACTAAACGCGGTGCTAGACCTTAAGCGAAATCAAAGGGGTACAAATTCACAAATCTTATAAAAAGAATATTGACGACTCAACTCAGGAAATTAAAGTAAATTGATTGAGATTAGGGGTTATAGACGAAATTAAAAATTATCGGCAACCAGAAAATAAATGTAGAAAGTTAGATTTTAATATAAAAAGTGGTAGAAATTAGAATTTTTAAGGTTTATCGTATATATTTAAATTAAAATGGACAAAAGAATGCAGGAAGTTAGGAATACGTTAAGGGCTGAAGGGGTTGAGATAGGATCTCTTTGTCAAGACGAAACTAATTGCCAGAATTTCATTTCTCTACAATAGAAATATCAGAGAATCCGTAAAAATCACTAAAAATTCTAACAATCTAAAAAATACGATGGCTACTACCTTACTCCCATTTGGAAAACGAGCCTATGTTCACAAAAGCAGAACCAATAATGTTAACTGATCTGCTACAACACCTCTCTATTCTTGATCACTCATGCATAAAGTTCTCGCCCTATATAAACTGCCACTTTTGCTACTTTCACCAGTTACTTTGCCACAAGACAGCTTTTGGCTTAAATGGGCTGGTGAGTCTGCTAGTTCAAAAGTAACTTTCCTTACTCTTTACACGTTAATTTGACTACTTAATATTATCATTCTTATCTTTATTATTATTAATTTCATTATTTATTTTCATTTTCTTTTCTTGTCCTGATGAAGCCCCTTACAAAAGTGGGTAAAACGTTGTCCTAAGCTTATAAGAAGACACGGTTCCAACCTGCAACTATAAATATTTATACTGTTAATTATGTTTCGCAACCCATATCTCTCCATATGCGGAGTATAAAGTTTTCAGGAAATTCTGATCAATTATACACATTTTTAGAAATAGTTAATGAATTAGCAATTTCACGCAAAGTTACAGATGGATACTTATTAATTCTATCTAAATCTTTCTAAATTAGTAACACTTAAAGCTAAGGCTTCGAAAGGCAACGAAACCAACTACTCAAGGGTTTTTGTGGTCAGGTTTTTTCAGATTTGATTATGTTATTGCTTGTCTGTAGTAACGGCAGTGCCCTAAAGAAAAAGATAAGAGAGGTTGAGGAGCTAAACAAGCATTACACCAAAACACACACACAGCACCTCCGAAAACAATGTCGCTTTTCGTCAATGCCAGTAGTAAAGTTCATGTAAATTACCTGCATCGTTTCAACGCTCATTTTCACTCCTCAGGATTAGATTTAAATTGGCCGATGCCCTCCAACCAATTAGAATAGAAAACTTCAACATTTCCATAATGCATGTTCACAGAGCAATAAAAATTCTGTAGGTATCTTGACGTATTTATATATATTACAATCATTCTAATCTTACAAGGTGGCTAATAATTTATAAAATAAACAGGTCTGGGTTTAGGAAACAATGGGAATTACTTTACTCTTATACAGAAAATAATAAATTTATTGAAAACTGGTTATCCAGTAATCAAAAAAGGCATGTTATCGGTTAATTCACTTAACACGTAACACCCTTTATGTTGTAGGTAAACATCAAACTCCACAGCCAATTTCATAGAGTCGACTGAAACTCTACACCCTGCAGAACCAAGGAAAGAAGGACAGTACGTAGTGGTAGTTCAGAGTGGCAAATTCTGTAATACAAGGATTCATTAATTGATGCTACCTAAATTTAATTATCTACATAGACAAAAGGTACGCCTACTTTGTCATTCGCATGCCCATTTTGTAAATGGTTTAAATACCATTGGTAAAATTTGTCCAATGTTCTTATGCACTCTATACAGGTAAGCGATACACTACTGTATTGTATCTGTCATTAAAATAAAAAAAGTGTGATATAAAGTACAAGTTGTAATAAAGTAAATAGCAGATTTAAGGTAAAGAATGATGGACAGGAAAGAACAAACTTAGGCATTGCGTTAGTTAGAATTAGTGGTTCGCCCAACAATAACAATAGTATGTGTAACGCTAATGCGTTAATTAAACATACATTTATAAATAGAAAAGCATTTATTAATTTAAGTTAGTTAAATGAGGTTTAACGTGAAAGTACCTATAAAATTTTATAGAGGCTTGGGTTGATTATATTTAATAACATGACTATTTCTTATAATCTTAAAATAGGACATAAATAGTAACATATCTTAGTAATTTCTTTTACAACCAGCAATAAAGATTGGGACTTCACACTAGGCATATTAAATTAGAAAAATACAACATATTTCAACTTAGGAAAGAGAATTCGTAAACATTTATACGAATTGAAAGAACCCAATATCATCATAAAACTCTCCAAGAAAAGGAAATCTATAAAACAGCATAAAATGTGAGGCGTACTGGCCAACCTATGACTCAGCTGGCGGTATTAATTAGAAACTGTGGGAGTACAATTAACCACTCTCATGCACCGAAATATCCTTGACCTCAACTTTAAGACAGTTCATGTCGTACAAACTGTGCAAAGGAGGGATA
This sequence comes from Platerodrilus igneus, assembly GCA_036346225.1. NCBI lineage: Eukaryota > Metazoa > Arthropoda > Insecta > Coleoptera > Lycidae > Platerodrilus > Platerodrilus igneus. Next base: position 13,216,611 of record JARFIW010001380.1, read on the forward strand.
TCGGATAATCCCCTAAAACATTATAACTTATAAATAGAGGCAGATCATAATAGAGAGGATCTTTTATTCAAGCTTTTATCTTGAGTTGTTGATTGACAAGCAACCATTACCGGATGGGTAGTGAGGTTGAGTGATTCATGACGGTAGTTTTTAAATTCGAGTTTGTAGTGAAACAAGTTCCTAAACGCGAAAGTAATCGCAAATTTGATAAAATTGTCGTTACATGTGAAAGTTGTTCCTGGAGTGGATGGACGTTTTCCTTCAACATCAGTTGGATTAGTAGATTACTTATAATGCCATTTTTGTCATTCACGACAGGGCCGCTTGAGCCTTGTATCCGATCAACACGCTGTAACACATTGAATTTTCGTTTTCCACCCGCTACTTATTTCATGCTGAAATATATTTTATACTTGGTTATATAAAATTTATTGATATTAAGAGGAATTTTACGTTGGTGCACGCTTAGTTAAAAGCGTAATGTAAACAAGAAATTCTAATATACAGAATATGTCACAACTTCATAGAAATATTTTAACTGATGCTTTAATTGGCCATAAATTGGTATTTATACAAAAAAATTATTTTTTAAAACTAAATTTGAACTGGATGTTTTCAGGGTACATATAAAAGTAATGAGACTATCTACCAAATGCTCTAATTGAAATTCTTTGGTGGGTGACCTGCTGTATAATGTTTATGCTGTATGACAAGCCTAACTTAAAAGTTATGGTAAGGTTTGAGGTAAGTTTACAAACCCACAAATTGTGTGGTTTATTATAAAAGGTACCAATAACACTGACGAACGTTTCAAATAATGTTTATTTGTTACTCATTAGTAAACTACATTTTTTGAGTTTCAATACAAACAATGGGCATTCTACTTTACAGGTAGCAAGCTTGTAAAACACTACTTTCAAAAGTAAAGTCTTTGATGTTTCTTACACAATAAAAACTCACAGAAACCACAAGTTGGATAAATCTAGAACTAAATAAACATTAAACAACAAATTTTATTGTGTAACAGCATATGCTTACTGCAATTTGATCGTTTTAAATTTATGACTGCGGGTATTGGGCATTTTCAATACTGACACCAAATAGAAATTGCAAATGCCAATCATGTGCTACTAGTTTGTAAAGTAGGGTTTTACAAGCTCACCACCTGTAAAGTAGAACACTCATTGTTTGTATCAAAACAAAAAAAATGCTTTTTATTAATGGGTAACAAATAAAAATTATTTGAAGCGTTCATCCATGTCATTGGCATTGCTTATAACAAAACATATCAATTTGTGGGATTGTAAACTGCAAACCATACCATAAACTTTTACAACAGGCTTGTCATACAGCATAAACATTATACCGAAGGTCACTCACCAACGAATTTCAATTAGAGCAAGTGGTGGGTAGCCTCCATATTTCTCTACGTTCCCTAAAAGCATGTTTCAATTTAAAATTTTTTTTGCATAAACACCAATCTTCGGCCCATTCTTAAGCATAAGTTAAAGTATTCGTATAAGGTTGTGAATCACTCTGTGGTCAAGCACCACAATTGTATTTACATAAATTTATATATACCAGTTAAATTGAATAAATTTAAGATGTTCTTATTCTTTTAGATACACGCAATTAGGGAAAGAGTTTAGTTTATTTGCTTCGATGTATTCGTTAAATACTGTGATATTCATGTTTGAATAATATAGATTAGGAAAACAATTTGAAATTTTCTTATTATTTGTGTTAATTTTAAATTAGTAGGTTAGAAAAAGTGTACATAAGGCTCCATCAACCTGTGTTACAGAAAGAAAAATCTATTTAAATCGCCTCTTAGAACGCCCATCATCTAGCGAGACTGAAATCAGTTGGGTTAGCATTGAATGAATTTTGATTAGACAGGAAGTTCAAAGACCTTTCCTGGTAGGTTATATGTGAGTTGAAATTCATATATCCCTAAAAAGGTTTGCATTTGCTTTCATAGAACCCATCCCTAACCATCGAACACTATCTGATGGATTATTTCCTGTCACGTCTCCTTAGTAGAGTAAATTTAATTCAATAACTGGTGCTAATTTAGCACGTAACAAATGGATCATGATTATGGAATAATATGTGGGTTACTCTATTATAAAAATACAACTACGTTACGTATCAGTCAGAATAGGTTCTGTGATAGAACTGAATGTTGTTTCACTTTGTACCTCTGCATACCCACTAACATGTTGTAACATTAAAACTTACAAAAATTCATTCATAAATCCACGATTTACAACATATGCACTAATGGCCCATCTTGTACATATTTGAAAATTGACAAAAGTGCACATAATACAAATTACATTTGCCAAACAGATAATACAAGAATTTTAAAGTAATAGGAGCCACAAAGCTACATGTTCTCAAAATATTTCTTATGTATAAGTTCTTACATAAAAAATGATTCAAAGTATAGTTTTACGAAAAATAACATAAAACTTACGGCACTTAAAACTTCATCACGATGACCTTCAACTCCACCAAAAATAGCAACACAAATGTCCATTTTGATGTTCCAAAGACGTAAAGCATGATCTTTTGACACAGATAATAAAAGATTTGGATCCTTTGGATGAAATTTAAGTTCATTAATGGCATGTCCATGTCCATTATAATTTCGGCAAGCACTCATTGTAGCAGGATTTATAATCCGAATTGTACCACGTGAACCAGCCACAGCTAAAAGTGGTTTACCTGTATCTTCATCATAAGACCACGCACAAGTGTAGTATACTTCATCTAACTGTAGTAAATAGGAAATTATACATATAAGTATCGCTAATACAAATTTGCAAATTAGAAAACGTTAAATTTAATGTTTCATAGTATGCTTATCTAAGTAGACCTCAAGTATTCTAAGTTTAAATTCAGGAAGGTGCAACATGTTGATGTTACGTTAAATAGAAACCGGATGCAAAAAGAGAAAAATTAATCTTAAACAGAATTAATATTGATGCACCCTGTATATTTCGGATTTCATGAATAGTAGTGTTCATTAAGCACAACATTTCAATACATTTTTAATTATGTGTAATACATATGGAGGAACGTAACTCAGGTCCATAAATTATTCCCAAAACAATAAAAAAGAATAAACAAAATATTTGTAACTGTAAATTTTTGTAGTGTGCTTAATGTCATTTTCAGAAAGGTTTTAGAATAAAGAATTAAAAACGCGTAAAATTATTAATGTGCATGTTCCATACAATAATTATCCTAAATACAGGACAGCTTTTTTTACAATCACCCCAAACACATGAGAAGAGGTAGAAATGAGAGAAGCTAAACAGTTGCCAGAAAACAATTAATGAATTACTTGTAAACCAGTAATGAATAGACATGTGGACGGTTTTCAAAAAAAGGGAAGTCGAAGAACCCCATTGGTTAGGACGTATCAAGCAGATGTTCAATGTGGTGAATCAGTGAATACAAGACTCAATATCTAAAATTTGAACAGGTTAGCTCGATACCACTTTGATGGGAAATTAAATAATCCTTTTTCAATGCGGATTCCAGCTTAATGAAATGGATAGTCTTAATTCAATTGCCATTCAGTTGTAAGGTTAGTGTAGATATTTATAAATTGTTCTTTTGTTTTGTGGTGGCATGTATTTATAAAACCTGTTTAGTTGGACATTAAAAGTGCAAAGGCCCACCCGTATTGTAGATTATGTTGTTTATTTTATTAGATTTACAAAGACTGGATATTGGAATTAAAGTTAACAAGTGGATGATGTGGTTAAATAGGTAAATAAAAAAGGGTGTGATCAACCGAAAGTGACTAATTTATGTAATATAAATTCTGTATGCATACCGGTTCACCGGAGGATTTTTATGCTACTTGCATTTAATTGGATTTACGTAAGTTTTAAATTTTGTATGTAAATGTTGTCAGGAATATAGGTATGTGATTTGTGTTGAAATTTATTTAGATAATTTTTAGATGTATGTACCTGTTCTCAGGAATATTGTCATACGACTTGTGTTGAAATTTATATATGTAACCTAAAAAATTTTTATAGGTACCTGTTTACAGGAATATAACGATACGGTATTAAAAATAGATTTAGGCGATGCAGTGAGACTTTTCTCTTTGATTGAATATATCGATAGATTATGAGAGGAACTCCATTACACTAGGAGGTCAACGTAATTAAAATCTCCAAGAGTATTCGCCTTCCACAGGATTATCATTAAACCAGATGAGTTTGTGCCCATAAATTTGACTGTGTTGAAAACCTTTCAAGGTAAGTGTTACTGGTAACGTAGCTTGAAATTGCACCTAGTTGACTGTTACATTTTTGATTTTAGGTTTCTTTCATTGTTTCTATAGAGACCTACTTCCCGCACCACTGTAGTTAATTTGTTACGGGAATTTCTGCTCCTTCTGGGCAAATCCCTATTTAATAATTTAATGCTTCAATCATGCATAACAAAGGACATCAGACAAATGAAAGAGAACAAGCATCATTACATTATTTAAAAATAATCAGTAAACAAAACTTCTTTGCTCCTTGCCGAGAAAATTGTATTTGTAATTCTTTAGACCTCTGAAGATTGGAAATCACTCACTGTATTACCCAAATTGAAACTTGCATGCTGTAGTTACAAATCCAAGATGCACAAAGTTATACAGTGCATTCGATTTTTGGCTTGGTGTATTGAAATCTGAGTAATGGACAATTTAAGGTCAGTTCAACAGAAAACTTTTGTAGGATTACTTTTTGTTAAAAGCTTCCTTTTAGTAAATAGTTACATTTTAAAATGGCAGACTCTTTATATAAATTGCTGGAACCGTAACACTTGTAAACTTTGTCTAAAACTTTTAAAAAGGACATGCATGTGCAACATGTGGGCACTACAATAAATAAAAACTGGATGCAAAAAAGGAAAAAATAACCTTAAAAATGGACATTTTATATTGATATACCCTGTATAATTCTGATTTCATATAAAATAGTGTTCAGTAAGCAAGACATTTCAGTAAATTGTTAGTTCGATTAAAATCATAAACTTAAAAACTACAAAGGCGTAATTTTATTTCTGTAAAAGTTCATATTGGAATAGAACTTAGGTTCATAATTTACATCAAACCACAAAAATGGTAAACAAACTATTCATTTCAGTATATTTTCATAGCGGAATCATGTCATTTTAAGAAAGCTTGAGAGTTATGAGGTAAATAACAGTGTATTCTTTAACATATATATATATATATATATATATATATATATATATATAATATTAAAAATAGGAGAGCTTTTTACAAATTTTAGTTAACTAAATTAGAATTAATATTACATAGTTGCTATACAAAGAAAAAACTCAGGCACTAATTAGTGGAAAATCACGAATATCAAGATGGAACACATTCATTTTATATTGCTGAAGAGAAGGAAACATGGAACGTTAACCTAAGTAAATCACATGATACCATAAGTACTTTCCCAGGATTCTTCCCATAAACCCGATAAAAAGATTACCATGACAAAAAACCGCCAACTAAACATAAGAAAAAGGAGGAATTAAATGACAATAATTATATCTGACGGAAAAACAAATTTATACCCAAACTGGTAATAAGAACAGGTCAAAATGTAATCACTTGAGCACATACTACAGCAGTAGACCCACGCGGTAGGAAGTCGGTATAGCAGGACTTAAGCTGTGAAAGGTAAAGCTCGGAAACATTCAGAAAAGTTAATTTATAATGTAAAAAATGTAGCAGTACGAGCGGACAGTAGAGAGTTGAACGAAACAGTTTCAAGAAAAAATAAATATATGTTCCCGCAAGAATAACACACGCAGTGTGCTACTCATTTTTGAATTTACACTTGCATGGGTGAGGTATTTTCAATTCACATGTTTGTGGAATTATCGTCGTTATGGCCAGTAAAGGGGTTGGGACTTCCATTAATTTGGAATTGTGTGTGGTGTTGGGTCAAGAGAGCTGTTATTCGAAGAACGAAAATTGAAAATACTGAAAAATTATTATTTTTTGTATATGTGAATTTTGAATGTAAACATGATTGATATTTTATGACAGGACATTAATTTAACATAAAAGTGATTAATTTGTTGACCGAAGATTTAGTGGCAGAGCAAGCGTTGGTTAAATTTAAGCATAATGTTATAATTTTAAAATAATAAAAAATTATGTATGTAGTGATTTTATATTATTTTAGAATGGACAATGCACAGATTATGAAAAAGCTGGTATTTAACTCTTTTCTAGGTTTGTTATGAATGACATTTCCAGAAATTGGGATTTTAAATGTCAAGTAATTTAATATGTGAAAAGAAAAATTTGTAGTGATAGTATTATTGATGGATTAGATATAAGGTCTTTTTATAATTTCCTTTAGCAATACCTGGCCAGAGTACGGTTATGAAATTTAGATTTTTTTTGGGAAAATATATTTGTATTTCTATTGAAATTATTTAATTTTAGGTTGAATTTATTAAATTTATTTAAAAACTATGTAAATGGACACAGTTGTAAAGGATATTCAGCTACGAAGTAATGGAATTATATTTGGAAGCAGCATGTTATTCTGAAAATTTCTTTGATCATGACAAAAATTTAATAAGTGTTTTAAAATATTTTAGAGAATGGTAAAATATAATGGGAAAAGTGTAGCAAACCAAAGCAAAGGCGGACTTTGCGGAATAAATGTCTTCGTATAGGGGATAATATCGAAAGGCATTGCAGTGACAGCCAGTTTGGTACCTCTTAATTACGACTAGAAAAAGCCTTTCAGGATGTGATTAATGTAACATAGTTTTTTGTATTAAAGCCATTTTATTTAATATTTTTATTTCTCTAATTCACATTTTTCTATTTTCTTTTAAAATTTTTCCATAGGAACCCACTTGTGCATCATTGGAGTTAGCCGACACGTCCTTATATTATTATGGGATCCCAGACTCCTTCAGGGCAAATCAAAATTTAATAACGTAACACTCATTTTACCCGTAACACATGCTTCGTATCAGTGTGTCACAATGTTTTCAACAAAAACATTTGATATTCTATAATAAACATATTATGATTGTGAACTAGGATAATTGCAGTTTGTTTGTATGACAATAGCAACATTTAGAATAATAGATATAAAAACTGAATATTAAGAGAATGCCAACTTTAAAGTTGCATGTACAGTACACTAACAGTTAACCACCAAAAAGATTTAAATTTTCTGAATTTAAAATGGTGTTTCAGAAGATTAACAAAATGTATACCAGGTTTTGCCATTTAACCTAGAAAGCAATTTTCAATTTGTAAAGGATACATCAGAATCAGAATAACACTGCAATAATTTTATTCCATGTCCAGGAGGGCATTCATAGATAGTAATGCGGTTACTTCCAACTACAGCAAATATTTGTGGTTGCCCCTCCTTCAAGTGATGGTTAAATTGTGTTCCAAAAAGATTATGGGCATGGTCTTCTTTAATGTTACAGCTACAAAGAACATGTTGCATTACAAAACCTTCAAAATAGAATAATTACTTATATTTATATATAGGTTTATGATATTTCGGTTGTGCAGATTTTCTTTTACCCCGTCTAGCCCTTTTAATAATCTTGTTTGTTGGGGTGGCGCTCCTTGAAGTAGTATCAGTCGTTGAAGTACTTGCCACACTAGAGGTTTCATCCTATAGATGTAGAAACATAACCACATTGGTACACCACCCAGCAATTATACCTACCGCTTCATCCTCAGATTCTGTTGCAGCTGAATCCTTGTTTGAGGTTGCCTTAACTTTATCTTTCATTTTCCTATGCCAAATACTACTAAACATATATTACATATGTGTACTACAAAAAATATAAATTCACCATAATTAACCTAACCTACAATAATAACTTAACGCGATTTAACGGTTCAAAAAAATTTAAATAATACCAAACAATGAAAAAACAACGAACCAATTAAAAAATATTGTGCTTGCACACACCTAAGGTATGGATTTTGGTGATTGTATCTAAATGTAACATCAACGGTGTAACTTGGAAAAGTCTTTTCCTGGTGAATTCGTTTATACCCCCACTAATCCAAACGATTGCTTGATCAATAAGTGTTTTGACGCATAAGTAGGTGTTATATGATATGCTACGTTGTCAATTAACTAGAAAAAATAACTATAATTTCTTAAAAATATGTCAACTTTTAGTTGAAGCAGTTAGACTAACATTGAGTAAAATCACTGTGCGAATTATAATATCTGTTATACAACTACCATATATTTACAGCAGTTGGGCGGCTTAAGTACCATATCAAACAAACTTAAGACGGTTAATAACAGTACGTAGATAAACAGAAAAATATTTTGATTTGTAAATGTGCTATTTATATTTAATACAATTAGCTTTTAAGTTTTTCTATCTTTATAAATGGTACAAGAATAAGCACTTTATTTTACAATAGTGATTTCTTACCGATGTTTCAATTCCTTTATTAAAGTTATGAAGAGACAGAATATGTAAATAGTGCTACTAGCGATTGACCTATGATCTGATGTTTTCATTTTAAAAAAAATTTGAAACGAATTACATAAATGCGGTACTCGTCGCAGTATTCGAGTTCGCTTTGGACCGCTCAGAAAAATAACAAATAATGATCTTAGATAATAAATCTTCTATGCGCCGCTAATTAACTACTGGCAATGATTTAACAAATAATATGGACAACGGAAAAGCAATACTAATCTCTTTGATAATGTAGCAAAAATAAAATCACACAAAGGGACGTAGCATAAGTACCACATTTCTTATTCTTAAAATGCAATCTTTTATATTAATTTATCTCAACCTTAAACAAACAGTTAGGATTAATTATATTTTATAATACGTGCGGGTCATTAATTGACTTGCTTTTATGCAATATTCTAATATTCACGGACATTGGATTATTAAACTGCGAAGATCCTGAATAAGTTTTGTTTTCAACTGACAATACTGTTTTCTACTGTGATTCTACTACAAAGTATTATTCCGTATTTATCATTTACTAAGTGTACTCTTTAGCTGCTGTAGTTGTGGTATAGTAGAATTTATTTAAGAAGAGCACGTACGTCATCATGCGCACACGGCTAAAACGGTGTAAATATTTTGAAGTTAAATGTCAATTGATATTTGTGACTTTGATATTCTATATTTATTTCTTACGCTTACGTTTTCTTTCTGTTTGTTTGTGTTTTATACCTTGTTTATTTGCGTATTCGCCATCTAAATTTAAACCACCAACAAAATAAAACTTGATTTTAGAATATTTACTCTATGGGAGTTTGATAAAACTTATTAAATCCGCTACGCCACTGACTTTCAAGGTTTGCGCATATGTCAAATGCGCAGGGTCTTCTTAAATAAATTGTACTCTACATCTAACACGAGACGATAATAGCAGCAAACTATTCCGTCAGCTGTTGACATTTACAATTACCATAACCTTACTTTGTTTCACCTCCAATACTGAGAAACACTTTTTCCTCTGAAAAAATACTGAATGTGTGATAATCTTGAAGATGAGTGTTCACATTCGTATAATATTTAAAGGAGTTGTTACAATTCAACTCCAGACACATTTGAAATTAAACAAAGATATTAGTAAGAAACTGAAATTAGTAATAATTCATGAACAAATTCACATTGCTTATTCACATTGTTCCAGGTGCTTAATCCGGTATACCACAGCTAGAAAATTCTATAGACACTATTAAAAAAAAGTTAATTATAAGATTTGGGGACAATTTTATGAATAAATAGTAAGGTTGTGGTAATTGTCAATGTCAACACCTGACGGAATAATTTGCTGCTATTAGTGTCTCGTGTCTTAAAGGAACTTATGACATTTGACATTCTTACTTAACCTTACATTTTCTCTTTACTAATATACACGAGCGTCTACACATTGCCCAAACTCCAATGTTGCCATTTTCATAAAATTGAAGCCGATGGTCAGAAAAGGAAAATATAGACTATAACTCCAAATTATTCACTGTATAAGTTTTATTTATTTACTAAGGTTCAAGCTTGCAAGAGCTCTTTTTAGCGCTTAACAAAAATTTAAGTCTGAAAAATATATTGTCAGCGTGATGAAAAAGAAAAAATATTTTGTGTATCATACCATGTAAGGTTGGAAATTCTAGTTGTTTCTCCTGCAGATCAAGTGAAAGTGCGTTTCTCAAATGGTATCTCATTGCTTTTAAGTAAAAGGCTACAATTTTTTCTAAACTAGTGATCCGTAGTATTTTCTATGTCGATGATCATTGGTTGATAGTTATTGCAAATATTATAGTGAACATTTCGATATTCAAAGGTATTTGTTTGAATAGGTTAGTGACCACTTCTGGGTTTCTAAACGCATTTCGTGACGTCAGAATTTACGTTATAGCGGGCGTAGGGAATGTAGGAGAGATTGATATGGTCGACAAGAGTCGCTTTTCATTCAAAACCGAACTGATCTGTATCACATCAGACTTTTGCAGATCATAAAGACTCGTGAATGGTACATGATGGATCATTTAAATGTCAATGTCAAATAAATTTTATATGTCTTAATTTGAATTTTATGAAATATGTACAAAATTTTAATTATAGATTTTCAAAAAATTCGTTTTAAAATAAGGAAACCAAATTTGACTTTACACACAAATGTCATTGATAGAGTTATAGGTTATACTGTAACAAAAGACGCAACATTTTTAAAAACTACATTTCCGTTTCCACAAAGAGCTTGCTACTCTAGTAAAAAAGTTGGTCCTTAAGAGGGCAGGAGAAAGCAAGTCCGAATCAGTTCAGTTTACTCGAATGGTAACGTATTTTTAGAGTAAAATGATCTGGAGTTGATCTGGATCAACAGGTTCATTTGAATGGAAAGCGATTAAAGTTGAGAGACTTGACTTCAGCATTTTCAAAATGTAAGGTCGAAAAGCTTCACTTGGCGGTTTTATTAAAGATAATGTTTTAATTATATTCTGCTTTTAAGTTGCATCAAAGCTTTACTAGTTATTTAACGTGCCTTGCTGATGTTTTAAGATAATAATTGAATTAATGATGAAGTTGTCATGTATGTTTTTGTTTATAGTTTTTAATGCCACTTGATCTGTTTAATTTTTAAAAGCACGTTTATCCAGCTGTCGCAATAATAAAAATAAATATTTAATGTTTGCTTACTAGGTTGAATATATTATGATGACATGCATTTATGTGAATTTAAAGCCTGGATCTGGGCTTTTGTACTGTTGAAGCTGGTATGTATTCGTCACAAGCATATTTTACAATGGTTTACCTGTGATAATTCTGTAATTGTTGTATTTCAGCATAATCACCACATTTACAACTGCATCGCTCGCATCTTGGTTTAAACTTAATTATACATTGGTTGTGTTTATCCTATCATCTAGCCGATGTTCCTTTACAACAAACTAGTATTCAACATTTGTAATAATTGTTGTGATGCAATTAAATTAAACCTCTGGTATGACCGACCATCTCATGCCTTCGCGTTTGCATTTATGATTATGTTGGAGATAGTCTATTCAATAACCAACGCCTTTTAACTATGTGCAATCTTACCGTAAGTTTATTTCAGTGATTCATGTTGTCTTGTCAATATACTTATAGTGCTATACATTCTAAAATAATTAAATTAATTTATACATTCATATTTTTTTAACAAAAATGTATTTTATACTGTACTAACTTAAAATAGGTTTTAAAATATCATTAGAATACAAATGCACGACATTTATGCATAGTTTTTAATGCGTCCATATCTTTTTCTAGGTTTTGCTTTTCTAAGCAATGTAGCATTAAACAAAAATCATTTTTAACATTTTCTGATTCTAAAAATTCTTTCAGCGAGGAAATAATATTCTTTATTACTACTAATAATACTTGCCAAACTTTTTATCTCCAGTGGACATAATTTAAACAAAATCAACAAATGGTTTTTGTACTGTTGTGAGGTTATGTTTTTATTCCTTCTACTTTTACTGAAGCTGCAGTACTTTTTTGTGTTCAGTGATTCTAGTAACAATCAATGACGTATTCGTGATGTCATTGGTTAAATTTTTCAGCAGTTCAGTTCACTGTACATTAAATTCGGTACCGTGTTCAGTACTGCCAATTAAAAACGGAACATAGCCTGTATGTGATTCTAATTAAATACAATAATTGATTTATTTGAAACTTTGACCAATTTAAAAAGCAACTCGACGGAGATAACAGTATAGAACGCATATTGTAAAAGTTGTGCTAGAACTATTGAAAGTAGAATAATCGTAAGCAGTACCTATAAAATCTCTCTTCGTTGAAATTGATCGTTACCAAGGTTTAAGAAATGATCTGCCTCTGTCTTATATGTTTAATTTCCAGATCAACAACTGTCAGGTTTTATCTACACTAGAAAAATTAAAATGTACGTCGCTATATTGGCTGCATACATTTTGCTCTAATATAAATACACATTAACTGAACCGGTGGGTTGTGTGGATTACATAGCCAGTAATTTATTAAATTATGAAAAAAAAAGAAATAACATATTGTCAAAAATGCAATCAGTACTTTTACAGTGTTTAAATAATGTAAACAAATCTTATAAAACTATTGAGAAACCTTGAAATAAACTACTACTAAAAACTTGTTTTCAACAACATTCGTTTCGCTCCTGCTATAACTTTGAAATTTATACAAATGTTAAAGCTTCCTACTAAATATAATAAAGATGCATGCAAAGAATATTTACACTTAGAATATCTGTTAATTGTTCACCCTCCTTGATAACGGTCTTAAATTATTGATTTCTACAGTAGCCGGCACGAAGGAGATCCGGCTCAACTGCCTTTTTCCTTAGCCAAAAGTTATAATTAAAAAAAAAGTAGGATTAATGAGTCTTAATTTAATAAGGAATTATTGCAAGTGACTCAAATTCAGCCACGAGGGCATCCTGTCGACGCGTTTTGCCCTAATTGGGGCTCATCAGGACAGGAGTAGCAAAGGTGTAGTATTTAATACAGACACAAAGACACAAATTGTGAGCTAGGTGATGCTGTACTTCCCATAAGGTGTCTGTATTAAATATTACAATTTTCCTACTTCTGTCCTGAACTTTGAGTCACTCAATTCTTACTTTTTACTTTTTACTTTTTACTTTTTACTTTTTACTTTTTACTTTTTACTTTTTACTTTTTACTTTTTACTTTTTACTTTTACTTTTTACTTTTACTTTTACTTTTTACTTTTTACTTTTACTTTTACTTTTTACTTTTTACTTTTACTTTTACTTTTTACTTTTTACTTTTACTTTTACTTTTACTTTTACTTTTACTTTTACTTTTACTTTTTACTTTTTACTTTTACTTTTACTTTTACTTTTACTTTTACTTTTTACTTTTACTTTTACTTTTTAAATTAATACAAAGTAAAACAAATTATAATTTCTTTTACTTTGTATATATATATATATATATATATACAAAGTAAAAAGAAATACTTTTTAAATTAATACAAAGTAAAAACAAATTATAATTTCTTTTTACTTTGTATATATATATATATATATATATATATATATATATACAAAGTAAAAGAAATTATAATTATATATATATATATATATATATACAAAGTAAAAAGAAATTATAATTTCTTTTTACTTTGTATTAATTTAAGACTCATTAAACCTACTTTCCTATATATGTATAAGGTGGTTAACAACCTGGAGATTTAGTGTGGTTGTACGATCCACAAAGAAAGCGCGGATTGTGGCCAAAATTACAAAGACAATGGGAAGACCCGTACGAATTGTTAAGAAGAGTTAATGATGTAGTGTACCGGATCAGAAGATCTCCCGGTGGTAACCCGAAAGTGACACACTTTGACCGTTTAACATCTTACACTGGCCACAACCAGGAAGACTCGAGTAATGAAGATGGTTTTCGAAGAGTTATTAATTGTGAGCCAAATGTATATTTTGAGAGTTTCATGGCGCACAAACAACAAGATCTGTCTAGAGCACCAGAACGGTATTTCTTTGCACATTGTGTAGCTCAAGATCTGCAAATGTCAAGAGGAATAGCTGTTGTTTTGAAGAAAAAGTTTGAATGTGTGGATAAATTAGTACAACAGCAACCAATTGTAGGAAAAGCCTACTTTCTAGTTACCGCTTGAAGCGAGCGGACGTGTTTAACAGAGCTCCGCTTCAGCAACTAAGAAGTAAGTTTTTATCTAGGGTTTTTATTATTTATTTTTAATTTATTTTGTTTGAAGCTTTGTTTTTTATTGTGTTTTATTTTTATAATTGTGTGCCATCAAATTTTAAATACGGTGCCGTAAAATAAAAATTTTAAAACAGAATTTAAACTAAATAAAAACTAAATAAATCGCGTTGTCCTTGTAATTTAAACTAAATTCGCGTTTTAAAATAAACTAAATAAATTTCGGGTTAATAAAACAAAAATATACTAAACTAATACTCAAAAATAATTTCGAAATAACTTAAAGAGGCATTTTAATAATAAATTTAAAATAAAAACCGCGTAAATCGAGTAAAAACCGGGTAATACAACCAAAAAGTGTGTGTAATTTTTATAGTGCGCGTATAATCAAATAATAACCAAAAACAAAAATCTAACCCTTTTAAATCAAATAAATAACTCAAAAGCTGTAAATTTTAAAACAATTTTAATATAAATTTAAGTACACGCGTACTTATAAGTGCTTTTAAAATCGATTTTGGTGTAATTAAGCGGTGTATCAGTTACGGGTTGTGCTAGTTACCAAGCGATAAAGTGAAAGGTCATTTCCGGTTACCGCATTCCGATTGCGCTCGACCTTATTTTGTTAATTACACATTTAAAAATAAAGTGTTCTTATTTATAAATTAGATATTTTAATATTTTGAAGTAATTAGTTTATTTAAATTTGATTTGGCGGTTTAAAAATTTAAAATAAATAAATAGCGTTCTTTACAGTACATTTTAAATCGAGATATTTTTATTGCGTTAGGGAATTTATTTGATTCTAGTTGTTATTTTGACGCTTAGTGCTTGTTGTATTTTTGTTAAAATTTGATATTTAATTGGGCGGTTGAAGTTTTAATAAATACAAGGTTGTTTACGGTTCACCTTTAAACAAAACATTTTATTGGACCAACGTTTTGCGTTCTTCTAGCGTCGTTCTTTTAGCGTCGTAACGGTTAGGACGTTTTTGAGCTGCGTTTTAGGTGTCATTTTATTGCTAGTTTTGTCAGCATGGTGGTCCACCGCGATGAGGAGCCGCTGCCCAGGAGGAAAAGGGCGATCGGTCGGAGTCTGCTAGGTCGGCGGCGGAGGGCGCTGTTGGGGAAACAGCTTAAGGTAGTGCTAAAGAATTTCTTGTTAGAAACTCAGGAGGAGGTACAGGAGGTAGGGAAGGAGCCTGCGTCTGCGGCGGTCGTGTCTGGGGAGTCAGGGGCCTCCCGTGGTGGTTGCGGCGCCAGAATTGCCCTCTACTTCGAGAACCCAGCGCACGATGTCGACTAGCAGCAACGGTAGCGTTAATGCTAGCGACCTCGATGAGCTGGAACTCTTAAAGTTTAGAGTGAGGAAGGCGCACGCTGCCGTCTATGGGAAGGTGCCGACGACCTCCGCCACTATCGTCGTGGAGGATAGGAAGATGGTTCGGCACGCCGTAGATGATATCCGCGACGTGACGAACCAACTGATTGGTATGGTTAGGGCGCTGCGTCTTTGTTTAGATGGTTCAGGAGAGCAAGTGTTGTTGGGGAAGTCCGGCGGTGAATTCTGTCGTTTCAGGAGGCCAGAGTCAGGGTGCGTCGGTGCAGCGCAAGGTCTCCTACGCCGCTGCAGCTTCAGCATCTGCCCTACGTTTGCTGTAAGGGTCGACGCCAGGCCAGGCCAGAAGGACGACGTGATGACGACCCTGAAGCAGAAGGTCGATCCCGCTCGAGATGGGTTTGTTGTTGTCGGAGCTCGTAGGACGCGCCGGGGCGGTGTCGTTGTGGAGTGCGCAGGTCGTGACGACGCCAAGAAACTGCAGTTGAAGGTCGGCGGGAACTGCAAGGAACTCGTGGCGAAGACCATCGAGAAGAAACGTCCACGAGTTGTTCTTCCGGGGGTCGAAGCGGGGATGAAGGCTGAAGAGCTCGTGCGGTTGATTGCGAGCCAGAATCCCTGTTTCGGCGATTTGAAGCTAGAAGACCACCTGAGAGAAGTTCAGGTTTGGCGGAAAGGGCTCTAGAGATCCCTTCGCCAACGTAGTCTTCGAAGTGACCCCACACTTCGAAGACGTATATTAGCTGATGCTATTAACCTCAGGTGGCGAAGAGTATGGGCCCGGGACCACTTCTCGATGACCCAGTGTTACCGGTGCTACGAGTACGGCCATCGATCGATGGAGTGCAGGAGAAGGTACAGTGGTGCGGTAACTGTGCCGAGGTCGGGCATGAATTCAAGAATTGCCGGAAGGCAGTCCCCTGCTGTGTGGTTTGCGCTAGGGCAAACGACAGAACTGGCGGTGGCGCGAAGGTCGATACGCGCCACGACGCCAAGTCGAGTAGATGCCCCACGATGCAACGTCTGAAGCACGCAATCACACGAAACATCGATTATGGACTGTTAAGATAAAACAAAGTCCATAAGAAGCAAGAAGATTAAATTCGCGCAACTAAATCTCGGGAAAGGTAGAGGGCAACAAATAACTTCATAAAGTTATTCATCGAAAATAATATCGACATCGGGTTTATACAGGAACCGCACCTGTATGGCCACAAAATAACAGGTTTTGGGAGAGGGTTACCGTCTTAAACGCGAATAGTGAACGACCGCGTAGCGGGATAATAATAAATAATGGAACGTGCGCCGGAATTATATTAAATAATTTATCGAACGAATTTGTAACGACGGCCGAAATCAAATCAGGAGAAAATGCGTTCTATGTAATAAGCGTGTACCTCCGCCGGTCGATTCCCGGCGGAAAATCCCAAACCGAAGACTTGATAAATGAAGTAGATAATATTATTCGTAAAATCGGCAGAAATAAAAATCTAGTCATCGGGGAGATTTTAATGCCAAGTCGCCACTATGGGGCAGCCCTATCGAAGACGATAGAGGCTCGCAGGTTGCTGATCTTTTACGGAATGGGATGTTAGTGTGATAAACACTAATGATTTACCTACGTTTGAGACGCATAGAGGCAGCAGTTTTATAGATATTACTGCAGTCTCGCACGAAATGTTAGAAACGATTTGTAATTGGAAATTAAGGTCGGACGAGGAAACGCTCTCTGATCATAAATTAATAACATGGGACGTTGAAACCAAAACAAGTGCAAACGAGCAGCTAACTGTATTTCCGCGGTTCTGTAATAAAAAGCAAATTGGGAGCGATTTAAACAAAAATTTGGCGAAAGTATCCTGTGCTCGAAAATGAGCTATTTAACTGCCGAGAGGCAGACGAAGTAGAAACACTCGCGAAAAAATTAAACGACGCGGTGGTAGACGCGTCGTCGTATTCCATGCCGAAAAGAAAACATTTATAGACAGCGTACCCTGGTGGACCCGGGAACTAACCACCAAGCGGGCAGAAACGCGTAGCCTAAGGCGCCGCTATCAACGCGCCTCGGGAGATATAAGAGAACAACGGAGAATAGAATATAATCAAAGTTACCGCGAATATAAAATATTAATAGAAGAAACGCGAACGAATAAATTTAAAGAATTCTGCACGCGAAACTCAGAGAAAGAACCCTGGGAACCGCATACCGCGTAATTAGAGGAAAACAACAAAAAATTGCGCTCAGTAATATAAAGAAAACAAATGGCGAATACACGGAAGGTTTTAAAACCACGGCGGAATATTAACTAGAGAAATTTTTCCCATCGGATAATCCCGAGGGGGATGAAGGGTCGCACGATTTAGTACGTCGGGTAGCTGCAGAAGCGCAAGGAACAGGTGCCGATAAGGCAATCCTAGTTCACGAGGTCGTCAGGGCTCTTAGGAGGATGAACCCTAAGAAAGCACCGGGGCATGATGGAATCACTTCAGACGCTGCTCTGGAGGCGTCTTTGTCGGGTTGTTTAATCTTTGTTTAGAAAGGGGCGTTTTTCCGCGTTGCTGGAAAATCCAGAACGTGAAATTTATACCCAAACCTAAAAAGGCGGATGCCTCAGATCCGGGCAGCTATCGTCCAATTAGCTTGCTACCGGTGCTGGGGAAAGTTTTAGATCGCGTTATGACTACGCGTGTTGAGCACCTAGTGCGAGACAGCGGCGGTTTTAATAACCGACAGTTTGGTTTCGTGGAGGGAAAGTCGACTATCGACGCGTTAGAGTTTGTTGTCAGAGAAATAAAGCAGGCGAGAGATGCTAAAGAGTACTGTGTCGTTGTTGCTTTGGACATTTCAGGAGCATTTGATGCTGCCTGGTGGCCATTAATCGTTTGCGAGTTAGATCGTAGGGGTTGTCCGCGAAACTTGATGTCTTTGGTCAAGAGTTATTTCTCGGGGCGATTGGCACAGGTTGAAATTCCGGGTGAGGTTCTGTCGCGTGAGGTGGAAAGGGATGCCCGCAGGGGTCATGTTCTGGTCCCACATTTTGGAAGTTGTTGTATGAGAGCATCTTTAGGGTCAAGTTGCCCGCAGGATGCTCAATCGTTGGGTTTGCGGATGACACGCTTTTAATTGTAAGATCGAGATTGTTAATGGATATGCGCACAAAACCGAACGAGGCGCTTAACAAATTACACGAATGGTCGCAGGCGGTAAAACTAAAATTTAACACGGCGAAGTCAGAGGCGCTTTATTTCGGCACGAAACCAGGACAGAGACCTCCTAGGCTAGAGCTAGGAGGAGAAAATCCCGTTTAAAGATTGTATTACCTACCTCGGCGTCAAGATCGACGATAAATTAAATTGGAAAGCGCACGTACAATACGTAAAAAGTAAGGGCCGCGAAATATCAAATAAAATGATGGCGGCGGCTAAAATAAAGTGGGGTTTCAGGGGAGAATCGCTGAGGACGGTTTATGCCGGAGCAATTGAGCCGGCAATACTGTACGCAGCTTCTGTATGGGCAGAAGGTTGTAAAGTCCGGGAGATGCGTCAATTGACGAGCGTACAACGCATAACCGCGGTAAAAGCGGCGAGGGCGTACAGGACCACCTCCACGGAGGCTGTCCTGGTGATCAGTAGGACTCTCCCTATCGAATATGTCGTTAGGGAGATTAGAGATAGGCGATTAATAAATATAGGAAAAGGGCGCGAAATTATCGAAGATCTTAATCTTGGTAATAGGGAAGTTGCAAGAAAGATCGTTGTATCTGAGTTGGGGCACCCGGCTGATATTAGGGGAATCGAGTTTGTCGAAGGTGATGAGGACGCGATGGCTATTAAAATTTATACGGACGGTTCACGTATGGACGATGGACAAGCAGGCGCGGCGTTTGTCGTGTTTAAGCAGGAAAGGGAGGTGTTTCGGTTTCAAACCAAACTTGCGAACTGGTGCACTATCTTCCAGTGCGAATTGGTAGCCATACGAGAGGCTATCGATTACGTAATAAATCACACGGGCAGAGACGAGTATTATATAATCAGCGACAGTAAATCAGCGCTGACGGCATTAACTAACATGAACACCTCGACAGACCTCCAAGCGGACGTCTGGAGGATAGCGCGTACGGCGCTCGGGTTTCGACGTTTAAAGTTCTGTTGGGTCAGGTCGCACAATGGCAACGTAGGAAACGATAGGGCTGACGAATTAGCTAAAGAGGCCGCGACGGGAAACTTTCGGATATCACATTCGTCGATACCGAGGTCTTTAATTAAAAGAAAGCTGCGTGAAAATCAATTCGACAATGGGAAGAGAGGTGGAACAACGCTGCCACGGGCAGGTTGACCCACAAATTCATACCGAGCTTAGAAGCTAGAGGTAGGATTGAGGTTAAGCTCGATCATAAAATAGTTCAGTTGATAACAGGACACGGCGCCTTGAAGGCGTATTTGCAAAGGTTCGGTCTAACCAACAGCGATCGCTGTGAATGCGGTGAGGGCGCGGAAAGCGCAGAGCACGTGCTCTTCGACTGCCCGCTTGAAGCGGCAAATCGAGGGTTGGCTGATAGCAAATTAGCTATCCTAGGTCTGGCATGGCCAAAGAGCCTAGAGCAAGTCGGGGAAGTGGTCAACCAGAAGGCGTTCTGGACAGCCTTAAAAGAATTTGCGGGAAGGGTCGCGAGATTAGACAATCAATGATAACCGCGTGTAAAATTCGGTGGGGTTGGTGGGAGGATTGAAAAATTTTTAGATTGACTTGGCGTGAGTAAGGATACGAGCATAGATATAACCAAAACCTGATAAAAAAAATAAAAATAAAAAAAAAAAATAAAATAAAAATAAAAATAACTTGATAATTATACCCAAATGTCCAATATGCACGAGAAACCCCACACCATTAATACAATCACTGCCTATCTTCATAATTATGCGCGTAAAATCGAAATCGGAATAAATAACAACAAATAAACAATAACAAATAAATCAGAAACCCTCATTAAATTAAATCAATAAAATAAACAAATATATTAAAATAGAGTGAAACCGCGCATCCCCCAGGACTTAAAAGTGAAGTGATAGTGATAGTGATTGTGATCCCCAAGAACATTTAGTGCATATCCACCAGGACTTTAGCAGTGCACCCATCTTCCCTTAGAAGTAAGTTACAGTTAGATGTAAGCAGACGACCAGATCTTCGGATGCTGGAGAATTTTATTATCGAGGTAAGGCGTAAATTGTGGCGGCTGCACTCGCACAAGCATTGATTTACATTAATTAGTAGTTTTTGAAACAATTTAACAAGCACGTTTGGTGTGTAAAGACGCTAGCCGACATAATGCTTGTGCGAGTACACCTGATAAATGGGGTGATGCTTTTGCTATTTTGTGCACTGCTATATGCTTAACGCTTATTAAACATTTATTTACATATTTATATAATTATATTTATTTATATTTTATATACACTTTATATTTATTTATTTATTAGCAGGTATTGCAGTATTATGTGGCTTATTTGTTTTGTTTGACGTTCTGTCGCCATTTTGGTAGCAGTATATATTCGGGAAGGAAGAGTATAATTGCGAAGATTGTAATCATAATATAAATCAGTTAGGGAATGATAGGGAAAGCTAGGGATGGATTTAAGTTAGTTAGCTAGATTTGGATAATTTTAAGACGACCCTTCAGGTCGCACTGGTAAGCAGAGCCGGCGTCTGCTATCCGGTATTACGGATCCCTTCCCCTCTCATTTTTGCTTGTGTCTTGTTGATCGGGTACACTCGAAAGTCAGCGCTAGGGATACCATTATTTACAACCCTGTTTTTAGTTTTTGTTTTTAGTTTTTGTTTCAGTTTGTCAGACTTTTAGATTTGTTAGATTGTCAGAGTTTGTTAGATTTTTAGATTTGTTAGATTTCTATTTAGTTTTTATTTAGGGTGGATCAATTATGAAGTCAGAATAAATTAGAAGCACGATAATTTTTCGCGTTTAAACCCAATGTAGTACCTCCGGGTGGAGCATTGGGGACGTGGCCGCAAGTATAGCGGCCCTTATTCAAATTATAATGTAGGAAAAGCCTTGGTTTTTCAGGATAGAAATTGTTATGTTGACTATCTGATCACCAAAAATTCCTCATGGTAGAGACCTAGTTATGGACATCTATGGGAGGCTTTGCTGATTCTTAAGGCTCAGATGATGGAAAATGGAGTAGCGGGACTAGCGGTGCCCAAGCTAGGCTGTGGACTGGATCGCTTAGAGTGAAGGATGGTTCGAAATATGCTAGAAGTAATTTTCCAGGAAACCACCATCCAGGTCGTTGTTTGTTGTTATTAACCGGTTGCCTACCAAGACCAAGCAAAGAGTGTTGACTGTTATTTCCAACGACGTGGTGGATGCACCAAAGTAGATAGCTGCCGATACTGTCATCAGTCATCAAATTGGTGTCTACATGTTTTTACAGTTACGGGATGTAACGGTTTTAAAGAGGGGACAGTGTTACGAACTATTAGGCAACACGTCAAACACGCAAGTTGCATAATCGAAGTGTATTCTACAGAAGTCTAGAACATTCGAGCAAACACCAGACTATGAATCATCTAGTTCATTTTAGGGTATATATAAGATCGGTGATGAGCGTACAGCGGTTAGTCTATATCCAAATGTCGTATATAAATCATATCGTGTATAGTTAGTTGGCCATTACGTTTTGAATAAATAAATAAATTATAGTAGTGTTAGTGTTGTTAAGAAGACTTATGCTTAAGGATTTACTTTAAGAAGATATTAGTGCTTATAAATAGCATTAGTGTAATAGTGCTTCATTGTTAATTGAACTGAAAACATCTACAAATAAGGCATATACTGTTAATTAAACTTGTGAATCGTGAATAATAAAAGCTTTTGTTATTACTTGTTCTAAATTGGTAAACGCGTTAATAGTAGCCTACTAAACTAGTTAGAAATATCATAAAATTGTGTAAAGATTATGTATATTTGGAATGCTTTCAGGAACTTTTTTTTCAGTTAGCAGTCTTAAATAGGTTCACGTGCTTTTAGGTTTTCTGTTTGTTGTAGGTTTAAAATAGTATTGGTTTTAATGAATTTTCAGGTATATTTCTAAGCCAAAATCGTTCTCCGGATCTCTGATTTTGCCACCCCCTTGTTATTCTTTCTGGTGCTTTTCCTAGTAACCCTGTGAGATTAGGTGGCGTCTAAAGTATTTCTCGATCAAGACCGTATTTCATACCCAATAGCATTCTGGAACCTTTGTCAAACACTTACACCACCCGTACAACTGAGTTAGTCAGTAGCCGACTTTTTGTTAGTACAGTGAGGTTTTCGATATTTTACAGAAACGGGATTTTTAGAATTTTCTGTGACTAGCTGCTAGAGATTCTAGAGGCCAAAACTGTACGTAACAAATTCTACATTAAAATAGTTTATCAAAAATGACTATGTATTCTATTAGTTACTTTGTATACTTTTATTAGAGTTTTAACACTCTTTCTAATTAGCAATAAGTATGTACTTTGAGTGTGGGCACAAAAGACAATCATTTTTGTTTGATGTGTTTAATTAGATCACAAGAGTATTATACAAATATTTGCAAGTGAGCAATTAACTAGTACTTTTTGATTTTACATAGTTGTGGTTCAAAAACCTGCTAAGTTGTATCAACTGAGCAGTTTCGTTTGTAGCATGGCATGCAAACAGCAGTAAATTGCGTGGCTGAACTCTTAGAGCAAATCTCATAAATAATGCCGAATAAAATGTTAATGCTAAAAAGATATTATTAGTAGGCACTTGAAGAAATATGACTTTTTTACCCATTGTCATTTTTCCACTAATAAATTTAGGATCTCTAAAAATATCGTTAATCGTTGCCAAAGGAATTCCCCAATTAAAAAGTGGTCCCCAAAAGTGGGTGCTAAAGATTAAAAACATTAAAACACGTTTAGTAAAGTGAATATTGTTTTCTACTTACCTCATAAAATAATCCCTATACTCTTTACTTGTTATTTGACTTAATAATTTCCTGAGCGCCATTATTGTGGCTGAAAACAATAATTTATTTTTATTGATTTACATAATAGTACTAAAATTTAGAAAATTGTTTATCTTATGAAAACATCACATAAGAATTACTCGAGTCTAACTGACATCATAGATAAAGAGGGACTGACATTGGTATTATTTTGCTTATAAGGTTACTAAGATTTTAAAAAATAAAGTCGCCAAGCGGTGCATTGCCAATAGCACGCTGGAATGCTAATATGTCATCGATTATTAAACGGCCAACTTTATTTACTAGCGTTTTTATAGACAAACTTTAAAATTAATATCCAGTTTTTTACTATGATACATATCATTTTGACGGGTAACAAATTCCTTACAGTATTCTATTTGTATATGTAATTGCATTATAACATTATGTTTAAATTAATCACCTTTTCTTACGCGACTTTCTGTTGGCAATTGTGTGATTGGCTGTTAATTATCGTCTGATCGTCGTAGCCATTGAAAATTAACCCTATAGCGCGAGTGGGTATGTGATAGCTTTCCTGGTCGTGAAAAAGACACGTTTTCCCAGGATATTAAACTATAAGCAGTTTTCCTTATCCTTATATCTACCTTGTTTCCAGGTCTATTCTGCAGAAGGTATAGCGAATTTGGATAGCCACGAACGCGTTCCTAAAAAGACTGTGTTAGAAATCGTGTCTAGTCTTTATATGATTTTGTGTTTTAAATATGCTGCAGTGCCGTGAAATTTATACGTTTATATTGTAGCAAAAAAACAAAACGTCTATTTGTAATTACATCAGTTCTTTAGTTTCAAATTGTTACACAAGCCTTTTCAACAGCGACTCGTCGTAGTATAAAATTTCTAAAAGCTCACAGCGATTTAGTTTCAAAACTTTAACTAACGGAACAAGTAAAATTTTCTTAACACTACGATACTAATCTCCTAATTAATTTAATGTCGAAACACCACAATTAATTTATATACAAAGCACTAATCACTATGATTTATTTATATCAAATTTATGTCTTTCTAACAGAAGTAATTTATGTTCAAAATTCTAAAGCACTAAACTAAAGCTTTACATTAGCATCAAGTATTATTACCAAGTGGTTTATTATACACGAAGCCACAATCGGAATTCATATCAAAGTTCCAATTAGAACTAACGTTCCATTTTCATAACAGCAATTTATATACATTTTAATTGTACCTGTAAAATCGAAAGCATTCCAGCAATGATGTAAATTATTATCTGGATATTTCTTACAACTTCTAGGATATACCCTATTCTAATATTAAATGCAAAGTCATGTACCTATTAACCAACAGATCCCAAAAGTGTCACGCAGCGGGGAGTCGTCAATCATCCTTTACGTGAGTTCTAACATAATTACGCTATATAGACTGAACGGCGTCACAATATAACCATCAAATTGATGTGTCAAGTATTTCAGTTAACTATAAAACATCATAATTTATTAAAAGATAGCTACCACAAGCTTTTTATATGCATTTCAATTAAAACAGCCTGTATTTAAACTGACCACTTTGGTTGATATCACCGCACAACATGATTCAGTGGCATAAAACTACAGCGTCACCGTGGATCAATGTAGTAAGCGTAAGACTACAGATCCCAAGGTCCTGGGTTCGAATTTCAATACGGCCGACTGCTTGAAAAATGGCAGGTGAGCATTTTTCACAAAAATTACGCTCTCGTTCGGATGAGAGGTTAAATGGAGGTCCTGTGTGTGAGTGTTGTCACGCACGTTAAAGATCCCTACCTTGCCTGCAACGGCAAGGGTTCGGCAAAATTCTAAATTTCTAGACAACAAAAAACTCGCTTCCTGGCCAATGTAGTACCTTCGGGTGGAGCATTGGAAATGTAAATGCACGGCATAAAACTGGGCGGGTTCGGATTCCGACATGGTCCGCTTGAAAAATGTTAGACGAGCATTTTTCACAAAAATACACCTTCGTTCGGATGAGAGGTAAAATGGAGGTCCCCTGTGTGAGTGTTGTCACGCACGTTAAAGATCCCTACCTTGCTTGGAACAGCAAGGGTTCGGCAAAATTCAAAATTTTTTAGGCAAAAAAAAAACTCGTTTCCTGGCCAATGTAGTACATTCGGGTGGAGCATTGGAAAATCACATGTAAGGCATAAAACTAGGTCCGCTTGAAAAATGGTGGCGAGCAATTTTCACAAAAATATGCCCTCGTTCGGATGAAAGGTAAAATGGAGGTCCTATGTGTGATTGTTGTCACGCACGTTAAAATTCCCCACCTTGCTTGCAACAGCAAGGATTCGGCAAAAAAACTCGCTTCCTGGCCAATGTAGTACCCTCGGGTGGAGCATTGGAAAATCAAATATAGGGCATAAAACTAGGTCATTTATTAAAACTTAAGTCTACTGCCACAACATAAGTCAACACGTAACAGGCTGCATATTGTTTAGTGTCGCATAGGTGTGCTATGCCACAAATTAAATACAGAGAAAAACTCCTCGTCTTTATTTGAAGCATGCGATTAAACCTATCCAGTTGAAAGCAGCACCGATAATGTGCGTCATGTCAGTGAACACTACAGCATATTTGGTAGTACTAAATAGTTAAAAAGAAAAGCAAGCCAAAGCGGCGGAAAAGATAATTATATGTCGGAGAACAAAAATGTCAGAAATATTAGTTTCCTATAATGCACGGATGGGCATGACATCAACTAGTCCATAAGCGAATCGAATAATGTATTATTCACTGGAAGCTTGACAATAGTACGTGCTTTTGGCTTAAGATTAAACAGTTTATTCGCTGTTCGTTTGTTCTTCATATGTTGAGCATGCACTTTTCTGAACTGCACTTTTTTACTGGTGAAAATGACGTTACGTATTCCCAAAAGGGGCGGGAACTTCGTAACGATTTTATAGGTGCAACGGCTAACTTTTAATGGTGCGAATATGGGTTCCTATGAGAAAATGAAAAAAAAAATACTATATAAAATGTAAAACAGCCGAAATATAAAATTACTACTTTAAAGTATCTACCTACCTTAAAAGGCTTTATTAATTGTCCAAAATTAAAGGACGCCAAACCGTCTTGATCCAGCAATTTCGTTGATATTTCAGCCATCCGAAGGACAGTTATTCAGAATAGGTCTCTTTGCCGTCGGTTCCAAACCCTCATCCCCTCAGCTGTTACCATTTGTAACCCTACCTTAAAAACACTTCTTGACGTACTATCGAATTATAGAAATTGTCGAAATAACGGCCTCTCCCAAATATGACTTCATTATTGCGGCAACTGGATATCCTCTCACAATGATCATCTTACTTATCTTATAACTAACTGTTAATATAATTTCATCCAAATTTAGACTCTATTAACAGTAAACTTTAAAACATATTATTACACATAAATTAACCTCAGCTAACTAGGTATTATTAACAGAACTCCTAAAGAAGCATTAATCTGAAGGTAATACTACTATTCCATTGCACTAAATTCCTAAATTGCCCTATACGATATTTTGTAAATCTCAATTACTTGGAAATACTTTTAACAGCTTACTTAGAAATACATAAAATGTCTCCAACTTCTATTTTAGTCATTCCAAGGTCAATTAATAATATGAAATTTACACACAGAAATTTACTAGCAGTTGTTACTCCTCTAGCTGCACAAAGTTTTCGTTTTAATATTTGGAGTAGGAGATGTGTAATCAACATGAGAAAGCTTTATTTTTCACTTTTACTATTGTATGTAGAAATAAGGGTAGTACGTGTAATGTTTGTGGTTGTAACTTCTCAAGAACCAGAGGTAGAGAACCACTAATTTATTGATGTGCTTTGTTAGGCACCCATTTTATAAACGACAAGGAATGTGTGGTCAGCGCGCTTAGCCAATTGCTTTATGTTGGGGATACCAACGAGTTGATGAGAAAACGCGTTTTAAACGAGGACTTGCCCTGCAACGACCAGGCGATATCAATATAGTAAACGTTAGTGCGCGTAAAGTGCGAAGTGTATCGTTTGTATTCTTTCATAGCTGTCCAATTACTTTTAAAATGCCTGGTGTTTCTTAAAAGTGTAGATTTAACGCATTTCGCGGCAAGAATCCGTACCAAACACAAGAAACCGGCTTCACGCAACCTGATCTACTCGAAGATGAACGGAGGATGATGTCCTAGCTCCAGCTATTAAGCCAGATAAGCCTTTGGCATATTTTTAATTGCTATCAGTAACCGTTTGACAGCAATAATTTACGACCAAATTTGGGAGCATAAGTAATTACACCTGGGGTTAAAGTAATAATTAATGGCAAAGGGGGAAAGCAATAATTCGTAACACAGTACATCTTACAATTAAAGCACGTATCTCTTAGCATTTAAAAAGTTTTAACCTTCTTTTCTAATACTTTTATGCTTAATGTAAATAATTAATTCCGTCACTCTACGAACCAATTACAATTATATTTATAAGTTCGCAGTACATATTTTTCAAATGTCAACCAAAATACAAGAAAAACGCTCAAAACAGTCCTTACAATTTTGTAACTTAAGGGGTTCCAGGCTACTCCACTGATGACTGATCATTTCCTCAGTACGTTAAAATATTATATTCCAGTGATTCATACAAAACATAGTGATGAGGAAAATCTCACTATTTTAATTCACCATTGACGCGATTTAAATTCACGCAAAACATGTGTGTTTGAACTTCTTGGCCAATTGACCTAGCAAAGTTCAAAACAATTCGCGATCGGTTGCTTGTCTGATGGCCTTGGCCTCTAAACTCACTCGTTATTAAGCCATTGTAACGTTCCTGTAAATATTTATAATCATATTTTATTTTAATAGTTTCTATATTGGTAAATCCCATCAATAGGAATACATTATTTCCTTTAAGAAATATAATTTTTAGGTTACATGCATTCTTGATGTTGGGGAGGTAAAATTTTGTATCTTACATTGTTCATACTCAAAGGTTGTTAAATTCATTACGGCGGTTTAAAGATTAGAAATAATATTATCATAGAAATTTTGTACTCTAAAAGTATTACAGTTTTATTATTTATTAGTTTTAATTAATAATGTATTACTTTGTTGCGCCTATGATCTCATTGTCTGGGCATGAAAACGTTTACACGACAATTTGTTCCTTAATCAAAGAAAATTAGAAGTCTGTTCCTCTGAGTCTAGAAGAAAGTTTCCTCTTAATTCATCCGTCCGAATTTTGCGCCAGATATCTCGAATAATTTTGTAAAGGGAATTTTTTTTTATATAGAGCATTTTGTATTTAACATCCAAACAATTAACATGTAACTTGAGTAGGTTTATTGACCTTGAAGAATAGGTTTCGAACTAATTGCAACTAGTCCATGAAGGTCGGACAGTACCCTACCAAGTTGGTTACCTTTAATTTTAGGGATACCTTGGTTCCCGTTAAATTAACAACTTCAGGTTGGACAAAAACGTGTTGAGTTAGAATATCTAGCTTCCCTGCCGAAATCCCAGAAAAATCTGGTAAAAACAAATATGTCCAGGAAATGGACTTTAGCGGTGCTTGAGCTATCTACAGGCAAAAATCACTCATCGGGTAATTATGACAAAAATTTCTGAAACTATAACCTACAAATACTGTAAGTGAATGAACTTTTTTTATTAATCGCATAAAATTTATAAACGTGCCAATGGTACGTTTTGTCATTAGGTTAAGAATTTACACAATAATCGTGTTCGTCTAAAACATTTTCCATTAAGCTAAGTAATTTTTGATGTATTTGAGTTTTAATATTTGCTTAAAAATGTCTATCATGTACTTGTAATAAAAACAATGGTGTAATATAGTCGAAAACATAATCGTGTAATGGAGTAAAGATTTTTTTATGTTGGTGTTTTTCACAACTAATGTGAAATTAATCGTTTTAATTTTGTTGTAATAAATTATTTTGCAATTACCTAGAAGCGTGATTAAAATTCAGGTAATTTATCATTTGATTTTTAAAACCTTCCTTTCAGCTAGCAGTTTTAAACAGATATATTAGTGTTCTCATGGTTAACGTTTTATGTGTGCTTAGAGATTTCTCAGGTTAGTTTGAGGCTAGAATCACTTTCCGGATCTCAAGTTTTGGCATCTTCTTGTTATTCCTTCTTAGGGTTTTCCCTAAAAATGCCTCATACTTCCAGATTAGGTGGTGTCCAAGATAGTTCCTAACTAAGACATATTTCACACACGATGGCATTCCAGCACCCGATTAAAACACACCACCCGACCCACCGAGTTAATCGACAAACCATGCTTGTTAGTATAGTCGAGGTTTTCAGTACCTTTTCAAAACAGAATTTTAGCGGAGTACGTCACCAAATTTTCTGTGGATTACCGGCTAGACTTTCTGAGGCTAAAATTGTGCGTGACATTATTCCTTCGTTCTATGTTTTGTCAAACGGCCAATGGCTTTCGTACGCGTTCGTTGTCACTGACGCTAATTTGGTTCTTCTATCATCACTTCTCTGTCCTAATTTCGTTAGAACTCGGCCGCTTTAATCTCCCATTTTTTGTTAAAATTTTGTTCTCACACTTTATACGTATAAAGCTTTCTTAGGGTTAAGTTCAATGTCTTCAGCGCCAATGCATATAACATTTTATGCCTCTATGGTATTTTAAATTCTATGAGAATTTATACAAATTTTATTAAGAAGGGCGATGCCCTTTGTTTTATTGGTAATTTTTCTTGCTTGATTACGAAAAGTGTATAACTCTTATTGTTCTTGCGGTTTATATAAAAATGTACTAGGTGCTTTTTTGGTTTATTACTTGTCTGCTTTAATATTATATTCAAATATCACCTTTATTAACTGTAGCTTACCCAAACTTCTATAGAATTTTGAAAAGATATTTTTTACGAAGGCGCTCTGAACTAGCTGAAACTAATAAATGTGATTCTATTGACAATGTGTGTTTAATTAACGCGCGAGTGTAATGAAGTCTTAAATTTTTTAATCTTTTTAATAAGACACACAAAAACTGATTTTTTGTTGGTATTTTTGGCGGAAAAAAATATCTTTTCCTTGTCTTCAAATTACTTAAGTCTCTTTCAAGCCTCTCACTTTGATTGGGCGACTGAGTATCGGTATTACGAAGCGAGTCATTCAGTATATTCTTGCAAAATATAGACAAAACATCTACAATAAATAATGATAACAATACACTTTATTTTTTAAAACTGTTTTAACTGTTTAGCAAATGTAGTTTATTTTCAATAAATAAAATTTTCTGATCCATTGTTGCAGATTTCGAGCACTGAAATGATGAATAATAACCATGTGATACGTTTCAAATAAAATATAGTTAAAACCCTTTACCACAAAAAGATTAAGAAACTAAATACGTATTTCGACCACTATGTGGCCACCATCATCAGAAAAATTCAATAATTAAATTAAAAATTTTCCTGAACACTTCTGAAGATGTTCTCTTCACCACATAGGTTGAAATGAAGCTTTTCAACCTAAAATTTACTAATGTTACTTTGAACATTTTGAGGATGAAGATATTCTTCTCTTCATGTGGGCTAGTGATCTTTACAACACTAAGTGATTGGAATTGAATTGAAGAACATGTACTTTTAGTAGGAAGCGCAACCAGTTACAGTCTAATGAACTAATTTGGTTGTTACAAAAAATTATTTGACGTGTATTGTATAGAAACAGTGATGTTAACCGGTCATCTAAATCACGTGATCTGACATCGTTGAATTATTTTCTTTGTGACTTAAATAGAAAGCCACGTCTATAAGAATGGTCCGCAATCGATTTCTGAGCTAAAAGTTGAAATTATTCACGTTATTGGTGAGTTACAACTGCAATCGTACCAAAATGTTATCGAAAATGTTTCAGTGGTGCGAGTGGTTCTATAAAACGAAATAAGTTTTTAAAGGTATATACAAACTCCAATACTTTTATCAAATTCTTTTACACCTACTTAGCAAGGTCTTTAAACTTCGTTTGTTTGAAAAACCGTTGAGCACCAGCTCACCTTGATATTCCCAAATAATGCCTGCTCTGAAGATGAATGATCCTAGAAACGGTTTGCGGTTTCCACTACGATTCAAGGTTGATGAAGCCTCGATTTACATCTTTCCTACCTGTTTCTACTAATCTAATATGAACTCAAATAAAAAGCTTCACGTCTTGTACATCCAACCTATATTATCAAACATAATTATTACGGTGAGTAACAATAGAGAAAAACACCAAGATCTACCCCTACTTTGATTAAATATGCATGTCACTGTAGCGATCCGTAGTATTTCCTAAGTCGATTCTCATTGGTTGATAATTATTGCAAATATTATAGTGTACATTTCGATATTCGAAGGTATTTGTTTTTATAGCTCAGTAACCACTTGCAGGTTTTTGAACGCATTCCGTGACGTCAGAATTTACGTTATAAGAGGCGCATGAAATGTAGGGGCGATTGATCTGGTCGACAAGGTTACATGACTTTGTTTTCAGCATTTCAAAATATAAGGTCGAAAAACTTCACTTGAGGATTTTATTAAAGGTAAATGTTTTAAAAGTTTATACTGTAGTTGCTATTTAGGGTAATCTGATTACATCTTGTAATTCCAACCCTGTTTTGAATATGATGTTGGTACTTATTGTAAACCGTTATTAATGTAAGCATAGAAGGAAATATTTTTGTGTTTACCTGTTGCTTTTGTCTTTGAATTGTTGTATACTATGCTACTTTGCCGGTTGTTTTACTTATGATGTTTAATATGTAATTTTTATGTAAATTTACAATTTTATTGCACATGTTTTATGTGTAAAGGAGTGTTGTTTTGGTTTAACAACCGATAACCAACATTTATTTCTTTGAATTAATGTTTATTTAGTATCTAGTACAGAGTTGGTACTCCAATTGCATCGCACTTATTGTAGATCAATTGTAAATGTGTAATTACTGTGATTTTACGACAATTAATAAAAAGTACCGACGTCATTCGTTAGATATTAAACCAAATTATTAGGCAAGTTTGAATATGAACAGCATCATATTTCTATGTTGTATTTGTTTGATATTTGTGACTCACTTTGACATTTTTATTATGTGTAATTGTTTTGTTTCAGCATATTAACCACATTTACAACTGAATTGTTCATATCTTGGTATAAACTTATTTATATGTTTGTTTGTGTTTATCCTATAATCTAGCAGATGTTCCTATATAACCAACTTGTGTTGTGATGCAAATAAATTGAACCTGTGGTATGACCGAATATCTCGTGCCTTCGCGTCTGCATTTATGACTATGTTAGAGATAGTCTATTCAATAATAAGCGGCTTTTTAACTATGCAGAATCATACTATAAGTTCATTTCAAAGATTCATGTAGTCTTGTCAATGTACTTGTAGTGGTACTCTCTTTCAAATAAAAGGAAGTCGGCTCCTTTGTGAAATATTTTGTAACACGGGCTGGCAACTGTTAATGTGTGTATGTAGGTGCGTGTGATTGAGCCTTGTTGAATATTACTAACATTTTATGTCCGTGCGGGGAGGGACATTGGTAGTCTAGGCAGAGTTTGCGTTCCTGGTGTCCCCCCTTTTTCAACTTTAGCTGGGTAGTATTGGTTATCCGATCCCAGTACCTTACAGAAAAGACTAGCTGGACTACACGTTTCTTAAGTCGTCTCTGGGTAACGGTCGACATCCCGTTAATTTAAGTGTTGGTAGTCTAGGTACGTGTACGTTACCTGTCCTTGCCTAGATGTGCCAAATGCAGTTGGAAGCCTGAAGGCAGTTTGGGGGTTTCTCTGCCGTGCTCTTACCCCAATCGCGCATATTGAGTACGGCACAGTTTGTGCTTTCATGCGAATGACCTATTTAGTCGTTATAGTTTTGATTAAAAGTAAAGCTAGGTAATTTCTGTAGTTTAATTTCAAACCTTCCCGCCTTAACGTATCTTTCCAGTGTGAATTTGGGTCACATGATACAAACACAACGTAAGTATCGTCGAGCTACTGCCACTAGATGATAGATCATAGAGCCTGATGAGCCGTTTAGAGAGGACCTTTGGGCCAGCTTTCAGGTTGGTTACACTACACAGCTAAAAAAAGAACAACTTGAATTTATTGATGATAGACACACAACCAATTTAGTTTTTACGTACTATTTTGCCTCTACGCAATGAGCTTTTATGTCTGGAAACTTGATGGGATACGCTTTAAATTTACAGAAGCATGCATCAATATTGGGCACATTCAGCGGTAGTAACAGTTGTGCAACTGTTTGCGGTCTTTTCTCTGACCGCAAGCGCTACCTTCTAACATGTTGAGCAGCGGCCGCCATTTTGTAGCATTCCATATCTACGCTTACTTGTGGTAGCTGAAGGAAATAATATCAGCTGATCAATTTTTTCGGTGACATATGAGTGGAATAATAAATTTCATAATGTTGAAGCAACTAATGAAACCCCTACAAGATTACAAAGTACTACATTAAAATTTGGACTTTTGTCATCAGCAAAAAGTAAATACGTATCTATTTTCATATTGGTTTAATGAAATCAATTATATATATATATATATATATATATATATATATATATATATATATATATCATCATCATCATTTTGTTTTCGACCTTACTTAAGGTCGGTTTGACGCAGCTCTAACTTCTTTTCTATTCTGTGCTAATCTAAAAAGCTCTACATACCCTTCACGACCTAAATTTCTTATAATTTGACTAATATAGTTTGGTCTAGGTCTTCCTATATCCTTCTATGTTTTTCCTATCTACCTGGCTCTACATAGATATTAGCAACCTGATGTTTGTTAAAGAACTTTAACATGGTTTAAATGATTACCATTTATAAGAAAATGAAATATAACCTGGTTATCCGCTTCAAAAAGGAAAAGTGTTAAATTATATGTTATGGTAAGGCTTAAGCAACGAAACGCTACCAACATGCCAGACCGCTAACTAATTGTGAGTTATGTCATGGTGACATTTAGTTACCTGATTTTTTTTTTTTTTGTTTTGTTTTCGAACTTACTTAAAGTCGGTTTGATGCAGCTCTAAATTTTTGTCTATTCTGAGCTAGTCTAAAAAGGTCTGCATACCCTTCACAACCTAGATCTCTAATAATTTGACTAATATAGCTTTGTCTAGGCCTTCCTACTCTATTTTTATTTGGTAGTCTATAATCTAAGACTTTACTAAATAGTCCCTCATGTCTTAACTGGTGCCCTATCATTCTATCTCTCCTGACCTTCAATTGTTTCCACAAACAGGGTTCCTCACCTATCCTTCTATAAACTTCCTCGTTTGTTACTCTATCTGTCCAACTAATCTTTAACATTCTCCTATAACACCAAGTTTCAAAAGCTTCTATATATATATATATATATATATATATATATATATATATATATATATATATATATACATTGCTAGTTGTAAACTGTAAAACTTCAAAATGTAAATACTGAAAAGAGTGGTGTGTTCAGCGTAACGATGCTACAGATAAGTAGCGGTAGCAAAAGCTGCTACGGAACTTTTCCTACCGCTGCACGCAACCGTTAATGGTTCTTGTCAAGAATAAGCTCTACATACGTATAAATGTTAACGATCAATTACAATTCTTAGACACAATAAACAGCATGTGATGGTTATAATTCAATTCAATTACAGGTTTTTGTCTTGCTGCACCAGGACTCCTTGCAGATAAAATTCTAATTTGTTATGGTTGATCAAAAGTTTCCAAAATACTGGTCACTTTCTCATGAGATTCGTATATAATATCTGCATTTATTGACAGAGAACCTGTTTAATCCAGGACAGCTTGATTTATGACTACTGTCCCGTTACTTAACATACCGATTTTTCAAACATCGTCTAGCATCGCGATTAAATTTTAAAAGGTTGCGCGCTGGTGTCTAATGATCTGATCCGGACTGCTCCCTCCTTCTAATATCCGAGAGTTTAATATGTTTTTCTCTCTGAGTCATCTTATGCTATTTTTCGTTCTCGCGGAGCAGTGAATCTAAAGCAGTCTTAAGGTCGAGGTTAATGTCGTTTTCTTCGTGTGACCGGTCATTTGCTTCCACACTTTTGATAGTGAAGTTTGTTTACTTTCTCGGAACACATTTTTTATAGCTGTAAATTTATGAGTATATGAATACGAGGGGAATCTACCATGGTGGCGATTTCTTTGAATCTACGTGAGCTCTTAATTCCTCGCACGGTTTACTTGTGACGCATTAATTTTTATTGGTTTTATGAATTTTGCGGTTGTAGGGTGTGTCGGTTGAATTCCATTATTCAACGTTTTGTTTCTGAACTCGTGTAAATGTATACAAGTAAACTTTCCTATGCCTACTGGTTTACCGAAATCAATTCGAATCAATACGAAGAGTGTAAAATTGTGATCGTTATTAACGTTTGTACATAATATATTGGGCGCTTTTCTGTTTATTTCCGGATCCTAATTTACTATTACATTGAAATAGCCACTTTGTAATGTAACGCTTTTGGTCGTGGCAACAAACCTGTATTTTAACTTGACAATACCTGGATGTGATCGAATCGTGTAGTGGTTGTGGCTAGTGACATCTACGTTGTGTGACCAAAATATAACCCAAATATACACACTGAGATAGCGTTAAAGCGGGAAGGTTTGAAATAAAACTACAGTAGTTGTCGACTCTATTTATTATACGATAACCTCTAAATTAGGTTACCAGTAATTATAAATGAATTACAAGAGCAAACAGTGCCGGACTCCGTGGGTTAATGCTGAGAAAAAAGTATCAGCAGATACAACCTCAACAACTCTGTGCTTCTAACTGCATAAATACACCTCTCCAAGGATGAAGTGGCGAACAAGCACCCTGTGCTCTTTTAATATTACGAGATGTAAATTGTTATTCAGACATTCTACATCTGAAACTGAAGAAATGTTGGTGTAGTCTGGCTAATCTTTTTTAGAAGGTACCGAAGATGGCTGTGCCATTACTACTCGGCTGAAGTTGAAAAGGTCAAACACCGGGAAGATATGGACCTTGACTACCAATGTTCAATTCCGCACGGACAAAAAATATTAGTAAATTCAACAAAGGCTCAAATATACGCTTACTATACAAACCATTAACAGTTTCCAGCCCATTTTGCAATATAGTTCACAATGGCTAACCTACATTCTATCGTTTGCATAAACATTACTACTAGTTCATTGACAAAACAAATATTTATGAACAAACATGAAGTTAAACATGAACGTATGCTATGATAGCACCAAACAAAGGGTACACATTGAACCGACCATCTCCTACATAGTCATAATACAAACGCGTAATTTAACGGCGTCATAGCAGAGGTTCCCTATAATCACATTGTAAGTAGAATAAATAAATCTCAATACTAGTTACCGATAAAATTATAGGTTAGAATACGTCAGATCACATCAAACTAACTTAAGGTTAGGTTTTAAAATTAAGACATGAACTATACAGTTATAAGAGCACAACTAAAAATTGAGAATAAAATAATTACATAATCATAACAAATTATTAGAACATGGAAAACAATTATAAAATATGTTGGTAACAAATACATACCAAATCCTGCAGCATAAATACAAGCCCAGATTCTGGCACTAAATTTACATAAATGCATGTTAACAAAATATATTCAAAACAAACGTTAAAGAATTATTATTATGATTGCATTAGCTAATAAACGTGCATTTTAAAATCAAACAAATCAAGTGGATTAAAATTACAAACAAAAAATTTGCATGACAACTTTATCGTTAATTTAATTATTATCTTAAAACATAATAAAAAATATTACTTTTAATAAAACTGCCAAATGAAGTTTTTCGAACTTCTATTTTGAAATACTGGAGCAATGTCTAGTTCAAAACGCAAGATTAAAGCTTGTAGACCAAGATAGATCGTTCTTCTATTCCTCGCGCCCCTATAACGACAAATTCTGACGTCACGGAGTGCGTTTGAAAATCTGGAAGTGGTTACCGTGGTGTTCAAAAATACCTTCGAATATTAAAATGTACGCTATAATATTTGAAATAATTATCAACCAAATGAAAATTGACTTAGGAAATACTACGGATCACTACAATCTTATGAATGTACACTACCAAAGCTTCTAAATTAAACAGACTGCTTTCGTTCTAATAGCTCATTTAACTATCTGAAATTAATAAACTTGTTTCCGTTACCTAATGTTTGCTTAAAGTGACACACTCACATTACAAAATGAATGGATCGGTAGCGCTACAAGAAGATGACATTTGGTGGATGTTGTTTCCGTGTTTAAATGCCATACATTACGTTTCAATTTTCAATTGAAAGGTTTTGATATCAAGGTTAATTGTATATTGTATTGAAAAATTTCAAAAGAAAGCCCAAGTGGAAACACTCCTAAATCTGAATGATGGTGCCTTGCAATTAATACTTACATTTATCTATTATTTGCATTAAAATTTATATAGAACTTAGTGTTTTAGTAATTAAAATACTAGATTGCTTAAATTTAGACAAAACATATCTGTTTTGTATTCATTAAAATTAAAAACATTTGTGAAACAAAACAGACTCTTGAACGCGCCTGCGTTTTTCGTAATGTTACGCGTGTGACTAGTGTTAGTATTTCAAAAGAA
Organism: Platerodrilus igneus; assembly: GCA_036346225.1. Taxonomy (NCBI): domain Eukaryota; kingdom Metazoa; phylum Arthropoda; class Insecta; order Coleoptera; family Lycidae; genus Platerodrilus; species Platerodrilus igneus. Next base: position 13,254,896 of record JARFIW010001380.1, read on the forward strand.
TTGGGATTTCGTCGTTGGCCTTTGTAAGCAACGGTAAAGTTTAGTGCCATGCGTTCCCTACAAACAATGAACCATTGTATATAAGGGCATCGCATTCCAACTCTCCCCGCGGGGCAACAGCGCCACAACATGCACAACTGGTGAGTGATTGTGTAATGACAACTTGTTTTGTGTTTACATGCGTGCTATTGTTTGTAAAGCTTCGTCTAAATAACATATTTCGTAAATACAGTTCACTCAAGTTAGTTAGACGCGCCAGTTCATTAAAATAGCCTTAACCGTGTACAATATCAAGTACAAAAAATCGTTGGTATAATCACGTACAATGAACAGAATGTGTAAAACTGGCAGATTATTCTCTATTTCCTTCCGACTTCGGTCATTTCGCATTTAAAGAAGAATAGAATTTTTTACGAGCCAGCTAAATTTGAAAAAAAGCATATCTATTTTTTTCCATTATAATTTAATATAATTATCTAAATATAATTAGATTTCATCGGAAGCCAGGGTATGTAGAAGAATTGTAATTACAAAACGTTCATACGTGTTTTGTGATTGTAATTGACCAAATATATCTCTAGAAATCGAAGACAAGTTCTCTTTAAAAAGTACTCGCTCTGTTTTGTCAGTTATGCAGCCATTCCATAAAGAGCTTATCTAAAACTTTCAAAAAAATTTTAAGCGTTGTTTTAAAGCTCCATCACCAAAGATATAAATAATTCAGAAAATATATTAATTTAATAAAATGGGTCGATTTGAGAGACATATTTTGATCAAAACCTTTCCAGTGTCTAATTGTATGTAAAACACTGTCGGTAAAAACTCGTACTTGTTCTTTCTATAAGAAAAAGAACATATTCCACAGGATTTACCATACTTCCTGTTGATTTGCGTTTTAAGTTAAAACCTTCTGGTTTAAGCCAAATTAAAAGATAAAAGTCATCATACAGAGTAAGATTGCACTAAAGTCACCATTGAAGTATAAAGAACCATGTATAGAATTCACATAATAATGGATAATTGCTGCATTAACGTCAAGGATGACTTGTAGCACGAATATGTGCACACAATATAGAGCGAGGTTAGGTTAGTGTATAATAGTTTCATGCTGCAAATATTTTCAAAACAGGACTATTTACACACAATAAAGAGAGCAGGTTATGTTATTGATATAATAGTTGCACTAATATTATTCGATGCCACAAGTATTTCAAAACTAGGAATATGTTTATACAATGGACGAGACAAGATTTAATTCTAGTTATAAGGGTTCATTTACTATTACAAATGAACAATATGTTTTAATAATTATAGTTGCTAAAAATTGTATATGTATATCTTGTAAATTTAAAATTACACCATTCTGCATAGTTTAACTTTTTCTAGTTTTTTTTTGGGTATTACCAGCGCACCGTTCAATATGCATATAGTAATTGTATAATTGCTTCCAATTAAGTAAGATGTGAGAAAACCTTATCAGATATTGGGTGAATGTTATTACAAATCTGTAACATTATAGACCGTTTGTTTAGTCTAAATTGTATGGGCTAATGTAGGATAATATCCATACTCAATTTAACATCATTTATTAACTATTTTGAAAAATATAATGATGTGATAATAGGCGATTTTTCGCGACATATGTACAATAGACACAACCTTTAAACTATTGACATTTTGAATTTTTAAGGTTATATTTTTACATTTTAACTATTTAGATGAAAATAATCCCGTATTGCTTTTGTTTTTCGAATCATGTGTATGTGGCGGAAGGATGGTATTTCCGTATACTTTTCTTATGCATGATATTAATGGCAACCTAAAGACTAATGTATGATTTAATAAGGGTAAGTTGATTTCATTTTTCGGATTGTTTACTTTTTTTGAAACAAATATTTGTTATTGTTTCCACATTTATTGTTTATTGAAAACGTTTCTTATGTCTTTATATGATTGTCTAGCTTACAGTATCATACTGATTAAAAATTTTTATTGTCTAATACACAAGGAGGTGAACAATAAAGATGAATAAATTTTGTGGTATTCATAAGGGAATTTATTAAATATTTTCTGGTATATTTTTATAGCATGTACAATGTACGTACTCAGATGATAAAAATGTGTACATCATGGTTTTTACTATGACACTTCTGTTCATCTATGAGGAATTATATAATAAAAGAAATATATGGGCTTGTTACGTTATTGCAATTAAGATATGTGATTTGGTAATGAGTTTGTAACTTTTTGGACTTGTTCATATATAATTTGATTGAATAGTGCCTAATCATTGTAGTTCAGCATAATGCATAGTATTCTTTGGAAATAAAAAGTACTACTAACCTTTCATTGTGCAAAATCTTCCAGATAACCATAAAAAACTTGGATACCCTTAGTAGTGTTGTCAATAAATGTCAAAGACTGGAGAAAGCTTTCATCTTCTTAACACTATTCTTTCAGTTTAGGTTTTTGTGACATAATCAACGCATTTACAAATAGATGAAGATAAACTGTCTGGGAACTAGTACAGTTATCGAACACTGACAGAATGAAGGTTGTCATCTTTCTTCTTTATTGGCGACTTTGTCTGTAAATGCTTTTTAAAGATATGTCAGTTCTAACTAATTGGCGAATGTTTTATGTAGGTAGTTGATACAACATCGGTTTTAACCAAAGAATTTGAAATTTGTAACATTGCTGAAAACTCGATATATTATTTGTTTAATTCATTTTTAGTCAATGAGTTACGAAAAAAATACATTGATAAAGTTATAGAATTTAAAAGTAGGTACATAATTCTTTTGCAAAGTTTTATTCAAAATTACTTATAGTTTTAAGTTCGTTACAATGGAATTGTTTCAACTATTTCGAAATGCAAGCAGTAACTTTCACCCAAGCAACAATAAGCACTTTGTCAAAAGTCTATTCTTGGTTTCATTGGAGAAAGAATGATGCTTTTGGACGAGTAGGACATGTGCCTACTCATCCAGAAGCATCATTTTTTATTCACTACTTTGCTGCAAGACACCTGTTGACTGGCAGTTGTATTATTAATTATAGCTTTGGCCCAGAAAGTGTCTATTTATATCTCTTAGACTACGTTACGGAGTGATAGTACATTGAAGTAAATAATAAATATAAATTTAACTTAAACTTGCAAAATTTGTTTTAAACTAAAGTATTCTATTTCAGTATCTTGAAAATATTTAGTGATAGAATAGAGATATTTGTTTGACACACACTTTTTAATTAGTAATTTAAATTCTTAATATGGCAACATATTAATATTGCTGAATAGCTTATTGTATAAGCGCACATCTATCATATTCAGTCAAGAACTGTTTTTGCAATGATGAGGGACAAAAAACAAGCAGAAATGATGAAGTGTTTGTAAATCTTGGTGTACCTGGAATTGGCGGCTCCGTGGCGTAGTGGTATGTGTGTGACTACTACGCCCAAGGTCCCGGGTTCGAATCCCGACACGGTCCGCTTGAAAAATGTTAGGCGAGCATTTTTCACAAAATACACCCTCGTTCGGATGAGAGGTAAAATGGAGGTCCCTGTGTGAGTGTTGTTACGACGTTAAAATCCCTACCTTGCTTGGAACAACAAGGGTCGGCAAAATTCCAAATTTTCCAGGTAAAAAAAAACTCGCTTCCTGGCCAATGTAGTACCTTCGGGTGGAGCATTGGAAAATCAAATGTAATGTACCTGGAATTGTTTTTGTATATGCATACTTGGTATAAAATTGGTTCATGCATCATAGGGATTTCCATGTTAAATTCTTAACATTCAAATATTGGTTACCCAAATTATTTTAGAGAAAGGTGTAAATATGTTTCTTGTAGAGAAAAAAATACTGTCTACAAGCATATCATTACATATCTTGTTCTTTTTCATACAAGGATTAAAATTAAGGAAACTAAAACTACTGTTTTAGCAAAAATACGCTGTGTCTTGGAACTATTGAAACAAAACAAAATTGTTAGTTAGGTGTCAGTTAATGCGTTAATCTCAACTTTTGACGGGTTTAAAGAAATGCTGAGTTAATAGAGAGATATTACAAAATCTAATAAATTCAAATCACTAATAAAGCAACATAAATACTGTAAATAGTGGCAAATAGTGCCACCACTAAATGGAGAGATACTATATTAAGCTTTAAGAAACACCAACAGGTTATACTTAATCGGAAAAATAGGTTAGTTACTCACATACATTTCAACATGGAAGATAATTTAGAAAGTGCTATCTTAGGAAACGCCAATGATGAAGAGATAGAATATGAAATTGTGTAATATCTGTTAGTAGATCGAGACTACATCCCTCCAATCAAAACAAATACATTTAAGTAAGGATGGTGTTTCCACCCGAACGGAAGTGGAATATCAAGAGCACGTCTGATGGTATAAGGCAGTGTTATTTTCTTAACGTTAACCATCGCTAAATAAAGACAACCACTATTCTTATTTTTCTTATTAAAATAAACACTATACAAAATTCATTCTACACCTGCTCAATTGAACGATAAGGTTGGCCTTTATACTGATCGGGCATTATTTGAAGTCTCAATATTGTCTAATATTAAGTATTCGTCAAATGATAAGATTGTAATAGTGAAATGGTACTGTTATGGTAATTGAGCACATGAGTAAGTGATGTTTGCTGTTGAATGTCCTAATTGACAAATTCCAAGCCACACTACTGTTGCAAGAATGATTCACAAATTTGAAGTTAATGGTACTTTAAATAATAAATATAAATGTAATGAAAACTCTCGATAGAATGTAAGACATCGAGACTGCAAATACTGTTGACATATTACTTTCAGTAACTGAAAATCCTAATGTAAATGTACGCCAACTAGCAGAAAATATTGGGATATACTACACTGCAGTACAAAAAAATTTTGAAAAAGCACAAGTACTGTTCATTCAAACATCAATGCCATCCAGAATTGCGTCCAAATGATATGAAGAGAAGGGCTGCGAATGTGGTTCTTTCTAGTTAAATCTAGTTAAATCAAAATGAACAACACTTATTATTCATTTATTGATAATAATTAACACAAGGATATTTAGCATGTCACATGGTTTCTTCGGTTCATTACAATACTATTATTCTATTTCTTCTTTCAGTTCTGCATTTCACTCATTATATGGCCATTGTCATGTTCAATTGTACCCTACTAAATATTTTCATTCGATCTTTGAATCTGTTTAAATATTACCACGCTTCCGCTTTGACTTCTGTGTAACTACTTGTTGTAGGAGATGTCCCTGATAATGCTTTATAATTTAATAAATCGCTTTGTTTCTATAAAACTCCTAATATAATTGAAACAAATATTTGTTTAACACTCTGTAGGATATTATTAGTGTATTTGGTGTAGGTCAAAGTACCTCAATCTATCTTTATTGTTTGATATAACACTGCAAATGTTTTCGCTTATCTGCAATCTTTGCTTTCTGAAAGTTTATGTTCACTTTATTTATAAGTAATAATGCAAGTTTGAATAGCATAGATTTTCTACATGTGTGATTAACAAGGGCAATTGTATTCAGTTTGCTGGTTTCCTTTATCTACTTATGCATTAAAAAGACTCTAGAAGTGTTTCTTTGACATGTGGTACTTTAATATTTCAATCGATTATCATAGCGTTTCTAAAAACTGGGTTCACTTTGATCCTGCCTTTCGTCCTAGCATGTACTTTATGCGTGGTTGATTCTGTAACTCCAAGAGCGATGCACGTTTGCTACAAGAGACTTACATCTTCTGTGCATCGCTTTTTTTACGTAGATCCAAATGCTCCTTTACATCGGCCCACTGTTGCAAGTATGGTTGCAGCCTTAATGGTCTGAACTACCATTAAGATAATCCCTCCGTGAACGAGATCATGCTGTTTTGCGGATTCACCGATGTAGATGCTAGATAAAGTGAGATATGATACTTGGAGGTATGTTGCGAACCTGAAGTTTGGCTCTTTATGTCATTGGAACGCGGAAGCCATTCCACCCATTCTAGTAATCTAGAACTTCTTCAAGGTGCAGGTTCATTCGGAATGAGTAACATTTCTATTGAATCTAAAAATGCAAATATGCTAACTGTTGACCCATCGAAATGTGAGGACATTATTTGGCTTGCAAAATTGAAAACTTCCACTATGCTCATAAACATGGCTGTTGTGCTTTTGCTGCTTTGGGCTTTTAAAGAATTATTTTGCCTTATAATTTCGTTGTATATTTTAATTGTAGTTTGATTATTTGTAATTTTTTGATCTATTAAGCAAAATTCTTACCAACATTCTTTTGGTCTGGTGTTAATTCATTTTTTCTAGTTTTTCGTTTGCGAAATCTTGTAATTCCTTAAGTTTATGCTCTAAATTACTTACTTTTGACGATTTCCTAAAAAAATAAGATATACTTTGCAAGTTATTCTTATAATTCGCCTCCAATAATTCATAAAATTCTTCTAGTTGTATCAACAATTCTTGAAATTTTGTCCCTATAAACGACATCATACTCATTATTTAAATCTGTGTCAGACAAAATATTTTCTGTGTGTCTAGTTAACTACTTACAGTTAAACATGACATACATAACTTTGTTGAATTTCTCTCTATACTTTTTTATTTAATTCCAGTTCACAAATGCCTGGTTTTAAGCAATGTGTTGTACAAAAATTTCTAACGCTATCTTGGCATATCCTGGTAGAATTGTCATGTAATGTAGTTCTTCCTAGTTATTAGACCGCCATCTAACTTTTGACAAAACCCACTTAAATTAAAATGAACAACATTTATTATTCATTTATCGACAATCATGAACACAAGTACGTTTAACATCTCACATGTTTTGTTTGATTCATTACAACACTATTATTCTATTGTTCTTTTCAATTCTACATTTCACTCATTATTAAGTAGGTAAATGTCATAATTATAGAACACTGACAAAAATAACTATTATTCAAGTAGTTTTGTGCATGTGTGCACGTGTGCATGTGGGAGCATGCGCACATTCACATGCGTGCACGCATGCATGTGAGCACATGAGAGCTTGTGTGCATGTGTGCGTGTGTGTGTGTGTATGTAGATGAAAATGGACAGGTTAAATTTTTCATAAATGCTTTATTTTGGTGTCTGTGTATTTTTCTATGTTCGACAATTTTTTGAGGAATATTTTCTTCCATACGGACACTGTAACTTTTTCTTTTTATTTATTCTTCTAATTCTTTTTGTATCGTATTCCTGGGTGTGTGGAGATGAGGATGGGCAAGCTGAATTTTTGAAAATGTCTTCGGCAGGCAAAATATTGTTCTGCTATTATGTTTGAGAATGTTGTGTTCTGAGCTGTTCAGTATTTTGGCCGTCAAAGGGGCATTTTCTAAAATTCAGCCAGCCATTCTCATCCACACACATCCAGAAATACGATACAAAAAGATTAGAACAAAAAACAAAACACAAAAAAGTTGTTGGCAAGTTGATTTATGCAGCTAGTGTGTAGTATTATCAAAACTTGCTTACACAAGTATACAGTATAATTAAGCTCATACCTAAAATTAGTAAAAAGTATTTCTTGAGAGGTATTGCTCGAACATCAGTCATGTGTTGTTGACTAATTTTGTTTTATTGCAGAATAATGGGTAGTAATCGAGAACAACAGGATGGCAGCAGTTTCTTCCCTAATACTGGCATTAGTGTAACTACAAATTATTCATACGTTAGAACACCAAAACGTCATCGATCAGCAACAAATGGCTTGCTTGAAGCTAAACATTCTGATCTACTCTGTCCTGTTTGTTTTACTTTGATTGAAGAAGCACATATTACTAAGTGTGGCCATACCTTTTGTTATAATTGCATCACAAAATCAATTGAAACTTTAAAGAAATGTCCAAAATGTAGTACAAATATTACAAATCAAGAAGTATTTCCTAACTATTTATTAAATGATTTAGTGAAAAAACATAAACTAAGGGTTGATGGTCTTGAAGCTTTAGAAATGTTACATGAGGGTTCAGGAGAGTTTCAAGCTTCTACAGATTTCCGTGATTTTTTTGTTTCTGAGACGCAAAATTTATCGTTACCTGATGTGAATGTAATGTTAGAAGTTTTAATGCAGAGAAAGCAATTGTTAGAAGCAGAATCAAACGCGGCACAAAATAAATTACTCCTGGAGTTTTTGAAAACGTTATTGCAACAAAAAGAAGAACAAAAGAATCGGATAGCTAAGGAAGTAGAAATTATTAATCACGATATTAATGTTGTAGAATGGGTATTGAAAGAAGTACGTTTTAAATGTCCAACATTAGAGGATGTTGAACGAGCAGTTGCTTCGGCGAATGAAGGTAATGCAGAAGCCGTGAGTGCTGTAAGAAAGGAAATGTTAGATATTATTGATAATATTGGTTCAACATCTACGTCCCGAAAAGATGAACCTAGCAGTTCAGATACGTCCAGTAAACACTTAAATTTATCATCTTTAGCTACAAGGCGTCGTCGTATGCATGCACATTTTGATGATTTTGTTCAATGTTACTTTTCTTCGCGTTCAAAAGATTTATATTTAGGAAAGGATGGCGAAAAAGGTACTATAAATACTACGGCAGCTGATACCACTTCCGGTTTAGATGAATTTAGAGAAAGTTTAGTAAAATTTTCACGTTATAATAATTTAAGACTTTTAGCGACTTTAAATTATTCCAGTGATTTATTTAATAACTCTACAATAGTGTCTAGCATAGAATTTGATAAGGATAATGAATTTTTTGCTATTGCTGGAGTTACAAAACGTATTAAGGTGTTTGATTATGGTGCTGTGATGCGTGCAAATGTTGACCTACACTATCCCTGTATAGAAATGGTTTCAAATTCAAAAATTTCATGTGTTAGTTGGAATAGTTATCACAAAGGTGAGTATTGTTTATTGATATTATTAACGAATTTGCTTGTATACGAGATATTTTAAAGTTCTTAGAATCATAATACAAGTGATTAATGTATGACAACAATGTTTCTTACTATGTAAATTCAAATTTTCCTAGAGTGCTTCACTGATAAGCGTACAACTACTACTACCACTACCTGTATTATCATGAACTATTTACCAGATTCTTCTATGCTATACAGTTTTTATACAAACTTACAATTATTCCATTTAGAAACAGGTACACTTTATGTTCCTTATTGCTTGTATTGTAGATACGTACTGTGGAGTAACACATTTTTGACTATATAACAAAATTTCTTTTCAAAACAACAAGGAGGTGTTAAGGCAATAGAAAAAATGAGAAAATTCGCCAAGTATATTTATTTGCAAATTTAGATGGATCTTCTAATTCTTAATAAGTCCTTGGTCCCGTATGGAAAACAACATGCGATCTATTATTTCCTAGTCTGGTTAAATTGTAAGGATTAAGTTCAATGTCTTGTATCCACTATCATATAGAAAACAATTCAGGTGTTTTGAAACCTGGTTTGTAAAGTTGTAAATAGCAGTATAATCTTTCAGAAGTTTGTGTAGACACGTTATTGTACACAATATATCTCAAGATTTTCAACTTGTTTCATACACACGCCGCGTGGCCACTAAACATTTGTTCTGATAAGATTCTCCTCATTGAATTGTCTTTGTAAATCGTATTCTCAATCTGCTCACTTTCACATCATCTTCGAGTCAAGCAGGGTGGGGAGTCGTTGATGTGCAAATTCTGTCGAGCCAATAAATTCCATAGAGCCAACAAAATTCTTATGAGCATGCAAATTTCTATGAGCCAAAATATTCTTTAGAGTCAACAAAATACTTTCGAGCCAACAAATACTCTAGTCAAAATGTATCCTCGAGCCTACTAGCATCGTTGATGTCCAAACACTCGTGAGCTTACAATCACCCTCGAGCTCACCCATCACGTATTATGAAATCAGTCTTTCGGAAAAAAAATGCTTTTATTGCATTTCTAACATCCAGTTGGGGAAGGTTTTAATTGTTCTGATAACTGTACTTTGTAAGCCTTTAGACCAAGATCTTCATATAAAATATGGTGCAAACTAGTTTGTGGTATGTCCAATTCCTGTGATCATATTGGAATAGATAAACCAGGGTTTTTGTCATACTTGCTTCTTTTCGATCTTGCTAAGCAAACAAGAGTTCACTCGTCACATCATTAACTTGTTCGAGGCATTTGAATTTGTTTATTACATTTACAATGGTTGAGCGAACAGATATCTTATTACGTCCAAAAACAGAGCTTACCTTACTAACTGTTTCCGTGAAATTTGCACCGTGTTTATAGTGAATTTTCACTGTTTAATTGCATGCCAACTTAACACCTGAGAAATGGCACTTAATGGAAAATCCATTACTTTCAGGAAATTTGGCATCAAAAATTTATGTAATGTAATCTATTGGTGCAAACCAGTGGCGTAGGTATTATTAACACTGCTAATTTATTTTTCATACACAACCATTAACTTGTCACTATTCTCTTTTATCACTTCTAAACTATATGTCTTGCGACAGTCGAATTACACTTGAGTTTGTTCCTGCTAATGGTGTGGAAAGAAATTAAAAAAATTGAAGCAGAAGAAGAATCTGATATAGAGGCGTACCATCTCAGATAGTACCATCCTGTAATTAAAACTTGCATAACTAAATTTAAATTTGCAAAGCAAGATGATTTTTATCACGAACATAATGTATGCCTATAATATATTGAAGATACTAGTAGAAAAGCAAGTACAGTCGAAATCACGAAAGAATGAATGCACGTCATTAATTTCTGATTCAATTCAAGATATACTTTCGCATATACAATGGGCGTATTTAACATGTAAGATAAAGAAAGAATACAGGTAGCACGTGTTTCGAGCAAAGTAGCTTAGTAACGACTTACGCTGTGAAGTTTATGATACGTAAAGAATGGGAACAGTAAACTGTAGCATGTCCTAACTATATTACACTTACGTGTTCCCAATGGGAATATTTCTTGAAATCTTTATTAAACAGTGAATTGATTAATCTTGATGCATACGAATATGATTGATGACGTGCATTCATTCTTTCCTGATTTTGACTATAGCATTATCAGTCTTTCAATCTACAAGCACCATGCTGTGAACAGTGAAAAAAGAAATGCATTTCTAGCAAATCCCTCCTAAGAGGTACTACAAAATAACACAAATAAGGATGACTTCTAATTGATAGAACTTTGATAGCCACAGATGGTGGAGATAGTGAACGTGTAAATGAGTAGAGTTTATATAAGCGGAACCTTCGAGTACTTGTCAGTAATACTTCAAATTTAAGCGGTAGTAGCAGGACGAGGAACTGTCAACCTTATGCGGAACTCAAACGTTTATTTTCTTATAGCATCATAGCTACGATCACACCAGCCTGACTACAACTGTTGCAGTATACCACAACACAAAGTACTTGAAGGTTAATCGCAGTAAATCCCATAGATTATACTATATACACGACACAGGGGGATTGACCAGATTGAACCAAGAGCAGATCAGCCAGTTTGAGATTGGCTAGATGATCGAAATTTTCAGAATAAATATTAGTAATAGGTAAATTTTCACAAATTTTTGGAAAATATGACAACTTTGAAATTGATAATAGGTGAGGTCGCACCTATGGGTTTGGGTTAAACGGTTATAGTGCCATGCATAGCCGTGGAGCGCAGGGAGCCTAACCCACTAAGGGTTAGAGAATGCGGAGTAGCATGAAAACCCAAACGTTTCACACTATTTTGAGAAATAAAAGAAGTCATGCTACCCTAGTCAAGTTAACAATGTATAGATAGAACCAGAACGATCAGATATTTCCATTTGAACGGTGGAGCGTAACACAACTGAAGGTTTAGCGAGAGAATTAAATAAGAACATTTGACGTTGATGGGCCACTACTGCTAGACGAAGTAAACGTTTCCTCAGAAGCAATAGGAGCGGATGCCTTATAGCGGTCCTGGAGCGGAACTAGTAGTAGGTGAAACCATAGAGGCATTACATTTGGTTTTTCAATGCTCCACCTGAAGGTACTCAATTGTCCAGGAAGCATGTTTTTTTTACCTGGAAATTTTGAATTTTGCCAAACCCTTGCTGTTCTAGGCAAGGTAGAGATTTTTTAATGTGCGTGACAAAACTCACATGTAGGATCTCCATTTTACATCTCATCCGAAAAAGGGCGTATTTTTGTGAAAAATGCTCACCTAACATTTTTGAAGCAGGGACCTTGATCGTAGAGGCGCTATATTTGATTTTCCAATGCTCCACCTGAAGTTACTACATTGGCCAGAAAGCGAGTTTTTTTTACCTGAAAATTTTGAATTTTCCTAACCGTTGCTGTTCCAAACAAGGTAAGAATATTTAATGTGGATGACACATTCACACACAGGACCACCATTTTACCTCTCATCCGAAGGAGGGCATATTTTTGTGAAAAATGCTCGCGTAACATTCTTCAAGGGAATCGTGTCGGGATTCGAACTCAGGACCTTGGGAATCATGCGCATACCAACTATGCCACAGAGCCACCTAAACTGTGGCAACCAGATATTGGGACATATCATGAATTTTGATGTCTAATATGGAGTAACACTGCCTTTATATTTTTGAATTCGGTTGGGCATGACTTAACCAAGGATCCACACTATTCAGGAGTAAATCAATTCCAAATGTGCTGTATTTTAGCTCTAAGTTCATGTAATGTCTGTTGTGGATTGTTCCTCGATGTTTGTTTCATTTTAACCCATAAATGCCCTCTGTACCTATGTGATAGAATTAGTTTAGTGACATGCTATTGTCATCTAGTGCAAGCTTTAGTTATTTAGTCTTCATTACAAAGAGAAAGTTTTCTTCGGACAAGCACACTTATCGTTCAAAAACGGTATGTATCTGTTAGTTTTGTTTTGTTATTCCAGAGGTGAGCACATATTAAAATATTATTTCTTGCACTGACTTTTATTATTGGCGGTAAGTTTTGTTTACTAGGTTATTTTTATAAAAAATTTAGGTATATTGGTATAGAATGAGCTTGCTAATATACATATCTACATAATTTTGTCAAAATGAGATATTTGTTGAGTTTTATTCCGCTGAAAAGTACGAGGTACTTAATTGAGTACACTGGGCATTTGAAATGAAACTTATATTTGTTATTTTATTATAGATATGGATTTTCATAATGCTGTTGGTGTGGGAAAGTTTTATGGAAAGAAATATGTAGGCTTACCTTCGGCTTTTGAGGATATTGAACCTTTTAATTCACAATCTGAAGTTGATATAATTTTAATTACACCAGATGGTGACATAACCGACGAGAAAAATATTCAAGATGACGATCTTGTACCGCGACATTTTGTATTACCAAATGACGTTGTGGTAGAAGTAGAAGTACATCATACCTGTTAGGCAGATGATGGTGATATATCTTTGTTGACAAGATTACAAAATTTAGATACGGATAAACTGAAAAACATGAACCAAAGCCTTTATCTACCTTAGTATGCATAGCACAAATGGATGTAATGAACAACTGGAAATCTAAATGACTTAGAAACTTTAAATAAAATTACGGTATTTGAAAAGCTGGTTAACGTCAATCTTTTTGAAAAAATATAGTCACACAGACTAATATGTAATTATCGCAACAAAATAACCATAGCTTTTTCTTCTCAGAAGCGAACACAAAAGTTTTTGTTGGTGTGATGTTACTAGGTTATCACCAATTACCAGATGAAAAGTCATACTGAGGTCTCGACGAAGACTTAAAAGTACAATTTGTGTCAGATGCCATTTCGAGAAATTGATTCTTAGATATACAAAGTTACATCCACCTTGCAGACAATACAATGCTCGATGTACTTGATAAAATGGCGAAGCTTAGACCACTTGCAGACCCTTTAAACAAACATTTTCAACAATGGGACCCTGCCATAAAGACCCGTGTGTCGATGAGTCTATGGTGAAATTTTTTGGAGGACATACAGCTGAGCATTACTATGGAGTGCTTCCAACTGTTTTTTTTTATAACTTTTTTTACGAGCTACAATGTGTTAGTAGTATTAAAAGAAAAAATTATTTGAGCTACTAGAACTATAAGAGATAACAGGATACAGCAGTGTTTGCTCGCAGACAAAAAGTTAGTTGCAAAATAAAGAAAGATGTTACTCCGAACACCAATACGAACAAACGCGTGGTTTTATATTCGTATTATGGAAAGACAATAATGTTGTAATGATGTGGATAAATTTGGACTCTATAGAATCCACTGGAAGGGTAAAATACTGGTCAATAACAGCTAAGACATATCCCACCCTGCTTTAGTTAATAGTTATAACTAGTCAATAGATAGAATAGATCTACATGATCAACAGTTGAACTGTCATTGAATTAGTGTACAATGTAAATGTGGTGGTGGGTTCTATTCACCGATTCTATAAATACGGCAGTTGTTGATGCGTGGAGATTATACCAACTGGTTAATGTACACGAACAGATTCTTTTGTTTGAATTTCGAAGAAATCTGGTCAGACATTACTTACAATGTTACAAACCAGCAGGCCTAACTTTGCCAAGTGTTAGAAGCCATGAAGGACGGCATTTTCTGTAAAAACGTACTAATCCACTGAGATGTGTTAAATGTCATCAATGAATTTGATGGTGCTGTGAAAAATGTAATGTTACTCCCTGTATTGAAAGGTATTGCTTTAAAATGTTTCATTCACAATAACAATTCTTTTTTATTGTGTAGTTTTAACAATAATTTCATTCATTAATTTAGAGAAGTTACACTAGTGTGTTACTAATTTGGCATTTGTCAGATGTAGTTGCATTTCAAAGTTTGTATAAAAAACCAATTTTAGTATAGAACTACAAAAAAATGCATTTTTTTTTGTTAAAAAATACCATATGCGTTAATGAGTCAAGCCACATTGTTTCAATGACATTAAGGACATGACTGTTAAAAGACCAAGAAAGAACATTGACATTGCGGTCGCCAAAACACTTTTTCGTGGTTTTGGCTCTATGACAGGGTACCCCATCCTGCCGAAAAATATAATTTTCTAACATTTAACTTTGCGCTACTTAGTAACAGAATGTTTTGCAATATTTCTCGATATTTCACGGCATCCATAATACCATCAATAAATTCAAAGTATCCTAATTCTGAAGCTGTCATGCAGTCTCACGTCATCACTCCTGTAGTATATTTTACCGTACGTTTTAGATATTTTTTGCACAAGGCTTCATGTTTAGTACGAATCACGCGTTTGCGGCGATGACCAACACATAAATTGCTAAAAATTATTCTGGATCAATCGCCTACCGACCATAATAATTTAGATGTTGACCAAGAGACCTTGGTTTTCTTTTGTTTTTTTCATCAATAATGGCTTTTTCTTTTGTTTAAAAGTGCACTTTTAACTTATTACTTGCAATTCAACGTTATATAACTTGAGTCCAATTTTATTAATTCACTGGCGACAACATTCTCTTGGCAGGTTTAACCTAGTTTTGTGATTCCATTCTGCTATAATTTGCCTTAACGTATTTATTGCCTTTTTGCATGAACTAATAGTATCTTATCACAAGCTATTGTTGAACGACTGGATTTCTACATTTTTTATTTAGGATATTTCCCGTTTCTCCACAATGTTTAATTATATTTCACACTGTAGTTTTGGGAATATTAAGTTCATCCCCATTTCATGTATTGGTTTATTGTGGCAATACTGTTTAAACACTAGCCCACGAATTTTTGATATATAGATACCATGCACCATTTTGTTCAATAAACGCAGTGATCCACTCAATATAGCAAGAAAATGATTGTCGATTAATCTGATGTTTCGATCTCCATTGTTTTGACAACCCACTGTTCTTATCTTGTTTTATTTGAAATAATTTCTTTATACAGCCCCATTAGTTTAGGTGTCATACAATTTGAACATTTGTTCCTATCAATCGGAGATAATAGAACAAGCACTTCATTCCCCGTTTTGCCGATTGGCCCCAATTGCTTTTTGAATCAGTTACTTAGTACCAAATTCAAAAACAATCACAAACAAACTCTCAAATACCTGACATATACACATTCTATCCCTTCCCAATATATAGTTGTTTGGACTCATATGTATGTGACACTATATTCTCTATTAGAGTTTCCATCGATATGTTTTGCTGAAAGTGATACCACCTTCAAAAATCGAAAATTCCGATTTTAAACATAAACCACATTATATGAATTTCCTTTTAAAAATAACAAAAAAATTGTTCTTTTTAGATCGTATAGTGAGTGTATTATTTATAAACACAAAGTAAACTTAATATTGTAAGAGCTAAATAAAGTTTTGTGTCTATTTCCAATCATGTCTAATAATCAATTGGTGAAAATAAAAATGGCGAATTTTCTTGATAAATTTAATATTTTGCGTCTCCACTAATTCAGATTTAGAATAAATTCTGACTGCAATAAAGCTATATACAACTTTTATAAAGCTACATTAAATAATAAAGAAATTTTTATTATACTTTTGTGTGGCTTATCAAAAGCCTTCGATTGTGTGGATCATGATCTTATATTAGAAATACTTGAATTGCATGGTTTTATGGGTAAACCTTTATCTATAAATATTTATGGTTCTGGGTTGGGACCGTGTCACTTTATAAATCAAGGGCGACGTTTCGCTCACTTATATAAGGGCCTTCATCAAGACAAGAAAAGAAATAAGTAATAAAATAAAAATAATAAAAAATGTAAAAAGATAATATTAAGTAGACAAGTTAAAGTGTAAAGAGAAGAGTTACTCCTAATCTAGCAGACTCACTAGTCCATAGAAAGCCAAAAGGTGTCTTGTGGCGAAGTAACTGGTGAAAGTAGCGAAAGTGGCAAATTTCTTAAAACCTTATTCCGGTAACACCCCTACTAATGTTTTAAACTCTACTCATTTCATGGCACTAATTGCAAATATTGAGCTAGGTCCTAATGATATTCTAGTCAGTTTTGACGTAACATCCCTATTTACAAACGTACCTGTCATAGACACTGTCTCCATTATTAAACAACTCCTACCTCAAGAAAACGAGTTTGAGTACCTGGTCACGCTCATTGAAAAATACTTAACTTCTACCTATTTTGTCTTCGACGGACATTTTTACAAACAAACTTTGGGGTCACCAATGGACTCACCTCTATCCCTTATTGTGGCCAATATATTCATGGAGTCTTTGGAATCCATGGCTCTAGAATCCACAGACCTTAAACCAAAAACTTGGCTCCGTTATGTAGATGACACTTCTGTAATCTGGCCCCATGGACATCAAACGCTCAATAATTTTCTAGATCACATAAACAATCAACCTAAAGACATTAAGTTCACTATAGAAATTGAAAAGAACGGAACTCTGCCATTCCTTGACGTTCTGGTGAAGCACCAACCTTACGGACGACTAGGTCATTCCGTATATCGAAAACCCACACACACACAGACAGATCCCTACATGCGTCGTCACATCATCATCCCTCACAAAAATCATCGGTAATCAACTCTCTAGTCCACCGTGCAATTAAGATTTCACAACCAGAACACTTATCTAATGAACTGACCCATCTTAAAACCAGTCTTATAAAAAACGGCTATTGTAACTCAGATATCGGCAGAGTAATAAACCAGCATCTGAATCTTACACGAACCCCCAAACCACACTGTAATCCTGATACACGTTCTTTATCAATCCTTCCCTATATACACAGAGTAACCCACCGAATTGGCAAAATTCTACGTAAACACAACATCAAAACAATCTATAAACCCACCAGTAAAATTTCACAAATATTACCAACCTCAAAAGATTCCAAAAACAGTCTTAAAGCCCCAGCCGTATATAGTAGACCTTGCAGTTTTGGTTTAGTATACATAGAAGAAACAGGGCGGTCAGTACAGACTAGACTAAACGAGCATAAGAGATGCTTAAGAACAAGCCAGTACAATCGCTCAGCGGTGGCCGAACACTAACATGAAACAGGCCATACCATTAACTATGACAAGTCGAAACTAATTGCTAGATATTCATTTTTCTACAATAGAAAAATTAGAGAATCCATAGAAATCAATAAAAATTCTAATAACCTAAACAAAGACGATGACTACTACCTTTCCCCCATTTGGAAAACAAGCCTATGTTCACAACAGCGGAACCGTGACGTTCACTGATCCGCTACGACACTCCTCTCTATTCATGATCGCTCATGCATCAAGTGCTCGCCCTATATAAACTACCACTTTCGCTACTTTCACCAGTTGCTTTGCCACAAGACACCTTTTGGCTTTGAATGGGCTAGTGAGTTTGCTAGTTCAGGAGTAACTCTTCTCTTTACACTTTAACTTGTCTACTTAATATTATCTTTTATATTTTTTATTTTATTACTTATTTCTTTTCTTGTCCTGTTGAAGCCCCTTACAAAGTGGGCGAAACGTTGACTTTAATTTATAAAATGACGCGGTCCCAACCCGGAACCATAAATATTTATAATGACTCCGGCCGTGAAAGCCTCCGACAATATCACCTTTATCTAGGTTGACTTCTTTTTAAAAGATCATAATCAAATTGTTACAGTTAATGAAAAAAGTTCGAAGATCCAATGCAATTCTCATGGAGTATCGCAAAGTTCTGTCCTGAATCAGCCCCTTCTTTATAATTTATATTAATCACCTTCCGAACATTCTGCAGAATGCATAAATAATCGTGTTTGTGGATCATTACTTTGATCTGGAAGGTAAATATCATAATGAAGTAATCGATTTGGCCAATAAAGGTATAGAACCAATTAAAAGGTTGTTTGATAATAAAACTAGTACTGAATACCAATAAAACATGTGGAGTACCTCGACATCTGGCTAATTTAGTACTTTTTAAAATACATAATAAGTCCCTTGCAGACTGTCGAACAAGCAAAATTTCTAGGAATAGCTATTTTCAGTTCTTTAAAATACACAGCGGAAGTATGTACAAAATTAAACAAGGCATTTTTAACAAAATTATTGTTAGAGAGGTAAATGTCAATATGGAAAAACTGTGTTTTTTGATGGTTCATTCCATGTTCATTTTTATAAATAAACTATTGTCTATACAATGGCATAATAATCTACAATTACTTACTACATAACTTAAAAGAACAAGGCTATATGAAATTTGTTACAAAGAAGCAATACGTTAAAAATGTAAATTTGCTCTGAAGGGGCGTGGACACTGTATCAATGTTGAGGTTGCACCAGCTAACTACAGTGGTGCTGTAGGTATCCTGAAAGAATAAAAATAGTAAAAATAATAAAGAATATACATTTAATGTGTAGTACAAAGAGCAAACAGCTGTAATAGAATTAGAACAGGAACGTAGTGAAGTAAATATTAGAAAAAGGGTAAGCCAGAGACGTGCCCTATCCCCGATAATAATTTTTAACTTGTATATCAAAGAGGTAATGAATACTGTCAAATGCAGAAAGACATTTGGAATTATTATGTGGGGACAAACGATTGACATTCTTAGATGCAGAAGATACAGCGATATTTGTATCTAGCAAGGAAGATGTAAAAGCAGGTCTTAATGAAATGGAAACAGTACTAACAGAGAGATACAGCATGAAATACTAACAAAAATGAAGCGAAAGTATCTGTATCTAATGAAGAGAAAAATAAGTCGAAAACCAGAATACAAATTGGAAACCAGAATTTACAAGAGTTTTAGGATTTCTGCTACTTAGGAAGACATATAACGTAAGATGGGAAAGTACAAAAGATATAAAACAAAGATTAATACTAGCCCATGTTGGATTTGACAAGAAAAAGCAACTACTATGTTCAAAGACATCAAACATAGAAACAAAGAAAGGAGTTAAAGCATATGCATGGAGCACAGCACTGCATGGGTGTGAAAAGTGGACAGTAGGAGAAACAGACAGGAAAAAAATAGAAGCCTTTGAATTGTGGTGCTACAGACGTACGATGAAGAAAATCATGTGCAGACAAAGTTAAGAACAAAGAGGTAGTAGAAATGATAGGAGAAGAAATAAATATGTGGAAAACAAAAAAAAATAGAAGTTTAGGATGATAGGGCACATACTAAGGCATAAGGGAATAGCACGGAATATATTGGAAACAGAGAAAGGAAATACTATTGAAGACAGATAGTGAAAGATGTTGGGTGTGGAAATTTTAGGGAAATATATAGGTTAACTCAGAATAGAAAATAATGGAGGTACGTGTACAATCATTTCTAGGACTGAACACCTAATGGTGATGATGATTCATTTTTAATGACTGAAATACAAAGACTACGTTACAATATTTACATATCGTGAAAGGATTTTCTACCGTCATAGTTGAGGGATGCCAAACTGTCTTGTTTTAGCAATCTCTTTCAATATTTTTCTACATGGAAGATTTCAAATAGATTTCCTTTGCGTTTGGTTTCCTAAACATATCACACTATACGTTATTGTTTTCTACAATCCCTTACAACCACTCATTAAATCTTTTCATATTTAAGAACTTTGTAAAATAAAACGTCTTTCCCAAATAGGATTCCATCACTAGATGACCGGATATCCTTTCACAATTATCTAAGTTTTCCTAGTTCATAAATAAATGCAGATAAAATTCAACTTATACTTAACCTCTATTGAGAATAAATAATTGCAATGTAAATACAAATGTAGGTTCATTTAAAAAAAACTAATTTCCCAATATTAAACTGGCCAGGTATTACTAAAAAAAAATCTTAAAAGATATAACATTAAATCAAATCAATCAATAATATTAACACTACATTTTTCCCGTTTCCAATATTGATATACATAACATTGTAAATTCCATTTCTGGAAATGCCCTTAATAACAATACATAGCAAACAGTTAAATACCAACTTCTTCCTTTTATCATTCCTGTGTTTATATACTAAATTTTTATTCCTTAACTAACACCAAATTCCACCAATAAAGTTTACATATAAAATCAATATACACATATTTCTTAATATTTACTAATGTTCCGACTTTCCTTGCACGATAATATCATGTTTAAATTTAACCAAAATTACCTATCGCCCATTCATACTCCTACAAAATAATTAATTCCACGTTTGATTAAGTTACTATTACATACATGCAAACCACTTACAATTAGAGGCTACATGAACATAATTAATAAGTATAAACATAAAAGCTCATACTTTACTTAAGGCTTGATTAATCTTTTAAAAGGTTAATGATGCCCAGAAAATTTTCCTTCCTTCACACAACCAAAGCTCATTTATTTGAGATATATCTGCAGGTATCAGTTTTTTACGGCACACACGAGTTTTTATAATCCCATGTACTGAAAACATTGCCAAATTTGTAAGCAAAGTTACACAAAAGCTCATGCACATTTAATTTGGAGAAGTCTATGTTACTTCATAAAGAAGCTCTGTTCCGCTCACTAACTTTTAACCTGTTTGCATATTGTCCCCAGCAGCACGATCCCTCCCGTCTTATTCCATTATATTACTACCTTTCAACTTTCCAATTAAACGCTTATCAGTTGTTCATTAATTAATTCCGACCATTGTGTCTAGCTTCGGTCATTTTTTCCCACTCTCCATGTCATTGTATAACGGTTTTAATATTGAGTTAATATTGAATCATGTGAAAAATGTGTGATTTAATATGGTATAATCGTGTTAATGTCATACACTTATGGTTATCTCATATCTTCATGAGTCTAAATGGATACATTGGAAACATTTTACGTTGTACGATGTCTCATTAGATCATCAGTAACCGGATGTTTGTTTTTTACATAAACAGCATTTTTATTTAGGTGATTAGCTACATTGTTATGATATGCTATTATCTCGTGTGGTGGTTTCTTTATATTATAACACATGTTTTTCCCTGTAACATTAATTTTGCTCAATTCTACTAAAAATTGTTACATGAATGTATAAATAACACACCCTTCTTTGTATGTAGATCTTCCTGCAAGTAAATGTGAAGTAATGGTTTTAACAATTTCCTCAATTTCTAATTTTACTCTAAATCAAATTTAATATTACAATGGTATTGTTAATTTATGCGCACAATGCAAGGTTCAACAATGATTGAACATAAGATTTTTTATTTACTAGTTGTTATGGAAGTATGCATACTTGATTGAGATTTTAGAAAATGCTGTTTTGAAGTGGAAAGTAACAGTCCTCAGGATTTTTTCAATTTTCCCTTGACATTTGATGTGCCACAAGTGACTTTTTATTACGATTGTAGAAAAATATTATTTTACCTATCGTAACATGTTGAATTATGAAATAAATAATATTATCTAGAGTTACTGAAATGTGAAATAGTCTAATTTTATGAAAATCATATTATAGCACGTAATCATTCAATAATCTGTGTTTTAGGTACACTTGCATCTAGTGATTATGAAGGCACAGTAGCAATTTGGGATGCAACTACAGGTCAACGCACAAAAACCTTCCAAGAACACGAGAAGCGTTGTTGGAGTGTAGATTTTAATGAAGTGGAAACTCGTTTAATTGCTTCTGGCTCAGATGATGCCCGTGTCAAATTGTATTCTTTAAATTCAGAACATTCAATTGCAACACTTGAAGCTAAAGCCAATGTTTGTTGTGTAAAATTCAATCCACACAGTTCACATCATCTTGCATTTGGAAGTGCAGATCATTGTGTTCATTATTATGACATGCGGTATATGAAGGAAGCTGTAGGGTTATTTAAAGGACACAAAAAGGCTGTTAGTTATGTAAAATTTTTAAATAAAGAAGAAATAGTTTCTGCGTCTACTGATTCTCAGTTGAAGATGTGGAATATTAATACACCTTACTGTTTACGTTCATTTGTAGGCCATATTAATGAAAAGAATTTTGTCGGACTTGCTACTGATGGAGATTATGTTGCCTGCGGTTCTGAAAATAATGCTCTGTACGTGTATTACAAAGGTTTGACAAAAAAGTTATTTAGTTACAAGTTTGAAGTTGGTCGTGGAATTTTGGACAATGAAAAACGAGAAGATGAAGCGAATGAATTTGTTTCTGCTGTATGTTGGAAACAAAATGCAGATGTTATTGTTGCAGCTAATAGTCAAGGAACTATAAATATTCTCGAACTTGTGTAAACTATTTTTGGTCTCAACTTCTGAATGGAATGGAATTTTCAATTCTTTTGTTTAAGTATAAAATGTTTTTGTTGTGTTCTAAAATTTTTGTTAATCATGTATTGTTGTATTGTAGTGAAAAAGAAATGAAAATTATTTTGATGTTACCATGTAGAGTTTTTGTAACATCGTATTGAAACAAAATCAGTAAGGTTATTTTACAAAGGAACATGAAAAACAAGGAAAATTGCATTAATGATTAATGTCGATTTGAGCCAAATTGGCAGATTGAAATAGTCTTTTGGCACACAGAGGTTACATTCAGGGTGATTCACAACTTCATAGAAATATTTTGACGTATGCATAACAAAGGAACGTAGATTGATGTTTACGCTAAAAAATCATTTCTTAAAAAATGTCTTGAAAAAATTTAAACGAATGTTTTTAAAAATGTCTGTACGTGTATGTGTGAAGTAAAGAGGCGACAACCACAGAAAATGTTACATGTGAAATTGGTGCTAATGACTTTTTGAAATTTGTTACCATGGAGACGTAGTAGAAAAATGCACCAGCTAACTTTCAGTGGTGAAGAATGCATCTAGGAAAACTAAAACAATTCTTTTTGGAGGTATACAACTCTAACACTTGCACCTACCTGGAAAGGTCTTCTAAATCTTCAGTCCAATAAAAAAATGTTGGGTGCCAACCCACATGGAATTTATCGTATCTCGCTACATGGTGGATCCTGTCAGAGAGGTTGCAAAAATATTTATTAAATTACTGCAATGCAGGTTGGTAAAGCCTTTTGTACACTTGTTTTTTCCTGCAGCTACTAACTTAAAATATACACAAATAAAAACCCCAAGCTTCTCACTTTACCTATATTAAAACATGCATATCATCGTAACAAAACAAATTGATTAATTTAATTATCCCTATTTGACTAAATCTACGTGTAAAAGTGTAAATTTCTTACTTATTAATATCCAAACAAACTAAATATGTATCCATCGGTTTCGGTAGTTACAATTTAGGTGCTTTTCCTGGGTATAAATCGCTTTCACTTAAGCATTGCACCAACGTAAAAGATCGCTTAACGCATTCACTGCAAAAGTAAGAAGTTATATTCATGTGAAGTGCTGTTGAGGTATTTTGCTTAATTAAGAGGGAAATCTTTATAAATGAATTTCGTATTTATTGTTTATAGCTTTAGAGTAGATTTTTCCAAAAATTTTTCCTATGGTACCCATATGCGTCATTGGCACATTTTAAATAATTTTACAGTTTGTGTACATGATGCACTTATGCATCATCCCAGTTACCGTTTAGATATAGAAAGCAAAATAATATAGAACCACTAATTGCATGTAATTATATACACACCAAACAATAAATACATAAAAAGCACTATTTAGATACAAAACTATCGAAACTTAATCGAGATAAAAATCAATAAAAAAAAATATAAGGAAAGAAAAACCACCAAATCCTCTTTTTAATTATTTTTTGTGATAATTGGTAAAACATTGTGCACAGACCAGACTTATTGGAGTGTTTTTACCGCCCACTTTATCTATCTTTATTGACATATGTTCGAGTACTTTTAGTTTAGATTTGGTTATTTTCTTTTCTTTTGGCAAAACCTTTTTAAGCATAAATAACCTATTTTCATACAGTGTCATCTTTTTACCAGAAAACTTGTTATATGTTATAAAGTAGTTAAGCAGGATCATTTGTAACACTGAATATCGAGTTTTTATACCATCTCACCGTTTTACGAGTAGATGGATAATATGCCATAAGTTGGTCTTGCTAATCTATACCACTCATAAATCAATTATACTCTGAGACATTGCTTTTTGTAATTTTGGAGCCTCTTCTATTATGTGCTGTTATGATTTCGTTTTTGAATTCTGTGGAAATAAATATGTCACGCCATTTTGTCTTTCCACTTGCCTATCATAACATGCTGTTTATATTTTGCTTTAGTCACCCCATAACAAAAAAATGTTGCGAACATATTTATAATGTGTAATCGAAACACACCTTTATGAAGTTTTACAGTTACTACATGCTTTGGAGTATTCGTTCTCTTATTGTAATGTTCCTGTGCAATATGTTTCACACTGAAGCAACATTTTGGCTAATTGGTAGCTATTATAATAACTATCCATGTATAATGAATGACCACTATTTAATTGTTTTGCTACTAAATACATGACTACTTGTTGGAATGATCTTTTCCACCAATTCTGCCAAGCTGACCTGTATATACCACAATCAGTCAGGTTCTGTCAGCATGTATAACTTTAAACCATATATATGTATTGCTAGAATAATAACTTGCTTTCAGTAGAACCATCGACTCGTCTAAGGATACATTTTTCTAGCCTAAGATAATTCATTATTGAATTAATTTGTTATTGGCATAATTTTGTACAACCTATCTGCTGGTAATGGTTCTCCATCTTGTGAATTTTGAATAAAACGTAAACAATGCATGATTACCAAATAGCGATCTATTTATTAATAATTCGGGTACTGTAAGGTCTTTTCAAACATCATTGAACCATGCACTTCTTATGCTTATAAATTGTTTGAGTGGGTCACAATTAAGTATAATAAATTGTCATTCACAAATAATCTAAAATAATGATATGGCTCAACAAATTCTGGTTTATTTACCATGATTTTATTTTCCTTTGTGAACAAAAGTTTTGCTCTCCAGTTGGAATTTCAGACCAAGATCCAGCACCTGAACTTTCAATAACAGATAGTTCAACTACAAACAATTTATTTTAAACCACATAAGGGAGGTACATAAATCTTACTAACCTTCAGTGTCATCTTCGTATCACTAAGCGGCACGAATTCATCTAAATCTTCTGCATCCCCTTCAGAATCTGATTCAGAAGTATATAAAAAAGTATAAAAATTTATTAAATTATCGTACTCAAATTACTTAAAATTTGTCATTGCTCGCGCTAGTTGTTGGTTGATGGAATTATAACTGCTTGAAAAGCTTGACTGATCAACTTTGGTTTAATGATCCATCTATTATGCTTTACAGGGTACATGCGACTTGAACTGTTTTGAAGCTGAGATTAATGGTTTTCTTGGTGCATGAGGATCTATGTATTGGTATTTTCGCATTGTCCTTTTACTAGCACATCTATGCCATGGGTTAGTCTCTACGTATTAAATTTTATAACAATTATGGTTTCTATCTATTTACATACTTTATAATGATTTCGGTGTCTTTAGAATGTGTGACAATGTTTTCGCCTCCAGGTTTGTAGGGTGACTAGTAAAGGAAAATATGTTGACACTTTTCTAATTCATATTCTATTTAAAGTCTCAGTTTTCTAATTGTTGGTTGCAAAGGATACTTTATTACTTTATTATTTATTTCGGTATTTTATTTTAATAATATAATTGCGTACTTTCAGTATAAACTGCCCAACTTTTATAAAATGTTATGGGTATTTTTCTTACTACAACTCCTGAATTAGCTAAGATTGATAAATGTTTTTCGTATATACAAATGTATGACTAATAACACTAACGATATAGTGTATTTGCTAGCAACCGACTTCATTTTTCTAATCAGTAGGTCACTTTACTCGATGAATTTATGAATCACATAAAATTTTCAATTTTGTGGGGTATCTCCTTTAACTGCTGTTTATAAAGGTAAGTCGAGTAATTATTTATTCAAAAAATGTGATTTCCTAAAAATTAAAAACTTTAAACAACTGTTTATGAAATGTGGCACTTACATACTCACCAATTCTGATTGCATACAAAAGGTGTTTAAAATGCCTCCATTTGGTTAAATACATAAATGTACTCTTCTGTGCCAGTTTTGTAAAAGGTTGTAATAAATATTTGTGTGATTGTTTCCTTTTAGATACAGTAAAGAAGTTCACCACGAGCTTTAAATGTTCAAATACAAGAAGTGATGCTGGGCCGGTTCTGTAATAGTTGATAAACAATAAGAAGAAAAGGCATTAATTTTAACTACACGCTGATAAGTTATGGTGATACAGAGTGCTGTGTATTTGATCAAACACTGTACTGATTATTTGAATATTTTAATCGGTAATTTAACTTAAGAAATACATTTCTAATAACAACAGTAAAAACTATCTGTGACATACTACAATGACTTTCTAAAAGCAAAAGACATGTCAGCCGTGTCTCCTGTCACGCTACTTAAAAAACTAATAATATTTCTCCTGAAATGAACTTAAAATACTATCTACTTATAAATCTAGTCTTACTGGAGGTGTGGAAATTCTACCAAAACGAGTAATTTGTTGTGCCCCCTTAGGGGTGTGTTCTGTATTAACTTCATTCATTATATTTTCTGCAGTATGAAAATCTCTCTGGTGTAACTTCCAAGGCTTTCCTTTGCTCCAGGAGGAGGGCATTTAACGACAGTGTCTTTACCATTGTTATCGCAATTAGTATTGATAATATGTCGGCAAAGGAACTGACTTAGACACTAAATTTTTGATATACATTTTCTTTATGCGAAGCACTATTTGTACACAATTCAGTCATCTCACTATATGGATTTAGTCTAATATCATTAGCATGAACAAACTTGACAACCCCATACACTTGTACTAGTATGTTGAATGACTAAAAATTTGTTGATTTTCCCTTTTTCTCATAAGTTAGTTTGAACATTTTTAACAAAAACGTGTTGATTAAAAGTATACAGTTTAGTTTTTCTGTAGCTATCGGCACTACTTGAGATGGTGTCATAGAACATCGGTTTTATTAAGTCAAACCTTGTACGAGGTTAATTTTAAATAAATTTTGTGATTGGGGTAAATTGGTTGCACTTGAGTGTTTCTGTATGTAAATAAAAAATCTGATAAACGACTCAAAATTATTGTTTTACTTGTTTCCTTTTCCAGAAAAAGTGCTTTGCCCAAACTCTTTTTTGTTGTCTGTACAGCCTTCTCGGCTAACCCATTACTTTGGGGGTGGAATGGTGGGGGGGACTTGATTGGTTTTATACTATTTACTTCACAAAAATTTAAACACTCAGATGAATTAAAAGGTGAACCGTTATCGCTAACTCTTTTTTGAAGAAACCACATTTCTGTTCGTTTACTTTTACATTATAATACTGTAGCCGGGCTAAAACATTAGTAGCATTTTAGTAACGTCCTTCGAAGTCTTTGCCAAGTACTAGTATGTTATCTAAATAGCATTTGGTGTTAGGAAGGCCTGCTAAAATTGTTTCCATTATGGACTGGAAAATACTAGGTGCTGAACTTATCCTATAGGTCAAACGGTTGTACTTAAACAAGCCTAAATGGGTATGTATTGTAAAAACTTCCTTTAACTGGTCGCCAATTAAAAGCTACTGATATACCCCTTTCAAGTATATGACAACAAAATAAGTACTACCACTAAGACTAGCAAAGATATCTTCTGGTAATGGTAAAACACATTGATTGCTATCGATAACTTTGTTGTTTTTTTTTAAAATCAATACACAGCCTGATTTCATTACACTTTTTCTTGGGCATAACTACTATAGGACTTGCCCAATTACTATGGCTAACCTTAGTCAAAATACCTGCCTTGACCATTTTCGTCAATTCTGCCTCAATTTTCGACTTAAGCGTGTAGGCCATTTCATAGGGTCTATGAAATATAGGTTTAGCTCCTTTTTTTGAGGTCAAGTTTTACAGTAAAATCTTTAATATGTGAGTTAGGCTCCTCTAAAAATACTTTTGAGAACTTATGTTTTAGAGTAACAATAGCATTTTCAATTTTACAAACTTTTTAAAATTCACCAACAGTATTTAAGACACCACATTCAACAATTCCAACACCCACAAAATTTCTCCATATAGGATTAAGGGTATTTAACAATTACGACCCAGCAAAGCTATAAACTTAGTTTACTATTTAATACAATAAGTGGTAACAAATGCTTAATATCGTTATACACAACTTCTACATTTACTGACCTGCGATTGAGACACTATCTCCAGTAACTACTTTTAATTTAAAATTAACTGGTTCCATCAACATGCATTACACTTTTACATGCTCCCGAATCAACTTTCATTACTACCGATTTATTAGAAATAAGCAATATTACCTTTAGACTGTCATTTCCCTTTTTGGGATTTATTAGATTTACTTCTTTCTTAGTAGTGACTTCTTCAATAAATCCTAGCTTTAGATCATTATCCACAATTTCATTATTATCAGACATTTGTGACTCTTCTAATTTATGGACTTTATTTTGACACAACGGTCATTTAGCTGTATGACCCCTTAGGTTACATACATATGCTGTCCAATTTACTGCAGGACAGCTGTTATCATGATGCATACGCAAACACCTATATTTTGGCTGACTATTCAAATGTTTTTGTATATCACTGGGACTTGGCTACTGTTGTCACAACGTTTTCCAGACTCATTCGATGGTTGCCATTTTGGTTTACCAAACCTAACCCTGACTTAAATTATGTAAGACAACTCCCGATTCGGACCCATATCTTTCATCTGTCCTGCTAATTCCATACCTACTGCAATTTGATAGGCTTTCTCAAATGTTAGGATATCTTCTGTTAATAATTTTCTTTTGATACCCTCTGTGTTAAGACCACAAACAAATTTATCCCGTAGGGCCTCTTCCAAGAAAGCTCCAAATTTGCAGAACTTCGATAAATTTTTAAGTCAAGCCGCATAGGTTTTCACATCATCAGATGGTTCTTGACACGAATTATAAAATTTGTAACGTTCTGCGATTGTAACACGTTTTGGACTATAATGTTGCAATAATGCTCCCTTAAGTTCATCATAAGTTTTGTCCTTTAAAGTGTTTAGTGCCAGAATATCTTTCAGAACACCGTAGGCTTCTCCTATTAATGTTAGAAATAAAGCCACCTTCTTCGTATCTTTAACATCGTTACATGCCAATAATTGTTCTAATTTTTCTATGTATGTTGTAGCTTCAGAATCTTTAGGGTTAAACGGTTCTATATTTCCTATTAAAAATATTTTTCAATTATTCAGACTTTACTAAAATCCTAAGTGTTTTCATGTCAATGAACATAACCTCTTTATTAAGACCTGTACGTACATCCGTTTCGTCGCCAATTTATATGCTGTGTATTTAATCAAATACTGCACGGATTATTTAAATATTTTAATCGGTAATTTAACTCAAGAAATATATTTCTAATAACTTCAGTAAAAACTATCTGTGACATACTTCTATGACTTACTAAAAGCTAAAAGACAGGTCCGCCATATTTCCTGTCACGCTACTTAAAAAACTAATAACCATAGAAAACACAATACATAACATAGAGAAATGCATTGAGAATGTCTAAACTACATCGATGATCTACCTGTATTCGTATCACTGGCTCATTAGTCTGATTTTGTGTCCCTTAAACCGCAACGTCTACTGATTGCATAAGTGCAGTGCTTTAGATCCTCATTTGATATAATGTTTCTGCAAAATGCTGTGTACGCTATGCTTTGGCTATTTGAAATTAGTGTTATTAAAAGGGTAAGGGTTTAGTTTGTTTGTTTTGTAGAGTGTCTTAAAAGATATAGTGTATGACGTCCATGTGAATATTAATAATGCAATTATATCCACGAATTGGCGATGTATTGGAACATGAAACCTTGATGTTAATGTTTATCAAACTCGTCTGCAAAACTGGCACAGAAGAGCATGTTTGTGTATTCAACCAAATGGAGGGCATTTTGAACCTTTGGTAAGCACTCATAATTTAAGTGCTTATGTCCGTAAGCATACGCATTTAAAGTTTTTAATTTTTAAACTGTCACGTTTTTGCATAAATAATTACTCTGCTCCCATTTTTAAACATCAGTAGGTATTTCCCAAAGTTGAGAACTTTATGTGTGGTTCATTGGGTAAAGTGATCTGCTGATTAGAAAAAATAAAGTCGGTTCCTTGAAAATACACTTTCGGTGGTGTGTCACCTCTTTATTTTCACGTACACCTACAAACATTTTCAAAATCATTTCTTTAAATTTTAAGTCATTATTTTTTGCTTTGAGACTGTCCAATATTACAATGTCTAATGTGTATTAACCGTCAATAAGGATATGTATGTAATTAAAAGAGAAAAATTACATCTAACTGCCATTTAGAAATCAATGGGATGTTGCAAAATAGATGCCTTGTATTGAGTTAGCATATCTAATATTATATTATAATGATTACCAAATTAGAGTAAGTTGTTAAAGACTGATCTCTTTGATAACCATTACAAGCATTTCTGAAGATAAGCATCACTTCTCATTTTTATCTCTATGGTGCGACTTATAGCACTATCATTTTAATGTCTATCAAATCTGAATGTTAAGGAGCATTGATTCATTTTTATAATCAGTTTTTAAAATAATTTTACAGAATTTAGAAGTTTGAAGTAACATTTTTTTTTAGGTATACATTGCTATTGTGTGCCATTTCAGTGTTTTATTAACGTTGATACGTGACTTCAAAATGAGAAACCACAGCAGTATAGCAGTTATAACCCACATATGGATGAACTGATATTTGATAAGCCACTTTACAATAACAATTTAATTCAAACAAAACTTTGCCATTAAGCTCCCTCTTGTGCATTATTGGTGTTAACTGCCAAGGCTTCTTCATTTCACATTCATTAATTTGCATATTTATTATGTTTTATTTCAAAATCTTAACAAACATGATATACTACTACATTTAAACATCACAAAAGCAGTGCTTTCTAGCAACAATGTTGAATATCTGAGACTGTTTTTTTACAAGCTTCTATCGTCTCTTTGAGTAATCTATATTTGGTGTTTTACCAACATCTTTAAGAGATTTAAAGATGCCAATTGCTCATGTTAGAAAGAAAGTAGTAATTATTGAAAGGATGGCTGACTAGGCTCTACAGACACTATGGTTTTAACGAGCAAGAGCAGCACAAATTTATATAGTTTCACATTCTCTATTATCAGTTTAACAACACATCTTAGAAAAAAGTTGTATTTTACCACTATGTGGTTGCAAATATAAATTGTGGTGTTTTAAGCAATAATGAAAATAATTTAAATTATAAAGGTAAGGTATAAGATCTTATGAATCATCACATGCGCCAGTAAAAATTAATATGTAAAGTTTCTAATTATAATTCTGTTCTTGCAGATCGAAGTCTTACATATGTGATGGCATCAAATGTAGCTCATTGCAAGGGAGAAGCACAAGATTAATATCAGTATTAGTTGTGGGGAATAAAATTCCTGCATGCAGTTATAAACATAATCTTATAATCTTGTGGCTAACCCTTTTCTTTTATGATTACTCAAATCTTTTAATGGTTAGTTGCTGCCTATACACCTTGTTGATATTTCTCCATGTAAGTATCGACTGTTCTTTTGAGCTTTGCTGCAATTGTTATGTACCGTTTCAGTTTCATAATTTTTGAAAAATGCTTTTGTTTATAGGTTTTCCAGATGCTGTGCGAGTCAAATGTGTGCATATATTTAATTGTTTCATGATCTTTTTTTTTGTTTAGTATTGTGATTGTATGCTAAATATAACATCTTGAGCCAATTGCTTCTTGAGCCAATGTATTTTGGCTTTTGGCTAAAAGGAAACATTTTAGTGTAAATAAAGAGAAAAGATACAGTGAGCAACAAATGATGGAAATGACTTCGCGTTAGTGATAGCATTTAGGGATATAGATATGTAGTTAAGAGACAAGTGTGGGTGAGTAGGTGATGTAATTCCTTGAATTCTGTTTCTTTGCCTTTCAACTTTCTTCCTACCATTTCGTTTCCTATATCTACAAGGAAAGAAGACAATTATGTTAATATTATGTAAATGTGGTTTGAGTTCAACCATGTTGTAAATCTCCTTGTACGCGAATACAACTGTGTTTAAATAAAATGAGATTATTTCATTGTATATTAAAAATACACAGAATGAGTTGAGCACCTTCATTTTCTTATGAACACCAGAATACTGAATTTAACAGTGACCAAAGGGCGGGACGAGAGAGCACATGAGCACACAGACCTTCTCATACTTTAACCATATTACTGTGCGCTCCAAGGAATTCACTAAAACATAACAATAAAATTTAAACAAATTCGATGATGTAACATAGTGCCTCTCTTGAAATTAGCAATTTCAAAAAGCAAACAGAAAAACCTGAAAGACTCTCATTCTTACACTTCTAACAAATTTACTATTATAAATGTGCTTGAGTTAAAAGCACAAACATGTTCCTTAATATTATTTAAAATTTATTAATTTGTGCCTTATACATTAGACAATATCCATAGGTAGTGTACACAATTTCACAACGGGCCTTTTTATCATACCACCTGACGTGCGAACACTAACTACTTGCACTTCACCATCAACTTCTGGATGTATTTCTGTTATGCGCCTCAACTTCCATGCACGAGATGGAGCATCGTCTTCTGTGATGATAACCAACTGACGGTAGTATTAAGTACTTTAGCCTCGGGTGCATTTACCTGGCATTTTGAATTATATAATTTGGGTTGAAAAGTAACCTCATTTAAAAATGCATGATCATGTCGCCATTATTAAATTAGAAGGGTATCGTCCCCTTGAAATAATATTTGCAGGATTATTGTTAGTGTCAGTGTGATACTATGATTCGGATTTTGAATTATCTTGAATTTCCGTTATTCAATTCGTGATGAAAGATTTCAAACGATTGGGACATGATTTAATCCAACACAATAGTTACATCTGTATTGTAGTTGTATTGTATTGTATTGTATTGTATTGTATTGTAATTGTAATTAATCACCGAAAATTTCATATTAGATGAACTTAACATCTGTACAACTAATTCTGTCGATAAAAGAGATGCACACAATTCCAAACATGGCAATCTTATTATTTTATTATTACCTTTCAATTTGGGGTAGTTTCAGCTATTTGCTCAATTTTCAAAAATTTAGCAATATTTTTCGAGATTTGCTGTAATGTATTTAAATTGCATATTGCAGGGGTGAAAGATTCGATGAAAGTATTACCTAGAATATGTCCATACAATAACCATGCAAACAGAGATTTTTGAAGAACAATATTTTCATCTCCGATTCGTATTTACTCCATGCACAGTAACTTGTAAAGCACTTGAGCCTCAACTAAAATATCAATTTTTCGTGGAATATAATATTGTGTGTCTGCAAGCTGTACTTGATTTGAAATATCCATGAAACACGGGTCAAATGATTTTTTTTGGAAGATCCCATGATATTTGATTTAAAACATATCAATCTAAATCAATTGAAAACCTGTTGTATTTTGATTTGATTTTTGTTTTCGCTAGTAAGTTGCCACTAGTTGCTTTATCACTTATGCCAGTGATGGGAAGGTTATTTTGTTGTGTTTTTAAATTACGATTTGTACTAGATTTTTACGAATTATGTTAATTTGCGAAGCCAATTTGTACAATACTACAAGGATTTTGCACAGCATGAAATGAGTGTATTTCACTTGAACTTTGAGATTTATTGTAAGATTGTGCCAGGTTGTTACTGGAATGATTAACATTAACATTTTCATATATTCACAGTCTGCGATCACTGTCAAGTGCAAAAGGGTGTACTGCAATTCTGAACATTTTTTACACTGAGAAGATTTACAATTTACTGCAAAATAACCTAGTCTCGCGTTTAACCTAAGCTTTTTCTATGCATGAATTAACCAGCAAGGCTAATAATGCTGGATAATTATTAGTGAAATGATTATTTTCAGAGCAACAATTACATTTACCTGATTTGTTTAACGTAAAACCTCAGGATGTGGACTTGTAATTAGCTTGATACTGGTTCTTTTAACTCTGAAATCGTTGCTTTCGCATGAGCTAATAGCGCTTAATGCATGGCATTTTTGATTTAGAAAATTACAGCATTTTGAGGCTTCTAATTTATTCTTCGATTCGTTTTGAGTTGACAGAGGAAAAGTTGATGTGATTAAGTAGACCAAGAGACTACTCCACTTCTCCACTGGCAGTAAGAAAAGTAAATGTGAAGTTGTATCCATAATGGTACACAAACTTTGATACGACTCTATGGTTACAATTATGGATTTGTTTTCATGGCGATCTTTCAATATTTGCTTAGTACTTTCGTAATTTTGAATTATCTCCAGACATTGAATTATATTCCAAGCTTCATTTTTACAACTTGATTTTAGGTACTGCAGTTTCTCGATTGGTGATAACGGATCATCAGAATCGATAAGCAAATTGAATGTCTGAATGAAATCCATTTGTCAAATTTACTACTGAACGTTGGTATTTGGGGATTCGCCCAAGGTCCCGGGTTCGGATCCCGACACGGCCCGCTTGAAAAATGTTAGGCGAGCATTTTTCACGAAAATATGCCCTCATTCGGATAAGAGGTAAAATGGAGAGCCTGTGTGTGAGTGTTGTCGCGCATGTTAAAGATCCCTACCGTGCTTGGAACAGCAAGTGTTTGGCAAAATTTAAAATTTTTCAGGTAAAAAAACTCGCTTCCTGACCAATGTAGTACCTTCGGATGGAGCATTGGAAATCACATGTAGGGGTATTTGGAAATTTGCTAATTTAGCTGTACCACTTTTTGTTGTTGAGGCTTTGTTTCAGAAAAAGAATTACATTTTAGTTGCAGTTTTGAAAAGGTTGCGTCAATGGCTTCCTTTTAGAAGAAAATATCTTCAAACTCTGAATCATAGTTATTATCATAATTTCTTCTAAGAACTCAAGTACGTCAATTAATTTAGTAGGTCTGAAATTGTCTTGTACCTTTACTGATTGTTTTATCATTTACCTTACTTTCATTTAAATATTGGTCTCATATTGTTATGCTCCATTCCAAGTAAGTGCTCTTATTTTTATATTTCTTAATTTCAGTTTGAAAAGAAGCCAACTCCTGCTGCTCCATTGTAAAGGTTTAGTTTTCAGAGTGTGTATATAAAACAAAACTCTTTCTGGCGATCAATTGCTGGAGAACAATAGGTTAATCTAATGGCACACCCAAACTATTTGCCCAACTTGGCCATATTTCGAGATTCTTGCAAGCAATCGCTCCTATTGCTATGTGCGAGATAGCTTGACATTGTATCGTTAGAACGTGTTTTAAATTGAAAGACGCATTTAAGCATTGCTTGCTTAGTTTATTGTAGATATCTTGTTCACGAAACTTACGATAAAGATGTCACTATTTGAACTTGTGTTACCCGACCCAGATATAAACTTAGTAATAAACACACATGGTATTTTTAATATTCAATTAATAATGATTACTGTAATTAGCGGTCCAACTCTTCGAAGGACCAAATGTAAGGTGGTGGTGTTCTGTAGCCTTTACGAGAACGTAACAGTGTTTAAATAAAATGAGATTATTTCATTTTATATTAAAAATACACAGAGAACAAGTTATCATGTTTTATCTTCCAATGAACACAAGAATACTGAATTTAACAGCCACCAAAGGGTGGTACGAGAGAGCACAACGGCACGCAGGCTGTCTCATACTCTAACCATATAACTGTACACTCTAAGGAACGCACCAAAACATAACAGTAAAATGCAAACAGCAATTTGGGACGTAGCACATTTGTTAAACTACAGCTAGATCATGAGAATATTGGAGACGACATTTTTACGTTGAGGAAGTACTGATTAATTACTAAGTGCTTGTATTTTACTGTACATTTTATGTATTTTAATGATGCTATTAATTAAATTTTTTTGAACAACACAATTTCAGAAATATGTACTTAAACGACTTACTGAATTTTAGATTTTATAATAGGCACTGTCAAAGAAGAAAGGTGCTAGTCTTTTTGCTCTAATATATAACTTCAATTCAGATCATGTTCAAAATGTTTGTTGGAACAATATACACAAACTAAGAAAGCAATTGAAATTATTGCTAGAATTCACTCAAGCTGTCAATACTGGTGAAGAAAGCAAACCAAATGGTGTCGATAAAAGAGTTGGGAGAAAAAGGAAGATTGGATTGCCTTATTAATTAAATATGTCTTCTTAAATGCATAGAGAGAAGGGGCATCAGACTTAATAATGTTTAGCTTTGATCTGCACTTATTAATATGGGGATGAATAATTCCACAAGAAAGCATATATGACTGAATTTTTTTGAAAATTACAGATTATTAAACCATTTTCATAATACGATACTGTTAATTGGGCTTTAACTGTATTCCATGCTCAGTTGTTATGCGTGTCAAAACAGCTATGGCCGGTAAAATGTATCAGCCCTGGTCATTGTTTACTATTTATATTAACAAAATAAAACATCCTCATTTAGACAACTGACATTCTTGGTCTACCTCTATGCTGTAAAAGCTTCATTCCTTTACGTGTCGATCCTTTGTTTTTGTACTTAATAGCCGACAACTTATTATAGCCGCTTTCTTGCATATATGTTCTGAATTCTCGAAAAATGTTGCATTTTCTACTATTACGTCAAATTTTTAAAAGTATTAAAACATATATTTACTTTTTAAATAACAGTTGCGGTAGTATTACAAATTAAAATACAGATTGTTAGTAAATATTATTTGTATTGGAAAAAAGCAACTTTAATGAAAAGTACTGAAAGTCATACGACCAATATACAAATAATGAACTCGA
This sequence comes from Platerodrilus igneus, assembly GCA_036346225.1. Classification (NCBI taxonomy): domain Eukaryota; kingdom Metazoa; phylum Arthropoda; class Insecta; order Coleoptera; family Lycidae; genus Platerodrilus; species Platerodrilus igneus. The sequence continues at coordinate 13,292,729 of JARFIW010001380.1, forward strand.
CTGATTATAAACCTCGTCCGTTATTTGTAACATTTTAACCCAATGACGTTAAAAACTATCGTTAACAAAGATTTCAATTTTTATCAGTTTGCACATTTTTTGGTATTTTTTTCTGTATCGATTGCTCAGCACCACTAATATTTTATAAAAAAATTATGACAAGTACTGTAGTTATTGTGCTGTCATGTAGAACTATCCACCAATATACGGTTTCTAGAATAGTTTTAGCCAACTTAGTGTAATTTTTTTCTAAAAAATTTAGAGCTAGTGAAAAATTACGGGTCAAGGAATGACAATGTTCAATATTTTGTGAATATTGTAGGCATACCCAACATGAGGAACCAGGTTGAATGCCAAAATTTGGTATCTGTAAGACGAGCAGGCCAGTAAGAAAAGCACGAACCAATTCACGTTTTTCCGAAAACATTTGTACCTGAAAGAATAATTAAACACAAAACTCATGTAAAATATAACTTTAATAAATAACTTGCATGAATTTAAATGGCAAAACAATATTAAATTACTTGTTTAATGACAAACATTTGAATTCTTCAATCCTCACATACTAATATTAAATACTAGTTATATCTAAGTAACAATCAAACTGAAGGGTGTTTTAAAAATAAAAGAACTACCCCATTATACATCCATTGAATATTGCTGTATAATTTAGGATAACAAAACTAAGTAGCATTGAACCACTATAATTAATAACAATCTGTATTGGCACAGCAAACAACTAATCAATCATATTTACACAGTGGCATAAATATACATGTAATAAACCTCGTCAGAATCTTAACTCTTTACTGTATATCGACGTAAACCTATTTACTTACTATATCGATGCAAACTGAGTTCATTTTGAATAGAAGCTATGAAAAATGAAAGCACACAAAAAATACATACTTACAATAGTATATTTAAATGCAATCACCAAATTATCAGAAAAATCTTATCGCATAAGGTATTCCTCCTTAACATTGTTAGAATGTATATAATGTAGTGTTTATAATATAATATTCCTTCATGCCGGCTGTGAAAGGTTTTGGTAACTTCTAAAAAGGTAATGGACAGTTACATATAAAGGAAACATGAAGTATTAATATTAGAACATTCTAATGGTATTGTAACCAAACTTGTGCATTCACTTTACAACAGCATTATGATTCTTCTTGCTAACTGCCTGGTTGGATTTATGATTAATAAATAGTATATCAGTGAAGAAACAACAGTCACAGTATTTATTTAAACCGTGTATTCCATGACAAACACGAAATAATAACTTTTAACAACTTCTAAGTCAGAACGTTTTGTTGCAAAACCAACACACAATTCTAGTTACATCCGAAGAACAGAACCAACAACGATTTTCAATTCTATTTTAAACTAGGAACATTTGGTTAATTCTTATCAAACACATGTCTAGATAAGAAACGAGAAAGTGTAATATAAACATTAAATAAAGAACGAGCTACGTTAGTTGCCTAACTGAGGTAACTTGACATAATAAAAGATTGACGAACCGATATTCAAATAAGTAGAAATTGAAATCGTTTTTTAAATTAAGGAGGCAGTAAATTTACAAATACAAAATGGAACGTAACAAGTTCTATACTTTAAACATATTTTCATGTATTGTGAGGTGTCTTATTTCCAAACCTACAATGTGCTACATATTTTTATTGACTGTAAATGTTTAAAACATTTAAGTAAAATACAAGCAGCATTTTATGAATTGTAATGCTGCTCATATGTCAGTACGATACAGAAAATTAATGAAAATGATTTAATAAGTTTTCAAATTTCTTTTCGTGACTGAGTCCTCAATTACAGGCAGTTGTGGTACCTAACTGCCCGATTTTTCAACTATACTTTATAATATTTAGTAGCATATTTGAGAAGTGGCATGCTTATCTTTAGTTACTGGCAGAAATTTTTCAACTACTATAATGTTGTGGTTTATATTTGCCAATTAAAAATGTCCTTTTCTAGAATAATTTTGATATTTTGTATTAGCAAATTCTAATGTTATCAAATTGTAAATAAACCTTATTAGTGTTACTGATAAATTGCACTGATATAGGTTTTTATTAAATGAATTTCTAAACGTAACAATGTCTCTTATGCACATGGCCAATTTAAGTAGTACAGTAGGAATATACAAGGTTGATGTTTGAACGTAAATAAAAATGAATATATTATATTTTTGATGTAGTTGTTGGTGTTGTTTGTGTAGAGATGACCCTACGTTATAGCAATAAAGTGATTGAGAATTGTGTTGACATTTTTCTTACTTTATTTTGTTGTATGTTAAAATATTTCTGTTACTGCGGCTAATCACTAATGTTAGAAAATAAAGTATTTTGGCAGTTGATAGTTTAAAATGTCGCTTAACATTTAAGTTTTATGTTTGACAACATTTAAAATAACTTCCCACCTATAACTGCAACTATCTACAAAACCATATGTCTTACAAGTGGTCACATTGAGGTTTAAAGATAAACTGTGTAATAGACAAAGTATCGTATTGTATTAAACATGGCATAATTGTAAGTCCAAATTTTTATACATTACTTCGATGCCACTACCAAGACACGTATTGATTTTACAGCAAATACTATGATTATACCATTCAACAAATTTAAAGTTGTTTGAGTTCCTAGTTACAAGTAGGTGATCTTGATACATTTTTTTTATGCTAATCCGAATCTACTTTTGGTTTTTTCTAGTACATATAGTTTCAGAGAAAAACATGATTTTCTTGGAAATAAAATGCTAAAATAATTACAGGCATTTAATTGCGCTAAAATCCCATTAAAATGTTCCATTTGAAAGTTATCTTTTGTGTAACAATGTATTAGAGTCGGTCTTCTCTAACCAGTGGCCAACAGTATTCACCCAATATGTTCGCATTCCATCTTCCCCAGTATTATTTCCCCAAAGTTAAAAGGTCTTGATGGAAACACTTGTCCTGCTCATCACTTACAACTCTCAAATTATTTGGGAAAACAAATCAAGTAGAAATGTAAATAATCCATTTCTAGTGACATATTACATCTCATTTTATAGTAAGCTCTTGACATTTCATCAAAAAGGTTTTTGATGTTTTTGCTCACGAAGCCGATTACTACAAATTTAAAACAATTCCACACCTGTTATGGGTAAAATCAGCGTGATAAATTTAGATTTGCCCATAAGGGACAGGGATCCTGTAACAATATAAGGGTGCTTCGTTTAACTACAGTGGTGCAGGAGTTGGTTTCTATGGAAAATATAAAAGAAAATAGAAAAATTCAATATAAAAATAATAAATATAAATGATAAATAAAATGACTGAAATACAAACAAACTAGGAACACTAATCACTTACTCTGAAAGACTTTTCTATAGACATAATTGATGAGTGCCAAACAGCCTCTCACAGCAATCCCTTCGATATTATCCCGAAACGAAGACGGTTATTCTGCATAGGTCTTCCTTGCTTCAGATCCTAAATTTATCACACATTTTATCTTTCTCTCCACTACCTCAAAAGTTCTTATTAAATTTTGTCCTGATTAAAAGCATTTACCAGAATAAAAAGTCTCAATAGATCTAAAACGGTATTGCATTATAACTATCAAATAAGTGGCCAAAAATTAAGCATAAAAAGTGAAATAAAAAATTTAGGTATAACTTACAAAAACAAATTTGAATTTCAAATCCATGTTGAAAATATAGTGGCTAAAAGTTTTAGCACAATTGACTTCATAAATAGATTTAATAAAGATTGTTGCGTGTAGTTTTCTGTATAAGATTTATTCGATGTTCCCTACAATATTTTAGTTTATTATCAAAATTTATTTCTATTTGGCTTCAATTCATTGTTTATGTACGATTCTTAATGGGCCACTTATCATGCCTAGCAGATGTAGTTGATTTGATATGATGAATGTCATTCTGTTTGTGGCTATTAAACGAAGAATATGAGTGCTCCATTTTCGGTTGTATGATCTTTAAAGTGCATTTGGTGCTTTTGATTTTTAGCAACTCCTTGGGAGGAGTTATGTATTATGTGTGTTCATTGCCACCAGTATTCAGGGATCTAGTTTTAAGTTTTGTAACATTTACAGTAGTATTTCGCTTACTTGTTTGTACTAAAATATTGAGTTATGTTAACTCATTTTTTAATAAGGGAGGTAAATGTAGTGCGGTCAGTTACGCCACTGGTTTTGTGTTCACCGCTGTGAAATAAGTGGAAGTGGGGAGTGCATAATGTAGGGGACTCGGCGTTCTGATCTTACAGTGGTAAGTTAGGTTTTTGAAATGTAAAAGCGGTTCTACAATCGATAATTTTTATTTGTTAAAGAAATTTAGAGTAGTTTGCGTTTTGTAATTCATAATTATTACAGTAAAGTTTTGTTATAGTTCAGTATAATTTTGAGTAGGGATGGACTCGGGCTCGGGTTTTTGGGCCGGCCCGGCCCGATTTCGTGCTCGAATCCGGGCCGGGCCGTTGACTACTTTATTCGGGTCGGGCCTAACATTTTTCGGGCCGGGCCGGACCAAACAATTCGGTCTGGCCCAAACTTTTCGGGCCGAAAAACGCATGAGTAGATACTCCACCGTCCTTTCACTCCTATCTCACATTGAGTAAGTAAACATTCTTAATTATATTTTCACGTAGTGTCTTCATGAACCTATTCAAAATTAGTTTTTCGTCTTGTTTAGTGTAAAGGAGACGTGATATTATAACCCACTTCTTATGTCGAATATTTTTTTCTAGTCCTATTTAATGTTCCTCATGTTGTACTTTAGGCAAGTTAAAAATGCCCAGGAACATCAAACTAGGTGATTTATTTATAATTCAAAAGTTTGCACGATTTATATTATGTATATGTATATACTTCAAATTTCAATCATGCGGCGAACGTCGATATTATCAATCGCATGTATAGTTTATGTCTAGCACCTAAAACACTAGAGAGTTATTGCAACGTTCATTTTATCAATTTTTTAATAAAGTTTTCCCTTATTTGACATTTACAAATGCGCAATTAACACACCTTTCATGTTTGTACTTTATTAAAATACACGACACCTTTATTTAATTTAAATACAGGCAAGGAATGCTTTTATTTAAGGCGCCTAAATTTTGATATATACCAAATGCCTAACGTACAAACTTACATTTAATTGTCTACTTTCTGTATAAATATTGTTAAATTAAATGATTTTTTGTAGTGTGGTTTCCGTAGTTAAATTTAGAGATATAATGTCCAAGTTTATAACACGAAAAAATATAAAACTTCAACGCTCTAAATACGAGGATGCTGTTTTGTAATGTTTTTCCTAGAAGTAAGGTGTAAAAATCCTTTTGAAAACAGATATGCTATATGCTTGGGAAGAAGTAAAAAACAGTGTCTTGAAGTAAACTCAAAGAGTATTCCATGAATGCACTTTGACATCACATACAAATGTTATTGAATCAGTGGGAAATGAAAGACTCAATAATAATAAAAGGAGGTTAATCTTTGTGTGAATACAATTTTTTTGATCTTTTCCAATATAGTTATACATGTATTATAGGTCACCTTATCACAAAAGAGATTAATTCTTTATTCATTTTTACAATATAGAATATTAAACATATATGTCAAAATAAAGAGTAAAGGAAAAAACACTTGCAATAACACTCCTTTAAATTAGATGCAAACTTTTAATAAAGGATACTTTATTTAAAGATTCTTTTAATAAAGTCTGCTTGGAATGAGTTTGTAATAACTCCCTAATATCAAGTAGGTAATTTTAGTAAAATTCTTTGAAGTAGGAACAAGAAAATAAAGCTGACGCAAATTTATGATAAAGGTTATAAGGTACGTTGAGCGTATAATTTCATAAACATTGAAAATTGCTAAACATTTTGTACTTTTGTTACATATTTCTAGGATTTTTTAAAGAATCAAAAATCAAATGATATACTAAGATATATTCCACAAATATCTTGATTGTAACTCAAAATCATTATATCTCTATGTATAAAATTCTTTAAATGAATATAATCTATGCGAGATATCAATTGGTCGGCTAACAGAAGCACTGGTTTTAATGAAAATCTTCGTGAACAAAAATTGAATAGATTCTCTAACGAAGGTCAAAGTAATTCCATGACTATTACATTGTAATCTCCTTCAGAGCCGCACCATTTTATTTGAGGAATTCTTACTCCTGCTTGCATCATTTTGTAAAATTTGGATTTGATGTGATGTTGTGGATGCCTTGTTTTTAAACATACTAATTTAATTGCTACTTCTTCCCCGGTAGAAATATTTGTGCCTAAATAAATGTCTCCAAAAAAACCTGAACCTATTTTACGTCCTAGACTATATTTGTTTCCAACCCGAAGCTACATTCTTTAAAAGAAAATTTTTTCACCAGCAGAAACATTAAATCAAACAAAAGAGTTACTTGTTGAACATAACTGAAAAAAATATTTTCTCATTCACTGAATGAAAGTCGGGCCGGCCCTAAATTTTGGGCCAGGCCGTCAGTTGTTATTTCAAGCTGGGCCTCGGGCCGGGCCGGTCACTTTTCTGCGTCGGGCCCGAGTCCATCCCTAATTTTGAGTAATTTATTTTATTTGGAAGGAGAAAACACTCAATGTACTAGCCACGCCCCAATAATCTATCTCTTTGAGAAACCAAGAGTTTTCATCCAACGCATCTCTGTATTAGTACTGTTTCCATTTTATTAAGAGCTTTTAATTCTTTCTTGCTAGATACTAATGCTGCTATATCATCTGCAAATCTAAGCATATCAATCGTTTATCCATGTATAATAATTCCAAATGTCTTTCCACATTTGATAGTATTTATTGTCTCTTCGATATACAAGTTTAAGATCAATGGGGATAATATACCTCCCTGTCTCACCCCTTTCCTTATATTTATGTCTTTACGTTCCTTCTGTGTTTCTATTACAGCTGTTTGCTCTTTGTATAAGCTATGTACTATCCGCCTATCCCTATAACTCATTCCAAACTTTTTGAGTATTTCGAACATTTTTTCCAATTTTACATTGTCGAATGCTTTTTCAAGATCTACTAACCCTATTTTCACACTCTCCTTTTTCTATTGTTTTCTCCATTACCACTCTTAAAGCGAAAATGACCTCTCGTCTTGCCCAGTTTTGCCTAAACCCAAATTGATCTTCTCCTAGTATTTCTTAACCTCATTTTCCATATATCTTTATAGAATTTTGGGTAATATTTTTAACAGGTGTGCTGTCAAACTTATTCTTCAAAAATTTTCACATCTATTTGCAGCTCTCTTTTTTGGTATAGTAACTATGGTGTTAAGTTTGAAATCTTTGGGTTTCTCACCTGTCTCATACATATAACTTACAAGTTGGAAGAGACAGACGTTCTGTTATTGATTGTCCAGTCGCATTTGGAGTTTCTGCTTGCACTTTATATCCGGTGCCTTATTATTTTTCAGACCCTTTAACGCTAATTCAAACTCATCTCTAAGTATAGGATATCCCATCATCTTTTTCAATATTTGATTCCTGTTCTAGTGGTTTTAATTCTTGTCATACAAAAAAAATTCCCTACATATTCTTGTTGTTTAACTACTTTACATTTTCTGTAATCATGTCTCCTCCCAAACTCCTTATGTTTTTGCTATATAGTTTTATATCCCCAAAGTTCATTCTAATTAGTTTGTATACTTCGTCAATCCATTGTTCTTTAGCTTACATGCACTTACGAATAATTTCCCATTTTATGGATTTGTATCTCCTTGGTCTGTTCTTGTATTTTCGCCTTTCGTTTGGTACGCTCTATACTTGGGAGGTAATGTGGTGGTTTCGCGTTGTCCTCCACATCTTAGTAGTGTCATAGTGTATTTTAAAATGCCATATTGACTCCTATGGTCTCTGCCGCTCTAAGTACCGAAAAAGCTGCTGCCCTCTTTTGGGGCGGCTCCGTGGCGTAGTGGTATGTGTGTGACTACTACGCCCAAGGTCCCGGTTCGAATCCCGACACGGTCCGCTTGAAAAATGTTAGGCGAGCATTTTTCACAAAAATACACCCTCGTTCGGATGAGAGGTAAAATGGAGGTCCCGTGTGTGAGTGTTGTCACGCACGTTAAAGATCCCTACCTTGCTTGGAACAGCAAGGGTTCGGCAAAATTCCAAATTTTCCAGGTAAAAAAAAAAACTCGCTTCCTGGCCAATGTAGTACCTTCGGGTGGAGCATTGGAAAAATCAAATGTAATGCCCTCTTTTGGGGAACCTGTCTTACTCTGGTTCCTCACTAAAGACCCCACTAATTTGGTTAAACTTATAGTTTCGTTCTATAGCTCATTGAAATATGCAAACTATGCTACGCGTTCCACTATTCTAGGTGCAGGTCCGTTCGGAACGGTATTTATACGCAAATTTCGTAAATTCACATATACTAAACAACACAAACCTGAAAGGAGAAAGCGCAAAATCTATATTTTTAATGCTTCAACCTTTAATGAGTTTGATCATTATATTGGGCACATTCAGTCACATACAGTGCTGCAGTCCTAATTAAGTTTTCATACAGCAATGTTGATTTTTAAAAATATTTTATTATACTTTTATTCGTTTCGGTACTGATATTTCCACTTACTACAACATATTTCAATTTCAAAATCAAAAATCTTATCAATTTATTGCTTAATGTACATTTCGCTATTAATTAAAATTTTAATAATAAGTTTTAATTCCGTTCGTGTCAGTATACAGCAGCGACAAATATGGTAAATTGAACTTCAATATCACTTTTATATTAATTAATTACTATCAACTCATTTTCAACTAACTTTGAACTAACTTGAGCGCAAAACAGCGTTTTTATATAATTAACAACGATTGCATTCTATTATCTTCCTAATGACTAATATCGTTTGTTTTTTGTATATAAGATTCTTAATATAATGTAAAACATATTAGAAAGGCGACCGTATAATTGATAGTACATTGTATTGTAATCTAACGAAACTGCATGACATCCAATTCCCATGTGTTGGATGAATTCGCATGCAGGTGGTACGTCTTCTTTGTATTAAAACAATAACCTCTTTAGTACAATAAAGTATTATTCATGATAATTGATAAACTGCAGTAAAAGCTTCGTACATCGAAACAATATCAAGGGTGTTCTTGGGTTTTTGTAAAACTAACTCAATTTAATTTTACAATAGCCCTTTGTTTCGATTCCCTTATACTGTGAAGGGAAATCGACAGTCTTCCGACTAAGCTAAGGGTCTATTCCTCGGGTAGAGCTTACAAGGAGTGGTTGTGGGTTTTACAACAAAACATTATTTACTTACTGACTCTAAAATACAAAATAGGGGGTGCAAAGGCGCGCCACCAAGTCCTAGAATTTTAAAGCACGAGTTTACCCTAAGGGAGAACTTGGAAATCCTTAGAGGGAAAATTGCTTTTACTGCAAAAGCAGGAGCCGTAAAAAAATAGTGTTAATATAATACTGAAGGACACAAGAGATACACTCTTGCTACCTTATACCATAAAGAAAAAGAGTAGGTATTAATATTAATAATTTAAATATACGAGGAAAGTTAAATATTAAATTTCTAGGAAGCGTTGTTAGTATTTCTTTATCAGTGCACAGCTAAAAAACTTTACCTTTATAAAGGGCGTGTATATATTTATCTTTTAACTCAATAAATCCTAACTTCCGACTCACTTGTTCAAAATAAAACAGTTATTCAAAGGAATTTAATGATCGTTCTTTAATTAATATATCTTTCTTTTAGTTAAAAATTTTATATACAAAATATACATAAAGTCTTTTAGACACAGATATTTAAATATTTCTACTATGAATCTGAATGTCAATAATGTAATAAACATGACCGTGTAGTATTTAAATTGATTACCCAATTTACACAGATCTGTTACTTTGGTTTATTAATGTGTATTATATTTTCACAGATAAATAAAGTTAGTTCTCGTAATTACTTCATGTATTACTGAACTTGAAAATAACATTTTACTGGAATACATAAAAACTTTCTGATTTTAATTATCTGTATTTACTTCAAAAATAAGCAATAATTAGCACAACAATGAAATCTAAGCTATGAGAGATCTCAAGGCTCCGTAAAACAAAACTTGTAAAATACTACCATTTTAGCTTTCAAGTGTCCACTTGATTATCAAATTATTCGAAACAGCTGGTGTCAGCTCAAATATCTATTTTAGCGTTTACCTTGTAATAAGTTGAACTTTGTAACTCCATTGTAACAAATACCTTATCTAAGCCTCACGTGCAAGCCTACGGTTCTTGGACAAACAAGTGATGTTAGCGAACATTCGACATCTGCATTTTTCAAGACGTAAATTTGAGCTTCTCTGAACTAATGATGAATTATGTTATAACGGCGTATTATACTTGACCACCTCTGGGAACCATTTCCATGAATGTGCTGTACGATCCATTGAAGTATATCGAAATATAAAAATAAAACGTGGTAATTTTGTGAGATTGTTAACGTGTTGAGATTAAAATTGCTAATATACTGACTTTTAAATTCGTTAAAGAGTAGAGTACAAATTCCCCAAATTATTACGCGTAAATTCATTCATGCATAGAGTCCCAATTATTTTGTTTGATTAAGTCGTTTTGTAGAAATTCATTTGCAGATGTAGGAGTTTTAAAGTCTACCGATTCTGTTTCTTCCTTTTCAGCTAATTTTAATAACACCTTTTATATTGTTGTTTTTAGGTTCCCCCCGACAACTGTAGGATGAACATTTCCGATATTTTTATCTATAATTTCTACTATGAGTGTGTAAGGTGGTGCATCATAGCAATCATATTTGATTGTAGGTTTCTTTGTACTGGTACTAAGTGTGTTTGCCTGTGCTGGTGATATCTGGGGGTTACCTTGACCTCCAGTATTACTATACATGCTACTGTATCTACTTATGAGGAGGTTGTTGTGCTACATGTAAGGGTTATGATAAGGTTGGGGTTTAAAGCAAGCAAGCGGATAACCAATAAGCAAATTATATATGTTTAAATTTAGTTTTAGCTTACAGTGATTCCTAATGTATTCTCTTGTCCAATTTCACTAATTTATTAGTTATTTTCTCGTGCGATGCTTCACTTCTCTCTCAAACAGCATGCACTCCAACATCCCAAACCTCACACAATTAATCAACTTGACAGTGTCATAGTTTTTGCCCCTACTATTCTGGTAGATTTAAAATTCTTTTCATTCTCCCCTCTCCGAAAGTGCAACTTTCTGTCTTGACAAAGGAGTTGAAAGCGGAAGTAAAACATGTTAAGTGATCGGTTATTAGGTGGTTGCTAGGTATGAAAAACTTTTGGGGCTAGGACAAAAAAGTAAAAATGTCAACTTAATTATGAAGGAGTTTGACAAATGTCAGAAAATGAAGTTTGTAAACAGTTACCAAGGTATTGTTGACAGCAAGCCGCCTTATAATAATTTATTAATTTTATATTACAACTACTAATTCATTTTATTTTATTAGGAAGTATGTAACAGAGTTAACTCTGTTTATTTCCAAATAAATAAATAAAAAAATTTTAAATACTGACTGTGAAACACAACCTAACTCATGATACACGATTTCAGAACAAACTAAATTGTGCAATGTAGATGTAGCAGTAATGTGTGTTTTTACAGTCATTGGAAATACACACAATCTGAAATTGGTTACTGACTTCCTAATGTAAACAATATTGTCATGCTATATCTAAAAAATTAGAGCTGCTATGAAAAAGAGTTATTTTTGGAATCATTGCATTAGAAATATTCAAAATTTGCTGTCACTTGTCAGACACCAAAAGAATTTTAGCCTTGTGTCAGGCTGTGTTATAATTATAGTTTGTAAAGATTTATAATATATTATCAATATCCTTTATGTTATATATTTATCAACACTTTTTAAGAAGTCTGCACAGATAAAGTTATGACATGATAGATAGATGTTTTTTGTTCCCATCAATGCGATGATAATACACGCTCATGCAATCATTACTAGAAATAGTTAACAAAGGTTCTAAAGGACGTAAGGACACTACCCAAAAGTAAGCACTGTCTTATTAAAGTGAGTACATATGGTCATCGTAGTTGGGGGTACTTTGATGTATGGTTTCATTAACTACTCAACATCCCAACTAGTTGATACTCGACGGCTGAGATTAGCTTAGCAAATATTTTAATATCAGGTCTTGCTGGCCAGTAACAGAATATTGTATACACAGAGACTGAAATTGATGGTTTTAGTCCTGCAAATTAAGGTTTGTGACTCGGGACCCTTTGTAATCAGCATAGGAATTAAAATCACCTTAGTCATGTGCTATAATATGTATAACAGTTTTTTTATCTTTTAAGAACTTTAGTTTAAAATTATACTCTGTATCTAAAGCTTCATGATACATGCATACCCATTGATATGTAAAGTCTAAGAGTTTTCCTTACTTTTAGGAATGAGTTTCACATTGAATCTTCTGGGATTCACTGTCTTTGCAATTCTTATTGATTAAATGTAATGACTAGTTTCATTTATGTTGTTTTAACAACCTAATTTGTCTAAAATTTATTGTGTGTATCATTTTCAATTTGGAGTTTAATTTTCAACTACATTCCAGAAAGTAAAAATAATAGCCTATATATCACAGGACTAAACTGATTCTATTTAATCCCTTAGTTGATTAGGGGTGCTTAGGAAATAACCTACACCTGCAAGTTAATTATTCAATCTAGTCCCTGGGTATATAATATACTGTTAGAAATGATGGTAACAATAATTTAAATTTTAATAGGCGCAATTTTTGAATTGCCCGCTTTTCGAAGTAGTAATGCGGTCACCCAGCGCTGGCGCTGCAATATTATTTTTTCTTTCTATGGTTGTTTATATTCTAAAGTTTTCTATGGCTAATAGTCGGTACTGCAAAGCAACGCTTTTGTACGCTAAATACGCCAATTTTGTTCTGTGCAATTAGGGTGACATCTGACGGCCAAACATAAAGCTTTATTAATTTTTTTTTATAAAAATATTACAATTTTAGTTCTTTTCGCCAGGTGCCTCGATCTTAGTCTTCTATAGATTAGAATTTTTTAACTATACTGATCAGTTTTATAAATTGTGAATGCATACTTTTCCCTTATAATACTTTCGGTATGCTTATAACTACAAAGATAACCCATAAAGCTAACGTAAACTTGGTCTTTTAACCCTATATTATAAAATAATGTCAACCAATCACAAAATGCGACACTAAAATTCTCTAACATGGAAGTGGAAATAAATATAAATTTCCACACTTGTTGATATTAGTTTTCAATATAACTTCACTTTTTACTATGTTCACTTTTTAGTTGTCAAACATAACGGTAACGTAACCGAACTAGTGCAAACATCCTTCTCAATACCTCATTCAACGGTTACAAGGGTTACAATTGGTACGCCTGTCAATCGAGCCTTTTGCTGATTCTTCAAAAATTCTGATAACATGTACTTTATAAAAACAAGTACATTCTAAATGGGGTTTCTTGTACCTATGATTTCTGAAATTACTTATTAACTAGTTCAGTAATAACCTTGCTCTATAAATAATAAAGAAGACATAATAAACAATAAAGCGAACACCTCGAATAACCATGTTCAACTACTGATTGAATTTCTCTCCTTAAATTTTTAATTTCTAACCTTTTGCTACCCTACACTGCGTGTGTTCGATTTCAAACGAATTAAACACACCTGAGTAGACATTGTGCATTCATAGACAATCTTTATTGCTTAATAACCGAAGTATTGAAAAATAATAGAATTTTGAAACGACTATAAAAGTGGATGTGATCACTATGCTTCTGTCAACTGGAAAATGTTTTTCAGCTTGTTATTTTGGGCTTTGTTTTTATATATAAAGTGCGACAAATTTCCATCACTTCTAACGACGAATGCAACTTTAGGTGAGTGAATTATTTATATTAACATGTTTTCTTGCCAGATTCCATATTAATCGGAATAGGTTCTTTTAAAACCTAAAACCAACGCGTGCAAATCTATATGCGAAAAAATAAGGAGGAGTCTTTCCTCAGCTCGCCGCCTTGTAAGATATGCCTCTGAAAAGAAGTTGTTAAAATTTAGTTAATAATTTCTTTAAAATTTAGCCAGAAACAAGAAATTTTGTAAATTACACACGCTTTGTGAATGTTTTTACAATATTCTCTTTATATTATAACGGGGCGAAATCATGAACTCTTATTTTATTTATAGCTTCCTTTGGGGCTGATTGTAAATTAAAAATATTTTTTAGAGTTACTGTTTAATTTCAGAAGTTTTCACCTTCGTATTTTCTGCCTAGAACTAACAGTAAATACAAGTGCGTTATTACTTATTGACACTGCAACAATAAAGACAAAAAAATGCATAAAAATTAGCAAAATAAAATTTATAATAAATGTTGTACTGTAACCGACCTGAAGGCTGACCGAACGCCCTCTACAGACGGCAACATCGGACTCTGTGATCTAACATCTAGTAGCAGTGGCTTGACGATACCTACGTTGTGTTGTTATAATGTAACCCAAATTCACACTGGGAAGATGGCGTTAAGGCGGGAAGGTTTGAAATAAAACTACAGTATTTACCTAACTTGACTTTTACTCAATACAATAACCACTAAATAGGTCATTGGCATGAAAGCATAGAAAGATGACATTTAAAGCAAACAGTGCCGTACTCAACTCAGACAGATCACATATGACAACTGAAGAAACGTTAGTGTAAACCAGCTAGTAGGTACTGAAGTCGGATGACCAATACTTCCCAGCTAAAGTTGAAGAGGGGGGACACCAGGAAGGTAAAATCTGCCTTGACTACCAATGTTCTTTCCCGCACGGACATAAGGCTCAATTATTCGCGGTCACATACTTGCATTAACAGTCTCCAGACCGTGTTACAAAATATTTTACAAAGGCTATCCAACTTCCTATTATTTGCAAGGGTACAACTACAAGTACATCGACAAGACGACATGAATCGCTGAAATGAACTTATATGGCATGATTGCTCATAATTAAAAAGGCGGTGTTTATTGAATAGACTATCTCTAACATAGTCATAAATGCAAACGCGAAAGGCACGAGATGGTCGATCATACCAGAGGTTCAATTTAATTACATCACAACCATTATCATAAAGGTTAAATACTAGTTAATTATATAGGAACATCGGCTAGATAATAGGATAAACAAAACAACAAACATATAAATACGTTTAAATCAAGATAGGAGCGGTGCAGTTGTAAATGTGATTAATATGCTGAAATAAAACAATTATACATAAAATAAAAATGTCAAATGAATCACAAATATCAAACATTATAAAATATGTTGACAGCAAATACATATCTCAAAATTCTACAGCATAAATACAAACCCAGATTCAGGCGCTAAATCTTTATATAAATGCATCTTAAATATATTAACACTAGTAAGCAATTGGTAAAAATTATTCATTATGATTGCATCGGTTAAAACGTACTTTTAAAAATTAAACACATCGTGGCATTACAAATTACAAACAAAAAATATACACAACAACGTTGTGGTTAAATTGAATTACTATCTTAAAACCAAAACAAATATAACATACAAATATAATACTGTTTATATTCAAACTTGCCTAATAATTTGATTTAATACGATAATTTAATATGATGTCAGTACTTTTCATTGTTTGTCGTAAAATTACAGTAATGGTACCTCTGTTATTGATTCTGAAATTACTTATTAAACAATCCACATCAAATTCCAAGTCAAAAGCATATGTATTCAAATATTTGAAGCGTAATTCTAATTGTGTCTCAAGCTACTTGTAGACGATTGCTTAGACCAGATAAGCGATTAATTAAAAAATGAAAATATTACATACCCGTGATATTCTCCTTTTGTTGATAGTGAGCCGTGTTGTTCCGGGGAAGTCCCATGAGTCGCACCGCATACTTTTCGTGATATTGGTAAGATTTGTGTAAAACTTTACTCTGTTTTGTGGTGAATTATTTTTAACTTTTCTGTGTGTTGCTATCTCGGAGTGAGTTGTATATCCATAAAGTGTTCAATTACACATCTACTCGCACAAACTACTCTATCAACACTTATATTCAAAGGTGAATGGACCATTATTAACATCAGCAATAGGTATAAACTAAAAACTGAATTAGTTGGTGGATGAGCAGATCGAAGGATTTGACTAATTTTAATTGCGTCACAAGTACGTCACCATATTGTATATCAAAATTGTACTCATTATGTTATTTTAATAAGTTTTTATCTTTTCATAATTGTACCCCAAAAATTGAACAAGCCGTAGTTTATACTCGTGGCAAATGCCGCAAATCAATGATTCCTTAATCGACTGTATCTTAAATCAATTATTTAGATGGATAAAAGATAAGTCTAGTTCAATAAATCCGCGTGTTCATTTTATAAATGATCTAAACGATGTCTGCATTTCATGTAAAATCTTCTAATATTGATTGTAAAAATTTAAAAAATTACGCTCTCTGTACGCGCAAGCAATAACTATAGTACCGTTTACCTACCAAATTGACGACTAATGATGCTCTGTATTTATAGAAATTATCAGACTTGGTGAAGAAGTGTTCGTGAATGCTTTGGAAAGAAAGAATTGATTGATGTAACCGATATGCTTATACTCAGATGTCTTAAGTTGCCCGATTTTAAATGTAACAACTGCTTATGATGTATCACATATTGCTGTATAGACAACAACAATAACCTACAATGTGCAAAGCAAAATACCATACCGTTGTGTTGTATTGTTTTGGTGAGTCATGCTATCACTAATTTCAAGATACGAATTAAAAATGTTGAGGGGTATTTCTATTTCGTAAATTTCAAGATTTCAGTTTTAAAAGAAGTGAGCTTTTAGATCTCTTCAGGTGTTGTTTGAATGCTTTTTAAGCATGCTCGTGCTCAAAAGGTTCGTGTACAAGTGGTCGTAGATATTAGTTTTACAATTGGTTAAGCACATTTAATAAGTTCAAGTTGATTTCGTTCAGAAAACAACCAGGAAGTTTTGCTTCGCCAGAGTAGTTAATTTCCATAATAGGTTTAACCTTTTTAAATCCTTAACAAATGATTTATTTTAAATATCCTTTTTCAAAATTGTGTACTCATAATTGCTTTTCATGCTCAATTGATATTATCGTAACAGATCCGCCTCTGACTGTAATTTTCCAACTTAACAAGATAAATTTTGCTTAATTGTAGTGAAAGTTGTGTTTGAGTATTCGTTCTTTTTGATTACAATATTCAACAAATAAAGTTATGTCATTAGACGGTTTGCAGAAAACTACCAGGGATGGTTTTCTCTGGAATTTCAGCTCTTCAAGAATAAAGGAGCTTTTTAATTGTAATCCTCCAAAAGTTAAATATGTGTCACGGGCTTTAATGACATGGCAATAGAATTATTCTGGTAGTGAATACTCTTTTGATGGCGTGGTTGTGGTTAGTCAGCAAAATTCTTAAGTATGCTAATTTTATTCGACCAATTTCGGCGTTTAAACGGCATAATGCTGGATTAGAATGTAACCGTCTATCTTGTAACGAACCGAGGAATTCTTTACTTTGAACCAATATCCTGCATTTTCCAGAGATACAAATTTATAGTACTAGATTACATTTAAACTAGTTCATTATGGGAAAACGAAATTCGATAATGTAGCCTTATTCCAGAGATGAGTATGTAACGCTAGTGCGTTACTTAATGAAACATTAGGTAGTAGAAAAGAATTTATAAAATTTAGTTATTTAAGTAAGTTTTTATAGAAAGGAAGCACCCTGAAAAATTTAGAAGTTTCGTTAGTTTACATTTAATAACGTTGTTATAGTATTACATTAGGATAAATAGTAAGACACCTAGTACATTATATATGAACAGTAATAAATATTGAAACTTTACGCCACTTCGTGTTAAATTCAGAAAAATTACAGAAAGACTCTCGGAAATAACCGGCATATTAAAGTTATTTGTACAAATTCACATGGGTTAAAAACTATTAACCATGGGATCGGACCGATACACCTCCAATAAGCATATTTTCATAAATTACAGCCATAAAATATGTGTTGGAAACGAAAACAAATGATGCTGCTTTTGGGGTTTCACATGTACAAGCGTGGAACGGAAATGATCATTCACACGGCTAGAATGACATTGAACTTGACAATAGAACATATTAGTAGCATCCGTGAGAACGAGGACATTGGGTAATAATCCTGTGGCGTTGAAACTTATAAAAACCCCAGATAATAATAACAAGAGGAGATCAGTTCGGATCAGATTATCAGATACTACACAAAATGTGTAAAAAATCTCCAGGAAACACTTATCAATCAAAATAATGACGAATAAGTAACTTCGCCTGACGAGTGGGTAGCAACAAAAAAGTAATAAGAATGTTCCTACATTGAGAAAGTATGGCATAAACACTGACGTGATATTGAACAATATCAATGAATGTGTCAACACATTGTCATTACCCACCAAGCAAAACTTACTTCAAGTAAGAGCAATTGTTCCTTGCAAGATCTTACAGTTATCTCAATCAAAACTATAAAATTGGGACTACATACCGCCCAACTATTCTCACCTGTATCAGAATGTAGGCTTCAGGAAAGTGCAGAGAACCCTTCAATTGATTAACCATTTAAACAAAAAAACAAAATTCAAAATTACTCTCGGATAAAATGGGCTTTAAAATATTCATTATGTTATTTTAATAAGTTTTATCTTCTCATAATTTTTTCCCAAAAATTGCACAAGTAGTTTATACTCGTTTCTACAACCCTCAAAGGGACATAAAATATAAAGATAGACGTTAAAATATAACATAACCTTAATTGTGTTTGTTAGCATTTGCAAAGAGAAAACAACCAATGACCGGTTTTGCTGTTGCAGCTCTTCAGATTGGTTTTTTTTTCTTCACGGACTCTAGTTTCGAGTGTCAAGTTTCAAATTTCAAGTTTCAAATTCAAGTCTGAAGTTTTGAGTTTCGGAGTTTCGTGTTTCGAGTTTCAAGTTTTAAATAAAATCTTAAGATCAGTTTTAAATACAACATTCGTTGTTGAATTTGACTAGATGAAAGTTTGCAAATTTTCCACTTTGAGTCAATCTTAAGATTTTATGACTTTGTTGGCGTTTATTGAAGAGAAAATGGGCCAATCTGATGAGCTACAAAAACAGCATGACTGGTCAGTAGCTGCTTTCTCTCTACAAATGCTAACAAACACAGTTGATGTAGAATTCATTTTTGGTTCGAAACCGATGACAGGGTCTTCAACTCGGCTGTAGTACAGTATGCGCTAAAATACACAATATCTGAGCATTTTCACCTATATGTGTTTCGAACAAGACATAAACTTTTTTCAATACTCAAAATTATTAAATTGACCTGCACATGTACCCTTTTTAAAACAAGTTTTAAAGACAATAAATACGCTACCAATAAGTCAAAACACACAAACACAAAAATATCCACAAATGTTTATATAAAAACCGAAATTTCAATTTTATTACCTGGTGACACCTTTACTCCTTGTCACCGCTGGAGATGGTTACCAGAAACTCTTGTCGATGTGTCCATCTACTACGCTGAGGCCAGGATCCACAGATCCCCACCATCTAATATCTCCGCTACCACTCCTGTTCTTCGCAAGATATAAGCTTCGTCTCAACAGTAACATTCTATACCAGATATTTCACGCATACAAATTCTGTTCTTCAGTTCTGCTTACCCCAAATATCATCCATCCATTTACTAACTTTGTTGTAGTAACGGCACCTTTTAGTTAAATAAGCACAAACTCGTGCAATCAATTTTATAACTAGCGGTCCGCTACTACAGCTTTTATAGTTTCTAATAGGATGTTAATGCAACTTTACTGAACATTAATAATTGATAATAGCATTTACTACTATTCTTATAGGTCTGAACCCGTATTCAGATCTAAGTCGAAAGAAAGAGAGCTTTAATATCTCCGTTCGTTTATTTATATTATTCCAAACCCCCCAGTGGAACCCGTTTCATGTGAATAGCTTGTTTTCGAAGCCGCTTCCTAAAATTTTTATTGTAACGAACACTGACTTTTCCAAAATTCCCACTTTCGTCGTGTTGTTATCTAGAATCATCGACCAATGATAGAATTTTCCCCCGTTCAGACGCGCTACCTCTCAGCTGTCTATCTCTGTTCTACGCATATCTGTTGTCTCCTTTAGAACATCACTTGAGTTACAGAAAATCGATATTGTAGTAGTCCTTCACAAATACACGTGTATATCCTACGTGACTTCTATCCTATGCTTCATTTATACTTTTCTCTGTCTGTTTTATATTATCGATCGCTTATTCCACTCACTCCTTAAGGCATTTGATATTTACCAGTTTATACAAATCGACCGTTGAAAACAATTTCTATGGAATTCTATATTAACATTCGTTTAATATTCTCTGAACGTAACATTTAACCAACGGGCGTTTCTTGAAATTATCGACCGTTTGAAAATAACAATTCCTAGATTCTCCCTTCGTAGTATTTGTATAACGAACGTTGGCTTTTAAAATTGAATACATTTGCGTTAGAAATTATTGATTCTTTTGCAAGCACGCTCCCTTTTTGCTTTCATGCGTTTGATTAAAAGAAATTATGATTAATTATGCGTATCATTTAGCTTTTATATGCTTTAAAGCTTTTCTTCTTTTTTGTAATTTTAACATTCCAATTTAAATATAAAAAAATACCTTATTACTCATCCGTTTTCACTATAAGAATTAATTAATTTGACGCGTAAAGAATTTGCTCCTATTTCTATATACACTGTTGCTAAAATTTTATTGTCTACACCTATTTACCCTTCAAATCCACAACAATATATATATATATATATATATATATATATATATCTTTTCTTTTTCCTCCTATAATAAATACACAGACAAATCCTTTAACAATATTTACAAATACTTTTTTTTAATTAACCCTAGAATAAGCCACGTTACACAACAGTTGCATAAAGTAATTCTTTTAAGTCTTTCAAACAACATATACTACATACGATGTGTTGCCTCTAAGGGCCAACATTCTTCTAATTTTATATGGTTATACTTGCTAACATTCAATTTTTAAAAAAATGCGTTTCTGTTGTTTAATGCTAATTTTTTTGTACATAATTGTAAATGTATTGACTTTTCAGAGCTATCCTTATGTAATATATATAAGTTACAAAATGCTAGAATGCTGTTTATTTTGTACACTATGCATAATTTGTTAAATGCAGTCAGAAAATACCTTAATCGGGAAAATTATACATTGCAAGAATTAGTATATAATATTTCTGCAACGACCTGGGATATCGTTGCATGCATACTATAAAATAGAATTACCCATAGTAATCTGAAAACAGAAAAACGTTAGAATTGTGCTATAACAAAGATGTAGTAATATATTTAGGCATTTTCTACGTCACCCATAAGGTAGTGTACTAGAATGGACAACTGACGTTGCAAGGGATGGTATATAGACATAATTTAAGTGTAAAAATATATTGCGACAGTCCACTACAATTGTAAGAAAATACATCCCAATTATTGTATTCGCTAACTTTGTGTTCGAGATGGTTCTTTCCAAACGTATTTTTACATCCATCCTGAATGTGCAGCATTTTTCTAAAAGTTAAAACACAATAAATACTGTGCCAACAAATTTGCAGACTACTAATTACACAGCTCCGTAAAATTTGTACAAATGCATATACAATTGCCTACTCAAAGCTGGGTAAAATTGATTTTCCAATGCTCCACCCGAAGGTACTACATTAGTCAGGAATTAATTTTTTTTATCTGGAAATTTTGAATTTTGCCGAACCCTTGTTTTTCTAAGCACGGTAGGGGAATCTTTAACGTACGTGACAACACTCACACGCGGAACCTACATTTTACCTCTTAACCAAACAAAGCCACTTTTTTGCGAAAATGCTCGCCTAACATTTTTCAAGCAGTTCGTGTCGGGAATCAAACCTGGAACCTTGAACTTTGATAGTCACACGCGAATCACCTAAGCCACGAAACCGCCAGATGCTCTTGATCCGCTTATTATGTTTGTTCACTTCCGCGATATTCAATTGTTACTGGTTTTATTCTAGACACCCTCCATACAGCTTGGTGAGATCATTTGTAACCTAATATTTTATAAATTTCAGTTAGATCATCGAATGTATCGAGGTGATTTAATTTTATTGTAACGAAGTTATTTTTTTTATCTGGGTACATTGTAAGGGGCAGCTGAAATAGTTTTGGTGTACTTTTAAATTGAATAATTTTTAATGAAGGGTGTAGAAAGCTTCCCTAACAATATGCAATTATATGGAAATATATATTGACAATCCCACTGTTATTTAATCATTAATGATCCTAAAAATTTCTTAAAGTAACACGATTACGTTATAAAGTTTTACTCTGGCAATTGGTATGTATAACCATACTAACTACGATAATTACCCATACTTGAGTTTTTGTATTTGAACGTGTAATGCTTAATATTGAAATTTGTTTTTCTTTTGCGGGTTTTTAAATAAGTCATAAGCCGAGTTACCTTCAACTATGTATTGAGCAACAAAATATCTATGGTTTCGTGGTAGAAATTTGTTGCCTAAATCCCCTCTATAGAACTGAAAATTATTGAAATGTCATGCTTAATTAACACCACTGTTTTTGAAATCGTAATATATAGGGTACACCCATATTTATTCTGCCTTTTCTGTCCAAAGTCACATCGTTTTGCTACTGATATTAATTTCATTTATTATAAATCATTATACAATGTTACAACAATTTTTGTAGCGTAAATAAACTATATAAAAATTAGAACGCGCTTCAATTTCCACAAAAGATTAAGTGTGTAACATATAAAAATAACAAAATTAAAAGTTTTTAGTAACCTTTTGCCGAGGTGCAATAGTTTCCTTTTTGTTTTGACAAGTAAATCTTTTATGTTTAATTTTTTCTACGTATATTTTTGTATATTTGTTGTATTTTATCTTCACAAATAAAGAACCTACGGTCTACGCTAGTTAGATGCGAATTGGCCCCTTATCTCTTCGTTTACAGGGTTCCCTCTCCAGTTTAATTGAAATCCATTTGTAAAAGCCAATCAGTCTATTAAAACCCCTCTTGGAATTCAAAGTAATATCCACAATTTCTAATTCAAATCCAACTTAAATAATAATTTTAGATCTTCGACCTGCTCGGAAGCGCATTCACGAAAAAGACGAACCTTTATGCTCATTTTAAAAGGAAATTCTATGTTACTAATGTTATAGCATTATTAACATATTTCTTAACAGTCGAATTAGATGTAGATGGTAGGCAATTGATAATTTTATTAAGTAGTTTTGCGCATTCATTAATTGTAATTTTAGAAATTTTTTTGCTTCTACTCCCACTTAGTTTCGCCTATAAGTGTAGAGTTAGTTTACTTACGTTAGTTTTTAAAATGATAAATTTGCAAGAAAATGTGGAAGAAAGCAAATACAATCTTCGACAATATCGTAGAGGCTAACAATCCCAAATATTGTATTAAAAATATTATTCACCACTATAGATAGGTATATCCGTAGACATATCCATAGCTCTTGGACTAACATTCGCAGGTTAACTATGTAAATTGCTTTTATTTCCCTTCATATTTGAACCATTATCATATCTCTGACCACGTGCTTTGTACGTCTAAAACACAAGCAATTTCCAAAACGTTGATAAATTAATTACATAACTCTTCTACAGCTGAATTCAAAACAAGATAGTCGTTGAATATGTTGCCTTTCTACGTAATAACGCACGCACACAGACAAACACGCGGGTGAGCACACAATTACACATACACACGCGCGTGCGCAGTAAAATCAATTCCATATAAAGCTAAATATTCAGATAAAATAATGCTACTTTATTTCGTTTCGAAATCGCACAACGTAAAAGGTTTTAACAGGTAATTGTATCAATTAGTGACGAAAAAGATCAAAAAAAAAATTATTAACGATCTATATATCAAAGTTTTTTTATGCAAAATAGGATAAGTGGTGTTAATAAGTCTGGAGATCGATTTCACAATACTTTTAAAAACAATAATATTGTGGAAATTACAGCAACCTATTAAAATTAAATTAAAAGGCTACTTTAAAATTAAATCATGCATATTTGAGACTTGTCCGATTAGCTTCTGTAAGTTCTGTAAACTAATCGTTGGAACCCTTATTTTTCTATTTTTATTTTTAGCTGTGGTTATAGATCGAGAATTCATGACCGACGATTATGACTACTTAAGGCAAACAATTGAAACCTACTTGATTTATGCGAAACGAGAGATTTTAAAACACGGAGGACTACATGTGCAATATTTTTCTTGGGCGAAGATAAACGTGCGAAGAGGTAAGTATGAAATGAGGTGATTAAACTTACGCTGGCATCTAAATGTACAGCGGGCTCTTCGTTGGGTTTGGATGCTGGTTTTTCTTGTCAAATTGCTGCGGGGTAGTTGACTGTTGAAACCTACAACAGTTTTGAAACAAAAGATAATGTCAATTAAAAGGAAACGGTAGGCATTTCACAAGTAAACTTCACTGCATACTTCAACATCCATTCACGTTTAATACGTCGATGTGGTACGCTAGATCAAGTTAGCGTCCTCAAGACGTGCGCTTTCACATGAAACTTGTCATCCTACCGTCCGTCGAGCGTTTTATTGGTTCAAGCACATTCTTTTACACGCGGGAAGGGTTCATACAACGGATCAGCTATAATAAACTGTAGGTAATTTCCCTACAGTACGCGAGAACTTGGAAACTGCAATTTTATGCGCAATAATCTAATGTATACTACTTAAATTAATGATGGAACAATAATACTTAAAAATTTGGATAAAAAGTCCCCTATTCCTAATATTATATTACATTATATTACTGAACAGTAAATAAAGGCTTTATGATAACCAAATAATTTTAAATGAATTAACTAAGAACGTTTCGAAAAAATCGCTTTTTATGTACAACTACAGAAAATATTAACGGATGACGTGCACCAAATAACTTTACTAAATAAAATACACGGACAATCTCAAAATGAAAATGTATTCTTCATTAAATTAACTGAAAATTATTAAATATGGATCCACAGTAAAATCTATAAAAATTATTGTTAAAATCTATTAGAGAGTATCTAACCTTCTTCCCATAAATAAGCATCATCATTACAGTAACAGAACGATAGCCAAATCGGGCGGTTACAGTGCTTACCCATCCATTAATAGACCCATGTAAAGTGTTGTTACCATCAAACTGGGAGTCATAAAGCAGTTCGGTTAAGTGTTGGACACAACTGGACCTTGCTTCCAACGCCTGCAGCACATATTTCCATTACTGTCTATTGTGAAAGTGAAAGAATGTATTTTTGATGTATCGCAGATTTGCTATTTCATGATACATAACTCCTTTATTCAAACAATAAATGATGAAGGCATGGGAATTATTTAAAGATGTGAACAGCAAGTTTCTTGAGAATGTAAAGTATTCCGAATACGGTACGACCGTACAACGTACGCTGGACGGGTTCAAGGTTCTGGGTTTTAACATGAGGTTTTACATTTTCTGTACAATTATTTCAACCACTTCCCACCAAATTTGGCTGAATTTGCTACGGGTAAAATGAGCGCTAAATTATAAATTTTGATTTGCTCTGAAAGGGCGAGGACCCCCGTAACAATTTAAGGGTGCTTCGGCTAACTACAGCGAGTTCATATGGAAGACATTATAATAGAAAGTAGAAAACATTCCTAATAAAAATAATAAATAAATGTGATAAGTAAAATGGTTAAAACACAAACAACGTTACACTAATCAATTACCTAAAAAAGTTTTGTCTCATTGTCATAGTTGAAGGGTGTCAAACCGTCCGTCACAACAATTCCTTCGATATTATCCCTACATGGAAGACGGTTATTTCATATACGCCCCCTTTGTTTCGGGTTTCCTAAATATTTTCACATTATGCGTTACCTTTTCTAAAATATCGTACAAACACTCATTAAGTTTTTGTTATAATTAAAGAAACTTTCAAAAAACATGGATCTTTCAAATACAACTTCATCATTGGGGTAGCTGGAAATCAGTAGGGTAGCTAAGCCGGTTTGGCAACAGAGATCCACAGCAAGATATGTATACGCCGATTCGAGAACAATATGAACAGCTAAGCCGCTTTGGGAAACAAAACGTGCAGCAAGATATGTATACGCCGCTTTGAGAACAAAATTGTCTTTGTGTGTAAATTTGTTGCGTCGGGGGGTCGTTAGGTCTTTGGGGTGTGCGTTCGGCGGGGTCGTTAGATTTTTGTCGTGGGGTGGTGCGCGTGCGCTGGGGTGGAGATATTTTCTTAAGAAATTTTTTTAGCAGCGTTCCCGACGTTAAATATTAAATATTAAATTTTAAAAAAATGTTGTGTGTGTAGAAAATGGAGTTCACGTGTTGGTTCGTATTTTTCTGGGGTAGGTTAAGCTAAAATTAAAACGCCGCGGTGAAGATTTTTAATATTAGGCAAACGCGTTCAAGTGGTAAAGAGTGTTTTAGCTCTCCTCATAAGCTGCGTTTTGTACGAAGTAGCAAATAAAATTAGGAAATATACGAAATGTTATATGATGGAGGTCAAATTTTTAAACGTTTGCAGGTAAAATCTTGTAAAAAAGAAGTTCACTTCTCGCAATTTCAATGTCACGATAAAATACTAAGAATTTGCATGCAGTCGAATATAACCTCGTGTTTTTTATTTGGTAATATATATGTAAATCACTTCGACATTCGACTTTTAATATAATGTATTTAATTAACATAAGGTGTGTTGCAAAAACATTTCAAGACAGGTATGTCGTATATTACCTTTTGGTTACATCATCCCAAATAATTTATACAAGTACACTGAACTTGCTTTTATCAAGGATTTCTTGCTTATGGATTAACTTTTACAACTCAAGGTGTAGCATCAAGGTTTTAACGTCACTCTCAAACTATAGAACTTAATAATAATAGCTTTCCTTAGCACAAATATCATTTAGAAAATATGTGTTTCTTTAATATTTATTTATTCATTAAATATTTTGCTCCAAAAATTCGTTTAGTAAACTAAGTAAATCTTCATTTTCTTCTTCTGGAAGTAGCAAATAAAATTAAAAAAATATACGAAATGTTATATGATGGAGGTCAAATTTTAAACGTTTGCAGGTAAAATCTTGTAAAAAAGAAGTCGTTCACTTCTCGCAATTTCAATGTCACGATAAAATAACAAGAATTCGCAGTCGAATATAACCTCGTGTTTTTTTATTGAAATTATAGCTCTCTGGTAATATATATGCAAATCATTCAACTTTTAATATAATGGATTTAATTAACATAAGGTGTGTTTGCAAAACATGTTAAGACTATTTTCTTCTTGGTATGCAAATTATACCACCTTTCATAACGATTTATTTGACTCTCAAATAAAAAATTAATTTGATCTTATATCAAGAGGTGTTCTTGCTTACATTTTAGCAATTTGAATATATTTAAATATTTAAATGTAATTATACATTTAATTTATGTGGTAATAAAATTCTTTTAGTTTTAGCGGTTTGGTGATTGTATGTAGATGACGTATTAGACATTGTATATATATAACTCGTTTAATTGCACAAACGTGATAAAAATTTATAGGTTATGCAAAAACGTGCATGTAGTGAAGAATTTAGCGGTGATCTTTAGAGCTTCGTCATTGTTTTATTCTCGTTGCTTTAGTTAATTAAAGAGAGATTTTAGGTTAAGCAAAAATAGGAAATGTGGTGGATGACATAATCACTTTCAAAATGATGAATGGTGGGGAAGGAGCTTCTAAACGTGCCCTAAACGGGGCTCTGTCCCATTATTTTGTATTAAATATCAAAAGAATAGGAGAAATTATTCGACTCGTATTTTATAATGGTTTTAATTTAAAATATTGGTGTGTGTGCAAAAAAACATGTTAAGACAGGTCACTCGTTATTTTATTCATGATTGCACCACCAAAATAATTTATACAACCACACTGAACTCGTACCCGGATCTATATAACCTTTAAATGTATGCAAATAATGTCGTTATTTAAAACGTGGTGAAGAATTTGGATGGGGATGTACTCATTCTCAAATGCGGAATGGTACTCCATAAGGCGTTCTGAACGGAGGTTTTGCACGCATTAGGTGATTGAATACTTCGGAGATTTTAGGTTAAGCAAAAACGTGCACGTGCTGAAGAATCCCCGAGATTTTTAAAAAATATTTTGTATTAAATATATAATTTTAAAAGAAACACACAAAATTTGAATGTTTTATTTATATTAGTTTCACTTACCAGCTTATTTTAATTACATGCTAATGAGTTCATATATTTTCATACAGTTTGATTGATTCACTGCCGAAACAAAACATTTTTTACACAGCTGACAATACTGGGTGTCGTTTTTTCAATACAATATCAGTAACTATTTACAATACAGCTGAATACTGAAATGTAAAGTAACTTTCACACATTTATTTACGTGTACTTAAATTTAATTGAATTCTAAAAAATATATGCATATCTATGGCAGGCAACCCAGCATACACCAATTATATCTTCTTAGTGTAAAATTTTATTGTTAGGTGAATAACCAGCAATTTATTATGTAATATTTATTGCTACAAGCATGGTAATAATAATTTGCAATGTGCAAAATACCTCTTTTTGTTGTTAAAAGACCGATTTAATTAAACACTATAAAAGATTGTGAATTAATTATTCTAGTTAAATTTTACAGTGCTAGAGACACTAATTATTATTAGTACTAGATATAGGTATAACAAAATTTGTATTCCAGATGATAGTATGTTCAAAGGATATTATTATTAAAAGACTCTGTAAACATGATTAGTGAAATTATTAAAGTTAAGGAATGTAAAGCAAAATTTGTCCATAAAAGCAAATATGTTTTCTAAAAGATATGCATAACTTACGGATCTAAACGTTTCAACATCTCGCAAACTGAGATAAATATTACTTATTTCTTTGCAAAAAACGTTCATATAACGCCCTTTAACAACCGCGTTCAGTAAAGTGCATGGTAGTTAATGACCTCGGCGATTGTGCTATTTATAGTATAATTATGACAACATATCCCCATATGTAAATTATATGGTTCTGGTTTATACCTAAAAACAACTATTTTGCATTATATTTTGTTGATCCTGGCAGAATAAATTACAAGTATAGCTACATTGTCAATACATTTTATTTTCAAACTCGTTTTAATTATTGTAGAATTTAGTGCTTATAAATAACCTACTTTAATTCAATAAGTTATTCTCGTTATATTTCAAATCATTTTAATAGAATTACGCAATGTTAAGTCGTTATTAAAAATTAATTTAAACAGAGTTTTTATTGTTATCGCCGTCTGTTGAAGAATCGTAGCAGAATCTGAACTATATCGCTTTTACAAAGCATGTATTCAAGATCACATTTAGTTAGTTTCAAAAACTTTTATCATTGTATACGACTTGTTTTAACTTGCAGTAGGTATCAATGACCGAATCAACATTACCACCCGAACATGGTTGACAACTTTAAATTTTATTTTCCCTATTACTTTCAAGGTATTAAACATTGGTATATATATATAGATTTAGCGACATCAGGCAACCTTTTTCTTAATCTTCGTTGGGAATTAAAACACTCATAGTTTTTAAAATCATCTTTCTTTACGTTTCGATCCATGACCTAGGATCGTTGTCAAAATTGTCAAAACCACAACAATCATACAGGCAGTATTTATCAGGCAACATATTTCTCGCATGGCTATGACAGCTTTTTGTGCTGTATGTAGAGTAATGATTAACGTTATGCTCTTTTGATTAATTTGCAATTTACCGGGCATGCATCCTTCGTTAAAAGTGAAGGATATTCCATAGATAATTTGAATAACAATCTATCACCACCAACACACCTCTAATTGGATTTTCCTTAAATATATTGCTCAAATTCAACAGAGTCGCCTTGCCAGAGATCATCTCGAGGTTGTTGATTTGTTAATGCTGTTACAAAAACTAGTGGGGGGTTTATCAGACGAATAACTAGGTGATGCTCAGTATCACAACACTTTAGCATTACCTATTTTGATGAATGTGCCATAAAAGCTAGGTACTTGGATAGATCTCGCAGTGAGTGGAACAACAACGATAGTGACGATAGTGGTGCGAAGTTTTCAAGTTAACATGGACAATGTACTGTACGATTTGTTCGAGTGAACAACGCATTTTACACCAACATCTGAAACATGCCATAGTATTGAATGATGTAGACAAAATCAAACGTATACTGTTCAAAGTAGGTGTTCATGTTCCTTTAAAGCCTTCAAATGGCTAACGCTGACCAATGATACATCCATTGATGTAATGGACATGCTGTTTAATCAACAGAGTAGGTGCGATCAATTTGTATCAAACTTCATTGATGCTTGCAACGGCAAAACAGAGTTAAAATGTCATCAGGTGCGCGGTGTACTAGACGCAATAGAGAGTAATTATAGTTTGAGCGATGTATATTTCCTTGAAGAATTACTAACCAACCGAGCTGTATTGAGTACGAAGGCATATCCTATCATGACTATAAAATGCAACTATAAATCACTGGTCACAGCGATTGACGATATGATTGTAGATGTTGTATATTTCGCACAACCTATGGTATTAAAAAAAGTATTGAAGTTAATTTTAAAGTATAAGGTAAATTATAAGTACCAACCTAATGTAGTTGGCCCTCATAAAACAACATATAACTGGCTCCTCAAGAATTTGGCAATGGAGGGCTCAAAACAGCAACCAGGATGGACGTGTGGTCCGGATTCGGGAAAATGGCCATCAAATAGTATAGATGATTATAAAAAAGTGTATATGCTATTAAAGTTATTGTTTTAGTTTAATACTATTTTTGTATGTAAATCATGCCATCTTGGTAATCCTACCTGATGCGCTATAGATAGCACTTATTAGATATAATGGAGGATGCTATTGTACGTGTCGCATACCTTTTACAATAAATATATATACCTCGAGTGTTAGTCAAGTACGGGCAGAAATTGTTAGCTGAGAAGGTAATGTGTTTTTACCTGCTTGTTATTTACACATATTCACGGACATCGAAATACTCAAGTTCAACCAAAACAGCGAAAATCAACCTACATCAACGTTTTGCGCTTCGGGCATGAGGAATTATAAACAACTTTCTTGACGTAGAACTAGTGTAGTAATTAGTAGTACATAGATGTAATTTGTGTGCGTGTGTGTGTGTGTCGCTATAATAAATCATATAACAGTAAAAATTTTTTTATTGATGAATGACATATGATGGTAAACAAACACGTAACAGCAAATCTACAAAATATGATTTTTGGATATCCAACTATTATGGCTAGAATCTAAATTTAACCATTTCACATATACTTGATTTTTAACTCTCTTCAATACTTTTTCCACTAAATATACATCCGGATAGTGTGTTCGTTGAAGTTCTTCTGCATAGAAGCCGCCTAATATTGGTTGTCCTCGACTATCGCGCAATAGGTACGTTAAAGGATTAGTCAAATGCACTTTGTACACCGTAAAAATTTCGTTAGACCAATTTGGTGTGTATCCCTTGGTAAATTGACCTCTATGTTTACTAATGCGAACATGATCCCCAACAGAAAATTTTTTACTCTTTAAGTTAACTGTTTTGATCGTACTGTACACTGTATTGAAAAGTTTGCGTTCATTGCGTTTTGACACATCTACAGGTCGCATGCCGATTGTTCGATGTTTGGTGTTGTTATATGCAGTCACGAGTGAGGATAGTATATTCAGCCATCGATACGAACCATTCAAACTAAATTGTTTCCACATTTTTGACTTTAAGGTACGATTAACGCGTTCTACTACGCAAGCTTTTTTATTGCTGTACACACTATAATGTGTAATCTCATGTTTTTCCATTAAAGCCTTAAATGTTGAATTATAAAATTCTTTTCCCAAATCCGTTTGAATGTACCGTGGAATACGATGTTCTTTGTTGAAAATTGATTGAAAAGCGTTTGAAACAGCATTACCCGTCTTGCGCTTAACCGGTACGGCCCATAAGTATTTAGAAAATACATCGATAACAACTAGAATGTATCTAAATCCTTTATTCATCTTTGCATATGGGATCATTTCCACCAAATCGGCTTGAAACAGCTCGTTTAATCCTTTTGTGATTACATGTCTTCTAGGAAAGTTAATGCGAGCAGGCTTATGTAACTCGTGGACGATTTGCTCCTTTACAGACATATTGCTAATATGTGAGTGTGTGTGTATGGTTGACGGCTATATGCGTGCAATGTCTATTCTAAATTGTGCTTTCACTTGTTGAATAGCAGCGTCTAATGTCTTATATATGCTATTCATAGAATCATCTATCCGTTTGGTTACGATTTGTGCAACATTAGCGTTCACAGTGGCTGGAACAAGGTTACGCATCATCTCTTCAAAATGGTTAAAGTCTGATCTTGTAACATACTCGCTCGAGAATTGTGTTATCATACTGTTTGTTGTCTCCTTCACAAGCGTGTCTATATACTGCTGAATAGTGGAACCACTTCCAAGCGTTGGTTCGCCCTCTTGCTGGTGTAGCGTTGCTAACCGCGATTCTAAGTACGCTTTCGTGACTGCATCATCATCTTCTTGTGGTGTAGCGACGCGCGCTAATCTCATGTTGTCAAAATCGTAGTAATCATCATAAGAAATATATGAAGCACAGTCAGACGCATGCCCAAACTTGTCGATAACCATCGTGATAATGAATAACAAGTCGCACAATCTACGCTATTATACGCAATTCGCGTAATTCTTCCATAATCGATGTAATTTCGTTTGTGTGACCGGTGTTACCTGCATCTTGCGAGGCGACCAGAAGCTTGAGCCGTTCGCACAGTTCGTTGGGATCATCAAAGTATACATACTCTAGTGGCTTCTCGTTATAATCCATGAGTAGACCACGACCACTCGAGTTTATAGTTTGCTGTCGTAAGCTATACATTGCATTACTTCTTTTTTTAATGTCCGCATAATCGTTAATTTCTTTAAGTGAGAATTTACCCAAGGGATTGAGAAGGAACAGTTGCTCGTACAACCCTTTGCTACCGTTGTAGCAAAATCGTTCTACACACCTTTTCACCAATCCCGAAGATAATGTCCGAATCACCAATCATTAATTTTCCTGTCTCCGGATTAAAACGTACTTTATCCCTGCGCAAGTGCTCCGTGTCATTGTTATATATACCAGTAAAGTTGGAAAACAGATTATCGACATAGTATCTTACCGATGGTAAGAATCGTTGTAAGTAGGTCTGATGTTCTTCGCTGTTTAGGTACCGTTCGTACTCTGTATGGGTCTCTGGAGTGTTGCCGCTACTCTCCGATTCTTCGAAGGTGGACTCCACAGACTGGACTGGGCTATGAGGATTGTGTTCCCATGCCTCCTCTATTGGTGGTGCGGCGATTGGTGTGGAACTGCGCACCTGATCGAGAAATTTAGGGCGTCTTTTAGGAGTAGATTGTACGTCATGTTGTTGTGGTAACCAGTGCTGGCTTTCGATCTTGGACTCCTGTTTAATATCTTTCAGCAGACCGGTCTGAAGTGTTTGTAAACGTTTTGTAATAGGTGCATAGACTTTACTTAATGCAAGCTCCTTTTCAACCACACCTGCTTTTAGCGCTTGTAATTTCCTCTTGACTGCCTTTCGTACTTTTATGAGTTCTCGTTTGGTTTTCACGTCGTCTGCCATCGTCTAGAAACGGGTAGGAAGTGATATGCTATTTATGTGCTTTATAAGTATATATAGGTGTCAAAACCTTTTCGGTAGCGACCATTCTGCAAATCGCCATCTTTATTGATCACCAGAAACCCATACCGATCTCGCCAGCATACGCCGCACAATTCTTTAAACCGGTTAAACGACATATCCGTGTTTACATGGTCAGCGTATACGTGTTTTAAATTGAGTTCGTCTTGTTTGAATAGCACTAGGACATTAGCATTGTCTCTAATCAATTGTTTAGGTATTTTGGAATAGGTCTGACATAGGTAAAACAATCAATGGCCTTATGTCGACCTAAAGAAAAATATTCTCGCATTACATTTTGTTTATCGCACGACACGTCATCGAAAATAAATATCGAATTAGGTTTTGCATCCGCTGGAGTAACAATTGCATCCCATTTGTTAAACGCAAAATATCCTATTTCTTTTATTGGTTGTAATAACCTCTCTAGGTACTGATACTTTGGTTGATACAAGGATTTTGAGTAGAGATAAACGTTTTCAAAGCGTACACCATTCGGATGTTTCAAGAGACCGATGACTACCTTAGTTTTACCACAATTGGATGGACCTGTAATGATACACCGTATTGTTGATGGTAATAGTAGTCCATGCTTTTGCACGTTAGTGTAGTTGCTGCAGTTGTGGTCCGTAATTGGCAACGCCAATTGTTGCTTTACCAGACGCATTCTATCCATATACTAAAACGTAATTGCAGTATGGTAAGCATTTAAGCTAGTAATTCTACACGCATGACCAGTCTCCTTTAAACCTTTCGACTGACAAGATTAATGAAATCCTATCGTGGCTACGGGTTACTCAATAGTGCTATCAATCGTTTACCGGTAGAATTACATTTACCAGGCTATCGCTTCTGTGGACCGGGTACTAAGCTTCAGAAACGCCTCGAGCGTGGTGATATAGGTCGTAATCCCTTAGACGAAGCCTGCAAACTACACGACATCGCCTACGATCTTTCTACAGACTTAACAACCCGACACCAAGCTGATCGACGTCTTGCCGAAACAGCACAAAACGTCGTACTGCACCCGACGCTTCGTTAGGTGAAAACTTGCTGCGTTTGCTGTTGGTTCTGCAATGAATGCCAAAGTTAAATTTGGTATGGGTTGTCGCAAGAAAACGATAAGGTGTAAAGGAAAACGACGTGGTCAGCGTCTACGTACAGGAAGTGGTATACCATTCAAGCGTTTAATTCGCACCATTTGGGAACGCATTAAAAACGTTCGTCCGACCGATCTTATTAAAACTGCTAAACTTGCAGTGGCACCGATTAAAGATATAACAGATGAAATTCGTGGCATCCCACGTGTAATCCCTGTACCCAAAACTGGTGGTTTCCTACCTTTGATACCTATTTTGCAGCCCTTTCCGCAATTGGAGCGTTGTCGGGTGGAGCAGCTGGGATTGCAAAAGCTGTCAACGATGCTAAACTTGGACAACAACAATTAGATGAAGCGAAACGACATAATATGGCACAAGAGGCAGTGACACTTGGAAAGGGTCTCTATTTGAAACCTTATCGCCGTGGACATGGACTGTACCTAAAGCCTTTTCTTACACACGGGCAAGGTTTGCGTAAACAAAGACAACGAAAAAAAAAAACTCAACGCATTCGTTAAACCTACCTATGCGAGCGTTGACCAATGTTGACTTAAACAAATACATAAAACGTTTACCAATATCCCACTTTCGTGGAATATTCATGCGCAATTCACTTCCAAACACAATTCGTTGGCGAGAATGTGGTATTCTTAATCATGATACTACACGTGGTGTGGGAACTCATTGGACCGCGTACAAAAAGATGGTTCAAGGGCAGTCTATTATGATAGCATTGGTAATCTACGACCTCCGAGGAACTTGTCAAATACTTAACCTCATCAGGACCATGCACTCTCTATTATAATTATGAACAATTTCAACCGCTTAACACTGTTACCTGTGGACACTTCGTATTGAAATTTTTACTGCAAAATAGTCCTCCGTTAAGTTTCTAGCAACGTTATATATTATTTGATTTTAGTGTATTTTTAACTGTTTTGTATAAAAGTGTTTAATTAAAACCATATATTGCAAGTGTTTCAGGAATTTGCTTTTATTACCCCATCCCAACTACGAATACGACTAGTTGTTAGTTTATCGTCAACCACCGAACATGTACACATTTACTTTAACTGGAACTGAATCTACGCTCACCGCAATCATCAACCCACCAATTGTTCTCGATGTGACCATGAATACGTTATTGGTCTTACAAACTTTGATATATATTTTTCAATTCCCAATGTAACGGAAGCGAACAATAAATTTTACATTGATGACATCGTGCTTACTTTACCAGAAGGAACTTATGAAGTGGCAGATATTAATAAGTTCGTACGACGTAATCTGAACGATCCCCGTGAACGCACTTCATCCAAACGTTATCTTATTGATATTCGAGCCAATAATAACAGTTTACATACAGAAATCAAAGCATCAGGTATAGTGGATTTTACACAACCAAATTCACTTGCTTCGTTGCTGGGTTTTGAGAAACGTAAACTACCAGCTCTCACTACTGCTATTTCGGATCATCCGGCACAAGTCTTTCCAATCAATTCAATATGTATTGAATGTAATCTTGTGGTCGGATCGTATCGGAATAACAAACCTGTACACATTTTGCATCAATTCTTTCCTGCAGTTGCTGCAGGGTACAAGATTATTGAAAACCCCGTAAACGTCACCTATATGCCACTTAATACACGAATCATCGATCGCATCATTGTTAAAATAGTTGATCAAAACGGTAATCTCATCACTTTTCGTCGGGAAACCATCACGATTAGACTTTATCTAAAGCGTCTTTAAACAATGGTTTTGCGCTATGAGCATAAACCACCAAAACCTATTAATAGACGCATTGTCAGCACCTTTACCAGTTACAAGACACCAGTGCACCGATTAACACCGGAAAACGTTAAATTTCTGCAAACATTAGGACTCAAAGTGCTACATAGCTAAAATGGATAGTAATATTTTAAATGTTACGCAACGTGCTATATTTGATACAACCATCGTCAATGCCGACAAACATATGCATACTCCGTACTCCAATACCACGTATGAGAAGAACGATGTTATACGGATTCCAATAGAAAACGAAGATGTCTATACACTACCATGGGACAGCGTAATTTATATTGAGGGTACAATGAATAAGTCAGATGGTGGCGTTTCGCCTACAGCCGATTTTGTCAACAACGGAGTTTTATTTTTATTTGATGAAATTCGTTATGAACTTGGTGGAAAGACTATTGACCGCGTTCGTAATCCAGGTATAACTACGACTATTAAAAATTTCCTATCCTACGATTATAGCGAAAGTCGTCGCTTTAGAAACGCCGGTTGGTCCCCATCGATAAGCTTGATCTCGTTGATGCTAATGGTCATTTCAACGTATGCATTCCCTTGCGCATGGTTTTAGGATTTGCGGAGGACTACCGAAAATTCTTTTGAATATCAAACAGGAGCTTATTCTTATTAGAAGTAGTGCTGACGATGCAGCTATATCAAATTCTGATACCAAAGAGTCAATCAAAATTACTATTACACATATATCATGGCGGATTCCACATATAACCGTTGCAGATGCAGAGCGCTTAAAACTACTCAAACATATTCAACGCAATGCCACCATGGACATAAGCTTTCGCAGTTGGGAACTACACGAATATCCAGAATTACATACAACACACACGCATACCTGGGCCGTGAAGACGGCTTCTCAAGTGGAGAAACCACGTTTTGTTATTGTCTGCTTTCAAACCGATACATCACGCAAAAGGGGCGCAGTCAGTTCGACCACTGTAAGTTGACCAATATGAAATTACATCTGGGTTCATCTATGTATCCTTACGATAATCTTAACATTGATTTCGATACCAATCGCTATTCTATACTATATGAGATGTATGCACAGTTTCAACAATCGTACTACGGGGGTATCAGCGAGCCGATATTAACACCCAATGAATTTCAAACGCACGCTCCACTTGTAGTCATCGATTGTTCCCATCAAAACGAAATAGTGAAAGTGGGAGCGGTTGACGTACGATTAGAATTTCAAATGAAAGAAGCGCTTAAAGCTCACACTACAGCGTACTGCCTCATTCTACACGATCGTTTGGTCCGCTACAATCCTGCAACCAGTGTTGTGAGTGAAGTCTAAAATTAATAGTCCATTAGTTGACGACGTTCAAAGGTTTAAAATTGCACATAATAACTTTGTGTTTAAAGAAATGGCTGTTTTACAACTATCCCTATCGAATGGAGTTGCAATAACATATGTGCTGAAACCACCATATTCTTGGAACTGTCTATCAGCTCGCTTCAAATACCAAAAGGTATGGTTAAGCAGAAACTTTCACGGTATATCTTGAGATGATGGCAATTTACAATGAATTTCCACACCTAAATGTTATTAACCTAGAAGATTTAGGGTGTACTCCTCTACATAAATTAAAGTATTACACCAATTCACACAAGTGTTTCTAGCATACCACACGACATTCGTCATTCAATTGCGCAACCACAGATGTAATTGTACTCAAAAACTGGTTTGTACATCTAACCAATTATTCATTTTAATAAAGAATAATGTTTACATTAAGTAGTGTTTTTATTTGTATATTTTATATCTACATACATACATATTCCTTGAGACTAGTAAGATGTGTTTCAAAAAATGTCTTGAAATAAGTTTAATTGTAAAACTTACTAACGAATCTGTAAGTATCATATTGAAAAATTCCTCTTAACGGATATGTATTTTGCATTTTTTATGCAAACTTTATGTTACAATAATACAATTAAAAAATTATATTCTACTACCGAGGTATTAAATTTTAAAGTATGTTATAGTTGTGTAAACATAAAAAGCATTGCATAGGTTTTTATCATCAAAGTAGTACATTTTTATTTAATCCCACCTGCAAAATGATTAATTTCTTAAACCTAAGTTTCATAAAATTTATTCTCCGAAAATCAACCAACTATAAACCAGAACTATTAAATTTACATAAATTTCGGTGTTATTTTAATTTAAACTATGCTCATAAAAAGTCGTTTATATATATAGCACCAACATTGTTACTACCTATGAATATCAAATCTTTAAAGAAATTTACAGTCATGATTAATTAATAAGTGGTCTTTTCATTTGTACACATTTTGTATATGTTGTTTTAGTTCCATTGACGACCTATTATTAGTAATCTGTTTATTATTTTATTGACGATATAAATTTTAAGATTGGAAGGGAACGATAAGAAATCTTCCTCTGACATTTATATGCACTCCGCATAGTTGTTTAAGGTAGCAAATATAAATAAGCTGTTTAATGTGTTGTAGAAGAATTTTTACCATTGTATTATCGGTATGTATAAACTTACTTACTTAATGTGTTTTTAACGGAAGTAGAAATTATGAATTTTGGTAATTAGCAATTATGCTAAAATAATTTGAAGTTATGCAGTTTCCATATATAATTTACATATATCGGTATGTTGTTATAAATATCACAACCTCGAGGTCATTAACTACCATGCACTTTACTAAACTATAATTAATAAAATCCCCGTACATTTAACTAAGATACATTTTTCTTAATGTGGAAGTCTTATCTATATTTTATTCAAATAAGAATCTGCTACCGCCACCTACAAAAGATAGGGACAATTAAAGAATGTAAGTTTTGTAAATAAAACATTAAAATATTGTGTGTTTCTTTTTAATATTATATATTTAATACAAAAATAATTTTTTGAAATTCTCGGGAGATTCTTCTACACGTGCATGTTTTTGCTTAACCTAAAAATCTCCGAAGTATTCAATCACCTAATGCGTGCAAAGCCTCCGTTCAGAACGCCTTATGGAGTACCATTCCGCATTTGAAAATGAGTACATCCCCATCCAAATTCTTCACCACGTTTTAAATAACGACATTATTTGCATACATTTAAAGGTTATATAGATCCGGGTACGAGTTTAGTGTGGTTGTATAAATTATTTTGGTGATGCAATCATGAATAAAATAACGAGTGACCTGTCTTAACATGTTTTTTACATAACACACACATATTAAATATATATTGAAATTGCTAAATGTAAGCAAAAACACCTCTTGATATAAGATCAAATTAATTTTTTTATTTGAGAGTCAAATAAATCGTTATGAAAGGTGGTATAATTTGCATACCAAGAAGGAAATAGTCATAACATGTTTTTGCAAACACACCTTATGTTAATTAAATCCATTATATTAAAAGTTGAATGATTTGCATATATATTACCAGAGAGCTATAATTTCAATAAAAAAACACGAGGTTATATTCGACTGCGAATTCTTGTTATTTTATCTTGGTAATGAAATCGTGAACAACATGTTTTTACAAGATTTTACATGCAGACTTTATAATTAGATCCATTATATCACATTTCGTATATTTTCTAAATGTTATTCGATACTTCATACAAAATACAGCTTTTGAGGAAAGCTAAAAAATTCTTTACCACTTGCACGTTTTTACTTAACATAACAAAATTCTTCATATAGGTAAAATCACCACTTCGCTATGCTCTCTGCTACCTAGTTTCGGCTACTTTTCCAAGGTCGTTGTGACGTCATAGCCTTTTATAAATAAAGAACAATGTAATACTATTCTAAAATTTTTATTCTGGCATTATACATAACAAAATTTAAAAATATTTAATGCCAAGCATGGAGCCATTTAAACTTAATTTTAATTTAAATTCGATTGTTTAACATGGCTAACAACCAATGTAAGAATTAAGATATACAAAAATTTGTGTGTCAGATAACAAATCCTGGTGTTAATAAACAACTTGGAAATTATATACTAGATTTTTACGTTGTCCAGATGCACGTTTAAGAGCAACATTCGCGTCTACTTTGACCAAAGAACACGGTATTACGCAATTGGAAGCGACAATATAAAACTGTACAATTGGAAGCTATGTCAGTGCGGAACGGGTGTATAATCCCTTAAAAGACTGTTTAACCTTATTGGAAGATAGTAAGTTATACTTCCTAAAGGTGCCAATGTACTCGGTACCGCCAAAATGTGGAGTAAGTTATCGGACAAGCTTCAAAATAACTGCTGTTTAGTGTATAATAACCTGCTACAGTACATGTATTGGGGAACGGCAATACAAAGAAATTGACGGGCTTGCAAATTAGGTTGTCAGAAAAACCAGAGAAAGGAAAAATTGATAAAGTATGTGCTTTCAGCTTTTAGTTTTAACTATTTACCTGTAAATTATTTGGAGATAGTAGAGTAGGACGACAGCCAAGATAAAATAAAATCTTACACAAGTGCTACATTAAAGCAGGTAACATATTTTACACAATCTGTAACACCATATTCTACAATTCCAAAAGAAATAATCATTTCGGTATCGGGGTTGATAAGTACGCCTAACATTCGCCCAGAGGTTGTACGACAACGCGTAAATATTGGCAGTAAACTCTCTCCGTTGACGCTGCAGGAAATTGCCCTATGCACGCCATACGCTGTAAGTGGAAGAAAAAGACAGCTGGAATTAGAGGAAATGCATGCAAAAAGGCGAAAGTTGGACTAATTGGAAGACACTGCGATAATACGCGAACAATACAAAGATATGTTAGACAAAGAACATCTTATTAGAGAAAGAGGAAAGGATTAAAAGATGATTTTATGTGCCGATGGACTGACTTGGATACATCCGCGTTCTACAAGCTGTATGTATTTGTTGCTAGTAAGAAAGACTCTTTTTAGAATTTTAGAATAGTATTACATTGCTCTATACTTATAAAAGGCTATGACGTCACAACG
This sequence comes from Platerodrilus igneus, assembly GCA_036346225.1. NCBI lineage: Eukaryota > Metazoa > Arthropoda > Insecta > Coleoptera > Lycidae > Platerodrilus > Platerodrilus igneus. The sequence continues at coordinate 13,334,646 of JARFIW010001380.1, forward strand.
ACCTTGGAAAAGTAGCCGGAACTAGGTAGCCGAGAGCATAGCGAAGTGGTGATTTTACCTATATGAAAATGAAAATAAAGAACTTTTAAATTTTTTAAATAAATTTTGGTAGGAAATATTTAATAAATAAGTATATGTTAATAAAATACATATTTTCTAAATGATATTGGTGCTAAGGAAAGCTATTTTATTAAGTTCTATAGTTTGAGAGTGACGTAAAACCTTGATGCTACACCTTGAGTTGTAAAAGTTAATACATAAGCCTTGATATAAGATCAAATCAAATAATTTGAGAGTCAAATAAATCGTGATGAAAGGTGGTATAATTTGCATATATTTTAAATTCATACGGGTATAATTAAAAGATTATATGTTAGATCCGACTGCAAGTTCAGTGTACTTGTATAAATTATTTTGGGATGATGTAACCAAAAGGAAATATACGACATACCTGTCTTGAAATGTTTTTGCAACACACCTTATGTTAATTAAATACATTATATTAAAAGTCGAATGTCGAAGTGATTTACATATATATTACCAAATAAAAAACACGAGGTTATATTCGACTGCATGCAAATTCTTAGTATTTTATCGTGACATTGAAATTGCGAGAAGTGAACTTCTTTTTTACAAGATTTTACCTGCAAACGTTTAAAAATTTGACCTCCATCATATAACATTTCGTATATTTCCTAATTTTATTTGCTACTTCGTACAAAACGCAGCTTATGAGGAGAGCTAAAACACTCTTTACCACTTGAACGCGTTTGCCTAATATTAAAAAAATCTTCACCGCGGCGTTTTAATTTTTAGCTTAACCTACCCCAGAAAAATACGAACCAACACGTGAACTCCATTTCTACACACACAACATTTTTTAAAATTTAATATTTAATATTTAACGTCGGGAACGCTGCTAAAAATTTCTTAAGAAAATATCTCCACCCCAGCGCACGCGCACCACCCCACGACAAAAATCTAACGACCCCGCCGAACGCACACCCCAAAGACCTAACGACCCCCCGACGCAACAAATTTACACACAAAGACAATTTTGTTCTCAAAGCGGCGTATACATATCTTGCTGCACGTTTTGTTTCCCAAAGCGGCTTAGCTGTTCATATTGTTCTCGAATCGGCGTATACATATCTTGCTGTGGATCTCTGTTGCCAAACCGGCTTAGCTACCCTACTGAAATCCTTTCACAATGAGCTAATTTTTATCCTAGTTTATAAATAAATGCAAATAAAATTTAACCTATACTAAACCCCTATTGACATTAAATAATTTCAATAAAAATGCAAATATATTTTCCTTAAAAAACACAAATTTCTTAACTTCACTCTGTCAAGTATTATTAACAAAAAAATCCTTAAAAAAGAGATTATTAAATCAAATCCATCAATAACACTATCACTCAAAATTGTTCCCGTTTTCCTTGTTAAATTGCATGACACTCTAAATCCCAATTTCTGGATATGTTTTTAATGACCAACATAGAAAACAGTTAAATGCCAAACTTTTCATAAACTATTTTAGTGTCTATTCAAAATACCAAGGTTTTATGTTTTAACTAATACTAAATTTTACCAATCAAACTTATATTTAAACATTTGTTATTTTCCTACTACATAGATTTCAATTTGTATATATCGAAACATTCACATGAATGGAATTATCAACTATCAGCATAAAAACTTTATTTATTCGCTGTTTAAGTTCAAAATGTCTTTATTTTTGGGGCTTCCATAAACCACTAATATTTTCATTTCCTATTTGTTTAAAAAAATAGCTCCGTTAACACACACACACACACACACACACACACACACACACACACACACACACACACACAAAACCCACTTGTTCGAGCAATTCTCGTAGGTATCCCTTTTATTACGGCACTCACAAGGCTTCAAAATCGCGCACACCGAAAAAACATTCCTCGTCAAAGTTGCAAGGGAAGTTCCACAAAAGATCACGCACCGTTTAAATTTCCCCTGCGGAAAAGGCTACGCTACATACTTAAAGATGGTTTCATTCAACGTTACTTTTAACTTAACTTTATACCAACTCGCAACCATGCGGTCACTTCCACTTTTTTATGTCCTCGTATTTGGACTTTTCTCATTCCATGTTTGCTAATAATTTATTCTGTTCATTTTTCCGTTAGGTCTACTTACTCTTGATTTCTCCAAATATCAAAATTCGGTCAATTGCGATTAGCATCCGTTACTACGATGTATCAATTTTAATCTAACCTAAATGTTTTTGTCCCGTTTAATTACCTAACGGTCACGTACTTGTGCAATTTACTCTTGAACGTATAGCCATGTTTCAGATATGATTCTGCCTTTCTCACGTATTAGTTTATTTTGTGAATGTATACTCTGATTGCATGATTCCCTGCATCTAATACATATTTATTGCATCGTATGTTTTATGAAATCTTTTGTTTAGCGGTATTTATTGTCGCGATGTTTATTCTATTTAATGACTACTGCGTTATCTTAATATTGTATTAAATTATACCAATTTATCTTAAGAAAATTCATTTTTATATTGATTTACTAACTAACTACCCTAGTTAAAATGATATTTACTAAAAACAAAAGAATTAAAATATTGTGCTTAATTAATGTTAGCTATTCATGAAATCTACTATACATGGTGCATCATAGTAATTTGTCCGTTTAAGATTAATTTCTTCTTCACTCGGTTTCTGTTTGACGTAACACCAAGTGGTTAAACATTATGTGAAGAAGAGGGCGAGAGGTTTCAAAAAGATATCAGGAAGATGAAGACGATGTATTAAGGTGGGAGATTTTAATGATGGCCTACTACTGTTGGTGTTTGGCAAGAGAAACACAGCGGCTGCAGCACAAACGCAAATAACCCAGCATTCATTTGCAGAGAATAGGAGTAGGAAAGAACTTCAACAATGATTTTTACGTCTTTGAAGGATTAGATAAGATGGATATTGATGTTGTACGTCATGATTGATGTAGTACTCACACATCGGTCTAGTATTGTAGTTAAAAACACAATATCATTAGAATTTTCATTTCAAATTAGCATGCGGTGGAAAGATTTGAATTGCATTTTTGAAATCAGCTTGACATAAAAATTTTTTTTTTCGCAGACAGGTGTTATTCAAGGTAAATGTCCGCTGGCTTCCTTTTACACAACACAAGCAGTCATAGTCGAAGTCGTGGTCGGAAATAGACAGAGCGCTGATCTAGACTTGATGGCAATTTTCTATTACTGTAATTTATACTAAAACAGATACTTGTAACAATTGAATTCAAAAACAAAAATGTACAAACAGTAATTATTGCCGAAACTGTTTTGAATACACACCGATGTACCGCGATTTAAGTGTGATGACGTAAGCGTCTAGTAAACAAATTGGAGTAATGTATTTACTTTTCAGATATAACCGCAATATTAAGCATTGCTTCTTGCGAAGACACTTGGCAATTATTTAATGCTGCGGAAGACGAACATCTTCTGCACATGGCAATTTCAGGTGAAGCTTTCGATCTTTGTGATTGTGCTGAATTAATTCTTTTATTATCTAGAATCTGATTGTCCACGTCTTCCACAAAACCAGGCAATAACAGTTCCAATAATTAATAAGGGCCAAGAAGTACCTCAGCTGATTTTGGATCTACGTGTTATAGCTGCTTACAAATGGAATTCTGTGGTGTTACTTTTTGATCACACACTTGGTGAGTACTATGTGTAACTTTGGAATTATCTGTACTGTATTTCCTAATACACAGTTAAGCTATTATTTATTTGAAAACTTAAGAATTTCAAGTTTTAAACACCTATAAATTTACTCCAACCCTGTTGTTCAGGATAAGGAGTACCTAACTACGAGGGGCTTGTTCAATTGAAACCCATCTTTGGTCAGGTTAGCGTTGGAAACAATTGTAATCACTCAACTGACGTTTTGCAACGTTAGTGGTGTCATTATTTTGAACCATCCAGTAAGTTGTCATCGATGCAATGGAAACACGCAAATTCTCCGCCACCAAAGAAGTTCAACCTTCTGCCGGTAAGATCATGTTGACATTTTTTTCGACCATGAAGGATCCTTGTTGATAGAATTTACAGAACCTCGGGTGCATATCAACGCAAACCTGTATAATGAAACTTTGAACAAGCACCATCAAGCAATAAGACGAAAACGTCCAGGAAAGCTTTCACGTGGTGTCATGCTGCTTCACGACAATGCTCAACCTCGTGTTACTAACGTAGTGAAAGAAAATCTATAGCGAAAGAAATGGAGAATATTAGAGCATCCACCCTATAATCCCAATTTATCGCCTTACGATTTTTACATCTTTGGACCACTGAAAAAAGCGTTAAAAGGTAACCGTTTTCAGTCGGGCGAAGAAGTACAAAATGCCGTGAAAAAATTCTTCGAGCAGCAGCCACAAGATTTCTTTAGGCAGGGTATACATAGGTTGACGAAACAATGGGGTATGTGCCTTAATCGTAGTGGTAATTATTTGTAAATTTAGTTGTCAATAAATTTTTCCTGAACCAAAGGTAGGTTTCAATTGAACAAGACTCGTACATAGTATAACGATGCAGCAATTTACAAACTAATTAATACATACAGAACATATCTCAAAGCAAGCTTATTCTTTCTTTGATCATGCCAGGGACATAGTGCTAGCTCTCGACGAAACGAGTTAATTATTATACTGTTAAAGCAAAAGTTTAATTGCAATTCTCGCGGGCCAAACACTACGACCAAAATCACACTTTGAACTCGGCGGACGAACACCAATTTTACGGGTATATCTTCACCTTACGATATCTAGAGACGTACTGTTCTCATTGCCTCATTACATTTGCGCATTTGGGTTTTTATCAACTTCTCAGAGATGTGCGACAAGCTATCAATGCATTTGTTGCTTCAAGAAGAAAAGGCAGGATACCAAAAAATATTACAAATTATATTAACGTGCAGGGACACTTGTTTAATTTTTCTTTTATAGATTTGCAAGTCTTTTATTGATATATAATTCTGATTATTTTATGTACATAAGTAATTCTCAAATACTTTATATAGAAGAAAACTTATCTTATAAATTTTACACTAAATTAATCCTACGGTTTATGGCCAAAACGTCCTAACAAATAAATTAACTAAAAATTCGTTATGCTAGCTTAACTATAAAAACTTACTAAAAATCGTCAATTGTTTGATGGTTTGCCTTCCAATCCAGAACAGCTCTTAAATCGGGGGAGAGAATCTCGTTTGTTGCTCTTGTTCTTCGCAACTATTCAAATAATTCAATGGCACACGAACCCGGCAGGATCTTGTTGATAGCTAACTTGTGCATACGCACACAAGCTTTTTATTATATACTTTAATATCACTTATAAATCCGCGAACACACGGGCATAAACCGTCGCGAACTGGATGAGTTAATTACTCCTTTCCACTTTTACTATCGTGATACTAAGTGCGATATTATATCTGATACACGGGAGAACGCTACCAGCGAACATCTCTGGCTACGTTTCGTTCTACGTGTTTCAAAACTGAAAACCCCATTGGAATCTCTTTTGACTATAACTTAAGTTATATATTAACCCTACTCTAAACCATTATTTTACGTCATATTTCTGTTATCCAATGACTATTAACAGAACCTCCCAAAAACAGGATTTCAGAAACCAAAAACCAAATCCAACCCCTTTCAAGATGAGTGCCACGGATAGCAATTATTTTTCTAACGGTTTAAATATGTTTTACATTTTTGGAATTTTAAGTACTGAAATTGTTGACCATGTCTATTAGCGACAGTTGTCAGCCATTGACAAAAGATCGGATAGCCGAAATGGATTTTAATACAATGGATGTCTCCAGACTATTTAAAATTACTTGCAATCTTTGAACAAATCAAATTGAAAAATAGTTTGGCTATTTGCAATGTTACGTTTTCTATAACCATTGTTTATCACCAAAATATTAAGAAAATTATGTTTTACAACTGAAAATTGCTTTTTTTTGTTTACGTTAAAAGGTAATATTCTATTTAAATTTATCAGATTTGTTAATCTATAACCGACCTAAGTTTTAAAAGGGTATTGTATTGAATTTGCAAGATATGATCAATAAATTATTATGACAGCAGCTGGAATTTATAATATTTAAGCCTAAAGCTATTTCTAAACCTGAGGTCCTTATTATGAGGGATGCTTACTATAATATAAGGGTAATTTATCATGGAATTCTGCCTATAAGTTATACAAGTTAATGAAATTTAATTAACTAGTTAATCTGTTTATTCGTTAACATTTCAAAATAATGTTACAAAAGATATGGTAATACGAAAATTCAACGTAACAATTATACAACCCAAACTTTATTTCTACAAATTACATACATGCTGAAATTTTGAATTAACATTTCTTGGACTTCTCTTGTTTATTCTTTAAGGTTGAGAAGAGTAGATAAGCTACCTGTATAAAAAACCGGTTTTTCCATGTATTTCTTATGGATCAATTTTAAGGCCACTTTTGGTAGATATAAATGTCATTCACCCCATCTCTCGAGTGACCCCTACGTTCCAGTTTCACATGATCTTATGACGAAAAATTGATAGGTTATGTCAGTGCCGCGACGCTGACTTAACCTATCAATTTTTCGAGCTAAGTGATGTGGAGTGATATGGAGTGATGTGGGGTGTTGTGGAAGGATGTGGAGTGATGTGGAGTGATCTACTGTGCCAGAACTAACATAGCTTATCTCGCGCACCATTATAATTTGATCCCTACTTCGTATTAAACATTATTTTAATGTTTTCGGCAAGCACCATCAGATGGACAAATGAGTTCAATTGCAATCCAGCTGATAATGAATATCCAGAAAAAGCCTGACATGATGCCATTCTATTCAGTTTAACGGTTGTGTTAAAACTTGCGAGTATAATTGTGCAATAGTGTACAAAGTGGTTAATATATCTATCATAAACTGTCCAAAGCGTTTCTTTGGGTAAGTAGAAACTCTTGCTCTGAATGCATGCATTAGGTGCCATTTCCAAATTTTTGTTTATAAAGATGTTGATATAAATTTTTTTATATGAGTCAAGGTCACTTAATCAGAATCAGGTTTTATTAAAGAGAGATTTTTCGATTTTTTTCCAAAGTTTGCTTGCTCTTCGAGATAATCGCGTTTTAAGACCTTATGACCAAAAAATGGTTATTTGATGATAGTTTGAAAACGGTTAGAGATAGCTAAATTTTGCGAAAGCGATTATTTGCGTACTTGAGTATGATGAATCGATAAGCATAATTGTTATATTGGCATTTATTGCGTTTTTGGTTTTTTAATGATAACACGAAAACGGTTAGAGATAGCAATATTTTGTAAAGACAATGACGTGCGTATTTGAGTATGCTGCATCGATCGGTGTAATTGTCATATTGATACGTAGCGCCTTTTTAGTTTTTTACACATTGCACGAAAACGGTTAAAGATAACTAATTTTTGCACAGATAATTATTTTCATTTTCGAGTATGCCGCATTGACTAGTGCAATTGTCATTTTGATACGTTGTGCCCTTTCGGTTTTTAGTTTATACCGTAAACACGACAAAAAATTTACATTTTGTAAAACCGTTATTTTTATTTGTTTGATTTATAAATTTGTGTAATTGGCATATCTATAATTAGTAACTGTTGACCACAGCTTCCAAAATTTGTATTGAACTGTGGTAATTAAAAAAATCTTTTGTGATGGTGAACTATGCGTGTGTCATTGTTAAATACATTGTTTGATATTTGTGTGTGTGTGTGTATGTGGTAGCTCTTTGCAAGTGCTTCTGACAAAAGCTGAGTCTACGGTGATCGCGGCATAGATTCAATCTGACATCTAAAACCCAGCAAATAGGATAGGAGGTTAACGTTCATGAATTGTGATACCTTGCACCTTACACTCAAATATAATGGTAATAAATAAGCAAACACATAGTTTTTGAAAATAGCATTATGATTGGATATAAAGCTGCTGGGAAAATAAATTGGAGTTTGAACTGGTGATCGGCCAATCTTTATACGACAAGTACCATAATGTGGGAATGTATTGGCATTGGATGATTTTTAGCCTTGCCTACAAACCAGGTTGTTCATCCGCTAATCCGCTAATGTCAGGTATATACAGTATAAAGAGAATGTTGTCTGGTGACTATAAAGAACTACCGGATCCCCCTAGACTTCATATTGTAATAGCTTATTATGATTTTTTTGTAGTAAATTACTTAGTAGTGTGAGAATTTGAACATGTATGGAACAGTTTGGTCATAGGTTTAAAAGTGGTATGGGACGTTTGGTTGAGAACAATCTATTGGTCGCTCATGCCAGATCGAGGACAGAAAAGACATTTTCGTACACGTGCAATAGTAAAACAACATACAATTTTATACAACTTTATTTTAAAAAACACTATGCAGATAGAAATTATATAGGTGTTTTGCCTAAACTGGGGCCATCGCAGCCCTGGTTTCAACATGGCGACTACCATGGCGACCCTGATTCCAACATGGAGAACGCCATAACGGCCGCCATGGTGACCCTGGCTCCAACTTTGCGACTGCTATGGCGGACGCCATGGCAGCCGTCATGGCGGTTCTGGCTCATTCAGATTTCAACATGGTGACCGCAATGGCGGTCACCATGGCGGCTGTGGTTCCGGCATGGTAGCGTCAAACTAACCGATCGAGTTCAGTTAAATTACCACAGTTTGTTTTTTAATAGTATTGACGCGTTTGTTTAATTAATCACAATTTAGGTTATTTAATGACTAATATTTATTTGCGCCCGTCCGTGCGACTGGAAAAGTGAAAGTGAAAAGCTGTCCATGATGACGTCACGTGATCCTAGAATAGGATACAAAAATTTTCAAAATGAACTTTAGATTTTCTTATGGGAAAATACATGTAAAAATTGCACTTTTTGTGCCAGAGCTACGTGGGGTGATGTGGAGTGATTTGGAGGTATGTGGAGTGATGTGGAGTGATGCGGAGTGATCCACTGTGCCAGAACTAACATAGCTTGGTGGTGGTGGTGGTGGCGACCGTGGTGGTTGTGGTTGTGGTAATGGTGGATCTAGAACCCTCTTCCTCCCTCTACAGGGTAAATGCAGATAATTTTGGGAACCATGTGTTGAGGATTTATAATTTGAATAAGGACCGCTATGCTTGCGGCCACGTCCCCAATGGTACTACATTGGGTTTAAACGCGAAAAATAACCGTGCTTCAAAATGAAATAACTTCAAAATTAATCGATCCTAAATAGAAAACTAACAAACTGAAATTAAAACTAAAAATGGAGTTTAAATAATGTTATTCTTAGCGTTGATTTTGCAGTGTGTCCGATCAACAAAACACAAGCAAAAATGAAAGAGGAGGAATCCGTAATACCGGGTAGCAGTCGCCAGCTCTGCTTACCAGTGCGACCTGAAGGGTCGTCTTAAAACTATCCAAATCTACCTAACTAATTTAAAATGGATTCAAATTTCAAAGTATATCCCAAATGTATTAATAGTGAATCCAGCTATTTGTTCCTGCTCCTATAAATTTACAAAGTCTTTCTCCCTAGTCTAAGTAATTTACTAATCTCAGCCTAAATCTGTCCCTAACTTTCCTTATCATTCCCTAGCTGATTTATATTATAATTACAATCTTCAGAATTACAATCTTCCTTCCTATATAAATGATGCAACTAAAAATAGGCTGCAAAACGTCAAACAAAACAAATAAAGCCACAAACTAATAAAGTACATGCAAAAATAAACAAATATAAAATAAATGTAAAATACAAATATAAATAAATGTAAAAATATAAATATAAAATAAATGTAAAATATAAATATAAAATAAATATAAATAGATATCTAAATAAGTATTAAGCATATAGCAGTGCATAAAATAGCAAAACATCTCCCAAATTGCAAAATCTGCTTGTTAATATAAATCAATGCTTATGCGAGTACAGCCGCCACAATTTTATCCGTATCTCGATAAAAAGTTTTCCAGCATCCGAAAATCTGGTCGCGTCTGCCTACATCTATCTGTAACTTACTGCTAGGAGAGATTGATAATATGCACTGCTAAAGTCTTGGTGGGTATGCACTGAACGTTCGGGGGGGTTTGGTGGTGGGCGGTGAATGGGGGTGGGGTCACAATCACTATCACTTTTAAGTTCTGGGAGATGCGCGGTTTCACTCTATTTTATTTCTTTGTTTATTCTATTAATTTAATTTAATTAAGGTTTTATGATTTATTTTGTTATTATTTATTTGTTTTTGTTTATTCTCGATTCCGATTTTCCGCGCAAGGTAAGATAGTGATTGTTTTAGTGGTGTGGAGGTTTGTCGTGCATATTAAGACATATGGTTATTTCTTTTCTTTTGTTTTATAATTTTTTTTAATAGGTTTAGGAGTATACTGCTCATATATCATTTTCATGCCAAGTCATAATCTAAAGTTTTCCAATCCTCCCATCCCCCGGTATACGCGCAATTATCGCAATCTAATTTCGCGACCCTTCCCGCAAATTCTTTAAAGGCTCTCCAGAACGCCCTCTAGTTAGTCACTTCTCCGACTTTTTCTAGGCTCTTTGGCCATGCTAGCTCTGAGGATTTGACGTTATAGGATCATGTGAAACTGGAACGTAGGAGTCGCGCGATAGATGGGGTGAATGATCTTTGTCTCTACTAAAAAATGGTCTTTTTGGACCTTAGAATTGGTCCATAAGAAATACATGGGGAAAACCGGTTTTTTATCTAGAACGAAGGTGGCTTATCTACTCATTATATATAGATTAATATATATATATATATATATATATATATATATATATATATTTATTGCTATACTATTCGCGTAATTTTCTTGCCCCTTCTTTGGGCTGTTATTTTTATTTCTATGAACTGGAATTGTTGATCCCCTTCGTTGTGCGCCTTATTAATTTTCTACGTACTCTAAATTATTGGACCACCATTTTAATATTCACTATAAATTGTAGTTATCTCCTCCTCCGGCTGTCTTTCTTAATGTTGCTATCAACTGGACTTTATCTTCAAACAATTTTATCTACCAATGGCAAAATTCGATACGTTACCGCCTTGCGGGTTATCAATTTCCTATTCAACTTGTGGCTCCGCCTTTGTACTATTTAAATCTTATGACCTCGGCTAGCATTTATTTGGAATTATAAAATTCAGTAAATTTCGATTTTATATAATGAAACCAATGTGTTATGTACAGCTTTTGAAATTATTTGTAATACATTTTCAATTAGTTAACCTTATAAATTTCATTTATTAACAACCATCTACTATGTACTCAAAACCCAAAGTCACCAAAAAAACTTATTATCTTTACCAACAAAGTGTAGAATATTCTAAACCTGTTATCATATTACTCATTCTATACGTATGCAACCTCTTTTGTTGACTTTTTCACAAGCATATCATATTTAGCAAATTCAATATTAAAAATAAAATAAAAATTTATATAGAAAAACAAATGTCTTATAACTAAAAATCTGACCTGGTTTTATTTTTTTTTACATCGACGCTTCCAATTAAAAATGATCTTCCCCAATTCTGGATTCCATTCTAATTATTGCCATTACGCTATGGACCACCATTATTAAATTATACACCCCAATTTATCGCAATTCTTCAAACTTAGACTTTTATCATTCTTGCCCCAGATTTAAAATTGTAGTTTGTTTCACCCCTGTACTTCAAAATTGTATTATTCTTCTTTTCTCCTGGACATCTAAATTGTATTACTGTATTTTTCTCTTAACATCAGAATCATAGTTTATTTCCCTCAGACCTCGAAGCCCTATTATTTTTATGTCTTAGTTTACAATAAATTCATTAAAAACGTACTTACGTTTAAACGGCAATTATAATCTTCATATTCGCACTCATTTTATTTCACTTTTATAATTATTACGTATTACTTTGTTTTAATGGCAACGCATTTCGGCCTTCGTTGAGTTCAAAACTGACTTTCTTATCAAGGTGCTTGCTAATATATTCTCGAATTCCCACTCCATCCGTGGGTATGGTCTAGAACTCGTCGCTTGTTTCTGACCAATCAAATAATTTCATTTAGAGCAGTTTCTGATGTAATGCTCCACGATTCCCCATAATCACAACCTGCCCGCAGCTGTCTTTCGTTATCAACATGCTGTATTTTGATAGATTACTTGCTTTTCCATAAACAACTGATGCAACTCGACTTTAAATTTTTATGTTTACATGCGATTCACGCAATTTTTAATCATTTCTCTTATCAAAATGGTTAGATCTTTGTACGCATTTATATTAACTACCTGAAACTCTATTTCTATATCCGTATTAATTTAGTCGTCTGGAACTCTTTTTCTTAATGCGTGTCTAATTACACTTTATCATTTATTTCTAAATATACGCGTGCTTCCACTGAAAAATATCCTTGTTTGTTTTACCTAAATTAACTAAACTTTATCTACAGGGTATTTAATATTTACTATCTACTTAATACATGTATTTCTCATTCCTACGCCAACTATGCGTCTTCCTATGTTTACCTGCGTCGCCCAAAAACTATTTCTACTTTATATACAGGGTGTTGACTACTTACTATCTACAAACTATGTCTATTTCCTAATTATTTCCTTAAATAAGTGCAGTTTTCTGCTGCCTATTCTAATTACTCATTCCTGAACGACCTTTACTATAACGTGCACCCTTAAACAACCCCTTATCACAGCATAATATATATATATATATATATATATATAAAGTAAAAAGGAATTATTGGCAAGTGACTCAAATTCAGCCACGAGGGCATCCTGTCGACGCGTTTCGCCCTAATTGGGGCTCATCAGGACAGGAGTAGCAATGTTGTAAAATTTAACACAGACACCTTATGGGAAGTACAGCATCACCTAGCTCACAATTTGTGTCTTCGTGTCGTTTCACCTGACATCGCAAGTTTTAACAACAGTCGACACGGAGGAGATCCGGCTCAACTGTTAAATTTTACAACTTTGCTACTCCTGTCCTGATGAGCCCCAATTAGAGCGAAACGCGTCGACAGGATGCCCTCGTGGCTGAATTTGAGTCACTTGCCAATAATTCCTTTTTACTTTGTTTAATTTATGACTCATTAAACCTACTTTTCTCCTAAATATAACTTTTGGCTATGGAAAAAGGCAGTTGAGCCGGATCTCCTCCGTGTCGACTGTTGTTAAAACTTGCGATGTCAGGTGAAACGACACGAAGACACAAATTGTGAGCTAGGTGATGCTGTACTTCCCATAAGGTGTCTGTGTTAAATTTTACAACTTTGCTACTCCTGTCCTGATGAGCCCCAATTAGGGCGAAACGCGTCGACATGATGCCCTCGTGGCTGAATTTGAGTCACTTGCCAATAATTCCTTTTTACTTTGTTTAATTTATGACTCATTAAACCTACTTTTCTCCTAAATATAACTTTTGGCTATGGAAAAAGGCAGTTGAGCCGGATCTCCTCCGTGTCGACTGTTGTTAAAACTTGCGATGTCAGGTGAAACGACACGAAGACACAAATTGTGAGCTAGGTGATGCTGTACTTCCCATAAGGTGTCTGTGTTAAATTTTAAAACTTTGCTACTCCTGTCCTGATGAGCCCCAATTAGGGCGAAACGCGTCGACAGGATGCCCTCGTGGCTGAATTTGAGTCACTTGCCAATAATTCCTTTTTACTTTGTTTAATTTATGACTCATTAAACCTACTTTTCTCTTATATATATATATATATATATATATATATATATAATGGGTGAATTTGATATTGTCGGAGGCTTTCACGGCCGAAGCCATAAATATTTATGATTCCGGGTTGGGACCGTGTCATCTTATAAACTAAGGTCGACGTTTCGCCCATTTTTGTAAGGGGCTCTTCAGGACTAGAAAAGAAAATGAAATATAAATATAAAAATAATAATAATAAAAATAAGAATGATAAAATATTAAGTAGACAAGTTAAAGTGTAAAAAGTATGAAAAGTTACTTCTGAACTAGCAGACTCACCAGCCCATTTAAGCCAAAAGGTGTCTTGTGGCAAAGTAACTTTACTTTGAAACGTTTTTACTATAAGCTACATTAGTCTTAAGTTATTTTGAATCAAGTTTATATGTTTATGTTTTAGTGTTAATAACTTTTTTTTTAGAAAGAGACATGGTGACTCGAGTTATATCAAGCTTTACGTCAGAATCGGCTGATTTAAAAATAACTGGAGCAGCACTGTCGCTTATAAGTTTAGACATTGATGGAAATGTTTCAGAAAGTAGACAAATTATTCATCAAAAACTATCGTTAGTAAATGCCGATTTAATGGGAAGTAACTTTTTAGCTATAGTAAGTTTAAAAATGGCTGAACTAATAATGGAAATAGCCAAATCACTTAAGCTTGTTCATACCAAAAGTCAATGGCTTTATCTGATTTCTGATACAAATTGGAAGAAAGTTGAAATTAATCGTTTACAGAAATTAATTGAAAAAGGGGATAATGTGGCATTTATTTATAATACTACTATTATTGATCCTAAGTGCACGGTAAGTTAGTATTAAATTAAAGTCACGTGAAGTAACTAAAAGGTATTATTTCTGGTTAAAAGCTCCGAGGTATTAGAGGTCGTTCGGTCGCTTTTACGAGTGAGCAGCAGATCCTTATTTGTGTTGTTTTTACACAGTATTTAGGTTTGCGCGCAACTTACCCTTTAACAGCTGTGCGTTCTTAATAGCCCTGGTCTCGATCTTTCATCTCAGTTAAAGGCTTCAAAGTAGAAGGGAGCTACGAAGATGAAGATTTAAACCTAACCATGGATGAATATCGTCGTGGAGATGTTAATAATGTAGAGGGTAAGCTCAAAGACAACCTTCTATCTATGCCACTGGATCACCAGATCAGCAACAACAATGTTATCGATTTCGGCAGCAGCAAATAAAGCATATTAGTGAAACAGAAGAAAATAACATCGGGGAAGACTTGTTTAGAGGTGCAGGCAATTAGCACGGCTAATCAATCTAAATCGACAAACACCCACCGATTCCAAAGGCCAAACCGGGTGCACTTTACCACTAGCCACTTCTGAAAAGGGAGTGTAATCGTAACGGCTCGCGCATTGCCGGCGACAACTACGGATATGCACCTCCGAATGGTCGTGATCCGCAAAAACAACACCTTTGACATAATAACCAAGGATAAAGTCTTGCAATCAGTCATCGAAGAGGCTTTGGCCCTTTTCCGAAAATAGCAATGTACTTACATTCTCATGTTGTAAGCATTTGTGCATAGTTTTTCAAGTCTGGTGAAAAAACGCGCACTCCTTGAAATGAACAACAAAGGCGATTGGTAGACTTAATCAACGGTGGGAAACTACATGCTCTAAAGTAGTCTGTGTGGCATTGTTATCTAGATTGCTGAAAGCAGCAACGAGTTTGTAGACCTCCGGAAAATACATACGTTGTGCAAGGACGTCTATTGGTGTAAAAATCTTAAACCTATATATACAAAAAGTATGTTTCCTTCATTACTAGAAAACAACTTCGAAGGAGAAGGTAGCCTATGACATTGGAAAAGATACAAAGAATGTTGTAGTTAGGGAAACTGGTTGCTGTACAAGCCCATCTACCTAAACAGTAAAATCCATAACAGAGTTTTATAACAATTGCTGTCACAGATGCATTACGACCATTGTTATCTTTAGATGGCCGGATGGAAACAGAAGACTCTAATACCTTTCTACTAAAGTAATTAGCAACAGTGCAACAATGAGTTACTGGGTACTTCTCAGTGCATTTATCAATTGAAACGGTTGTACTAGACATTATGCAGTAAAAGCTGCAATACTATCATGCATACAAAATAAACCCTAGCCGCCTTTTACTCATACACTACATTTGATTTTCCAATGCTCCCGAAGGTACTACATTGGACAAGAAGCAAGTTTTCTTTACCCGGAAATTTTGATTTATGTCGAACTATGCTGTTCTAAGCAAAGTAGAGATCTTTAACGTGCCTGACAACACTCTCATCCAAATGAAGGAGTATTTTTGTGAAAAATGCTCAGGACCAGGGGCCTTGGGCTCAGTAGTTACACTCATACCGACTTCCACGGAGTCGCCCCTTTTACTCATACGCTACGTTTGACTTTCCAATGTTCCACCAGAAGGTACTACATCGGCCAGGGAACAAGTTTTCTTTACCTGGAATTTTTGAAGAGATCTTTAACGTGCGTCACAACAGTCACACACAGGGCCTAAATTTTATCTTTCATCCGAACAGGGTATTTTTGTGAAAATTGCTTGCCTAACATTTTTCAAGCGGACCGTGTCGGGATTCAAACCTGGGATCTTGGACTCAGTTGTCACACGCATACTAACTGCCACAGAGTCGCCCGTCGCCCTTTTTACTCATACACTACGTTTGAATTTCCAATGTTCTACCCGAAGGCATTACTTTAGCCAGGAAGCAAGTTTTCTTTACGTGGAAATTTTGAATTTTGTCGAACCCTTGCTGTTTCAATCAAGACAGGGATCTTTAACGTGTGTGAAAACACTTACACACGGGACCTAGATTTTACCTTTTATCCAAACGATGGCGTATTTTTGTGAAAATTGCTCGCTTAACATTTTTCAAGCGGATCGAGTCGGGATTCGAACCTGGCACTTTGGGCTCAGTGGTCACACTTATTCTGACTGGAGGCAGGTTTTCTTTACCTGGATATTTTGATTTGCAGAACCTTTACTGTTCCAAGCAAGATAGGGATTTTTAACGTGCTTGACAACACTCACACGCGGGACTTACACTTTACTTCTCATTCGAACTAGGGCGTATTTCTTTGAAAAATGCTGGTTTAATATTTTTTAAACAGTACGTGCCGGAAATCGAACCCGGGAACTTGGGCTTAGTAGTCACATGCATACAAACCGCCTTTTACTCATACACTACATTTTCCAATGTTCCACCCGAAAGTACTACATTGGCCACGAAGGAAGTTTTGTTTACCTGGAAATTTTGAATTTTGCCGAACTATGCTGTTCGAAGCAAGGTACGGATCTTTAACGTGATTGATTACATCGAATCTGTGAACTTGGACTCAGCAGTCACATTCATATCGACTGCTGCGGAGTCGCCCATACACTACGTTTGACTTTCCAATGCACCATCTGAAGGTACTACATTGGTCTGGAAGCAAGTTTTGTTTACCTGGAAATTTTGAATTTTGCCGAATTCTTACTGGTTCAAGCAAGGTAGGGATCTTTAACGTGCGTAACAACAGTAACACACGGGACCTAATTTTATCTCTCATCCGAACCAGGGCGTATTTTTATGAAAACTATTCGCCTAACATTTTTCAAGCGGATCGTGTCGGGATTTAAACTTTTGAGCCCTTGGGATTAGTAGTCACACGCATACCAACTGCCACGGAGTCGCCCCTATTATTCATACACTACGTTTGGCTTTCCAATGCTCCACTCGAAGGTCCTACTTTGACCAGGAAACAAGTTTTCTTTTCCTGCAAATTTTTTATTTTGTCGAACCCTTGCTGTTCCAAGCAAGGAAGGTATCTTTACCGTGCGTAACAACAGTCACAGACGGGACCTAAATTTTACCTTTCATCCGAACGAGGGCGTATTTTTGTGAAAAGTGCTCGCTAACATTTTTTAAGCGGATCGTGTTGGGATTCGAACTTGGGACATTCGGCTCAGTGGTCACATTCACACCGACTGGAAGCAAGTTTTCTTTACCTGGAAATTGTGAACCCTTGCTATTCCAAGTAAGGTAGAAATCTTTAACGTGCTTGACAACACTCCGAGGGTGTATTTTTGTGAAAAATGTTCGTTTAATATTTTTCAAGCATTATGTGCCAGGAATCGAACCCGGGAACTTGGGCTTAGTAGTCACATGCATACAAACTTAGCTCAAACCGCCTTTTGCTCATACCCTACATTTGATTTTCCAATGCTCCATCCGAAGGTACTACATTGGCTAGAAAGCAAGTTTTCTTTACATGGAATTTTTGAATTTTGCCGAACTATGCTGTTCTAAGCAAGGTAGGGATCTTTAACGTGCGTGACAACACACACACACACGGGACCTCTATTTTACCTCTCATCCAAACGAGGACGTATTTTTGTGAAAAATGCTCGCCTAACACTTTTCCAGTGAACCGTGTCGAAGTTTGAATTTGGGACCTTGGGTTCAGTAATCACACTCATACCGACTGACACGGAGTGGCCCTTTTTACTCATACACTACGTTTGACTTTCCAATGCTCTACCCGAAGATACTA
Organism: Platerodrilus igneus; assembly: GCA_036346225.1. Classification (NCBI taxonomy): domain Eukaryota; kingdom Metazoa; phylum Arthropoda; class Insecta; order Coleoptera; family Lycidae; genus Platerodrilus; species Platerodrilus igneus. The sequence continues at coordinate 13,353,020 of JARFIW010001380.1, forward strand.
CATTAGCCAGAAGGCAAGTTTTCCTTTCCTGGAAATTGTGAATTTTGCCGAACTCTTGCTGTTCCAAGCAAGGTAGGGATATTTAACGTGCGTGACAACATACACACACACACACACACACACACACACACACACACACACACACAGACAGACACGGGACTTACATTTTACCTCTCATCCGAACGAGTGCGTATTTTTGTGAAAATTGCTCGCTTAACAATTTTCAAGCGGACCGTATCGGGATTCGAACCTGGGACCTTGAGCTCGGTAGTCACACCCATACCGACTGCCATGGGGTCGCTCCTTTTTCTCATACACTACGTTTGACTTTCCGATGCTCTATCCGAAGTTACTACATTAGCCAGGAAGCAAGTTTTCTTTACCTGGAAATTTTGAATGTTGCTGAACCCTTGCTGTTCCAAGCTAGGTAGAGATCTTTAATGTACGTGACAACACACACACACACGGTACCAACATTTTACCTCTCATCCGAACGAGGGCGTATTTTTGTGAAAATTGCTCGCCTAACAGTTTTCAAGCGTACCGTATCGGGATTCGAACCCGGAACCTCGGGCTAAATAGTCACACGCATACTAACTAAGTCACGGAGTTGCTCCTTTTACTCATACACCAGGACAGACCAAATCCTACAGCGTGATCGATCTAACTCCGTTCTTGTTAAACACTTGAAAAATTGTGCTACACCAACATCACGCGCTTCTTTACCCAAAGTAGTATGCTTATATCCCGGGGAGGTCCACTCCATTGTAGAACTGATAGAGAAATTACCTCACAAAACATACCTGTTTTAGACGTATTGATAGATCTCGAAGGCGCGTTTAAAGAAGGCACCTGCAAAAGCATAGATTACGTCCGGCAACTACATAAGCTGGAAAACACACTTAGGCAGCTGATTTTCCAACTTCTGTCGTGAGGTACGCGTTTATGAGTTACACGTCTATAAGGGTTGTCTTTAGGGCGGCATTTTGCTGCTGCTGCTATAGAACCTAGTAGTTGGTATCGCGGTCTATTGCTTTAATCAGGCTTTTTGCTACATGGTCGTGGTTGCTGAATATGAGCAAGTGTTGCATAACGTTATGGAAAGAGCACTACAGTTAACCGAACGCTTGTGAGTAGAAATCTCTCTGACTATTAACCTAATCAAAAGAGAGTTCGTTTTGTTCGCGAAGGAAATAACGTTAACGGTAACTAACCACTACCGTTAGAAATTCCTCTATACCTTTCAAAAGAAGTTAGGTATTTGGTTACTAGATGAGAAGCTAAATTTGATTAATCACCTGCAAATAAAAGTTACAAAAGTAAGCACAGCGTTCTAAGAGTGTTAACGTACAATCGACAAATTTTGGGGGTTCTCTCCGTTTTATGGTAATTTACTGCAGTAGTACGTTCCATGCTTTGTTATGCGGCTACAGTCTGCTAAACCACAACTAGACAGGTTAATGTAGCGAATGAACTAACAAATATCCAAAAAATGGCCTGCCTGAGCATTACGTACACAATCGAATCCATACTTACTGTAGCCTTTAAAGTCTTTCTAGACGTCTCCTTTTGGGTTATGCATGGAATAGATGACTGAGGGTGGCGCAAGGCTGGTTTAAAGGCTTGTGGACTTACATGGAAAGCTTGACATCTTCAGAGAGGCAGTGCGCACTACGCTACCCTTAGGCACAGGTACTCGTGAGAGGGTACCTATATTGATTCAAAATGATATTCAGAAAGCAGTTCAGAGTATGTATCGACGCTATGGTTAGTTTAGGTTAGATTCACAGACTGTCGATTCTCACATTCAAAGTCGTAAAAACTTTAATATACACATTTAAATGACTTCCAGTTATTTCACCTGACTTTAGTAATTGATTTTTTTAATAAGATTATGCTAACATTTTGTAGAGCGGTGTTAAATGCCATACGGAAGAAATTTTGGAAGCATTTGCTAAATCTTTGAACACTGCCATTGTTGCTGAATCTAGTTTAGCAAGCCAAGTGTCTGACGAGGAATGGGAAGCGATTAGACCAAGTAAACTGGAAAGAAGAAATTCCTTATTAGAAACTGTAAAGGTATGTTTATAACAATCATTATGACAAAAACATGTTTGTTTGAGTTATTAGCGTTTACCATAACAGTTCTATGATAGAAACCGCTGAAGAAATATATATCCATCTTATTCAGCCTTTTTATTAGAACCCTGAAAGCGGACTTGCAACTGTATAAAGACCGTTTCTTTGTACGTACTACTAAATTATTTTGATATTGATAGTCGGAGGCTGTGATGGACAAATACACCTAATCTATTTATATGTACAATACGTAAATCATTGATTTTGGTGTAGACAAAGTAAACAATGTAGACATTTTTGTGTATATATTTAATCCGGCGAATCAAGGCTATGACGACATATGTCAGCTGTCAACTACGTTGCCAAAAGTTGAAAAATGTGTTTTTCATTTAAATACACTACTAATTATTGCTACGGTGTATATGAACGTTTTAGAGACTCCGGTCGTGTACCAAACACGTTCTAGGTTGTTATGTAGCAAAGCATACCAAGGAAACATGCATTTCACGGTTCAACAACGATTAGTTTGTGAAGAAATACATTATAGGAATAAGCTATCAATTATAGTTACATAAAAAAAAGTTCGTACAATATTAGGACGACGTGAAAGCTTCTACAAAGTTAACGGTTCTGAATTTAGCTAAAGCCATTAAAAAACTGGTTCTGTTTTTAGAAAAACGGCAACACCAATATATCCTCTCTGTGGTTGGTCAAATAAAAATATCACTGCAGTTAATGAAAGTATATGAGATAATCAGACCAGGCTTGGCAACAGTGCATTGTAATACCAATTGTAAAAACCAGAATGCTCTAAAATGTAATGTCAACTTACTATATCTTCTCATACGAATTGACCTTTAGTATTTGTCTGCCTGGATTACTATTTTTGACATCATAGCCTTGATTCGACGGATGGACTATACAATAGTAATTTCGTTTTACAGTCAGCGCCAATATCGCAAAAGCTTAGTTTATTGGTAAACTAGATTAGTATTTTGAATGATGAGATGGCATGTATGACACTGACACATAACCTTTTTTAAGTCAACGGATATAACGGTCTTAGTGCTAAAATTTAGTTTTAATTAAATTAAAACCTACATCATAAAACCTTTATTTTTATAGTTTTCATTCGTTTATATATTTTTTTCAATAAACATATAAACATTAAACAAGCTTAGAAGTTTGTGACCTGACTAAATACCGCAGTAATTTTTTCTTAACCATCCTCCCGAGTCTTTACGTTCGAACGAGTCCTCGGTTAGGTTACTGTTAGAAATAGATATTATTATTAAAAAACATAAATCACTTAACACGCATATCAGAACAGTCTTGTTTATTTTGTTGCTAAAACCGTTGCAGACTGTTCTGATATGCCTGTTAAGTGATTTGTGTTTTGTTTTTTAATAGTTGTTACATGCCGAAAATCGGCTATGTATCATTTTTGATTTAAGTTTTAAATATGTGACTGAATTCGCGCCAATATTTTAAAAAATAAACTTGTTCATTTCCGTCACTTCGGACAGTTGCGTCGGCGCAAGAGAATGCGCAGACGTGGGGTGCGGAAGTAAGTGCGCGGTTTCCGACACGACGTGGATTAGCCAACGAGACGTCGAACAGTGAGGTTTATCTGTGCGTCCTTTTTGTCTTTTTTCTTTTAGGATGTAGGTTTCCTCCTTACCTTTGCCTTTTATTGTGCCCTATCTATCCCTATCGTACCGCTACAAACAAAAAAGAGGGAAGACAGAAAATCTGATTTCAACGATGGCTAAACAAACCTACGCCCAACAACGCCGAGATCCATGGAAATCAGTATGGCCCCTGCGCAAGGATAACCGCAAAATCGTGCAGAGCTCCACATTTTTTTGGTGAGTGTTTTTTATTTTTTTTAAGGCGCCTTTTGTATCATTGTAAACATTTTTGGTATGTGATACAATTTGAGACGCAATTATGACGTAATATCCTGTTGTGCAATATTGTGTACGTGATTAGTATGTGTTGCCAAATGTTATAGTGGCTCTGAACACGCGCGCGCGGGACTATAACAGTTATACCCTAGACTATAACATAGTAATATCCATTCCTAACAGTAACCTAACTGAGGACTCGTTCGAACGTAAAGACTCGGGAGGATGGTTAAAAAAAAATTACTGCGGTATTTAGTCAGGTCACAGACTTCTAAGCTTGTTTAATGTTTATATGTTTATTGAAAAAAATATAGAAACGGATGAAAACTATAAAAATAAAGGTTTTATGATTTAGGTTTTAATTTAATTAAAACTACCAGAGGAAAAATGCTGCAGTTTGTATTATTTGCAAGAAAGAATTACATAATACTGTATTGATTCGATTAGAATCACACGGTTTGTGTATTTAAATAATAATTTATTCGATAATTGCAATGATATATTATTATTTTTACAGAAATATTTGCCAACGTCTTACAGAAACGAGTTTTAGCATTGCAAGCTCCAGTAATAGTAACACTTCTGAAGTTCTTGTACATAGTACAAATGAAAATAATTCTAAAAGTGACAAAATTTCTTTGTCACGCAACTGGAGAAGTATGTGTTACGGTATTCTGCGCGGGCAAGAGCGAAAAATAAAATAAGCAAAGAAAATCGCCCGCACCGAACACCGCAACAAAAAGTGTAGGAATCCAAAGAAGGCCGTGCTAGCTATAAAGTCGTAGAGAGGGGTGGGTCACTCAGAAAGCAAGAGGAAACCTCAAAAAAAGGTTTTTTTTTACAAAGCCTCTAGTTAAAAAACATGATACAAAAGGAACACCAACTCGCGTACAAAATAACATTTATCCAAAAAGATATTCTGAAGGATTTACACTCAAAAGAATAATTTGTACCCTTCTTTAATTACCTAGAGCTAAAAATTTGTTTTATCTTCAATTCTAACATGCACATATAGTAAAAAATTAAACAACAATATATAATAGAATATTTTCAGTTCTTTGGTTACCAAAACTTACGTTTTAAATGTTAATAGAAAACAAATTATTTACTTACATAGTCACAGCAACAAAGTAGACCATCTACAAGTCGAAATGCATTTCCGCTTCAGACGGTACACGATTATGTACTAATGTCACGCCTAACAATAGCGTAACTCAATAACTGCTGTCAACGTACGCATATACCGGCGATCTAAGCAAAGTAAGTTCCGCTTCAGACAATCATAACATCTCCAGTTCCGCAGTGCATAACCAGAAAAATCTAGACCCAAGTCTTCCTGATGTATGTCCTCAAAGCGACATGGAAAATAAGCAGCTGGACATGACGTATTGCACCAATATTAACTCGATGATATCGAATTCTCCTGTTCGGTAAATTTTCCATAGTGATGGGTTGAATTAGTTGAAAGTAACTTAGCACCAATTGCAGCCTATAATTTAGTTGTTGGAAAATTTCACAAAGGAACAACTTCGTACAAACTAATTTTCAGAACTCCGTGTTATAAATTTATTAATTGTAGAAGCCCACTGAATTTCTAATTTCGCAGACTTTCGCACATTTTTACAGCACTTGATTACCTGAGATTACTGATAAAGTAAGGAAAACATCATCACACAAATTTATTTATTTCCAATCAAAATTGCAATATTTTACCATTGTCTTTCATTAAACAAAAGTTCACACAAACAACAAATTAGCAAACACCGCATCTTTGACACACTTCATATCTGTATCGCAAACAACTCGTCAAAGTATTTTATCTTTTCACTAACAGCATAAGTGAAGTTAAACAAAGCAAGCGAACAAGATAGTAAGCTGAATAACACAAAACACCCGATTATGTTTGCAGTTCATATAACTTATTATTAACCGACCTTTAATATCATCATCGCAGAAAATGAGATCGCCTACGTTGCTACGTGGAATGACGTAGCCGGAAGAAAAGTAAGTACCAGGTTAGGTATCAAACGCGGAGAGTGGGGGATTCACCTAGATACCAAAAAAAAAAATAAAAATTAAACACACAAAAAAAATTAAAGCACATCGCCCACGCTTACCTATTAACAACTTAACATAAATAAAAATAAAAAAAAATTCTTAAATCGCATAAACAAATACAAATATTAAATGTTAGTGATGTTGTAAATGTCAAATTTGATAGTGGATCTTCGAAGTACGCATTTCGCGACTAACAAGTAATAACATTCATTGAATTTTCGCAATAACAATGCTGATAGCAAATTTTAAATATAGGTTTTCTCAATATTAATAGCAACATGTTAAAATTAAAAATTGTGAAGGCTGATTCTCTCAATATTATAAGTATTAAATTTACACATTAAATACCAGCAACGTTGTAGTAATAACTACCGAAGTATAACCCGAAGCACCTGTAGAGCGAGGATCATGAATCGTAGCAACAAACAAAAGCCCTATAGGGTCACGTTTCTCATCCCGTGACTGAACCGAACGTTGATAAGGAATGTTCCATTGGTGCATTCAAAAGAAAACAAGTCACATACCTGTGGGTGTCCGGGTACCTATCTTGGAGAGTTGAGTCAACACAGCGACGTTAACGGTCATCGTAGTTTCAGTAGTGAGTCACCATAAAGAAAGAAAAAGCTGCTCCATGGCAACGAACAGTCTGGCCTACACACCGAAAGCACCCATTTGGCTTCCAGCTAAAAAGAGCTAAAACGAAAATCGGATTAGAATGAGTAAACGCGGGAAAACTTACCAATACACGTAAACCATCGTTTACTTGTAGAACAACAAACAACAAGCGTGCATTGCTTTCAAAATAACAGCGAGTAGTTTTTTTTCAAGTACATCAACGCACAAGCTACAGTGACAAATTTTAAAATGAGTTCAAAGTAACACGAAGTTGAAAAGCAAACATCCGCGCTTATCGAAGCGCAATTGACTGGAGAACCGGGGTTATATCGGAATAGTTCAATATACTATTTCGACGAAGGTTTAAATTGAAACCACAGAGAAAGTAATGATATGCTATCGCAAGGAATAACGAGATACTTAAAACAGAACATTGACTTATTTAATTGTAGCATAAATTTGTTGTTTTGAACTAAATAAGCTCAACCTGAAAATTTGTAGAAAGCGTATTTATTGTGCACTGTATGTAAATGATTCAATTTATTGCATAATAAACTTTATGTTTCAAAGCAAATTGGATTTAACTCGATAAATTATTCGAAAGCATATTTATTATTAATTACGTTAGAAATAAACGTAGCAACGTTATTCACTAAATATTGTAACAGCTTTTCTTTGTTGTAAAGAAAAAAATTGCTAGTTGAATCAAATTAGAATTATCAAAGCCAGAGAGAAGAAAAAAAATTGAAAAAATTCGCCAAGAATATTTATTTGAAAAATTAGGTTGATTCTCAATTTATAATGTCTTTAGTAAACATCATGGGAATCGGTATTTTCTAAATTGGCTCAATTATAAGGTTAAGTTCAACATTTTGTACCCATGATCTTGCAGAAAACAATTCAGCTGTTAATACTCACTGTATGTTTGTTGTGGTTTGTTTAGCATTCTTCTTAAGCTTCTTTGGGAATTAAACCACTCATAGTTTTTAAAATCATCTTTATTTACGTTTCGATCCATGACCTAGGATCGTTGTCAAAATAATAAAAACTTCAAGTTTGACGTTTATGACATAAATTGAAGGTTACTTTGATTTGTTGATGTTTGAAATATTTGGTTTGAGTCCACTAAGCAAAAATTTTTAAAGTTTAAAAGAATGATTGACTTCAATTTGTGTTGCGACCTGGGATCGACTTTCCTAAGGTAGCCAATTCAGTGAAGGGGGTTAAGCAACCTGTGGCTACCAAGATCCCCCAACATTTATAATTTGCCGAAATAATGGTTTTCTAGTTAATATGCTTATTGTTATGTAATTTTGCGATATTAACATGAAATACAGCCTACATACATGATTTCTATTTATACATACAATAACTAATTACATAACAATAAGCATATTAACTAGATAACCATTATTTCGGCAAATTATAAATGTTGGGGGATCTTGGTAGCCACAGGTTGCTTAACCCCCTTCACTGAATCTCGATAAAATAAGACATAAAATTAGAAATCTCTCAATTGTATAAATAGAAACATGTTAAAAAATGTTTCCCAAATTATTGAATTTATATAAAATTCACCAATAAAAATTAATCAGCTGATTTCACGTTAAGCGTATTGGCTACCTTAGGAAAGTCGATCCCAGGTCGCAACACAAATTGAAGGCAATCATTCTTTTAAACTTTAAAAATTTTTGCTTAGTGTACTCAAACCAAATATTTTAAACATCAATAAATCAAAGTAACCTTCAATTTATATCATAAACGTCAAACTTGAAGTTTTTATTATTTTGACAACGATCCTAGGTCATGGATCGAAACGTAAGTAAAGATGATTTTAAAAACTATGAGTGGTTTAATTCCCAAAGAAGCTTAAGAAGAATTCAGCTGTTATAAAACCTAGTTTGTAAAGTCATAAAGCAACTCAATCTTCCAAAAGGTTGTGTAAACACCTTATTGTTTAAAAACTGTATCATGGTTTTAAACTTGTTTTATTTGCACGGTGCGTGGGCATTTCACCTTTGTTCTGATAAGACTTCTCCCTCTTGAACTGGCCTTGTTTGTAAATTGTCTAAATCCTCTCACTTCCACATCATCTTTGAGGCATGCGACTTGGAAAGTCGTTGAAGGTGAAATTTACGGTCCAAAAACTTTAAGTGCTTTAATCGATCTTTATTACAGAGTAAAATTCCTAGTAGGGTTAACAACTACAAAGACCCGACAGTGACATCCACTATCATGAAACAGCCAGACAATAGGCCGTAGGGGAGGAAGCAATTGTAAAGTCTTCATCTACCCTCTAGCCGACCGCAACTTTTGACATCTATCACGTGCTTTATCAGTCTGAGGCTGACGCCTTTGTTATCTAGCTGACACATGCGCCTAACCAGTCTAAAGGTAGCCAGTGGTTAAGGGTGAGTGGGATTTGTTGGACCCCAAAAGGGTTTGTTAATTGTTTTACAACACTCTTTTTCGCAACGGTGAAGTCATATGCCATCTAGATAAGTTTTAAACGTTCCAGTCTGTAAGACTCGGCACCGCACTGGTACAAATAACCTTATGTCGATTATTTAAATTTTTTTATTGAGAGTATACTTTTTCATGAAAGTATTAACTGCTCCAAATCTGGTATATTTGGAAATTTTAATAATAACCATTGCAAAATAATTTGAATTACGGTTTTGCTTAAGTTGTACGTGATTGTTAGATCTGATGTTCATATTGATCATAAGACACTAAATGTTGTGTAACTAATAATTTTTTTTATGTCACTAACAAATGTGAATGTGAATTTATGATCACATGTGGCGATTATAAGTAACAACGAGTAATGCTTGTCTAATGCGTATTCGTTTTTATTTTTGTTTCTGTTTTTAACTGTCTTGTTTATACATTATTTGTTCACTTTTAATTTATTTTTATCTCTAATAACGTATACGGTTAATGACATTTAAGAACAATTACGTATTGTTTATCTGTAGCAATAAACACTTTTATTTTTTATGAATTTATTTATTATGAACAATTTCCAGAATCATTTGCAGCGGGATGGAGTTTGTGATAACTGTATAACGTGGACTTTGAAAGCTGCTGAAACATGGGGCAAAGAATATCAACAGAATGTTACCAAAGCGTCTACAGAATTACTTAATGTAGGCACTTGGAAACCAAGCCATGGTCCTGATCTGGAAGAACAACTGTTTCCACATGTGGCTCATGGATTTAGAAAAATTGTGTTACCACTCCTTTCATTTCATGTAAGTCGTTTTAATTGTATAATATCGTTAATAATACGATGGTTGTTCTTAAAATTTCGGCATAGAAGAAAATAAAGAAGTTTAAAATTAAAAAACGACTTTATGGTTTTTCAAACTATTTCCTTTACAATCAATACATGTTTTTATACAAACAAATGAACAAATCAGCAAAGTATTGTTTCCGTTTGGAAGACGACATATTAAAATTTCTTTTTTAAACGCTTTACTGTATTCTTCGATGTTAAAAATCGTTTACCACCAAGATGATTTTTGAAAATGAAAACGTCAATAAATTTTAGTCAAGCTAGTTAGGAAGAATTGTTACGCTCCAAAACCGGTTAAAAAAATTATTCTAGTAAATAGTTATACTAGGAAATTTTTGTATATTAATTTAGGGGTATTGCACGTATTTGTGCAATCTAGTTTTAGAATTTATGCTTATGTGAATTATTCTTTGTGGTTGCGTAGTAATCGTTTTTTATACCGCGGTAACGAATGTGAAATACAGTTTCTCAAGGTTCGTAATACACATGTGTCACTTCCCAACTAATCAGGACGACGAACAAAGCAGGGTTTGTGGTTTACAAGTGCCAGAAAAGCTGCGGCCATAATTCATTTTTTATGTAACCAGCTATCTTGTTCGACGTGTGCGTGAGTGCATTATAAAATGTAGTAGAGTGTTTACCTGTTAATTCCTTTTTCTCCTATTATCGTATGTTTGCTTGCTCCTTTATGTTGTAGGAAATGTCAACGAACGCCACCAACGAATCTGGTGTAGAAAAGGCTTTGAGCGCCCAGCTCCTTACAACCCTGAAATTAAGAACAATTATCGCTTAGCAAGATTGCTATTAGCCACTAATTTAGAGATAAGCAAATGATTAGTTAATTTACATTGTGATTTTGGAAAGTAAATTATTTTCTTTTGTTTTAAAATTCTGTAAAATCTAGTACTCCCTCTATGCGAGTACGCGATTAAATACAGCACTTTTACTTTTGTTTGTATATAATAGGATGAGACGTTAAATCTACCATTTGACTGGTGAAATAGTGCGTTGTTTGATGTGTATTAAGAAAGTTTGTATTGTTCGGATTCGGAATGACGAGACGTTTCGTATTTCTTTTTTTGCATTTTGGAGAACACTTGCGGTAAACAGATGAATGTATACAATCTGCCTTCGCAGTTCTACAATCTTCTAAAGAAATAGTAGTCATATATCTAGTTTAACACAAAATAAGCAACCATTCTCTTGGAGGCATTGCTGTAATGAGTCACTTTTGTTGACAGATTTGTACCTTGGAATACCCAAACAGTTTATTGCGCTATTGTTGTTAATTGTCATATCTGAAATTTAATGTTCCTGAGTTGAATCGAGGACAATGCAAGTTGTAAATAACTTTTTAAAACGTATTGTCACGTGCTGTATTGACGTTAAAGTTCTGAATTAATTTTACCCTACAAATGTGAAGTGACGAAACTGTAAAATAGTGCTGCAATCGGTAGCTTTCAGTGGTACGGAGCGGATTCTATAACCGCAAATACATTATTTAAAGAGGTATACACATTCTAACACTTTTACTAATTACTCTTACACTTATTTTGAAAGGTTTTTCACTCTCTTTGTCTAGTAAAGTCTTTGAACATTCGCCTACCTAAAGAAAACAACAAATAAAGCTAATCTGGAAGCTGGGGGTTCCAAGAGACGGTTTAGCGGTATCCACTGCAGTTAGAGGTTGATGGAGACTCGATTACACTTTTCTTACCTCGTTCTAATGTAAAATAAACAAAGAAGAAAACCTTTATTTCGTGCACATCTAGTCTAAAACAATTCTGAACACACCAATAAATAACAAAAGATATAAACAAGAACTCTAGTTTATTAATTTAGCCAAATGCGTGTTTAGCTACAAAACCTAAGGGCATCAATAATATAACTTAGTCGAAATTTAATAAAGGTAATTTTTACTTGCTAATTTTCCTCTAAATTAACTAGTTTTATGTAGAAAATTCGATGCAATACGTCTTTAATTTACTAAAGCGTTCACCAACATTAATAGTTCGTATTAAGTATAAGCTCGACACATTTATAAATGTTCATGATCAATTGCAATTCTTTGACACAACAAATAGCACGCGAGGATGATAATTTAATTAACTATAGTTTTTGTTTTGTTCCTTCAAAACTCCATTCACATCAACGGCCAGAACTCCTCGCAGGCAGAATTCCAACCTGTTGTGTTGGACCAAAAGCTCCCAAACACGAGGATCACTTTTTCTCCACAAAATCTGTATGAAATGTCCGCATTTAGTCGCGTCCGAGGGCCTGTTTAACCCCGACAGCCTCAAAATTTTAATACCATCCCGTAACTTAACGTACTTGTACTTCAACCGTCGTCTTGCACTGTGATCAAGTTTCGAGAGGTTGCTCGCAGGTGTCTAGTAATCTGATATGAACTGACCCTTCCTACTATCATCTGGGGGTTTTATAAATTATAACGTCGCAGGGTTATTACTCGATCTTCTCGTTCTCACGGGGTAGTGTGTTTAAACTATCCGTGTGAATGGTCATCTTGTTTCCACGCTTTTACATCTGATATCCCAAAAGCTGCGTTATATGCTTTTGTTCCCAACACATTTTTTATGGCTGTAATTTATGAGTATGTGGTTATTGGGGGTGTATCAGTTCGATTCCATGGTTAATGTTTTTTTATACCCGTGCGAATTTGTACAAATAATTTTATTATATCGGTCATTTTCCGCTTCAATTCTATGAACTTCTGAACTTAATACAAAGGGGTATAAAGTCCCCGATCTTTACTACTGTTTATGTATAATATACTGGGTGCTTTACTGTTTTAATTCTTTTATCACATTTTAATATTATATTAAAAAAAAATCTAAGTTCTCATGTGCAGAACTTCTAACCAAACTTACAGATATGTTGTTATCAAAAATATAAATATTACATATACATTAAAAACAAGATGTCGAATAACTCGAAAACCTTTCGACTTAGAGCATTGGTGCTTTGAGAAAATATGTTCAGCAGGTATTGAGCTATGAGAGCTATGAGAAAATATGCTCAAGAGGTCGATATTAACCTAAAACTTTATTAATTTTTTGCTGGAGTGAAGTTTATCATAGTCAAAATTTCGACTTTAAAGTCGAATAACTCGAAAACTAAATGAGATATCGAAAAATGGATAGCATATTCTTAATCAGCGTAAAAAACTGAACTAGATCCATATATCAAATGTTTGTAAAACGAAAAAAACGTGCAACGGACGACGGCGGCGACGACGGCGACGTAGCGATCTTATTAACCTAACTTACTTCGTAAGTTTGGTTGAAAAATAGCAACGTTATTAAATGTAAACTACCAAAGTTTTTAAATTTTACAGGATACATCTTTACTATAAAAGCTCATTTAATTAACTAAATTGTCTATATTATTTTCTACTGCCTAATGTTTGATTCAGTAACGCGCTAGCGTTATAGTGTGATCATGTAAAATTTGATTAATATGTTTCATATTGATGCCCAAGGGTGACTCAATTTTGCGGTATACTGTATGCCAATCTGTCGCTATCATATACGAAACAAGCATCAATGTTTTCTGTTATTTTTGATGTTGTTGGACGACCTTCATGATTTTAACTACTATAAACAAATTCAGGTTTATGATACCCCAAAAACACAGTTGCTCTTGATAATTCCTGTTGCAATCATCGATGTACCCCTTTCACTTTTTCCATCGAAAATAGAGCTAAATCGTTGTTCAAAAATGCTGACGATTTAAATCCATGCTTCTTCAAATACTTTTATTTTAAAAATTATGTTGTCATTGAAATTTTAAATTTCGTTTACACTTTCATCTACAAAAGTGTCGAAATTGATGGATTTTTGTGTCAAACATATGACGCATTAGGCACAGAAGTGAGCATGAATGCATTATAGAGTAAAATTATTATCGGATAGCGGTTGACGTTATATGCGCAATTGGTTCAAATAAACTTAGTGTCAAGATTCAGTACGATCTACAAACATTATATTAGTATTATAATTTTAAAATGTCGTCACGTATATCCTATTTATTGCGTAAAATAAAGTATTGTTTAGAAGATCCTCCGTTATACTGACAGTATTTATAAATGCCTAAATTCACGAAATAAATCCAGATCATCATATACTATCAGAGCCTTTACTTGTTTTCAGCGACAAATAATTGTAGGTTCAGATTCTTGTTTGACAAAGATTTGATGTAGCACCAGCAGATCGCATTAATGTATGTAAATATCAGTGTCGTACTCGTTTTACTTCTTTACTTGACGCTTGTAGAAAACAGCTCTAAAAATGCACTAATTATGTTATTAAATAGATTAAAAATTTTAAAAACGGTAAAGCCCGAGGTATAGGGAAACTGCGTAATTATTACATTTCGTTTTGTATATTTTTGTTTATTACTGAGAAGTTGAAATAAAACTTTTTTTAAAGAGGAAAGCAGTATTAATATCAAGATATGTTCGTTCAGAAGGTATTGAAGGAAAAGACAACAAAAAACTAGTAGCAAAAATATCCCTTGGTTGCTTTTTTGCTTTGGCAACACTGGTTGTGCAAGCAGTCGAGTTTTCTAGTTTTATTTTTGAGTTTGATTATAAATATGGCTCCGTTTCGCGCAGGTTTCTCAAGGTTATCCACTTTCCCATGATAATACTATACCTATGCATACATACACACACACACACACACAAACATAAGCTTGAATTCACGACTGCATCCATATATGTAACCTAGCACCCACGTATGCAAGTACGCAAGTGTATACGTACGCAAAAAAGCAGTTGCATGTAAAATTGACGCTAGCGACTTTTAAATTACTTCGTAACAGAAACTCAATAGAACAATTATGCCAGCTAGTTTAATGGCTAGGAGGTGGGTTCAACGAAAACAAAAGAAATTTTTCTAGAGGTATACAACTTTAATTCGTACACCTACCTGGAAAGGGTCTCTGAATTTTCGGTCCAATAACAAAATGTCGGTCTCCAGCTTACCGAATCTTATAGCTTTGAATAGACTGTGAGTAATATACGGAATGATTATTTCTGAAATTGACACGCTGATGAAACCCTGTTTACAATGACTTTCTTTTACTTCTTTAAATCTAAGCACAAATAATAAAAATACCCAATGCTAGTTATTTTAACATATATTAAAACATGAATATCGTATAATCAACACAAAAACTAAACTCTACCCTAAGTGGCCAACTTCCGTATATTTAAAAAAATGAAAGAATATCTTAAATTTATTTCAGTTTAGGTATCCAACAAATTGGATGTATATGCAAATGTTTTGAATATAATTGTGGTGCTGGTTTTTGGTTACATTACGCTTTTCCGTTAAGCGAGCACTCACGTAAATGTCCGAATATCAATAGCTTTTTAGGTCAACAATAAAATATAAAATATACAGTGGTAGAAAGTTAGAATTTTTATCATTAACAGCTTTTTCCCGAGTACAGGGTTTGACTACCGTATAAAGCAAGACAAACTTTAGTCCCGTAATCCAGTACATAGTATTGACTGCATAAAAATTCCCCAGATGACGGCAAATTATATATTTCCGTAAGTCACCTGTGGGTTCGGGAGCTTTTATTCGCTGCAAAACTGAATTTATAATATTCTCCGTAAGCGTGACCGTGACCAGTTTTTATGCTCGTGACGGAAGCGATGAGTTTGTATTCAACGATTAGACTGAAACCCCTGAATTATGCGACTTCTATTTCCATTATGCGATAGCGGTATTTACAAGCTATTTTATTTTAGGGAAATCCCCAATTTAAGTAAGTGGCACTGAACTTACGGTTAGCGTCATGAATTTTTTGGAATAGTGTACTGGTGTTGCCATACGGTTTGTTTACTAACACATTTGCGTCACTGGGTTTGTTTCTACGTATTTAAATTAATTTATTTTACGAGTTTCTGTCTGATTAAGTAATTTATAATGATTTTAGTAACATTGCAATGCATGAGAATAATTTCGATTCCATGCTGGTAAAATAAAATGTGTTGATGTTTGTCGAATTTGGTATGTTTATTGTGAAGCCCCGGTTTTTAAATGCTTGTTGGGAAAGAATGCACTACGTATTTTCCTATGTATTTCGATATTACATTTTAACAATACGATGAAATAATTCCTGTAAACTACCCAAGCTTCTATAAATTCTTTAAGGGTATTTTTCTTACTACAGTTCCTGAACTAGCTAAAATTGATAATGGTCTTCATATATATCAATGCATAATTAATATGCTGTCGTTACAAGGCATTCATATATATTTCATCTACCCGACTCACACACTTCTACACGCACGGACGCACACACACGCATATATTTACGCACTCACGCATGCATGTACGCACGCGCACGCACACATCCCCTTCGTCTGGAAACAATCGCTCATCTATTCATGTACATGTGTGCACACAAACTCACAAGCACACTCGCAATCGTGCCAACTACTCACATGGGTATAAACTAACATGCATTTGAAGACTCATCCACACGTACATACATGCAAGCACACATATATACATACATCTTCACCATGGAACTTGATCAAACCCCCAACCTATATTGGTATGCACTTGCATTTACAGGAACGTGCACAATCGTGCAGACAACGTAGGTACATACGCAGTCATGAATGAATTTACAAGAGCCTTACGCTAACATATACGCGTGCGCAAGTCGACTACCCAGCCATCTATTCATCTACCCTCATAAAACTAACCAACAACCCACCACACGCAAACATACGCTTCTAGATACGCGGAAGTTCACACGCGCGCGCGCACAAACATTTACGCACACGTACGTACATGCACACACCTACGCTTACGCATTTTTACAGGCAACTCACACGTACATATGCTCACCCATACTCATATGCAATACTTTCTTTCATATGGGAAATGTCTTTCTGCTTTTTTCAAGATTACAGAGCTACTTTCGCTAGTTGGATGTTGCAGTTTTTGTTTTGTAGTAAATTTTGGAAGCAATACCTATTGCAGACTTGAAAGTGTTTTAGCTGATAGTTTTTAAAAATAGAATACGTTGTATAAAGTGTTGTGACGAGGCGTAATCAGCAATTAAGACATATCAAAAAGATACATAACCCTGGTTGTGTACTAATGTTGGTGGTGGGTCTCGTTGTTGGGTAGTCTTCAGAATTGCCGCACCTTATATTCGTGTAACTTTGAAGCTTAGCTGACGTGCTCTTTGTCTTGTGGTGAATTGTTTCTTACTCCTTTGTGCTGTCATTTCGGAGTGAGTTTCATAACCACCAACGTTCATGATCCTGCTTAGTAACAAAGCTCTACCCGCACAAACTATTCTGTTATCACTTATGTACGTCGGCGACGGAACACGTTGAATGTTTTATTTAGATTTTTTCATAATATATATTAGTAATGTGTTTTCCATGCTTTCTTTAACATTTTTTTTATTTGCATCAAATCAGAAGATTATTATGTTCCATTTCGTACCTGAAAATTTTACTGTTCCCTTGATTTAAAAACCATTTTAGTTTGTACTTTTTTAAATATACGGGTCGGCTACACTTTTGTTGTTTCGAGTTTGTAATAGTTTAGTTCTGCAACTAACTTTGCAAATTTTTTTATTTAATTTACGAGTTGGCATTTGATATATTACACTTTCTGGTTTCTTATCTAAGCATGTGTTTGATAGTTAAGAATTTCCTGAATGTTGCTATTTAAATAAAATTGAAAATTATTCTTTGGTTTGTTGCCATTCTATTTTCGAGTGCTGCTTCTGCAATGAAGCTTAGTTTTTTTTATAAAGTTGTTATGTTTCATTTCGTATTTGCAAATTTACTCTCTCCTTAATTTAAAAACTATTTCAATTCTACTTATTAAAATATATGGCTTCGCTACACTTTTGTTATTTCAAATCAACCCATTTAGGCAACCAATGTTGCTCATCCTTTATTTAACTCACAAGTTTACATGTTTACATTACACTTTCTGATTTCTTATCTAGGTATGTGTTTGCTAGAAATTTTCTGAATGTTACTATTTAAATAAAATTGAAAATTATTCTTTGGTTTTGTTGCCATTCTATTTTCGAGTGTTGGTTCGGCAATGAAGCTTAGTTTTTTAAGTTGTTATGTTCCATTTCGTATTTGTAAATTTACTGCCTCCTTAATTTAAAAACTATTTCAATTTCTACTTATTGGAATATACGGCTTCGTTACACTTTTGTTATTTCAAATCAACCCAGTTAGGCAACCAATGTTTATATTACACTTTTTTGTTTCTTATCTAGATGTGTTTGCTAGAAATTTTCTGAATGTTGCTAGCTTAATTGTAATTAGGTAAAGCGGTGGTGTTATCTTTGAAAGATAGAAATATGCTCAAACTTATTTCTATTCTATATGGAATTTTGGTGATTATTCTTAAGAAAACATTTTTATAAATACATTGGTTGAATGAGTTCACTATATTTCTAGCGTTAATTCGCGTTGTTTCTTCTATGATAATTATTATCAACTCAATCGGGTATCACGGTGGCCGCCAAAATTTGTTACACGTACTACGAGCGGGCCGGTAAGAAAAGAACGGAATCAGTAACGGAATGCTTGCCTGAACTACGTTAGTAAAGGAAGAGAAAGAAAGAGAAAGAAAACGAACGCCGCGCTTAACACAGTCGGGGATTGGGGAGGTCTAAAAAACGATATAACAAGACACATCGGAAATTATTATGGTGACGAAAGGGTGTATGTGTAAAAAAATCGGGGTCTTACGTTGATATACCAAACGAGAAGCCCAGATTTTTTGTACATATACTCTTTTGTCCTTATAATAATTTCAGCTGTGCCCTGTTGTTTCGTTCTTCGGACCCTCCAATCTCCGACTGTATTTAGCACGGTATTTGTTTTCTTTCTCTTTCTTCTATTCCTTTGTTACACGTAATTCGGGCGAGCATTCCGTTACTGATTTTGTTCTTTTTTTACTGGTCCCATCATCTTACGTCTTCTTATTCCGCATTGGTCATACATAAAATGTATAGTTTAAATTATAAATTGTAGTTGTTATTTCTCCATTACAATACTATTTATTAACTGTAAACCCAACCAGGCATTTAGAAAGAAAATTTTTATGCTGTTGCCAAGTGGATGCACAAGTTGTGTTACAATACAATTAAAGTTTATACGCGGTTGTTATCAATTTTTTGATATAATGCTTAAAGATATTATAAAATATACTATTACAAAATCGAGGTACAGTTGTCAACCGATTTCAAAAATATGTTTTAGGTTTTAATACTAACACTTCGTATTTCCTTTTGGTATAAGTGTTCGTTACTTTTTGAAAAACATCCAAAACCTGCGTGAGGAAACGTAGTAGCCAAACAGCCAATGCTTACTTAACTTCTATACGGTACGTAGGTTGCATGAATGCTAGAAATGTTAGGAATTTGATGAATAATCATTGTTGAATATTTAATGCTGTAACAATTTTGTTGGTATGTAAAAATTGTTTTTTGAAACAACTTAGAAGTATTAAGGCAATAGAAAAAAAATGAAAAAATTCGCCAAGAGTATTATTTGCAAATTTAGATAGATTTTGAATTTTTAAAAAATCGTTGGTCCCATATGTAAAACAGCATGAGACTTGTCATTTTCTAGTTTGGTTCGATTACAAGGCTGTTCCTTTGTTACGCGTAATTCGAGTGAACATTCCGTTACCAATTTTGTTCTTTTCGCGTTTGTCATACATAAAATGCATAGCTTAAATCATAAATTGTGGCTGTTGTTTCTCCATTGCAATACTATTTATTAACTTAAAACCAAACCAGGCATTTAGAAAGAAAATTTGTGTGCTCTTGTTAAGTGGATGCACAAGTTGTGTTAAATACCATTAAAGTTTATATGCGGTTGTTATTAATTTGTTGATACAATGCTTAAAAATGTTATAAAATATACTAATACAAAATCGTGATACAGTTGTCAACAGATTTCAAAAATATGTTTTAGGTTTTAATATTAATACTTTGTATTTCCTTTTGGTATAAGTGTTCGTTACTTTTTGAAAAGCATCCAAAACCTGCGTGAAGAAACGACGTTGTGGCCAAACAGCTGACGCTTACTTCACTTCTATATGGTACGTAGATTGCATGAAAGCTAGAAATGTTAAGAGTTTGATGAATAATCATTGTTGATTATTTAATACTGTAGCAATTTTTTTAATACGTAAAAACATTGCTTTTTCAAACTAGAAGTATTAAGGCAATAGAAAAAAATAAAAAAATTCGCCAAGAGTATTTATCTGCAAATTTATATAGATTTTCGAATTTTGAAAAATCCTTGGTCCCAATGGTAAAACAGTATGCGATTTGTTATTTTTTAGTTTGCTTCAATTACAAGGCTAAGTTCAACATTTTGCACCCACAATTATGTAAAAATAATTTAGCTGTGTTGAAACCTGGATTGTAAAGTCGTAAATAGCAATTTAATCTTTAAAAAGTCCGTGTAAATACCTCAAGGTTTTCAACATGTTTTATACACACGGCGCGTGGACATTAAATATTTGTTCTGATAAGATTTCCCCCGGTTGAACTGTCTTTGGAAGTAATTTGCTAAATCCGCTCACTTTCACACCATCGTCGAGACAAGCAGGATGGGAAGTTGTTGATGGTGAGACTCTGTGATGAAAAACTTAAGTACCTTATTCTATTTTTATTTCAGCGGAAAATCCGCACGACCACTAAAAATTTGTATGATCAACAAGAACCTATAGGGTGAAGAAAATTCATACGGCCAATAGAATCCTGTAGGGCCAACAAAATACTGTAGAACCAACAAACACCTACTAGACTACGTGTACCCTCAAGCTATCCAACATCGTTAATGTCCTAGCATCCCTGAGCCGACCGTCATCCTCCAGTTCGCCCATCACGTACTACGACATCAGTCTGAGGTCATCGCCTTTGTTTCTGTAAGCAACCAGCTGGAACCTAAGACTAACCAATCTAAGGGTAGTAGCCAGAGGGCAGTGTGAAGTGATCCGTAGTGTTTTTAAGTCGATTTCTGATTGATTGATAATTATTGAAAATATTATAGTGTACATTTCGATATTTGAAGGCATTCGTTAGAATAACTCAGTAACCACTTGCAGGTTTCTGAACGCATTCCGTTATGTCAGAACTTATGATACATGGGACGCATGAGTAGAGACGACCGATCGAGTCAACAGGATTAAAGGACTTTTTAGTTTTCAAGATGGCAGGTGGGAAAAGCTTCCCTTGGCGGTTTTTTTTTATTAAAGGTAATGTTTTTAAGTTTATAATGTAGTGGTTATTTAAGGTAATCTGATTACATCTTGTCATCTGAGCGTTGTTTTGAATGTGATCTTGGTATTTATTGTAAAACCGTTAGTTGTTTAATCATTGAAGGAAGTATTTATGTGTTACCTGTTGCTTTTGGCTTAGAATTTGATGTCGGCTTTTGTATGTATAAATGAGTATGGTTTAGTTTAACAACTGAAAACTAAAATTTATTTATCTGAATTGTATCTAAATCAGAGTAAAACTAATATTTGTTTATTTGAAATAATGTTTATTTAGTATTTAATATAGAGTGGTAACTCCATTTGCATTGCACTTGTTGCAGAATCAATAGTAATGTGATTGTACGAGCAAGTTGTACCAAGAATCATCCTTCGACATATTAAATCAAATTTTTAGGCAAGTCTGAATACGAACAGTATTATATTTCAATGTTGTATTTGTTTTGGGTTTTATTAAATTAACCACAAAGTTGTGTATATTTTTGTTTGTAATGTGCAATGCCAAGATGTGTTTAATTTTTAAAAGTACGTTTTAACCGATGCAATCATAATGAATAATTTTAACGTTTGCTTACTAGATTTAATATATTTAACTAACATGCATTTATATAAACATTTAGCGTCTGAATCTGGGCTTGTACTTGTGCTATAAAATTTTGATATGTATTTGCTGCCAACATATTTTGTATTTGTTTGATATTGGTGATACATTTGAAATTTTATTTATGTGTAATTGTTTTCTTTCAGCATATTAATCATATTTACAACTGCTCACATTTTGATTTAAACTTAATTATATGTTTGTTGTTTTTGTAAATCTTATTATCTAGCCGATATTCCTATATAATTAACTAGTATGTAACCTTTGTGCTAATTGTTGTGATGTAATTAAATTGAACCTCTGGTATGACCGACCATCACGTGAATTCGCGTTTGCATTTATGACTATGTTGGAGATAGTCTATTAAATAATCAGCGCCTTTTTAACCATGCGCAATCATACCATAAGTTCATTTCAACGATTCATGTCATCTTGTCAAGGTATTTGTAGTGGTGCCCTTTTGCAAATAATAGGAAGTCGGCTAGCCTTTGTGAAATATTTTGTAACACGGGCTGGATACCGTTAATGTTTGTATGTGGGCGTGTGTAATCGAGCCTTGGTGAATATTACTAACATTTTATGTCCGTGCGGGGTGGAACATTGGTAGTCAAGGTGCAGGTCATCTTCCTGATGTCCCCGCTTTTCAACTTTAGCTGGGTAGTATTGGCCTAGCTAACCTCAGTACCTACCAGAAAAGACTAGCTGGTTTGCACTAACGTTTCTTCAGTTGTCATGTGCGGTATGTCTGGGTAACAGTTATCATCCCATCAATTTCAGTGTTGGTGATCTGGGTACTGGTACGTTACCCATCCTTGTCGAGATATGCCAAATGCAGTTGGAAGTGTGAGGGCAGTTTGGGGTTTTCTCTGCCGTGCTCTTTCCCCAATCGCCCAGGTTTAGTACGGCACTGTTTGCTTAAAATATCATTTTTCTATGCTTTTATGCCAATGACCTATTTAGTGGTTATTGTTTTGATTAAAAGTAAGGTTGGGCAAATTCTGTAGTTTTATTTCAATCCTTCCCGCCTTAACGCCATCTTCTCAGTGTGAATATGGTTACATTATAGCAACACAACGTAGGTGTCGTCGAACCACTGCCACTAGATGTTAGATCACAGAGCTCGGTGTGCCGTTTATAAAGGGCGTTTTGCTCAGCCTTCAGGTCGGTTACACTACAAGTGGTTGAGGGTGAGTGATTTTTGTCTAATCTCGAATGGATTTTATTTCGTTTTACAACCCCCTTTCACACAAACGGCGAAGTTCGTCATCATTATTAAATTGAAAACAATATTCTGGCAGATAGGTTATACTATAATATTTGTATAACCTGACGTTTCGCTATACTCTGTTTATTGAAATAAAACACTTCTCCATTTAAATTACATTATTTTTTGTTGATAATAATTTCTTAATCTCAGTATATTTATTAAATGTAATAAATAAAATTCATTTTCAGAATCCACCTTGGCAAATTTTGGAATTTGACGAATCAGGTTCATTAACAAACCACGGTGGTCTTATATTTGATATAGTTAAAGAACTCGCCGAGAGCCTAAATTTTACGTATACCGTAGAGGTATTAAAATTAGAACCTAACATTCGTAATCAAGGATTTTTAAATAATTCAACACAAAACAAAGAAATGGAAATGACATCTATGCTAACAAATATACTGCCTGATATTGTAGTTACAATGATTAAATCTAAAAAAATTGCAATTGCAGCATGTGCATTTACTGTTCTTGATGAGTACAAGAATGTCGTTAACTATACTACTCCTATTAGTATTGAAACTTACGCTTTACTATCTTCACGTCCACGAGAACTCAGCAAGGCTCTACTTTTTATGGCGCCATTTACTTTTAATGTAAGTATGTCGTAATGCTTAGTTAAATTCATTTTTTAGATTAAGCCAATTTGTAGCCTCGACATTACACACACACACACGCATGCATGTACGCACGCATGCGCGCACGCATGACCGCATGCACTCAAGAACGCATGCAGCACGCACGTACACATGGGTGTGTACATATTGCTATGAAATTTCTGTTGTTTAGACTGAAACCTCATAACTCACAATGCTCACGATGAATCCTGAACTAAATCAAAACAAAACTCACATATAACACCACTTCCTCGCCAACTCTGCTTCGGTAGGTAGTGCTTCAACTTGCGTGGAATAAAATCACAAAAACAATTCTACCAAAAAGAAACACGAGACAGTTAAAGAGCGCCAATTTATTTACTAAAAATTAATAAATGCAAGTTAAATTGAAAGTTATAAAAATTTTTCTTACAAGTGAAAAATCTATTTCTCACTAAGTTCAAAAATCAACATGCTCAAAATATTTACAGATTACTTTTTGATTATTTAATAAGTTACCACATCTATTTTCATTAAATCTTTCATTAATAAGCCCATTATCATACCAACTGATCAGTGTAGCAAAATGCTGGTACAATTAAATTATTTAGCACGATCCAAGTCTAAAATGTGTCGATCTTCAAAATAAACACATTTTCCTATTTATAATCCTCTTATTAGTATTTTATAAATATCAAATTTGCACATACAATAATTTAAAAAACCGTACTACTAGTTTCAAACATTTACCATTGTCAACAATCTCATCTTATAACACATACCACAATAAAACAAACAGTTTAATTGGTACCGGAATTAAATTTTCTGCAAGACGCATCCAATCAATCTCACCTAGTTTCACAAACTGCTTCTTATTTACATGCCAACACAAAATTTTTTTGTCTGCTATGTCCAGCATTCAAACATTAAATTGTTGCGGCATTAATTTCCATTGGAATAGATGTGGTATTTACTAGTTTATTACGTCCCTCACTCGAAATTTTATTCGATTTAACACCAGAATTATTCTATTTAATATTAAAAGTTTTTTATCCCAGTCCATACCAGGCTTTTTTTATTCCGGTCCACACCAAAAGTCTTAATTAAAATTAGTTGCTTAAAACACCTAACAATTAATTCAGGTTAGTTACTTACGTGAGAAATTCTGCAAGACAATATTTTGACTTAATTTTATTTACACATTTTTTGATAAATATTTGAATAAATTTTACGAAGTTTCACACGTATATATTGGCTGCTTAAATTGAAAAGAACGCGAGACTAATTACAATTGTATTTAAATACCATCCCATTCCACTTTTCG
Source organism: Platerodrilus igneus (assembly GCA_036346225.1). Classification (NCBI taxonomy): domain Eukaryota; kingdom Metazoa; phylum Arthropoda; class Insecta; order Coleoptera; family Lycidae; genus Platerodrilus; species Platerodrilus igneus. The sequence goes on from JARFIW010001380.1 coordinate 13,378,089, forward strand.
CGTCTTTTTAAATTTCAACAAACGGTTTTCAACTTAACTTCATAGAAATGCAGACTATTGTAATTTCAAAACAACACTCTAAGACAAACCTACTCTTCATCAAAATTTTCTGGAAATATAAAATTCATATTCGCAAACAATTGTTAGTACAACCCTATTTAATTCTATCATAAGTTTTAAAATTGCCAACCGTCTTCTCATGTGCTGATTTCGAATGTATATTCCTTGCTCACAGTAACCTTATACAGCTTTAATTATGTCTACTCTCTTTCTAACCTATGCCACATTAACTTTCCCTATTGTTAACATGTAAAAGCAATGTATCTACCTCTATAATATATCTTGAAAACAATAGTCTTATTTTTTCTGATAAACACAAAATTTTTAGAGCATTTAGCCATTACTTGTGGTTTTAAAATTGTGTTTCTCACAAATGAATTTCTGTAGCTTAAAACTGTTGAAGGATAATTTGAACGTCTTTTAATTATGTTTTCTAAGTAAAGATAACACCAAGGACAATATTCCACGCTCAATCCTTTTCTAAACTCACCTCATTAAGCAATTAATCAATTGTCAGAATAAGGCAAACATATACGTTATTATAAAATATTCGTATCTTTTATAAATTGTTAACATAATAAAACTATCGTGCAAAAGTAATGCCTAATTTATCCTGGTAACATCTAACATCTGATAAATAATTCATAAAGTTAAAAATTGAATAGGCTTCATTAATATACAAAAACCAAATACCGTGAAGAACTTTATCAAAACAAAAATACCTAACAGCTATCCCCCCGTGTCTTTGAATAACCTTCCATTATAATTTTAATGTTACCAGTGCCTTGGATTATTGTGGTTTCCAATTTAATTTAATTTTACAAATTAGTTTTTTTATTTTTAACCATATAGTGCCATTGAAATTTGTTCTTCATATAAAATAAAATTCTTTGAAATCGATCCTTCAATTTGCTTTTAATTTTATGCAAGCAGCATTACATAATGTATTTAATTTTATTTATTTCGCTCAACACACCCCAAAAAGTGCTGCCAAAGAAACCTACTATTTCAACATTGTAAACTATTATAAGCTCGAACTTGAAACAAACGATCTCAAAGGTCAAAAATCAAGAAAGAAAAAATAATATTAAGCTTTCACTTATACTGAAGAGATCTGACGTTACAAACAGAATTGTTAATTATTATCAGTCACTTCTGTCTTCAAAATCTTAGAATTTCAATTTAGCTGTGTTTAAATTGCAATATGTGCACACAGGTGTTGGTGACACGTATGTAAGTAACAATAAATTTACTTATACGTAGTGATATGGGTGGCTACACTTGATGATAGGGAGGAAATTAAGCGCTTAAGATATTGAATGAATTTACTGATAGGAACATGTTTTAAAATCTACCTTGTAAAATAGTTTCTAAAATATAGCCCTTTAGAACAACATTTGTGCTTACATGAATTCAAACTAAATGTAAATGAAAAAGCCATAACGTGGTTTGTCACGTTTAAATTGCTGAAGTTTAAGCGACAATTAATAATTTTGATTTCTTTTTAGACATGGTTGTGTCTAGCAGCATCTGTAATCCTAATGGGTCCAAGTTTGTATCTAATTCATAAGTATAGTCCGGTATATCTATACAAAGGTTTTCCAAAATTAAGTGGATTATCATCAGCTCAAAATTGCATATGGTATATGTACGGAGCACTTCTTCAGCAAGGTACTGTTAACCTAATTTACCCTACTAATTTTTAACAGAATTTGATTTGTTCAGTCTATTAGACTGGTGTTTTTAAATTTAAGTAAAAATTGAACAAAGAAATATATTTTCCAAAACTAATTTTCTGTATTTTCCAAAATCACATTAGCCAAAAAATACCACATACCTAATAAAAGAGATAAGTAAAACAACGTTTTGTTTTTCGGCAATTATCATATTTTTATGTTGCCGAAGAAAAAGTTTACTTATTATTCACATGATATACAATTACAAGACTCGTTTGTTTTCACTAAATTAAACTGAAAAAAGCATTAACGTTGGAAGAACTTTATTATGTGGTTGCATCAATTCTTAATGTAAAAGTATGCGTTATATTAGTAGATACTTTACCATATCTTTTATACATTTATCAAGAAAAAATTCCTTACAAGAAGACTAATTTGTTTTCACTAAATTAAATTGAAAGTTGGAAGTCCTGTAAGTGTCAACTTTATTACGAGGCTGTATCAACTCCTAATTTAAAAGTAGGACAAGCAAATGGTTACGCAAGCATTTGTTATTTTATTGAATAAAATCAACACTTGTATGATAACAGCGATTTCAGAACCAACCTGCTATTTACAAAGACAAACATTCGATACGTTTAATACTTAATATTGCAGGAATTTACATATCGCAAGTGACGTCTATTTTGCATTAATCCAAGCACTGGACGATTTGAAATGTTTGTTATGAATGAAAACGTTTCTGATGTGTGAGGTGTACTTGCTTCTTTGCAAGTTTTAATACTTGGCTTGAAGAAAATTTCTTGGAACAAATAGTGGATTATAATCAAAATTACATATTATATATAGCAGTAGATTTATTTTGAGATGATTATTCCTGCATTCCTGCCTAATTCTATAAAATTAATAAAAATGCACTCCAAAAGCAGAAAACGTCAAAACACATCACATAAATTCAACAATGTTTTTTATAAAAACTAGTTACCTGGAAAACATGACACCGCACGTGTCTACAATCCAACCATTGATAATGTTGCCCTCGACAATGACTATAAGTTATGGAACCGCTCTCAGGTCAAGTCACACCATTCCTGTCAGCACGCAGCTATCCAAATATCTCCAACTAACCATCGTTAATGCCTCTAAACTTTCCAAACTCCTCTACTGTTCCATACAACATACATACAACAATCGCTAATCCAACTTAGGACGCGTTGCAAACCTCAATAACCAAAGTAAATTGTAGTCAGTACTTACGTAACTTTGCTAAGCTGCGCTTTTATTTCTAAATGTACTTCAAGATTTTTTAAACGGCAAGTACTACAGCACACCAACTTGTGGGTGTAATTATAAATAATAATTTCCCAAAAACACTGAATAATATTGACTACTACTTGTATTACGGCCGATGACAAGCGAAGAAAAGAAGAGAGCCACTCACCAGCTCCTGGTGTATATATAGACCCAAAGGTACTCCCCCTATCTCACAATTCACCATTTCACATAAACTAGCCTTTTTGGTAACCTCCTAGACGTTGCAACATTTGTTAAAACCCAAAATCACAACCGAAACAAAATTCTAAAAATTCCAAGTTAGCCTTCAATAATTCTTGGTAATTTTGTAAACAAACATCAACGGTTTTGAAAATCCCGGAATCTTGACTCTTGAACACAACAAATTACCGCGAAAATAACTTCCAACCGTCTAACGGCTGTATTGCTTCCCCGAAACTAGCCTCAATTGACATCAATTCGTATTAGATCCACGCCCCACATGTGAAACGAACCTAGCTTGATCGATCTCTCTCTATCTTACATACAAAAATTTTCCCTCTTATGTTTCGTTTACGAATCCCTCTCACATATGTACCCTATCTTAATCTTAGACTGTCGCGCGTCTCACTCTTACTTGTGAAGTCTATCTTTACACTGTACACTAATGAAATGATGTTTATGATAAACACTTAACATTAATTGTTTCTGCTCCCTAATATATTATGAAAATTCCTTGCAAATAACGGCAAAGCTAAAATTGAAGTAAAATTCTTCTAAACTAATTAATTATTACACTAGATTTTTAAGACACCTATTTAACTTTGTAATAAATGGTATTTACACACGCTAACCTACCCTAAATTGTCCTTTGACCTATCTAACTAATCCTAGCTTACAAATTACATAGAATATATATATATATATATATATATAATGCTGTGATAGAGTGCGAGTTTCTAGTTGCCGCTTGAAGCGAGCGGACGTGTTTTTGCCGAGCTCCCGCTTCAGCAATAACAGTAAGTTTTTATCTAGGGTTTATATTATTTATTGTTGTATTATTTTATTTGAAGCTTTGCTTTTTATTGTGTTTTATTTTTATAATTGTGTGCCATCAAATTTTAAATACAGGGCAGTAAAATAAAAATTTTAAAACAATTTAAACTAAATAAAAACTAAATAAATCGCGTCTTCTTTGTAATTTAAATCAAATCCGCGTTTTAAAATAAACTAAATAAATTTCGGGTTAATAAAACAAAGGTCTACTCAACTAATACTCAAAAACAATTTCGAAATAACTTAAAAAGGCATTTTTAATAATAAATTTAAAATAAAATCCGCCTAAATCAAGTAAAAAACCGGGTAAAACAACCAAAAAGTGTGTGAATTTTTTATAGTGCGCGTATAATAAAATAATAACCAAAAAACAAAAATCTAAGCCCTTTTAAATCAAATAAATAACTCAAAACTGTAAATTTTAAAACAATTTTAATATAAATTTTCCGTAATTTAAGTTCACGCGTATTTAAAAGTTCCTTTAAAATCGATTTTGGTGTAATTAAGCGGTGTAACAGTTACGGGTTGTGCTAGTTACCAAGCGATTAAGTGAAAGGTCATTTCCGGTTACCACATTCCGATTGCGCTCGACCTTATTTTGTTAATTACACATTTAAAAATAAAGTGTTCTTATTTATAAATTAGATATTTTGAAGTAATTAGTTTATTTAAATTTGATTTGGCGGTTTAAAATTTAAAATAAATAAATAGCGTTTTTACGGTACATTTTAAATCGAGATATTTTTATTGCGTTAGGAAATTTATTTGATTCTAGTTGTTATTTTGACGCTTAGTGCTTGTTGTATTTTTGTTAAAATTTGATATTTAATTGGGCGGTTGAAGTTTTAATAAATACAAGGTTGTTTACGGTTCACCTTTAAACAAAACATTTTTATTGGACCAACGTTTTGCGTTCTTCTAGCGTCGTTCTTTTAGCGTCGTAACGGTTAGGACGTTTTGTGAGCTGCGTTTTAGGTGTCATTTTATTGCTAGTTTTGTCAGCATGGTGGTCCACCGCGATGAGGAGCCGCTGCCCAGGAGGAAGAGGGCGATCGGTCGGAGTCTGCTAGGTCGGTGGCGGAGGGCGCTGTTGGGGAAACAGCTAAGGTAGTGCTAAAGGACTTCTTGTTAGAAACTCAGGAGGAGGTACAGGAGGTAGGGAAGGAGCCTGCGTCTGCGGCGGTCGTGTCTGGGGAGTCAGGGGCCTCCCGTGGTGGTTGCGGCGCCAGAATTGCCCTCTACTTCGAGAGCCCAGCGCACGATGTCGACTAGCAGCAACGGTAGCGTTAATGCTAGCGACCTCGATGAGCTGGAACTCTTAAAGTTTAGGGTGAGGAAGGCGCACGCTGCCGTCTATGGGAAGGTGCCGACGACCTCCGCCACTATCGTAGTGGAGGATAGGAAGATGGTTCGGCACGCCGTGGATGATATCCGTGACGTGACGAACCAACTGATAGGTATGGTTAGGGCGCTGCGTCTTTGTTTAGATGGTTCAGGAGAGCAAGTGTTGTTGGGGAAGTCCGGCGGTGAATTCTGTCGTTTCAGGAGGCCAGAGTCAGGGTGCGTCGGTGCAGCGCAAGGTCTCCTACGCCGCTGCAGCTTCAGGATCTGCCCTACGTTTGCTGTAGGGTCGACGCCAGGCCAGGCCAGAAGCACGACGTGATGACGACCCTGAAGCAGAAGGTCGATCCCGCTCGAGATGGGTTTGTTGTTGTCGGAGCTCGTAGGACGCGCCAGGGCGGTGTCGTTGTGGAGTGCGCAGGTCGCGACGACGCCAAGAAACTGCAGTTGAAGGTCGGCGGGAACTGCAAGGAACTCGTGGCGAAGACCATCGAGAAGAAACGTCCACGGGTCGTTCTTCCGGGGTCGAAGCGGGGATGAAGGCTGAAGAGCTCGTGCGGTTGATTGCGAGCCAGAATCCCCGTTTCGGCGATTTGAAGCTAGAAGACCACCTGAGAGAAGTTCAGGTTTGGCGGAAAGGGCCCTAGAGATCCCTTCGCCAACGTAGTCTTCAGTGACCCCACACTTCGAAGACGTATATTAGCTGATGCTATTAACCTCAGGTGGCGAAGAGTATGGGCCGGGACCACTTCTCGATGACCCAGTGTTACCGGTGCTACGAGTACGGCCATCGATCGATGGAGTGCAGGAGAAGGTACAGTGGTGCGGTAACTGTGCCGAGGTCGGGCATGAATTCAAGAATTGCCGGAAGGCAGTCCCTGCTGTGTGGTTTGCGCTAGGGCAAACGACAGAACTGGCGGTGGCGCGAAGGTCGATACGCGCCACGACGCCAAGTCGAGTAGATGCCCCACGATGCAACGTCTGAAGCACGCAATCACACGAAACATCGATTATGGACTGTGAAGATAAAACAAAGTCCATAAGAAGCAAGAAGATTAAATTCGCGCAACTAAATCTCGGGAAAGGTAGAGGGCAACAAATAACTTCGTAAAGTTATTCATCGAAAATAATATCGACATCGGGTTTATACAGGAACCGCACCTGTATGGCCACAAAATAACAGGTTTTGGGAGGGGTTACCGTCTTAAACGCGAATAGTGAACGACCGCGTAGCGGATAATAATAAATAATGGAACGTGCGCCGGAATTATATTAAATAATTTATCGAACGAGTTTGTAACGACGGCCGAAATCAAATCAGGGGAAAATGCGTTCTATGTAATAGCGTGTACCTCCCGCCGGTCGATTCCCGGCGGGAAAATCCCAAACCGAAGACTTGATAAATGAAGTAGATAATATTATTCGTAAAATCGGTAGAAATAAAAATCTAGTCATTGGGGAGATTTTAATGCCAAGTCGCCACTATGGGGCAGCCCTATCGAAGACGATAGAGGCTCGCAGGTTGCTGATCTTTTACGGAATGGGATCTTAGTGTGATAAACACTAATGATTTACCTACGTTTGAGACGCATAGAGGCAGCAGTTTTATAGATATTACTGCAGTCTCGCACGAAATGTTAGAAACGATTTGTAATTGGAAATTAAGGTCGGACGAGGAAACGCTCTCTGATCATAAATTAATAACATGGGACGTTGAAACCAAAACAAGTGCAAACGAGCAGCTAACTGTATTTCCGCGGTTCTGTAATAAAAAAGCAAATTGGGAGCGATTTAAACAAAAATTTGGCGAAAGTATCCCTGTGCTCGAAAATGAGCTATTTAACTGCCGAGAGGCAGACGAAGTAGAAACACTCGCGAAAAAATTAAACGACGCGGTGGTAGACGCGTCGTCGTATTCCATGCCGAAAAGAAAACATTTAAAGACAGCGTACCCTGGTGGACCCGGGAACTAACCACCAAGCGGGCAGAAACGCGTAACCTAAGGCGCCGCTATCAACGCGCCTCGGGAGATATAAGAGAACAACGGAGAATAGAATATAATCAAAGTTACCGCGAATATAAAATATTAATAGAAGAAACGCGAACGAATAAATTTAAAGAATTCTGCACGCAAAACTCAGAGAAAGAACCTGGGGAACCGCATACCGCGTAATTAGAGGAAAACAACAAAAATCGCGCTCAGTAATATAAAGAAAACAAATGGCGAATACACGGAAGGTTTTAAAACCACAGCGGAATATTTACTAGAGAAATTTTTCCCATCGGATAATCCCGAGGGGATGAAGGGTCGCACGATTTAATACGTCGGGAAGCTGCAAAGGCGCAAGGAACAGGTGCCGATAAGGCAATCCTAGTTCACGAGGTCGTCAGGGCTCTTAGGAGGATGAACCCTAAGAAGGCACCGGGGCATGATGGAATCACTTCAGACGCAGCTCTGCAGGCGTGCCTGTTAGCCCCGTGTGTCTTTGTTGGGTTGTTTAATCTTTGTTTAGAAAGGGCGTTTTTCCGCGTTGCTGGAAAATCCAGAATGTGAAATTTATACCCAAACCTAAAAAGGCGGATGCGTCAGATCCGGGCAGCTATCGTCCAATTAGCTTGCTACCGGTGCTGGGGAAAGTTTTAGATCGCGTTATGACTACGCGTGTTGAACACCTAGTGCGAGACAGCGGCGGTTTTAATAACCGACAGTTTGGTTTCGTGGAGGGCAAGTCGACTATCGACGCGTTAGAGTTCGTTGTTGGGGAAATTAAGCAGGCAAGAGATGCCAAAGAGTACTGTGTCGTTGTTGCTTTGGACATTTCAGGAGCATTTGATGCTGCCTGGTGGCCATTAATCGTTTGCGAGTTAGATCGTAGGGGTTGTCCGCGAAACTTGATGTCTTTGGTCAAGAGCTATTTCTCGGGGCGATTAGCACAGGTTGAAATTCCGGGTGAAGTTCTGTCGCGTGAGGTGGAAAGGGGATGCCCGCAAGGGTCATGTTCTGGTCCCACATTTTGGAAGTTGTTGTATGAGAGCATCTTTAGGGTCAAGTTGCCCGCAGGATGCTCAATCGTTGGGTTTGCAGATGACACACTTTTAATTGTAAGATCGAGATTGTTAATGGATATGCGCACAAAACCGAACGAGGTGCTTAATAAATTACACGAATGGTCGCAGGCGGTAAAATTAAAATTTAACACGGCGAAGTCAGAGGCGCTTTATTTCGGCACGAAACCAGGACAGAGACCTCCTAGGTTAGAGCTAGGAGGGGAGAAAATCCCGTTTAAAGATTGTATTACCTACCTCGGCGTCAAGATCGACAATAAATTAAATTGGAAAGCGCACGTACAATACGTAAAAAGTAAGGGCGGCGAAATATCAAATAAAATGATGGCGGCGGCTAAAATAAAGTGGGGTTTCAGGGCGAATCGCTGAGGACGGTTTATGCCGGAGCAATTGAGCCGGCAATACTGTACGCAGCTTCTGTATGGGCAGAAGGTTGTAAAGTCCGGGAGATGCGTCAATTGACGAGCGTACAACGCATAACCGCGGTAAAAGCGGCGAGGGCGTACAGGACCACCTCCACGGAGGCTGTCCTGGTGATCAGTAGGTCTCTCCCTATCGAATATGTCGTTAGGGAGATTAGAGATAGACGATTAATAAATATAGGAAAAGGGCGCGAAATTATCGAAGATCTTAATCTTGGTAATAGGGAAATTGCAAGAAAGATTGTTGTATCTGAGTTAGGGCACCCGGCTGATATTAGAGGATCGAGTTTGTCGAAGGTGATGAGGACGCGATGGGTATCAGAATTTATACGGACGGTTCACGTATGGACGATGGGCAAGCAAGCGCGGCGTTTGTCGTGTATAAGCAGGAAAGGGAGGTGTTTCGGTTTCAAACCAAACTCGCGAACTGGTGCACTATCTTCCAGTGCGAATTGGTAGCCATACGAGAGGCTATCGATTACGTAATAAACCATACGGGCAGAGACGAGTATTATATAATCAGTGATAGTAAATCGGCGCTAACGGCTTTAACAAACATGAACACCTTGACAGATCTCCAAGCGGACGTCTGGAGGATAGCGCGTACGGCGCTAGAGTTTCGACGTTTAAAGTTCTGTTGGGTCAGGTCGCACAATGGTAACGTAGGAAACGATAGGGCTGACGAATTAGCTAAAGAGGCCGCGACGGGCGACTTTCGAATATCACATTCGTCGATACCGAGGTCTTTAATCAAAAGAAAGCTGCGCGAAAATCAATTCGACAATGGGAAGAGAGTGGAACAACGCTGCCACGGGCAGGTTGACCCACAAATTCATACCGAGCATAGAAGCCAGAGGTAAGATCGAGGTTAAGCTCGATCACAAAATGGTGCAGTTGATAACAGGGCACGGCGCCCTGAAGGCGTATTTACAAAGGTTCGGTCTAACCAATAGCGACCGCTGCGAATGCGGTGAGGGCGCGGAAAGCGCAGAGCACGTGCTCTTCGACTGCCCGCTTGAGGCGGAAATCGAGGGTTGGCTGATAGCAAACTAGCTATCCTAGGTCTGGCATGGCCAAAGAGCCTAGAGGAAGTCGGGAAGTGGTTAACCAGAAGGCGTTCTGGACAGCCTTAAAAGAATTCGCGGGAAGGGTCGCGAGATTAGACAATCAATGACGACCGCGTGTAAAAATTCGGTGGGGTTGGTGGGAGGATTGAAAATTTTAGATTGACTTGGCGTGAGTAAGGTATACGAGCATAACCAAAACCTGATATTAAAAAAAAAAAAAAAAAAAAAAGATAATTATACCAAAATGTCCAATATGCACGAGAAACCTCCACTCCATTAATACAATCACTGCCTATCTTCATAATTATGTGCGGAAAATCGGGAATAAATAATACCAAATAAACAATAACAAATAAATCATAAACCCTCATTAAATTAAATCAATAAAGTAAACAAGGATAATAAAACAGAGTGCAACCGCGCATCCCCAGGACTTGAAAGTGAAGTGATAGTGATAGTGATTGTGATCCCCAAAAACATTTAGTGCATACCCACCAGGACTTTAGCAGTGCACCCCGTCCCACCTTTAGAAGTAAGTTACAGACGACCAGATCTTCGGATGCTGGAGAATTTTATTATCGAGGTAAGACTTAAATTGTGGCGGCTGTAATCGCACAAGCATTGATTTACATTAATTAGTAGTTTTGAAATAATTTAAGAAGCACGTTTGGTGTGTAAAGGCGCTAGCTGACATAATGCTTGTGCGAGTGCACCTGATAAATAGGGTGATGCTTTCGCTATTTTGTGCATTGCTATATGCTTAACGCTTATTAAACATTTATTTATATATTTACATAATTATATTTATTTATATTTTATATTTACACTTTATATTTATTTATATATAGCATGTATTATGTGGCTTATTTGTTTTGTTTGACGTTCTGTCGCCATTTTGGTTGCAGTATATATTTGGGAAGGACGAGCAGAATTGCGAAGATTGTAATCATAATGTAAATCAGTTAGGGAACGATAGGGAAAGCTAGGGATGGATTTAAATTAGTTAGCTAGATTTGGATAGTTTTAAGACGACCCTTCAGGTCGCACTGGTAAGCAGAACCGGCGTCTGCTATCCGGTATTACGGATCCCTCCCCCTCTCATTTTTGCTTGTTGATCGGGTACACTCGAAAGTCAGCGCTAGGGATACCATTATTTACAACCCTGTTTTTAGTTTTTGTTTTGTTTTGTTCCAGTTTTGTCAGATTTTTAGGTTTGTTAGATTGTTAGAGTTTGTTAGGTTTGTTAGATTTTTAGGTTTGTTAGATTTTTATTTAGTTTTTATTTAGGGTGAATCAACTATGAAGTAAGAATAAATTAGGAGCACGACTATTTTTCGCGTTTAAACCCAATGTAGTACCTCCGGGTGGAGCATTGGGGACGTGGCCGCAAGTATAGTGGCCCTAATTCAAATTATAATGTGATAGAGTGCTGTTTAGGGGTGTATTAAGTAGTAAGGGTCGCGTAGTAACTGTAAATAGCAATGGGAATAAGAAAACTGCATTTATTTAGCAGGAAAATAAGTAATTCGCATATTATGTAAATAGCAAGCATTTAACACCCTGTATATGGACCGTAATTAACTTTAATCAATGCCAGTAAGCATATCTTCCAATAATAGAACGCGTATTCAGCAGAGAAATAATCATACATGTAATTAAACTACGTTGAGAAGTGTTCAACAAGTTTATAAAACAGATACGCAGAAGATAAGATAAAACTTAGTAAATCTTCATGCAATTACGCTTGTAAGAAAGAAGGAACAATAAACGTTTTGATAAGAAATGCACTTTCAAAGATGAGTTTAAATAAATACATAAACAAAAACAGCACTCATGTTACATCATTTATTTTGTACAATTCTCTAAAAGCTTTATCTACACAAAACAACAGACATAAGCTCAAAGTCTGGCAACGATAACAATAACAAGGCGATCAAAGATCGTAAAACAGTAGTAAATAACAGCATGATACGGAACTCCAAAATAGTTTCGTCAGAAATCAGCTTGAAAATATACTAGGAATGTCCAGAACAAATGTGGTTGGTTTCAACACTTTGTAAGGCTGTTTGGAAAACCAATCCAAATGTAGAGGGCAAAAGCTATATAACGCCCAGAGTTGATAAGAAGCGATGAGTCTCAATTTGAAGCACGTCGAAACTGCAATACTCTTAATCAGATATTTACGCGTCAAATAAATAAATTTTATATTACATGATAGTAAAAAATAGTGTTGTGTAATAATAATAGTTAATGATGAATTGCATCAAAAATATATGAAAAAGCTTTTGCCGTTTTTGCAGAAAACGGCTTCTAATCTAATTCTAATTCATGATCCGAAGTCTGGTATTCCAATCTACTGCTAATCCACTTCTAATTCACGATCCTAAGTCTGGTATTCAGAAATTCCAATTCACGACGATAATTCTAATTCATGATAATAAAAAACCTGCGTATTCCAAGTGGTATTTATGTAAAGAGGTCCAAGGCGTATCCAGAAAAATATAGAATAAAGCACGAGGTGAATTTTGGAAACAAGGGGTAACCGTACTGAATTATTGGTTCAAAAGTACGTTAAGGAGTACAAAGCAGAGCGATTGAAGATAATAAGGGGGTGTTGATCCACAGCACGCAACAACTCATCAGAATATCACAGGTCAGGGTTGAATAGTTTTATATCTTTTCAAATTTAAAATTTTAAACACTGAATATTTTAATTTTCTCACAAGTTTGTAAATAGTCAACAAGAACATTGAATACGTTGAAACTTACGTAATAATCATAAAAGAGTCTTGAACGTTCCAGATTTTTTTGTAAAAGGTGTCGTTTTTGGTGACCTTAAAATTAAATTAAAAGAATATAAATTTTGGGATAAATGATCCATATAATACTAATTGATTGAAGGGTGTATTTAAAGGATTACAAAAAATGTGAAGTGTAAACAATATTTCCTTTCATTATATGAATATTGATTGACTTCGTTTTATCAATTCAAACAGGTAAGAGTTAAAAAGGTAAATAAAATTGATCATCGTAACGCTGTGCACTCTATGTAAATTAAACTGGGCTTGCCGTGGCATAATTAAATTAGAAAATTAGAGAAAAACACAGAGCGGTGGCGTTCAGCTGGACGTTTATTACATCCGGCTGCTCAAGCGTGGGGGAGTACTACAGCAATTTAAATCTGACGCAACGAGGGGCGAGAATTACAGCAATATATATTTATATATATATATATATATATATATATATATATATATATATATATTGTCGTGTTATCTTCCTGTAGGAAAGATAAAACCCTTGTTATTCTCGACCCTCGGTTAGGCAGACCATATTTATGCTGTGTTAACTCCTGTTAGCCCCTACGCTTGGACGCAATATTTATGCTGTGATTTATTCTTTTATTACTCAAGCACTTGTAGAAATGTTAATTTATGATTTTCTTTGCCTCGACTAGCTGATTCAATTAAATAAAGCAATTCTACAATACACAGTATAATGATTAAATATTTACAACCTTTTTAAATATCTTCTCCCTTTTTAAATTATTTACATCTGTCAGATTTTTAGAAAATCAAGCCAGCAAAACGAGTTTTTTATTACATTTAGAGACCTTTGGAAACGTTTCAAGATGTCTATTACTTTTTATAAATTTATACAAGAAACCCCAATTTGTCGGCTCTTACACTTTGAATTATTATTGATATAAAAACAGTTTTTAGAAATAAATCATATCAAAATATCTAACCTGAGGTGGTTCAGTAGGTTCTCTGCATTCCCAAAAATTGAAGTCGACATCCAACCAAATTAGTATCCAAATCGTTATTGGTGAGTTTATTCCAATGAAAGGTTTTTCATTTCCGTAATAGAATATTTACCATTTTCAGAGATTATCAAATTGCTTGAACAGGTAGCATTCTTTAGAGTCTCGTATCCAAAATTGTATTTAAGATCGTAATTGATCGTTATTAAAAGTTTTAACAGGAATCGTAGCAAGATCTTTATTAGGATCGTTATTTCGATTGTAATTTAAGATTGTAATTAAGATTGTAATTGAGATTGTAATTGAGATTGTAATTGAGATTGTAATTGAGATTGTAATTGAGATTGTAATTGAGATTGTAATTGAGATTGTAATTGAGATTGTAATTGAGATTGTAATTGAGATTGTAATTGAGATTGTAATTGAGATTGTAATTGAGATTGTAATTGAGATTGTAATTGAGATTGTAATTGAGATTGTAATTGAGATTGTAATTGAGATTGTAATTGAGATTGTAATTGAGATTGTAATTGAGATTGTAATTGAGATTGTAATTGAGATTGTAATTGAAAGCCGTCTTTAGAAGTACGGCTTGCTTGCACAATTATACACTCTTTTAAAATATTTTTCACTTTAATTTAATTTACTGTTCACGTAAATATTTAGCACTTTCAAGTATAGTGACTGCCCAGTTTCAAAAGTATACTCACTCGTTATTCAATTGTCCTCATATTTATAAGACCGGCCCCTTTCGTTTGCGATTCCTTGACTCTACGTGCTGGGCAAGACCAAGTGTCTTATCTCTTGTTATTTTGGGAAACTTTACCAATTGTGTAGTTCAATTGCATGAAGCGATGCTAAAAATGTCACTTAATTCATTATTATACCTCACATTTAATTCAGAAATCCCAGGAATCTTCGTCCAACAAATCACGTACTATTGTTTTTGGCCTTATTTTAATCTCAATAGAATAAATTTGGTGTTTGTTTATTTCCTAATTAAATTGGATTTTTGAACAAATGTGATACTTTTAGATCACGTACGCTTTTAAAATAATGCATAATTTCTGCGTGCGTTTAAGATGATATATTAACGCACTTTTTGAATATTTATCTAGCCAATTCATGCAGGTTTTTCACTGATTTAATTTCAATGCGTTTCGTTACATTTTTAAATTCTTATCTTTGCTCGTAGCTACTCTTGGATATGTGTTTTAATCGCTTGTACTGCTATATACGGTGTGCTCTCAACTAATAATATTAATAATGACCTATTTACTCTTCTAATATCTGTAATTATGTGCTTTTGTTACTTGGTAGTTTCTTTTGTTTATTGTACGACCCCTATGACTTAACCTACCCCTAAATTAACCCTATAATTACAGCAATATATATATATATATATATATATATATATATATATTGCTACGATATCGCCGTACTCGACAGGTGGGTAAACGATCAATTGCCTGCTGATCGCCACCTCTCTTTACCTTTAAAATAATTTAAAATTAACACAATCAAATTTATGCTTCGACTAGCTCAGTGATATCACGCACAAAGTAAAACGATGGTATGATAACAAAGAATTTTTACTCACTCCTCTCTAACACTCAATTCACCTAAATAAGACAAACGTAATTCACCAAGATTTGTATAATGAACTAAATAAAATTTTTGTCATATTACAAGTTACAAATCTACGCCCTTTTTAATGTCATTTACCTTTATAGAACTTTTAAATCAAAATAATAAAAAAAATATCCCTATTAAATTAGCTCTTCGTTATAGATTTTTACGCATTTTTAGAGCAATTAAAGCCAGCAAAAAAATTACCTTACTGCGAATAGTTTCGTTGAACGTTCAAAGAAATATTCCCTTTTTTAACATAATTCTACCAAATTTTTGTCGATCTTTTACACACTATATTTTACCACATGCAAATTTTAAGCTCACTTCTGAATACACAAATTATGTAAAATTACAAATGCAACGTGCTATAAATTGAATAAATGGTTCTGACCTTATAGTTCTCCTGCTTTTATCTTTCTGAAGTTTCCTGTTCTAAATTTCCACTTGTACTGAAACTTCTTACTATTCGGCTTAGAAATCACTCTTGATTATTATCCAGTAACTTAGAGTCGTTTATTCAGTAGCTTAGAGTCGTTTATTCAGCAACTTAGAGTGTTTACCAGCATCTTAGATTTTTACCCAGTAATTTAGATTATTTACCAGCAACCCAGAATTATTTACCAGTAACGTAGAGTATTGACCAGCACTTAGAGCCGTTTATATCAACGGCAAAATTCTATACAGATTTATTTCAACTCGCACTCTACTGTTTACATCACTTTACATTTAAATGTTGTCAAGTTCAACTTTTAAAGTTAGAAATTTTCTATTCACGTAATACTCTTCTTTCAAAATAGCACAGTCGGTATGTGAATTATAAAATGATCATCCTTTGCCTGCTTCATTAGTTTTATAGAATTAAATTCTTTCTCGAATCTTCCACGCGTTCTCATTGGTTGACAGAACGCTATCATTGTTCTTACGTGGAAAAGGCGTTTCAATTATGGTTATATTTGCAACGTGTTGAATTTTGGATGATCTAATATGTACGTTCTAAATTGCACGTATATCGGACTTTCAAGAGGGACTTGATTAGCAAACGGTATTAAAATATGGAATTTTCTGTACGTTCTAAATTGCACGTATTACCGTCGTTTCAAATATCTATACTTTATGAAATATTCTTGTTTTTAAGTGTTTGGCTATTACAAACTGGTATAAATCACACGCATTTATTAGTTTCTTTACGCAAATGCGTTTAGATTTAAAGAAAATTAATTTCACGGTTACTTTCCTTTAAATATGTTGAATTTGTATGTATTTTGAGCTTAAAAATGTCCTTAAATATTCTAAAATGATTGAATTGCTTCAGCAATTATTTATTTTAATAAAATGTGTTGAGGTTATTACGGAATGAGCTTTCTTTAATTAATTGTAGCTTGTTATTGATTTTATACAGGGTGATTTGTATTTGCTTTTTATAATGAATGAATTATGTACAATTTTTTGTTTAAATGTTTGGTTTTCGTGGTTTTTATGATATTTACATGACGTATTCCTCCTTTGTGATCTTATATGACCTTAAATAATCTTATAATCATAGCAATGTATATATGTTTTATGCAAAGTTTAAGGCATAAAGGTCTAAATTATTATTTAATTTCATTAACTAATACCTTAGTATTTATCAATTTGCCTTGTGCAATTATCTAATATGTATATTTAATAGTTGGCTTACAGCCGTAATTTTGTGTGGGGCTTGCTGTCTATATCTGGCAAGTCAAACACTTGACGGTAATCTATATTACATCTTTCAAAGCTTTAAACTAGAAGGTATTGTAATCAAAGCTTCAATCAAAACTCATATCAAAGCTTAAATTAGAACTGGCCTGCAAAACCCCTTAATGGCAATTTATACGTTATCTAATTGCTCTAGACTATTTATATCAGAATTTGCAAATAATATTTTCGAGATTTCCTATTGCACTCTAAATAACTCTTAAATGCAAAACTCTTGTACTGCCAATCAACTCTATTTGAGAATGTCACGCCACAGAGTACCTACCAATTACCTTATGTGTACAAAAGCTTCCTTTACGTTCTAATGTAATTATTCTGGTCGAAAGCAGATCAATCGGCTTTTCAACACTATATGTATTTGTAATTTGAAATTTAATTAAAATGTATCCTCATCACTCAATTCGTAGATAAAGGTTACAAAATTCGTGCAGAAGCTGTTTTAGCTCCACTTAATGTAAATATGATGCAAAGCAATTACCAACAAATGTTGTTTTTGGAAAGTTCCAGAAGACATGGCGTATGCTCCTTTATACTATGTTATATTTTAATCATTAATTGTTATATTTTAAGTGTCAATTTGACACTTATATGAACGGGTCTCAATTACACCTTATGGCGCAATACTTATACACATCACATCACATAAAAATCAAATGGCTTATTAACATAATAACCTGTTAAATAACCTTGCAATAGATATAATACAGCATGCGATATAATAAAGTACTACAGAGTTTAATACCAGCTTCTTCAAGACATTCTCAGGGTGAGCCATGTCTATCATGGGATTCCGCTGCTTTCCTTATGAAAAAATGTGTATAAGAAAAGAAATAAGCTAGAGGTCTCTTTCTGTCGCACTTTTAGTAACTCTTCACCACTTCATGTTACTGGTAAAAGCGTTCCTTTAGTACCGGGAAATCTATCTCATTATCCCTAACGCTAAAGTCAATTTTCATTGGCCTGGAGGGTCATACGATCGTTGAAAGTCAATTGCACAATTCTCAACATGAAGTCACATAAATGTTCAGAAAGAGCGCTCAGTTCAAACATAAGATTACAATGAAATTACATATACAAGTTAAACATTTAATGGAATTTGATACGTGTCAAAATATATCATGACTATCACTTCAGAAGTTCGGGTACGAGTCGCCTATTATCGTAATATGGATTTTTTCTGCACTACTGTGAGTTATTATTTTGGAGTGAGTTTTATAGGCACAACTATGACCGTGTTTAACAACACATACTTTACCCGCACAAATACTCTGCCACCATTTGTGTTTCTTTAGCGTTTTTTTTTGCTGTTTCATTAAAATAGAGATGAATATAGAGACAAAATATTTTTGATTTTAGGTGGGATGCATTTACCTTATGCCGATAGCGCAAGACTAATAGTTGGAACGTGGTGGTTAGTAGTGCTTGTAGTAGCAACTACTTATTGTGGCAATTTAGTGGCTTTCCTTACATTTCCTAAAATAGAAATACCAATAACTACTTTAGATGAATTGTTGGCTCATAAAGATACCGTGACCTGGAGTACCACCAAAGGATGTTATTTCGAAAAGATGATTAAGGTGATTATAATAAGTAAAAACTTTTTAGTATAATGATATTTCAGAATTCTGAAGAGCCCAAGTTTCGCAGCCTTTATCGTGGAATGACAAAAAATGATATTGATCATAGCAATATGATGAACGATGTTGAGAATGGCAAACATGTACGTTTTGACTGGAAAACAAAACTTCATTATTATATGAAAAGGCAGTATTTAATAACGAATCGTTGTGACTTAGCTCTGGGTATGGTATTTTATATTTTGTTTTCATTACTTTAAACTTAGAACTATTTTATCTATTGCCTGTAAGATAAGTGCGTCACAATGGCCCTTCGCCAATGTTCAAGATATTTTAGCTCTATACTCCTTACACCTAGCACTAGCTAGCACCCAAATTGCAAAGCTAGCACCACTCAAATTGCGTCGATATCACTTTTGATAACGGTATTCCAATTGACTTTAAATTTTAGCAGTAGATAGTCAATACCTAGCACTAGTTAGCACTCAAATCTTAAAGCTAGCACCACTCAAATGGCCCCAATATCGGTGTTGACAACCTGGAGGGGTTTAAGGTGACGTTAGCCCCTGCGGTACTCCAATTGATTTCACATTTTAGCACTAGATAGAATATACCTAGCAGCAGCTAGCGTCCAAATCCTAAAGCTAGCACCACTCAAATGGCCCCAATATCGGTGTTGTCAACTGGGGGGGTTAAGGTGAGGCTAGCCCCCCCGTACTTCAATTGACTTTAAATTTTAGCACTAGATAGCCTATACCTAGCACTAGCTAGCACCCAAATCCTAAAGCTAGCACCAATAAAATGGCCCCAATATCGGTGTTGACAACCGCGACGCCATTTGAGCGGTGCTAGCTTTAAGATTTGGCTTCTAGCTAGTGCTAGGTATAGGTTATCTAGTGCTAAAATTTGAAGTCAATTGGAGTACCGCGGGGGCTAGCGTCACCTTAGCCCCCCCCCTCCTCCGGTTGTCAACACCGATATTGAGGCCATTTGAGTGGTGCTAACTTTAAGATTTGGGTGCTAGTTAGTGCTAGGTATTGGCTATCTAGTGCTAAAATTTGAAGTCAATTGGAGTACCGAGGGGCTAGCATCACATTAGCCCTCACCCCCCGCCCCCGGTTATCAAAGGTGATATCGACGCTATTTGAGTGGTGCTAGCTTTGCAATTTGGGTGCTACCTAGTGCTAGGTGTAAGGATTATAGCGCTAAAATATCTAGAACATTGGCGGGGGGGGGCTAATGTGACGAACCCCTGTAAGATTTATTGGGTCGAGTTTAGTACTACAAACCAGCCAAATAGAAAAATAATAATCGGAAATGGTCTAACAACGTGCGTTTAGCAAACCTACTCGTATTTTTTTTGTTTTGTCTAAATACAGAGCTTTGTTAATAACAAAAAAAGCGCAAGTTAGCAATTTCAAGCCACTATTGCAACATCAAAGGCCACAATGGAGCGTAAGAGTACTATACGAAACGTGCATATTAGATCAACACTCTACCTAAAATGGACTTTACTTTATCTATTGATTTTCCACTGCCTTTTAGTTGTGTTTCTTATCGAGCTAGCGTCTTATAATTTTTTATTGGTAGCTTGAAAATGAACTTCGAGAACATTGCTAGTGTTATTTGCTATTTTGATAGGGACAGCGCTAAAGTATTTACAGATTTGCTTGATCTTCACTTGATCCAAAGCAACTCTCGTTGCAACAATGCAAGATGTCCAACCCCAATGCTGTTGGAGAAGGACCCCAACCGCTCACTTGGATATTTTTACCGGTGCCCAAAAAGTCATACAACAATTAGTTTGTACTACAAGAGATTTTTTGAAAAGAGCCATCTTTCACTGTATATGCTGTTTCAAGTAATGTAGCATTGCTGTATTAAATCATCAGTAAAAGTTATAACCAACTTAGCATCAATAGATAAGAAAATGCAGCAAAATCGTTTTATTCGGAAAGTTGCTAGCGCGCTGGATGTGTTTTGGTTTGGAGATCCAGGTTGCATAGTCCAAATTGATGGAGCTTAATTACAAGATGAAAATATCACAAGGGTCGTTTGGTAGATCAACGATGGTTTTTGGGTGTCTATGATACCAGAACAAAGACAAGTTATGTTGTTTATGTAACAGGCCGTTCTACTGGAACTCTACTGCCAATCATCGATGATCATGTATAGCAAGGCTCTACAATTTGGATAGATGAGTGGTACACATACAAAGATCTAGGTTCAATGGGCTACACTCATAGAACGGTATACCATCAAATGCATTTTTTAAATCGTCTGACCTAAGTTTGCACGAACCAAATTGAAGATCACTGTAGTAGATTCAAGGGTTTTCTCAGGAGGATGTCGGTGTTAAGTTGTCCTATGATATTCGATTACATCGAATACATGTGGAGGTAGTACCGTGTGTAAATATGCAACAGAGTTAGTAGTAAAACATTTAGACTACTAACCTAAGTTGAAACCTCAACACCATTTTCGCTTAATATTATTTTCGACACAACACTACTTTCACCTCAACCTTCTGTTCGCACATGCACAAAAGTAGGTGATTTATGGCGAGGCTGGAACACTTCCTCCGCCTTCTAATATACTCTGGAGTCTATCTCGCGCATTTAATTACCTATTCAGTGATTCCGGCGATCGAAACAATTTAACTGCATTGTAACGTCGGGTATTTTGTCAGTGTTTTTAAGGCGAACCAATATGAATATATAACGTCTCGAGTCTAATTACCCAACCCTTTCTATATATAAATACCATTTACATCACGTAACATTATTGCAGTTATGTTACAATTGTAATAATTGCACATGTATATCTCCCACCACAGAAAGAGGTAAGAATAGGGCTCCTGATGCACAATTACTTCTTCCTACCACTTTTTTTTCACAAGGGTTCATATAAATAGGCTCCGCCTTTCCTCGTAAACGCGCTAAAGAAATTTCTGATTACCTCCATCCGTTACTTTACCAATAAGGCCCGTCCTAATAGATTATATTCTTCCGAAAAGTCAATCGGCATGCAGGAACGTCTTAGTCTATGCCGACCACGTTTTATGGGGATCCAATCGGAATGCTAAAACATCTCGAGTTTAATTATTCGACCCTTCTGTAAATGCCATTCAAATTCGTCACAAAACTGTAGTAGACGAAAAACGCAGACTACTTTTCGGACCTGAACCAGGAACTTCGTGAATGCTAGCCTTGAGCTTTAACTTATGCTAACAAGCGCATACAAAAATAACACGTATAGATTTGCTATTTAAAATAAACAATAGAATTTATTAAATTGTTTAAAGCTTTAATTAAATTACTTAGAGTAAGGAAAGCGTTCGGTTGGGGTTACATTATAAATTAATTTATGTGACAAACATACGGAATTTATGAGCTTCTAACATTAACGTATAAATATTGAAATTCGAAATCGCTACTTATTTTGAGAACTTTTAGATGGTTCAATAAAAAGAATTTAATTTTTAGGTGACGTATAAAATACAATATTTAATTAAAATATTCGTTACTGACAATTGTATATCGATGTTGAATTGAATTTAATGGTAATATTTTTATAAAGGGTTAACATTTATAAAACTTTTTAGTCTCACATAACTGAAAGACAAATCTGAAACTTTGCAGGTACACTTCCTAACGTATTGATAGCTATACCTACAACCATTCAAGATTGTAATTTATAGGATATTGAAGCTATAAAAGTTCTTGATCTTTACTATGGAATTCCTTTAAAAAAACAAGTTTGGGGTGCGCTTGTAACGATTAAATACACACAGATTTTATGCAGCTGTCCTCCTAAAAAACTTTTATGTGATTGATTTGTATACTTTCAAGATGATCGAATAGTCGCAAAATTGATAGCATTTTCTTGATAAATATAAATTTGTTACACTTTTTTTTTATAGTGTCTTTACTCTACCTTATAGGGGGCAGAGCCTCAATAAATTATGAGGGGTTTCTGTCTAAGGTTTAAGCCCAGGGTAAGGAGGATGGGAAATGGCCTTGAGTATAATAGGACCCTCCAGCCAGCCAAGCTTCCCCAACCCAGGGCAGAGCCACGAGCCAGGGTCGTAGGATGGTATACGACAATAAAAGAACCTTCAACGAACGCCACCGCATCTTAATAATAGCCACAATGAAAAACAATCCGAAGACAAGACACGGAAATCTTCGAAAAAAAAATATCCCTAACGAGCAAAACATAGAAATATAATACTTACTTGTGACTCTGCAAACTGGAATTGGAACGACGATCTCGTACTATCTGAAAATTTAATCACTTCTTGACATTTTAGAACTAGGGCTACATTAGAGCTTAGTCACTTTATCCAAAAAAATAAATTCCAAAAAGATTAACTAGTCAAGATTATACCTCAAAAAAAATTTTAAACACCATACCAATAATCTATCCTACTTTACTACAAAAATTTTATAAATATGGTTGCTTGCTTTTATAGAAAAATTATTGTTGACTTCAATGAAAGTTAGCTTTAAAACAACTTATTGCACTTTCTATTGATTTACAAAAAAAATATATACATCATTTGTACCATTTTTTCACGTAATGAAGCTTTTTAGCTATCTACTTATAATAATGTCTACAAGTAGTCTCTTATTATTTGTATGAATTTTGTAAATTTATTATAGTTCTTTAGGAGATATAAAGATTTTTTGTTAATATTCTACAACTTGTGTTTGATATCTAAATAGGATCCTGTTTTGGCTTACATATAATTGATTAAATACATTGACTTTTCTTAAACTGAATTTCTTGAATCAAAGGTCAAAAATACTTATGGTTTGAACTATTCAGTACTTCAATAGTACGTTTAAAAAAATTGGATTTTATAATGTGACAAACAAATATTAACGTGTCACGTGCTTAGTTACGAGTACATTTTAGTGTAACCTTGTAAATTCAAATAAAGTTATCTTATAGAAATTTCATTGTGTTCATAAGAACATTTATGCAATATCCAACTATTAAATTCTGAACAAAAAATTACGTGTACCAATTTAAATCACTATATAAAATTTACAAAAATTATTATTACATTTCCAGTAATGGTTCTGTGAAACGAAAATTGAATTAGAATTGGAGAAGACTCACCACAAATAATCCGCTAAACATCAGCTTTGGTCAACCATCGGGTGAAGTTACAACAACAGGTGCGCGTGGTTCATACGTGCACGGCTTTACAGCTTGACTTCTATACAAAACAAAATTTACAAAAAATTCCACCGTACACCATAGCAACACTTAAGAATTTGAACTTTCAATACTGCATAACAAAAAATTGTGCTTCAGTGTTCCATAACGATTAGATACATAAAATTTTGCGTTTCAATATTCTATAACAATTAACTTCATACTAGCGTTTTACTACTGTAACTACATAATATTTGCGTTTCAATACTCCATAGCACTTAGACTAAAACTTGCGCGTAGATGATGTTCATTTTACAGCAACAATAGGTCGATTAAACTATAAATCGGTGTAATGTTATACGTTGACACCATTTCACCTGCCTTTGGGACTGCATGTTTTTAACACCTGCTGGCCCACGTCTCGACAAACTTTTTTATCTGATCCCATTCGGCCGTTAAATGACGAACCTTAACCACGGAGCAATTTATTGTTGCGATCTACTATTAGGCAACCCATCAAGCACACTAAACGCCGCAAGCACTGTATATTCTTCATGATAAGCTTCTGGCAATTACTGGAGGATGAGTCATCCTTTTTAATTCACGGTATAAATAAGACCGATGATAAAGTATTAAACGTTGTGTGGACGACACGAAGGATAAACCAGCCAACGGTTGCTCACGGAAATTGCTGGATATGTTGATACCTTCGTGTCAAGGATTAAACGGCGACCAACTGGGCAAGGTAAAAGAACTGGTCGGACGATATCGAGGTGTGTTTGCACTGGATGATAGTGAGAAAGAAAGGACGAATGTTGTGCAACATAAGATCAATACTGGAGATGCGCAACCGATAAGACAACACCCCAGGCGGCTTCCTTTGGCAAAACGTAAGGAAGCCGAGTAAATTATCACTGACATGGAAGAACAAGGAGTGATTGAACCCTCGAATAGTCCATGGGCATCCCCGGTAGTGTTTGTCAAGAAAAAGGATGGGTCGACAAGGTTTTTGTGTAGACTACCGGCGGTTAAACAATGTGACAAAGAAAGACAGCTATCCTTTGCCCAGAATTGATGACACCTTGGATAATCTATCCGGATCTAAATGGGTTTTGACCTTGGACTTGAAAAGCCGATACTGGCAGGTAGGCTTTTGGAGCCAAACGATAAAGAAAAGACTGCGTTTACAATTGGAACTGGATGTATCCTATTTCACCGATATTCAGTGATATGCGAAGACCGTTAAGCAACCTGACGGCTACTAAAATCCCCTACACTTAGACATTTGCCGAATATTATTTTTAATATTAATATTAATTTTTACATCTTTATCGATAATCATTAGGCGCTGAATCTGGATCTAACCCTCACGAATATTTCATTCGACAAGCGGAAGCAGAAGTGGAAGTGAATTTGAAACTTTTTTTAGTGGTGTCCCCAATAGGCTTAATTCACTTCCATAATATTATGTAGCTATTTATCTTTGTTGTTATAATAATAATTATTATTATTATTATTGTTGTTATTATTCATTAATAGTTGTCCAATTAATCCTTTCGCACAATCAACATTTGTTGAAAATATTGCAAAACCAGCACTTGAAGTTGTTTACAATAATCTTCAGGTTTAAGTACAACTACTTTTTTCATTATTAGGTTTTTGTCTTGGAACTGGTAGAACGCGTATCTTCATTGATTTCTATTCTGAGCTAACCTGCACATTTTTCTGAAATTTCCACAACCTACATCTTTCACTACCGGTATGTTAGTCTAATCTAGGTCTACCCCTACCTCTCGTTTTCCTATCTCTGCTTCTAATATATTTTGCACTATTCCCTCATGTCATAGTATGTGACCTATCGCACTTATTTTTTATTGCTTTCCACATATTTCTTTCTTGCCCAACCATTTCTATAACCTCTTTGTTCTTAACTTTGTCTATCCATTATATTTTCATCATACGTTTGTAGCATCACATTTCAAAAGCTTCTACCTGTCCGCTTGTCCTATTGTCCAAGTTTCCCAGCCGGACAGTGCTGTGCTCCACAAATATGCTTTCAGCAATCTTTTAATTGTTTCTAAATTTGTTGTCTTTGAACATAGTACCTAGTTGCTTTTTCTTATTAAATATGGCACGGCCTTGTGCTAATCTTTGTTTTATATCTTTTACACTTTTTCCCTCTTTCGTTATTTAACTTTCTAGATAGCAGAAATTCTTAACCTCTTGTAAGTTCGTGTTTCCTATTTGTACTCTGTTTTTTACGTATTTTTGTAGCTTTTCATACCATATCTCTCTGTTAGTATTATTTCCATTTCATTAAGAATTGCTTCGAACTATTCTTTGCTAGATGCTAATGCCGCTATATCATCTACAAATCTAAGCATATCAATCTTTTCCTCTTCCATAATAACTCCAAATGCCTTCTTCATTTAACAGTATTCATTGCCTCTTCGACTTATAAGTTAAAAATTAACGGAGATGGGCACATTCCTGTCCGCCGTGTTTAAGCTGGATTTATGTTATTCCATTCTGTTTGTACTTCTCTAGTGTCAGAAATTTTACCGATGTCTTTCAGCAATTTATTTGATTTTTTCAAATCTTTTGTGGAAATCTTTATCTTTTAGTTTCTCAAAGTAAAAGTGTCTTTTTCCGTTCCTATTTTTCAAATTTTTAAATTAAAGAGCAGCTTTCATAATTACTATGTTGTGGTCAGTGCTTCTAGGTAGCTTCTGCAGTTTTTTACTTGATTTCTAAACCATTGTCTAACAAGAATGAAATTTCGTCTCCTTACAAAGCGTCAGCTGTGCTCTAGCATTTGAAAACCATTATGATTGGGTAGTTGATGACCGTTCACCACTTGAGAGAATTCGATTCGACTTTATATCAATCATACTAGTTTGAATTGAATATTAGCGTCATCTTCTGTCATTTTGGTAAGTTTCAAGCGTTCGGCGTTTGCGCGTAAGTAATCACGTATATCGATCGATTAGGTCCTTGTGCGAGTACGTAAAAGTTTCCGGTTCAAAAGCTGCATCCACGTTTTGTATAGAAAAATTGTACTAGAGCGTTAACAACACTAATCAAATATGACTAGCGCCGAGTTGGAAGTTGAAAGACCGTTCTCGTTGTTGGACGAAATTTTGAAGCCCAATAATCAGCTTTGGATTATGTGTAATAATAATAGGGAATTGGTGGGCTGTTTGAAGATGTTTGATAAAGAGAATAATATGGTACTGGAAGATGTGAAGGAAATGTGGAGAGAAGTAAGCAAAACAGAAGGCGAAGAAAAGCCGGAGACTGTCAAGAAAGAGAAGTCTATGAAAAAGATTTTTTTAATTGGTGAAAACATAAATTTGTTGCAAGTAATTCCTTAAATTTACTTTAGCCTTGAGCTTATTATTAATTGCGATAAAGTGCTTTTTGCTTGGAATAAAACAGGATGACCTAGTGTATTTAATAAATTTAATTACTCAAAATGCTTTAGTTTAATATCTCTGGAACTTATTGGTATTTTTAGTGAAGCTGTAGCGTTGTCATAAAATAGAACGATTGTCACAAATTCGACAATAAAAATGCTTGCTGTTTTCATAATCGTGTTACCCTATATCTAAGTACACGTGATGAACATAGAACAAAGGCTTAGAAAATCGGGATCTCCAACTAATTTTTTGTGCTACCCTTAAACTAGCGAATCTATTGTATGCCCATTCCACTAACCTTTTTACAACATGCCTTGCGTAGGGGAAGAAAGCATATAAATACGATTGCGTGTTATCGTTGGGGTGGGCGGCGTCTGAAAGTATGTAGACTTAGCACTGTTATGTTTAATGTTCACAAGCAAAAAAATAGAAAGTTTATAAGTACGCAAATATACAAGTAATAGGTCAAAATGAACAGTTTATGCACTTTTAAGCACTTCGGAAGTCTTCGGCAATCTTAGGTAATCTTCGGAAACCTCGTGGAATGAAGTAGGAACTTAAATACTAAGTAAACAGATATATACAGACTTCGGAGAGGTCCAAAGGTCTTCGGTAGCCTTCGGACTTCTTCGGAAGGCCTTGGGATTTCTTCGTGAAGCCGAGTAAGAGCTTGAATAACGAAAATAAGGAAGTATTTATTATTTGGAGAGGTCCAGACGTCTTCAGAGGTCTTCGGGACTCTTCGAAAGGTGGAAGTCACGGATCACTGATCGGATATTAAGCAGGCTATGGGGAGCATTGCTATTACGTGGTATACTTGTGCTAAACTATGGCGACGTGCCGCAGGTGCGGCGACGGGCAGAGTAACATGTCGAAATTAAGCAGGCTGTGAAGAGCACTGCGTGCTGAACTATGGCGACGTGCCCCAGGTACGGCGCCGGGCAGCGTGACTAGTCAGGTATTAAGCAGGTTATGAGGACCACTGTTATACCTACCCCAGGTACGGCGTCGGGCAGCGTAACGGCTTCAAGAATTAAGCAGGCTATGGAGAGCACTGCTTGTTGAGGCGGTTTACAGGCCATGGTGAGCACTGTAATTGAGTCCTTAGGCTGTGGTGAGCACTAAGGGTACTGAATTTTGCAGGATTTGCAATCATATTTATATGCTTTCTTCCCCTATGCAAAGTATGTTGAAAAAAGGTTAGTGGAATGTGCATTCAATAGATTCGCTAGTATAAGGGTAGCACAAAAAACGAGTTGGAGATTTTCTAAGCCCTTGTTCTATGTTCGGACCGTGTACTTTGATATAGGGTAACATGCAAATCCTGCAAAATTCAGTACCCTTAGTGCTCACCACAGCCTGAGGACTCAACTACAGTGCTCACTATAGCCTGTGAACTACCTCAACAAGCAGTGCTCCCCATAGCCTGCTTATGAATCCGATTAGTCACTCTGCCCGCCGCCGCACCTGGGGCACGTATAGCAATGCTCTCCATAGCCTTCTTAAAATTTTGACCAGCTACGCTGCCCGACACCGTACCTGGGGCTCGTATAGCAGTGCTCTCCATAACCTGCTCAATACCTGACCAGTTACGCTGCCCGGCGCCGTACCTGGGGCATGCCGCATTTAATTCGTCTATAATAATCCATTTTGGATAGGCAGTAAACCCCATTCGAACCACCAGGTTTACCGGAAGCAATTGCAGAACGCTCTCCGGTGTGCCTTCCGAGACATCCTACCGCTGCCGAAGTTGCTGTCACCCTTACCGCCGTCACCAGATCAGCTTCAGTACTCCCAAGGGCTGTGGCAAGAATTCATCCCAACCGCCCCCACAGCAATAACGTCTCGAGAGGTCATCTATTGTGGTGATGCCGAATGCATTTGTGCGCTGTACCTCCGAGATAGCACCCCCATGGAATTCAGTGGCAACATGCTCGACGAGGCCTAGAACACCACGACTCTCGAGGAGTCCCGAAGACCGCCAAATACGTCTGGACTTCTTTAAACCATAACTACTTTCTTATTTTCGCTATTCAAGCTCTTACTCAGCCTCACGCGTAAAACTCGAGGATTTCCGAAAACTTCCGAAGCCTACCGAAGACTTCCGAACCTCTCAATATTGTGTATATAGTCAATGTATGGTTTTTGTATGTATATCATTATTCTTTATAACTCCGCGAACCACGAAACCTTCCGAAGAGTCCCGAAGACGCCTGAACCTCTTCAAACAATAAATAGTTCCATATTTTCGTTATTCAACCTCTTACTCAGCTTCACGAGTAAAACCCGAGGATTCCCGAAGACTTCCGAAGCCTATCCAAGACTTCCGAACCTCTCAATATTGTGTATATAGCCATTGCATAGTTTTTGTATGTATATCATTAGTCTTTATAACTTCGCATTGTTCTACGAGCAACCACGAAGCCTTCCGAAGATTACCGAAAAAGTCCAAAAACTACCGAAGACCTTTGGACTTCTCCGAACTTTGTATATATCTGTTTACTTAGTATTTAAGTTCCTACTTAGTTCCACGAGCAACCTCGAAGCCTTCCGAAGATTACCAAAGAAGTCCGAAGACCTTTGGACCTCTCCGAATTCTGTATATATCTGTTTACTTAGTACTTAAGTTCCTACTTGGTTCCACGAGCAACCATAAAGCTTTCCAAAAATTACCGAAGATTGCCGAAGACTTCCGAAGTGTTTAAAACTGCATAAACTGTTTATTTTGACTTTTTACTTATATATTTGTGTACTTATGAACTTTCTCTTATTTTTTGCTTGTGAACATACTTTCAGACGCCGCCCACTCTAACGATAACAGTGGACTCTATTTATATCAAACCTCCAGCTGAAATTACCCGAAATGGTGTGTTATAAATTCTGAATTACGTAAATATGTAAAACCTAAATACCCCGATCTATCTGATCCCCCAGATGATTGGAAAATAGTTCCAGCTAAACAACTTAGGTATGATATTATTAAGTTGTGCCAAGACATCCCTATATGTGGTCGCGTAGGCGTAAATAAAACTACAGCCAAAATTTTAAATAAGTATTATTGGCCTAAACTTCGTAGCGAGGTTAGCCGCTATATTCGAAATTGTATATGTATTACAACGAAACCCGAACAAAAAGCTCCGTTAGGGTTAATGTTAAGTAAGGCTTCCACGATCTCTAAGCCCTTTCAAACAATTTGTACCGATCTTATCGGTCCGTTACTCCGTACCTCGAAAGGAAATTCGTATTTTTTTTCACTTACTGATATGTTTAGCAAATGTAGTTTTTTGTTTCCTATACGTACAGCTACCGCAAACAAACTAACTGATATTGTAGAAAAACATATTAGTAGAGGATGACATCGATCCGAACGCAGCAAAACCGCCACAGCGCCACAAAAAACGCCATAAGAAGGGGCGGACTTAGTCGCCGCAGCGCCAAAGAGTTAACCTCGCTCTACTATTTTTAAATCATTCTTATTCCCACCATCCCTAATCTAAAAATCGGTAACCCAACCCCTAAAATTTTTGAGATACCTCTCGGTGTCTAACGACACCGCATGACTTCATATTCTCACCTTAATTTTTTCTCTAAGATCAACCCTTATCGAGTTATAACCCCAAACCCTAATTTTATAACTTTTTTTATTTATAAACGTTTCTTTAATGCGTAAAGTATTGGATGGTTTAAAATTTTCTTGGAGGTTCACACCCGACATTAATTTTATTCAGGACCAACTCCTAGTCAAGCTACAACCCCCAAAACCCACATTTTAAAGCTTTTTTATTTATAAACATTTTCCAAACGCGTAAAACATCCGATGTGCTTAAATTTTCTCAGAAGTCCAAATCCGACATTAATTTTATAACTTTTCTTTGTTTATAAACAATTTCTAAACGCGTAAGACTTCTGATAAATCCAAATCTGTTTGAATTTTTAAAATCGTTTTACCCCTTACAAAGTTACACCCTGTTACAACCCCGTACTCCAAGTTTTTGCTCCTTACGTACATATCTAATCCAGATAAAAGTTTTCTTCGACTATCCATATTAACCTGATACTGAATCTCCCGAACAATCTAAATCCGCCGAAATTTTTCAAATCGTACTACCCCTTACAAAGTTACACCCTTAAGCCTAATATCAAACTTATTAAAATTTGTATAAACGTATTGTATAAAAGTATAGCAGTACAGCCTAAAACATCGGATATGCTTAAATTTTCTTAAAAGTCCAAACCCGGCATTACTTTTATTCTAGGATCAATCCCTGACCAAGTTACAACCCCCAAACGCCAATTTTATAACGTTTTTGTTTATAAATATTTTCTAAACGCGTAAGACATCGGATAAATCCAAATCTGTTTGAAATTTTAAAATCGGACTACCACCCCTTACAAAGTTACACCCTTATGCCTAATATCAAACTTATTAAAATTTGTATAAAAGTATGGCGTGGATTCCAATTCTAGTATTTTTTAAAAATAAGATCAACTCTAAAAAGCCCTAAAGACTAGCAATTGCACATTTTTCTCAAAATCTGATGCCTTAAATATTTCAAAAAGAAACTTACAACACTTTAAACGTTTACTAAGGGTATACCATGCTTATTGTTTACAGGATAGCTACTAATAAAACAATTAAATTATAAATAACTTCTACGTTATATTTTTGGAAATCGCATATTTGACTATTTTCTAAATGAAGCACCAAGCGAAAGTACATGCATTGTTATTAAATTTGTTATAATTCTTTTCATAAAAATTTAGATACCCATTTCAGGAGTATGATATTTGAACAATTAAACAATACCAATATATACTTGATATTTTATAACAGAAACAAGCTAATATGTACAAAAATAATTTCTAAATATACATCATTCATTTCTTATGATAGTAGTTGAGGTGATTGTTTGCGTTTAAGAAATGTTGATACAATACCTGATACGAATTGTATTCAACAAACGGTGAACATTGGAATATGTAAAGAAAAACTAGCTTTCCATTGCTTTAGCGTTCTTGAAAGTGCGGTCACTATCATAACCAAATTTCACAGACAGGTATCGATACAGCATCCATAGTACATAAATTTTTACATTAAAGCCAACATTTTAGTATATATTCCATCTGAATATCTGCCAACAGTTTTGTAAATCCCATGTCCTCGATTATTTCCATAAAATCATCCAAATCCTCGCGCAATACTAACACAGCAGTACAGTGCTATATTGCTTTCTCGTATGATTGACACATAAGACATTTTTCTCCTACTATCCAAAACCGTTGCCCGCGATCCTCATCCCAGCATTGTATACATTTCTTTAAATTATTAAAGGGCATATCACTGCCAACATAATATAGAAAGATATGCCGAAGACTTGCATCATCCTGCTTCCATATTGAAATAACATTAGCATTATCTCTGAGAGATGTTTTAAGGCATTAGCATATGTTTGACATAAATAAAAACAATCAACGTTTTTATGTTTTCCGTATAAGAGAAATTGTGCAATCTTATTTTGCTCGTTTGCAGGTATATCATCGTACACTATAATCGAATCTTCCTTTACATCTTCTGGTCCTATTAAGTCACTGTAGTTCTTATATTTTTGATAACCAATACCTTCTTGTTTTAAAGGTTTAAATACACTTCTTAACAACCCATATTTTGCTTGGTAAAAAGTTTTTGAAAACACATACACATTTTGAAATCTAAGTCCATTTTCGTGCAGAATTAAAGATATTCAGGCGTTTGTTTTTCCACAATTAGATGCTCCTGTAAATATTGCACGTATATTTGAGGGGAACAAGGTTCCATGTTTACCAATTTCTTTTACACTAGAGCCGGTAAACTCATCAAAATTCTGTACTGGTATCTTAATTTCTTGTCTTGCAACATTTATATCTTTTACACCTACTGGGATAGGAACATTACTCACTTGTAACTTTTTTTCGGTTTGCAATCTCTTGACGTAATTGTGTAGCGTTATTCTTGGTACGTTATACTTTTTACTAGCAGCGTATAAACTCGTTACACCTTGCAATATTTTATTTTTAGCTTTCGTCAAAGACTGTTTAGTGTACCGCTTAGTTTTTCCATGCATCTTTCAAGTAAGACGTATTACAACTGATAATAATTTAATAATATGAATCCTTATATACTTCACTAGGTTGGAACGTTTCATCGGACGTTTAGACATGTACATTTGAGTGTTTTGGAACGTTACGAATCACGTATGGACATGTCCGAACGTTCCAAAACACTCAAATGGACAGGGACGTATGTCGGACATATGTCGGAAATATGTTAGATATATATCGGATATATATCGGACATATGTCGGAAATATGTCAGATATGTCGAATATATGTCAGATATAGTTTGGATGTATGTCGTATAGATCCGAAAGAAAAGAGAAAGTAGGGTGGAGGGAGGAGGGTTTAGGTTAGTTTACGTTATGTGGAGTTAGGTTAGTCGGTGTTGTCTGAAGTTAGGATAGGTTAGTGGGATTGTCAGGAGTTAGGTTAGCCAGTGTTGTCTGGAAATTTGTACATAACAATAATTTTTAAATTTTAAGCGCACAAGAAAACAATTAATTTTCGACTTACTCTAAATTATACTTAGGTTAGGTTAACCAGACTTATCTGAGCTTAGGTTAAGTTAGATAGCAGGAAAAATTGATAGGTTAGGTCAGCGCCGCTGACCTAACCTATCAAATGTTGATACAATACCTGATACGAATTGTATTCAACAAACGGTGAACATTGGAATATGTAAAGAAAAACTAGCTTTCCATTGCTTTAGCGTTCTTGAAAGTGCGGTCACTATCATAACCAAATTTCACAGACAGGTATCGATACAGCATCCATAGTACATAAATTTTTACATTAAAGCCAACATTTTAGTATATATTCCATCTGAATATCTGCCAACAGTTTTGTAAATCCCATGTCCTCGATTATTTCCATAAAATCATCCAAATCCTCGCGCAATACTAACACAGCAGTACAGTGCTATATTGCTTTCTCGTATGATTGACACATAAGACATTTTTCTCCTACTATCCAAAACCGTTGCCCGCGATCCTCATCCCAGCATTGTATACACATTTCTTTAAATTATTAAAGGGCATATCACTGCCAACATAATATAGAAAGATATGCCGAAGACTTGCATCATCCTGCTTCCATATTGAAATAACATTAGCATTATCTCTGAGAGATGTTTTAAGGCATTAGCATATGTTTGACATAAATAAAAACAATCAACGTTTTTATGTTTTCCGTATAAGAGAAATTGTGCAATCTTATTTTGCTCGTTTGCAGGTATATCATCGTACACTATAATCGAATCTTCCTTTACATCTTCTGGTCCTATTAAGTCACTGTAGTTCTTATATTTTTGATAACCAATACCTTCTTGTTTTAAAGGTTTAAATACACTTCTTAACAACCCATATTTTGCTTGGTAAAAAGGTTTTGAAAACACATACACATTTTGAAATCTAAGTCCATTTTCGTGCAGAATTAAAGATATTCAGGCGTTTGTTTTTCCACAATTAGATGCTCCTGTAAATATTGCACGTATATTTGGGGAACAAGGTTCCATGTTTACCAATTTCTTTTACACTAGAGCCGGTAAACTCATCAAAATTCTGTACTGGTATCTTAATTTCTTGTCTTGCAACATTTATATCTTTTACACCTACTGGGATAGGAACATTACTCACTTGTAACTTTTTTTCGGTTTGCAATCTCTTGACGTAATTGTGTAGCGTTATTCTTGGTACGTTATACTTTTTACTAGCAGCGTATAAACTCGTTACACCTTGCAATATTTTATTTTTAGCTTTCGTCAAAGACTGTTTAGTGTACCGCTTAGTTTTTCCATGCATCTTTCAAGTAAGACGTATTACAACTGATAATAATTTAATAATATGAATCCTTATATACTTCACTAGGTTGGAACGTTTCATCGGACGTTTAGACATGTACATTTGAGTGTTTTGGAACGTTACGAATCACGTATGGACATGTCCGAACGTTCCAAAAACACTCAAATGGACAGGGACGTATGTCAGACATATGTCGGAAATATGTTAGATATATATCGGATATATATCGGACATATGTCGGAAATATGTCAGATATGTCGAATATATGTCAGATATAGTTTGGATGTATGTCGTATAGATCCGAAAGAAAAGAGAAAGTAGGGTGGAGGGAGGAGGGTTTAGGTTAGTTTACGTTATGTGGAGTTAGGTTAGTCGGTGTTGTCTGAAGTTAGGATAGGTTAGTGGGATTGTCAGGAGTTAGGTTAGCCAGTGTTGTCTGGAAATTTGTACATAACAATAATTTTTAAATTTTAAGCGCACAAGAAAACAATTAATTTTCGACTTACTCTAAATTATACTTAGGTTAGGTTAACCAGACTTATCTGAGCTTAGGTTAAGTTAGATAGCAGGAAAAATTGATAGGTTAGGTCAGCGCCGCTGACCTAACCTATCAATTTTACCTGCTATACTTTTATACAATACGTTTATTCAAATTTTAATAAGTTTGATATTAAGCATAAGGGTGTAACTTTGTAGAAGTCCGATTTAAAAAATTTCGGCGGATTTAGATTGTCCGGGAGATTCAGTATCAGGTTAATATGGCTAGTCGAAGAAAATTTTTATCTGGGTTAGATATGAAGGTAAGGAGCAAAAACTTGGAGTACGGGGTTGTAACAGGGTGTAACTTTGTAAGGGGTAGAACGATTTTAAAAATTCAAACAGATTTGGATTTATCCGATGTCTTACGCGTTTAGAAAATGCTTATAAACAAAGAAAAGTTAGAAAATTCGGATTTGGGGATTGTAACTTGGTTAGGGGTTGGTCCTAGAATAAAATTAAGGTCAAGTTTGGACTTCCGAGAAAATTTAAGCATATTCGATGTTTTACGCGTTTGGAATATGTTTATAAATAAATAAAGTTATAAAATTTGGGGTTTGGGAGTTGTATCATGGCAAGGAGTTGGTCCTGAATAAAATTAATGTCGGGTTTGGACCTTCAAGAAAATTTTAGACCATCCAGTACTTTACGCATTAAAGAAATGTTTATAAATAAAAAAGTTATAAAATTAAGGTTTAGGGGTTGTAACTCGATAAGAGTTGATCTTAAGATAAAGAAATAAGGTAAGAATATGAAAGTCGTGCGGTGCCGATAGATACCGAGAGATATCTCGGAAATTTTAGGGGTTGGGTTACCGATTTTTGGATTAGGGATGTTGGGGATAAGAATGATATAAAAACAGTAGAGCTAACCTAGGTTAACTCGGTGGTGCTGCGGCAACAAAGTCCACTTGGAGTATCCTTCGAGCGGAGCTCCACCCCTCCATATGGCGTTTTGTGTGGCGATGTGGCGTTGGCGCTGCGTTCGGTTCGGTGTCATCCTCTGCTCATATTACAGTATTGCCCGAAATAAACAGTACTGAAACTAAGTTGGCGGTGTTTTTATGCGTGCGCTGTCACACTCAAGTTAGCTAGTATAGACCTGTCAAGTAAACCTCAAACAAGTAATTAGTAGGGCCTAATTGTTAAAAATGGTGTTAAGTACAGAGGAGAAAGTGTTTCTGGTAGAGCATTATTTTCGTTCATACGGAATCGGCCGACGTAATGGTGCAAGTTTGCTATACGTGTCTGATCAATTCACACAAAGGTTTAATAAACGTTCTCCAAGTAATGCTGTAATTTTGAAGGTTATTGAAAAGTTTAGAAATACAGGTAGTGTATTGTGCCAACGAAAAGGAAACTCAGGGCGTCCCAGGACAGTTAACAACAACAATAACCAT
The DNA here is from genome assembly GCA_036346225.1 of Platerodrilus igneus. Lineage (NCBI taxonomy): Eukaryota > Metazoa > Arthropoda > Insecta > Coleoptera > Lycidae > Platerodrilus > Platerodrilus igneus. The sequence continues at coordinate 13,415,174 of JARFIW010001380.1, forward strand.
GAACGTGTTTTGAGCAAATCTTAGAAAATCCGAAAGTCAGCCAGGCAAGGACAGCGTTACAACTTGATTTAAAAGAACTTCCTTTCAAAGAATCCTGAAGGAGCTGGGTACATTTTCGTATGTGATTCAGGTACATCAACAACTACATCCTCGGGATTATCGCAGTAGAGTGGAATATTGCGCCAGAATTCTCGCGTTACAGTATGAAAATCCTGAATTTTTGAAAATGTTTGGTTTTCAGACGAAGCACATTTTCACTTGTCAGGCTATGTGAATCGTCGCACAAATCGATTTCTGGGCTTTGCCAGACCCGATGAGGTTCAAGAGGTTCCTTTACATAGTGAAAAAGTGAGTGTCTGGTGTGCTGTTTCCGGACACGGAATCATTGGCCCGTACTTTATCGAAGAGAATGGTAGGCAAGTCACACTTAATCAACAGAGGTACAGACAAATTTTAACACGATTTATCCCTGATCTACGTCAATTCTGTCGTGCACGTAACTTGGCATTTCGAAACCAATTTTTTCAGCAGGACGGGGCAACTTGCCATACTGCTGCCGCAATTCGTCAATTTCTTCAAGAACATTTTCCAAGCAAATTCATATCACGATTTACTGACTTCCCTTATCCTTCACATTCTCCAGACCTCACACCTCCAGACGCATACATTTGGGGCATGGCTAAAAATGCCGTTTTCAAACGGGCACCACAAACCATCGATGAATTAAAGGATGCCGTTAGAGTCTTCTTCGCAGCCCTGAGACAACCCTTATTCAATAACATGACCAGAAACCTAGAACATCGTTATGAAGTCTGTCTCGAACGAGGAGGTGCACATTTAGAACATATAATAAAGTGTCAATAATATGTATTTTTTAAATATACAAAACAATTACAATTTCAGTACTGTTTATTTCGGGCAATACTGTATTTTGGTGTATGGCGCTCCTGAACAAATTTTAGTAGATAATGGTAGGCAGTTTAGAAGTCATTTGTTCAAAAATATATAGTTATATTGCGTATACCGCTCTTTACCATTCTCAAACAAATATGTGTGAATGTGTCAATATAGTAATCAAAACCCTGTTAACTGCATATGTTACAAGACAATCATAAGACATGAGATAAATACATATATACTTGATCCGGAGAATCAAAGCAATGACGTCATATGTTAGCTATCGACTACGTTGCCAAATGTTGAAAATGTGTTCAGTATTTAGATATAAACATTCACAAAGTGCTATAATAAGAGAGTAGTTTAAGGGTAGATTAAGTCATAGGGGTCGTAGCATAAAGATAAATATAATTAACATTAAGAAAACCAAATAATTCCACATATAAATAGGAGTAAATCGAATATTTTACAAAAGGTCAATAGCGAGCACAATGTATATAAATTATATTTAATTTAATTCCTAAGAAAGAAGCTCATTTTCAATAATTAGATAATATTTAGCTAAAATAATAATGTGCACGTGTAATAATACACTTTAAGCTAAAGAAACGAACAAAGATAAGGTTTTAAATACATCAAGTTTCATCAAAATAAACACGTAATCGGGAAATATAAACAATCTGGCATTTTAGCTATTAAAAAATTTCAGTGAAAATATCAACGCATAAATAAGCAAACGCATTCAAATACATCATTATTAGAAAGATGAGTACGTGACTGGAATATCATATTTGCATAAAAATCCAACATATTTGTAGTAACAAACAATAAATAACAGGCGGTTCGCGATATGATAAAAGTTTGGATTATAATCGACAAACATAAAAGACATGACAAAAATGCAATAGATATTTGGAAATTCTGAGAATATGCGGCAAATTTTAAACGTCTACGTGCGAGATTGAATGAAGGAACAATAATTAAACCAGGGAATTTTGAGAAATACCGAGTTCTACAGAGATAGGTGCAACGTACAAGCCTTGATCAACAAACAACCAATTAAAAACGTCGATAGATGGAGCTTATAAATACAATAGGAAACTCGTAAACATTCAGTATCTCTTCAACAATGCACGAACTACGTCAATTTAAAGTGAAAGATTACGTACAAATGAAACTCAATAAAAGGGAATAAATTGTTAAGAATTGTGGAAAGTAAAAGTGCCAATTTATGCAACGAAAATAGCCGTTTTACGCTTAAAACGTAAGTTAAACTGTTAATTGAATTGTATTCTAATATTTTATAATTTAGGGCTCTAATAACAGATCTAATAATACATTTAATAACAGATCTAATAATACATCTAATAACGGATCTAATAATACATCTAATAACACCTCTAAACATTCAATTAAACATTTAAATATACGTCCAAATAAACGTCTTAATTAAATATCCAAATATACTTCGGAAATATTATAAAACGTGAAGATTGGGCTACAAGATACTCAAAGTTAATCCAGAAATCCGAGGGGAAAAATTCAAGCAACCATCAATAAACCAATCTGGCCAACGAGTGACACAAGGCAAGCTGTAACAATCAAGGGGTGCAAATTACCAATATTTAGAGGCATTTCCAAGCAAGGAAAACACAGGTTAGAGAGCTTATTTATTATTATTTGTAAAAGACTGCTTTAAATTTTTAATATTTTCTATATATCAAATATCTGTAAGGGTCAACAAAAAGTTATGTGAGATATTTTGAAAAATAGAAAAAGCATCGTTTGAACGTTCAAAGGTGCTTGAGAGTAATTACAGAGATATTTTTTCTGGCTTTCAGGAAATATAAATTTGGTGGAAAAAATAAATGTTAATATTTTATTTAGGGGCTAATTTTTGAATGATATAAAACTGTACATATTATCGATCATTATATTGTGTAATTTTTAAATTGCTTCATTTAAATTATTTCAATAGATAGAAAGAAAAGGGGTTAAACAATCTTTATTGTTGTGAAGTAGGGAATTCTGTGTTTGATAGATAGAGCTAGCTGTGGAAAAACAAATTTAAGAAAACATAGGATATTAAAAGGGGTTGATATTCACACCAATAAAAATAGCAACATCAATCATAAAAGAGCATATCACAGTAATATTAATGACACCCAACGTAGGGGCTTGAATTGTAAGGACATTATCACAGCAATATATTTGCGACCAATCGTGGGGCGATATCACAGCAATATATACATAGATATACGCCTACAAACCATTTCCTAAACTAAAAATATTAGCGCTCTAATGTACCAAACTTCATTGTTTTGTAACAAAACAACAGAGTTCAACAACCGTTTTTTATTTAAATACACTACTAATTATTGCTACGGTGTATATGAACGCTTTTAGGACTCCGATCATGTACCATAAAAGGTGGCCGAATAAAGTGTACACGATTTGAAATGTGCACCACTTTTTTTGTCAACTGCAAACCATACCAAGTAAACATGCATTTCACAGTTCAACAACGATTAGTTTGTGAAGAAATACATTATAAGAATGAGCTATCAATTATAGCTACATTAAAAAAAGTTCGTACAATATTGGGACGACGTGAAAGCACCTACAAAGTTAACAGTTCTGAATTTAACTAAAGCCATTTAAAAAACTGGTTCTGTTTTTAGCAATACAGCAACATCAATATATCCTCACAGTGGTAGGTCAAATAATAATATTACTTCAGTTATTGAAAGTATAATTATGAGATGATCAGACTAGACTTGGCAACAGTACATTGTAATACCAATCGTAAAACAAGAATGCTCTAAAATGTAATATCAACGTATTATATCTCTTCATACGAATTGGCATTTATAATTTGTCTGCCTGAATTACTATATATACTATATATCGACGGATGAACTATATCACATTGGCCATGCAGTTCGATATTCTAAGCATGAAGTTACTGGAGTTACTCCTAATTTTGTAGTGTTTGGGCATGAAGTATCGCTTGAAGGTATAGTCGAAATCAGGAAAGAATGAATGCACGTCATAGGTTTCTGAATTAAAAAACGACATACTTTCAAATCTTATGCATTAAGTATATTCCGATAGATCTTTTAAAAGTATATCGTTTTTTAATTCAGAAACCTATGACGTGCATTCATTCTTACCTGATTTCGACTATAATCCTTGATTAAATAACGCTTCTAAAAAAATATTGGTCGATCGTCAGGTTCGTTTTGACAAAAGAAATAAAACCCTTGGGGATCTTTATGAAGATATTAAAGTGCGTCTTAAGAAATCTTATGAGAAAAATAATAAATACTATAACCTACTCCGTCGTCCAGAAAAATTGGCTCTTGGTCAGAAAGTCTGGAGACGCAATTATGTTCTGTCTGATGCTTTGAAGCATTTTTCCGCCTAGTTGGCACCAAAGTTTGTTGGTCCTTTCACAATTTCCAAGATAGTTTCTTTTTGGACGTACCAACTTAAAGATTCGAATAATGTAGCTGCTGGAACCTGGTATGTTAAAGATCTTAAAGCTCATTCTCCTGACAGTTAGTTTTGTTGCTTTTTTTAAATTATTATTATGTCGTTTGATCTTGAACTCAGAAGCTTTGGCTATGACGTTTGTTGAGATCATATTTTTTCCTCTATTTTTCTTCAATTTTTTCTTTATCTTTCATTCTTTTGGGGTTTTTCTTCTTCAAGTGGGGGAGGGGAGAGAGATTTGTAACGTTTTTATTCTACAAATCAATTTGTTTTGGATTTGTGTAAATTCCTATTGTATGTGATGTTTAAGTTGCCTGTATTGCATTTGGATTTATTTATTATTATACATGCATTTAAAATCTAGTTTTGTTTAGTGATCAGCAAGTTTTGTAGGTCGACGTTTTTGATAATTCAATCGCTCTCTTTTTGTAAAACGAAACTAATTATTTATTCTATTATACTTGTAAATTGAGTGCGCGCGCGCGCATAAATCAGATTGGTAAATACCGTTGTCCTGCGATATATTACACTTACTCATTAAGGTTCCTTACTAGTTATGTCTTAGTGATTGACGTTGGATATTTTAGTACGATCTTGCTGTTTTACCAGGTCAGGAAGGTTGCTGCGTAATTTCTGTTTGGTGATCCTTCCTGGCGCTCTACCGAGTTACTTATTTGTAGTAGTAGCTCTTTCTTTCGTAATTATCCACGACCACTCCCCTGAGTTACGCCCTGCACGCATTAGGCCTTGGTTAATAGCTACCACACTCAGTATTACCCGACCATTAGTTTGTTGTACTGTAACCTTGCGATATCCTGTAACCGCTAGTATTTTGAGGGGTGCAAATTTGTACTAGTCTTGTTGGTGTTTTTCTATTTTAGGAAGCGTGTTACAAGCTAAATCTTATTACTGCTATGTAAAATAATCAAACTTAAGAAATGTTTAGTTTTTACCATAATCAAAAAACTTGTACTGATTTCTCATTTGTGTTCTAGGGATGGAAGAATTTTTTAATGAACATTTATCAATGATAATGGCTCATGATTCACCCTACTTAAAATTAATGAACGAAGAGTAAGATAGTTTTAGTGTTCTTACCTTTTGTTCTATCAAATTGCATTTTAGAATAAAAAGGTTACATCAAGTTGGCCTCATAGAACGATGGCTCAAAGGATATTTGCCCAAAAGGGATCGGTGTTTCAAAGTAAGCAAAGTTACCGAAGTTACAAATCATACAGTAAATTTAGATGACATGCAAGGAAGTTTCTTTGTATTGGCTATTGGTAAGTTTATTTTAGCACCAACGGAAAGAGTGATTAAAACAAGTAGTATTGCTTATTGATTTTGTACTTATATTATAATGACTTATAATTTTATGTATGCACGGGTAGAATAGCGTAACGGAAACTCTTTTGTAAAACAACAGTTCTTTATTATCAACTGATTACATAAGCCCTTTAACAACTCGCAGCTACAGTGAAATTTTACAGCGTTCATAATTTATTTCCAGCTGATCGCTATGAGTGCAAATACGTGCCGTCCCTGCATCTAAATATTTTTTGCTCATATTTAATTTAAACTTTCATATTTCTTACTCTATTCACGGTCATTTGCGAATTTTCATTAACATCCAACTGCATTCCCAATCTAAACCATGGCTTATTCAACACCCTGTAGGTTTTATTAGTACATATAATTGTAATTTAAATATTCAGCTATAAATTTAAATACTTTAAATCTATTTTGATTGAGCCTTAAAATCTGGGATTTCATTATTAACACAGAACTACAATCTGTTTTATTTTACATAGCGTTTAATTGTGGTATTCGATTATCAATAACATTTGTTTGCGAAAATTTTACAATTAATTTATGTATATGTTTTTGCAAGGTTATCTCTAGTTTGCATATCTTTACACTTTACGTTAGATAAATTAGTAATTGGTTTATGCTACATTTCTATATTTTATTCGAAAATATATGTAACTTTTCATATACTTTGCCCATAGTCATTGGGTTGATGTGCTATAGTGTTGTTTTGAAGCGCGACCAGACGTTAACGCGGGTTTTTCCATCTATTGATCATAGTTCGCTCTGGTGTTCCTCCTGTCGGAGTTGGTTGTTTTGGAAAATATCTTTCATGTGATTGTTTTTCGACAGACAATGTTTTAAACGGAAGATGCGCGTTGGATTATGGATCATTATTATGTGTATGCTCCTCGCGAAAACAGAACTGAATTGACTAGAGTGATGGCCCACGGGTACCCCGAATGATTTCTTTACTTAGTTTCATTTATGTAAAATTAGAAATGTGCTACTCTTTTAAAATATAAATTAGTGTAATCGCAGGTAAACGAGAACTATAAAAATATGCAATAGCCTGCGAAATTGGAAATGCAGTGGGCTTCTATAGTTAGTGGATTTGAAACGCGGGGTTCCAAAAATTGATTTGTATGGATTTGTTCTTTTGAGAGATTGAATTTTTCTAACAACTAAATTATCTACTGTAATTGACGCTAAGTTACTTTCAAGAGAATTGCTGTTTCTTCTCTACAACGATTTGATTGTTTCCCTCGGGAAGAATTGGGTCTGGGTTTTTTAGGTTACTTAGCGCACAAGTAGAGATATTCCGGCGATATTGTCGGAGGCTTTCACGGCCACAAAACACCTTTTGGCTTTGAATGGGCTAGTGAGTCTGCTAGTTCAGGAGTAACTCTTCTCTTTACACTTTAACTTGTCTGCTTAATATTATTTTTTTTTCTTTATTATTTTTTATTTTATTTTATTACTTATTTTTTTACTTGTCCTGATGAAGCCCCTTACAAAAGTGGGCGAAACACGTCGACCTTAATGTATAAAATGACACGGTTCCAACCCGGAACCATAAATATTTATTGAGATATTCCGGTGTCTAGATTGACCTTGCTTTGCCCCTATCGTCGAAGTGTGCTTAGGACGATGAATGTTAATGCTTGGATATTTATTTACAGGTTAAGGGTTACCCTAACTGACTATAACAATTTCCTATATAAAATTTAGCGTACACTATTACTTATGTGTGATTTTTTAAATAATTTTCTTTACAACCACAACGAAATGCATTTCGTGCATAGATGTTTTTTATTGGTTGTTGTTACTTTCTAGGAGTTGCTTAAGGACAATATGTAAGTACGTACTTTTCCTAATGAATATTTTACATACATACAGATTTAAAATTCTGTGGTAACCACAGAACTAAAAACAGTCCCCGTATATATTTTTGTTTTGTTTTTGCTTTATATACATGTTAGGATTTAGCAACCCCGTGTGGGTCCTATAAGTTTATCCTTTTCCTAATCAATATTTTATATATATATATATATATATATATATATATATATATATATATATATATATACACATTTAAAATTTTATGGTAACCACAGGTTTGAAAACGGTCCTTATATATTCTATTTAATTTTTTCGATAAATATTTAATTTTGTGTAGAATCTTTTTTATTGTGTAAATCCTTCGGGATATATTTTGCATAAATGTTCTTTTTGGTATCATGATTTTTTTATTAGCGGTTTTGTAAATGTTCTTTTGGTATATGTTTTAACTAGAGGTTTGTAAATAAATTTCTTTTCTTGAGGTTTTCCTTTCTTTCTTTCTGTGTGACCCAACCCACTCTACTTCGTTTTAGCTAGCACGGCATTACCTCTTTCGATTACTTTTTTTGTTGTGGTAGTGGTGCGGGCTGGTTTCTTTGCTTACTTTGCTACTTTTTTCTTGTTCCCACGGATTACCGTAACGACTTCTTAAAACTACAATTCTATCTCTTCATTTAATTACTATCGAAGCACTATAATTAATTTATATCGATCACTACAATAATTTATATCACATAGGATAATTTATATTAACAGTATGTGCCACTAATTTATTTCACATTACGACCTTATAGCTCGAATAAAAACAATATTATAATCAGTTTTAATTGAAACTGACTGGCTAATTTCATGATGGTAATTTATATTTTATTCAATTGTTCTAGATTATTTCGAAAATGTTCCAGAATAATGCAAATAACAACTATTGTAAGCTTAATAAAACTCTAAAATGCAAACTCTTGTAACCTCTTAATTAAGTTTATCTGAACATATCACGCCACATGAGATACTTCGTCTACGTTCTGATGTATTATTCCGGTTAAAAGTAGTCGATGTGACGTCGCGTTGCAATAGTTTTGAAATACATCTAAGTTTTATCTCTGGTCTAAAATTGTTTCTAAGATCTTAAACAGAGTTTGTTTTAACAATTACTTGATAATTGGTGTTAATGCCGCGGCTACCTTCGATAACCACTGATGGTGAGATAAGTGGACATGTATACGAAAACAATAAGAATAGCGGAAACCTTCAAGTACTTACCTGAGTTATTAGATTTAGCGGTGTTCGAAGAACTAGTAGTAAAAAACTTCAACTTTTGACAGGAGATCGTCTCTGTCTAACAAAAAACCATTGCGAAGCACAGCTAACTTTTAACTAAGTTTTAGCGGTACATTAATAACACAGAGTAGCTTGAGGGCTGAATCGCGACAAATCTAATGACATTTAGTGTCCACAAGGCGGATGCGAGTTTACCTGCAAGCTAACATTGAACTGAGTGTGCAAATTGGGATTATCGAAACACGTAACAAAATCAATTATCATAAGTTAGATAAGGTTATTGCAAAGCACATTGTGCTTTTTTTCAACTATTCATATGCTATAATGTTATTACTTCCAGTAAATTAACTATAAATACAAACGGAACAGTTGGGTATAGGTAATAATTACAGGGAGATAAGTCTGACAAAAGATAGCCAAGTACCTTAATCCGTTTATTACTAAAAATTATTGCCCTATTAAATTACTGTAGGCTAGGGGACATAGGTATAGGTATAGGTGTTAGTATAGAGGTATGCAGTGCAATACACCAGTGCACTGGCACCCACAGCAAAAGGCTTTACAAAAACGAAACACAATCTTGAATAATCGAGTTATTCACGAAAATGTCTTCCTACTAAAATATTTGTTAGAAAGGATTCAAGCTAATCTTTATACTCTACATACAGTAACAGTAATTAATAAGTCTATGGAACATTCTGGAAAGTACGTTTATTTGGTTATCTGTCTAGCAATACGAAAGGATGATTCACAGATATTATAATATAATCGTATACAATCATATCTGTTTAGCGATGAGAATGGATAATTAACAGTTATCCTAATACAATAAGGTTGTTATCGAAAGGTTTGATGTTTCATTCCAGATTTCTTTGTATTTTTCTTGAATAATAAATTTCTGTACATAAGTGCAAACCCCTTGCGATAGAGAAGTATTAGTTTGAATTGCGTCCTAATAAGCGTTTGATGTATATAAATTAATGTAAAGATAAATTTGCTTATGCGATATAAATGCACTAGATAAATAAACTACAAGTAAGATTAGTGTTATAATAGCGTTTCATTCCTCGTAGTTAGAAGATTAAATTAGTGTCTACAAATAACGATTAGCTACAATTTAATGTAAGCAAGACAGTAAATACTTGTGATTGTGAAGAATTATTATTAGACCTTTAAATATTCTAATAAAAGCAAAACAGCAGTTAAGGAATTTGTTATAATACATAATGATGCAATAATGCATCATTTACTTCTCATGAAACGTTAGGTTTCAAGAAATGTTTACCTGGATTTAAATATTTGTAGTATTCATAAATTTTGACATTTTGCCAAACTCTTGCTATTCTAAATAAGGTGGGGATCTTTAAGGTGCGTGACAACACTCACACATGGGTCCAACATTTTATCTCTCATCCGAACGAGGGCTTATTTTTGTGAAAAACATTTTCCTAGTAGCTTGTGTCAGGATTCAAACCCTGGACCTTGGGGTTAGTAGTCGGACGCATATCAACTTAGACACGGAATCGCCTCACCTACACCTAACCTATATTACATAAAACAATTCGACTATGGTCAATTTAAAACAATAACTAATAATCTATTTCTAACTGTCCAAGTGCGAGGTTTGATAGAAAAATAATGTTTCAATATTATCTAAAGTACCAACAATAAATGTGAGTTCGTCACTGAATTTTGTGTACTATTTGTTTCAATGTCATTTTGGTTGTCCTTTTACATACCATCTTAAATAAACATTGTTACGTTCAACTTCGTACTTGTACTTTTGCTGCCTACTTGATTTAAAAACAATTTCAGATTCTACTTATTTCGATGTGCAGGTGTGCTACAGTTTTATTATTTCATGTCTGCAAGTTAAGCAACTAACCTTGCTAGTCTTTTATGTAATTCGTCAGTCTGCATGTTTATGTTATGCATTCTGGTTTCTTACCTAGGCATGTGTTTTTGATAATCAAGAACTCAATGAATGTTAAGTAGTGTAAAATGCAATTGGAAAATCACTTTTGGTTCTGTTATTCTGTTGTTACTGTAAGTTCGTGTGCTAGTTTTGCAATGAAGCCTTTTTATTAAAAATTTCTTTATAAAATGTACGTTGTGTTTGTCATACGTAAAATGAGTAATTTAAATAAAAATTGTGACTGTTGCTTTTTCATGACGGTATGGTTTATTGATTGGGAACCCAACCAGGCAGTTGGATAAAATATCTTTTATGCTGTTCTCAAGTGAATGCACAAATTGTGTTATAATACCATTAAAGTATACACGCGGTTTGTTATCAAGGTTTTGATATAATGCTTAAAAATGTTATAAATTATCCTATTACAAAATCAAGATACAGTTGCTAACCCATTCAACATATGTTTTAGATTTTAATATTAATGCTTCGTGTTCCCTTGGGGTGTAACTGTTTGTTACCAGTTGAAAAGTTACCACATCCCTTCACAGCCTGCGTGAGAGAACATTATACCATGGTGACTAACAGCAGTTTACTTGACTCCTTATGATAAGTACATTGCCGACATTCTAGAATTGTTACGAGTGTTGATGAGTAGACTTGGAGACCATTTTATCCTGTAAGGTTTGTCCAATAATTTGGGGAATTTATTTAAATGTACTATTGTAAATATGTATTTGTTTGTGTTTTATGTTTCAGTAGCTTCTATTCGGATCGAACTCATTTTGCCAATATAGGGCTGCAAGTTAAGGTTATGACAATATCTATGACATGTATGTTGATGTTGCTGTGTAAATATAATTAATTGGTTGTTTATTTTGCCAATTTAATTATAGTGGTTAAATTGTCACTTAGTCTGATATCCAAAGGTATGCGACAATATTTAAGAGGTGTATAATGAAGTAGTTCTTTTATTTACAAAACACCCTTCAGCTTGATGTCTACTAGATATGAAACATATTTAATGTTAATGCGTGAAGAATGAAGAATTCAGGTGTTTATCCTTAAACCAGAAATTTAATGTTGTTTGCTATTTAAATTCATACAACTTTATAAGAGTCATATTTTACATGTGTTTTTGTGTTTATTTACTATTTTAGGTACAGGTGTTAGCGAATTGATTTGTTGCCTCCCCCCAACCTTCGGCTCTGGTAGCATGGCTTTCGTTTCTTTTTTCCCTCTCTTCTTCTTGATATTTCGTAATTTAGGCGAGTTTACTCCTTACTACTGATTTCATTCTTTCCCTCCTGGTCTGCTCATCTTACGGGTAACAATGTGCAGAAAATCTGGTAGTTCTTTCTATTAAAAGAAATGTTAATATGTTGTTACTACCATAAATATTTATGGTTTTGGGTTGGAACCGTGTCATCTTATAAACTAAGGTCGACGTTTCGCCCACTTTTGTAAGAAGCAAAATAACTTTGCTACAAGACACGTCGACCTTAGTTTATAAGATGACACGGTCCCAACCCGGAACCATAAATGTGTATAATGACTCCGTCCGTGAAAACCCCCGACAATGTTACTACCATATTTAATAAACATACCAATATGGAATGGCATGTAGTCTTACAAGCATGGAAAATAATGCACTCGCAGTTTATTGGTTCTTCAGTGGAAATGAATTCCTAATGAGAGATTTCGACGATCTCTGTGCAGTTCCGTTCTGTTACTTTATTGCAGGCAAAAATAAAATAAATTGTGGAATTGACTACACATTATGCTCCCGTATCTAAGAGCACCCGGGTTTCACCTAAGAACACCGCCGTCTGCTCTGCGTTTAAAATCCTCTGCACATGACCGATGTGTTTGAATTTGAATTTTTGGTCCTGTCTACTATCGACCAAGATCGACTCCTACTCGCTTGATGCAGGTCCACCCCGGTTATATTCCATTCTCACGGTTTTTGTACGTCGAATTGGTTCTATGTCCGAGGTCGCAATGCATTTTTAATTCACGTTTCTAGCGCATGAACCATATGGCCGAGAACGTATTTTTTATGAAAAATACTCGCCTAACATTTTTCAAGCGGTTTGTGTCGGGATTAGAACCCGGGACCTTGGACATAGTAGTCACACGCATACCAATTACGCCACGGGGCCGCCGCATGTACACGCACACAGACGTACACACGTACTTGTAAATATTTATTGCTGGCTGGACATAAAGTTTCTAATTAATAAAAGTTATAAAGCAAATGATACACGAAAAATGTGCGCTCTACCTTAAAGCATTGTGAACCTCAAACTAAGCTTTATGTATTAGTAATCCCCTGCAAGATGCGCGAGACTGCCAAAACTGACGTTCAACAGTTCTTTGTTCAAAATTAAATCGATTCATATTTGAACGTTTAGAAAGCATAAAGACACTTTTGGTTGTACAAAACGTGTTTGCTTTTAATAACATTGTACAATCTGTAGACGTCCGAACAAAGTGACTCAATTGCGGGTGCTGGAGCAACTACGTTTGACGTCATCTGCGATAAAGGAATGTTATATTGGGTGCAAACATACTATACTATATAAAGGAGAAAATCTGCTACGAGTAAAGGAATCGTTAGACTATTAAATTTTGAATTACGTAAAAGGGACTGGAATCCCGTACAAATTAGAGGTTCACAGACTATCAACTACTGTGGTATAAGAGTGGGTTCCTATATAAACAAATTGATAAATCTATGGAACAGTTAGAATAGCAAGGTACTTAACATTACTGAAAAGCTTTTAGCGTTTACTATAAACCTTGTCTCAGATAATCTACTGTAAACATTTTAGGGATTCTTCTTATGTCGACTAAACCTGTGAAAGAGTTTTTCACAGGATCTTTCAATCTCAGAAACATTTCGTCCTGCGTCATAATTTACTTTATCACAATAACTAAATATGATATCAATCTAAACAGTATTATGAAAACAGAAAGAAATCTTACAATGTACATAAAATCTAATTTACTTGAATAATCTGCAAATTATGATGTAATGTTTTGATCATGATAGTATGGTGTGGGTCTATTTAAGATATTCTTGAAAATTAAGGAAATTAGTAAATTAGTTTGTATGCGATGGTTGTCTATTTTGGTGATGTTATATAGTTGTGAGTACACTATACTGAGGTTATTGATGTCTTGTTTGTTGTTGATGCAATTATTGTCTTGTATTATGTAGTAAGATTCTAAAAATAATCGTCTTTTGTGGTTATTGTCTTCTGTTAATATGGTGATTTCATTGAAATTGGCTGTATGTTTTGGTAGAATGTAGATGAGAGCAAGAGCACAATAAGTCTTTCCAATTTTGCATCGCTGCGATGTTGGGTAAGTCTATTTTTTAACCATTGTGAAGTCTGTCCTATGTACGTTTTTTTGCAATTGCATGTGATTTTGTAAATTAGGTTGCTGCGTAGAAGTGGATTAGTGGGGTCTTTTAGTTTTGTGAATAAATTTCGAATCGATTTTTCATATGTGTAAGCTATACAGATGTTAGGTTTTTTTAATATTTTAGAAATTAGTGGTGTTAAATTTTTGATGTATGGTAATTGTATGTATTTTTTGTTGACAATTTCGTTTTGTTGAATAGGGGTTTTTATTGTGTTTGTATATAAAAGTTTGTTTAATAGTGATTTTGGATAACCATTGTTATGAAGTATATTAAAAGATCTTGTTTATTTTATATAAAATTTTGGTTCACATATATTTTCTATTCTATGTTTTAGGGCTAAAGCAGTGTTTATTTTGTGGGTATATGAGTGATTGGAATGGTAGTTTATGTATCTTTCTGAATTTGTGGGTTTTGTATATATCGAAATTGATTTTGTTATCTGAGTTCGTATAACGAGGGTGTCTAGAAATGGGATGCTATTGTTGTTTTCTGTTTCATAATGAATTGTAGGTTCGGATTGAATATGTTGAATTGTTTTAATGTTTCATTTATGCAATTATTAGGAATTGAGCATAATATGTCGTCGACATTCCTAGTTAAATTTGTCGACGACATATATGCTCATATAATGCTAATAACTTCATATAATGAACACATTAAACTAACCCAATTCAACAAATCGAAATTCCGTCATACCCACAATAATACTACTTACCCTAAAACATAGAAACTAATAAATATTAGAACCTAAATCTGTTATTAACATATAAAATCATTCAAATCTTTTCACATAAACTATAAAATCTACCCACAAATTCCAACATACGCAGTCAACAACTACATTATCAAAATCACTAATTGCAAAAACTACAACGACTGACTTCAGCAATGGTTAAAAAGACTACCCAATCACGCAGCGATGCAAAAATTGGACAAGACTTATTGCTCTGCTTCATTACATTCTACCAAACATACAGCCAATTTCAATGAAATCACCTATTAACAAAGACAATACCAAAAGCATTATTTAAACTACTACATAATACAAGACAATAATTGATCAACAACAAACAAGACATCAATAACCATCAGTATGTGTCCACAACTATATAACATCACCAAAATAGACAACTCATCCATAAAACTAATTTAAATTACCTCTACATTTTCAAAATATACTTAAATCAGCACACCACACCATACTATACACCCACATGATCAAAACATTACATCCATAATTTGCAGTTTCTACAAGTTACCTTATTTACTCGCTTATTTTATGTCATTGTCAATGTCAAATTTTTTCTATTCAAGCTGTGTATGTCATAAAACTATAATTTTAATACTGTTATAATCTTTATACTTTTAGCTCTTTGAAAAAGATTTTAAATAAAATCGAAACGTCAGGAACCAGCAAATGAATATTTAATAAAACATCCGAACAAAAAATATCCCAAAAAATTAAAATATCAACTTGTCTATATATATATATATATATATATATATATATATATATATATATATCTTAATTATATAAATACATTCAATTATGGATCTATCATCACTTCAAAAAACCAACAATAGCAATTTAGTAAAGTCCATCTTTTAAAAGTAAATTTCAATGTTCAGTGTTTTATATCTAATAAATTAAGTACTCCAATGTACCATTAGTGTGGGCGTTTTATATTTTTATTACTATCTTAGCAAATTCCACCACAATGAAAAATATTTACTAAAATAACTTACAACTTTCTGTCTTTTGGTGATTCTAAAAGAAACACTTCAAGAACGAGGGTTAAGTCCGCATTGCGAAAGGTTATGGGCTTCCAACTACATTGTTGACATCAATTCAACTTTTTTTCGTCTGTCGGGACTGTCCATTTGAAGTCGGCGGATATTGCCACGCTAGAATCATTTCCACTAACTATTCGCCAAATTTGTTCTCTTCTACAACCCATATTAATGAATCACCTTCTCAACATGTTTTCGGGTTACTGGTTTGTGAGTAATTAATTCACTGTTTTCGTTCACTGTCTAGCTGCAGTCCTTTCCTCCAACTCTTCATGTTCCGAGGAATGTGTCAGTGTATTACCGGTCTTTATATAGAGCTTATTTGTATCACATGAGAAATGCGTAACTCCCTATGATCTTATATGTGATTACTGTTATCGTATGAATTCAGCAATCCTGCAAATGAGTACATTGTAACCTTTAACATTGTATTTTGTTTTGTTATTATGCCTGGTGAAATCGCTTGTAACATGATATTTGTGCATTTTACTAAGTCATCTGATGTATCTAGGTGATTAAACTACATTGTAATAATATTACTTTCACCTTGTCTGGGGTTACTATTTCCGGTAACTTTTTAATTTTACTCATTAGTTATTCTAAAAGTTTCTTAAAGTAAGATGATTGCGTTATTTTAATTTGATCTGTTTACTCCTAACTACGGTAATTACTCATGCTTGCACCCTTGTATTCGGATTTGTAACGCGTATTCCTTTTTGTGGTTTTGCGATAAGTTATTGACCTAAGTTACGCTCAACTATGCATGGTACAAAAATTATAGTAATGGTTTTGTGGTTCAAGTTTATTGCATGGATTCTCTTTATAGAACTAAAAATTATTGAAATGCTATGCTTAATAAAAATTACTATTCGTGAAATCATAATATACATATGGGGTACATCCGTATTTATTCTGCTCGTTTAAAATAATTTTTTATTTTCTATTGGGTTTCTATCTAAACTAACGCAAATGCGTTACAAAGCTCATTGATGAAGATCGCATTTGTGTTTAAAAAAATCTAAAAAGCCGTTCATGAACTTTTTTTAAGTCAAAAAACAAAAACCTTTTTTATTGCGTTTAATTATGAACCACTATATGTACGATCTTTATTCTGCTCTTCTGCATGAATGTATAATCTTGGTGTGTGCGATCAATTTAAATTTGTATTACTATAAATTTTCAAACTATGATTTTTTACAAAATATTTTTAACAACTGCTTCTTTTGAATCGGTTATCCTTTTTTTTTCTAAAACTGCGGGTTAAAAAGATTCGTTTATATTTGAAATGTTTTCTATTAGTTGATTAATTCATTTAATATCTTGTTTTTATTGCAGGTTTTGTTTTTGCGCTGGTCTGGCTTATTCTGGAAATGGTATTTATGCATTATTCAAAGAATCAAAATCAACATGTTGGCCCATATATTTCGTAATCTAAAATTTAATTACATACAATTATCTAATTTAATATTTCCATGTTGGAGTTTTAATTATATTATATGTATAAATTAGTAAACTATCAGTGATGGATATAATGAAACGTATTTTTCTATTCAAATATATTACTGTGTGAAGGTTTCACATTGATGATGCCTTTATTCTTCTAATGATCCTTATTTTTAAAACTAGATTTTTCTAAAAAGCAACACCGCTATTGCGATGCAGGCACCAAATATACTCTAGTTAAACCGGTTTATGTTCGTACTAAATGATAAGACTTATTCAACTTACAGTAAAACAAAAAGCAATAGTTTGTAAGATAGTGTGGTATGAGCCATAATACGCAGTACTGGATTTCACACAGGTGTCATACACATGTCTGTTTCAGAGAGTCGGTGCATCAACAGCACTTGTTCGTACTAGTTTAAAGAACGTTTTGCTGCGAGGTAGCAGTTAATGGGCCCGACTACGGCGGAAAAAGTTTTCATCGCACTAGCGCTTTACGTAGATCAACATTAGATATTAGAGAAGAATTTATTAATTTTAGTTAGTTAAACGAGTTTTTAAGATCAAAACGCCCTGTAAAACTTAGAAACTTTAGGAGTTTAGATTTAATAACGTGGTTATTTTAATGTACACATTTCTAAACCGTAAACAAACAAAAAAAGCTCAGACGGTACTCACAGTTAAATTCCATTTAATTTTCTGTTTTTTTTAATTAAGTAGATCTAAGAACACCCACGATTCACTTTTTTATTGATTATCGACACGTAGGTCACCTCAGTCCATTTACTTAAATTTCAACCTTGGTTGAAGAGTGAAATCCGTTTATCACCCGACTAACGCAAATATAAATTTTACGATCCACACGTGTTTGAGTTTTATGCCCTACTTATCCAGCAAATTTCAAAAACTGTTTGTCATCTGCTACCTATCCCGATGGGTCACCCTGCGGTCCACAGTCTATACCTCTGCTGTTACTTACCCATCTTTTATTTCTTAACCACCTTACATTAGTAGAACTTATTCGTTATATTCAATTCTCCCTTTTTCAAAATGTCATTCTAGCACTTTGTTCATCCAAACTCTTTTGATTTCAAAGTCAATGTTGGTGTGTTCGTGTTAGCACATTAATTTTATGGCTGTATTATGAGCCTGCAATTTTTTGGGGGGTATTTCGTAGGGTTGCGGTTTTTGAACTCGCATGAATTTGTACAAATAACGTTCTTATGCCGATTATTTCCCGAGTGCTTATCTGTATTTTATTAAATTTAATACGAAGAGTATAAAGTCTCGATAGACACTTACGTTTGTATTTAATATATTAGGTGGTTTTCTTTTTATTTCTGTATCTTAATTTAATATTAAATAGAAATATCCATGTTATAGATTTAGACTCCATAGCTTGTAAATTTTTACAGGATGTGCTAAAGCTCATTAAACTAACTGAAATTAATAAATTCTTTTCTACTACTTAATGTTGATTTACGTAACGCGCTAGCGTTACGAGACACGGCCGACAAAGCATTATTGCGAACAGTTTATGAAAGCTGCACCAAGCAACACGGTAGTGTTATTTATTGTTATAAAATTTCGTCGTTCTGGTAGTGTACTGTGTCAACCGAAGGAAAGGTCTAGTAGGCTAGTAACTGTGTTTACAAATGAGAATCGTGATCGTGTCCTCAATCAGGTGTTCAAGTTACCAAAACGAAGTCTGACGAACGTCCTTAAAATTGAACATCAACAATACGTCTCTTCGGGGATTGTTTAAAGATATTGGTGAATTTCTATTCCGAATACAGGCGGGGCAATACTTAGCGGATAAGATAAACAAGTCAGGGTGCGTTTAAAATATGTTTTTCTTTCAAATGAAAATCTCACATATTTCTTAATGGGCACTTGCCAGTAAGAATCTGTCAGATCAAGGTTAGATAGGAACTGAAGCGCTACAAATTGAAATATAAATTCGTTTGGAATCCGTGGGACAATATAGTACCTTTCCTTCATAGTGTTCACTTCAAATGGCGTGCGTCCATGCACGACAACCAGGGGGCAGACATATTCAGTCTGACTTTTCTCAATAACCCCCACGACACCATTACCTCAATCTGCTTTCTTACTTCCTCTTTGTACGCGTATGACACCGGATAGTTTTTTAAATAGATAGGGCTGTCATCTTTCATGATTATCGAATGCTTGTATCCGCGCATGAGACCTGGTCGTTCTGAAAATACGACACTATAATCCTCTAATAACCCAAATAATTTTTTTTTACAGTTTGATTAAACATTTCGGTCTTTTGAACTACTTCCCACATTTATCTACAGAATATCCCTGCTTCTGACCACTTCTTACCACGCCCTCACTTTCTATCTCTATCTCGCACACCCTTGCCTTTAAATATTCCTTAATACCCGTTTTATTCAATTTTATTCTACACTCCTTTCCATTAAATTCATTAGTCAACAAATATTTATCAAAATCCATACGAACTGCATACTGCGTCGTTTCATTTCATTTTATATTCATAGCGTGGTTTTGTTATTTTATATAAGTTTTTAGAATAATTAAAGAAGTAAATAGCAGTGAAATTAATAATATGCTTGTTCCATACGATAACTATCCCAAATATAAACGAGATTTTGACAATTCGAAGTAGAATTAAGAAGAATTGCCATTATATGGAAACACGTGTAGTTATAATACAAAGTGATCCCCTGACAATACAATTAATTGCTTAAATACAAACACTTATTTAGTAAAACTCTTAAATATCAGATTACGCATCATTTCGGCAGAAATATAAAAGAAATGCAATATAAAAATGTGTCCAATGTTTATAATATGAATTAGTAATAGACACGTAATCTATACATGATGAAACTGTATGAACTCGCGCATTTTTAACCTGATTCCATACAAGCTCAATAGGAATACAATACAATGACATAGCCCTTACCAAACGTATAAATAGTAGGGGGAAAATGGCGGAACTATGCAGTATAATGTGAGTAATAGTCGCTGCACTTGAACTTTAAAGTTAATTAAACGGTAAATAAAATTTAGAAACTAGAAACTAAAATTGAGTTTAAATAATGTTACCCAAAGCGTCGATTTTATAGCGTGTTTGACTATTGAGACATTAGCAAAAACATAGGAGGGATCCATAATACAAAATTACAGCTGCCCTAACTAAATTATAAAAATTGCAATCTTCCTTCCTATCGATCTACGACCCAAGTAAACAAAACACTAAAATCCCACAACATATAAATTTACAAATACAAACATAAATACAATTATAAATATCCAAATAAAGCATGTAAGCGATAACAGTGTATAAATATCAAAAGCATAATTCAAATTACCAGGAGCATTGGCACAAGCATTGTGTTGGACGGCGCCATTACACTAAAATGTACCCGTTTAAAATTGTCTGAAGAATTTACTTATGAATACAAATCAATGCTTATGCGAGTACAGCTACCATAATATGTATAAATACTTCCAGCATAATATCTCCAGAATCCAAAGATCTGGTCGTCCACCAATATCTACTAATACCGGAAGCTTGACAGCCGACGGAAAACTATGAATTAATTATTCGCGAGCAGGTAATTAGAAAGGGCGAAATATAGTCATACAAGCATGTATTAAAACCGGAAGGAAGCGCTGTTGAGCTGGGTATGAAAACAGGTTAAAAGTTAGTGGACGGAACGCAACTACTAGATTTAACGTGGACTTCTTCGAAGGAAAAATTAAACAGTGCGCAAGCTTTTGTATAACTTAGCTTGCAGATTTAGCAATTTATGAAAACTCGTGTGTGTCGTAATAAATGGGCAACGAGCGGGTATAACTCAAATAAGTGGGTTTATCTGTTAAAGAAGCTGTAATTTAAAGGACAAAAAATTGAAAAGCTGGTGTTTTCTGGACATTTTTAACCTCCTAAAAGATGAATTAAACAGCGAGTAAACTACAAGATTGTATGCTTATATTTGTTAATTATGTACATAAAGATTGCAGCAAAATTGTTGATCTTTATGTAACATGAAATTAATCACATATGAAAGTAATGAGTTTGTTGAACGATTACTACGCGACAGAACTAGTGTTGGCTAAATTTAAGAATATCGTCATCGTGCAACGAAGTAGAAGGTCGATGTACCTATTGGTTTTAAATGTAAGTTTTATTGGCGGAATTTAGTGTTAGTTGAAGTATGGAACTTCAGTATTTTAAATGGACAATGAAATAATAAACGGAAATGTTGGTATTAAATTGTTTTCTATGTTTATTGTTAAGGGCATTTCCAGAAATGAGATTTGGAATGTCATTTAATATAGAAAACGGGAAAATTGGTGTGATAGTATTATTGATGGATTTTATTTAAGATTTTTTCTTTACCATTTCTTTCAGTAAAACCTGGCCAGTTTAATGTTAGGAAATTAAGTTTATTGCAAGGTGCAATCTTAATAGAAATTAAGTTTAGATAGAATTTTATTTGAACTTATTTAGGAACTAGGTTAACAGACAAAATTCTAAAAGGATATCTAGTAACCCCAGTGATGAAATCGTATTTGAGAGAGGCCGTTTAATTTGCAATTTTATTTAATTGAACCAAAATTTGATGCGTTTTTATGGGATTGTAGAGAAAGGTAGTATATAACATGACACTTTTAAGAAACCAAAAGTAAAGCAGATTCATTAGGAATAACCATCTTCCGTGTAGAAATAATATCGAAAGCGATTGCAAATACAATAGAAAAAAAACCTTTCAAGGTAAGTAGTTTAATATTTCAGCCATTTTAAATGTTTATTTTTTGTATTTTTATTATTTCTTCCATAGGAACTCACACCCGTATCAATGCAGTTAGTCGGTGCTAAAATTGTCACGGTCTCCCCGCCCCTTCAGGGCAAATTTAAATTTATAACGTAACACTCATTTTAACCATAACAAACCGTCATCTACATACTAATAATCGAGTTTGAGCGGATGTCTCTAAAATTTAGGATCACAAGTCCCCTTCTATTAATGACTTAACTTTAATAAGCATTACAAAATATAGCAATTTTTAACTTTAAATTCCCTACCTACTCTACTGTCAAAAGATTGCTAACATTCGACACTTGGTAGAGCATTCTTCCAGTATGGGACTTCTTATTTTTGGGACTTTTATATCTTCTCCAGCAACTTTTGCTCCTCCCCACCCCTTTCCTCCCCCAAAATCCTAATCAGGATGGCCCACCGCAATAGGACGAGATTTTGAAGCAACTTCTATCCACCTGGAATGTGTTTATATTACAACTCATTTTCATTATTTTATGTGTTGTTCTTCTTGTTCTCATACATTACACATGAAACAAAGATTAGCAAGAAGGCGCATGCATTTCTAACCCAATAACAAACCACATACATTAAGTTAACTTTTAATATTATTATTTTAATTGCCTACAGTACTGAATATTAACTAACAGTTGTGTCGATTTGTAAAATCCTTTTTATCCTTAAATGCAGGACCCCATGGATTTTTTGCTGTACTGCTACTGGCCTTTTTTTCCTGGTCTTTACTTTGTGATGCTTGGAATCCGGTTTTCCTAAAATAAGACAAAATAAGTAGAACGCATTTTTTTGTTTATAATAAATAAGGAACGTATACATTTAGAAGAAAAAAAATTATGATGACTGTAGGGTACTGTACAAACTATATGTGAGGCATTTTTTGATAGAAAACTAAACACAAATAAGTCACGCAAAGTCTTACCACAGTATAATCTGACGCTTGTAAAAAAGAATTGGAATATAGCGGACTTACTGATATTTTAAATAGACAAACTACAAACTTGCAGATAGTATAGAGCGAACAGATTCTGTATCACCGACCCTTACTAAACTGATAGTGTGATTTTAGCCCTTCGGCATTTGGGAATTAATTTCAAATGTCGAACAAATTGATACATGTCATTCTGACGCGTTTCAAACTTATCTCACTATAATTTCATCTTAATTTTGTTTAAATTAAACACCTTTCTGAACTTTTGCGTAAATTTCTATTGGGAATGTTGTGATAGGTTTTTAGCGAACAGGTGTCTGCCATAAGCTAATGAAAATCAGCATTTTACCGCGAGGGGGATCGTGTAGTTTTCTTGACAGTAAAGCAGACACTAGACACTTCACACAGGTGCCTTGAAGTGGTTAGCTGCTGTTATCCAGTGCTGCGAGAAAAACATGTGTGTATGTATATATATATATATATATATATATATATATATATATATATATATATATATATATATATTATGTGTGTGTGTGTGTGTGTGTGATAAAGAAGTCATGGGAATGATTGAAACCCAAATACGAGGAAACCTGAAAAATTGAAATTTCCGACTATTCACTGTTCCACACTGTTTAAAAATAAACGTATTGCTTGTACGAACCCATTAAATTCATTTAGCTTTAACAAAAGAGCATATTTTTTCGTGTATGAAACAAACCTTATTGCATGTGCTTTTAATGTACTAGATAGTTTCCGTGTGTATAAATAATCATTAAGATATAAATGCAAAGAACCATTTAATCCGCGTAAGAACAATATCAATTTATTACCTTACAATATTAAATGAAGTTTCTGTATGTACACGTTTTATTTACCATAAAACCAATCCCTTTTTGTTACAATTATTACGATGAAAATCTTTTTGCATTTACAAAACCGTTAAGAAGGCAATTGAAGCTTTAGTTTATTACATAATCACACTGAAATCTGAACTTTATTTATTAGTTTGCAAATCAATCGTTAAGAAGGCAATTGCAATTAATTGTCCGCGAAAACGAGTTTTAATCTTTAAGATATAAAGTCATTCTATTTCATAAAAATTACACCTTTTGTGTATAAAATATTCCCTTTATCTATCGTAAAAATACATTAATTATGTTTACAAAACATAGCGAACACATTTGAAGCTAAATTCTGGAACTTTCGGGATTAATAAAGAAAAGAATACGTCATTCTTTACCAAGAAATGTTTTAAGAGCAATTACGTCAATGAATGTTCAATTCTAAGAGCGCAAACATTAAAAAGCAATAAAATCGATAAGAATTATTTTATAGTTCCCGTGTCTTAATAAGATAAAATGCGACGCGATCAGTAACTTAGTTTATTAGAAACGAAATACAGCACGTTTTACTACGTAAATAAATCATAGTTGACGCTATTTAGATCATAATGCGCGCCACTCCCGGAAATATTACATCACCCAGGTGATTAATTCTTCCAATTAAATCTAGAATCGTATGGAAAAAATACGTAGTTAAAATTTTTGTGTATAAGCTGGAACTCTGTTAGAGGGATTCATTCAATAATTCGCAATTTGTCACCCAGTAATATATAACGTTGAGTAAAGAATTTATTTGTAGCAGAATAACATGCAGAGTTCATACTTTTTGATGAAATATCATTTGTTTTGTAAAATACAATGAAGATTGAACAGTCTTCGATACGAAAGCTACTTTGAGGCTAATTAATTAAAAATAGAAGATACATTTTGAAAAAATAATATTCTACATGGAGATTTAAAATAATATGGATTATCTTGTACACTGAGATTTTAACGTCAATGTAAAATGGAATCAGGAGGTATTTAATATCATTAATTTGGAGATGAAACTTTGATAAGAGCTATTTTTCGCAAGTATAAAACTTTGGATTTTTGTTTGTTAATTATAAAGGTAATTGAGTATTTTGTAGTTCGTTTGGTTGATATTGTAGACATTTGATATTGTGTGAAAGATAATTTTGATAGTATAATTTAGTGTTCAAATTGGGTGTAACTGTACCTATATATAATCACATGAGTATTTGTAATTTGCCAAAATTTTAAGTATGCTGAACGTTTTATTTATTTGACATCTCACGTTTGTGTAAGATTTGAATATTGTATTTTAAATGTGTTATTTTAGTTGTTTATATTTTAGTGTCCTGAAGAAGAAATTGAAGCAAATTCCGAAAGCTAGACATCACAAATAAAGAGAATGTGTAACTAAAATACTTGTTTGGTCTACCTTTCTCTTAATCTATAATATAAATATATACATGCATAATGTAGTGGATTTAAAGGGTTCAATTTGCGGATAAACAATGCAATTTCAAACACCCTGTGTAGAGAAAAGAACCATTTATATTTATTTAATTTAAATTATCAAGCATTGACTATTTTTATAATTAGAGATTGAAAGGTACTAGCATCATAAAGAAAATCAGTTTTATAAGCCCATAGGAGTTATTAATTAATTTTATTAATTTTAATTCAATGGGTAATAATGTCAGAAAACGCATCAGAGCATGAAAAATTAATAATCCCAAGGCGAAAAGCTTTTGTAACGAACAAACAGACATCTGTTGTATAGAATACCATGAAATATAAGCTCCGAGAAGTGTTATTGCAAACGATCACTAATTGAGCACATCTGCATGTTGGAAAGATCATCTTCCGCTTATTTGTGAGCATAATAAGGCGAGATTTAAGGAAAATATTGGTCAACCGTCAATGGTTTCGCATAAACACTAACAAAAGTTTCTTGAAGAGCAGAAGGGATGCACAATCAATAATATGCTACAGAATGAGACGGGTATAAAAGCATTCGATTGAGTACGCAGGTATTCGCTCCACGTGGTGTCTATAAGACGCGGGTAGCAATATCGATTTTCTGTTGTTATTGTATAAATACGGGAAGAAAATTAATAGGGCTTTATTTAATTTTGCATCGCTTAACGACGTATAATAATCAACCGACGAGGCTTGTGAGTATTAAAAATTTGTAAAATTCAGTAAAAGAGTATTAGATTATTTGGGGCCTTATAGTTAGTAGCGCAAGTAGTGGCGAGTGAGTTAATTAACTAAGGTCCAACGCATACCTTAACAAGCTCGAACATTAATAAAGCGATAATAAACTAGTGTAATATACATGGATTTGGATGTTGGAATTGATGTTCATTGGTAGCACGAAACTCAGCTTAGACTGAGTTTTCATCTATAAATAGCTATGTGGAGCAGCGCGCATAATCACGAAGCCGAGGGTTCAGGAATATAAAGCATCATTAACAAAGAGGGACTTTTGACGCATTTTCCAGGTAACTCATTTGAATTTGCTGTTTTTTTTTTTTGATAAACTGTTGAAATTATTTGTGGTGTGTGAATGGTAAAGAGAATGATAATAAATTTAGGTATTCGAGAACAGGCACAGCTGAGCTAGCCAGGGAAACTGCTGAAGAAATTAATTTGATGAAGCAGAATCCGGGTAAGAAAATTTTTGTGAAAATTTTATATTTTTGAAAATTAATAATTGTTTTTGAAAACTGGCGAGGTCCAAAGCTAAGTTCCACAGCAATTTATGACGCCCGATCCGTGGGGCTCGAATGTTTTTTAGAAAGATCCAGAGATAAGGAAAGTTCCACGGCAATATATATATATATATATATATATATATATATATATATTATATTAACATAAATAAGATGAAATAGAAACCCAACCTTTATGTAAAATTGAATTACCATTTCAAATCGAATTTGTAATTGAGAACCGCTAAAAGAACAGCAGCAGGATTTTCCGCATCCTTTGAATTACTAGTTCAAAAGCGATTTTCAATTCGATTTGAAATGCTAATTCAACTTTACATTAAAGGTTGGGTTTTCATTTCATCTTATTTATGTTAAGATATATTTCAAACGTGCATTTGCATTCTTTATCACTATATATATATATATATATATATATATATATATATATACAGCCTGTTTCAAATTAACTCGGCACCATTGCTAACTTTGTTATTATTGGAGCTACGAGGTTGGTTAAATGAGCAAAGAAGCTTAGTTTTTACAGCTGAATACCGCGGACAGCGCAAAAAAATAATTGAACATCGCTGTTTCGAGATATTGATCAAAACACTTACTTTTTAAATGGAACACTCTGTATATTTTTAATTTAAATGAAACAACAATAAATTCTTAACAAAAAGTCTTATACACTCTTATATCAAAATCCTTAAGATAAAGAAAATATTAACAAATTTGTAATTTAATTAAGATAGTCTTGACTTTTAAATAAACCATTTATTTAACACACTAAAATTACATAAAATGCTCAAAAATCCTCGATTTTCTTGAATGCACATTAAAGTTTGCCTAATAACATCTCCTGTAACATTTGCAATACTCCTACCGTCAATTGAATTAATACTTAATCGAATACTGTTTTCTAATTCTGCTACATTGGTATATCTTCTTTTGTAAACGTTATTTTTTACGATGTCCTAAAAGAAAAAAGTTAAAGGCGACAAGTCTGGTGAACGAGGTGGCCACTTTATAGAACCATTTGTTCCTATCCACCGGTTTTCAAAAGGTCTTTGTATCATTGCGCCAACTTCGCGAAAATTATGTGCTGGAGCTCCATCTTGCTGGAAGTAAATGGTTTGGCGATCTTCTAGATTAATATCATCCAGGTACTCTTCAAAAACTTCTTCCATAATGTTCATATATCTAGCTCCAGTAAGCGATCCGTAATAAAACAAAAAGCCCACTATTTTACTACCAATCAAACCACACCATACATTTAAACTAAACTTTGTTTGTGGATGGGATGGGAAAGTTAACAGTGGATTTTCGCGTGACCAGTAATGCATGTTTTTACGGTTAAACATTCCAGAATTCGAAAAATTTGATTCGTCGCTCGCTCTAAATTATATTTTTCACGAGGCCAGGATTTTCTGTACGCGAAACAACTAACCAACGACTTATTTTTTTGTCGATATTTATAAGGAATAAATTTATGTTTTCTTAATATTCTATAAATGACTGTTAAAGAAAAGTTACTATTTTTTACCAAATCTCTAATAGAATCATTTAGAAATGCTTCAAATTAAGTTAATACATTTGTTTCAATGTTTTTACTAATTATAAATCTCTTTCTAGTTCTTTTCTTCAAAAACAAATTTTCATTGTCTTTAAATTTTCTGTACAGAATTAGAAAATATCTTCGGTCTGGAGAATATTGATTAGGAAAGTTTTCGCAATAGCAATTTGATGCTCTGGTAGTATTTTTTCTATTTATTATAAAAGTTTCCAACATATCACACTTATCTTCATGAGTAAAAGGCATACTAACAATGTTATTAATACTTCTTAAAGTTAGCTGCTACAATTAAACACACGAAATGACAAACTTGTTAAACAAATGAATTCTGTTCAAACATCCGCGCCTTGATTAAATTACAAATTTGTTAATATTTACTTTATCTTAAGGATTTTGATATAAGAGTGTATAAGACTTTTTGTTAAGAATTTATTTATCTTTCATTTAAATTAAAAATATACAAGGTGTTCCATTTAAAAAGTAAATGTTTTGATCAATATCTCGAAACAGCAATGTGCAATTACTTTTTTGCGCTGTCCGCGGTAATCAGCTGTAAAAACTAAGCTTCTTTGCTCATTTAACCAACCTCGTAGCTCCAATAATAACAAAGTTAGCAATGGTGCCGAGTTAATTTGAAACAGGCTGTATATATATATATATATATATATATATATATATATATTACTCATATTTAGACCAGGGTAGAAAATTAAATAATCACATCAAATAATTTTAATCACCGTGTAGAAGCTTTGGGAAAAGGTACGCGTTATTAAAACCGTGAAGCATAAAAATTCATTCGTTTCATTAAAAAGAAGAGATTTAAATTATTTACAAGATGCCTTCTATAAAAAGGAAGCAGTATTAAAATGCTCTACGTGTAATTTAATTATTCCGAGTAAAGAAACAAATGGAAATTACGTGCAAAATTTATATTAATTAACTCAATTTTAAGTAACCGGTATTAAACAAAATGTACAGACAATAATTAATATTTGATTAGGAGTCACTAAAAATTAAAGGGTATTATTTTAATTGGAGTTAATTGGACCATTAGTAACATATAATATCTATAAAAGCTAGTAAAAACCCAATAATATTCAGATCGTAGAAGTATTATGTTTGAACACCTGCGTA
The DNA here is from genome assembly GCA_036346225.1 of Platerodrilus igneus. Taxonomy (NCBI): domain Eukaryota; kingdom Metazoa; phylum Arthropoda; class Insecta; order Coleoptera; family Lycidae; genus Platerodrilus; species Platerodrilus igneus. The sequence continues at coordinate 13,444,614 of JARFIW010001380.1, forward strand.
GTTTTAAATGTTTTATGTTCTGCGTAAAATTTGCAGATAACAAATGGTTACAGAGAATGCTGGAGAAACCGTAGCTTAATAGTTACGGGAAATGCTAATAAGGTGGGTTATTTCACAGTCCACATGGACTGAAATAATCGATAATAAAGAATATCAATTTGCACCAATAAGAACAGGGTAGATAGAGACAGATAATATGCGCAAGACCGAGACACATATAGTAAAAGGCGTGAGTTGAGCAACGTCACTGGGTTACGATTGGTTGAAAATAAAAGGCAAACTTGAGAGGTAAAAATAACATTTCTGTATAAAAATTAATTAGTTATTTCCAGACGTTGCGAGCCGTGTCGAAATTTCTGAGATTTAACTGATGCGAGTGCAAATTTAATAAGAACCGACGCACAGGCGGGCGAGATGGGAACATAGTATACGAAATTCTAGAAACTGGCCGTTTTGAGGACAAAACCGACAGACGGGCTAACCACTATATATACCCAGGTTGATATGAGTTTCTCTCTCTTAGATTTTCGAATTGATTCAATGCGTTAAACAGTGCTTTTTAGTTTTCCGATTTTGGATAGAATAATTTAAACAGTTTGCTCGTATATTTTGGTGATTTAAAACAGTTTGTTCTTTACGTGCTACAATGAATGTAATTTAGTGCACTTAGAAAAGAAGATACAAGGTAATAAAGTTTAGTATCACTGTACCAATTAGTCAAATTTGCAACGACAAATGAATACACAAAAGTAGGCAGTTTTGGATCCACAAAACAAGCTTCTGATATACACAGATGAGTTCCTGAAAAGCACTGAAACAACTTTAGATGAATGGTGGTGTAGAGAAAATGTTTAAAAGCGACCAGTAATCCGAGGACGTAAACATAACCCAGTTGGAATGGTGAAATTAGCAAGGACGATGTACATTGAAGCCAGTAACCTTCAGGTAACTTATGCTTTGTTGTTCGATTTTTGATGTGTTGGTGTGTGTTGAATAACTTTATAATTGATTTACTTAAAATGGACAGTAGTGAAATTGTACTAACAGCAAATTTTTAATTTTAAGCTGAGATTTTCTTGTTTAAGTAGAAAGGGGTATTTAGTATTTATGTTCTGGATTATGATGAAAATTTGGGTATGTCTTTGAGCTCAATTAGACGAACCTGGTTAATTAACGTAAAGGGGTGGTAGATGCTCCCTTTGTACTCAGACTCAGGTCTGCATATATTGTTATATTAATTAGTAGGCATCTACAAGGACTTTAATTCTGGATGCACATTAAAATGATAATAAATTTAATCTTGAAATTTTCTGATACTGAAATTTATGCTGAATTTTAATTTTGAAATTTTAATGTATTGTGAATATTGATGTAAATAGAGTTAACGTTGGTGTTTGTGATAGGAATGTGTTTTTTTTTTTATGATTGAGGATGAAAGTTTTAACTAGGTGAGCAGCCGAGGCGGAAAAGAGTAAAGAGGCGATTAACAGAAGAAAGTCAACGAAACAGTTAAGTTAATAGCTTTTTGTAGGTTTCACAGCATTCTTGACGCACAGTCAGTGGGCCACGATTCGAAATCCGGAGTTCCCGGATTTTGGTGGAATCACAGCAATATATATATATATATATATATATATATATATATAATATGAGGTTTAAATTATATGAAATAGCATGGAATATATAAATTAAATAATGTAAAAGGTAGTTGAAACATATAATAAAACTATTTTGTATAGGTTTGGATGTTGTGTTTATCGAAGTATATCATTTAAATTTTGGCAGTTATTTTATATACCATTTGTTATTTTTTATACATCATAGTTGTATGCATGTACATAATCCTGTATGTATTTGTAAATATAACACATTCATCAATACGTATACACACACATACATATATCAGTTAATAAATATTAATGAATTCAAATACTCAAACATATCATTAATATTTCAATAACTGTTGTGTATCACTTAAATTTAATTGTGGTAATACAACAAACAAATTATAATTAATAATTTTTTTTGTAATTAAATTTATTATTTATGTATTCATAATTTAGAAGATATGTATAGATAGATAGAGCTTAGAGCATCAACATCCGTCATCTTATTCATTGTATATGGGGTTTTGTAAATATAACACATTTCTAAAAATTTTCTTTTATTTTCATTTTTATCCCTATCAATAATTTTGACATTTTTGAAATCTTCATGGTGGTCTTTATTTATGATTTGCATTGATAAGGAACATACATTAGGTTTTACCCGAACATCACTTTTGTGTTGGGTAACACGCTGTTTTAAATTTTGCGAAGTTTGGCCTATGTAACTTTGATTGTAGTCAATACAATTAATTTTATATACAATATGTTTTTCACTAAAAGCCTCTGATGAATCTTTGATTATTGAAAAAATTTATCCGATTGATAGAATATTTTGTTCGCTATTTTGATATTAAATTTCTTAAAGATGTTGCATAATTTAGGTGTTAGTTGTTTTATGAAAAGAAGAGATTTGTATAAAGAATCATGTCTATTTGTATTTGTATTTACATCATTTTCAGTAATTGAATCTATAGATTCATTTGAATGACTGAATAGAGATTTATAAGTGATTTGGAGTAGTTGTTATTTTGAAGACTTTTGCTTAATTTGTATAGATTTTGGTTATAAAGGATAGGATGACATATTCGCTTGATTCTGTTTTTTTGTCCTAATATAAAGTTAATTTTTGTCTTATATGTAGTACATTTTATTGATAACATGCAATTCTTTTTCGACCGAATATCGGGCTTATTTAAGAAACCATCATTAATCCTTCACAACAGGAAATTAAACCCTAGGTAGGTTTTGTCGTCGAACTCTTTAACAACTATTTACTTTTATAGCGCTTTATGAAGCTGTACGTGGTTTTGAGACGTTTTCAATACGGCAAAACCGGTCATAAACACTCCAACAACAGGAAAAAGACAGAACATCATGATTGAATTAGCGCCAACAGAAAACACTAATTTATCAGAAAATAACTGATTAGCGAAATACTGTCGAGGGAATTACAAACACTATTAATTCTCTAAAAGAATTAATTTTGGTGATGTATTAATTAAAATATCTTACAGGTAATACTAATGATGAATTTAACACAATGCTTTTGTGACATACCTCCATATCCAGAGTTCAACTTAATGCAAATGTTTTTCTTATGTTAAATAATACCTTGAATAATGAATAAGCTTTTTTCCTCATATATTAATTATTGAAACCATTAAATCGAAAACTATTAATTGAAATTAAATTTGGAATTAAATATATAACCAAGAAAAAGTATAGACAAAAAGAGTTTGAAATAATTCTTTTAACAAAATCCTTCAATATAAAGGATTTAGTATAGAACAAAAGTTTTACTGTATTAGATAGTCATGTGTCAATAAATATTTTTTTCAAAGTAAGTAGCAATAAACTAAGTGGAAATTCCCCAAATACAGAAACTACTGTTTGAAATTAGACCTTGATTTTAGCATTTCGAAAGAAAAGCTTACACACCTAATTGGTTCCGCAACTTTTTCTCCTGCTATAGTGTATATAGAAAACCAGCGCCCCAGTAATAAGCAGTGAGAGCACTTCAGATGATGTTACGCCTCATTTACTTCACAAAGTTTTGCTTTAATATTAACTATAGGGATTTTTCTTAATCCAAAAAGGAAACATTATTTCCCATTATAAATTAGGTTATTACGCATAAAATTGCTTTGGTAAGTTCTTATGCACTATATGTGAAAACCTACAGTTTATTGTATGTAATCCGTTGTAACAACTTTTTCGTTTGTAAAGAAAATACAAATACTAGTTGAAACAATTTAGAAGTATAAAGGCAAGAGAGAACGTAAGAATTTGAAAAAATTCGATAAAAGTGTTTGTTTGCAGAACTATGTAGATTTTCAATTTTTTAATAGCACTTGGTCTCATATCGAAAACAACGTGTAAGTTGTTATTTTTCAATTTGGTTCAATTACAGGGCAAAGTTTAAGATTTTGTACCCACAATCAAGTAGAAAACAATTCAGCTGCTTTTAAACCAGGTTTGTAAAGTCATTTATAGCAATTTAACCTTTCAATAGTCCGTGTAAATACCTTATTGTTCAAGAAATAATCATGGTTTTCAACTTGTTTTACACACACGGTGCGTGGGCTTTAAACATTTGTTCTGATAAAACTTCCCCCGATTGAACTGTTTTTGCAAGTAATTTTCAGACTTCCACCATCATCTTCGAGTCAAGCAGTTTGGAAAGTTGTTGATGCACAAACACCCAGTAGGGCCAATAAACAGAAAGGCCATATAGTGTCAACAACAATCATGGAACAACCAGACCAATAGGCAGTAAAATCGGAAACCGGTTGCTAATCGACATGTACCCTCTAGCAGACATTTTTGAGTATTCTCGAGCATATCCAACACGTACATCAGTCTGGGGCCTTCTCGAGCATATCCAACACGTACATCAGTCTGGGGCCATCGTCTTTATTACTCAGCTGAAACCTGTGCCTAACCAGCCTAAAGGTAGCTGCCAGCAGCCAGTGGTTAAGGGTGTGTGACTTTTGCTTGATCCCAAAAGATTCTGTTACTTATCTTTACAACCCCCTTATTCACAACGGCTATGTCTCGAGCCGCCAAGAAAAATTTCAATTGTTTCAGTCTGTAAGAGCTTGCACCCCACTGTCACAAATGATAATGCTATGCGGACTATTTAATTTTTTTTTATATTATACTTTTCTTGAAAGTAATATTTGCTCTAAATCTAGTATGTTTGTTATTTAGAAATTAAAAACTGTTAGAGAAAAATTTGCTACATTAGCGCTCACAACGTGGGACTCAAAATATTCTTCTATTCTCTTTAAATCAGATAATTTCTTTTAAAACTTGCTTGTTATATTGGAATCCGAAATATTCTTTTCAAATTAACACATTACTTTTAATCAGATAATTGCATTCTTTTCCGTTGATGTCTATTTATCACATTAGAGACTAGAAATATTCTTTTCAGATTAGTACATTATATCTTATTAAATAGTTACGTAAAAGCATTTCCCGTTTATCCTTTTATTATATTAAATCTTCATTCCTTAAGTTCCAATCCGGTTAGAGAGAAATTTTTCTTTCTAAGATGCCTGCTCGTTACAGCAATAGAGAATATGCATATATGCATTTCGTTTATGGTTTTTGCGATGGTATTGCTATAAGAGCACCGGAGAAATATCAAAGACGGTTCCCAAATGGTTCGCTCCCTAGTTGCTATGTGTTTGCAAGAACCCACCAATGGCGCCTCGATGGAGGAGCAATTAAAAGTACTTAAAGAAAGGGAGCAAGATTTGGATGTAGAAATTGACGAGTTTGTCTTGGATCGAGCGGAACAAGACCCAACAACTTTTTCACCTCAAATTGCAAAAGAAGCTGGAGTTTCGCAATGTAAAGTTATTATAACCCCGCCGGTGCGATACGCGAGCCACTACAGTTAGTTGGTAGTAATGTTAAATAATTGTAAAAATGATGCGCAAATAAAAGATTGCGTCACACAATATTCAAATTATACTAATTTTAAGGCAAACCAAAAGGTTACTCACGTAAACTGTAGAGCAACTCCAGCGTTACTCCATAATGACGGGCTCCGTTGATCCTCTTTGGGCTTGGGTATTCGTTGACCCGGTCGAATCCAAATTCAGATTTGTCTTCTTCTTTTTTTGTAGCGGAACACAGGAATAGGATGAAGGGCGATAATTATGTAGAAGGCAGGAAACCTATATCTCAAGAAAAAGACACGATAAGACACAAAGATAACTACATTTGTTCGCGTCTCGATCACCAGTTTCGACACGTTTGCCGGAAATCACCACCCTCCTTGGCACACCGCGTCGGCGCAATCTCGCGCAAACGCACTGTCTAAAGTGACGGAAATACGCGCACGTCTTTTTAAATCCTTGGCGCGAAATTCTTACAAATTAAAACTTAAATTGAAAATGTTTAGTGCTGAATTTTCGGCACGTAACAAAGTAGCAGATGCTCTGAACAAGAATAGTATTCGTCCTTTTCACTTTACACCCGTTCAAGCTCTGGAAGGCGGAAGCGAAGATTTTCAATGGAGGTTGGTGTTTTATCGTTGGTTACTAACACAAGATATTAAGGAGAGCCATTTCTTTCGAAAAATACTGTGGTCCGATGAGTCCTTCTTTACGTACGCTGGCGTTCTTGATCTTTACAATTACAACTATTGTGCCTTACATGTGATTTTCCAATGCTCCACCCGAAGGTACTACATTGACCAGGAAGCGAGTTTTTTTTTGTACCTGAAAAATTTGGAATTTTGCCAAACCCTTGCTGTTCCAAGCAAGGTAGGGATCTTTAACGTGCGTGACAACACTCTCACACGGGACCTCCATTTTACCTCTCATCCGAACGAGGGTGTATTTTTGTGAAAAATGCTCACCTAACATTTTTCAAGCGGACCGTGTCGGGATTCGAACCCGGGACCTTGGGCGTAGTAGTCACACACATACCACTACGCCACGCAGCCGCCTCCAACTATTGTGCCGCTAAAAACCCTCATTTAATAAAACAGAAATTATACCAACGCAGATTCAGCCTAAATGTGTGGGCGGCTGTGATAGGAGCAAGGAGACATCCTTATTGGTCTCTATACTTTCGAAAGGAACTCCAATGGAGAAGCGTATTTAGACTTTCTGCAAAATCAACTACCCCTATTGTTGGAGGATGTAGTAGTAGTAGAAGTAGTATCTTTATTATTATAAATACAAAACATTCAATATAAAATATGATCGATATAATACAATAAACCCTAGCGAGATTTAGAAATTTGTAGATATATGTTCTTTCAACATGACGGGACTCCTCCTCATTCCACACATGGTGTCCGTCAGTTTGTAAACGAATAGTACCCACGATGGATTGGTAGAGAAGAACCGATCCCGTGGCCAGCAAGATCACCTGACTTGGATTACTTTGTGTGGGATTTTTTAAAAGAACACTTATACAGCACGGAGGATTCGGTTTGGAAGATTTGAGACCAAAGCTCGAAAATGGATGAGAACTCTTAAGAGAGATTCTAACTATGAGCGTGACCGTGGTAGGTATGTAGAAAAGAGCAAGAACCCGTATCAGGTGCGGTGGTCAGCAATTTGAACAATTAATAAAATTACAGTACATTTTTGTTTTCAATTCCCATTAAAATTCGCCCATTACCTTGATTATCTTACTGAACAACGTTTTTCAGGTATTATACAGGTAATAATTTGATAAATTAAAAATCAAATACAAAATGTTTTGCATTACTGGAAACCTTATCAAAAGAGGTAGTTTTTCTGACATTTGCTCATTTGTAGAAAGAATAATTTCGTTGTAAAATTTTGTTAAAAAAATTTACTTTGTATTTTTTTTCTTTAAATCCTTATAATAAATTTTTCTTTTAAAATTAAAAAAAAACGGTTGCTTTTTATAAGAAATTCTCTTGTTATTTGCAGTAGAAGCCAAAAAATTTAATTTTTACTGCTAGAAGTCGAGTTATTATGGAGAAACTATACAAAATCATATCTCTGAAACAAAGCGAGATAGAACAGAAGTCATATTAACAATTTTTGTTGCAATTTATTTTTGAACTAACCCTGTATATTTTGCGTATTTTACGCTACGCTCCGCATTGTGACATTACGTGTCTCCATCTAATTATTACGAATTGGTTGTAGTATCCGGAGAATTATACACATGACAAGGTAGTCTGAACTTGGAAAAAGATGAAGTTAGTTATCATTAAACGGTACCGTCCGCAAACAAATCTAAGATGATCTGATCTGACTAGTTACTGAAATTGCGCAGTGAAAATAACCTGAAGATAAATAATTGGGAAAATGAGCGTACAACAAATGTTACAACAAACGGGCTTTCATGGTGCAAGAAAGGATTTTAATACTCAGGTTGACACGGGTATCTATTGTTAACCTAAATTTGCTTGGTACATTTGTATTTCCAGAATTTAATAGGCGCCTAGTATGAATCTGATGTACGTTAAATAAATCTATCAACAGTTGTTTAAAAATTTCAGCTTATAGAATGTATATTGTAAATTGGCCGTTCTAAACTTTTATTTCTACATTGTTTGTCCAAGTTATTGGCTTCATTAAAATCTTTCACAATTAGGATTGAGAACCGAAGGACTACTGAACTTCATGTAAATCTTTTGAATCCAATTACCGTTTCGTAATTTTTGATAAAAGCGCAAATTTCTTTCATAAAGGGTTGCTTCGAGCTAAATGTGATATCACTAATATTTTAAATTTATGTTACAGAAGTCAAAGGGTATTAAATGTTTCATCAACATCATCATCATCATTAGGTTTTCAGTCCTGGAACTGGTTAGACGCGTACCCTCATTGTTTCCTACCTGAACTAACCTTCACATTTCTCTAAAATTTACACAGTCTGCATCTATCACTATCTGCATGCAAAAGTCTGATCTCGGTTTACCTCTACCTCTTATTTCCTATCTCTGCTTTGTAATATATAACCCGTACTATTTCCCAAAAATGCCTTAGAACATATCCTGCTCTTCTATACCTCTACTATTTCTATAACCTATTTGTTATTAACTTTGTCTGTCCATGCTACTATCGTCATACATCTAAAGCACAACATTCCAGAAGGCTTCTATCTTTTTCTGTCTGCTTTTCCTACTGCCCCTATTTCATAGACGTGCTATGCCGTGCTCTACACATATGCTTTGATCAATTTTCTTATTGTTTCATAGCTGCTGCTCTTTCTTGTTTAATGCAGTACGGCCTCCTTCTATTGTTTTACAGTTATATATCCTATTTCCCCGATATTCAGTGGTATTTGAAGGGGGGTAGCAGCCTTTGGCTGCCAAGTTGCCCAAGCACTTGAACCTTTGTCAAATTTATAGTTTTCCAATTTATCATTTCGCACAATCAGCATTAGTTGAAAACATTTCACAATCAACACCTGTAGTTGTTTATAATAATCATCAGATTTAAGTGCACCTATTTTTTCGTCATTAGGTTTTCCGTCTTGAAACTGGTTGGACACGTACCTCCACTTATTTATGTTCTGAGCTATCTTACACAGTTTACTGACATTCCCACAACAGCCCATATGCAGCTCAATTTTCCTTTTATTGTTTTCTAATTATATGCTTTATTTCACCGCGATTTAGTGGTATGTGCAAAGGGTTTAAAAACCCGTGGCTGCCAAGGATTCCCCAACACTTAGGCATTTCCGGTATTAATAGTTTTCCAGTATACACATATGTTTTAAGCAATCTTTTCCTTGTTTCTATGTTTGTTGTCTTTGAACACAGTCATTGCTTTTTCTTGTTAAATGTAGCACGACCTTGTGCTAATCTTCGTTTTATATCTTCTGTGCCTTTTCCATCTTGAGGTATTTGGTTTACTAAATAGCAGGAATCCTTAACCTCTTGTAAGTTCTCGTTACCTATTTGTATTTTTGTTTTTGATTTAATTCCCCCTCTTTTGCATACTAGAACTTTAGGTTTATTTTTGTTTATTTTCATACCGTATATCTTTGTTAGAATAGTTTTAACTCTACTTTGCTAGATACCAATACCGCCATATCATCTGCAAATCTAACCATATCAATCTTTTGTCGCTGAATAGTAATTCCAAATGTCTTCTTGCATTTGACAGTATTTATTGCCTCTTCAATGTACAAGTTAAAAATTAATGGGAATAAGGCATATCTTTGTCTCACGCCTTTCCTAATATTTACTTCTCTACCTTCCTGCTGTAAATATATTACCGCTGTTTGCACTTTGTATAAGATATGTACGTATCCGTCTATCCCTGAAGCTCATTACAAGCTTTTTGAGTATTTCGAACATTTTTTTCCATTTTACATTGTCAAATGATTTTTTCAGATCTACAAACCCTATATACACGCTTTCCACTTGTTCTATTGTTTTCTCCATTATCTCCCTCGTATTTCTTCAGCTCGTTTTTCCATTCGTCTTTGAACAATTCTCGTTAATATTTTTGAACCGTGTGCTGTCAAACTTGTTGTTCGAAAATTTTCACATCTATCCGCGCCTCTTTTTTTTTGTTATACTTACTATGAAGCTACGTTTGAAATCTTTGGGTATCTAGTCTGTCCCATATATATGGCTTACAAGTTGGAAGAGACGCTCTGTTACTGCTTGTCTAGCGGATTTTGGAGTTTCTGTTTGCACCTTATCTGTACACGGCGCCTTACTATTTTTCATTCCCTTTAATGCTAATTGAAACTCATCTGGAAGTATAGGATATTCTAAGTCATCATTTTCAATATCTGGTTCCTATTCTAATGGTGTTTAGTTCCTCTCCTGCATATAAATTCCCTATATATTCTTGCCATCTAACCACTTTTTCTACATTTTCTATAATGACGTTTCCGCTCGCGTCCCTTATATTTTTGCTATATGACTTTATATCCCTAAAATCCATTCTAATTAGTTTTATGCTTCGTCTGTCCTATTTCCATCTTAGTTTGTACCTTTTTGCACTTTTCATCAATCCACTGTTCTTTAACTTTCCTGCATTTGCTAATAATTTCCCATTTTATGGTTACGTTATGGTTACGTCTGATCTATTTCGGTATTTTCGTCTTTCTTCTATTAAATTTAAGATACTCTTTGTTATCCATGGTTTCTTATTTTCATTTTGTGTATACTCCAGAATATCTCTGGCCGCCATGTCTAAGCTAAATTTAATTTTATTCCATTCTGTTTCTACTTCTTTAGTATCAGAAATTTTCCAAATATCTTGCAGAAATTCATTTGACATTTTTTCAAATCTTTCGAGAATATCTTTATCTTTTAGTTTCCCAAAGTCAAAGTGCCCTTTTCCGTTTCCTTTTTTTCAAATTTTTAAATTTAACAGCGGCCTTCATAATTACGATGTTGTGATCAGTGTCTATATCTGCTTCTGGGTAGCTTCTACAGTCTTTCACTTGATTCCTAAACCGTCGTCTAACAATAATGTAATCTATTTGATACCTTCCTATATCTCCTGGCATCTTCAACGTGTATCGTCTTCTAGTGTAGTGTTGAAATAATGTGCTTGTGATGGTTAAATTGTTCTTGTCGCAAAATTCTACCAACGTATTTCCCCTGTCATTTCTCGTGCCTAAACCAAATAAACCTCTCTTTCCTTACCCTCACCTGCCACTGCATTAAAATCCCCGTAATTATTAAATTTTTTACGTATCTTGGTATTTCTTCGATATCTTTGTAGATCGCTTCTACCTCTTCGTCACTGTAGCTAGAGATGGACATGGTATTATTATTGTATTTACCGGTTTAGATTCTAATCTAATCATGAGTACTCTTTCGTTCTTTTATAAGTAGTTTTCTACACGTCGTCCTATCTTTTTTCACATAACTATCTCTACACCCAAAATTCCTTCCTCTGATCCTGCATGAATTACCCTGAAGTCTCCATTCTAAAAATCCCCCGCTTCTGGCCAGCGAACTTCGCCGATCCCTACTATGTCTAGTGCTAACCTATTCATTTGAATTTTCAGGTTCTCTAGCTAACCTACTTGCTTCATGCTTCTAACATTCCACGCTCCGACTCGCAGAATGTTCACGAATATTTTTTTATACACATCCTCGAAGTAGTCCCTTCCCGGAGATCCGAATCGGAGACTATTCTACCTCATGAATTTATTACCTCAAAGAATGACCATCTTTAATAACAATTTGTGTACGCCCTGTACTTGGGAGGTAATGAGGTGGTTTCCCGTTGTCTTCCACATCGCAGTAGTGAATCTTAGATTGCCATACTGACCCTTATGGTATCTGCTACTCTAAGTACCGAAAATGCTGCTGCAATCTTTCGGGGACCTGTCTTAGTTTTTTCTCACTAAAGACCCCACTAATTAAGTTAAACCTATAGCTAGGCTCTTTAGCTCACTGAATCACGCAAGCCATTCTACCCGTTCTAGTATTTTAGAACTTCTTTAAGGTGCAGGTTCGTTCAGAATGGATTAAATGTTTAGTAAATAATAATTTTATGCTGGTGTTGATATTCCTAATTTAATATAAATCTTATTGGTGACATATAATTTTGTCTGGTATTAGATGATTAGTTCAATCATAGTGAACGAAAATAAAATTGTTGGTTATTCAACAAAGAGAAAAGCCAATAACCGGATTTGCTGTGGTTGCAAGCTCATCAGTGTAGGGCAGTTTTAGTGGATAATACGTCATTTGTTGATTCCAAATCTTATTGGACCCAGTCAATCTCGCCATTTAACAATTTTCACGTCTGAGGGATGGGGGGTTGGGGTAATAAAAGTGAGTTGTATATGGGGATTTAATAGAAGGTACAGAAGCTCCAAGAAAAATTTTATGGCATCCCGAAGGAAAATAATGCGATAAGCAACGTGTAAAAAAATTAAATACCTCTGCAAGTGGTAGGGTATGTTCATAAACGCGTGAGAGCGGATATAATGTCGGAGGACCGTTTTAAAACAAAGGGGTAGGACCGGGTGGGCCATCCATCCATTAAATTGAACCCCCCGCCTCTTCAGGGCATATAAAAATTTAAATCATTTAAAGCTTGTTTTACCCGTAACAGTATGTGCACTCTGTCACATAGAACTTAATAAAAATGAGGCTGATTCCTTAAAGTGAATTTTGTGCCTTTTTTGGAAATACAATAAATATGCAAAACATAAATACAATTTTTTCAGTTTGTCGAAGTTTACTTATAATTAAACTATTTCTTTTTATGATTTCTTAATATGTGGTTTATTTGAAAGTATAATAGAAGTTTCTTTAAATACCAAGTTTGTGCATATTATGAATCCTAAACGAAACATTTTAATTATCTAACAAAGAACAAAGGCTGTCTCAATATAAAAGTTAAAAGTACTTTCAAGAATTTTTATAAATCTCTGCAAGTGAGCATTAGTAACATTTTGTAATTTAACCAAGGTTTCGAAAACTGTCGGTGACGTCATTTACGTAATTTTTTCTATAGCCGAAATTGATATGAATACCGGAACCGGGAGATGGAAAGCAGTTACGCCCCATAAACTGCCTAAGTCAAATGTCAATTCTTTGTTCTTAAGCTGTTTGTTAGATGAAACTTCCAGACTTACCTGGGTGTATTATCTGAACATGAATCTTTATTAGCTTTTTGGGAATATTTTTCACTTTCGTAAACCATCTTAGGTAGCTCTACAGTGTTGAAACTTGTACTACTTTTGCTGTAGCTATGGAACGTAGTGAAGTAGGGTAAGTATTTGTAGTTCAAGGCGATTTCCTGAATTTCCAATACGACTTCCTTGGCGTGTAGGATGGTGTTTATTTAATCTAAAATTCAAAGAATATTTAAGTAACAAACACTTGTATTTTTTAAATATTTTATGAAAGCTGTATATTAATCCTTACCTTAAAATTAAGCCGCGCCTGGTCAATGATATCTCATTTATCATTGATACACAGATTAAATAATGTATAATAAGATAACTCAGACTGAAACAAATTATGTCTGTCTACCGAACTAACTTTAATTCATTTATAAACCTTTACGTGAGGCGTCACCTTCATTTAAATAATATCATCTTGCAATCGCTTAGTGTATTGCATCACTCATTGCAATTGTTGTTTTCCTCTTCTATTTGATGATGTACATCAACGGGAAATTAATGGACTGACTGACCTTACCAATTTGTATCTTTCAATTCTATCAGGTTCTGAAAAATACTTTTATGTACGATTCGATTCTAAAAGTTGTTTTATGGAACACCTATAGCGACCGGAAAGTGCATCTTTACGGACTAGTCCGTAAGGATAAAGTCAAAAATCCGTCGATCAAATTCAACAAATGATATAAAATGTCAAAATTTTATTAATTATTATCAAACAATTTAACTACTACGTATGTAATTCACGATTTTAACGCGAATTATTAGAACAGGTGAAATTGATATTGTATACACAATTTACATTATTTTTTAAATAAATAAACCCATAGTTTTCTTAATGGAATCTTCTCCTTGGATTCCTAAACTATCTGTGTCCGCTCCAGCAGCTCCTCCTGCTTCATATAATATTTTCCTAACCATGTTAACTTTTGTGTTTTCAGATTGTTCAACATATCCTTCAGCGATGCTGGCTGAACGCCAGCGTCCATGTCGCATAATGTCGGCCTTACTACCTCAAGAATTTGCCAAAAAACTAGCAGAGGTTCTGCGAAAGCTATGACCAGTGTTGCTACGCACCAAAAATCTCTTCACAAAAGATTTTGGAAAATAATTATTGTAGGTTTTTCTTTTTAGAATTAACTTAGGTATATAACACATGTTGGTGTAATATAGTTACAAAATAAGTCATGTGAATTATTTTCGGCGTTTTTCTTTGGAAACAGCATTATTATCGTAAATGCCACTGGAAGGAATGTTAACTGTAATTTTCCAGGGGTCGTCATAGACTTATGCCGCACTCCCAACGAATCATGACGTAAAGAATAAGAAGTGGTAGTCTTACGAGTTGTGGGAAGCACGCCATACGAAGATTCCTGTTTTGACTGCCTTATCTTTAATTGCGTGTACGGGAGTGCATTATGGACTATGTCTTGGAGTGTTCACCTGTTGATTTCTACACAAACCCCTGTATCATACCTTGTCTTATTCCTGTGTATGCAGGATTTGACAGCACCTTTATATGTATTAGTTTTAAGGAATTCAGTAACTGTTTAAATTGTAAGAATTAAGGTGCATCTAGCACGTTCTATTAGTGTTGGCGTTAAAGGTCTTGTGCCGAAGGATTTGGGAGATTCGCGTTTCCGCAGTGATGCGAGACGGACGCCGATTAGCAATCTACGGATGTCAACGGGTGGTCGCCGTTGATTTGCATTGAGTTTCCTGCAGGGGCGAGTGGATATTATTTATTATATCAGAATTTGTATTTGTTTGACTTTATTATCACTGGCTATAGTACCTGAAAAAACCGGGTTTAGAATTATGGAGTATTATTTGCATTCAAAGAAAATTACCCGTTAAGTAGTTACAGCGAGCTAAGCTATTTGAACGTTATTTATTTAGCGATCCTGAGAAATTACAAAGTTTTAGAAAAGTCAACATCGCATACCAACGCAAGGAGGAATGAACGAAATCAGATACTTTATTACAAAAATGTGAACAATAACGGCAAGCGCATCCATGACACAAAACCTTGAGAAAATAGAACTATCTGTTATCCAGATTGGTAATTTGCATGAATTTAGAAGGTAAACAGATTGATTAATTAATGTACATTGTCAAATTAAAACGTAAATTATGCTATCTTATTTATAAATACTACGAAACCTAATACTCCCTCTATGCAAGCACGCGATTAACCACAATTCTTGTAGCGGTTATAACAAATGGCGCTGCCTTTGTGGTTTTAATATTTATAATGCACTAATTATATATCTAATTTCAATATTACATCACATATGGCCAAACTAGATAGAAAGTTACACATTGATACTGTTTAATCAAGAAAACAGCCAATCCTCCATTTTGAAGTTAGTATGGAAATCAACCAGTTAAATCGTATGTGATGTAATATCAAACCTATCCTATTTGACTGCGGTATCCAACACTATCTGGAATTTCTGTCGTTATTTGTTCAACATTATCTGCCCTCCGAAAGAAATGCGACGGTAACGTTCGTTTATAAATTAATTATACTAGGAAGGTTTCTGCAAAACATGTTTAAAAACTTCTCTTAAATAATATAACGGCCAACCTTGCTTGTAAACTAAACGATTTGAAATCTTAGAAAAGCTTTTAAATAAATATTCATCCCTATTATTTACTCTTGCAACATACAACGGTTAAATATGTTTATGATATGACCTTTTCAAATGCTTTCTTCTACACGGAATGCTTTTAATATAACACAGGCTATCTTTATTAGTATTTATAACTAAAGGATTATGCTAAATTACATTTTTAGCTTCTAGAAAATTTTCAGTAAATTATTAAATTCTAAACTAAAGATTTGAAAAGCGTTGCAAATTTGTTATTTGTATTTTCACAAGCTGAATAAAGAAGTAAATTACAAATAAATGCTAATGATGCCCTTTTAACCCCCAAATATATATATATATATATATATATTGCTATGAACTCCTGGAACGTATCGTGGACCGACCTTGTGTCGACCAATAACAAAACTTGATTTGATAACGCTGTACTCGGTATCAATGGCGTATTCAACTTATAACTACACCTCTCTGTTTAAGTTATCAAATTACACTCCCACTTATCTTATTATTCGGCCTCGACTAGCTTTTATTTTGAATTATAAAATGAAGTTAGTTAATTCCTATAAAAAAAAAAAATTATACACAGGTTTTTGAAAATTAATAAAATACACTTTTTAATCAATCAATATTATACGTCATATTTATTTCAAAAATCATATGTTTTGCTATCAATCTAAAGTCACCAAAAACTATTCTTTTATCAAAAGAAACCTAGAACGTTCAGAACCCCTTTATTATATTACGTACTTTCAACGTATGCAAAAGTTCGTTGCTGACTCTGTTACACTAATTTTATATTAATCAAGCAATTCAATATTCAAATTCAAATAAAAAAATATGTCTTAAAACTAAAAAGATCTAACCTAGTCTATGTTTACTTCGTGCTTCTTTATTTCTTCCTCGCAACTCAAAATTGTACCAAGACTATCAACGCATCCATTATCAACTAACATCCATTAGAATTTTCCATGCATTATCATTACCATCGTATTCGAAATTATTTTTCCACCAATTCGGAATTATTATATACCCATTTAAAATATTATCTATTCACACTTTTGAATTATTACATTTGAATTATGGTCGTCACCCTCTGGATTATTATTATTAAACTTAGATTTATTATCGTCCAATCACCAAACTTAGATTTAGAATTATTCTCACCAGCCTCAGAATATCATTTGAATTATTATGTTACTTGAAATATTGTCGTCAGCCTCAGACTTAGACTTAGAATTATTATGCACCCTCGAATAATTGTCGTCGCACTTAAAGCCCTATTATTATTATATTTTAGTTTAAATAAATTCCCCAATATCTACTTACGTTAATCGGCATTATAAATTTTCATCTTCGTAGCACTATCTGTCATTAAACTCTTTTACTATCAAAATATTATTACGTACGCGTTACTGTTTGATTCATAGTGACACAGCTTGGCCTTGTTGTGTTGAAAACTGACCTCCGTTATCATTCTCGCTGTTAATATATGAGTTATCCCCCTTCTTCTATGGGTTTGGCTTACAAGCCCGTCTCTAATCTTAAACAATAAGGTCTCTCTATTTTCTACACGGCCTTTCGAGTAATTGTTGTTTGCTTACATATGCCTTGTTATCAGACCATGCGGTGTTTTGGGAAAATAATTGCGTTTCCATATTATACACAAATGCCTGATACAATTCGAATTTCAATTTTCAAGTATGTTTATTTCTTTACGCATTTTTAATTACCTTTACTATTAAAAATTGTTAATTGTTTGTACGCACTTACACTACGCTTCTTTAAGTTTTATTTCTTATCTCCGTATTATCATAACTGATTAGAATCCTTTGAAATGCGTGTTTAATTACATGAACTATGCTCACTTCTAAATACGCGTGCGTCCACTGAAAAATATAGTTATTTGCCTTACATAAAATTACTAAAACTCTATATACCGGGTGTTAAATATCTGTTATTTACCTAATGCATGAATTACTTATTTCTATGCTAACTATGCGTCCTATTGTTACTTTTTGCGTCGTTTAAAACTACGTATACTCTATATACAGGGTGTTAAATGCTTACTATTTACAAACTATCCCAATTACTCAATTTTCTCCTACATAAATGCAGTTTTCTGCTTCCTATTGTGATTTCTGATTACTACATGACCATTGCTATAAAATACACCCTTAAACAACCCCTTATCACAGCAATATATATATATATATATATATATATATATATATATTGCTATGATAACGCTACACGCCGATGTAATTAACGTTCAGTTTCCTGCTGCCCGCCACGTCTGTGTCTCTTAGTCTATTAATTTCCTAAAATTTAACTATGCCTCGGTTAGCTCAGTCTAATTCACACAGAGCGCACAACGTTACGACAACAAAGAATGTACTCCCCTTTTTATCTAATGCCTTTCTACTTGAATGAAAAAAACGAAATCGACTAAGATTTGTATAATGACATAGAAAAATTATATACACTGTACAGCTTAGTATTATTCACTATTTGACAAAGTAAACTCCAGAATCAATTAATAGCAAAAATGATATTGTACACTATTGGAAAACACTCTTGAACGTTCAATAATCTTTCCCTTTTTACGTAAATATTTACGTATAAAAAGATTTTATATAAAAGGTATAAAAAAATATAGTAAATTTTCAATCAAAAAGAAAATAATGCCTTATGATATTCTGACCTGAAGTTTTCTTTGCGTGTCTTTCTTTGTTCTTCCTGGATCAGCTATTGCATGTTGTAGACCAATACCTCTGAAATACGTTTAGTTGAGTCCCCTTGTAATTTTTGTAGTACCGCTTGGCCAAACCCCATTTAATGCTTAAAACAAACCTCCGTCCCAATATTTTTATGCAATTATAAATTTATCCCTAGAGTTAGATCTAGAGTTTTTCTCAGATTTCAGCTTATTACTTAGACAATAATTAGATTTGGATAATACTTAGGTTTTCACCTGTCACGTAGAACCCTAACTTATAAATATTAAAATTATTAAATTAATAAGCTTTTACTCACGTTTTCGGCAAAACTTCTCTTATATATTTTTCACTATTATTTACTTTAAACTTTCTATCACTTTCAATGATAACTTTTACGTAAATTCTTGAGTTGAACTGATGCGAAGCGTGCTCAGGTTGAATTAAAACTGATGTTATCAAGTTTGAGTGATATATAAAGGAACACCCTTATCGGAAACCATTGGCTATCGACCTTGTTTGTTCAAAGTTTACGACGTGCCATAGGATGTTGTAAATACCCTGGGCTTTTACAGGTATCATTTTGATAATAGCCTGCCGGAACAATGTTCTTGGTCACGTAGAATACAAGTTTTAGTATTGGATTTCTAAAATATGAGCATTTTTACTAGTCTGTCTTCGTGTTATTGTAAGAATTTCCAATCCTCCTTCTCATGTATTTAACTTATGGCTTTTGTTTGTCAAAATATCGTTCTGGGTTTTGAGTAAACTCCGTGTTAAAAATCACGTAGATGAAATGACGTAAATTGAAATGCTTCATTTTACATCCTCCGTTTCCGAAACTTATTTATTTTGAAAGATGCGTTTCTTACCAGAATGCTTTGCTATCTCCTTTTACTATCGCGTGTTTAATTTTAACATAATTTGTATCATGATTTTTAGCTTTCGATGCATTTAATGCCTATTTATTTAGAATTCATGAATGCTTTCTGGTTTAAAATAAGTTTGATTGCGTACAGAGCTATTTATCTTGCCGAATATGTTTGTATTGTTGAAGAATATACTTCCCAGCATTAATTAACTTCAATTGTGATCTTTATACAGGGTGTTAAATATTTGCTTTTTGCATAATTTGCGAATTACGTATTTTTCATGATAAATTTATTTGGTTTACTAACTTCTGGTACTATTTATATGTCTTGTGCCACCCTTATGACTCAGTATACCCCTAAATAACCCTATTATCATAGCATTATGTTTGTTCTTCTTCTTTTATTTCCCTTTCAGAGAATCACACTGTGTGTAGATACTTCACACCCGAATTATACACAAAGGAAAAGGAATTTGTTTGCCAAATACATTGAAGTGATGACGGTCTGTAGTCACTTGCAATTATATAAATGTTTAGGTAACGCGTTATTATTTATCACATACGAAGTCATATTTAGTGGTTCATGCTTAAAATTACATCCCATAAACCCTCTTGATGAGCTCAATTTAATTGCAATGAAACATAAATTCTGACCCATTGAGCCAGATTAGCCCTAAAGTTTCATTGCCGTTCATTAATTGATATGCAGGTTTAGTTTTGTCGAGACTGCAATATATACGCAATGCTCAATGAAAGAACCTTCATGCCCGCGACACTCAAGAGGTAGACCGGCTTTGGAGTTTTGTCGAAGAACATTGCCAACTGCAGCAACCCACCGCACTCCACGATAGCGACCACTTCTGCCTGGAATAGACTGCGAACAACGCCACGAAACTTGTCGACTACCAGATTTGGACTAAGTTTTCGGTACTAATACCATAGGGGTGTCGCAAGTCTTACCTGACCGCTCCCTTCGGGAGCACAACGGAAAGAGGAGAGGGGTCTGTCTTCGTATAATGTACTTATACCTACGCATGATGTACGTGTATGCGTGGAACCCTGTCTCACAAATAGCATTAATATCGCTGTTTATGCGTTGACGAACATTCTCTCTCTATAAAAAAAATCCATATTACTTACTTATTTAAGTTTTTCCAGTATTTAAACATACTAGAGAACTTCCTGTAGACGTTTTTGCCCAAAATCTCAAAACCACAACCCTACAGTAAGGCCTTTGCATGTTTACTCGGTATTTATCCTGAAGGTTAAATAAAAAATATTTTTTCAGTGTTCTTCATATTGAATTTATTATAGGATTTAGAACCTACCACAAATACTAGGTTAATGCACGCTTACAAAATTACCTTTTTGGTGGTTATTATAAAGTCTTTAAGTATGTCTTCCAGGATAATTCAGAAACTTCCATGTTCTATATATGTATCTATCAGTAGTTGGTGTTCTATACTTCATGTTTACTGTCTAGGTAATACCAAAACCTAATATTTACAGCATGCATATTTATTCAAAACAAAAACTCCACCGTTGTTGATGTTAACTGACAATTTGCATGCATAAAATAAATTCTAAGAATCGTTTCTGGTTATTTCCGGTTATTCGTCTAAAAATTAGAATAAAAGCCAACAAACTGTACGGAATTACAATTTACGTTTGTTTATTAGGAAAAACCATCAGTTTTTATTTTTTGGTATTTGTTAAGAATTTGATTAAAAACTGGAAACACAAAGTAGGTGTTTACAATGGTTAAATTAGAAAAGTTGAAGAGAAATTTACGAGTAATATGATGCTTTTTTAAAACTCACTTAGATAAAAAATAAATAAACAAATGGCCGAATTCCTGCTTAACATTGGCGGATCTTCTAAGAAAGTACTACCCCCAATGCTAATTAAGGATGTTGGCTTACTGAAACTAATACGTTCCTAGCTACTTGATAATGAATAATTTTGTCTGGCATGGGGAAAGTAATTCGAGCATAGAAAACCAAAATCAATATAAATTGTTGGTTATTTTGTAAAAAGAAAAGCCCGTGACCGGTTTCACTGTTCTTGCAGATCATCAGACGGACGCATCTCTTTTTACAAAACAACCAAGTCTGGGTTTATACACAAATCAAGGTGTATTTATAATACAAACAGTTTCTCATGCACCCTCTATACTCGAATGAAAGCAACTAACCGTCGGTGACTTTTACAAGTCCCAAAATGATCAGCATAGATTTAGTTGCCATTTCGAATGGACCTGCACCTTGCCGAAGTTCTAGATTACTAGAACAGGTGAAATGGCTTGCGTGTTCTAATGAGCTAAAGAGCCAAACTACAGGTCCAACCAAAGTAGTAGGGTCGTTAGTGAGGAACCAGACGAAGATAGGTCCCCGAAAGAGAGCAGCGGCTCTTTCGGTACTTAGATTGGCAGAGACCATAGGGGTCGGTATGGCAGTCTAAGACACACTACCGCGATGTGGAAGGCAACGGAAAATCACCACATTACCTCCCAAGTACACAGCGTACCTAAATTATAATAAAAAGGGATAAAAGATTACGGAGTTAAAATAGGAGGATGCTATCGGAAAGTTAAGAATAAGAGTCAGGAACATTTTACGAGTCGGAGCGTGGAATGTTAGAACTATGAAGCAAGTGAGTAAGCTAGAGAAACTAAAAATCGAAATGAATAGGTTATCACTAGACATAGTAGGGATCAGCGAAGTTCGGTGGCCAGAGGCGGGGGATTTTTGGAGTGGAGACTTCAGGGTAATTCATACAGGAGCAAAGGAGGAGTACTCATGGTTAGATTAGAATCTAAACCGGTAAACACAGTAATAATACAAGTATACATGCCCACCTCTAGCTACAGTAACGAAGAGGTAGAAGCGATCTACAAAGATATCGAAGACATACTAAGACACGTAAAAGGACATGAAAATTTAATAATTACGGGGGATTTTAATGCAGTGGTAGGTGAGGGTAGGAAAGGAGCGATAGTAGGTTTATTTGGTTTAGACACTAGAAACGACAGAGGAAATAGGCTGGTAGAATTTTGCGACAAGAACAATTTAATCATTACAAACACATTATTTCAACATCATGTTAGAAGACGATGTACGCGGAAGATGCCAGGAGATATAGGAAGATATCAAATAGATTACGTTCTTGTAAGACAACGGTTTAGGAACCAAGTAAAAGACTGTAGAAGCTACCCAGAAGCAAATATAGACACTGACCACAACATCGTAATTATGAAAGCCGCACTTAAATTTAAAAATTTGAAAAAAAGAAACAGAAAAAGGCACTTGAACCTACAGAAACTAAAAGATAAAGATATTCAAGAAAAATTCGAAAAAAGGTCAAATGAATTGCTCAAAGATATGGGAAAATATCTGAGACTAAGGAAGTAAAAACAGAATGGAATAACATTAAATCCAGCCTCGACATGGCGGCCAGAGATATTCTGGGGTATACACAAAAAGAACATAAAAAACCATGGATAACAAAGGAGATCCTGAATTTAATAGAAGAAAGACGAAAATACAAAAATAAATCAGACGAAACAGGAAAACAAAGATACAAAGCCATAAAATGGGAAATTATTCGCAAATGCAGGAAAGCTAAAGAACAATGGATTGATGAAAAGTGCAAAGAGATACAAACTAAGATGGAAGTAGGAAAAACAGATGAAGCATACAAACTAATTAGAATCAATTTTAGGGATATAAAACCGTATAGCAAAAATATAAGGGACACAGGAGGAAATGTCATTATAGAAAATGTAGAGAAAGTGGGTAAATGGCAAGAATATATAGGGAATTTATATGCAGGAGAAGAACTAACTGCATTAGAAAAGGAATCAGACATTGAAAATGATGACTTGGGATATCCTATACTTAGAGATGAATTTGAATTAGCATTAAAGGGTCTGAAAAATGGTAAGGCGCCGGGTACAGATAAGGTGCAAGCGGAGACTCTAAAAGCCGCTGGTCAAGCAGTAACAGAACGTCTCTTCCAACTTGTAAACTATATGTATAAAACAGGCGAGATACCCAAAGATTTCAAACATAACATCATAGTAACCATACCAAAAAAGAAAGGCGCAGATAGATGTGAAAATTTTCGAACAATAAGTTTGACAGCACACGTATCAAAAATATTAACTAGAATTGTACAAAGACGAATGGAAAAACGGGCTGAAGAAATACTAGGAGAAGACCAATTTGGGTTTAGGCGAAACAGGGGAACACGGGAGGTTATCTTAGCTCTGAGGGTGATAATGTAGAAAACAATAGAAAAAGCGGAAAGCGTGTATATAGGGTTTGTAGATCTAGAAAAAGCATTTGACAGTGTAAAATGGAAAAAAAATGTTCGAAATACTCAAAAAGATTGGAATGAGTTATAGGGATAGACGGAAAGTACATAGCTTATACAAAGAGCAAACAGGAGTAATAGAATTAGAGCAGGAACGTCGAGAAGTAAACATCAGGAAAGGGGTGAGACAGGGATGTTCCCTATCCCCATTAATTTTTAGCTTGTACATTGAAGAGGCAATGAATACTGTCAAATGCAGGAAGACATTTAGAATTACTATGCAGGGCCAAATATTGATATGCTTAGATTTGCAGATGATATAGCGGTATTAGCATCTAGCAAAAAAGAGTTAGAAGCTGCTCTCAATGAAATGGAAACGGTTCTAACAAAAAGATGCGGTATGAAAATTAACAAAAGTAAAACTAAAGTACTAATATGCAAAAGATGCAAAAATAAATCAAAAACAAGAATACAAATATGTAACACGAACTTACAAGAGGTGAAGGATTTCTGCTACCTAGGAAGCCAACTAACGCAAGATGGGAAAAGCACAAAAGATATAAAACAAAGATTAGCACAAAGTCGTGCTACATTTAACAAGAAAAAGCTACTACTGTTTTCAAAGACAACAAACATAGAAACAAGGAAAAGATTGCTTAAAACATATGTATGGGGCACAGCACTGTACGGCTGTGAAGCCTGGACAGTAGGAGAAGGAAACAAGAAAAAGGTAGACGCCTTTGAAATGTGGTGCTACAGGCGATTGATGAAGATATCATGGACAAACAAAGTTAAGAACGAAGAGGTACTAAAAATGGTAGGGGAAGTAAGAAATATGTGGAAAACGGTAAAAAATAGGAGAGATAGGATGATAGGCCACATACTACGGCATGAGGGAATAGTGCGGAATATACTAGAAGCAGAGATAGGAAAAAAGAGAAGAAGCGGTAGACCTAGGTTAGACTACTGCACACAGATAGTGAAAGATGTAGGTTGTAGGAGTTTCAGGGAAATGTGTAGGCTAGCTCAGCATAGAAATCAATGGAGGTACGCATCCAACCAGTCCCAAGATGGATAAATTAATAACGAAGGAAGTAACTGCACTTAAACATGATATTTATTATAAGCAACTACAAGCATTGGATGGGCAATATTCTCGAATAATGGTAATTGTGTGAAAGCATTTACTGGAAAACGATTATTTCGGCAAATCTCTAAGTGTTGGGGGATCTTGGCAGCCACAGGTTGCTTAACCCCCTTCAATAAATCTCAGTGAAATAGGGCATAATATTAGAAAACAATAGAAGACACACGATATTTATTATAAGCAACTACAAGCATTGGATGGGCAATCTTCTCGAATAATGGTAATTGCGTGAAAGCATTTACTGGAAAACTATTATTTCGCAAATGCCTAACTGTTGGGGGATCTTGGCAGCCACAGGTTGCTTAACCCCCTTCAATAAATCTCAGTGAAATAGGTCATAATATTAGAAAACAATAGAAGAAACATGATATTTATTAGAAGCAACTTAAAGCATTGGATGGGCAATACTCTCGAATTATGGTAATTGCGTGAAAGCATTTACTGGAAAACTATTATTTCGGCAAATGTCTAAGTGTTGGGGGATCTTGGCAGCCACAGGTTGCTTAACCCCCCTTCAATAAATCTCAGTGAAATAGGGCATAATATTAGAAAACAATATAAGAGGAACCGAGCTGTATTGCTGTGTGAGAATTTCAGGAAACTATGTAGGTTAGTTTAGAAAATAAATAAGTGCAGGTACATGTCCAACCAGTTTTGAGACGGGAAACCCAATGACGAAATAATAAGCGCATATAAATCTGATGATTAGTATAAACACTAGTTGTTTGTTGTGAAATATCTGCAACTAATGTTGACTGTGCGAAAAGATATATTGGAAAAACTATTAAATCAGTAAATGTTCAAGTGCTGGGGGAACTTGGCAGCCACAGACTGCTTACCCCCCCTTCGCAACTACTAAATGTCGGAGAAATAGGGTCTATAATTGTAAAACAATAGAAGGGGACCGAACTGCATCTAACAAGAAATAGTGGTGCCTATGATGAAAGACAACAAACATAGAACAAAAAGTTGTTAAAAGCGTATGTGTGGAGCACAGCACAGATAGTATGGCTACGAAATACGAGCAGTCTGAAAAGCAGACAGAAGAACATTGAAATGCCGTGCTTCAGATGTATGAGGATGTACACACAAAGGTAATAACAAATAGGTTATAAAAACAGTAAGGGAACAAGGATATCTTTGGGGAAAAAATATGAAAAATAGAAGGGCAGAATACGTTCTAAGGCATTTTTGGGGAATAGTATGGGATATATGACAAACAAAGATAGGGAAAAAAAAGTGGATGTAAACCTAGATCAGATAGTGATAGATGCAGACTGTGCAAATTTCGGGAAAATCTGTAGGTTAGTTCAGAATAGGAAACAATGATGGTACGCGTCTAACCAGTTTCAGGACTGAAGACCCAATGATGATGATGAGATTTAGTTGGCAGACAAAATTTTTAAAAACTTATACAAAAGCCAAGATGAAAAATAAATAAACAAATGGCCGAAGTCCTACTTAACATTGGCGGACCTTCTAAGAAGGTACTACACCCATTGCTAATTGAGGATGTTGGCCTACTGAAACTAATACGTTTCTAGCTACTTGATAATGAATAGTTTTATCTGGCATGGAAAAGTAATTAGAGCATAAAAGCAGAAATTTACGAGTAATATGATGCTTTTTAAAACTCACTTAGATGAAAAATAAATAAACAAATGGCCAAATTCCTACTTAACATTGGCGGACCTTCTAAGAAGGTACTACACCCAATGCTAATTGAGGATGTTGGCCTACTGAAACTAATACGTTTCTAGCTACTTGATAATGAATAATTTTATCTGGCATGGAAAAGTAATTAGAGCATAAAAAACGAAAATCAACATAAATTGTTGGTTAATTTGTAAAAAGAAAAACCCCTGACCGGTTTACTATTCTTGCAGATCATCAGACGGACGCATCTCTTTCTGCAAAACAACCAACTACGTTCTGGGATTATATATAAATCAAGGTGTATTTATAATACAAACAGTTTCTCATGCGCACTCTATACTCGAATATAAGCAACTAACCATCGGTAACTTTTACAAGTTAACATGATCAGCATAGATGGAGTTGCCAGACAAAGTGTTTAAAAACTTAGACAAAAGCCAAGATGAAAAATGTTATATTTTATGCTACAATAATTATTCTGACCAATGTTTATTTACTTTCAAGAAAACTTTTATTCTTTTATAAATATTATTATCACGTTTTCGGTATTGCTGCCACCGCCAGAGTCTTGACGTGTAACGACGGGTGTCATAAGCTCGCTGAGCGGTTGCTTGATTTACTGTTCTGTTGTATTATTATTATATAATAAATCTCAAACAAAGTGTATTTAGATTATTACTTATTTTATGATACGTAACTTGAACCAGTAATACATCACCAAAACATTACAAAAAATAAATAAACAAATGGCCGAATTGCTACTTAACATTAGCGGACCTTCTAAGAGGGTACTACGCCCAATGCTAATTGAGGATGTTGGCCTACTGAAACTAATACATTTCCAGCTACTTAATAATGAGTTATTTTGTCTGACATGGAGAAAGTAATTCGAGCATAAAAAACGAAAATCAATATAAATTGTTAGTTAATTTGCAAAAAGAAAAGTCCGTGACCGGTTTCGCTGTTCTTGCAAATCATCAGACGAACGCATCTCTTTTTGCAAAACAACCAACTACGTTCTGGGATTATATACAAATCAAGGTGTATTTATAATACAAACAGTTTCTCATGCGCACTCTATGCTCGAATATAAGCAACTAACCATCCGTAACTTTTACAAGTGCCAACATGATCAGCATAAATGGAGTTGCCAGACAAAATTTTTAAAAATTTAGTCAAAAGACAAGTTGAAAAATAAATAAATAAACATTATCAAGTAGCTAAAAACGTATTAGTTTCAGTAGGCCAACATCCTCAATTAGCATTGTGTGTAGTACCTTCTTAGAAGGTCTGCCAATAATAAGTAGGAATTTGGCCATTTGTTTATTTATTTTTCATCTTGTCTTTGGACTAAGTTTTTAAAAATTTTGTCTGGCAACGTCATCTATGCTGATCATGTTAGGACTTGTAAAAGTTACCGGTGGTTAGTTGCTTACATTCGAGTATAGAAGGCGCATGAGAAACTATTTGTATTATAAATACACCCCGATTTGTGTATAATCCCAGAACTTAGTTGGTTGTTTTGCAAAAAGAGATGCGTCCGTTTGATGATCTGCAAGAACAGTAAAACCGGTCACAGGCTTTTCTTTTTGCAAAATAACCAATAATCAATATTGATTTTCGTTTTTTATGCTCGAATTACTTTCCCCATGCCAGACAAAAGTATTCATTATCAAGTAGCTAGAAACGCATTAGTTTCAGTAGACCAACATTCTCAATTAGCATTGGGTATAGTACCTTCTTAGAAGGCGCGTCAATGTTAAGTAGGAACTCGGCCATTTGTTTATTTATTTTTCATCTTGTCTTTTGACAAAGCTTTTAAAAATTTTGTCTGACATCATCTACGCTGAATTGTTGGGACTTGTAAAAGTTACAGATGGTTAGTTGCTTACATTCGAATATAGAGGGCGCATGAAGAACTGTTTGTATTATAAATACACCTTGATTTGTGTATAATTCCAGAACTTAGTTGGTTGTTTTGCAAAAAGAGATGCGTCCGTCTGATGATCTGCAAGAACATTGAAACCGGCCACAGACTTTTCTTTTTGCAAAATAATCAACAGTTTATATTGATTTTCGTTTTCTATGCTCGAATTATTTTTTCCATGCCAGACAAAATATTCATTACCCACTAAAATGTTCAACTTTTTTAGATAAAAAAGCTGAATTTGGCCTTTTCAAACATTAATAACTTTTTAACGGTTTAACCTCTAGAGAAAATAAAATCTGTTTTTAATGTAAATTTTTATGTAGAATTTAATAGGCTATACAATAATTTTAATAAAAAAGGGGTTTTAAGCTGCGTACATAACCTCACTTTTTAAATATCAACCCTAGTTTAATGTAAAGCCATTTGTGAAGGTTATTTTTTTCTGGTTACTTTCATGTAGCGGTTGATATACTTATTTTCAGTAGTTTCTTCATATAAAGAAAAAGGATTTATTTTTTTGCGAACATTAAGGAGCGGAATGATATATTTCAAATAAACAATATATGTAAAACTCAATAATAAAAATACATGTTTGTTGTAACTAGGAAAGGAATGCAACTAACATCAAAATATAAGATAAATGCATAATCAAATTTATTATAAACAAAGAAGAAATTAAAAACACAAAAATAGACAAGAGTATCGATATCATACAAAAAATATTAATTACCAAATTTTTCAATGCTTCTCCACAATTTTTATTTAAACAACGACTTATTTATGTTTCGTTACCTATACTGGGTGCTTCAAAAAAATGTATACACACTTTGAACTTCCATAGAAAATTTATTTACCGTTCTACAAAGTTAAATTTCAGGAAAATAGAAAGCTGAAAGTCCAATGTAAATGAAACATAAATAACAAATGTTAATACTGTTCAAATTGGTGACCTGCAGCATCAATACAATTCTGAGTACGAGTCACCACAGATTCTGTACATCGTATCAAAACGTCCAATGAGATTTCTCTACACACTGCTTGAATCTCATTCCAAAGAATGTCTAGGTTACGTGGTTTACGTTTGTACACCTCATCTTTTACTGTGCCCCACAAGAAGAAATCCAGTGGTGTAAGGTCTGGAGAGCGTGCTGGAAACTCGATTGGCCCCCTGCGTCCTAACCACTGGCCCGACAAATTTTGATCAAGGTAAGCTCGTACGTCCCTGTGATAGTGCGGCGGAGCACCATCTTGTTGAAAATAAAAATCATCATTACCGTATAATGCACGAATGGCAGGAAATATGGAATCAGCAAGCATTGTTAGGTAATTAATACCAGTTACAGTGCCTTCAAATCGAAAAGGTCCAATGAGTCCCCTTGAAGACAAACCGCACCACACATTTACACCAGGCAAATTTACAGCTTTTTCAATTGTAATGTGAGGATTTTCTTCACACCAGTAAACACAATTGTGCCTATTGACAGTTCCATTAAGTTTGAATTGGGCTTCATCCGACCAAATGATGCTGCCCATAAATCCCGGTTCACGTATCACCATCTCCTGAATCCATTCACAAAATTGCAACCTTCGATCTGGATCGTCGTCATTTAGCTGTTGCACCAGCCTTGGAATGTAAACACGATACTTGCCTCTCTTTAGAATGCGTAGCACGCTGCTAGCACTTACATCACTTTCACGTGCCCCTTGCCTTGAAGATTTGTTAGGAGAGCGTTGAAACAGTTCCAAGACTGTCGTTGATGACTCATCACTTGTAGCTGTTCGAGGCCGACCTGAATGACCTTTATGCACATCACACACTGTTCCATGAACTTCGAATTTGTCTCGTATGCGTGTAATTGTTAATCTTGAAGGTGGTTCTGTATCATACTCCCTTCTCCACTGTCTTTGAACTTCATTTACATTCTCAAACTTCCAGTACCACTTAATAACCTGCTTACGTTCTTCAAAACTCAAACGTACGTCCGCCATGTTGATATTACAAATTCCAACTGATAATATAACATAGAGGGACGATTATGCTGGCACCTGGCGAAGATATATAACATTAGCCTTGTAGTGCGGGAAAACTACAATAGTTTAAAGTGTGTATACATTTTTTTGAAGCACCCAGTACAGGTAAAATTTTTTAGTCTAGATGTAAACCGTAAACTATTAATAGTGTAATAGATACAATTTCAGGGTAGTGGTAGTGGTGTAGTTGTCTTTTATGTGTACTAACGCGGTGGGTGTTTCTACTCCTTATTGAAATGTCGCCTTTTGAATTTACTAAGACTTTTATTTGTTTTTCTGTCCTAGGTTCGATAGTGTACTTTTGATCGGTTTGATTGTTGCTATTTTGAAATTTAATTGGAATTTGTGTGTTTTGTTCTTAATTATCGGTTTTTATATTCATATTCGCCCTTAGTTATCTTAAAAGATCCATGCCTATTAGTCCATCGTATTTATCGATCAATTTAAAAATGCAAAATTTATGTTTCATTTTTACATTGAAAGTTTTTGGTAATGGTATGTTTGCGATACATTAGTGTAGTGTCGTTTTGTGTGCTGTTCTGATTTTAAAAGTTTCTCTCTCTACAAAATCTAAATAATGTTTCTTCACGGTTTTGGGGCTAATTAAAGTTTTTGAAGATCCTGTATCGATTAATAATTTATTTTCCGCGTGAGGTATTTCTATATAGGGTAAGATGTGTTGATTAATATTGTTTAGATTTATTATGTCTGATTGTATTTTTTGTTTGATCCAACTGAAAATTTGAGCACGCATTTTCTTCATCGTCCTCTTTGTAATTTTCGTAGGGATTGTTGCATTTGTAATTTTCTGAATGATTTGTTTCATCGTGTCTACTTAGATTCGCATAGTTATCTTTGTCTCGATTGTTAAAATCTTCTACTTCTTGGTGAAAAAGTTCCTCGGAAGTGAATTTTTGTTTTTAGGTATAATCGGGTCTAATTTGAGATATTTTAGTGTTTTGTCTGGTGTTACCAGATATAGTGTCCAGAGGGGTAATAAGTATTGGGATTGTTATAACACGTCATGGGTGCGTTTCTGTTAGAATTTACGCCGAATGTTTGCCATGTTCAATTTGCGTTCTGATTGAATTTTGATGTAAATGCGGTTTTTATAAAAGTCGAATTTAATTTTGGTTTTCGAAATTGGTTGTTGAAATTTGTATTACTAAAGTTTGGGTTGTTCATTCTTGGTTGGTTTATTGGTGCGTTAAATGATGTAAATTTAGGTTGTGTTGGTATTTGTTTCGCGGCTTGTATTGTAGGTAAGTAATTTTTGTTCGCATTAGGATTATAAATCCGGTTTCCGTAATACATCACATTTTCTACTTCTACAATTAAATTCATAGGCTTCGTCTAAATTTTGAGGGTTTTGAAATCTTATTTTGTACGATAATCGCTCGGGTAACGCGTTTATGTAAGTGACCAACGCCATCTCGCCGTACATTTTTGTTTTTATTAAACGTAAATTTAGGTCTGATTCCTCTAGTTTTAATTTAGTTAGGATTAAACTTCACACGTCTTGATATCGCATACCAAATTGGTATGGTGATTGATTAGTTTCCATTCGTAGGTTTATTAAGTCCCTAATGAAACGATTTATATTCTGTTGGTCGCCGAAATACGCAACCAATACTCTCTTACAATCATCCCAATCTGTCAGGTCATCGCGACTTGCAATAAGGGTCAAAGCGCTACCTGTTAACTTACTTATGATTAAGCTTAATTACCATAAATTTCGGTCAAAGTCTCCTTGTCTGTAAAAAAATTTCAGAAATGTCTTCCAAGCAGTATAAAAATAGCTAATAGCGCTTGATTACTATCATACGTTGGTATTGAGTCTAAATATAGTTTTAAGTTTTTATAATTCATCTTTATAAATTTTATTTTCAATTACTTCAGTCGAGTTTGTACTAAAACTATTTAAAGAATCACTTATTGTTACGTGTATTATATGTAATTATAAACCTCTGCTATAATTACATCGGTTTCAGACTTTTGCTGAATAATTGTTTCATAAAATAATTGTTGCAATAATAAATTGTACATAAAATGTGTATAATTATAACCCTTTGTTATATTCGAGATAAGACTTTTGCTAAGTAAATTTCTTTCAATAGTAATACATTGTGATAATAAATTGTACATAAAATATAAATTCCCTTGTTTCAATCTTATTTACTAGTATCAATATGCAATTGAAAATGGTTAGGAAAATGAACTGTAGGTACTCACAATAATTTGATTGCCAGTTCCATTAGCCTTCCTTCTTTATTGGATTCGGTTGATTCTGTACTTCGTCCAATAGTTTGGTTGTTTTGTTTCCAGTAAAGAATTGAAAGTCACGGTCACCAGTTCTTAGATTTTGGAATTGTGCCTTTCTGAAATCCGTTCCGATGCTCCAGATAGGCTTTGCCTTTGAGAGCTTCTTTTTAAAAACACTTATTTCCCAAAAAGGCTTTTCTATCGATTTTATTCTCAATTATACAATTACATAAATGACTTCTTTCTGTTACAATCAACTTAAACATTTATATTCACTAAACTAATTGAAATTGACAAAATACTTGAGGTTAATAATCAATAATTAACAATTAAAAATTAAGGTGAGTAGCTTAAACCACCAACAATGTTAAAGTTATGAAGTTCGAGATAACATACAATGTCTTACTTCTTAGTAATATTAATTAACTTTGCTTTTATTGAAGTTCATTATGTCTTGCATCTGCAGTATCAGGTTGCGTTTGGAATACAAAGTAGTTGCTTCCATTCCCATGTTTGATATCAACTTTCGTTAACCTTTTATATTGTTACCTTCAATTGTACAATGAAACATTTTATTTCTTAAGATATAATAATTGCATTTAAATATACATATTAATTTGTTTTCTTAGTGCTACAGGTGTAAAAACAGTTAAAATTCACCATCAGATTTTTGAAGTGTACGGGCAAAGCATTATGAGTGCTGAGTTGGTATGCAAATGGGTAAGAGCTTTTAAAGATGGCCGAATGAATGTTAATAACGAGGAACGTAGTGTTCAACCCTCAGTAATCACGGACGATTGGGTGCAGAAAGTCGACGAAAAAGTGACAGAGAACAGACGCTTCACTATTTCTTCGTTATCAGAGGTGTTCCCTTAAGTTTCAAGAATTGTTATCTACGAAATTATTACAGCATGCTGTCAAATCAGGCGGCAAACTTCTATGACAACGGAATACAAAAGCTTGTTGTTCGATATGGTAATAGCCTTAATATCGGTGGCAATTATGTAGAAAAGTAAAACTAAAATTGTTACAAAAGGTTTACTTGTTTTAATACATATCAAACTGGTACTTACTTAAAAAACACGCTTCGTATTAAGTTGAATGAAAAATTGATGATAGCGGTTGATATACGTAACAATATAGTTAATTTGAAATTATTCTGGAGTTAGATTGTAGAAAAGTAGTTATTTATTGAAACTTTTTATTTCGTTAACACACCAAATATCATTCTTTGAAATAATTTCAGAAATTTCTAGAAATTTAGGAAATTGCCTTTTTCTTGAATACGTAAAATTTCAAAGTTTTGTGAATTGAAACAATGATTAGCATTATTGTTATGATTAGCAAAGGCAGATTTTGAGCATACGACTAACGGACCGACATCGATGCATCTACTACTTGATGACTAAGTAACATCCTTCTGGTAAAACTGATACCAGGATCTATAGAAGACGTTGGTGGACCTCAAAGATAAGATGATCGAAGTTGAACACAAAAAATTGGCCATACCCAAGATCAATTCGGTGGATTGGACTGGAGAGTCGTACAAAATCTGCTAGAGGTTCTGTTCCTAAATACCGGGGTCCAGATTTTAGAGTGTGGTTAGAATTCAAATTCTACGGCGCCTGCTATAAAGATGTTGATTAATACCTCTATCAAATGAGAACTGCAAAAGTGGTTTCAACTGTCCTTACCGTCACAGGGACCTCCAACGTCCCGGTCACAGAGTGTTTTGAGACAGAACAGCTTTGAGAGAGGGCAGTGTATAGCCTATCGGTCTACCAGTGACCAAAATAATACATTGGAATGTAAACGCAGGGCTTGAATACACAAAAGGTGATTGATGGCTTCCAGTGGCGTTACACCTATCGAATGAATTTTGACAAACAGGCACAAGGCTTTTCATTAATGATTATTTAAAGATTACAATAAGAAATCTAGAAAACACATTTGCATATTCAGGGTTGTTGTAGACTAATCGAGAACAATTGAAATGTATACAAATTTACGGACATAGTTATTGCAAGGCAGTTCTAATTGCAGCTTTCACTATAATATTTGTCCTAATGTAAAGCGTCGAGTGCAATATGTTCTAGTTAAAAGCTTTGGAACTTGTAATGTAATACAGATTACTGCTAATGATCATATAAATTAATACTTGGATATAAATTCAATATAGTGCTTGGGTAGCAATTTAGAAAATAGAATTGTAATTTTAGGTTTAGATAATATTTTTACTGTTGGTTAAAGCTTTGAAATAAATAATTGGTTGAGTTTTTAAAAATTGTATTGTAACGACGAGTTACTGAAAAGGATTTGTATAGCTAGTTTGATAATAAAGATTGTTGTAATTGCAAACAGAGTTTTTGTTACAGTATTTTATCTCAACGGTTAAATGAAAAATAATTTTTCCATGTTCGTCATGATGGAGTTATTGCACGATTAGCACCTTCCGCATAAACTAGATTCAATGTATGCTTACAAATTTTATCCTTTTGACAATTATTGACAAAATTATTTAAAATTTTTGAACGTCTTCTCTTAGCTAAATCAGAAACTTCCTTCTAAATTATTCTGATTATCTATTTGTAATTGTGTTCCATACTTGTTGTTTACCATCTAGGAAATACCAAAATCTAGTCTTCACTACTTTACTGCGTGGTTGTTTATTCAAAACAAAGACCTCGCTGCTAATGATCTCAACTGACAATCTGCATGCATATAAATTGATGCTATGCATTGTTTTTAATAAATCTTAAGGTCACTGGAAACCTTGAACGTATGCGCCACATAAATTTTTGACTATTCTAAATGTTAGAATAAATGCCAATAAACTGCATGGAATTGAAAGTTACGTTTATTTATTAGTAAAAAGTATTTATTTTTTGGTGTTTGTAAACAACTTACGGATGGAAATACAAAACAGACAAAATAGACGTCATGAGAAGAAATGAATGCAAAATGAGATCTAATATGTCTTAAAACCTAAATGTCTTATATTAGAATAAGAAAATATACAAATTCAATTAATTTGCACCAACTTTGTAATAACCCTAACTTAGCACTAACTTTTTCATCATGCCGCCCACAAAATGTGCCATTTGGTGCTACAAGAACCAAACCTTTAACGGTAAATACTGAAAAAGTTAAAACAATTAATATTTTGACCCAATTTCAAGCTAATTGAAATACTAGTTTTTACATTGTGTTTCTTCTTTTTTGTTACGCCCGAATGCGATGAGCATAAAATTCAAGTGCCTTACATAAAAGTCAAATAGTGATAAAATAATATTCGATTTGATTGCTGCCAACTTCACTTTCAGTAATCAAAGGTACATTTATATAATAATTTATTGATCCACAAGTGAACCTTTCGGGAACCTGAGCAAATTAGAAAAATATCACATTATGTAAATATTCATTTCCATAGAGAAGCGTATTTGTTAAAAAACTTGGTGTATTGAATTATAGATGAATAAACCGGTGATTGAAAGAATTTTCATTCTTAATAACGAAGAAATAATGTTTTGATAATTCTATTGAGAGGTGATGGCTTTCGGTGAGGTTTTGTCATTAAAAAAGAACTTTTATTATACCTAACTGATCAGATACGTTTAAAATCCGATTTTAAAGAGGTGAATATTGAGTTGTCTATATTATCTTGACAAATTTTGTACATAATAAGATTTAATTCAAGAGTTATTGGTGAATGAAATTAAGATTAGAGTGTGCTCATCATGTCTAAAAAAGAGGTTTTGGACTCTAATTTTAGTATAAGTGAGTGTTTATTCAAAAGTTATAATTTTGTTAGATTTAAGATATTGTTTTTAAGGCAAAGCCGTCATGGACTCTACTTATCAATGTCAGATATGATTGACAAAAATGTCAAACGTAATTGAAAGTTAGGTTCATGTATGGTTGTGTACAAGATTTAAATTTGTAAATTTTTCAATTCTCGTCATGGTTCCCGATGGCATAATTAGGAAACGCATGGTTCTAGAAAGACTAAGATACAGGTTCGAGTCTGACTAATAAAGTATCGTTCTTTTTCTTTTGTTTCCCTTTCAAAAAATCACTCTGTGTGATACTTTACACCCGAATTATACATAAAAATAAAGGAATTCGTTTGTCAGATACATTGAAGTGCTGACTACTGTAGCCAATTGTAATTATATAAATGTTTACGTAACGCTTTATTATTTATGACATCCGAAGTTATATTTGGTGGTTCATACTTAAAATGACATCCCTTAAACACTCTCGATAAGCTCAATTTAATTGCAATGAAATATAAGTTTTCACTGCCGCTCATTAATTATTATGCAGTTTTAGTTTTGTCAAGACTGCAATGTATACGCAATGCCCAAGGAAAACACTTTGATGCCCGCGTCCCTCAAGACTTAGACCGGTTTCGGAGTCTTGACGAAGAACCCGCCGCATTCCACGACAACGACTACATCTGCATGGAAAAGACTGCAAACAACGCTACGAATCTTATCAACTACAAAATGTGGACTGAATTTCCGGTACTAATACCACAGGGGGTGTCCCGACGTCTTACCTAACCGCTCCCTACGAGAGGACAACGGAAAGAGAAGTTTATTGAGGTTATGATCTGTCGTCGTATACATATGTGCTTATACCTACGCAAGATGTACATGTATGCGTAAATAGCATTATTATCATTGTTATGCGTCGACGAACATTCTCTCTCTATAAAAGATCCATATTACTTACTTATTTCAATATTTTCAGTATTTAAACATATTAGAAATTTTGCTGTAGACGTTTTTGCCCAAAATTTCAAAACTACAACCCTAGATGTATAAGCATTTGCATGTTTACTTCGTATTTATCTTGAAGGTTAAATACAAAATAATTTTTCTGTCTTCTTCATATTGAATTTATTAAAGGAGTTAGGACCCACCACAAATACTAGGTTAATGTACGCTTACAAAATAATCTTTTTGATGGTTATTGTCAAACCTATTTAAAGTCTTTAAATGTGTCTTCTAAACTAAATCAGAAACTTCCTTGCTCTACATATGTATTTATCTGTAGTTGGTGTTCTATACTTGCCGTTTACTGTCTCGGAAAAACCAAAAACTAGTCTTTACTGCATGCATATTTATGCAAAACAAAAACTCCACTGTTGACAATTTGCATGCATAAAAATTAATTCGAAGAATCGTTTCTAATACATTCAAAGGTCTTTAGAAACCTTTAAAGTTTGCGTCAAATTTCCGGTTATTCTTCTAAACATTAGAATAAAAGCCAACAAACTGCATAAAATTACAATTTACGTTTGTTTATTAGGAAAAACCATCCAAGTTTTTATTTTTTGGTATTTGTTAAGACCTTCATTAAAAACTGAAAACACAAAGTAGGTGTATACAGTATGCCCAAAATCTATCTCGGTTTTATGAGTAACTTTTTTATTATAGAAGGTACAAAGTTGGTTAAATTAGCAAAATTGTACAGAAATTTACGAGTAGTATATGATGTTTTTTTAAAACTCACCTGGATGTTCAACTTTTTTAGATATTTGGAAAAACCTTTTTTTAGCAATGTATTCCTAAACTTTAAATAAATACGCATCAGGAAAATCGAAAGTCAAACAAACATGAAACGAATTTTTTTAAACTCGACGCATTAATGCTCACAATAAACAGATCTTCCAAAACAAACATGTTTTATAAACGCTGGAAGTAAATAAACGCATTTAATTTACGTCATTATAAAATTTGCCTACGTGATCTTCAATATATAATCAACACATAAACCCAGCAGATTACGAAAACGCAAATAAAGAACCATACGTTTGACTACGTGCGATTTCAAGTAATAAATTCCTATACAAACAAGAGGACGTGACTTGAGAAGGTACAAAGTTTTATGGTCAACAAAATTCACAATACAAAGTTTTCATGTCTAATTGATTTGCAAAAGCATTGCAACGAAATTTAGGATGGTAAACTCCATGAAAAAATCGAAGGCTTGCACGATAAGACAAGTGCAACGCCTCAATCGACAAGATAAACTTGGTAAACCAATTATAACAGGTCGGTAGACGTACCTTTAAATATCGCACGCTCTGTACTTCTCTGAAACAAAATAACACGCGAAGTTAAACCATCAAATTAAATAATAATTTTCAAGTGAAAGTTGGTGATAGAAAAGTTCAAAAACTAGTACAAGTGTATATATACAACAAAAATTCTAATTAAAAATAATCTTTAATATTTTATTAACTTAGGGCACTAAGTATTGAACCAATTATTGAACTAATTATTATTGAACTAAACTAAGAGTTGAACTAAATAAACGATTAAGTGTTAAACTGGGCATTTAGCCAAGCTGTACTACGCGATTCAATAAATAACTACCAGACAAAATCATCAAGAAAATCTAACTGAAAACAATCCTAGGATACTGGTCAACAGCACACGGGGCATTTCTAAGAATTGGGGTGCATACAGAGACGCGTATTTACAACAAGGAGTTCAACAGGAAAAACAACAGGTCAGAGATAAAATTCATTAATAGAATAAGGCATTAATTTCTTTTTAAATATTTAAATTTTGCATGTACCGAGATATTTATGTAAAGGGTCATCAAACATTTTTGGTTGATACATAGAAATTGCGTAAAAGAAAAAGAAGGTCATGAACGTTCAACGTAGTTCCAGTAGTTTACAGAGGTATTTTTGCTGGCTTTAAACGGATTTAAGGGAGTCATAATTTGGAGACAAAATGATTTATATTGTTACTTTCATTCAGCGAATGATATTATAAAGGTTGTGGAGCTACAAATTGTACATATTTTGGTTATTATATAAATTTTGGTTAATTTTGTTTACCTCATTCAGGTGGAAAGTGTTAGAGAAAAGAGAGGCAAAAATTTCTTTGTTATCGTATCGTTGTGCACTCTGTGTGGGATTGAACTGAGCTAGTCGAGGCCTATAAAACGAATTGTGTGAAATCTAAAATTTATCCTAGGTTATTCAGAGACAGAGCGGTGGCAAGCAATAGGCAACTAAACGTTAAACACATCGGAGTACGGCGATATCATAGCAATATATATATATATATATATATATATATATATATATTTTGAGTATATATGTATATATATATATATATATTGCGGTGCTATTTTTGCCCCACGGCTTGAGCCTATAAAATGCTGTGTTATTTTCGCCTCACGGTTGGGCAGATCATTAAATGCTGTGTTACTTTCCCAGCCCCTACGATGAGCACCATAAAATGCTGTGTTATTTTCTGTAGGAAAAGAAAAACCTTTGTTATTCTCGCCCCACGAATTGGGTGCAATAAAATGCTGTGATATAACCCTTATATTAGGCCCCACGGTTGGGCATGTCATAAAATGATGTGTTAAAGCCCTTTTTATTAATCAAGCACTTGTAAAATGTTAATTTATAGATCTCTTTGCCTCAACTAGCTGATTCAATTAAATAAAGCAATTCAAAAATACAAAATATAATGATTGAATATTTACATAATTTTAAATATCTTCCCCCTTTTCAGAATATTCACATCTGCCAGATTTTGAGAAATTGAAGCCATCAAAACGAGCTTTTTATTATATTTAGAGACCCTTTGAAACGTTTTAAGATGCCTATTACCTTTCATAAGTTTATCAAAGAAACCCCGGTTTTGTTGCCTCGTACATTATTTGAAAAATTATTGAATTAAACAGTTTACAAAATAAATTATATCAAAATATCTAACCTGGAGTGGTTCAGTTGCTTCTCTACATTTCCAAGAGTGTCCAGTCTGAATGTTCTGAGTCAAATTTGAAAGTCGACATCCAACCAAAATACTATCCAAATCGTTATTGGTAAGTTTAATCCAATAAAAGGTTTTCCATCTCCGTAATTAACGAAACAGTAATAGAATATTTGCCATGTCAGTGATTATCAAATTAATTTAACAGGCAGTAATCTCCAGAGTCGTGTTCAAAAGTCGTATCCAAAAGTCGTATCCCAAAAATCGTATCCAAAAGTCGTATTCCCAAAAGTCGTATCCCAAAAGCCCTGTTTTATTTATTTTTAGAAATTGTATGATTTTACTAAATCTGGTTTACTTACGTCTGTAATAAAACGGCTTGTTTACACAATTTTTACACTCTTATAAAAATGATTTTCACTTTACTTTTATTTTACTGATTGCGTGAAAAATTTAGCACTTTTGAGTATAGTGACTGCCCAGTTTCAAATGCATACGAACTCGTTGCTCGATTGTTATCGTATTTATAAGCCTTGCCCCTTTTGTTTTCTATTCGTTGATTTCACGTGTTGGGCGACACCACTTGTTTTATCTCTTATGTACTTCGGAAATTTTACCAATTGTGTAGATCAATTACTTGGAAGAACGCTCAAGTTGTCACGTAATTCATTCACATAACATCACATTTAATTCAGAAATTCCAGGAACCTTCGTTCATCAAATCACGTATTATTGTTGTTTGCTTATTCTAATCTAAATAGAAATAAATTTGGTATTTGTTTATTTTCTAGTGAAATTGGATTTTTAAACAAATGTAATACTTTTCTATCGCGTACGCTTGGCAAATAATACATAATATCTGCCTGCGTATATGATGATATATTAACGCACTTGTTGAATATTTATCTAGCCAATTCATACAGGTTTTCCATTGATTTAATTTCGATGCATTTAGTTACATTTTAAATTCATATCTTTGCTCGTAGCTACTCTTGGATATGCGTTTAATCGCTTGTACTGTTATATACAGTGTGCTCTCAACCAACAATATGTATAGTCACCTATTTACTCTTCTAATATCTGTAATTATGTGCTTTTGTTACTTGGGAGTTTCTTTTGTTTATCCTACGACCCCTATGACTTAACCTACCCCTAAATTAACTCTATACTTACAGCATTAAATATATATATATATATATATATATATATATATATATATAAACAAAATGTGTACAAATCATTAATGAAGGTATATGTTGTTGTAACTAGGAATGTTAGTAACTGGCACAAAAGTATAAAATAAATAGATAACCAAATTTATTATAAACAAACAAGAAATTAAATACACAAAAATAAGCAATTTTTAGTGTTTAGGAAACACAAGTTAATTAATGCTAATATGCTACTTTTGCTCTCAAAAACATCTCGCCCAGTTTAATTAGATTTCACTACACCTTATCTAAAGTTTATGATGTCTCCTAAATACCTCCATTTTCGTCTTAACATTAGCACAGTACCTATCGATACAAAACTTAAAACAAACACTTACCTATCCAAACTCCGAGACAAAACCAAAATTATTCTGCAAAATCTTCATCATTACGTCCCTAACACAGTTCAACTCACCATCCAAACAATAAGATTAATCCTAAAACAGGTTATAATCTCTATCATCTGATTATGCAGTAGACTTCTGGCTTCCGTTATCCCCACCTTCCTCTAGACCCGAACTGGACACTTTCATATGACCTTTGTTGCTGTATAACTAACAAGAGGCGGCTCTGTGAGAAATATTGACATTCATACCCCAGAAAATATACGACGTGATTTAGGTAATTTATATTTTGCTTTAAAAAATTTGATTAAAAGTTAATTAAAGGCCCCATATGAGACGGTACATAGTTACCAAAAAAGAAAGAAAAAGTACAATTTTGCAAAAAATGCGAGAAATGAAATTAAAAAGGACCAGGTCAGAGCTTTACACGTGGCAAAACGTGGTTGTCTAAACTTCAAATACAGATGTGTCACTTCCATACTACATGAGGAAAGAAAAAATATACGAAGAATTTTGGCAACTAGACTAGAAAGAAAAATGATTGTTTATTATGAATTCGACTGAAAATAAAAACCTTAC
Organism: Platerodrilus igneus; assembly: GCA_036346225.1. Lineage (NCBI taxonomy): Eukaryota > Metazoa > Arthropoda > Insecta > Coleoptera > Lycidae > Platerodrilus > Platerodrilus igneus. Next base: position 13,487,259 of record JARFIW010001380.1, read on the forward strand.
ACGATTATCTACTTACAAAAAAATAAGCTACATACCAAATTCTTATGTAATCCAGCCCACTGAAGTAAATAAAACAAACAAAAGTATCTTTTAAAAGATTTACTGTTAATTATGTTGATTGACTTTTTCTCTTCGTACGTGCAATTAAACTTCATACCATATTTTCCAAAATCCATATTGGTATCGTTCAATTACCTGACCATTAATAGCATTTGAAAATCCATATCGTATTCTTCCGTTTAAGTTAAAATTTATTTTGCAGGAGTTTATTACCATCCATTAGCTAAACTAACTCCATTATTTACTTCAAATCTTAGTTCCTCGTACTCAAATTAAGATCAACCTTTGACGTCCATTATTAAAATACATTTTTATTAACTGATATTTTTAAACGTATAGTACAACACTAGCGTAAACTAAACTTCATTCAATTCAATTAACCATTTACAATTGACAGTTCATAATTGACGATTGGCCCTTGTATATAGTACGAATTTCTCTCGTCATTTAAATCGAGAACATTCCGTCTAGTCTTATACATACGGCTGACGCAACTTTTCCGGAAATTGAAGTTCTACTGCTTAATTCAGACCAAATCTTATCTAAGTAAATTTATTATGTCTTTGAATGTCTTACTATAGTTATTAATTGATGTAGTTTAAAAGATTGGATGTTAAAATGCTGATCCGTTTACTAATATTAGTAGCTGTCATTGCACGTTTTACAATCGCTATCTTTTGATTTATGAATTGTTAAATACCTTATCTCACATTATAGTCTTTTAATTGGAATGTCCATTTATTTTATTTTGCTACTTGGTGAACGTATCTAAGTTTTCGAATAATGTAAAAATAAAATACATTTTATATTTGCTTGTTTTGCATTAAATACTTTTAGTTTTGTCATGAAACGGAATGAAATTTTTTTATCTTGCTATGAAATGAACGAAGCGCTTATTAATTGGTATAAAATACATTTTAATTAGTAGGATCTTTACATAAATAAAGCTTGTCGTGTAACGGGTTTTCGCATTTAGGGTGTTTCCAATTACAGAATATGAGTATTTAGAACAAGGGGTTGGAATTTGGAACGGAGATTTTATGGTAATTCATACAAGGTCAAAGGAAGGAAATGCGGGTGCGTTGATAGTTATGCGGAAAAAAGATCGGACACTATGTAGAAAACTACTTACAAAAGAACGAAAAGGTGCCGATTCTTTGGTTATAATCTAAACCGGTAATACGGTAATAACACAAATATACATATTCACCTCTGGCTACAGTGAGGAAGAGGTAGAAGCAATCTACAAAGATATCTTACATGTAATTTTCTAATGCTCCACCTGAAGGTACTACATTGGCCAGGAAGTGAGTTTTTTTACCTGGAAAATTTGGAATTTTGCCGAACCCTTGCTGTTCCAAACAAGGTAGGGATCTTTAACGTGCGTGACAACACACACGCGAAACCTCCATTTTACCTCTCATCCGAACGACAGTGTATTTTTGTGAAAAATGCTCGCATAACATTTTAAGCGGACCGTGTCGGGATTCGATTCCGGTACCTTGAGCGTAGTAGTTACACACATATTAACTACGCCACGGAACCGCCTGATGTACAAAGATATCGAAGACATACTAAGATTCGTAAAAGGATATTAATATTTAATATTACAGGCGATTTTAATGCAGTAGTAGATGAGGGTAGGGAAGGAGCCGTGGTAGATTTATTTCGTTTAGGCACGAAAAACCACAATTTAACCATCACAAACACATCATTTCAACATCATGTTAGAAGACGAATCAGATGGAAGATGTCAGAAGACGGGGAAATATCAAATAGATTTATTCATGTTCGACAACGGTTTAAGAATCAAGTAAAAGGTTACAGAAGCTACACCGAAGCAAATATAGACACTCACCACAGCACAGTAATTATGAAAGACGCGCTTATAATTAAAAATATGAAAAAAAGGGAACGAAAAAAGGCACTTTGATTTTGAGAAGCCAAAAGATAAAGATACGAATTGCAGAAAGACATCGGGAAAATTTCTTATGCTAAGAAAGTAGAAACAGAATGGAATAACATTAAATCTAGCTGAGACATGGCGGCCAAAGATACTATGGGATATAACCAAAAAAAAATAAAAAACCATGAGTAACGAACCGTATTCTGAATTTAATAAAAAAAAAAGGCGAAAATACAAAAACAGACCAGACGAAGCAGGAAAGCTAAAGAACAATGGACTGATAAAAAGTGCAAAAAAGTGCAAACTAAGATGGAAACAGAAAAGACAGATGGAAATAGAGAAAACAAGCGAAGCACACAAACTAATTGGAACAACTTTTAGGGATATAGGACCGTACAGCAAAAATATGAGGCACTGCAGGAGTCATCATTATAGAAAATGTAAAGAAAGTGGTTAGATGGCAAGAATATATAGAAAATTTATATGCAGGTATCTGACATTCAAAAAAAATGACTTGAGATATCGTATACTTAACGATGAGTTTGAATAAGCATAAAGAGTCTGAAAAATAATCAGGCACCAGATATAGATAAGGTACAAGCAGAAACTCTAAAAACCGCTGGACAAACAGTAACAGAACGTCTCTTCCAAATTAAAAGTTATATGTATGAGACAGGCGAGATACCCACAGATTTCAAACGTAACACCATAGTCACTATATATATATATATATATATATTGCTGTGATAAGGGGTTGTTTAGGGGTGTATTGAATAGCAAGGGTCGTGTAGTAACCATAAATTGCTATAGGAAGCAGAAAACTGCATTTATTTAGCAGAAAATTAAGTAATTTATACATTATGTAAATAGCAAACATTTAACACCCTGTATATAGATCATAGTTAGCTTTAAAAAATGCGAATAAGCACATCTTATAACAATAGAACGCGTACTCAGCAGGAAAATAGGTAATTCATACATTAGGTAAATAACAAATATTTAACACTCTGTATATAGACCATAATCAATTTTAAGTAATGCAAGTAAGAGCATATCTTTCAGTAGAAATGCGCGTATTTAGAGGAAAGATTAGTACATGTACTTAAACACGCGTTGAGTTAGTTATAAAACAAATACGAAGATAAGAGATAAAACCTAACAAAGCTTTACGCAATTACGCAAAAACAATAAACATTTTGATAAGAAAACGCAGTTTCAAAAATACATAAACAAAAGTGGAATTAAGGTTACATCATTTATTTTGTTCTATTATCCAAAAAGGCAATATCTACACAAAAAAACGTATGGTCAAGATAACGAGGTATCTGTGGCAAACACCATTACACGGAAAACCGAATATATTACATCAGAAACCACTTCAGGATGCAGGAAATACAAAGACCTTATTGGTTAAGATATCTACAAGACTTGTTGAAAACCCAGCCCACATGCAAGTGGGAACAGCCTATATTTAACAACGAGCAATTATAATAAAATATCAAGTACGTTATAGTGACAATAAATTGCAACAATTATAAAAACTTCTTCTGCCGTTTAACGTGAGTAGAATTTGGGGTAATTTATTTAAACTAAATATTAATAATAATAGGGCTTCAAATGTGTGGATCGATATAATACTTCATATATTGGTGATATAATAATTCTAATTGATGGTATAACATTTCGAATGCATGGATAATTTGAATGTTGATGATAAGAATTCTAATTGATGGTATAACATTTCGAATGGTTGATGAGAAGAATAATTTAAATGTGTTCAAATTCGAATGGATAGATATTATAATTCAATTGTTCCGATGATAATTCGAATGTGGGGATATTTTAAATGGATTGATATAATTGGGCGATAGAATATTTCAAATGTTTTAAATCAGCGTCGACGATTTTGGTACAATTCTGGTACAGTTTTGAGTTGAGATTATCAATGCAAATAAAATAAAGAAGTACGAAGTAATTTATGGAAAACGAGGGGTTCAACTAAACAGAACAGTGATAGACGAATGAAGACAACAAAGGGCTGTTGATCCACAACCCGAACAACCTGTAACAGGTCAGATCTAATTAGTTTTAAGATATTTTTTTCTATTTAAATTTCAATACTGAATTTATTCAATTTATATAAAAAAGTGTAACGAAGTCAGCAACAAACATTGCATACGTTAAACTTACGTAATATATTATAAAGGGGTCCAGAACGTTCCAGGTCTCTTTGGTAAAAAGAGGTAGTTTTTGGTGACTTTAGATTGATTTCAAAGCATATAAATTTTGGGGGTAAATGATACATATGATAGTGATTGATCGAGGAGTGTATTTTAATATTTTTCAAAACTTGTAAATAATATTTCTTTTCATTATATGCAATTAATTGACTTCGTTTTATAATTCAAACAAATAGGTAATCATAAAGGGGTGGAGAAGAGAAAAATTGATCGTCGTAATGTTGTGCATTCTGTGTAGATTAAATAGGGCTAGCCGGGGCATAATAATAAAATTAGTAAGAGTAAAATTGGTTTAAGAACACAGAGCGGTGGAGTTAAGTAAAAACGTCATTACACCGAGTACGGTGTTATCATATCTATATATATATATATATATATATATATATATATATATATATATATATATATAGAGAGAGAGAGAGAGAGAGAGAGAGGGAGAGAGAGAGGGAGCTGCGGACAGATGTGAAAATTTTCGAATAATATGTTTGACAGCACACGTGTCAGAAATATTAACTAAAATTGTACAAATTCGGATCGAAAAACGGGCTGAAAAAATACTAGGAGAATATCAATTTGGGTTTAGGCGAAGCAGGGGAACACGGAAGGCTATTTTAGTTTGAAAGGTGATAATAGAGAAAACAATAGAAAAAGGAGAAAGCGTGTATATAGGGTTTGTAGATCAGAAAAAAAAACATTTGATAATGTAAAATAGAAAAAAAATGTTTGAAATACACAGAAGTTTGGAATGAGTTATATGGATAGATAAATACATTATACAAAGAGCAAACATCTGTAATAGAATTATAGTAGGAATGTAGGAAAGTACAAATTAGCATCTAGCAAGGAAGAAAAAACAGCTCTTAATCAAATGGAATCAGTACTAACACATATACGGTATGAAAATCAACAAAAAATAAAGTACTAGTATGTAAATGAGGAGAAAATAAGTCAAAACCAGAATAAAAAATAGGAAATGAGAATTTACAAGAGGTTAAGGATTTCTGCTACCTAGAAAGCCAAATAACGCAAGATAAGAAAAGTGCAAAAGATATAAAAAAAATTAGCACAAAGCCGTACTACATTTAACAAGAAAATACAACTACTGTGTTCAAACACAACAAACAGAAACAAGGAAAGGCATATGTGTGTAGCATAGCAGTGTACGGCTGTGAAACGTGGAGAGTATGAGAAGCATACAGAAATAGATTGAAGCCTTTGAAATGTGGTAATACAGACGTATGGTGAAGATACCATGGACAGACAAGGTTAATAACAAGGAGGTTCTGGTAATGGTAAGAGAAGAAAGAAATGCGGAATACATAAAAAATAGTAAAGATAGGATGATAGGACGCAAACTAAAACTGAGCAAATAGTACGGAATATATTAGAAGCAGAGATAGGAAAAAGAGAGCTAGAAGTAGACACGGATGGTGAAAGATGTAGGCTGTGGAAATTTCAGGGAAATGTGTAGATTATAATTGCTCATGATGAAGATCGAATTAGGCCGCCTGCAACCACCTTTTTCGCACAGGAAGAATTTATGTTTAATTGCAATGTGCCGCCATATTATTAGTGGTTCCAATACGGGGCTACGCTTATGAGGACAGTATTATAAGAAAGGAAGCGTTGAAACTTTTTCTAGTAAAGAGAGTGATGGTTCACAAATGGTCTAAATAGTGCAAATAGATTACAATGTAATTATTTCTTTTAGTTTCTAGAATACGTACGCAAATTGGGAATTTTAGCTTCTAGTTCTTTTTGCATATTCAGACTTTTAATATTTACTGCTTTTGCAGTTTTTATAAGTTTTTAGGAACTGTTCCATATGTATTTTTATATTCATTATATCGTTATTGCAAATTGAGAGCTAAGAGTTCTTGAACATCAGTCGGTGTTCACGTGCTTGCCATGCATTCCCCTTGCTATACTATAAATAAACTACTTTACATACTCATTTCCATAATATCATTGATGGTATTAAATCTGAAAGGTAAGAGAGTGTTTCCTAGGTTCAAAGTACGCGCTATAAATATTCTATCTGCTTACAACAATCTACTTTTTATATTATTTAAGTACCTCATGAAATACTATTGCTTCCAATATAACTTACACACAAACAAAAGCAACTTGTTCTATTAAAAATTAAGAAAAACGGATAGAATACGGTCATATGCAAATTTGTTTACTTGTTAGATTCGTATTTAGAGAAAAACCCATGGTATAAAGATATGGTAATGAAGTTGCTGCTTTCTGATGTAATATAAGAAAAAATTTCAACAAGAAGTGTAATTAATAAGGTATACGTCATCAAGCAGGTTTATAAGAGACGGAAAAAGACTTCCAAGGTACAGTTCTCATTCGACATTCAGGATATAGTTTATATAGTGGACAGCGTAAGATCTATTATCTTTCAATTCGTATGTGTCAATGATACGTAAAGTGTTAGTACTAACGTCGAAGTACCACTCAATCGTGAGGTAAGTACTGTTATTATTCCAGAAAACTAACTGGAATTTATCACTCATAAACTAGATCATTGCCATATGTAGCACAAACTTCTATTAAATTGCCTTTTAAATTTTAGATTAAATAAACATCTGCGTACACGCCAAGGAAGCCGTACAGGGAACTCAGGAAACTGTCTTGAATTACAAGTTCTCACCCTACTCCACCACGTTCCCTAGCTTACGCCATTCAAAAGTAGAACAAACCCGTTCCGTCTTAGAATTTTCATAATGGTCCAAGAAAACGAAAGCACAATGCAACAAACTGGAAAAGTTAGCACTTGGGATAACTCCAGCAGGTACGTTAATTTTTTATAGCAATTTTTAGCACTGTTAAAGGACAAAAGTTTAATTTTCAAGTATCAGTTCATTGTAACTGACGATAGCACCAAAAATGGCCGACGTAAATAAAATCAGTGCCGAAATTGCTATTGTTAATTGCGTTAGCTGAAGATCTGTATTTTAATAGGGTGTTTCTTTTGCAGAAAAACCGGATTTCAAGCAGTACAAAGTAAAAGTCAAGAAGAGAAAGCCAATGTCAGCAAACTAAAGAACCCTTGGGGTCCAGTACTGAAAGACAGAAAAACATTTGTAGACTTACATTATTGTTAATTTGCTATTTATACGTTTAAAACTAGTTCTAGCACTGAATATTTATTTTTAAATTATGTTAAAAGATCGACATCTACGTTATAAGAATAATAAAGGATAATTATTTATAACATGAAGGTCTTGGGTGTTGTTCTCGACTGTTCTTGTGTCTTTTCTTATTTAGTTTTTCATATTAACGACACTGAATATCAACTCAATATTTGAAACACGATTCTCTAATAATCGAATACTCTGCTTCTCGGGCTGTTATCTTATTTTTATCACCTTCGCCTTTAATTGCAGGTTCTGGCATTTTTCTACAAGGCAAACGAGCTTTCAATCCTGAGTAGTGAGTGCACGTTTCTGTCGTACGTCACCGAAAGTGCATCGCAAAACTTGCACAAGAGATGCAATTCATTTTCGTGTTAAATTCAGTGATAATAAAAACTTAGTCAGTTTTAGAAGGCTTTCGAAATAAGATTATAACAAGAGCTCAAGTTTTTGTTGGCATAAAATGTTTAATGAAGGCAGAACGGAGCGCAGTGGATGACTTTTAACCTTACATACAAACCTCAAAGCCGCAAGATCGAGAAAATTGTACGATCGGATCAACGATTATCTGTGAAAATGATTGCAGAGGAAGTGAATACGAATCGGATAAGTGTTGGCCTAATAATAGCGGAAGATTTGGGCATGCGAAGAACTCGTGTGAAAATTGTCCCGTAAAATCTCGCGGAACAACAGCGATATACACGGAAAAGTGTGGCAGCCGATCTGTTGGAACAAGTAAAAATCAACCCACGGTTATTGAATCGTGTTATCACTGCTTATGAGAGTGATGATGCAGAGGCAAGACACAAATGTTTGCAATGATGTTCAGTGGGATCACCCAGACAAAAGAAAGCTCTCACGTCGAAGTCAAAGTGAAATGCACGCCGATATGCTTTTTTGATTGCCAAGGCATTGTTCATAAAAAAGTGGGTGTCGCTTAGATAAAGGATAAGTCAATATTTTTACAAAGAAATTCTAGAACGACTTCAAAAACAACTCCCGGGTCCGTGCAAACATTGCTGGTATTTGGATTCTTTGTCACGATAATGAGTCATCCATCTAATTGTCTGTACAGTAATTTTTAACCTCAAAAGGTATTTCAGTACTACTGCAACCACCTTATTCATCAGATCTTACCCCGCGTAATTTTTTTTTATATTCCGAAAGGCAAATTGTTAGACAAAAGATGCTATTTTCAAATAACGGAGGAACTTCAAAATGCTATGACGAAGGTATTAAACAATATTCGGGAAGAACGGTTCCAGGAGTGTTAGCAGCATTGGCAGAACCGTTGAACTGTGTGCAAGTAAAAAGAAATTACGTTGTAGATAACACTGCAGCTGACTAAAGACGTAACTGAAAATTTTTATAATTACTTATTGTCCGACCTCGTATATACTATAAACTATTAGTATAAAACCACTACTGAAAGTAATCACTAATAGATATAAAATTGAAGATGATTGCCAATATTTGTCTACGCTCTTTAGACTACGAGGATCTACTGGCATGCTAAAGGACGTTAACAGGAGCAGAATTGTAAGAAACTCAGTGAGCGCATATTACATCTTAATAACACCTCTACATTAGCACTTATTCGCACACACCCGAAAGATTATAGTTGGAGTGTGATAAGTATAAGAACGGTAATTCCTAAAATTTTGCACAACCTGCTCATATCTCGGCATCAGCTGATGCACTGACCGCCGGGGTGATGTCTGTTTCTACCATGGTGCTGCTTAATAATTTACTCAACAAACTTAGGGACCACGATAGAAGATATTCGCAGTCATTGATGTGAGCTGCTCGGGTTACTTCAATGGAAGAACTCGGAAAAAACTAGGACATCTGTCACCTCCGCGGGTAAACGGGTTAGGACTATGTACAAGTAACGTAACTTTGAGGAAATCCTTTATCTACTGAAACTATTCAGTCGCCGAACGAAGGCGCTACGCTAACTGTAACAAAACGAAATCGCTAAATCATGTTCTGCAAAGCTGTTCGATGGCGCAATGCCACGGAACTAGCGGACATGACGTGGTATTTTGTTTGGCAAGGCCGTCGAGAGCGTCAGATGGGCTGTTCGAAAAGAACCATGATTACGTCTTGACGGTTGTTTACTAAAACCGGACTTCTTTTATAACAAGTATGATACGACTGACGTCGCTAGGTATAAGTAGTAATTTATGTTAAAATGACAATAACAATTACTAGTCTAATTAAAATTTCTAACGAGGCAATAAATTTAAATACATAGAAATTAATGGACGTTCGCGTCCAACCAGTTCCAGGACGAAAACCTCATAACGAAAAAAGGAAATGTAATTAAACCTGATGATTATCAGCACTTCCTTCATTTCGTCGCGTTCAGCACCCCTAACTTGATAAGAATACTCTTCGCCTATATGACTGTCCTGCAATTTGTCAAATTGAACTAAAATTCGCCAATGAGTGTCAGTCCCATAAATGCTGATTTTGAATTTACGGCAGTTGGAATGTTTACACTTACAATATAAAGTGTGAATGGGTCTAGTTATTTTAAGTAGCTGATGCCCACCTTGAAAGGTTATCACACAGTGTATTCCTACCAACGGTAAATATTTCTTGAGGCGCGTTTTTAACTCCTGCAAAGCTATTATTATATCTCATGCAATACTAACTTCGATTTGGTTCGGGTATGTAGAGCTCAATTTTTCTTCGCTATTGGAACTTGATTAGAATGTTTATTAACCGCTAACATCAAAGCATCTGACTTTCTCGCTGATGCGTTTTCATAATGTTGGTTGTCACAAATGGCACTATTGGAAAATGTATGTGACTCGGTAAAAAGATCTAGAACACCAATGCCAGATGCTAAGGCAGTTGTTCGCTTTGGCGCACTCACTATTTGTATACGACTAGAAAATCTTGGTCTGTTACCATTATCGAAAATTTAAGGCAAGTATTAAAATATTCCACGCATATGCAATATACAGGGTGTTCCAACAATAAAGTAGGCTTTCGCTTAACTAATATTAATTGTGTAAACACTGTATCGCTCATAGGCTAGAGGTAAGAAACGTCCATATTTTAAAAATATTGGAAGTTATACAAGATGTCTCAAAAAGATGATAGTGTTTAAGATATTTGCATTTAAAGAATATAATTGGTGTTTTCATAGAGTTGGTAAATGAACAACTTTTTTTTCGAAATTCTGTAATTCAAGCCTTTAATGTTTTGATACTGTTAGAAGGAAGAACTGCTATTATATTAATGTCTAGCACCACAAATATTTACCGCTAGTTGATACAACGTACCGTTTAGGAGATATTAATTTTTTATTGTGTTGGGGTATTTAACCACCCCCTTGATATGAAGGTCACCGCTAAAGTCCCGGCGTAATTGATAAGAACCATTGCGACAGTTGGCAACACATACAAGTACATAATATTGCGCAACAAGATATTACGTCAGAATTGCGTCTCAACTTGTTATCACATACCAAAAATATTATTGTGATAGCAGAGGCGCCTAAAGGAAATAGATAAAATGTACTCACGTAAAATGTGGAGCTCTTCACGACCTTGCGGTTATCCTTTGCATTGATCTCGTTGTTGGGCGTGGCTCGGGTTTCGCCCTCGTCGATACCAGATTTTCTGTCTTCCTTCTTTTTGTTTGTAGCGGTACGACAGGAATAAGTTGAGGAACGATAATAAGTACGGTAGAGGAAACCTACATTACCTGAAAGAGAAGACAAAGGCACACCACAGATAACCACACTGTTCGACGTCTCGTTTACTAGTCCCTGTCGTGTCGGAAAAAACCGCACTTCCTTCCGCACCCCACGTCTGCGCATCCCCTTGCGCCGACGCAACTGTCTGAAGTGACGAAAATGTACACACAAGTCTATTTTTTAAAAATTGGCGCGAATTCGGTCAATATTTAAAACTTAAACCAAAAAATGTTTACATAACCGATTTTGGGCATGTAACACCCTTCATTCCCGTTCTAATCGCTTGATATTTTTATGTAAAGTACCTATTTGTCTAAGGAATATTTTGGTATGCACCGCTAGTTGATACAACGCACCATTTAGGAGATCTTCATTTTTTATTATGTTGGGGTATTTAACTACCCTCTTCATCCCCTTTCAAATCGCCTGATATTTTTGTGGAAGGTACCTATTGATCTAAGGATTATTCTGCAATTTACTGCTAGTTGATACAACATACCGTTTAGGAGATATTCATTTTTTATTATGTTGGGGTATTTAACTACCCCCTTCGGCCCCTTTCAAATTGCCTGATATTTTTATGTAAAGTACCTATTTGTTTAAGAAATATTTTGGTATTTACCGTTAGTTGATACAACGCACCGTTTAGGAGATTTTAATTTTTTATTGTGTTAGGGTATTTAAGTACCTCCTTCATCCCTTCCAAATCGCCTGATATTTTTTTGTAAAATACCTATGTGTTGAAGGAATATTTTGGTATTTACCGCTAGTTGATACAACGCACCGTTTAGGAGATATTCATTTTTTATTATGTTGGGGTATTTAACTACCCCCTTCAACCCCTTTCAAATCGTCTGATATTTTTCTGTAAAGTTCCTATTTGTTTAAGAATTAGTTTGCAATTTATGGCTACTTGATACCATGCTCCGTTTGGATGAAAAATGATTTTCCTGTTCCCATCTTGAAGCAACCCCTGGTTTGGAAGTCGATTTTTTTGCTATATTTGGGGATTAATCTACCCTGCGATTTTGTTTCCGTGTGGATAGATTTAGTGCGACGGCTTTTTAGTAGTTTTGATGTTTTTTAACATTGTATCAATAATAGAAGGACTTGATTTTAATTTTAAGTTTTTCCCATATAGGAATTGATCTGGTCTCCTGGAACTGGACGGATTTAAAAATGCATGTGAATATGAATCTGAATGTAACTTCAGCCACATGTGATTGTTCAGCCTTCTTGTTATATTCATATAATTAAAACAAGGTTGTTTATGATAATATCAACTGTAATGGTCAAATTTGTAATACAAAATGCTGTCCTATTTTAATGCAAAAGAAGAATTTACAATTCAACACAAAGCACCTACACTGCCAAACGAGACAGCGATCATAATTGCATTCCTTTAAAATCCTTACGTTTCATTACAAAGGTCAAAGAACGAGTGATATTAAATGAGCGCCAAAATATCACGCGATAATCACATTTATTTACACAGAATTCCAAAAATAGTTTTAAAAAAAATCAAAAGTTAATTAGGAGCGGGGTATAGTCAGTCATTCACATACGAGCGGCAAAAACTCCGATGCGTCTCTGACTATACACTATTAAATTGCTACCAGAAAAAATAAGAAAACATGGTAATTTATTTACGTAAATGTTAATGGCGAATAAAAATTTCTTGTTCCCTTTGCTTTATAAGGGGAAGTCTAAAATTTAAATAGCCCTCGGCTAATGAGACCTACCAAAACAAAATTAAATATGCCAGTTATTTATAAATTTAAAAAGTCTACTTGTTAATTTTTTAGATGGTATTATCTAAATAAATAAACAACTATCATTACAAACTGTTATTTAAATTGGTTTTGTAAGTGAAAAATATGTTTGTTGTAAAATTTCCGATGATGCTTGAAAACAACTTCTTGCATCATCTTAAAATTTTTAACAATCCAAAGAAATCAAGTTTTACTACGTACTATGGTTTATTCAGGTATTTATTGTACGAGTTTTATTTTTAAAGAAAAATAAGTGCGTACACTATATACTCCAGTAAAGCATAAGTCAGATAATGCCTTAGACTTCTGGTGATTATTTCTTTAATAAATCAAGAAATATATGAAGTCATAAAGGCATTAGATGATTTTTATTAAAAACTAAGAGCAAATAACAATAGAAAAAACGTGTTCTAGTAAATATTCAAATAACCATCCAACATTTAGAGCTAATAAATACCTTAAGCTACAGACTGACCGAAAACCCCCTTTGAATGTTATTAGCATTGGGCAGTTAGACATATAGATAAATGGTGTGAATCATCATTAGGTCATCAGTCCTGGAACTGGTTAGACGCGTACCCTCATTGTTTCCTATTCTGAACTGACCTTCACATTACTCTGAAATATGCACAGTCTGCATCTATAACTATCTGCATGCGAAAGTCTGATCTCGGTCTACTTCTACCTCTTTTTTCCTATTTCTGCTTGTAACATATCCCGTACTATTCCCCAAGAATGCCTTAGAAAGTATCCTGCCCTTCTATATCTTCTATTTTGTTTTGTTTTCCACAGATGTCTTTATTCCTCTACTATTTCTATAACTAAACTATTAATTCGGCAAATGTCTAAGTGTTGGGGGATCCTTGGCAGCCACAGGCTGCTTAACCACCGTCACTGAACCTCGGGAAGATAGGGAATTTATATGCAGGGGAAAAACTATCAGCATTAAAACAAGAATCAGACATTGAAAATGATAACTTGGAATATATTAGCATTAAAGGGTCCGAAAAATGGTACGGCACCGGGTACAGATAAGGTGCAAGCAGAAACTCTAAAAGCCGTTGGACAGGCAGTAACAGTACATTTTTTCCAACTTGTATGTTACACAGGCGAGATACCCATAGATTTCAAACGTAACATCAAAGTCACTATACCAAAAAAGAGAGGCTTGAATAGATGTGAAAATTTTCGAACAATAAGTTTGACAGCACACGTGTCAAAAATATTAACTAGAATTTTACAAAAGCGAATGGAAAAATGAGTTGTAGAAATTCTAGGAAAAGATCAATTTAGGTTTAGGCGAAACAGGGGAACACTGAAGGCAATTTTAGCTCGGAGGGTGATAATGAAGAAAACAATAGAAAAATAGAGAAGCGTGTATATAGGATTTGTCGATCTGGAAAACGCATTCGACAATGTAAATTGAAAAATTGTTTGAAATACTCAAAAAGATTGGAATGAGTTTGAGGGATAGACGGATAGTACATAGCATAATAGCAGGAATGTAGAAAAGAAAATATTAAGAAAAAGGTGAGACAGGGATGTGCCCATCCCCATTAATTTTTAACTTATACATCGAAGAGGCAATGAATACTGTCCAATGCAAGAAGACATTTGAAATTATTATGCAGGGACAAAAGATTGATATGCTTAAATTTGCAGATGAAATAGCGTAATTAGCATCTAGCAAGGAAGAGTTAGAAGATGCTCTTAATGAAATTTAAACAGTTCTAACAGAGAGATACGGTATGAAAATTAACAAAAATAAAACTAAAGTACTAGTCTGCAATGGAGGGAAAAATAAATTAAAAACTAGAACACAAATAGGTAACAAGATCTTACAAGAGGTTAAGGATTTGTGCTACCTAGGAAGTCAAATAACGCAAGACTGAAAGAGCGCAAAAGATTTAAACACAGATTAGTACAAAATCGAGCGACATTTAACATGAATAAGCAATTAAGGTGTTCAAAGACAGCAAACATAGAAACAAGAAAACGATTACTTGAAACATATGTGTGAAGCGTAGCACTGTACGGCTGTGAAACCTGGACAGTAGTAGAAGCGGGCAGGAAAGAGATAGAAACCTTTGAAATGTGGTGCTACAGAGGTATGATGAAGATATCATGAACAGACGAAGTCAAGAACAAAGAGGTACTAGAAATGGTAGGAGAAGAAAGAAGTATGTGGGAAATAGTAAAAAATAGGAGAGATAGGATGATAGGCCACATACTAAGACATGAGGAAATAGTGCAGAATATATTAGAAGCAGATATAGGAAAAAAGATATAGTGAAAGATGTAGGATGTGGGAATTTCAGGGAAACGTGCAGGCTAGCTCAGAATAGAAATCAATGGTGTACGCATCCAACCAATTCGAAGATGGAAAATCTAATGACCAAAAAAAATAAGTGTACTTGTACCTGGTGATTATTATAAACAACTACAGCTATTAGTTTTGCAGTACCCTCAACTAATGTTAATTGTGCAAAAGAATTTACTGGAAAACTATTATTCGGCAAATGTCTAAGTCTTGGGGGATCCTTGGCAGCCGCAGACTGCTTAACCCCATGCACATACCACTGACTATCGGTGAAATAGGGCAAATAATTAGAAAACAATAGAAGGGGAATCGAGCTGTATATAGGCTGTTGTGGGAATTTTAAGTGCTGGGGGAACTTGGCAGCCACAGGCTGCTTACCCCCCTTCACATACCTTACATGTGATTTTCCAATGCTTCTCTTGAAGGTACTACATTGACCAGGAAGCGAGTATTTTTTTATCTGAAAAATTTTGAATTATGCCGAACCCTTGCTGTTCCAAGCAAGATAGGGCTTTTAAGGTGCGTGACAACACTCACACACGAAACCTTCATTTTACCTCTCATCCAAACGAGGGCGTATTTTTGTGAAAAATGCTCGTCTAACATTTTTCAAGCAGACCTTGTCAGAATTTGAATCCGGAACCTTGGACGAGAAGTCACAAGTATACCCACTACGCCACGGAGCCCCCCCCCCTACCCACATACCATTGAATATCGAGGAAACAGGGTATATAACTGTAATACAATAGAAGGTGACCGAACTGCATCTATCAAGAAAGAACAGCGTATATCTTCAAAGACAACAAACACATAGACAAGAAGAAAATTGTTCAAAGCATATGTGTGGAGCACAGCATAATGTATCTATGAAATAACAGCAATATGTAAAGCAAAACAGAAAGAGATAGAAGCCTTCTGGAATGTTGTGCTTCAGATGTATAAGCATGTAGCATAGACCAACAAGGTTAATAACAACTACGTTATAGAAATAGTAGAGGAAGAAAGGTATCTGCAGAAAACAAAAAAAAATGGAGAAATAGAAATGCAGGATACGTTCTAAGGCATTTTTGGGGAAATAGTATGGGATATATTACAAGCAGAGATAGGAAAGAAGAAGTAGAGGTAGACCGCGATCAGACTTTTGCACGCAGATAGTGATAGGTGCAGCCCGTGCAAATTTCATGGAAATGTGTAGGTTAGTACAGAACAGGAAACAATGAGAGTACGCGTCTAACCAGTTCCAGAACTGAAGACATAATGATGATGATTTCTATGACCTATTTGTTATTAACTTGGTCTGTCCATGCTACCATCTTCAAACATCTACAATAGAAAAATCAGAGAATCCATAGAAATCATTAAAAATTCTAACAATTTAAACAAAGACGATGGCTACTGCCTTTCTTGGAAAACGAGCCTATGTTCACAAAAGCAGAACTGTAACGTTCACTGATCCGCTACACACCCTTCTCTATTTATGATCACTCAAGCATCAAGTTCTCGCCCTATATAAACCACCACTTTCGCTACTTTCACAAGTTACTTTACCACAAGACACCTTTTGGCTTAAATGGGCTTGTGAGTCTACTAGTTCAGAAGTAACTCTTCATATTTTTTAAATTGCTTACACTTGTCTAACTAATATTTTATCATTCGTATTTTTATTATTATTATTTTATATTTATATTTTATTTTCTTTTTTGTCCTAATGAAGCTCCTTACAAAAGTGGGCGAAACGTCGACTTTAAGTTATAAAATGACACGGTTCCAACCCGAAAGTATAAATATTTATATTGTTTCTATGTTTGCTGTTTTTGAACATAGCTGCTGTTCTTTCTTGTTTGATGCAGTTCGGTTACCTTCTATTTTTTTACAGTATATACCCTATTTTCCAGGTATGTGAATATGAGGCGGCTCCGTGGCGTAGTTGGTATGCGTGTGACTACTACCCAAGATCCCGGGTTCAAATCTCGACACCGTCTGCTTGAAAAATGTTAGGCGAGCATTTTTCACAAAAATTCGCGCTCGTTCGGACGAGAGGTGAAATGGAGGTCCCGTGTGTAAGTGTTGTCGCGCACGTTATAAATCTCTACCTTGCCTAGAACAGCAAGGGTTCGGCAAAATTCAAAATTTTTTATGTAAAAAACTCGCTTCCTGCCCAATGTAGTACCATCGGGCGGAGCATTGGAAAATCACATGTAGGGTATGTGAAAGGGTTAAGCTGCCAAGGATCCCCCAACACTTACACATTTGCCGTGTTAATAGTTTTCCAGTATATCCTTTCGCACAATTAACATTAGTTGAGAATATTGCAAGACCAATACTTGTAGTTGTTTATAATAATCATCATGTTTAAGTACGGTTACTTTTTCGTCATTGATTTTTCCATCTTGGGACTGGTTGGATGCATACCTCCATTGATTTCTATTCTGAGCTAACCTACACATTTCCCTGAAATTCCCACATCTCACACCTTTCACTAACTTTCACTAACCTAGGTCTACTTCTACTTTTCTTTTTTCCTATTTCTGCTTCTAATATATTTAACACTATTCCATCATGTCTTGGTATGTGGCATATCATTCTATCTTTCCTATTTTTTACTGTTTTCCACATATTTTTTCCCCTACCATTTCTAGTACCTCTTTGTTCTTAACTTTGTATGTCCATGGTATCTTCATAATATGACTGTAGCACCACATTTCAAAGGCTTCTACCTTTTTTTTGTCCGCATCTTCTACTGTCCAAGCTTCACAGCCATACAGTGCTGTGCTCCACTCATACGTTTTAAGCAATCTTTTCCTTGTTTCTATGTTTGTTGTCTTTGAACACAGTAGTTGCATTTTCTTGTTAAATGTAGGACGAGCTTGTGCTAATCTTTGTTTAATATTTTTGCGATGTTCGCATCTTGCGATATTTGACTTCCTTGGTAGCAGAAATCCTTAACCTCTTGTAAGTTCGTGTTACATATTTGTATTCTTGTTTTTGATTTATTTTCCCCTCTTTTGCATACTAGAACTTTAGTTTCATTTTTATTAATTTTCATAATGTATCTCTCTGTTAGAACTGTTTCCATTTCATTAGGAGCAGCTTCTAACTCTTCTTTGATAGATTCTAATACCGCAATATCATCTGCAAGTCTAAGCATATCAATCTTTTGTCCCTGCATAGTAATTCCAAATGTCTTCCTGCATTTGATATTATTCACTGCCTTTCTTCAATGTACAAGTTAAAAATTAATGGGGTTAAGCCAAATCCTTGCCTCACCCCTTTCCTAATATTTAGTTCTCTATTTTCCTGCTCTAATTTTATTACCGCTGTTTGGTCTTTGTATAAGCTATGTACCATCCGTCTATCCCTAAAACTCATTCTAATCTTTTTGAGTATTTCGAACATTTTTTATTTTGTCGAATGCTTTTTCTAGATCTACAAACACTATATACACGCTTTCCCCCTTTCTATTGATTTCTCCATTATCACCCACAGAGCTAAAATAACTTCCCATGTTTTCATGTTTCGCCTAAACCCAAATTGATCATCTTCTAGCATTTCTTCACTTCGTTTTTGTACAGTTCTAGTTAATATAATTGAAACGTGTGCTGTCAAACTTATTGTTCGATATAGATTTTCACATCCATCCGCGCCTCTTTTTTTTAGTACAGTTACTATGATGTTACGTCTGAAATCTTTGGGTATATCCCCTGTTGCATACATATTAGCTTACAAGTTGGAGGAGACGTTCTGTTACTGCTTGTCCAGCGGGTTTTAAAGTTTCTGCTTGCACCTTATCTGCACCCGTCGCCTTACAATTGTTCACACCTTTAATGCTAATTCAATCTCCTTTTGAAGTATTATTTTCAATGTCTGATTTCTGTTTTAATGCTGTTAGTTCCTCTGCTGCATATAAATTACTTTTATTTTCATGGCATTTAATCACTTCTTCTACATTTTCTATAATGACGTTTCCTCTCGCGTCCCTTATATTTTTCTATATGGTTTTACATATCTAAAATTCATCCTAATTAGTTTGTATACTTCATCTGTCTTTTCTATTTGCACCTTAGTTTGTACCTCTTTGCACTTTTCATCAATCCATTGTTCTTTAGCTTTCATGCATTTGCGAATAATTTCCCATTTTATGGCTTTGTATCTGTTTTCCTGTTTCGTCTGATCTATTTTTTTATTTTTGTTTTTCTTCTATTAAATTCAGGATATCCTTTGTTCTCCATGGTTTCTCATTTTCTTTTTCTGTATACTCCAGAATACCTTAGGCCGCCATGTCTAAGCTGAATTTAATGTTATTTCATTTTGTGTCTACTTTCTTAGTATAAGAAATTTTCCCGATATGTTTCAGCAATTCACTTGACTTTTTTTTCAAATCTTTCGTGGATGCCCTTATCTTTTAGTTTCTCAAAGTCAAAGTGCCTTTTTCGTTTCTTTGTTTCAAATTTTTAAATTTAAGGGCGGCCTTCATAATTACGATGTTGTGGTCAGTATCTATATCTGCTTTTGGGTAGCTTCTACTGTCTTCGATATCTTTGTAGATCGTCTCTAACTCTTCCTCACTGTAGCTAGAGGTGCGCATGTATACTTGTATTAATACTTTATTTACAGGTTTAGATTCTTATCTAACTATGAGTATTCTTTCGTTCTTTTGTAAGTAGTTTTCTACTCGTCGTCCTGTGTTTTTTGCATAACTATCTCCATACCCGAATTTTCTTCCTCTGATCCTGTATGAATTACCCTGAAGTCTCCACTTCAAAAATCTTCCGCCTCTGGCCACCGAACTTTGCTAATCCCTACTATGCGTTCTCTAGCTTACCTACTTGTTTCATGCTTCTGACATTCTACCTCCGACCCGCACAATGTTCACGGATATTTTTTATACTTTCGGATCATATCCCCTGAAGTAGCCTCTTCCCGAGATCCGAATGGGGTACTATTTTACCTCCGGAATTTTTACCCCAGAGGATGCCATCATCTTTACCATCAATTTCTGTACGCAATGTACTTGGGAGGTAATATGGTAGTTTTCCGTTGCCTTCCCCATCGTAGCAGTGTGTCTTGGAATGCCATATCGACCCCTATGGTCTCTGACACTCTAAGTACCGAAAAAGCTGCTGCCCTGTTTCTGGGACCTATCTTAGTCTGATTATTCAGTAAAGACTCCACTAGTTTGGTTAAACCTATAGTTCGGCTCTTTAGCTCACTGAAACACGCAAGCCTTTCTACCCGTTCTAGTATTTTAGAACTTCTTCAAGGTGCAGGTCCGTTCAGAATGGTGTTATGAATACAAAAAAGAATTTTTATGGGTTACTTGACGCATTCGGTAGAGATCAATATCTGATTGAGTTACGTTGTGATAGTGAAAATCTGCTGACCACGTCGCTTCCTCAAATGTCAAATTAGATACCTGTATTTGGTATTTGACATACACAAAACAAAATCAAACTAATCACTTTCTATTAAACAAATTTTACTGCAAGAGAAGATATCGGTAATCGACAGCTACAATTAGTAGCATACAGAATTACTCCCTTTGATAATTTCAAATGATCTTTGGCTATAGGTTGGATGGTGTAATACATCATCATCATTATCATCATTAGGTCTTCAGTCCTGGAACTGGTTAGATGCGTACCATCATTGTTTCCTATTCTGAACTAACCTTACACATTTTCCTGAAATTTGCACAGTCTGCATCTACCACAATCTGATCTAGGTTTACGTCTACCTCCTTTTTCCTATCTCTGCTTGTAATATATCCCATACAATTCCCCAAAAATGTCTTAGAACGTATTCTGCCCTTCTATGTCTCATTTTTTTTCCACAAATATCCTTCTTCCCCTACTATTTCTATAACCTATTTGTTATTAAGTTTGTCTGTCATTGCTATCATCCTCATACATCTGAAGCACAGCATTCCAAAAGACTGATACCGTTTTTCTGTCTGCTTTTCCTACTGCCCGTACTTCGTAAGCATACTGTGCTGTGCTCCACACATACGCTTTCAACAATTTTCTTCTTGTCTTATGTTTGATGTTTTTCATCATAGGCTCTGTTCTTTGGTATAATACATATTTTCATTTATTTGGTATTATTAAGATGCGTCTTTCTACAGTAAGTAAAATGCATCTTTACAAAGCGCTTTCGATTTATTTAATTCTAAATCATCTTCAGTGTGAAGCTACAATATTGTTAAAATTAAAAATTAAAATTTAAAGAGAGAATAAAAGTTTTATAAACACCTTATACTAATGATAGATGAAGTGAGGATGACATTTGTCATATGTTTTTTGAGTTGATAGTGGGGGTGTTGGTGGTCATGGTCTTTAGAATATTGGGTAGTAGTTTCGCAAATTTAGATTTTGAGTATTGCATAATTTTGTGTCGTTTGATTTGTAGTTATTGATTCCATTTCTTCTACTAGGTCTAGTTTTGTGAGATTTTTTGAGGTTACGTGATGAAGAATTTTTGCGTCTTTGTTTTTGTTGAACTTATGATTTTCTACAAGTAAGTGGTGGCCGAAAGCTGATTGGGTGGGTCTGTTGTGCCCTTTGTGTCTGGTCTTAAGAGTAGTAGGGTAAGGCCGGTCTGACTTTAAAACGGTGTACGCCTATGTTTTTCTATGTAACATACGCGTGCACCGTTTTGAATCCAGACCGGCCTTATATACTTTCAATGTAAAATACGTGTGGACACGTTTTGAAGTCAGACCGGCTTTATATTACTTTCAATGGAACATACGTGTGTGATTTCAAAACACACGTATGCTACGTTGAAAAATGTAAGTGCAGAGAAAATGTGGAGCTGTTTTGAATTCGGTTTTCTAGCGAGAAATTATAAAGTAGGTCAGATGCAAAACATCGCATTCAAGTCAATTGTGTTTAATTAAAGTGGATTGTGATTTATGTTTTTTACTTTTGTTTAGAGGTACTATTGGAGTCATATCTGTAAAAGTTGATAAATCAAATGAAAAAACTATTCTTAAATCATCATTTACCCACATCAAACTTGCAACCAAAATACCAAAATATTCAATTAAAGACAGTGTGAGGATTAGTAAACACTGGGAAGCATTTACGAAAGGTTACCTGCCAAACTGGTCAAATGAAATTTTTAAGATTAAAAAGGTAAACGTAACCAATCCGACAACATATATATTAGAACATCAAGACGAGAAAGAAATCAAAGGTGCATTTTATGAAATGGAGTTGCAAAAGGTTAAACATCCAGGAATTTACCTGGTAGAAAAAGTCCTAAGAAAGAGTGGAAATAAAGTCTTTGTAAAATGGTTAGGCTTCCCTAACGTACACAATAGCTGGATCGATAAAAATAATGTTTGCTAGAAGTTGTTATAATAATAATAGTTAATAAGGCTAGTATTGTAAAATTATATTAAAATAAATAATACAGACACAATCTTTCTATTGTTTTTTATTATTATCAAACCATTCTTTTAATAACAAGGTATTTTGTTTTGCGCATTGCAGATTATTATTGCTGTGTCTATAACAATGGATGTTACATAGTAAACGGTTGTTGATTTTTAACTCCGATAGCTTAGGACAACCTAGTGCAAGCATATCAGTTACAACGTTTTGCATTACATAGGTGTCCATCCATTTCTTTTTTTCTAGACCCTTCACACATACTTCTTCACCGGGTTAGATAATTTGCTTCAAATAAAGCGCTATATATGATGACACCATTCCAGCCGTTGAAGATGCATCCCAAGAAAGACCATGAATATTCCTTGTCACCCAGTCGTTATGTTTTATATGATCTTGGCTCAAACAACTTGACTGCATTGGCAGTTTAAAAATTTGATGCCAAACAACACCTTCCAACAAGTCCAAAACCGCAATTTCTTTGCACACAAACTCGTTTTTCTTGTATTTAAATCCCTGAATATCAATTATATACATGTTTGTATATGTAGGTATGTAAATATGCAGTAAACTTCGACTAATTAAATTAATATTAGGAGCAATCTCCTTATATAGCAGATTACCACCATCTGCGTACTTTGCCAACCTACTTTTCAACCTATCACAAGAGTGAACACATATTTTGAATTGAAACCGGCCCATGTGTAATTGCAGCCTCTAAACAAAAGTAAAAAACATAAATCAGAATCCACTTTAATTAAACACAACTGACTTGAATGCGATATTTTGCATCTGACCTACTTTATAACTTCTCGCTAGAAAACCGAATTCAAAACAGCTCCACATTTTCTCTGCACTTACATTTTTCAACGTAGCATACGTGTGTTTTGAAATCACACACGTATGTTCCATTGAAAGTAATATAAAGCCGGTCTGACTTCAAAACGTGTCCACACGTATTTTACATTGAAAGTATATAAGGCCGGTCTGAATTCAAAACGGTGCACGCGTATTGTTACGCCATCATCGAACATTTATTGGTATTGGTGACAATAAATACTATTAGTGCGGGTACCCTACAGTTTTAGTGAAACATTTTATGCCGGGAGTGCGTGAAGTGAGACAGTCGTACTCGAACCGTTGCAGAAGCCAGTGGTATGAGAGCTTTTGGAGGCGACACCATCACCCGAACGTGCATGTTCTTGGTTGTCCGTTAAACCTTTTGTGTGTGACTTTTATTGCTCACAGCGGCACAGGCTGTAAGGTATTTATACCCTTCCTTAAGTAGTTTGTTGTAGTTGTTTTAGTTATTACATAACCGCTCCACTGCCATCGGTATTGCTACAAAAAGCAATTGGTCCTTCCCTATAATTAGCATATCTATATCACCTCATTCATCCCAGACATTCAATGGTCCTTAATACGATCCGAATTTCACTAGTTCTATGGTTTATACGCATGTCCTAAATTAAATATTATTTTGCACTTCAGCGAGCGTTTTTAATTAATGATTTAGCTTTAAATTTGTGTTCAAACCCCATATTTAGCGGGTTAAAATATGTACAATATTAGCTACATACTTTCGTTAAATTAAATTAAGCGATTTCGCCGTAATTAAACCAACAAGCGTTTAGTTACAAACAAATACTTTAGCATCAAATTTGTTAGTTTTCAGTCTTAAATTTATTTTAGTGGCATATAAAACACACAGCAAGGTAAAGGGATTTGCTTTGTGTAAAAGCCATTGCACGTTTTGTATCACATACAATCTTTCAGTCGGTTTGCAGTAAAATATTGAACATATTTGCAGGGTAATAAAGTTGTAAAGCTGCATCATGTTCCTGTGAGCTTTGATGTAAAGGCCGACCGTAACCGTAAACTGTAAATTTTATCGTAACGCTTTGTTTAACAAACCCTTAGTTTTTCACGTGTTGCTTAAGACCCATTGCAGGCCAATAGTCATAAACGTGATTTATCGATTTATGCGCTATTTTACATTTTTCGTGCCTTGAACAACTCATAATATTTTAATATTTCTCAGCGCACATCTGAGAGGTTACCGTTTTACAGCATTTATTGTAGGTCTTTCAGAATAACAGTCACTATGGCTCCGAAGAAAACACATGTAGCAGAGCTCAAATTACTGAAAATACGCATTATGGAAATGTTGGAACTTGGCAACGCTATACAAAGTAATTCAAGTTTAAAAACGTTGTTCCATATTCAAACAAGGGGAGTCAATGACATTTACTCCAATTTTAATAGGGTTTTAGTTGTTGTCGTCCTGTGACGAGGTAGAGTTCTTGAATTACAACGCTTTACGGAAGGAAGTGGATTCCGCTTATTATTGCATACTACTGCATCTTGAAACGATGCCAGAAATGCGGGCACAAATTACGGAAAATGCTCCAAGCAGCACAGGATCAAAATTGTTACCGTTAAAGCTCCCACATTTTAATAATGAGGTAACGGAATTCTCATCCTTTATCGATTTATTTGACAGTCTGGTTTATAATAACGCGTCGCTGTCCAATATCGAAAAGCTAAATTACCTTATCAATTGCTGTAGCGGGGAGTCTTTGAAAATTATTAAATCGGTACCCATTTCGGGAGATAATTTTATTATTTCCTATAACGCCTTGCGTGAGCGATTTAGCAATCCGCGTTTATTAGCAACTTTGCATTGGAAGGCTATGAAAGACTTTCCACCTTTAAAATCAGAAGACCCTAAGAAACTTAGGGCACTTATTGATTGTTTTTCAGAGAACCTTGCTGTTCTAACTAACTTAAAGTTTCCCACTGAACATTGGAACTTTATTCTAGTCGATTTTCTTTTAGAAAAACTCGATCCGTTCACTAGAAAACGCTTCGAACTCCAATGGGATCTGAAGCAAATACCCAATTTCGATGATTTAAGATATTTTTTAACTCAACAATGTGCAGCGTTGGAAACCTTTTCTTCAACCGCACCTGTTTCTTATTCGACGACTGTCCATACATCTCACACATCAGTGCCTAAGAAATCCTCAGCGTTTCAGTTTAAACCAAGAGTTTCTTCTAACGTAGTTTCACTGGACACACCAATTAGCTCTAATGACTCAAAGAATTCATTTTCGCACCATTGTCCTTCTTGCAAAGGCAATCACTTAATTTACAGATGTCAATCGTTTCTAAAGAAAACTCCGACGGAACGTTTCGACATTGTCAAACGCTTACGCCTTTGTTTAAATTGCTTACGAACAGACCATGCGTCCATGCAATGCAAATCTTATAATTCCTGTCGAACTTGCGCCAAGCCGCATCATACCTTGCTACATTTTGAACCGCAACCTGCTTCTAGCCGTTCAGCTGAACCGACCGCTACACACATGCATAAAAATGCCAATAGGACGACGCAGTCAGCCTCTCCTATTCCGGCAAATGTTTTGTCTTCACAGACGAATTCAAATCTTGGGGTTACTGTCTTACTCTCCACTGCTGTTGTGGAAGTTCAAGACCGGTCTGGTAGATACAAACCGATCAGGGTACTCTTAGACCCTGGCTCTCAAGCTAGCTTTATTCGAGACGATTGCGTGAGCAAACTTTGGCTTCCACGCATACGTTCTCAAGTTCCGATTTATGGACTTGGACAGACAACTTCAGCAGTCAATAGGGGTGCCGTCAGCTGCACCATTCGCTCTATGTTAGACTCTGAAAAATCTCTAGAAGTCACAACTTTTGTGCTTTCGTCAATATCTGGCAAATTACCCAGCGTTGAAGTTCCTAATAATTGGGAACACTTATGCGGCCTGCACTTTGCAGACCCGACCTGGAACTCTCCAGGAACTATTGACATGCTCCTTGGAGCAGATGTTTATCCGTTCATCATCAATGGCGGTGTTATACATGGCAAATTCTTCAGCCTGCCGCCATAAATTCAATTTTTGGTTGGACTATTCTTGGTCCCACAAAAGCTTGCAGTCTGATACTGTCCAAGCATTTTTACTTCTGTAGAAGATCCTATCGACCAGACCCTAAGGCGGTTTTGGGAGATAGAAGAGTTACCATCCAAGCCTTATACTTCTCCAGAAGAAGAAAAGGCAGATTTGATTTTGAAAACACGTTTTCTCGTGACCCTAGCGGTCGTTTTATTGTTGCGTTACCGTTCAACGATACTTTGCCCGTTTTTGATAATTGCTTTGAGATGGCTAAAAAAAGACTATTTTCGTTGGAGCGCAAATTGCATGCTCAACCGGAGCTACGCGCCCAATACAACAATTTCATGCAGGACTATCTTGATGCGGGTCATATGGCATTACTCGATTCTCCGCCCGTTGGGAACGATAAGTATTTTTTACCCCATCACCCTGTGTTTAAAGAGGAAGGTCATATTTCTAAACTTCGTGTGGTTTTTGACGCCTCTGCAAAGGCTAAAAACAACGTGTCACTTAATGACACTCAATTGGCTGGACCTAGTCTCCAAAATGACATTTCGTCAATCTTACTTAAATTTCGCTCTCATCGTTTCGTTTTTACTTGTGATGTTCGCCAAATGTATCGACAAATTTTGGTTACCGAAGAACATCGAAGGTTTCAATTAATTGTGTGGCGGTTCGCAGAAGAACCCATTCAGACTTATCAGCTTAATACAGTGACCTATGGTATTAAATCATCGCCTTATCTAGCATTAAAAACTCTTCAGCAATTAGCCATTGACGAAGGCAAAAGGTTTCCGTTAGCCGCTGAGGCTATACGGTCAAATCTATATATTGACGATTTCGTCGCCGGTGGAGATTCTATACAATCGGCCCGCGAAATTAAAGATCAACTTATTCGACTTTTGCATTTGGCTGGTTTTGAACTTCGAAAATGGAGTTCTAATTCAGCTTATATTTTGGAAGGCATTCCGTCAGATTTTTGCCAATATACTTCTCTCGATTTCGATTCTGACGAATCAATAAAAATATTAGGTCTTCAATGGTCACCTACAGAAGATATTTTTTCATTTCGGGTTAAACCATTAAACCCAATATGTACAAAGCGCAACATACTTTCACAAGTTGCCAGAATATATGATCCATTAGGGTTTTTAGCCCCACTAACACTTTTTGCAAAACGCCTAATCCAGCATCTGTGGATGTTAGGTTTAAATTGGGATGACATCCCACCAGCAGACATTTCGTCTCAATGGCAGCAGTATCAAGAAGAATTGCCGTTATTATCGTCATTAAAGTTACCACGTTGTTTACCCCCTTCGGATCCTTTTACTTGTCATTTGCATGGGTTTTGCGATGCTAGCGAGGTAGGGTATGCAGCGGTAGTGTATTTTCAGTTCATAAATCAAACTACTGGAGAAATAACTGTACAATTTGTAACCGCTAAAACAAAAGTAGCTCCAATTAAGCGCATTTCAATTCCACGTTTGGAATTATGTGCCGCCGTTTTATTAACCGATTTACTTTCTTTTACCATTCGGTCTTATCAAGGCTTGATTGAAATCTCCGATGTTTCAGCGTGGAGTGATTCTACGGTCGCTCTCACTTGGATACGTTCTCCACCTTTTCGGTGGAAAACTTTTGTGGCAAACCGTGTTAGCCACATTCAAGAAATCATTGCACCTAGTCGATGGTTTTATATTAAATCTTTGCATAATCCGGCTGATCCTGCATCTCGGGGATTAATGCCAAGCGCGGTTATTTCATGTTCGCTATGGTGGGTGGGGCCTGAATGGCTTCACTACCCTAGTGACTCGTGGCCGCCTCAACCAACATTGTCAACCTCAATTGCTGAGGTAACTACGGAAAAGAAGATCCTAACATTTGTCGCTCAAACAGATCCAAACGTCATTGACATTTTACTAAGTCGCTTTTCATCGTTATATAAAATCCAAGGCATCGTGGCTTACATTTATAGATTTTCTAAACCCATGGCTCAACGTCATACGGGTCCCTTAACAGACATTGAATTACACAATGCTCTCATGATTATCGTTCGGCATGTACAAAATGTTACATTTTCAAAGGAAATAGCTTCGATCAAGGCAAACCGTAAATTACCTAAAAGCTTGCGAAAACTTTCTCCATTTGTTGATCCACAAAATATCTTAAGAGTAGGTGGGCGCTTAACACATTCTTCGCTTTCCTATTTCGAAAAGTTTCCTGCGTTATTGCTTCAGCGGCACCGATTAACCGAACTTATCATGCGGTCAACTCATGAAAGGTATTGCCATCCCGGTGTTAATACCACAGCGTATCTTATCCAACAGAATTTCTGGATCCTTTCTATTAAAAATTCAATCCGAAATTATTTATCATCATGTCATAGATGTTTTCGTACCAAACCGGTCCTGGTAACTCCTCCTATGGGAAACCTACCGGCAGCACGTATTACCCAAATCAAACCGTTCAGTATTGTTGGTGTTGATTTTGCTGGCCCTCTTTTAATAAAGGCTAACCGCCTACGAGGCTCTAAATCTCTTAAGGCCTATATTTGTATTTTTGTTTGTTTTGCCACTAAGGCAGCACATACTGAACTTGTTTCGGATTTGTGGGCAGACGCGTTTCTTGCCGCTTTGCGACGATTTATAGCACGTCGAGGACGCTGTTCTCAAATATTTAGTGATTGCGATACTAATTTTGTAGGTGCCTATCGTCAGCTTACGAGTTATCTGCATAGTGCAGTAACCTCAGAAACGATAAAGTGGTCGTTTAATCCACCTAGCGCCCCTCACTTCGGTGGCTTGTGGGAAAGCGGTGTTAAGTCGGTAAAGACACACCTAGCTCGCGTAATCGGCGAACAAAAACTTACCTTTGAGGAACTTTACACAGTTCTTACTCAAATTGAATCTGTTCTAAATTCAAGGCCACTCTGCGCTTTGAGTTCGGATCCAAATGACTTGCGTTGCTTAACACCAGGTCATTTCCTAACTATGGAGCCTCTTTCTGCACCACCAGATGAGGACCATTCAACCAACGTTTTATCATTAAAGAGCAGGTGGAAACTCCTGCAAAAACTCCATCAAGATTTTTGGGCTCGCTGGAGCCATGAGTACTTACATACTCTGAATCAGAAGGTTAAATGGCACTCTAAGGTAGGTGTCCGACAAGTTGAAAAGGACTCTATTGTCCTCATCAAGGACGACCTTCTTTCTCCACTTCATTGGAAGTTTGGTTTTCCTAGCAAGGTCAAATCCCATGTGATTTCCTTCACCCAACCTACTTCCCTCCTTTTCAAAATTCTATGAATTTGGTGGGCGGTATGTTACGTCATCATCGAACATTTATTGGTATTGGTGACAATAAATACTATTAGTGCGGGTACCCTACAGTTTTAGTGAAACATTTTATGCCGGGAGTGCGTGAAGTGAGACAGTCGTACTCGAACCGTTGCAGAAGCCAGTGGTATGAGAGCTTTTGGAAGCGACACCATCACCCGTACGTGCGTGTTCTTGGTTGTCCGTTAACCTTTTGTGTGTGACTTTTATTGCCCACAGCGGCACAGGCTGTAAGGTATTTATACCCTTCCTTAAGTAGTTTGTTGTAGTTGTTTTAGTTATTACATAACCGCTCCACTGCCATCGGTATTGCTACAAAAAGCAATTGGTCCTTCCCTATAATTAGCATATCTATATCACCTCATTCATCCCAGACATTCACGTATGTTACATGGAAAACATAGGCGTACACCGTTTTGAAGTCAGACCGGCCTTACCCTACTACTCTCAAGGATTCTCAATGTTCTGCCTATGTATATTACGTTACATCGCGTTACATTGAGGGCAGCTTAGTTGTATATGCCGCTTTTTGATAGGTGTCAGATGGTGTCTTTGGTGTTATTTATGTATGTGTTTAGGATTGTGTTAGATTTATAGGTCGGGGTGAATAGGTGAATAGATTTGGCTGTATCAAATAAACAAAAATCATTTAAAATTGTTTTCAACCAGCAAGCTTCAGCAATTGTCAAACTCATGGCTATATATTTACCCACTGTAGACGAAATAGATACACTTTGTTACTTTTTTCTTATCCATACTATTGTACAATCAAATAGCTTATAAACATATCTGGTTGTGGACTTTCTGTCTAAAACATCCCCACCCCAATCGGAATCTACACAGCCGTATACAAATTCTACTTTTTCATTTGGCTTGAACACTAATTTAATATATAAGGAGCCTTTTACATACCGCAATATTCTTTTCATTGCTTTAAACAAATTATTATTTACTTTATCTTGATAACGACTAAGTAGCCCTACACTTTTAGAAAGATCAGGTCCCGTACCTTGTGCGGCATACATTAAACTACCAATAATTTGCCTACACAACTTTTGTGGAGCCAGATCAGTTTCTGTATCTTTAATATCATACAAGCTATTAATTTCCATTGGCGTACTGATAGGGTTACACTCTAGCATACCAAATTTTTGCAAAATTCTTTTTAAATAATTTTTCTGACTTAATTCAGTAAGTAATTGTACCAAATTTTGACACTGCAGGTACAATTGACATGTTTTAAGTATATGCGGTAATAATAAGAATTTTACATAATTTACTCATATTAGGGTGATTATGTTTACATCTGTGATACTTTCCGATAACATACCTGTTAACAGCATTTTAACCACAGCATATGTCATTTGTCAGTGTGACTTGCTTCATAGCTAGTTACACCTTTAGATCAGCTGCATTGATTGTTCGCTATTATTTTATAAAATAAACAGAAAGAGCTATATCAACCATTAATTGACAGAAAGTATAAATAAGTATTGTTTTTGTCAGTTTACTTTACTGAAATAGTTAGGAGATTATAATTTTTACCTCAAATAGTTAATCAAGTAATAATAATCCTTGATTAAGTAGGTGTCAAATTTAGGGACAACTTTGATAGGTTTTGCTATACATTTGACACTTGGTGTCAAAAATATGTACAACTGGCTCTTATATAAAATTTATTTATTTTTTTTGTTTAATGTATCCTATTTATATGTAAACCTATTTTCCACTCTATGTTCTTGATATAGAAATTTATTGCCTAAATTTGACACCTATGTCAAATATACAGACAATTGTGTCAACTTTAGGGTCATTTTTAAAATTCAACGTTGTTGTTATTTTTAGCTATAAAAATTCCATCTAAATCAAAAGTATATCGGAATTATTCATTGAAAGATCTTAAAAAGCTGTGAAAAGTAGAGCTCCTTGTTTAGCTGCAGCTAACCAATTTAATATACCCAGAATTACTCTCATGTGTAAAGTTTCTGGGAGGTAGTCCCTTGATTGTAAAAGCGGTGTAAATACTGTACTTACTTCTGCGGATGAAACATTTTTAGCTGAGTAGATTAAGAAGTCTGCACAAACTGGTTTTCTAATTACTAAAGATCGTCTTTTAGACAATGTAGCTATCATAATAAAAAAGTTAAAAAGACCTAATAAATTTACTAATCATCGGCCTGTGAGACATTGGTACGAAGGTTTTTTAGTCAGACATCTAGATATTTCTGAAAGAATGACCGAAAATCTTACAAAATGCCACGCCAATGTGTCTGAAGAGAACATTCGAAAGTGGTTCGAAGAAATTGAGGAATATTTTGTCCATAATAACCTAGTTGTTAAAGATCTTAGAAGAATCTTTAACGCAGATGAAACTGTATTTTTTTTAGCTCCAAAGGGTAAAACAGTTCTTTCCAAAAAAAGAGCTAAAACGGTGTACAGTGTGACTAATGCAGGTGACAAGGAATGTATAACAACATTGATTACAGGTTTGTAAATTGCCCGTTTTGTATATAGGAAATGCATCTGCCGAACTCGCACCACTTATGATTATGTTCAGTTATGAACGAATCCCAAAATCAATTGTTTTAAAGTGTCCAGATCCTAAAAATCAGAGAATGGATGGATGACATCTGAAAGCTTTTTTGAATATATTACCAACACCTTTTATCCATAGCTCACACGAAAAGAAATTTCACTGCCGATAATTTTATATGTAATTGGCTACAAATCCCATTTAACATACGACCTAAGCGAATTTTGGTCTAAAAATGGTATTATATTGATAAGTTTATTGCCAAATACTACACACATCATGCAACCGATGGATGTTGATTTATTTCAACCCCTTAAAAGTAAATGGAGAACCGAAATCTTCAACTGGCGTAATAAAAATAAATTGAAGGTTCTAAAAAAGAAAGATTTTGCACCAGTGTCGAATCAAGTGTTATTGGCAACTTTCCAAGATAATAGCAAAATCCTAAAAAATGCATTTAGAACAACTGGACTGTGTTAATTTAACACCGACCTTGTAAAATACTTCAGAGTTAAATGTAATTCTTTAATAAGTGAGCCTTCAAATAAAATTTTGGAGAAACCTAACCCACTTATCACAAATCAACATTTAAAAACAATTGAAGCTTTTATTGAAGAAAGCTTACTAAATGACTTTCTGAATCAAAAGCTTGATCCAGTTTGGCATGGCATACTAGAATACAAAAGCTTCTATGCTGTGTGGAAGAAAATGTCTGATAAAATACACAAAGCTGATAAATGTGCAGATGCAGTTATAAACAAAGAGAACATGGATGATATTCCTGTAACTGACGATGGAGTACTGGGCAGGAATTTGGATGACAATATTCTTATTCTTGAACCTGATGATAGGTCTATTGATTATGCTGTTGCCAATTTAAGGGATGAAATTAGAACTGCTGAAGCAGTACTTGGTATACACTTCGACTATTTAGAAACATCAGAATACAATGTTATGAACAATCAATACAATTTGTTGGAAGTTTGCAATGCTACGGAAACGGAAGATGAATATGTTTTCTCGGAAATGCAACAACTAGGTAGGTAGTTAGGTTCCTAGCTATTACTTTGTCATAGAAAATTACATATGGTAGTAAAAAGTTGCTTTGCTATTCAAGCACCTGTGTATGTCTATTTCCACGTATATATTTATTTACATTAGGCTCCAAGTTGTAATGCCTGAAATATAGATTAGTGCACCTAACATAAAATATTTACAGATGTTGAAAGCAATAATGAAAGAAAAAGTAGAATTGAAAACATGCAGAAAGCAAATGAAATAACTCCAAATAAAAACAACAAAAGGATAGAAGAAGAGGTGATTAAACGGAATGTAGTAAATGATACACACAACGAGAAAGTCAAAAATAACGACATGGGTATGAACAAAAGTCCCACATATAATGCAAAAGGTAACTATGTGAACATAGATTTCATAAAAAATAATTGTTTCAGATATGGAAAGTGATTACATGGGAGAATATGTGATGAGAGAAAGACAGCAGACAAACTAAATTACTCTAGTAAAGGAGAGCAAAAAAGATAAAGAAAACTTAGTTTTAAGGAATACAATCGGAGATGTAAGTAACAATGAAGAGAATAAAAAAAATATGGACGTAAATACACCTTTGATGAATAAAAAAGTAGATCCAACATCAAACACAAGAGGAGACACAGACATCAATTCAACTCTAAATAAATTAGAAGGTTCTATTAATTGTCACCATCAAGCAAACAACACAACAAATGCATCCGTAGCTGACTTATGCCCTAAAAACCAATCTACACACGCATTGCATATACCTTCACCATTTAAGCCACTCATGTTTTGGCCAGAAGCATCTACACAAAAGAAGACCAACAGAGTAAAAGAAAAAATATTTAGTGTTTGTTCATCTCAAAGCTGCAAAGCTTATTATTTAAATTAAATCGAAAAGAAAATTTAGAAAGATGACAAAATAAAAGAAAAAAAGAAGAAAAGAGAAGAAAAGAAGAAACAAGCAGAAGAAATAAAAAAACTAAGTAATGAAGAAGCAAATTAACAAAAAACAAGAGAGAATGGGGAGATGTCTAAAGTAGTAAATACCAAAATACAAGATATAAAAGTAAAAGATTATGTCATTGTAAATTATGAAGCACGATTCTATCCAGGCATTGTGATAAAGATTAATTCTGTCAACACAATGTTTTTGTAAAAGTTATGACATCTAGTGGTAATACAAAATGGAAATAGCCATCTCACCTTGAGTTTTGGTATGAGAAGGCAGACATTATTGAAGAAATACAAGAACCACAATCAGCAAATAACAGTGGGGCTTTTATAATACTGAAAATTAAAAAATATCAATAGCTAGTTTACATAAATATATTTGATACCTACCGTAGCTACATTTATGTATGTTATTAAAAAGTGCTGACCTAATTATTATGTTTTATAAAGTTATCGCTGTAGATACATGTAAAGATTTTAAATAGTTTCCTAAAACCTACATAACATTATTTTTTCATTAATTCAAATCGTTTTACAAAATATGTCAATATATAATAAGTGATTTGTCAAATATAAGGAAAGACAAAGTCAAAATTATGGACAAAGTCAAAAATGTGTACAAGTGTATGTCAAAAATATGTCACTATGTTAGAATTGTGTGTCAAATTTATGTACATGTGTATAAAATGTAGTTAAATAGGATTGTGTCTTAAGCTGTCAAATATTGGGACATTTACCCTATATCTTTCTTTTATATTCTGAATAATATTTATGCTTAGATATTGAGAAATAACTCCTAAATCTTTTATATAGAAATTGTTATTTAAAAAAGTTTTAAATTCATCCACTTCATTTTTATTTGTGCTCAAGATCAGCAAGTCATCAACATAGATCAATACGTACAATTTGCTACTATTACTACATCGTAAATAAACAACAATCGGTTTCAGATATAACAAAATTTTGGATTTTATCAAACTGTCAAATTTTTTATACCAACGTTTTGGACTTTTTTCAACACATAAATTGCTTTATTAGGCGTACAAACAGTTTTACTTTTTCTTTACTGTTAATTGGTAATGTCATATATACCTCTTCGGTGATGTCACCGTAAAGAAAAGCGCTTCGGAGATCCATTTGATGTATTGGTTCACCGATATGATTTGCCGTAATTATTAATAATCTAAAAGCTGTTAGTTTGGCAACGGGAGCGTATATATCATACACTTCTTCACTATGTCTTTGTTGAAAACCACGGGTCACTAAACGCACTTTAAATTCATAATCACTTTTAATCTTGAAAACCCGTTTTTCTTTCAATCACCTTTCTACTTTCCGACGGCCACGGCACTTCGTTCCATGTATTATTTTCGTGAAGCACTCTTAACTCTTTGTCCATTGCCCTTCTCCAATTAGCACTATTTTTACCTGATCTTGCTTCTTCAACACTAATTGGTTCTTCTGTATTTGAAAAGAAACGCATATTGCCTTCATGCATATCGTAGTCTCTCATTCATGCTGGTTTCTTGATTTTACGCTTTGTATTTTTCACAAGTGCCTTGGAGGTTGTCGTCATCATCTTCTTCTTCAGATGTATTCCTAACTGGCACTGTTGACTATATGACCACGCCCGAGCAAAACACAGAACAAACTAAAGAATCGCTGTTGACTAACCAAAGTACATGAGTTGAACACAGAACAAACTAAAAATCGAGAGAATTTCCATCTCATTTTTGTGCTACTCAAAAATCAGCACTCTGAATGGTCAAACAAAATTTGAAGATTCTTTTACACTCGAAAATTGAAACACACAATTTCATTGGTTAAAGACATCATTAACGTTTTTCAACACAAGAAGCATAGGAAATAGAAGTGTATAAATATAATTACAATTCTCCGAAAGAAATTCCTTCGTGCTCTACATAGCCTAAAGAATCAACTGGCAGTGCTAACACTTCAGCGAGTAGCGCTCTCCATAGCCTGCTATACTTCAGTGCGCAGTGTTCTCCATAGCCTGCGTATTCTCCGACTGTAGCGCTGTCCGCCGTCGTACATAGGGCACGTCACTATAATTCTTCAATCAATATTAATAAACTACGTATGGGCGTTAAGCTCCATTCCTTCTAGCACCGACTAGTCGTTATTGTGATTGCGTCTGTTAACTCTACCTCCGGGACAACACTACCGTAGAGTTCAACGACGACGCACTCGACGAACCCTAAGGCACCACTACCACGATGCCTCCTGCCGACACTGAGGAACCCCATTCAGTGTCACATGCCGACAACAGTATGGGAAATGGTCTCCCGTTTCGCAAAAATCGAAGAAAACAACAAGAGGCAGCTAAAGAGACAACCGTCCCCGCGACAACAACCAGATTTCCACGAACGACGGAGCAGCTACCAAGGTGCGCATTCTGTCCACAACAACATTGGCAACGAGACTGCCCAATCAAGGCGTCGGGAAACGACCTATCGGCCGAGCAACGCTAAACTACAGCCCGGTCGGACGAAACAAACTGGCACGACTATACATTACTCACGATGATTAACTACTAAGGTTCCCCGTCACCATACAGAAGATAACCTTCAACGCACTACTAGATACAGGAGCATCGACGTGCATGATTAGGGAAGATCGAATACCCGCAGATTCACAGGTAGAACCTTATCATGCCTCCGCTTATCGCCGAAGTAGGAACAGAAACGACAATCAAAGGCAGGTTCCGCACGCCATTCACCCTCGGAAAAGTGACGGACCACGAAACCTTCTTGGTAGTAGCAAACCTCGCTGAAGATATCATTCTGGGTTAATCTTAGCTTCGACGCCAGAAAGTGGCGATGGATTACTTACAAGGCTCCATACATTTCTGAGCACATAACCGTAAGACGCCCCACTGGAACGAAACGGTGACGCCCGTTACCGCCAACAGGCCACACACGCTAACTGTCACTCACCAATTTCCAGTTGAATTCTTACCCAGTAGTCTTGGGAAGAATTCCAACCAGTAGTCAATAGGCCAACACAACCAACTACCACAGCCAGCACCAGCCTATTACTACTAAACACCGAAATATGCAGACCACGGGCTAACCACGCAACTCTCGTCGATCTGCCCAATTATGTGCTAGGCGCAAAACCAGAAAGACATACCTGTGGACGGATGTCCCAAAAAGAGGTACCCTTTCAATCATAACTATCCCCCCAGTACCAGACGACTATGGAAAGATCTGACGCCGCCACACAACGGTGACGCCCGTCACCGCCAGCAGACCACCTACGCCAACTACAACTAACCAGTTTGCAGACGAATTCTTGCCCAGCAGCCTTTGGGAAGAATTCCAACCCGAGATCGATAGGTCAGCACAACCAACTACCACAGCTAGCACCAGCTTATTATCACTGGACACCGAAACATACAGACCACGAGCTAATCACGCAATCCGCGTCGTTCTGCCCAATTATGTGCAAAGCGCACATCCAGAAAGGCATACCTGTGGATGGATGCCCCAAGAACAGGTACCCTTTCGACCACAATCATCCCACCCAGCGGCAAACGATCATGGAAAAGTCCGTCGCCGCCGCACAAAACGAAAACGCAAACACCGTCACAGGCTCAGATATTTTTACCACAAGGACCCCGCCGCATCCTCGGAACAACCTAGCTATGCTACACTCTTCAGCGGTGGTGGGGGGAGGGTTACTATATCTCCATGCCCGAGCTGAACACAGAACACACTAAAGAATCGCTGTTCACTAATATCAAAGTACACGAGCTGAACACAGAACAAACTAAGAATCGGAAGATTTTTTGTGGTACCCAAAAATCTGCTCGCTCATTGGTCAAGCAATATTTCGAGATTCTTTTACACTCAAAAATTGAAATACACAATTTTATTGGTTAAAGACATCATTAACGGTTTTCGACACAGGAAGTATAAGAAATGAAAGTGTACAAAAATAATTACAAATTTTCCGAATGACATTCTTTAGTGCTCCCCACAGCTTAGAGAATCAACTGGCAGTGCGCCTCATAGCCTGCTAACACTTCAGCGAGCAGCGCTATCCATAGTGACGCTGTCCGCCGCCGTACCTAGAGCACGTCACTATAATTCATCAATCAATAGTTAATAAACTACGTATGTGCGTTAAGTTTCGTTCCATCCAGCACCGATAAGTCGTTATTGTGATTGCGTCTGTCAACTCTACCTTTGGGACAACACCGCCGTAGTGTTCAACGACGACGCACTCGACGAGGCCTAAGACACGTCCAAAGGGTTCCGAAGATCACCGAAGACCTCCGAACTGCTCCAAGCTGTACATTCGTTCACACCATAATTCTTCATACCCTCGCGTTGTCTCACAACTAAAACACGAAGCCTTCCGAAGAGTTTCAAAGACCACCTAAGACGTCTGGGCCTCTTAAAACTGTAAATATTTGCTAACTATCGCCGTTCAAGTTCTTACTGGGCCTCACAAATAAATTCGGAAGCCTTCCGAAGAGTTCCGAAGACAACCGAAGACTTCTGAAACCCTCTATGCTTGTATATATGTTCAATTAATAGTTTTTAATTTCATATCATAATTCTTTGTAACTTAACGTTGACCCACCAGTAAAACACGAAGCCTTGCGGAAAGTTCCGAAGACCGCCGAAGACGTGTGTACCTTTTCTAACTACCGTTATTCAAGTTCCTACTCGGCCTCACAAGCAAATTCCGAAGCCTTCCGAAGAGTTCCGAAGACTACCGAAGACTGTTACACTTCTTTAAACTGTATATACATTCATTCAATAAGTGTTTAAGTTTCACTTGGTTCCAGAAGCAACCACGAAGCCTTCCGAAGAGTTCCGAAGATTACTGAAGACTTCCGAAATACTTCAAACTGTTAAAATCATTCAATTTTAACTATTTCATTTTTATTTTCATGTATTTATGAAACTTAAATTATTTTTGCTTGTACTTATTAAACAAATAATAAAGCCAAGCCTACATACTTTCAGAAACCGTCCACCCGAACGATAACGGCGCATCATTAAATTGTTTGTTGTCATCATCTTCATCACTGTTGGTGTTGGTGTTTT
Organism: Platerodrilus igneus; assembly: GCA_036346225.1. Taxonomy (NCBI): domain Eukaryota; kingdom Metazoa; phylum Arthropoda; class Insecta; order Coleoptera; family Lycidae; genus Platerodrilus; species Platerodrilus igneus. The sequence continues at coordinate 13,526,661 of JARFIW010001380.1, forward strand.
CGGGTTGTGATTTTATCGAGATTTCATTTTCGACAGCATAATTTTCAGGGTGTAACTTACTAACATTTTTGTTTTTATTTTTTCTTGTTAAACCTGTTGAAACATATTCAGACTTTTTGCTATTAGGTATAAAAACCAATTCTCAGCGTACTTCAACTTTATTTTTGAGTGGTAAATAAATTCTGTAACCTTTAACTTCCCAAGAGTATCCAACAAAAACCCCTATTTTATTTTTAGCATTCAACTTTAAACGTTTTTGTTTTGAAATATGCACACTTACTGCAGATCCAAATTCTCGAAAGGCTTGCAAACTACAATCTTTTTTATACCATATTTGAAACGGTGGCATCTTTTTGTGGGCTTTTACCTTTTCCATTTATTGTATAAATAGAGGTATTTACAGCTTCTGCCCAAAAAGATTTGTCTAAACCTGAACTGTGCAAAAACATTCTCACCGATTCTATAATTGTACGGTTTTCACGCTCTGCCCTGCAGTTTTGTTCGAGTGTGTAAGCATAAGCCTTTTGGTGCATTATACCTTTATTCTCACATACTTTGTAATCTCGTTATTTACAAATTCAAGACCGTTATCAGTTCTAATTATTTTCATTTTGTCACCTATAACATTTTCTGCCATATTTATAATAGTTCAATTTTATAGTTTACTTCAGACTTGCGTTTCAAAAAATAAATCTCCAATTTAAGATATTTTTATACTCGGAATCTACATTTGCCTCCATTTTTGATTTGTTTTGCGTGACATGTTTGACAAGATGAGTAAACTGAGAAGAGATTTGCTAGGCTACAAAAAATGGAGACCCCTCCGGAGCGTGTTGAGAAGTAGCAAGGCATCCGGCAGAAAAATAATAAACAGTTTTACAACTGTTGAGTCTGCCAAATGCGACAAATGTTAACATTTGTTATGAATAACATTTTAACATTGTACACACAAAAGTTCGAGATTCATTGTTTATTTATCAACTTCTGCGTCTTTCAGTTGACTATTATTCACATATCATTGTTTACGAACCTCTTCTTTTATTATGTCCCAGAGTGCATTAGCCGGTGTGGTAAGATTCGGGCTTCGTGAAAGCTATAGCAATAGTGGAGAAAGGTCCCGTGATTCACATCCAATCCAGCGGTTTAGAAACAGTTCATTCAGCTGCATACGTACACTCACAACATAATGTGAAGGAGCATTATCTTGTTGCAGCCTAACGACGTCAGTTATTTCACTAGTCGTTAATTCCAGAGGCAACCACGTTTTGCTCACGTGCAGGTAATGGTGCTGGTTCACAAAACCATACAAAATATAGTCCAAGCAGATTATCTGATGTCTTTCTCGCTCAAATCATAACATGCGGCTCCGGCTTAAACTGTCCTCAACGATTCGCCTCAGAATCCCCAGTTTATTTTCACTTCGCCATCTATTAGATATTACGCTGCCTTTACTTTCACATATTGCATGTTTCGCTTCCCAATTTAATTTGTTGTCTAATTTAACGCCGATGTATGTGATGACTTCTTAAGGACGTTGTCCCGGTTTTGTTCCGAAATAAAGTGCCTCCGACTTTGTCGTGATGAATTTCAACTTGACCTCCTGCGACCATTTGCGCAACCTACACAACGCTTCATTCGGTTGTGTTCACATCTCCATTAACAATCTCGACCTGATAATCAACAGCGTATCGTCCGCGAACGCAACAATAGTGCATTCTTTGGGCAATTTAACATTAAATTGCTTTCATACAACAACTTCCAGAACGTGGGACCAAATATAGACCCCTGCGGGCATCCTTTTTCCACCGTCCGCGACACAACAACGCCCGGAATTTGACTTATGCCAATCGTCGCGAAAAATAACTCTTGACCAATGACATCAGGTTTCGTAGACAATTTCTGCGTTCCAACTCCCAAACAATAGATGGCCACCAGGCATTATCAAATGCTCCTGAAATGTTCAACGCCACGACGACGCACTACTTTTTTGCCTCCCATGTCCAATGCGTCGATAGTCGATTTGCTCTTTACGAAACTAAATTGTCTCCATTTAAAATCACCGCTGTCTCGCATAGCGTGCTCAACTCGGATGGCCATAGCTTGATCCAAAGCTTTACCCAGTACCGGTTGCAACTAATTGGACGATAGCTGTCCGGGTTTGACACGTCCGCCTTCTTCGGTTTGAGAATAGACTCATGTTTTGACCTTCCAGCAACGTGAAAGTACGCCCTTCTCCAAACAATAATTAAACAACCCGGCATAGGCATGTGAGGCTAACAGGTACACCTCCAGAGCTGCGTCTGCGGTGATTCTATCATGCCCCGGTGCCTTCTTAGAATTCAATTCTCCTAAGAGCCCTTACGACCTTATGACCTAGGATTTTCTTATCGGCACCTGTTCAATGTGCCTCTGCAGCTTCCCGACATATCAAACCATGTGATCCCTCATCCTCCTCTGGATTGTCCGATGGGAAGAATTTCTCCAGCAAATATTCCACCATGGATTTAAAACCCTTCGTATATTCGGCGTTTGTTATTCTTATATTACCGAGCGCGATTTTTTGTTGCTTACCTCTTTTTACGCGGTCTGCTGTTCCTCATGGTTTCTTTTCAGAGTTTTGCGTGTAGAATTCTTTAAATTTATTTGTTCTCGTTTCCTCAATTAATGTTTTATATTTCCGGCTGCTTTGGTTATACTCGATTATCAGTTATTCTCTTATTTCTACCAAGACACGTTGATAGCGGCGCTTTAGGTTACACGTTTTTGCCCGCTTGGTGATTAACTCCCGGATCCACCAAGATACGTTGTCTTTAAATGCTTTTATCCGCGGCATCGAATACGACGACGCGTTGACCACCGTTTAATTTTTGCACAAGGGTACCTATTTGGGTTGCCTCTCAGCAGTTTGTTCTGGAACACGAGAATGTTTTTGCTAAATTTTTGCTTAAACCACTCCCAATTTACTTTTTATTGCAGGACCGTGGAAAGATAGTTATTTGCTCGTTGACGCTTGTTTTGGTATCAACATCCTACATTATTAATTTATGCTCAGTGAGCGTTATTTCGTCCAACCTCAGCTCTCAATTACAAATAATCTCCAACATCTCGTGCCACGCTGCAGTAACTTCTATAAAACTGCTGCCTCTATGCTCCTTAAACGTAGGTAAATCATTATTATTGATCACGTTAAGATCCTATTTCGTCAAAAGATCAGTGACCTGCGAGCCTCTACCGTTTTCAATTGGGTTACTCCATAATGGTGACTTGGCATTGAAGTCTCATTCGATGATTAGTGTTATATTTCTACCAATTTTGCAAATAGTGTTCTCGATTTATTTATAAAGTCCTCGGTTTAGAGATTTTCCCGCAGGGAGTCGACCGGTGGAAGGTACGCGCTTATTATGTAAAATGCCTTTAACCCTGTTTTTATTTCGGCTGTCCTTAATTTAGTATTAATTTTGCGCAAGTCCCATTATTTATAATTATTCCGCTGCGCAGTCGTTTGCCATCTGTGTTTAATACGGTACCTCCCTCCCAAAATCGGCTACTTTATGGCTATACAGGTGCGGTTCCTGTATAAGCCCGATGTCAATCTTGATCTCGTTGAATAACTTAAGGGAGATATTTGTGGACCCTTTGTGTTTACTCAGATTTAATTGCGCGAATTTAACCTTTTTACTTTTTTCGTGTTTTATTTAGTCTTCACAATCCATAATCGATGTTGCGTGTGATTGCGGTCTACAGATGTAGCATCGTAGCGTCGTAGCGCATATCGATCTTCGCACCACCGATTGTTCTATCGTTTGCCCTGGCGCAAACCACACGGGAGGGACTGCCTTCTGACAATGCTTGAATTCATGCCCGACTTCGGCACAGTTGCTGTACCACTTTACTTTCTCCCTGCACTCTATCTATCAATGACCGTACTCGTGGCACCGGTAGCACTGCGTCATTGAGAAGTGGTCCCGGGCACACACTCTTCGCAACCTGAGGTTTATAGCATCAGCGAGTATGCGCCTTCAAAGTGAAGAGAGTCACTTCGAAAACGACGTTAGCGAAGGGATCCTATGTTCCTTTTCGTCAAACCTAAACTCGCTGATGGTCTTCGGGCTTTAAATCAGCGAATGGGGATTCTGGCTCGCAACCAACCGGACAAGCTCTTCTGCCTTCATCCCTGTTTTGACCCATGGAAGAAAGATTCGTGGAGGCTTGCAGTTCCTTCCGACCTTGGACTGCAGTTTTTTCGCATCCTCACGACCAACACACTCGACAACAACACCTCCTTTGTGCGTCCATTGAGCTCCAACACCAACAAACCCATCACAAGCAGGATCGACATGACGTCCTCCTTCTCTCCTGGCTCGACCGTGACGGCCGCTTAAAAAATGTTAGAAAAGCATTTTTGACAAAAATACGAGCTCATTAGGATGAAAGATAAAATGTAGGTACCTACCTTGCTTGGAATAGCAATGGTTCGGCAACATTCAAAATTTCCAAATGAAAATACTCGCTTTCTGGCCAATGTAGTATCTGCGGGTGAAACATTGGAAAGTCAAATGTTACGGTTTGGTGTCAACGTATAGTTGATTGTCGTCGTCTAGTAAAACTTGACCCCTTAGAACGCTAACGAATGTAGATATTGCATTTGCTGGAAGTACTGTAGACACTTTTTGCCGGTACATCGAAGTATAAGGTGTGCGTAAATGGGTCTCCCTTTCTCCTGCTTATCTTGGTCCAGGATCTCTTCCGTAGTTATACAGCTGTTTTGAATAGGCGCTAACGTGTCCCTAAAGATTAACTTGAAGACGCTTGGTTAAAAATTGTAACTAAGTATTCATTTTATCTTCGCATGATTTGTATTTTAAATATTGTACCACATCGCGAAATGTTTACTTGCTAATAACCGGCAAATGCCCCCTTAAAATATCACAATCAACCTTAACTAAGAAAACAAATAAACACTGTGCAAGCCAGACATGCATTTGACGCGTTATTACCATTTGTGAAAGCCTTGTGCTGCCACAAAGCTTGAGCCAAGGATAAAGTATCACTATTATTTTGTAGTATGTCATCTCTATATATTCTTCGCTCCTAAAGAGTCATTTTAAAATACCCATTTTTGACACAATCTTTCCTTCCTAGTAGGAATGTATGCAAGGCGTTTCTAATATATTTTTCTGCTGAATTTCTGAATTACACTTTTGCATTTAATAAACAATAAATAAAACAGTTAAGTATATACCACAAGAGCATTTATTAGACAATAATACAATTCATCTAAAAAAAAATAATGCTTCGTATACCTAGCATTCGTAAAAGTATAAAAATTTCCTAAATAATTTTGGCCGAAAATTTGTACTAAAAATTTATCTTGAAATTCCTAATATATGAAGATGCTTATCACATTGACAACGATAAGAGCAGCTTGTTTGTGCATTTTGGAACTACAGAAATAATAAAATCAAATAAAAAGATTAAAATTAGCTGGCAGTTGACCAGTCTGCCAAAATTTAATAGTCTTAATTCCCCACTTGAAACTTGTCTTAATAGTTACTGCTACATTAATAAAATAAACCCTGATAATTTAAGTGGCAAAGACCAAATCTCCAAAAAAATTCGTGCAATGTATAACAGGACAGACGTACGGATGCAGTGCGGTGACGAAGCTGCTCTTTACACTATTTGAGGTGTCTAGATCCTTCAGAAGGGCATGACAGCTGATACAGTAGTTGGATAAGAGTTCTTGTTGGTCGGCCGGTCATTCTTCCTTTTGTGTAATAAGAATATATTTTATCATTACATCTCATTCCAACCCCAGTTATGTCAAAATGAATCCAATCCACGCAAGAAATAAATTCGTTCAAAAATGCGGCTGCTTTACAAGGTCCACCTCTACCTTGTCCATTATTATTAACATCATGGGAACGATTTTGAGTAACTTTTTTTGTGTAATATTTCCATAACGGCATTCTCCAAACACGATCGCCCGTAATAACGCCTGCTTTACGAATTTGAGACCACATTGTTTGAGAGTTGCAAAAAACTCCGCTTGCTCCAGATCCTAAAGCCCGGCGAATTCCGGGAGTTAAACTAGCCACATCAATTATAAGCCTGGGTTTAAATACCCCTTGGCCGTACACTAACCCATCTGCAAGTATTAATCTACCTTCGTGATCTGTATTTTCAATCATTATAGATTTGCCGTTCATTCCCATTACAACGTCCCCACATTTCATTGCCATTCCACTAGGCATATTTTCGCACAAAGGTATCACTGCATTGAGGTTAATAGGAAGGCTCAACGCAGAGGCGGCTCTTAAAGTAGAGACTATAGCTGCAGCGCCACACATATCTGCCCGGAATTTGCTCATACCATTGCATTTTTTAAGACATAAGCCACCACTATCAAAAGTAATTCCTTGTCCAACAAAGAGAATGGGTTTTTGATCAGACGGTCCACCGCAATAGCTTATTTCGAGGCATACTGGGGGCTCACAGGACCCTCGTGCAACTGCTAAAAACGCATTCATTTTCTTAGTTTCGATCCAATCTTTATCGTGCACTTCTACTTTAATTCCACAAGGACATAGTTCATTTACAGTTTCTTGAGCAAAGTGCAATGGTGTCATTTGATTGGCGGGAGTATCTGATAACCTGCGGGCTAAATTTTGAGATTCCGCTTTGAACAGTCCCCGCTGCCAACTTTCAGAGTCTGGATCATCAAACAATTCTAAAGAAGGAACATGCTTCCATTTTTCTCGGTTTTTATTTTCTTGATACCTCCATATTGCAAGAGCTGCACCTTCTGCGGCTTGTTCGGGTTTACCCAACCCTTCAACTAGTATTCTTGTTACGCCTTGCCGTCGCAACCTTTGTGCACCTGCACCAGCTGCTTGTCGAACGCTTTCTAATGCTTCATCTCTAGCCTCGAGTTCATCGTATCCTTGTTTTTCACGACCAAGTCCAACAAGGGCTATTGACCAAAATTCTTTGTCGATATTATTAAACACTTTTGATGTTCCTTTTTTTATTTCCGAAGCGGCACTAAAAGCGTAAAATTAAAAACAACAAATTATTTAATAAGCAAAACTTACGCCTTAGCGAGATCAAAAAGTTTTCCTCCTAAATGGTCGTTGAATTTTTGTGCAGCCGGTGTAAAAACAGGTTCATCTCCTTCACCTTGGTATACCCCTAACACCAAACCTTTCTGAAAGTTTTAAAAATTGTAGCAATATTTTAAATTCTAGTGTTAATTACCTTATCCCTTGAGCCTCCACCTTCATCGGCAAAACCTCTTTCAGGCACGTACACCAAAAATCTTTTAGTTACATTACTCCTGCGTAGCATGTGAACTGATACTGAGCACGACATTTCCCTCAAATTTAACTATTACTTCATCTTACGAAATAAAATTAGAATTTAACGTTTTTTTAGCAAATTTTATAGAACACGGACAATTTTTTGAAACCAAACTAACAGAAAATTCTGTTTATGGTTACCGAAATTCAATTGTTTTGCCCTGGTAACCTCGTCTAGGCTTATATGATTTTTATGCTCGTTTTGACAATTTTGGCATTTGATTGCTCCCGCTAATCAAGTTTTCTTTACGTTATGACAAATGTACTAAAACCAGTAACATACAGACCCATTATTCTGCTCTAGTTGCCAGATTGACATAGTTGCCTTCTGTCAAAGAAAAGATGTGTCATAAATGATAACAACATCTACTACTACGTTACACCATTACCACAAAAACCCTGGAGGCTCTAAAATATTCTTGTTTCGAAAAACAAAACGCTTCTAAAAGAGTCGGTTAAATATCTTCGAATTTTAATGAGGTCGTTGTACTTCAAATTATACCGTTTTTGGGGCACTTGACACATCTTGCGGTAGAAACAAAGTTATACGTTTTGAAAACACGAGTTTACATTCAAGAAAATGATACCGAATAGAAACAATAATCCTGTAAGCATTCAAAAACGTGAAGCACATTAACATCAAAAAACAAATTTTATATTCGAATAAGTAGTAGTTATACTAAGTGAAACCTGTGCCAAATCAATGATGGCAGTGTTTCAGTGGGGTACCAATATTTTCATGATGATTAAATGTTACTTTCTGAGAGTGGCTGCATTTTCAACATAACGTTCAGATAATGATTTAAATAATTAGTAATTTAGTATCCATAACTGTATATCATCCCTACCATGCCTTTCTGCCAAAATCTAATCTATATACAGTTCACAAAAATTTTATCATCATTTTTGAATTTAACAGAGTTCTATCACGTAGACTTGATCACGTTTTGAACATAGGTTGAGAGTGTGAACCTTAAACATTTATAATTCTGGAAAAATTTTGTTTTCTCAACCACTAATACCGACAATGAATGGAATGCGGTTCCCACAATAATGTTGCCTTTGTGATTTTTGGACACCAACTATAGAGCGAAATCAGTTTCATATCAATGACTTTAGATGATGCGAAAAACTGATATAAATAAAAAGCAAAAATATCATATTGCTATTAGATTACGTATACGAGGTTGAGATATTTAATTGCAGGATTGGAACAATAAAAGAAAGAACTAAAGACATACAGGAATGTTTGATATTTACTCAAACAATCTATATTAACATCGATGAACTTATTGCAACGTTCTACAAGTTTTTAAAAATTTTGGATAACTGCATCCGAGGAAACGGTGTTCATTCCAGCGGTTATCTTTTAACATCGTCTACGTTTTGAAATTGTTTTCCTTCGAGAACAGTTTTACTTCAAAAAGAGGAAAAATCCGATGGTGCCAAATCCGATAAATATGGTGAGTGCACCAACTCCGCGTTTAGCTTAAAATAACTTCAGAATTAGTAAAGCGTGTGAGAGTTCACTGTCATGCAACCGAAACTAAGTACCCTTTTCTCAAAATTGTGGTCGCAATCCAGAAATGCGTTTCCGTAATCTCCTCGTCACTTCAAGGTTGTGTGCACTACTGATTGATCTTCCGTTACAAATTCTTTATGGATTAGAGCATTGTTATTGTAAAACGTAGTTCAAGTAGTTTTGATTCTAGACTTTTACAAATGAAACCTTTCGAGTATTGGTGATGCTTTTCAAACCACGGCATGGTATTAGGATTCTACTAAAACACTCATGATTCATCCCGGTAACACCGCAGCTACGATAATTTGGATTGTCGCAAGAATGCTGTCCAATGTCTTTCGCACGATGCAACTTTGTTTTTGCACATCCGTGAGATTCTCTGGCACAAACTTTGCACAAATCTTACTCTTTCCCAAATCTTCATGCCAAATTTGTAGAATCGGCTCTTTAATCATACTTAGCTCTTCTGCCATTATTTGGAGTGTTATTTGTTGATCTCTTGCTACAAGTTCATGAACTTTTGTGATAACATTCGAGTGTCGAGCAACCGTTGGACATCCAGCTTTACTATCATCTTGTACATCTTCGCTTCTATCTCTACATCATTTAAGCCATTCAAAAACACTAGTACAACTTAAAATGTTGTCACCGTTGATATATACAAAGCAGTGCGATAGCACTGCGAGTATTGACGCAATGTGATTTCTTCTCAGTTCTCTGAATGTCAACGTGAAGAAATTGAAGCAAGCGTTAGTAAACGGCGAGAGTGGCTATTAATGGTGCACCTTAGCGGCTACGTGGCATAGTTGGTATGCGTGGGATTACTATGCGCAGGGTTTTGGGTTCGAATCCCCATACGGTTCACTTAAAAAATGTCGGGCGAGCATTTGCCACCAAACTACGCCCTCGTTCGAATGCGAGGTAAAATGTGGGTTCCGTGTGAGGGTGTTGTCACACTCGTTAAGTATCCATATCATGTTGGAAACTACAAGAATTCATCAAAATTCAAAATTTCTAGGTAAAAAAACTCGTTTCTTGGTCAATTTTGTACCTTCGGGTGGAGCATTGGAAAATCAAATGTAGTATTACCGTTGACACGAATCCTTTTCTTGCTTAATAAACTATCGATGTTAAGTTATGAAAATTTTTATATATAAAATTATAAAAGCTTTATCATTTACGGTTCATAGCTTTTTGCAGCTTTTGGTGATTTAGTTTTTAGCAGATTTAATTAATTATTGCCTTCTAGGTTTTGTAGTACCCTATAAGGAAAGATAATAAATCCAGCAGCGATAATTTTGGACACCAAATCGAAATAATAACGCACTCCCCGAAAACAGTCATTTTCGCAAATTCCGCTTCTGAAGTCGTACACGTAATTACCTCCATTATCCCAGCACTTAGTTGTCACTCGCGTGATTGACTTAATTAAATCAGTTGATGTCTTACGACGAGTTGGAATAGAGAACTTCATCACTCCAATAATACGCGTTCACGTTATATTCCTCGAGAGCGATAAAAGTCCCAAGAGTATCTTAACGTATTTATGCATATTAACACCATTCTATTTTCACAATATAATTAATAATTTATAAAATAACAAGAACCTGATTCAGGAAACAGAAAGAATTTCTCTACTTTTTTGAAAAATATTATAGATTTGTTAAATGTAAGGAATGGAAACTTGAATATCCAATAAATGAAAGGTATCTTACGGGTTAATTCACTTAACTCGCAACACCGTACACAGTTTTAACATCTCGTAGATTTATGTAGTAGTTTTATCCAATTTACAGCAAAATTTAATATTTACTCGTTGTTCCCTTACAACTGACAAACGCACGTTGTTGACTCTAGTCCTGGCTTATAAAAATGAGCTTTTTTGTTATAAAATTGCTTTTAGTATCTCTTAGTGTTTTGGTTTCAATTATTTAGTAAACACGTTTAACCTTTATCAGTTCTGTGATTGCGTATTGTATTGGTTAACGAACAAAAGCTAATAACTCTCTCGTTCACTGCGATACTTGTTTATATAGCTTCATACTGAAACCTATCTGTTTAGGAACACGATCAGAAAACATGACTTCCTAGCGCAACGATTTTGAATATAATAGAAAAGTAGAATGCTTAAATAATAAAAAAAGATTAGGCTGTATCAAGTTCTCAACCACTTTAATAACAATAGTGCAATACGCTTCTTAAGAGATTAAATTAGAATTATATATTTTAATGCAAAACGTGAAGTAATGTATTTCAAGTTGTTCTAGATTTACGAAATTTTAGTTCATTCACCAGTAGCACATAAGTCAAATTGTAAATATAAGCGGGTGACAGATAATATGAATGCACACCCTAATTAGTGAGTTGGTAAAGGGCAATAGGATGTTTAACGACCTAATAAATTAAATAACATAGCACGCAGAAACAAGCTCACGGACAAGCATTTCACATTCGTTCAATAAGGACACCAATTAAGAAACTATAGTGAGATGTTTATAACTAATAAATCTGAAATGACTGCTATTTAGATAAGATAAACGCATAAAATGAGCTTATTTTCAAAAAATTACATCATCCTGTATTAATCAGGAAGACTAGAAGAATATAGAAGTTTTCCAGAGCTAATAACGCAGTAAAGATTTTATTGTATAAAGTGATAAATAATTAAAACGAGGATCAATGCTCGATTGTCTGTTTGTCGGTCAACTACGTGTAGTAATTAACTTTAAATTACGTCTAAGTTCACGTTAGATGTCTGAAATATTTGTCAAGAACAATGTGTTTTAAAATTATAGACTATAAGGCTCGACATACTAATTAAATTTTATTAAAGTATGAACAACTCGAATTGAAAATGAAATAGGTTAATGGAGTGTATGAAAGAAATTCCTGTATAGTATTGGAAATTTAATTATAAATGGAAACGACTTGGACTTTCAAGAGCATTTATTGATGAATTATTTCTAAGCATGGAACAAAATGGAAACAGAAATTTAACCAACAATTTAGTTTGACGAAATTATGAATCCTGCACAATTAATGGTGAAAACGCAAGTACATCGTTGTTTAAATCTTTAGAAGGATACTTTCGTACTATAGTTATTTTAAGTAGGTTAAACTTCCATACGATTTTAGCATATACAAGTTTCTAATAAATGAATAGTTTCAGATTCTTTTTAAGATCGAATTTTGAGTTAATTTGACCATTATAAAAGGTTTTTTTTGGATGTGTCTGATCAGCTACACTTAAACAGGTTTTAAACAAGAGTATTACAAATTATCCATACCTCTTTCTAAAACAAAAATTTTGTACATAGTGACTTACATAAGAAAAGTTTTGGGAATACTAATAACAAACAAAGACTTTGTGAATTTTAAATAAATATTTAATGTTGTTTTTAGACTTAAGTTGTAAACTGCATTTGTAGGTTTTAATGCGTGTATGTAAGTAATCTTTTGGAAAATGTGCGATGAAGATAGATGTTTATGGATGTAGCTATTATTATTATTATTTGCTTATTAATGAATATTTGATAATATTATAATTTTGATGTTGGAGTTTCGTTGTTTAATTTAATTTAAGCTAGCAAAACAATACAGGCATCTTCAGGCGATATATCACACCAGATCATTTTTGTTTTCATATAGCAACGTTTGGACAGCATATAGCTACACATTCACAGCAATATATATATATATATATATATATATATATATATATGTATATATAATTTATATATATATATATAAGTGATAATGACGTCACGAGAAGTCATTGAACACCAAATTCTATAAAAATTACCACACAAAGAGAAGAAAAAAGAAAAATTAAAACTTCCCAATATTAAATTTTCCACCTTGTATACACGCATAAGTGTATTTCATTATCACCGAAAGCAATTTATTGACGTGCTTTGTGGAGAACCTGGTTCGTTACATGATGTCATGCTTTTGCATAAATCTGAAATATTTGCAAAAATTACTAATAATCCTAATTTCATTGGAGAATATTTTGTACTGGGGGATTCGGCATGTTCTAGTCTGCATTGGTTAGTTACACGATACAAGGATAATAACCATATTACCTCAACAACAGAAGATATTTAATTATAGACATTCTGCAACACGTGTTATCGTAGAATATACCTTTGGTCTACTTAAAAGACGTTTTCGCAGATTACAAAATTAGATAATTTAAATACTACCTTGTGTGGATATATATTGCACAATATATCCTTAGATGCTGATAATTACAGATTATAACCAACCTGACCATATTGCGTTCAGTGCAAATTTACATTTATGGTTTATTGAACAAACAACGAGGTAACTTCAAGTTTATAACAAAATATTTAATATACATTAACAATACTACCTTTTTATTTATAAAACAAAAAATTAAATATAAATACTTGTCTTTTTTATGTAATTTTGTGTATTCTTCCTAAACTTTTAATTTTGTTTTTCTACTTCCAGCTTTTTTCTTTCCAATACCATTTTTTCATCATGCCTTCTTTTCGTCTCTTGTACTCTTCGAGTATCAATTCAGTATATTCCCGCTTTCATACTTTTCTGCTTAACCAATTAATATACTGCTTAGGTATAGCTACAGACTACTACTAGCTTCACTACATTGTCAGCACTAACCAACTTAACAATGGTAGATACACATAGATTTTCTTTCTCGGTTTCTGTACTTTGGGAATTTAAAGAATGTTTACAGTTATGTACAGGTCGATCTCCTACCACTTCATCCATAAGATTAAAGATTAAAAACCAGGACGGTCGCTGTCCGGTTCGAATTTTCGTATCTTTTGCTTTGGAATAGCTGCATAGTAAACTCTTCTATTTGTTGGCATCAACATTGTATCCTGCAGTTATTACATGATTAGCAGAATTTTCAAATACGTGTTTCCTTTTGTGTAGGGTTATTAAGGTCTTTCACATGGACTTACATTGAATTGATTAATGCTACTGTTTAGGAGTAGTTTCAAGTAGTTACTTTTTGCAACTTACTTCAGTTGTATTTTAGTGTTCCTCTCTTCTACTGCATTTGTAGGTTCATGTACTGCATTACGAGCATTAAACAGTAGTGCACTTGCAAACGCATAATCTAGAACCACTATTTACCTATAGTTTTATTCTTCATAAAATCAAACCTATGTGTGCTTTTGTATCTTCAGCACTTAATAATATGTTGTATTATACACTTGTATCTGGATCTAGTAATAACAAGGAATTTGCCCTCCATTGTGTAGTGACCCGTAGTTTTTCTAAGTCGATTTCTCATTGGTTGATAATTATTGCAAATATTATAGTGTACATTTCGATATTTGAAGGTATTTGTTAGAATAGCTCAGTAACCACTTGCAGGTTTCTGAACGCATTTCGTGACGTCAAAATTTACATTAGGGGCGCATGTGTAGGGAGGATCGAGCTAGTCCACAGGGTTGAAAAGGCTTTTATTTTTAGATTTCAAGATGGAATGTTGAAAGATTTCACTAGGCGGTTTTTTATTAAAGGTAATGTTTTATGTTGACAATGTAGTTGCTATTTAAGGTAATCTGATTACATCTGGTAATTCCGCCTTGTTTTGGATGTGATGTTGGTACTTATTGTAAAACCGTAAGTTATTTAACCATTGAAGAAAAAAATTTTATGATTGCCTGTTACTTTTTTGAGATTGATGTATACAATGCTGTCTTGCCGGTGGTTTTAGTTGTAATGTTTAATAGGTGAATTTACGATTTTATTGTATGTATAAATGAGTGTGGTTTGGTTTAACAACTAAAAACTAATATTTATTTATCTGAATTGTTTATTTAGTATCTAAATCAGGGTAAAACTAATATTTGTTTATTTGAAATAATGTTTATTTAGTATTTAATACAGAGTTGTAACTCCAATTGCATTGCACCTGTTACCGAATCAATAGCAAAAGTACCCTTATTGTGATTTTACGAGCAATTAGTACCAACATCATCTCTTACATCATATTAAATTAAATTATTAGGCAAGTTTGAGTATGAACAATTATATTTATGTTATATTTGTTTTGGTTTTAAGATAGAAATTGAATTAACCACAACGTTGTTCTGTATATTTTTTATTTGTAATTTGTAATGCCACGATGGGTTTAATTTTTTAAAAAGTACGTTTTAATCGATGCAATCATAATGAATAATTTTTAACATTTGCTTACTAGATTTAATATATTTAACTAAAATGCACTTATATAAAGATTTAGCGTCTGAATCTGGGCTTGTTTTTATGCTGTAGAATTTTGGATATGTATTTGTTGCCAACATATTTTATATTTGTTTAATATTTGTGATTCATTTGACATTTTTATTATGTGTAATTGTTTTATTTTAGCATATTAACCACATATTCAACTGCATCGCTAATATCTTGGTTTAAACGTAATTATATATTTTGCTGTGTGTTTATCCTATTATTTAGTCCATGTTCCTATATAATCAACTAATATTTAACGTTTGTGATAATTGTTATGTAATTAAGTTAAACCTCTGTATGCCCGACCATCTCGTGCCTTTTGCGTTTGCATTTATGATTATGTTAGAAATAGTCTATTCAATAACCAGCGCCTTTTTAATTATGCGCAATCATACCATAAGTTCATTTCATCGATTCATGTTGTCTTGTCAATGTACTTGTAGTTGTACTCTTTAGCAAATAATAGGAAGTTGGCTAGCCTTTGTGGAATATTTTGTAACACGGGTTGGAAACTGTTAATGTATGTATGTGGGCGCGTGTGATTGAGCCTTGTTGAATATTACTAACATTTTATGTCCGTGCGGGGAGGAACATTGGTAGTCAAGGTGCAGGTCATCTTTCTGGTGCCCCCCCCCCCCTTCAACTGTAGTTGGGTAGTATTGGCCTCGCCGACCTCAGTACCTACCAGAAAAGACTAGCTGGTTTACACTAACGTTTCTTCAGTTGTCATGTGTGGTATGTCTGGGTAACAGTTGACATCCCGTTAAATTTTAATGTGGGTGATCGGGGTATTTGTACGTTACCCGTCTTTGTCGAGATGTGCCAAATGCAGTTGGAAGTGTGAGGGCAGTTTGGGGTTTTCTCTGCCGTGCTCTTTCCCCAATCGCCCAGGTTGAGTACAGCACTGTTTTCTTTGAATGTCATTTTTCTGTGCTTTCATGCGAATGACCTATTTATTGGTTATTCTTTTGATTAAAAGTCAAGTTAGGTATATGCTGTAGTATTATTTCAAACCTTCCCGCGTTAACGCCATCTTCCCAGTGTGAATTTGGATCACATGATAATAACACAACGTAGGAGTCGTCGAGCCACTGCTACTAGATGTTAGATCATGGAGCCCAGTGTGCCGTTTATAGAGGGCGTTCTTAGCAGTCTTCGGGTCGGTTACACTACAATTGTAAAAAGTGTAACAATTTATTAGTTTAACAAAACCTAAAAGTGCATGTTGTCCCTTAGTCATAATTGGTAAGGTGAAGATGTTGGAGCTGCATCAGAGTTTAATGCTCTAGTTAAATAGAACACAAGTCAACAAGCACTAAGAACTCCGAGCTATACTTATCGGTAAAAGAAAAGCTCTAATTGTTGAAACTCCATTAATAATCCTCGAAACCCCTGTCTGATGCATTCCCATAAATCCCCTAAGGTGGTTTGGTGTCCACCAGAGGCGTCGAACCTTACAGCTGTTAACAACCGGTTTATGGGTGAAACACTATTGTTCCTGGACGAAAAAGAATATTAAACCTGTTGAAATGCGTAGGACTTACAAATTATAAGGAAATTCCAATTCTGGCTCGATTTGTTCCAAAATGGAGTAAACACTAGGTTTTGTTAAACGAATACGTCGAAAAGAAGACATATCATCCATATCTGCAAAATAATCCGCCTGATCGTAGAAACCTCTGGAATATCCAGTCAAATCATCCATGACCATTTGGTCTTCAATTTCCATTCTGTACATTCCAAGTTTAAAAAATGTCACCGATGATAACTACTAAACGTCACAAAAACGTCAGGTTTAAGATTTAAGCTGCTAACGTCGAGAGCTTAACTATAAACCAGCTTAATATAAATTTTTACTGCATACAAAATTTGGGACTTTAAACTGGCTTAAGTTGTTAAGCCAGCTTAAATGGTTAGGGTACATTCAGGCCTTAATCCATCAAAGGTAGGGACTTACAAAAAAAAAACAGTTTACCGTTGTTTTTTTCTAACGGTGCATACAAATTTAGACATCAAAATCCGATTTACGTGATTAAAGTGGCTTTAGCATCTACGGTGCATACGGCGGTTACGATGGTTAAAATTTCAGAGTATACTTACATCGAATGTCTATATCGTATTTATTATACTTTGCGAGGTGAATTAATTTATTTTACTTTGCATGGACCCCTCCTAAACAAAATTTCTGTTTACGGTATTGATAATCATTATTCATCCTATTTGTGTATTAAAGTCTATAAATAAATAGTTAATTTAACAGTTTACAGACATGTTATTCGGTTTTATATACTTCAAATTATTTGCATTACTAATGAATTTGTAAATACCACAAACAAACCTAAATGACCTTCAATTTTTTCCACATAGTGGTTGTCTACACCAGTCTGTTCTGGGAACTGGGTCAATAACTTTCAATAATAATAAATTCTTTACGTTGGAACGTTGTTTATCTATTGCAAACAAGAGTTAAATTATTGCTTTATTAAATAGTATTTCTTAAAGTGTCTTTCTATTGTAAGTTATGTGTGTCTTTGTATAGGGTAATATAGGTACACCCTGATTTTTTTAAATCCGCTTTAAACAACTATAAAAACATACAAGAACCTCATTAGTAATTGTATATGTTAATTCCTCCTTATGTTTACCAAAGATATATAACGTCGCAACTACCATCTGCAGAATTTTACCGGAGGACACATTTATTTAAAGAATTGCTATTAATAGTTTTTTAAGAATTGGTGAACTTTTGGTTTATACAATAAAATAATAACACTACTCGCGATCATAATAGCAATTACTAACTATGAAATGTCGACAAATCGACGATTCTTTTGTCTCGTGACTATCTCGAATCGGAAAGTTGCAGATCTGATTTAATCCACGGCCGAAAAATTGGTCAGTTTTCCATATCAACCTGACAGTTCCGCGTTCAAGCAGGAAAGTTGTAGAAAATAAATTTAATACCTATAGTCAGTTTTTTAAATAGGAGAAGTGAATTAAAAACCCAAACACAATATAAAATATTGTTAAAAGATGCTTGAAAGGTTGCCTATATTACTTAACGTCCTTTTTTAACGGAAAATTTAAATATTTGTGTTTGCAGTTTCAATCTGGACAACACTGTTATATAGGTGTACGTTCAATTCCAATACCCTTCGTTGATAAATTATTACCAGTTTAAATAAATATCCTAATTCCCTCTTTTTTACTATTTTCAAAGTTATACCTATTATAGATAAAGCACACTACCTATCATCAGTTTATTCATAAAGCAGTTTGGTTTCTTTATTCATATTAATTTCTTATCACCTATACTACAATTTAGTATCCAAATTAAATTATTGTCTTTATCAACGCCTGGTAATTTCTGGTTTTAACGGTATTACCTTATGTTATCATAGTAAAGATTCTAAATTGTTCCGTTGGGAATTAATTCATTTTTATTTTGTACTTTATTACACGTTGAACAGATCCTCTTAAACAGTTCTTAATTCTGAACGAGCAAATACACGCACATTCTTTTCTGTTTCTACTTCTTGTGTATTTGGTAAGTGAATAAAATGGTTGATAAATTACTGACTTTCATGTTTAATTTCTAGCTCGTATCGTATGGTCTTATCGTAGGACTTAAAAGTTGTTCGTACTCAAAGTTTAAAACTTTCCCGTACGTGTAGAATTTTATCGTATGGATTTGATTGTATGTTCAGGTTTGATGTTGGACCACATGGATTGCTGACTACTTACAACTCTTTTTAGTCTACCAGAATCCTCGAGCTACCAGGTATTGTGACTGTAAAAAAAATGCATTGTTCCGGGTCTTGGCTGGTTACTAGTACGTTAAACATTTCTTTGTCTCGTTATAAGTACATAGACGAGAGCAGACTACTTTTTTTAAATTCTATTTTACTAGTAGTCCATACAATAAATTATTTCCCACACATATGCTAATAATTGTGTAACACGTTCCTCACCAGCAGTGCTTTACAATAGCCCTGATAGTTACAAATTTTACTGTAATGTTTAATAAGTTTGAATCATCTATAATCCTTCAATACTAATACGATACAGTTACTATAGTAGTTACTTTTAAGATACTCTCACATTCCTTATGCATCATTAATATTCCATTATGACCATAGTTAACATCAGTGTTTTGGATGGACCCTCGTGTGTAAAAATAAGCATTCCATTTTTTCCTTCTTCTTACATACCAAAACTGGCATTGTACACTTTTAAATTTGTGAGTGAATTCCCGCCATTATTTTTAAAATAGACTTGTGCATTTTTGTCATTTCGGACAGTTGCGTCGGCGCAAAGAAATGCACAGACGCAGAGTGACGGCGCAAGTGCGCGGTGTGTGACACGATATTATTAGCCAACGAGACGTCGAACAGTGACGTTTACCTGTGTCGTTCCTTTGTTTTTTCTCTTTCAGTATGTAGGTTTTCCTTTATCTCTACCTTCTATCGTTGCCTTCGCATTATTCCTTCGTCCTGCCTTCAAACAGAAGAAGAGGGAAGACGTTAAATCTGGATTCAACGAGGGCATGACGTATCCCACGCCCAAACAACACCCAAACGAGATACATGGAAATCAACATGGCCCCTGCGCAAGGATGACCGCGAAATCGTGAAGCGTTCCACATCTTTAAGTGAGTACCTTTTATCTTTTTAAAGTGCAACTTGTATCATTGTAAACATATTTGGCATGTGATACAATTTGACACGAAATTATGTCGTAATATCTTTGTTGTGCAATTATGTGAACGTGATTAATATCAGTGTTGCCAACTGCAGAAGTGGTTCTGAACGCGACGCCGGGATTATAACATTCCTTCAATAAATGTGTTAGGATGTAATTACACGAGCTCGTTAGGGTTATTAATTATAAATTATTTTTTTTATCCTGATTGCGTCAGGGGCGTACTTGTAATATTTTATCGTAACGCCAAGTGTCACAGACGCACTAAACGTACTTATTGATTAGTGAACGCTTCTTAAAAGTTTATTTTGTGCTTTTACTAAACATATATTTATTACTAACATAATTATTGATTACAAGTCTTATGATAAGCAAATAAAGTATATTTTTAATTTGAATTTTTTAACAAAGTTATTTTCTATTACCTACATGTTTTAGTTGGACGGACTGACGTCCTGTCATTAATTATTGTTTTTCTCTTGCAGGTACAAACCTCATTTTATTTCAATGATTAATTTTCTCCTTGCTGAGTTACTTCGGTTTTAGCTTACTCCACCCCCCACTGCCAATCTTTGGCTGTAGCCTAGTCGGCACATCCTTTTACTTACGGTACGAGAATATCGTGACATAAATTTTGCGCTCAACGTGGGGCATATTCGCACAACGACGCTCGACGTGTTACCACAAGGCACTAATACGTTTAAATGCCCCTGACGATTTATTACCTTCAAAGGTAAGAAGAGAATTTTCTAACTCTTGGATAGCAACTTCAATAATCCTACATTCAGAATCAAAATCTGTCTCCACGGGAATGGTAGGAAGCCATTTTCCACGTTCAATGCTGAGAGCACTTCGCACGGATCTACGTAATTGGTCGAGTGTGCCTTCAGACTCGTAACCTCGACAAGATAATTCATATTGGAGTTCGGTTTTCCGTAGCCAGTTAACCATCATGCGCCAATGTGCTATCATAAACGAAAATTCAATATGTCTGCAAGTCCAGGACCCAAACAACAAGAATAAAAATTAAGAATAAAAGAAATTCACTGAAAATAAAAGTTTATTCACGAAAAGGAGAAGTAATACTGAAGAATTCGCTAAGATTAATGAGACAAAAAAAATTTACAGTAAATTTCTTTTATTCCTAATTTTTATTCTTGTTGTTTGGGTCCTGGACTTGCAGACATATATTGAATTTTCGTTTACGATGGCACATTGGCGCATGATGGTTAACTGGGTACGGAAAGCCGAACTCCAATATGAATTATCTTCTCGAGGTTACGAGTCTGAAGACACGGTCGACCAATTACCTAGATCCGTGCTTTATCCTAATTGCGTCAAAAAGGCTTCCTACCATTCACGTGGAGACGGATTTTGATTCTGAATGTGGGATTATTAAAGTTGCTATCCAAGAGTTAGAAAATTCTCTTCTTTGAAAATAATAAATCGTCAGAGGCATTTAAACGTATTGGTGCCTTGTGGATACACCTCGAGCGTCGTTGTGCGAATATGCCCCACGTTGGGCGCCAAATTTATGTCACGATATTCTCGTACCGTAAATAAAAGGATGTGCCGACTAGGCTGCAGCCGAAGATTGGCAGTGGGGGGTGGAGTAAGCTAAAACCGATAAAATGGAATGCCTGTCATTCCTATGAATAATTTACAACAACCAGTAGCAACACCAACTGGAGTTGGACTAAACATAGTCGAGCGAATTATTTCAGAAGCAAAGAGCAAACCGGAGGGTGGCAAATTTGTATGCAGGAAGAAAATTAATAAGAAAGTTATGTATCTAATGTGGGCCAATTTGAGGATTGTGGTAGTAATTTAGTCTGTCTATTTTTTACCCACACACGCAGGGAAACATGACACACGAAAAGTACAATAAACAATATACCAAAAAAAGTTACAGGTTTCGCATACAAACATTGTAGTTTTATAATTTATATTATGTTGATAAATTACTGCTTATGCAATCTACATAGCATAGCAGTTGAGTTAATTCAGAATACGCATCCGGAAATTCAATCTTTTTGGATTTTACTTATATTGTATTGTTCTTTCTTTTTATATGATACCTTTCGCTCCCTTCATTGCGCATCTCACAGCCCATGAAATTTAGAAAGACTTATTCACAAATATACTTGATCCGGCAATTCAAGGCAATAACGTCACATGTTAGCTGTCGACTACGTTGCCAAATGTTAAAGATGTGTTCAGTATTTGGATATAAACATTCACAGATTGTCCCTATATATAAATACACGCCTACAATCCATTTCCTAAACTAGAAATGTACTAACAGGGTACCATTGTCGATGTTGGTCCCGTCTGACGTCTGTTCTTGCCAAACCCAACGATTTTATACATGCCAAGCACTTGCCCCTTCGGACCGCGTGTCCTGCTCGGCTACATGGAACACAATATTCTTCGTGCTCACATATCTTTTCCATGTGTCCTGTACACTTGGTCATATGCCCAACATTTAAAGCATTTTACAATGTTGATTCTTTTTTCCACCTGACATGGGACCAGGCCTATCCTCATTTGCTTTCCCATTAAATTATCGGCATCGGACTTATTTAGTGGGAGCGACACCGTGTGTGTCCTTTTTATTCGGCCTAATGTTCCCCAGTCTATACCTTTTTTCTTTGCTAGTATTTCATCTTTGTCTGTGGCCATTTCTATACCTCTGATGTGGACCGTTTCTGTCATTAGGTTATATTTCAGCATTCTGGCTTGCAGGATATCATCTGTGCCTTTTATAATTGTCTGTACCTTTTCCAGGACCTTTCCACTTTTTCCATCGCAATTAGGAGCTTTCCATCCCTAGTTTTCCTAACGGCTTAGATCTAGTGAAACAACGAAACTCCAACATCAAAATTATAATTTTACAAATATTCATTAAAAAACAAAATAATCATAATAGCTACATCCACAAACATCTTTTTTCAACGCTTATTATTCGAAAGATTACTTACACACAAGCATTAAAACCTACAAATGCAATTTGCAACCTAAAGTATAAAAACAACGTTTTACAACTACTAAACATTAATATAGGGTTTACCCAGTTCCAGTTTATAATTAATAATCCCAAAACTTTTCTTGTATAAGTCACAAAAATGTTGTTTTCAAATGAGGTATGGAAAATGTGTATACTCTTCAATTAACCCGTTTAAGTATAACTGATTAGTGACCCGTAAGAAAAACCCTTTATAATGATCAAATTAACTTAAAATTTGACTCAAACTAATCAGAAAATTATCCATTCACAAATGACATCCATCCGCCAAAATCTGACGCAAGCTCAATCTACTTAAATCTACTTAAAATAGTTATAGCACAATGTCTATCTAAAAATCTAAATAATGAAATACTTGCGTTTTCCTCGCAGGATTTATAAATTCGTCATCAAGTCTTTGATTAAGTCTCCATTACACCATAATAACTGTATCGGAAAATCAATTTTATATTCTTCCTCTCATGTTTACATTTGCGAGCATAGCAAGGCGTTGTCGATTCTTGTCTGATTCACGGAGTTAATTTTAAGTTTCCTTCTTTCCTATAGTGTCGCGGAAAGTTGTATAATTTGTATATTTGTATATTTGTATTGTATTGTATATTTGTATAATGTATACAGTTTCAGATTTCAGTAATTAAAGCTTCAATTTCTTGCAAATGCAAAATATTTGGATCTTACTAATTGTAAAACGGTATTGGTTTTTAAGGCAAATAAAATAAATATTTTATGTACGGGAGCTGTATTTTTATAATAAATGAAAATGAATGGATTTATATCTTAAAAATTTAAACTCATTTTTACGGTTTTTCAAGAGTAATAATTTTTACATCTACGGCTTAAATGTTTTGTAATATTTACAAGAATCTACATCGCTTTCGCGTTTTAATGAAATTGAATGGTTTTTGTATTTATTCATTAAATTAAGATTGATTTGCATTTTAATGGCTTTTGTATTTACAATACGCCTTGATTTATATACATGGTGGAACAATGAATCTTCGGAAATTTCAATTCTTTCCGGGTTCTTTCTATTTGGGTTGCCTTTATATATAGAATTTGGGTTTCAATGACTTCTCGTAACCTTCTTATTACGTCGATAAAGATATACATATATACTTCCTTAATTCGTTGAATCAGGGTCATTGCCAAATGTTGAAAATGTGTTCAGTACTTATGTATAAGATATGCGTTAACTTCAAATCGAGCAAAATAGGTTTGGCAATAGTTCATGCAATACCAATAGTAAAAACCAGAATGCTCGAAAATGTAATGTCTACACACCAAATCCTTTGTTACGGTAATCCGTGCGGACAGAGAAAAGTAAAGTACAGTAAGCAAAGGAACAGTAAGCCCGCACCGAGTACCGCAACAAAACAAGGGGGAAATCCAAAAAATAACGCCGTGCTAGCTGAAGCGTCGTAGAGTGGGTTGGGTCATTAAGACAGAAAAGAAAATCGTCATAAAAACTTATTTATTCAAAAACCTCTAGTTGAAACCAAGCATTTACGTAACTTCTAGTTACAGCATGATACAGAAGATAATGAACTCGCATATAACAAGTCATCCAACATATTCCCCAAAGGATTTATACAATATATAAACAAATCTATACCAAATAATTAATTTTCATCAAAAATAATGTAATTCCTCCTTTAATTACTTAGAACTAACTTTTTACAAGAAAAGTTTGATAAACTCTAGCATAGACTATTTTCAATCTTATAATTATCAAAAAAAAAATTAATCCATGTATATGTAATATAGTTAGTAGAAACAACAAAAATTTAATCGGAATTTTCCAGATTTTCTTATAATTTAGTAAATTTCAACGTGAGTTCCATTAGTGGCACTGCACACATCCAAACCAAATTATACCTCTTGCCAGGTCCTAGCTAGCACCACTGGGGTGGCTATTGCCACGCAAGTGAGTATCCGTTGGCTAAGATGGTTCAGATCTCAAATTTTCTCTAAATACGCGCGGTTCTGCGCCTTTCCCCAGAAGAAAAAGTCCGAGGGAGTCAAATCTGGGCTTAATAGAGACCAAGGAGTAGGTCCTTCCCTTCCAATCCACCTGCTGCTGAATCGAGTATTGAGTGCTTCTTGCACACGTAAACTAAAGTGAGGCGGTGCGCCATCTTGCTGAAAGTGGGCAAAACCCTTCTGAAGCCAGTTGTTCTGTTCCTTCCAAATAAATTGGTTATGACTAGTAATAGCGGAGATTCTATTGGTACTCTTCTATTTGAGAATAATAAAATGCATCCAGAGATTATAAAATTAAAAAAAAAAACGAAAACGTATGTTTACTCTAATTGTAAGCAACTGGGTAAACTATAAATGTACTCGTGGTGATAAATAATAATAACTATACTCCATTCCAGTTAAGAAGGTAGTAGATGGCGCTTGTGCTTGAGTCAGATTTACACAGATCAAAAATTTATTAGTTGCTGTATTTGAAAAGTTGCCGGAGTCGGTTGTATATTTACTATTTTGTGACGATAGTTTTTCAAAAATAACAATGCAAATGGCTGACTTTATTAGTTAATTTTTAAGTATTATTGCATTCAGTAATTGCAATTTGGTGTTCTTCTTAAGGAATAAGACCACATTGCTTTTTGAAAATGATTTTATTGACGTTTCGATCCTTCTCCTAGGATAGTTGTTTAAATAATAACAAGGAGTATTTGTAATTTGGTATTAAATTTCAGAAGATAAAATTGGACTTGGAACTACATTAAGTTTAAGACGGACGAAACTTAGGGGCAAATTCATAAAGCACATTAGCTACACTCATACTTAATCAATGTTCCACATCAACTTTTAGTATTTTCCGAATACCAAAAATTGAGATAGAGCATTACTTAAGTATGAGTGTGGCTTAATGTGCTTTATAATTGCCCTTAGTCTCTACTTAACAATTATGGTAGAAACAAACATTCACCTGGAGTTATAGAATGCTTTAATAAAATTCTGTCAGTTTCATTTTTTCGAAAGGTTTGTTAACAATGATTGAAATTAAAGCACTGCATCGATGTTTATACAGATTTTTATTTATATTTTTTGCAAGATTGAGGTTTTTGAATAAATACATCCAAGAAACACGGTTTTAAAACATATCAAGCATTATTGAACTTTATTTTCTACCTGTTTGGTTAAAGTTTAAATAAAATATTAATATAGAACAATATATAAGCTATTTTTAATTAAACACATCACAAAATATCAAAACAATGATATCACAAATTTATATTTAATCTACGTCCATATCATCCCCGGAGGTATCTTCGTCGTCTGTTGTACTTTCATATCCAACATTTATTACAATTTGTTCGACAAGTTCTTCGACAATGCCATCCAATTTCGGGACCTTCTTCTTTAATTGTATGGCTAATACAATTAACCCAATGTCCTTTATCTATGGCTGCAATTCCTTCATCCAGAAGCACCTTCACATCGTTAATTTTAAAAGTAGAATTGTTGGTAGCTACATGCTGCTTTACTCGAGCCCAAATCAGCTCAATTGGATTTAGATTGCAGTGGTATGGGGGTAACCTTAATACAGTTCTGCCAGAGCGTTTTACAATTTCGTCAACAACATAAGGTGTCGGGTGAGCTAGGCGGCTCCGTGGCGTAGTGGTATGTGTGTGGCTACTACGCCCAAGGTCCCGGGTTCGAATCCCGACACGGTCCGCTTGAAAAATGTTAGGCGAGCATTTTTCTCAAAAATACACCCTCGTTCGGATGAGAGGTAAAATGGAGGTCCCGTGTGTGAGTGTTGTCACGCACGTTAAAGATCCCTACCTTGCTTGGAACAGCAAGGATTCGGCAAAATTCAAAGTTTTCCAGGTAAAAAAAAAACTCGCTTCCTGGCCAATGTAGTACCTTCGGGTGGAGCATTGGAAAATCACATGTAATGTCGGGTGAGCTAGAGAGTGCTGCTTTACTAAGGCTAATAATTAAACTTTTAATAGCTCTTTGGTAACTTCAATGTGTTTTGCGTTTAACCAATTATAAATTTGTTCTTTCCGCCAACTTTGATTTGGAACCTTATCGGCTTTGACGCTGTGATAAGGAGCATTATCAAGCACGATTACACTATCATTATCAAGAAGAGGTAGTACACCTTTCAACCAAGTTGTAAACGCTTTACCGTTCATGTCTTCGTGATAATCTCCTAAAACGATAATTATGAACTCAGGGTCCTAAGTTGTTTATAGTGTTAATACGCTACCTGTTTTTTTAGATTGAAAGTTTAAATATGCACCATTGACAAATCCCATATCACTACCCATGTGCGCAACAATTAATCTCTTGCCCTTGCCAGAGGGATCTCGTATACCAGTCGATAAACCTTCGTTTAATGCCTGCCTTGCTGTTTTTACAGTGGTGTCTTGCCATACCTTGTTCTTTACATGTCCAGCATTCACCCACGTTTCATCAGTATAATAAATTCTTTTGCCTTCAGCTCTATACCTTTTAATTGCAGTTAAATATTTTCTTCGCCAAAACACAATTTAAGGTTTTCAATTAAATTTGTTTTTCGGCTACGCTTTCCATATTTAAAACCCAATTTCATCATTACCCGATAAAGTGATGTGCGACTAAAGTTTGGTAAAGAGTCATCATTGTTTATTGCATGTAATACTTTCTCTAAATTTGGTAATTCATTTCTAAAGTAAAATGCATGAACATGCCGTCGAATCGCACATCTTTCAAATTCTTCAAGTTCGTCGTAGATTGTTGTACGCACTCTTGTAGTCTTTGGGGAGGAAGCAGTACCAGTAGTTTCCATTTCTTTTACAATATTCCACATTGATCGAACACCTAAATCCACTTCTAACGCAGTTTGCTTCACAGATTGCGTTTTGGATGCATTTGTGGAATTTTTCAAATATATATTATAGGCAATAAGTTTTTGCCCGCTCATAACATGTTTGCCCTTCGGATTTTTAATAGGTTGGTGATCCATAATTAAATAAAAGTCTGAAAAGAATTCATTGTTAGTATTATACGCTTATCTTTAATGAGACATGCTTACCTTATTATGAAGGCATTGGTGTTTTATAGCTCTGACAAGAACTGTTTTGATACTAAATATAAAATTAACACAAATTAATAAGGCCGAGCAAAATTTCAAAGGCAAACTAATAACAAAATACAATAAATAACAAAAACAAAAATATGAAAGGGCAATAGCAAATGTCAAAATGCCAATTGACAATCTGTCTTATAATAAAAATGTTCAAACAACCAACACAAACATACGGGATATTTATACTTGTGTACACTTGGCTCATCCATCCACCAATGAGAATCGCTAAAATTCAGTCCTATCTTTTTCTTCAGTACCTTCTTAACTGGAATGGAGTATACACATACGAAGTACAGATTCTCTTTTATTTAATCTAATATCTAATCTCTGTAAACTGTACAATCGCCAGTTTACTATTTTACTTGAATTTTGAGGTTATATGTTTTAGTCATACTAATCTATGGTTTTAGTATATATTATAGAAAACTAATATATATATATATATATATATATATATATATATATATATATATATATATATAAACGTTATTTACTCTGAATAAATACTTACGAAAATTTATATGTAAGGCGTAGTTTTGTATGGCTTTAACTAACTAGTCTTTAAAAATCATTGTATGTACAATGGTTACCCATGTTCAGGGAATGACTGTATCCGAAATACTGCAAGATACTTCCGAACAAGATGAACCCAAAAAAAAGTCTCGGGAGGATTGGAGGAAGGCTAAAGAATTAGAAGAAGCACGTAAAGCAGGTACTGCACCTGCTGCTGTTGATGAAGAAGGAAAGGATATTAATCCACATATACCTCAATACATTTCGACAGCACCATGGTATTTTGGAGCAACAGGACCTACTTTAAAACATCAGCGTCCCCAACCTGAAAAACAGAAGAGCTTTTCAGGTATAGATGAATGGTATAAACGTGGTGTGGATGTGGTATGTATGCATTTTTGTTAAGGGTAAACAAAACATTAATGATATCTTTATTTTAGAGTAAAGCAACAATTAAATATCGTAAAGGTGCATGTGAAAATTGTGGGGCTATGACACATGAGAAAAAGCATTGCATGGAAAGACCTCGTAAAGTAGGTGCAAAATTTTCAGGTGCTAAAATTGCCCCTGATGAGTATATTCAAGCTAATTTATCATTGAGTTATGATGGCAAAAGGGACCGATGGAGTGGATATGATCCTTCAGAACATAAGGCAATAATCGAAGAATTTCAAAAAGTTGAAGAAGCAAAACGGCAACTTCGTGCTGATAAACTGAATGCCAATGAAAATACTGAGGAGGAGGATGAAGAAGAAGATGAAGATAAATATGTTGATGAAGTTGATATGCCTGGAACTAAAGTTGATAGCAAACAAAGAATTACTGTAAGAAATCTTAGGATACGTGAGGATACTGCAAAGTATTTAAGAAATTTAGACCCCGATTCTGCATATTATGATCCTAAAACACGATCTATGAGGGAAAATCCAAATCCAAAGTCTGATGATCCGTAAGTATTTATTCTAAACTGTTATTTGAAGTGTGTTCTTATTAGAATAGTCGTTTAATACACAGGCAAGGTTAGAGTAAATAAATAAATAATTAAACAACTTAATGCATACTAGATGATATTACATTCTAGATGAAAACCCTGTATTTTGTACCTACATATAATTTGGTTGAAACTAATTAATTTACATATGAAATTTGTAATATCTCAAACTATTGTTACAATGTACTTCTGAGTTAATGCTTTAAGCATTCCGTAGAACAATGATTATAATTGTTATGGATAGCGTAAATTTAGCAAGTTATATCATTTGGCTGTTTTTTTCCTCGAAAGATTGGAAAGTTACATTTTTGGAAAATATTTTGTTTGCGGCACTACAGGATTACATGTATTTAAAATAAACAGCAAAAACGAACTTTTTAAAAAAAAACTATGAGATGGGAAATATAGATTCTAAAGAAAGCTAAATGCAGTGATGGATACAAGCATTTCATTGGCAGGATATTATCCCACTTGCAAATCCATAGGAAAAATCTGCACAAAAATTTTTTTCTTAGTACTACAGTGAGTGCATCTTCAGTACTTTTCTATCTTGTCCGGGATATGATCACCTACATTTGATAACCGTATAGTATTTTCAATGGTATGGATTTTGTTCGTATTATTTCTCTTTCTTGCTCTTCCGTTGTCGGGAGCATAACAAATACGACTTCTACTAGAAAAATTACTTACAAGTTCATTTACCAGTGGAGTTTAGATAACTTATGGGTTTGTTTTTTTTGCACACACTGTTACTTTGTACAAATTGAACTATGTTCAACGTATGCTTCAAATAAGCAATAAAAAATTTTGATCCTCTTCCTACGAGACTTGATGTACACAATAAAAAGACATGTACCGATCGAAAACATCTGCTCCACCCACATATCTGTTGATGTGCTGATCATCTCGGGGCAATTATAGTTTGATGACCACTTTTATTATTTTTCTGAAAATAGGAACAGTTGCGAATGGATGCATTATGCATAGAAGACACAACTGACTCGGATTTTATTCTGCCACTTTGCCATTTTGCCACTGATATATCACCTGCTTGTTGCTACAGTTTTTACTTTAAAGATGTAAAGTTTAAAATAACTGTAAGTCTCGGCTATCTTGGCTGTTGCCCCAAGGGTGAGTTAGAGTTGGGTTGGGGCTGAATTTACTTAGTTGAATAAAAGAAAATGTAATTTTAGCCGACACCACTGTATCTAAAAAATATTAATTAATTTTGATGGGCTGAATATGGAAAACCCGTTAGGGTTTATTAATTCGTATTCTTCATCAAAATTCTTGGATAAATATAATGTTACCATATATGAGGTAAGTTTTGTCTCAATCATTTAGAGACACTTCCCAACTGTACTCCTTAGGAAGAAAAAGATAAATATATATATTTTAAATTACCAAGCGCCAAAAAATTCCAACATGATGACAAGTTTATTTCATTTTAGATATAGAAATATTTTTTATCATAATAACACTTTAAAATTCATATTCAATAAAATTATCACATAATATCACAGGTTTTTGGTTTTAAATTGCTTAAACATTTACAAATTATTAACTCAAGTATGATTTGTGAGATCTGGCACACCACTTGCATATTTAATTTCAGGTTCTTTGATAAAATAAATTAGCTAAATTTTAAATTGTAGGAATGTTGATTGGTTTTTCTACTTTTATACTAAACAAATTTGTTGCAAATCATCACACAAAGAAATCTTTTTAAAAAACTTCTTTAGTCTGGTTTTTCACAAAGGAGAAGGACAAACAAAAGAAAGCTGAAATTAGAACAAACTAATTGTTACAAATTTTGAACAGGAATTCACTTAAATTAACCATTCTTTCAACAAATTATCTGAATTTAAAGAATAGAGATTTTGATTACAATTTCTCTTATGAAAAACCCTATGAACTGAAATGCCGGTGTACTTTTGCATCCAGTTGTATTAATGGGTGTAATTGCATCTCAAGCCTTAAGAGAAGTTGTTTAATACAACTGGTTTTCTTAAATTTCTTAAGGTATTCAGCAACAGAATAAATCACTCACCGCGAGTTGTGAATAATCACCCTGATGAAACTAATCTGCTGATTTTAACCTGGTGGAGCCATAAGATTTGTTTATATCAAATGTATCTTGAAGTAGTGAAACGGTATGAAATGGAATCGGCGATCTATTTCCTCACAGTTTCATCCAACAAATCATAATCTTTCAAACCAACATCTTTGAAGGTATAAATTATATTGTTTTTCTCAATTTATTATTTGCTCTTAAACTGGACAGATTAAAGCACTGTCCAAATTCTTAAACTAAATTTTAACATCAACGAATTAACTACAAGCTTCTTGGAGAACAGAATTGGAGTGACAAAACTATCAGAGAGAAGTATGTAAAAGAAGACATTTGTTTAACGAAACTAGGACAGACCACTAGTGGTGTTTATAAAATAACACAGAAACTATTCAAGTGATTAGGTGAACATTTGCTGAATAATTTTACAATAACTGTCATAAAATTAATTATACATACCAACTGGTTCTAATCACATTTGTAATGTAGGGTACTTTTATCTGCTTTTAAATAAAAAAAGAAAACAATCATTTATTGCTGCTGTGATAAATAACTATATTATTATCCGGGAGTGAACTTCTCTAAAATAATTATATACACGGGTGACAAAAACGTCATCTTGTATTTTTTTCACCAGTGATAACAAAATTATCATATGCAATAAGTGTAAACGCCTGATATGTCAAGATTGCAGTGACCTTACATAATCAGAACTCAGGTGTATGGAGTTGAAAAGAGATCTCTTCAGTTCCATTGCAAAAGAGTGACGATGATACCACTGACTTATTAAAAGGAGTGTTAGAATCTAAACTCGAAGAAGTCATGAAAGATTTGTAGCTGTGTTTTGATAATTTCAAGTCAGAATTTATGCAAATAGCCACTGACAAGCTTTCGAGTGTTTCAGTCAACACTCAAATATCAAGTACTACCTATGTCGGTGTTGTGTCTAAGTCGCTACAATAATCGGTTATTATCAAACCTAAAAATAACACTCGGAAAAATAATAAAACTAAATTGGAACATTGTTGATAGTCTTAATCCCATTGGAGTCAACATCAAAATCAGTACGGTCAAGCAAATTCAAAACGGGGTCTGATTGTCAGATGTCATGATGCTGAAAATGCAGCTAAATTAGCAAAAATTGCTGGTGAGAACCTCTCTTCAAAATATGAAGGCTCTTCCTAGAGTCAGAATTTCAGGCTTGTCTCAGAAATTTTCAACAAGTATTCTCGCTGATTATGTAATTAAACAAAACATGGACATCTCTGTTTCAATAAGTATAACCATATTAAAAGTGGATCCCATAAATAACAAAGAACATAAGTATCAAGCGTTATTACAATTAGATAACCTTACCTACAGCAAAATATTGTAGGTTGGACACATTCTCATTGGTCTGGATGTCTGTAAAGTTCTTGATGCAGTTGAGATTACACGATGTTTCAAATGCAATGGATATAATCATACAGCTCAGTTGTGTAGATGCGTGCTTTGCTGTCCTAGACTCAAAAATTGCACTGTAGACACGCCAGAGTTCCGCTGTATTAACTGCAAACCCTTCAATGAGAAATCGGTCAAAGATATTGATACTTGTCATGTTGCCTGGGATCATAATTTTTGCTTGGTCTATAAAGAATTAGTTGTAAAACTTAAAAGCGATTTATTTGGTATACAGTCACACCTAAATATATAACAATTAAAGTCTATGAATGGTTTATCACATAAATATTCTGATCATTTAAATTTATATTACCAAAATGTTCGGGGATTGAACACCAAAATCCATACTCTTTTTAATTGCATATTTATCAACATGGTAGATCTACAACTACCCAATTTATTTTGTATCACACAGTTTATAGCAGAATCTCTTGATCGCCTAACTCAAGTGGACGTGGTTTATACAGATTTTTCAAGAGCTTTTGATTGCATCGCCACTATATTCTGCTAACTAGATTAAATTGCATTGGCTTTTCAGACAATCTCATATCACTTTTTGCTTCATATCTTGAAAACCGTTTTCAGTATGTACAATACCTCGGTTACAAATCGAAAATGATAAATGTCACTTCGGGAGTGCCCCAAGGGTTCATTCTCGGACCACTACTCTTCCTAATATATATCAATGACATTGGCAAAACACTGGACGTAAAATATCTCCTTTACGCAGATGATTTAAAACTATTCTGAAATTAATTCTGAGGAGGATTGTAAGAAATTGCAGTTCAATTTGAACTCTCTAGCTTCCTGGTGCACTGCTAATAATCTCCCATTGAATGTTAAAAAGTGTTACATTATGACATTCTCCAGAATTAAAGACCCAATTAAATTTGACTATTTGCTAAATGACACAATTCTTCATCGACCACCTTATGTTAAAGATATTGGAGTAATCTTTGACAGAAATTGAGCTTTTCTGAACATATTAATTATCGAGTTAAAAAAATCACATAAGACAATGGGTTTCATCATACGTAACTCAACTGGTTTTTCTCAAATTATTCTGCCCTACTTACATTATTTAACACTTATTGTTCACGTTTCGAATATGCTTCAATCATATGGTGTCTGTATTATGCTATCTACGATAACATACTTGAAAGCATCCAACAAAAATTTCTGAAGTTAGTAGTGTTGCATATCCAAGGTGTTTACCGACCTATTGCTTATCCACACCACATTTTACTTGCCACATTTAATACTTATTCCTTAGAAAAACACTTTCCTACATTCTATAATATTTTTGAATAATATTCTCTTCACGTTTCATTCTTCTACAATATCTGTCAAATACACTTCTTTGTACCGAACTTGACTTCTCGTAACCTCCTCATGTTTCATAATGTCATACCCCATACAAATATACTTAAATTCTCTCCTTTATAAGTGATCTACATGAATTACTCAAAAATTCAAACACATCTTCTGCACCCCAACTAAAAATATCCAAAAAGTTATATTAAGTATGATCGGGTAACTCAGGGAAGGTGGATCGAAGTAGGCATCCCTGAAGTTCCACCTCCCGGAGCAGTGAACTGTAATCGTCGAGGGGGAGACACTAGTGGAAGAAATGCGAAGATACGAAGGACCGAATAGTAGGATATGAATACTATTGACAATATAACAACTCACAACCACAATATGGCGAACTTTATGGAGTGAGTAAATTAAACAATTAATCGTACATCGTGTAGTAAGAGGATCATATACTATAACGTCAATAAGAATTAGAAATACAGCGAAAAGCACAATTTACAGTATATTAAATTTCTGAATTATCCGAGTTTGTATAAATGCTTAATCACACTTTTATGAATTTAAGTACATATGCCGTTGTATCAAGTTCACTAACGTATTTTTTACGATACGCTAATGGAAAGGGTCATTGCATTAATACCACACAAGCACGAGATAACTTGTTGTGATACCAGATTAAGAAAATGGTTATTAATTACTATTATAACCGGAAAGATCAATAACGTTTGGACGATTTGTAAGAAATTTACATACATCCGGAAAAACACGCACCTGTGTTGAGAGAATAGAAATTACTACGTAATGATCGCCTCGTATTTAAGTTAATCTGTAACTATTACGATAGAAACGAATTCATTACAATTTTGCGCACTATAGCTAATTTATAGAACAGCGGTTTAGCATAAAGGTGATTGCAACCCGCGCGAATACGTCTATAACTTGGGAAGGCTAGAAACAAACTCTGTTGTTTGTTTATTAGAACGAAGCAGGTGAGCGATAAAACAGCGCTGCACGTGCCTCACGATTATCTTTCTGTCTGTAGGACAGGCAATTAAATGGAATTGAATATTGATATAAACTAATGAAATAAGAATAGAGCATTTTTGAACGTAATTAATCTTATAGAAAATAAAGAGGATTTTATGAATAAGAAATAATTTACGAAACTCCAACAAAGTATATGAATTGTATTTACAATACTATTCACTTTGATATAATAATAATTATTTTATTTACCATTTCTGTTTATATCCTATCTTGTAATTGGATTAATTTCTGTAAGATAGATGTATAAATAAATAAATACATAAAATAAATAAATAAATATTTCAGAATAATAAAGTATTTACCTACAATATTTAATGTTAAGCGGCTATTTTAAGCAATTACCTTGAAGTTTTGACGACTTTCACAACAAAATATTGGACTAGTGCTATACACCTGAAGCATATGGTTTATTATTACAGTAAAGTATGGAACTTAACCGTGCAATAAATTTAAAAGGAAATAACTGATTGTTTATTGTTTCCCATTTGGAACTAAAAATTTGCGATGAATATGAAAACTTATTTAAGAATGAAAAGAAATAATTCGGCGAATATTTTTTCATTAAAAAAATTTTTACATTGTGCAAAATCGAATTGCTTTTTTTTACAAGTTTATCTTTTTTTATGCATTCATTTGGATATTGCTTGTGAATTTGCCTTATTGTTCCACATACAAATATATTATTTTGTAAAAGACCATCAATAAGAGGTATACTTAACGTGACCATTTATATTTTTTGTCAGAGCGGGATACCTGCAGAATTTTTAACAAAACAAAAACTAATTGCTGTTTTAACTGCTTTTTATTTATTAATAATAAGAAAGTGAATGAATTTACTTAATATAACGTCTCTAGAGACTTGTTTTATATTTGTCGGCGGAGCAAATTTGTTTCAAAATATCGGGTCTCGTTTTCAAGTAAGAATGGAGCTGATTACATGATTTGTTGATGTTTGTCTTGGTAATCAATATGGCTTTCAAAACTGCAATACTCAATTGTATCCATTTTTTATTCATTAGAGAAAAAACTCTTTCGACAGGTGCATTACTTCCAGGCAAACATAAAACATACTCAGTAATTATAAGAAAGCTCGTACATTGGAGATTGTTAGCACGGAAGTGAGTGAACAACTCCGCCCAACGGTCTTCAGCAGCAACATTCTCACCGTTCCAGCTTGTTATTTTTGCATCTGTGGCGTAATTGCAAATAAACGAAAACTCGTCGAACACTTCTGTATCTTGGCTGCAGCTAAGAAATCCTTGCGCGATGAGCAAATCCGTCAAATTCTGAACTTCTTCCCAAGTAGGTACTTTTGTCAAATTTGTCCATTCAAATACCTTTAGTTTTGCATTGAACTGTCACCATTGCTCCAAGTATTCCTTACTTGTCTTATAAAATTCAGCCACCACGGTTTTCACATTCTCCTGATCAGTTAGTTTCCAGTAGATTACAGACAGTGTGAGGAAAGAAATGTAAATTCTCTTTAAGTGCCAAGTTATCTAGTAGACGATTAATTTCCTTCAAAGTCTTTGTTGCAGACACCTTTTGACCCTCGACTTTCAACACGACTTGATGAAAAGTTGCTGCTTGTGCATGCATACAATATAACCACAACTCAGAGCTGGGATTTTCGAAGAATGCTCTTCAAATGTTTGCACATTTTTTGATGCCCAGGAAATAGCTTTTCAAAGGCTCAAACATTTTCAAAACTCTCTCAAGCGCCGGCACTAACGCAAGCCACCTAGTTTTACTGTAGCCCAAGAGTTTGTTATACTTTGTCAGTGGAATCACATATCTCTTTCAAAGATTCTACTCGAACGCTGTAGATGTTGAAAAATGAATAAATTTTGACAATGATACATTCTAAGTCAAAGGCAATCGACGGCTGTTTCGATCGCGTTGTGAACTATGTGGGCCCTACATTCAATTCCAATGAGCTGTCTTTCGAGAGATAGGTTTAATTTTACATATATATTATTTTTCCCTTTTCTATCCTTTCCTCCAAAACTGCAGTTCGTATTATCTACACAAAATGCCACAATTTTCTCATTCAGATCATTGCATGATAATACTTCCTTTAAGTAATCGACAATTATGTCGGATGTTTCACCTGGCTGGTTTTGAAACTCTATAATTTTGACGTTCACGCCTTTGTATGGTAAAAAATAGCAGATCAAAACAGGGAATAATTTTGTCGCGCCATGATTTGAAGCATCCGTTAATAATGTTATGCAGTGGGCTTTGCGAAGATGCACTTTCAATTCATCCGGCGCCATAGGTGCCAGTACATTTACAATAATAGCTTGAGATTTTGTACGAGCACATCTAAATTTCTGCTCAAAACACGTTTGTATTAAATTAGAAGCACAGTCATTTGAACGAAAGCTGTGATTTTCTTGCACCGTGTGATACGTCCACACACTCTCCGCTGCAGCTATATCCAAATCTTTCAAAGTTGGCAAATCGGTTTTTTTAAAAAAATTACATAAGGACGAGCTTGAAGCAGCAGCTTGCTTGGAAAGTCTGGGTTTTTCCGATTTCAAATATTTCTCAATATCGCTGGCACCACCATATCCAACACTAAAATCAGTGTGGCACTTTTCACCCCTAACATCTGCTGCACCACTCCTTTGCTTTATAAATGGATACTTATTTTGCAAAGTAATATTAAAGGTACACTTGCGTTTAGGCATTTTTGTATTGTTACAATGGTTACAACTACAAAAATGTGACAATGTGCTTCAAACACTGACTCTAACCAAAACAAAACATTGTTATGATTGTTCGCTGAGTAGAGATGGAGCGGCAACCAATCATTCACTCTGCTCATTCATTCCATTTGCTCTCTCCACACCACCCTCTCGGACTGAGCCGCGCGTTATCGCCCGTGCTATTTTCAAATTTAACATACTTATAGCAGGCATTCATTTAGCCTATAGCTAAAATGGGGCATTTTTGCTCTTGGGACAGCGGGACAGACAGCGTGAAAGCGGGACTCTCCCGCCCAAAGCAGGACGTATGGTCACGTTAGGTATACTACCAAAAAAATTATCAAAATAAAAACAATAATTTTTACCAAGATATGATTGTATAAATGTTGTAACAATCTTTTCACTTAAACCTGCACAACACTACATTTGATTTTCCAATGCTCCATCCAAAGGTACCACCATTGGCCAGGAAGCGAGATTTTGAATTTTTTCGAACCCTTACTGTTCCAAGTGTGACAACACTTGTACATGTGGGACCTACATTTCTCATTTGACAAGGGTATATTTTTGTGAAAAATGCTTGCCTGACATTTTTCAAGCGGTCTGTGTCAGGAATTGAATTCGGGACCTTGGGCTTAGTGGTCACACACATACCAACTAAGCCACGGAACCACCTACTTTCTGCACAACAGCATGCCCACATTTTTAATCCACGTTTGATTGGTTTCATGGAAAGATATCGTTTCATCGTAGAACGGCCCTTGAAATCCATCAGTGACTCATCAATAGAAATGTTTCTTTATGGGCAATACAATTTCATAAATTCCATTTTCAAATGGTTGACATAGGGCACAATTTATATAATTTATCAAAAATATCTGATTCTACTTTTGGCAAATTCCCGTTGTCATTAATATACAAATGTCTCATTCATTTAAAAAATCTTTTCACTGGCATTATTCTGGAAATTCATTCTGTATGAAAATTTTCACCCTCGATCAGTAAAGCTTCGTCGAAGGAAGTTCACGGATTATTCCCAAACATATCTTGAGTTCAATCAGTGTAAGACTTAATTCATAGTCCTGGTTATCTTTTAGTTGCTTAGCATATATATATTAGTTTGGTCAAAAATGTCTCAGGCAAGAACATCCGCAAAATAGATATTGGAATGGTTGTATCTACATTTACTGTAGGACCAACATTTTCCACAAACAGCTTGACTATATTCGTTATATACGTTATAATTTTTAGACCAATTGTATGTAGCAAACTCTACATCCTTCTGTGTTCTTACTTTTATTTTTGATACAGAATTTGTCTAGTATATTGTCCTCACACATGCTTTTCTCAGAACTGGTTTTTGAAAAAGTTCATTTTCTTTTTTCTTTTGGAAACCATTATGAAACATTTGTCAGTTATGCTATAATCTAAATTCTTAGCATAGTTAGGATCGTCATTAAAGTTTGACCCCTCTGAGCACTAAGCGACAGGTAAAAGATCTACTAAGTTTGAAAACGAAAAATTTTTTGATGTCGAAGTATGTTGCAGAATAATTGATTTTTCTGAAAGATGTGGAAAAGTTTGAGACTCGTTATCATCAGCTTCTGAATCTATTCCAAAATTTGAGTTTACCTCCATTTCATTATTAATTGAATTCAGAGAATTCGACATATTTTCAGCTTCAAAAAGCAATTCGGCAGTTGACAGCGGTCTCTTTGAGGAATCCTTCCTTCACATTGTAAGTACTATAAGTAATAAATATAATTAATAGACAAACATGGGTATGCAGCAAAATAGTGAAACGAGCTTATACTACCGCGTTTCTTTAATTTAAAACAAGTAATAACAAACGTCTTTATTACTTACTGTTCACAAGTCTAATTAACAGTATATGCCTTATTTATAGATGTTTTCAGGACACTTAACAATGAAGCACTATTACACTAATGAATTTACAAGCACTAATATCTTCTTAAACTATCTTCTTTACCATAGGTTGATTAACAACACTAACACAACTATTTGTTTATACACTTCTATTTATTTATGTATACTACAAGCTGCATGCACATTAGACACAGCATATCACATTTATGTACACCTTTAAAAGCTCAAAACTACTACTACTTTACAACGTTATAATTTATATACGACATTCTAGTATAGACTGACTCTTGCATTCATTAGCGGTCTTATATATACTCTGGATTACATGGATGACTCATGCTCCCGTAATTTCTAGAAGAATTCTGGAATCCTTGAGAAGGCGCTGTGCCCCGAGCGTTTGTATGTTTGACGGGTTGCCTAATAGTGGATCGCAACACTGCCCCCTCTTTAAAACCGTTACGTCTCGTAACTGTAAATCCATCTTGACGCCAATTCGATGACTGGTGACGGTATCGGCAGCTATCTCCTCTGGTGCATCCACCGCGTCGTTGGAAGTAACAGTCAACACTCTTTTCCTGGTCTTGGTAGGCAACCGGTTTATAACAACAAACAAGAACCTGGACGTTGGTTCCCTGGAAAACTACTTCTAGCATATTTCGGACTATCCTCCAGTCTAAGCGATCCAGTCCACAGCCCAGCTTGGGCACCGCTAGTCTCGTTACTCCATTTTCCATCATCTGCGCCTTAAGATTTAACAAAGCCTCCCATAGATGTCCATAACTAGGTCTCTGCCATGAAGAATTTTTGGTGACCAGATAGTAAACATAACGATTTTTATCTTGAAGGACCAAAGATTTTCTTACAGTTGGCTGCTGTTGTACTAATTCATCCACACATCCAAACTTTTTCTTGAAAACAACAGGTATTCCCCTTGACATTGCCAAATCTTGGGCTACGCAATGTGCAAGGGAATACTCTTCTGGTGCTCTAAACAGATCTTGCTGTTTTTCAACAACAACGCCAAATCTCGCTTTAGCGGAACCACCATACGCCGCCATAAAGCTCTCAAAATCTACATTTGGCTCATGATTAATAACTTGCCGAACACCATTATCATTATTCGAGTCTTCCTGGTTGTTGCCAGCGTAGGATGTTAAACGGTCAAAGTGTACCACTTTCGGTTTACCACGAGGGGATCTTCTGATCTGGTACACTACATCATTAATCCTTTTTAACACTTCGTACGGCTTTCCCATTGTCTTTGTAGTTTTGGCGACAATCCACGTTTTCTTTGTGGATTGTACAACCACACTAAATCTCCAGGTTGATAACCACCTTCTTGTGCTCTCGTGTCATATTGTGATTTCATTCGATCGCTTGCTGCCTGTATATTCTTTCGGACGTTTTCGTGAATACTATTTGATCTTTCACGAAGCTTACTAACATAATCTTCACCTGCGATCTCTTCTCCAGGTTTAAATCCAAACCGAAGATCACATGGTAGCCGCAATTCCACGCCCTAGCATTACGCAAGCGGGCGAGTACCCTGTGCTGTCATGTACCGAAGATCGGTACGCCAGTAGGAACAAATGCAGATATTGGTCCCAGTCTTGTTGATGTTCAGAGACAACTTTGGCCAGGTACTTCCTAACGTCCTGTTCATTCTTTCAACCATTCCATCCGATTGGGGATGAAGTGGCGTGGTTCTAGTCTTCCTGATTCCAAGATGCTTGCAGACATTTTGAAACAATGCTGATTCGAGGTTTCGACCTTGATCGGAGTGTAATTCCAACGGAACTCCAAAACGACAAAACAACTCCTGACTAGTACATCTGCAACCGTCCTCGGCTTCTTGGTTAGGTATAGCATATGCCTCCGGCCATTTGGTAAAATAATCCATTGCAACCAAGATGTATTTATTCCTTTCTCTGATTCAGGAAACGGACCAGCTATATCAATGGCTACCCTCTCAAAAGGATTCCCCACGTTATACTGTCTCATTGGGGCTTTCCGTTTTGAGACCGGGCCATTTGCAGAGGCACACAATTCACATTTCCGGCACCACTCCTTCACATCATCTTTGCAGTTCAGCCAATAGAATCTTTCTCTCACTCTCTCGAGAGTTCTTTTCACGCCAAAGTGCCCTCCGGAAATACCATCGTGCAAGTGCTGCAACACTTCCAGCACTCTGCTTTTCGGCACTATCACTTGAAGTCTCTCAGTGCCATCTTCAAATTCCAGGCGTCGTTTCAAGATTCTATTTTCCATCATCAAGGAGTCCCACTGTGCCCAGTATGCCTTCAGGCTCCTACTTAAAATACTAATTTCTTCCCAAGCTGGTTGTTGTCCTCTATTTTTCCACTCAATAATACGTCCCAATTCGGCGTCATTTTCCTGATCTTCTCGCATTCTTTCGGGTTGCCAAGTATCATCGGTTACTGTCATTCTATGGATGACACTTATTTTCTCTTCCATCTTGGAGCAATGATTGCAGTCCACCGGACAAGGTCTCCTTGATAGAGCGTCTGCATTCCGATGGCTAGATCCTACACGATGTTCTGTGTCAAAGTCATATTCCTGCAGCCGCTCTATCCACCTTGCCACTTGCCCTTCAGGATTTCGAAACTGCAGTAACCATTTCAGTGCAGCATCGTCTGTTCTCAACAGGAATTTACGGCCGTATAAGTACTTATAAAAGTGCTCTCACGGATTTGACGACGCCAACAGCTCCCTTCTTGTCACACAATAGTTCCTTTCTGGCCGCGACAAGACTTTGCTGAAATACCCAATAACTTTTTCTTGTCCGTCCTGCACTTGAGAAAGAACGCCTCCTATAGCTGTGTTACTGGCATCGGTATCCAACACAAATTTACCCTCCATCCGTGGATAACTCAAAATTGGTGCTGTAACTAGTAGCCGTTTCAGTTGTTCAAATGCTCTGTGGCAGTCGTCATTCCAATCATATTCTTGTCCATCTTCGGTTAATTTTGTTAACGGTTTGGCAATGTTCGCAAACCCAAGTATAAAACGTCGGTAATATGTGCACAATCCTAGAAAACTGCGTAGTTGGTGTATATCTGCTGGTGTAGGCCACTCTTGTACCGTTTTTATTTTGTCTTTGGGATAAGTAGGAGAATATGAGTTTAGTTAAGATAGGTTCAATATGATAATCATTAAGAACATTGATTAGCATCTCATGATTTACCGAGTCAAAGGCTTTGCACATATCCGTATATACTACATCAACCTGGAAACCTAGTTGCAGGTTATCATACACAAATTGAGAAAAGTTAAGAAGATTGGTTAAAGTACTTCGTTGAGGAAGAAAACCATGCTGTACAGTTGAAATCATATGCTTGACTCTATCATATAATCTATTATATAGTATTCTTTCATAAAGTTTGGATAAAGCTGAGGTAATCACAATAGGCCTGTAATTACTAATTTCAGATTTACTTCCAGCTTTGAACACTGGCACTATCTTTCCAAGTTTAAACTTATCAGGAAAAATTCCTTGACAATAAGATAAATTCAGCAAGTAATGTATAGGTTCCAATAGATACTGTATACATCCCTTAAGTATGTATCCAGGTAGTCCATCAGGCCCCACTGAGTCACAGTTCTTTAGTTGATTGACTGCCACAGAAATTTCCTCCTTTGATATGGGATTATATGAAAAACAATGATTATCACTGCTGTTACTAAAAGCGGTCCTATGGACGTTATTGGTTGATTTAGTTGGATAAACGGATTGGAAACAGACCGCAAACATGTTTACTATATCTTGCATAGTTTTATGGGTAGTGCCCTTATAGGTCATTACCTCAGGAATATGAATATTATTTCTCTTGTTATTTACAAAAGTCCAAAAGTGTGCTGGATCCATTTTTATGTTTTCCTGTAATGTGGCCAAATAGTTAGAATATGCCAATTTTATCATCGCTTTAGTCCGTGCTCTAATCTCATTATGTTTTATTTTAAAACTAATATCGTTAGTCCTTTTAAAATTTTTTAGAAGCATGTTTTTCCACTTGATATTTGATATAATAGCTCGATCATACCATACAGGATACGTATTTTTAGCTGCAGAAGATTTTGGAACACATTTATTAAGAATTGAGTCAATCACACTGTAAAAGAGAGTAATGGACTCATCCAAGTTATGAGTTAAGAATAAGTTTTCCCAACTCAAGTTTTTAAAATGATTTATCAAATCTACAAAATTTGCCTTTTTGAAATTATAATGATATCTACGATTATATTTAGCCTCTCTAATAAAATTGACATTATTACACATAATATCAATATTAAGTGAAGGATGATACGGATCAACTTTCACAATTGTAAACATTTCTTGTACAACCTCAACAGCAAGATTAGATATTACTAGGTCTAGTGTGTTACCATGGCTATTTTTGATATTATTATTTATTTATTTATTTATTTATTTATTGATAAATCCACGGACACAAAGGTCCTTATACAAAATTAATAAAGAATAACAAAATAAAGGGCTATAAAATATAACTTAGTTATAAACTATAACAAAATGTATATAAGAATCAGTACCTATGCAGTAATTCACGAATAATAGGTTTAAAGCAACTTAAGCGATCAGAATTTCGCACAGTGTCATCAAGAGAATTCCACTTCCTACGCAGTCTAGGACAGGCAGAATAGAAAGCAAAATTAAATTTATGCGTTTGCTCCCGCAGTAAACGATGATGTCTAGTCGGATATGAATTAAGACTAAGGGCAAAATGCCCCACTGTAAATTCACAATTTAAGAAACCATTTAGAACCTTATAAACAAAGATAACATCAGAAATATCATGCATTGATTTTATGGTGGGCAAATTAAATTTAGAAGCCACAGGACCATAATTATGATCAAATGGTAACATAGGAGATCCACTCTTGAATGCCAGATATCTGAGTAACAAATGTTGAACTTTATCAAGTTTTACTGTATCACAAGCAGTATATGGCGT
This sequence comes from Platerodrilus igneus, assembly GCA_036346225.1. Taxonomy (NCBI): domain Eukaryota; kingdom Metazoa; phylum Arthropoda; class Insecta; order Coleoptera; family Lycidae; genus Platerodrilus; species Platerodrilus igneus. The sequence goes on from JARFIW010001380.1 coordinate 13,571,561, forward strand.
CCAAATAACAGAGGCATACATAAGAATAGGCATGACCAAAGCACTATACAAAGAAATAACAGAGTTTGTAGATTTAAAGTCCTTAGTAGATCGAATAATAAAGCCTAGCATCCTAAGAGATCTAGTTATAACATAATCTAAATGCATATTAAAACTAAAATTGTATTGCAGAAAGATCCCAAGATCTTTTATAGAATTAGTGTTTTCTAAATCAATACCCAATATACTGTAATCGAAAGTAAGAGCAGAACGCCTAGTAAAGGACATAGTTTTACATTTCGCAATGTTTAACAACAAATCATTTTCGACTGACCATCTAACAACTTCATTAAGATCTGACTGCAAATTAATACAGTCAGTGGTATTACTTATATTACAATATAACTTGAGATCATCCGCATATAAAAGGATTTTAGAAAATTTTACTACATTGCAGACATCATTTATGAATAGTATGAACAAAAGCGGACCTAAATTTGAACCCTGGAACCCCAGAAGTAGCACGAATGACTTGATAAACACCCACCAATCTTCACTACTTGAACCCTATTTTCCAGGTAAGATTTAAACCAAGAGAGAAATTCATTTCTAATACCAAAACAAAATAATTTGTGAATAAGAAGACCATGATTAACGGTATCGAAAGCTTTGGCATAATCTAGAAACAAAGCATCAACCTGTCCTTCCAATTCAAGAGACTCACATAAATTTGTGGTAAACCGAAGAGAGTTAGTCAGAGTAGATCTTCCGCAATAAAACCATGTTGACTACTATTAATCAAAGGATAAACTAGACTAGTTAGTTTACTAACGATTATTGACTCAAAAAGCTTAGAGAAAGAGCCAAGCAGTGAAATGGGCCTATAATTGAAATATCTTGTCTATCGCCAGACTTAAAAATCGGAGTAATATGCGCAAGTTTCCAAGAAGTAGGAAAGACACCCAATTTGATAGATTTATTAAATAACACAAGAAGAGGCTTCTTCAATGAGGCAATACATTTCTTCAATAACCTAGTTGGTAATAAACCAGGACCTGTACTGTCACTTACATTCATACTCTTAATACAATAGTCAATATCTTCAGAACTAATCAAAGGCACATCAAGTTCAGGACAACTATTCAAGAATGGAGCATTAAGATTCGGCGTTACCCTATAAACAGAACTGAAACAATCAGAGAACAGCTGAGCAATCTCAGACTCAGTACGACCATAACAACTATTAAGTCGCATAACAGCTGGAAAACTAGTAGAACATCTTTTTTTATTGACAAATGACCAGAATGACTTAATATTGCTTATAGAACTATTTTCAACCTTTAGTATAAAATCATTGTAATTTAATCTAGACAGTCTTAGACATTTTGCTCTTAACATCTTAAATTCGATAAAGTCATGAAGTTTACCAGAGGTTTTCCAGCGCCTATGTGCAATCTTCTTAGATACTAAATATTTACAAAGTTCAGCAGAAAACCAACTTGGATAGGAAAAATACGTCTAGTTTTCAAAGGCACATTTCGACTTATAATATTATGGACTAGATCTTCAAAGCAAGCAACATCTAAATTTACATCATTAGAATTTAAGAGAGAGTCCCAGTCAACATTATCAAATTCAAGACTTAGTTTATCACAATCAGCATTGTAGAAATCAAAACTTTTAATTACGCTACGCAAATTAACAAAAGAGCCTGGCAAAATATCAATACCAAAGTAGCAAGGGACATGGTGAATATCAACCGTAATATATACTCATCAGAAGAAATTACACTGATTTTAGCCAAAGTAGTAAATAGTAAATCCAAAGAATATGGCTTATTATTAGGTAAAGGAAAGTACTGCTTTAAACCAAAGGTATTCACCATATCACTCACCACTTCAACGGCAGACGCAGAACTAGGATTAAGATAACCTAAAATCTTGAACGATTGTACAAAACTATTAAAAGATAGGAAGTTCAACAATTCAGACAGCACGATGCTCGATTGACACATACGGCCGTTTGGAATATTAAAATCACCTAGTATAAGTATATCTTTGCTGTGTAGATTGTTTTCAATAGTAGAATAAAACAATTCATACACTTCACATGGACTACTTGGTGGAATGTACACAATAACTACATACACTGACAGATTCCCCACATCAACTTTTATGCAAAGTCCCTCAATAGATTTATCAAATATTGTAATCTCGACGCATTTAAATATACCTTTCTTTACTAAGAGTAATACACCACCTCCACGACTTTTCCCTGTAAAGTTATAGTTTCTATCACATCTATAACACTCATAAGATATAGGACAAAATTCTGAAGTCAGTACATTAGGACTTAACCACGTTTCAGTGATAGCAAAAATATCGTACTGTAATATGTCAATGTTGACTGATATTTCTTGAAGCTTGGTATTCATACCTCTGACATTTTGATAATAGCATTTAAGTTTATCACAAGTTGATTTTGTTACGTGATTGATTGGTAGTTGTGACTTCCTGTAAAATTCGACTGTTCTTTTCTATTGGCATTAAAATTGCGGCATTGATAAAATCTTTTGACCACTAAACCAGATGGCCAATTTTCAGATTTATTGAGCTCATTTAAAATATCAAAACTGGTACTAACTTTGAATGCTATGCTACGAGCATTATCACGTTTTGGTAAATCTTCAACTTCTATCGTTTTATTCGGATACTTGTTAACCAAGAAGCCTTCCAACTGAGCTTTTTTAACGGTGGGGCAACGCGTTGCCTACATAGATATATGCTAGACGAGAGGCAGATCTTATTACAGAGTTCTCCTCATTAACAGCAGAACCTCTTATAAAAACTTTATGATGCTTTTTCTTAGTTACTTGTGTCCATTCCTCATTATTTGATGAGTTTCCTAAACTAATATATTTATTCATTAATTCCTTTTGTTCTATTGTCATACATGGTTTATTCATGTTTATTTCTTGTGCACTGCTGGTGCGTACCTTTATGTTTTCACTTATGTTACTAAATTCCTTATGTATTAGTGGATTAGAATTATCATTAAAGCTAGAAGTTGCTGAAGATTGTATATCATTATTTACCACTGGTTCTTTTATCAATAGTTGATTAGAGTTTCCAGAAGAAATACTATCAATACATTTGGAGTTCAGGTTCTTGTTTCTGATATCCAATTTAAATTTAGGATCCAATGTGTTGATAGGATGTTTAGTTAATAATCTAATCAGCTCAATATTACTTTCCTTTAGGTTTACAATTTCTGTCTTTAAATCATAAATTTCATCACTTAGTTTTCTAGTTTCAAAACATACCAATTCCTTCAAATAAGATTTAAGGTCTTCACTCATTAAACAATTATCATTATAGGACACCTGTTCAAGATTACTGGATTTCTCAGGCATGCTATAACATATTTTACACACAAATTCTGAATCACCATTAATTACTTGTTGATAATAACCAACTCTATCACCACATGATACATGTACCTTAATACCACATTTTATACACACACTACATTTATTAACTACTTTTTTCTTGCAGTAATTGCAAAATATTTGCTGCTCATTTTTGTCAACAACTGCACTGGCATCCATCTTGGATGTTAAGAGCTTCCCCCCGTAGGGCCACTATTAAGGAGATAGCTTTCTCTTTGTTGCACCAACCGTTGGCTATTGCCGCAGCTTCAAATTGTTTCAAATATGTTGGCCAAGGCGTTTTACCATCGAATGTGGGTGGTTTCACTTTAAATTTCGACGGTATTGACTCGCTTTCTACTATGCTTCTTATTTCTGGAATGTTCTGATTTGCTACTTGGTTTGCTAATTCAAGTGGCCGTGTTGTTAGTGAAATCACTTGTTCTTGCAGCCTCATTACATCTTCTTCCATTTTTACCAATTTACTGTCCAACTTTTGCTCAACTGTTTTTACCTGTTCAGTGACATCTTCTTTCAATGCAATGGAGCTTGCTATTAATCTTTGTTCTAACGTGGCCGTCTTTTCATTCAACTCTTCCATTTTTATCGCGTTTTCACTAAACCGTTCCTCTATTTTCTCAGCATTTTCACTAAGTGTCATTTCCATACCGTATTTAAACTCTTTAAGGGTCGATTCCAGTTCAACTGACTTTACTAAGTTTTCACTGAGTGTCACTTCTAGTTTAGCCGACCTCTCCTCCATACCGGATTTAAAATCCTTGAGGAAGTTCATTAAAGTTTCTGCCTCCATTTTACTTTGATTTCTTGTAACTGGCATATACAAACTACTTAAATGTCTTTAGACTTGTGTTTTAAATTAATCACTGTATACCCCACATCTGACACCAGTGAAACGAGCTAATACTACCGCGTTTCTTTAATTTAAAACAAGTAATAACAAACGTCTTTATTACTTACTGTTCACAAGTCTAATTAACAGTATATGCCTTATTTATAGATGTTTTCAGGACACTTAACAATGAAGCACTATTACACTAATGAATTTACAAGCACTAATATCTTTTTAAACTATCTTCTTTACCATAGGTTCATTAACAACACTAACACAACTATTTGTTTATACACTTCTATTTATTTATGTATACCACAAGCTGCATGCACATTAGACACAGCATATCACATTTATGTACACCTTTAAAAGCTCAAAACTACTACTACTTTACAACGTTATAATTTATATACGACATTCTAGTATAGACTGACTCTTGCATTCATTAGCGTTCTTATATATACTCTGGATTACATGGATGACTCATGCTCCCGTAATTTCTAGAAGAATTCTGGAATCCTTGAGAAGGCGCTGTGCCTCGAGCGTTTGTATGTTTGACGGGTTGCCTAATAGTGGATCGCAACAATAGGTTAAATGCATGGTTACAGTTTATACTAAAAAGAAAATCGAAGAGTTACATATTTATAGTGGTCGCACGAGTGTTACCATGGGCATGAATGGAAAAAAATTCTGCCTCCTGTTTCAGTAAAAAAAAGTAATTAATCTTATATTGTTTTTCAGATATGCTGGTGAAAATTTTGTACGTATCACTGGTGACACACAGAAACATGCTGTAGCTCAAGTATTTGCTTGGGAGGCATATGAAAAGGGCGTTGATGTTCATTTACTTGCCGAACCTAGTAAACTGGAATTACTACAAAGGGAGTATGATAAGAAGAAAGACCAGTTCAAATCCCAGGTACAAAAAGATGTCTTAGAAAGGTATGGTGGTGAAGAACATTTGAAAGTTCCTCCAAAGTCTTTATTACTTGCACAAACAGAAGATTATATTGAATATTCACGGTCAGGAAAAGTTGTTAAGGGCCAGGAAAAACAAATTGCGAAATCTAAGTATGATGAAGATGTTCTTATAAATAATCATACAAGCGTATTTGGATCTTATTGGATCAATGGAGATTGGGGATATAAATGCTGCCACAATCTTATTAAAAATTCATTTTGTGTGGGTGAGGCAGGCAAGACAAGTCGTTTACTGGATCCTCAGCCTAAACCTAAAGCAAAAGTAGACAATGATTCTAGCGATGATAGTTCGCATGAGTCAAAAGGTAAGGTGAAAAATAAAAAACATAAGAAAAAGAAAGAAAAACCTGAAGAAGAAGCAAAAAGCAAAGATTCACTAAGATATGCTTTAAAAGCTGAAGAAGCAAATAACGCAATTGCTGAACGACTATTGAGTATTGATGAACGCAAGCGATCTTATAACAGTATGTATGAAACAAAGAAACCAACTGAGAATGAAATTGAAGCTTATTATTTAAAACGAAGAAGAGAGGAGGATCCTATGAATCAGTTTTTGTGAAATGGCAAAATGGTATAATTCTATCTGTAATATATTGTATTATACTCATTAAGCAACAAGTTTCTTGTTATTGCATGCATATCATATAGTTAGCTTGCTTAAGTTTAAAAATACGTAAATGTGTTATTATTTTAAACATTATCTAAAGTTATAGAGGTCATAAATTAACTGGCCGGTTTCGTAATAATAATATGATGGTAAATAAACAAAACAAAGAAGTCCCTCAAATTCAATAAAACAATTACTTTTCATTTGGTAACTTTATCAAAATCGCCCCTTTTTCATATTGACATTGTAACACTTTTTATTACCTGCAGTATTGTAGATAACTCTATCTATCTTTTGCACTGGTAGGTCAAAGGTGTAGTAACCTACCACAAAAGGGAGCCTAGGTGATTAATGGTCAATGACTTTAAAAAAGGGTAAAGATGCAATCACGGTATAGCTCGGGCATGACCACGGCAGTAGGCACGAGAGTGGTCATAGGTTTGTTGTTTACATGATTAACTAACAAGTGGGTGGGAGAAAAGGAAGGCATCACTACTTCTAATACGCCTACATAAAGATAGAACAATGCACCAGGGGAGAGGTAGAAACCCTTATATCTAGGATAACAAAATATACACTCTGAGGACAATCAGTAGCGGTTCTTGCTAAGAAGGACCGCATCTGAAAAGGCAAGCTACACTTAGTAAATACATTGGAATCACTATTTGTGATCCAAGATAAATGATAATGATAGAAGAATAGAACACACCCTGAGGGCAATCAGTAGTGGTTCCTGCTAAGAAGGACTGCACCTGAAAAGGCAAGCTACACTTAGTAAATACATTGGAATCACTATTTGTGATTCAAGATAAATGATAATGATAGAAGAATATAACTTTCTGACTTTTAAAACTTTGTGTAAAATAAAAAATAATAAACGTTACCCCATAAAGTATTTCTCTTTCTCAAATAAAATAAAATTTTGATTTTCAATTACAGGTCTTGATAATATTTTTACAAGAATAATCCATAAAGGTTCAGCCTAGATTTGAAATAACGGCCGTGTTCATTCATTTAATTAGTAATATTAAATAGTCGCATATCATCTGTATGAACCCTATCAGCTTTTAAACCTGAATACTTTACAGATGGTTAATAAAATTTGAAAATAATTGTCAACCTAAAAACAATAAATTATTTATGTTAACTTTTCATTTGGTATAAACCTGATAACCAAGGTAATCATTCCCCTCATATACATGCCAAAATAACCTTATTGATTTTTAACTCAAATAAATAATGGAATAAACAATTTAGTTATTCAAAAACAATTTTTTCAAGGAAGCAACTGGTTCTACATTGTATATATAATACTTTCTTCAAAAGAAAATTTTCCAAGAATTAACAATGTAATTCGTTAAACAGATAATAATCAATTCTATATAGAAATTTAAAATATTGAAAACTCTATTTCGTACCTAAATTTATTCACTACATCTACGATATAAGATACTTTATCTGCACTAACATAATTGTAACAATTAAGATTTTAAGCGGGCATAAAATTGTACTAACTTTATAAATTGGAATAAGCGATAAATATTGAAACACTTTACCAAACAGTAATGATGAAAGATCAAACTCAAATCCTGAGTTGTGGATGATGTTCGCAACCAATATCTCCTAGCCTCATTTAATTATCAGGCGTATACTTGAAGTTCTACAAGTATGTAAAACACCATTACAACCAACAGCTGCTCCAACATTAATTAATCATTTTATTATGTTCCTAACTTAGTGTTGCAAATAAAGTGTATTACTACTAATTCTTAAATTGCACAACCTTCAAAAAACTTGAACATCTTCTCGAGGTTGAGGACATACAATGCTCATTAATATTCCTTTCGGAAAAACATCCATTATCGATGCAGGCTTAAAAATACACTCCCACCACTGTATTTTAAGCAATACACAAATATTTATAATCAGAAGCCTCAGCGTCCGAACATCACAACCCACAATACGTGCAAGTATAGCTTGAACGTTGATTATCTAATTCTAATAACAGGAGTTTATAAAATATTATGTAATGAATACAAATATTTAGATCAAAAATGCTGCTAATTAGAGAGTGCTGCATTTAAAGCTTCCTACAATCTGATTGAGCAAAACTGGGTTTGATTCATTTTGTACAAATAAATTTATACATTTTAACATGTGCATAAAATTATTCCTTGTATTTTTAATATAGAGAGAGAGAATTTGTGGGAACAGTTTAGAATGCTGAAAATAAAGCAATTTAATATTAGCAAATTGGTTTTCTAGTAATAAAAAAATTAAATAAACATCAATTTAAATCGTAATTTCTATCGCATACATAAACAACTTTATCAACACGTATAAGTTTTCTAGTTTTATCACTTCCTTACTTAGGGCCTATAAAATTTAACAATTCTTTTCAATCTAGCCTTAGTGTCGTTTTTGTATATTTTGTATTATATTCTTTTAAATGTACCATTCTAATTTTAATGCTAATTTATAGCATAGAAAAGTTTTAGTTGGATATGCACTGTAAAAATCAAAAAAATTTTGTAAATTAAAGTGAATGTGTTTGGTGTGTGATAAAGTGCTCTGTAAATAAAATCAGTTTGGTAGTGAAATATCAGCTTAAAATAGCTCAAACTGTGCAAGATTGTGCAACTAAATGAAAAGAACATTAATAACTACAATTCACAACCAGTCCTCCAACAGTACAGCTGAAAATCTGTAGTAAACCCTTGATTTACCTATTTTATTTCATTTTACATTATGATTGTGATATCAGTTGACCTTTAGCAGTTGGTTATCTATTACCTTTAAAGAACTTTAGTGTGGTTATCTGCTATTCCTTGTTTACACTAAACACAATCTCAAGAACAATTTAATTATAAATTGTTGACCATTTTGTTAAGGAGATACAGTTTATATTGGTTGCATTCATCTGTAAAACAAAACAACTATCTGAAACAGTTAATATCTGCTATACATAATATCATATCTGCTACAGTGAAGTCTCCTTTAGTGCTCTTACTTTTATAATCATGTCTATTTGTACAGCTTGTAAAATTCCATTCAATGCTTCTTCATATATTGTACCATGCTCTGTTTGTTCAAATTTATTTCATGCCACATTGGATTGTGCAGGTCTATCTGCTTCTGAATCAAAAGTTTTGGACCTTAAGAAGAAGCAGATGATGGTCTATAAATGTATAGATTGCCATTCTAATGGCAGAGGAAACAATTTTGTTGATGTTCACTCTCTGTCTGCTGACCTTAAAGATATTAAAGCATCTTGTGGAATTTTGTCAACACTCCAGACTGAATTAGCTGATGTCAAGTCTCATATTGATGGTATTGTGAAATCACTAGAAGAGCTGCCTCGTCTACAGGGCCAAGTTGATACCCTACAGCTGAGAATATCTGAACTGGAATCTGCAAATCCTTGCTCCACTAATAATACTGAGAAGATGTTCTCTGAATTTCAAGATCGTATCTCACGCTCATGTAATGTCATTCTTTTCAACCTTCAGGAGTCAAGTAATGGTAATGCAATTGATGACCTTAATCTTGTGAAAACTGTATTGGAGCCCATTGGTATTGAACTTTGTGATATTAAAGTTAAGAGAATTGGGCGGCTTAATGTTAACAATAATAATAAGACTAGACCTGTTATTGTAACGCTTAACAGCTCTAGAGATGTTTCTATTGTTTTCAGGAACAGGTTTAAATTGAAGCACCCAATCAGAGTATCGTTTGATAAGACGAAATCTCAGCAGCAGCAATATGCTAATGCTCTCTCTGAACTTAGGACAAGATCGTCTGCTGGGGAAGTTGACCTTGTGGTCAAGTATTTGGATAACGTTCCCACTGTTGTTCAAAAGAGCAGTATTACTTCTCAGTCACAGACAAAAAACTAGTTCATGTTGATAAATCTAATCTAGTAATCTATTATCAGAACTGTAGGAGTCTGAAGAATAAGTTTCGTACTTTGCAAGTAAATTTAAGTCAGCTGACTATTTCGCCTGATGTTATAGTTTTCACCGAGACCTGGTTGGATAGTGATGTACAGGATAGTGAAATTGGCCTGGATAATTATGTGCTATATAGAACTGATAGGTCTGTTCAACATAGTAACCTTACGCGGGGTGGAGGTGTGCTTGTTGCTGTAAGCAAATCTTTTCTTTCTGCTTTATGTGAAGTTGATGATAGTTGTTGTGAGCAGGTCTTTGTAAAGATTAATCTAAATTTCAAGAAATTGATTATTGGAGCAGCCTATATACCTCCGATGTCCTCTATACAAGTATATCAGTCTCATTCTGCTGCTTTGGAGTCTCTACTTAATTCTTTTACTAATGATGAAATGGATGTTATCTTGCTGGGTGATTATAATTTGCCGCAGGTCATATGGACAAATGAAGAGGATTGCTCGTTCAAGATTTTAGGTTATCTTAATCCTAGTTCTGCGTCTGCCGTTGAAGTAGTGAGTGATATGGTGAATACCTTTGGTTTAAAGCAGTACTTTCCTTTACCTAATAATAAGCCATATTCTTTGGATTTACTATTTACTACTTTGGCTAAAATCAGTGTAATTTCTTCTGATGAGTATATATTACCGGTTGATATTCACCATGTCCCTTGCTACTTTGGTATTGATATTTTGCCAGGCTCTTTTGTTAATTTGCGTAGCGTAATTAAAAGTTTTGATTTCTACAATGCGGATTGTGATAAATTAAGTCTTGAATTTGATAATGTTGACTGGGACTCTCTTAAATTCTAATGATGTAAATTTAGATGTTGCTTGCTTTGAAGATCTAGACCATAATATTATAAGTCGAAATGTGCCTTTGAAAACTAGACGTATTTCTTCCTATCCAAGTTGGTTTTCTGCTGAACTTTGTAAATATTTAGTATCTAAGAAGATTGCACATAGGCGCTGGAAAACCTCTGGTAAACTTCATGACTTTATCGAATTTAAGATGTTAAGATCAAAATGTCTAAGACTGTCCAGGTTAAATTACAATGATTTTATACTAAAGGTTGAGAATAGTTCTATAAGTAATGTTAAGTCATTCTGGTCATTTGTCAATAAAAAAAGATGTTCTACTAGTTTTCCAGCTGTTATGCGACTTAATAGTTGTTATGGTCGTACTGAGTCTGTGATTGCTCAGCTGTTCTCTGATTGTTTCAGTTCTGTTTATAGGGTAACGCCGAATCTTAATGCTCCATTCTTGAATAGTTGTCCTGAACTTGATGTGCCTGTGATTAGTTCTGAAGATATTGACTATTGTATTAAGAGTATGAATGAAAGTGACAGTACAGGTCCTGGTTTATTACCAACTAGGTTATTGAAGAAATGTATTGCCTCATTGAAGAAGCCTCTTCTTGTATTATTTAATAAATCTATCAAATTGGGTGTCTTTCCTACTTCTTGGAAACTTGCATATTACTCCGATTTTTAAGTCTGGCAATAGACAAGATATTTCGAATTATAGGCCTATTTCACTGCTTGGCTCTTTCTCTAAGCTTTTTGAGTCAATAATCGTTAGTAAATTAACTAATCTAGTTTATCCTTTGATTAATAGTAGTCAACATGGTTTTATTGCGGGAAGATCTACTCTGACTAACTCTCTTCAGTTTACCACAAATATATGTGTGTCTCTTGAATTGGAAGGACAGGTTGATGCTTTGTTTCTAGATTTTGCCAAAGCTTTCGATATCGTTAATCATGGTCTTCTTATTCACAAATTATTTTGTTTTGGTATTAGAAATGAATTTCTCTCTTGGTTTAAATCTTATTTAGAAAACAGGGTTCAAGTAGTGAAGATTGGTGGGTGTTTATCAAGTCCTATTCGTGCTATTTCTGGGGTTCCGCAGGGTTCAAATTTAGGTCCGCTTTTGTTCATACTATTCATAAATGATGTCTGCAATGTAGTAAAATTCTCTAAAATCCTTTTATATGCGGATGATCTCAAGTTATATTGTAATATAAGTAATACCACTGACTGTATTAATTTGCAGTCAGATCTTAATGAAGTTGTTAGATGGTCAGTCGAAAATGATTTGTTGTTAAACATTGCGAAATGTAAAACTATGTCCTTTACTAGGCGTTCTGCTCTTACTTTCGATTACAGTATATTGGGTATTGATTTAGAAAACACTAATTCTATAAAAGATCTTGGGATCTTTCTGCAATACAATTTTAGTTTTAATATGCATTTAGATTATGTTATAGCTAGATCTCTTAGGATGCTAGGCTTTATTATACGATCTACTAAGGACTTTAAATCTACAAACTCTGTTATTTCTTTGTTTAGAGCTTTGGTCATGCCTATTCTTATGTATGCCTCTGTTATTTGGACGCCATATACTGCTTGTGATACAGTAAAACTTGATAAAGTTCAACATTTGTTACTCAGATATCTGGCATTCAAGAGTGGATCTCCTATGTTACCATTTGATCATAATTATGGTCCTGTGGCTTCTAAATTTAATTTGCCCACCATAAAATCAATGCATGATATTTCTGATGTTATCTTTGTTTATAAGGTTCGAAATGGTTTCTTAAATTGTGAATTTACAGTGGGGCATTTTGCCCTTAGTCTTAATTCATATCCGACTAGACATCATCGTTATCATGGAGCAAACGCATAAATTTAATTTTGCTTTCTATTCTGCCTGTCCTAGACTGCGTAGGAAGTGGAATTCTCTTGATGAGACTGTGCGAAATTCTGATCGCTTAAGTTGCTTTAAACCTATTATTCGTGAATTACTGCATAGGTACTGAGTCCTATATTCATTTTGTTATAGTTTATAACTAAGTTATATTTTATAGCCCTTTATTTTGTTATTCTTTATTAATTTTGTATAAGGACCTTTGTGTCCGTGGATTTATCAATAAATAAATAAATAAATACATCCGCATTTTAAGGTTTTCAAGAATTTCTATGACCGACAAAATTCTGCAGAATGCCCTGAGACTATAACTACTAATCAGGAAGAAGCAATTCTGAACTACATAGCTGATAACGCAGAATTAAGCACAAGACACCTTACTGCGAAAACTGGTGTAGGCAAGTCCACTGTTTGCAAAATTCTTCGTGAAAAGGACTGTATCCATTTCACTTCATGCCAGTACAGAACCTACTGCCAGCTGGACTGACATTTGCTTGTTTCTGTCGTATCTAGCACAAAGCTGACCCGTTATTTTTAAACAAAATATTTATGGATGAAGCAAAGTTTACTCGTAGAGGTGTTTTCAACTTTAGGAATACACATGTGGGGGATTTTAAAAAATCCACATTTATCAACCAAACGTCATTTTCAACGTGAATTCAAAATTAACATTTGGTGTGGCATTATTAATAATCATGTATCGGGGCCCTTTCGAATTATCTCCTAATTTAAACGACAAAATATATCTTAATTTTTTGCAAACTCAGTCACCCAAATATTTTGATGACTTTTTCTAGAACTAAGTGTAGTGTATGTTATTGAATCTGATTTAGTCAAGTCTACTTAAAAAAAATTACTTTCGGGAATTTAAAAAGTATTGAATAATTGATACAGAGATATCTAGAAAACGGTCACTCGGAGACATAGTTGGGAAGGATACAATGAAAATGTGCTCGGATACCGAGTACCGGATACTCAAAATGTATTCGAATACCTCTTAAAAAAGTCCGAGTACTTTACCCTAAAAATGTACCCGAATACAAGTATTCGTGTACTTTTTTTGGATACTGAGTACAGATACTTTGAGAATTCAATAGGGAAAATAATTGTTGCTACAAGCCTCTAGAAGTAACTAGGCGCAAAACCGAATGCTAACACAGTAATACACACATAATGTATGTGTGTATCATTAGCTTTATAAACTTACATTAGCAAAACTAGTCATTGTAGTATTTGTATATTTGTAAGGATATATTACTACTTAATTGAACAATACTATATGCTTTATTCTGCCAATTCAATACATCTCCAATTACTCTAATTTACACTTCCTTCAAAGTCCCCCTAGCTACTCTGATCCCGTATATCAATCCGTAACCTTGGCAACACCATAATCCCCCCCTTGGTTTGAACTAAAAGAATCTAACACCTAATTGCAAACATAATCATCCAACCATTTTGGCGGGCGTACCGAACGTTGACAACGACGAGCAACTGGTTCCTTGAACTATTCGAACTGGAAGTAGCAGTGACATCTTCAGGGACCGGATCGTCAACAGTAGTAACAGGCGATGGATCCCGTGGAGCATACTTTTCAACATCATTTTTATGTCGTCGAATTTCATGCGACGGTATTTGTATTGCCACTACTGGATCATTGACACTAGTGACCACACCTGTCTCCTCCTCGAATTTGGATTGAAATTTATTTTTAGAAAAGGGTCTTTAATAAGAACTTCATCACCCAATGCGATTTGTTTTCTTGGAAATTCATTGGGGATACAAGATTTCGCTTTGTTGAATGAATCTCGATCACGAACACCTTGTTCCCAAACCCTTTCACGTATTGATGGCAATTTATCATGAATAACACGTCCAAAAATAATTCGCTGGACTTTACCCGTAACAGTATGGGGTGTAGAGCGATACATTAGCAAGTACTCCAATATTTCTTCTCTACAAGCATTATGTTGTTTTAAACAAGCTATCTGAATAATTTTCTGCAAACACCGATTCTGCCTTTCCACTTGTCCATTGGCTTGAGCCCAGTACGGTTCCGTTGTATAATGAAGAATTCCAAATGACTTACGGAACGTCGTAAATTCTGATCGGAACTGTGGACCGTTGTCTGCTGTAATTGAGTACGGAATGCCATACCTAGCGAACAGCTTTTTTAAGTAGGAAATTGTATCAAACGCAGTACATCTCTTCATCACTTTGATTTCAAAAAACTTACTAAAATAATCAGTTACGGCACACAAGTGGTCGTTAGCCAACGGTAAAGCCTTGAAATCAACGGCTATGTCTTGCCACGGACCATCTGGAAGTTGGCGTCTGGACATAGGTTCCATGATTATTTCCTTACCAACTTTTTGACAATAGTCGCAGGTACGAACAAATTTTTCAGCTTCTTTGTCAATTCCAGGCCACCACACTTTCGATCGCAACCTATCCTTCATTTTAGTAATACCAAGATGTCCTTCATGTGCAATCTGTAGAACACGGTCTCGAAGAGCAGTAGGAACTACGATGCGAGCTCCTCTTAGCAATACCTCATCTACTACACAAAGTTCAGACGCCAGGAAAGAATAAGGTTTAAACTTAGGTGTTATACCTAACTGTAAATCTAAACAAATCCTTGCTAATTCGGCATCTTCCACTGTAGACTTCTTTACCTCGTGTAAAGTAACTGCTATCGGTACCAGTTGTTGTACAAACATAACTAAATTTCTTTCATACATCTCATTTATTGTAGTAATTGACTCATCCACTTGAAGTAAACGAGACAATGGATCTGCAATGTTATTTTGCCTTTAGCATACCTAACAACGAATTTGAAGCCTTAGAGTCTAAGAATCCATCTTTCTAACCGAGCACACGGTTTCGAACGTGGTCCGAAAATTGTTTGTAGAGGTTTATGATCCGTAACCAATTCGAACTCCGTCCAAGTAAGTATATTCGAAGTCTTTCTACTGCAAAACTAGTGCAAGTGCCTCTTTTTCAGTCTGTGAATATCGACGTTCAACTGAAGAAAGCGGCGACTAACGTAGCAAATCGTATGAATATCATCTCCTTTTCTTTGTAATAATACTGCCCCTAATCCCACGGGACTAGCATCTGCCATAACTATGGTAGGTAGATCCGGGTCAAAAAATTCTAAGCTGCTTTCATTAGACAGCAGTGACTGGACATGTATAAAATCTTGTTCCGCCCTACCAGTCCATTGAAATGGTGAAAAACGAGCAGTTTGTTGCAAATAATCTAATTCCGTAGAAAGGTTAGGAATAAATTTTCCGACGTAAGTTACCAGACCCAGAAATGACCGAAGCTCCTCTGCTGTAGCTGGCGAACGAAATTCTTTAAGTGCTTGAATTTTATTAAATGTAGGTCGTAGTGAATTGTGACTAATAATGTGTCCTAAAAATGAGACGGCGTCCTTTCGAAATTTTGACTTCCCAGGATTAATAACTAGACCCAGTTTTTGTAAACGACGGAGTACTGCTTGTAAATTAGCATCGTGTTCTTCTGTCGTTCTTCCAAAAATTAGCAAATCGTCTAAATAATTAAAAACGCCCAAAAGCCCAGACAAAACGCTTTCAAGAATTCTTTGAAACATTTCAGGTGCACATCTAAGTCCGAACATTAACCTACGATACCGGAAAAGACCAATATGTGTACTAAAAGTAGTTAATTCACGTGACTGCTGATCCAATTCAATCTGATGATAAGCCTGACGGAGATCTATCTTGCTAAACACTTTTGCATCCTTCAGTAATGGGGCAACATCCTCAATCATAGGTATGGGATGCTTTTCGTTAAGTACAGCTTCATTGACACGACGCATATCTACACAAATGCATAAAGTGTTGTCCGACTTAGGAACAGGAACTACAGGCGATACCCATTTGCTTGCTCCTTCGACCTTCTCGATAATTTCTAGATGTAATAGCTCTGTAATTTGGTCTTCGATCCGCTTTCGTAAGCTGTATGGTACTCGACGAAGGGGTTGAATGCATGGTGCAACACTTGAATCAATAGGAATACTCAGTTGAAAATCTTTAAGCTTACCTAAAGGCGCAGTTGGGGTCATAGAAATTGTTTGTACCCGAACTTCTGTACATGCATCCAAACCAACACGTAAAACTTTAAACTTCTTCGCATCATTACGACCAAGAATTGTAATAAAATTCTCTTCAATGACAACGACAGAAACCCTATGCGAGATATTATTACAAACTACATCTACACTCGCCGTAAACAATACAGTATACTGAAGTTGACCAGAACCATCAAAGAAATTTAAATCAGGACTAGGTTCATAACAGTAAAATTGTAAGCCATTTAGACGCAGGTTTTCCCAGTTTTCTTTCGACATCATAGTATGTAGTGCACCAGAATCCACGAATGCGGAATGTATTACTCCTCCGAATTTACATGCAACTATTTCTTCTGGTTGATTACCAGTTTCCGAGTTAAGTACGCAAAAAATGGATTCATCTGTCACTTGCTTGACAGTCGAACTTTTACCTGTGCCCAAATTTGAATTACCGCTTGAGCGACACATACGTGCAAAATGGCCAGTCTTTTGCATTTATTACACACAGCGTTAAGCGCGGACACCTACTGTCTTTTGGAACATGACCCTCGGTTCCACAGCAAACGCATATTAGTGTTTTAGATTCACCAGATGAAAATTTATTTTGCTTAGACTTAACTAAATTTGCCTTCTCTCCCATCTTCTTCTTATGCCGTTCTGTAGTTTTGCACACGGAAGTCGAATTTGTAGAAAATGGTGAATTACCAGAAACAGTTAAGTTATTAGCCATTATTCCAGCTTGTGATAACACTGTTTCAAATGTACGTGCAAGCCTTTCAGCTTCGTCCAATGTCAGAGAATCTTTTTCCATAAGCCGAACGGAGTTCATTCGATGAAATGCCATTAATTAACTGACCTAGGATAGCTTCGTCAACAGCTGGTCCATTAAAACTACACCGTTGAACTTGCTTTCGAATCCGAGTAAGAAATGCAGTAATGTTTTCGCCTTTCCTTGGCGCACTTGAGATAAAACATACCGTTCATACCACTTTGTACTTCTAAGCCCAATTTTTGACTCTAAACATTCTAAAGTGTATGTGTAAGCATCAGTACCATCAGGAAACTCGGTAACTGTAGGTAGAGAAAAATAAACATCTTGAAGAGCCGGACCGCCTAACAGTAAAAGTTTTGCCTGTTTGACCTTCGCATCAGTTATCTTTTCACTGATGAAGTAAAATTCAAGAGTCTGTTTCCATCTCTGCCAGTCATGAGGTGATGCAGTTTGAAGTGCAAATGACGGAATATGCATTTTCTCCATGTTGCAATAATTTTTCAAATTATTTTACATGAACCCAAAATCCTCGTTGCCAATTGTAGTATTTGTATATTTGTAAGGATATATTACTACTTAATTGAACAATACTATATGCTTTATTCTGCCAATTCAATACATCTCCAATTACTCTAATTTACACTTCCTTCAAAGTCCCCCTAGCTACTCTGATCCCGTATATCAATCCGTAACCTTGGCAACACCACAGTCATAAGCATACCATTTGGTGCCTGTATCGGTTTTAGTTTAATATATTTATAGTATTTATAGTTTATACCGTATTAGGTATTTATTTACCTAAATATATATTTCTGGATAAATAACCCAATAAAAGTAGTAAATCCAGGCATATTGTACACACATTAGAGGTCTTTCAAAACCTCAAGGGCTGTTGCACAGAAACCAATTTATGTTATTTACGTTAAAGTGCGTCTTAAAAACATTTACAACTCAGCTGTTGCGTATTAAGATTTGTGGTTTACTATTATTATTTTTGATTATTATTTATGAGATTTCTGCCTTGATTCAACTTTAACCAGTTTTTCAAAACTACTGCAACTAAGTCTAGTTTTTTATTTGTAGGTATAATGAAGGTTTCAATTTAGTTAGAGGAATAATGTTTGGTTTTGCAGATTATTTTGTTCTGAGCTTTTAATTTTACAATAAGTAACCGCAAGAGAACAATTCACAGTCAAGGAAGACAAATTATTTATAGTGTGTAAAGTTTATGAGAAAAGAAAAGAATGGAATGCCTGTCACAAAAACGAGTAGCAACAGCAACTGGAGTTGGACTAAACACTGTCGAGCGAATTATTTCAGAAGGAAGAAAATTAATAAGAAAAGTCCTAAATCTAATGCGGGCCAATTTGAGGATTGTGGTAGTAATTTTATGATTCTATGAAATATGCATCCTTAAAAAATAATAAGAGGACAGTATTTTGGCTGCCAAGAGTTATAAAAAATTTAGCCTGTCTATTTTTATCCACACACGCACAGAAACATGACACACGAATAGAACAATAAACAATACACCAAAAAAGTTACAGGTTCCGCATACAAACTTTGTACTTTTATAATTTATATTATGTTGATAAATTACTGGTTATGCAATCCACATAGCATAGCAGTTGAGTTAATTCAGAATACGCATCCGGAAATTTAATGTTTTTAGATTTTACTTGTATTGTTCTTTCTTTTTATACGATACCTTTCGCTTTCTTCATTGCGCATCTCACAGTCCATGAGATTTTGAATGACCTATACTGCTAAGTGCTAACTTGTAACTGCTACCAATAAAATAACTAACATTTTTTTGTTTTTGTTATTTGAAATTGTACTTCGTTATTTACAGTAATTTAAGTTTGTAAAAATAAAAACAAACTTACTTTTTGGTTTCCAATACTTACTGCACATCCCATTTCACACAAAACACAACACAATTGCACCCTTGGCATTTAGATGTTCTCTGTATCTGTATTCTGTACATCAGCTAATAAACGAATGAGAGAAACATAAATGAAAGTTGTAGACAATATATTACAGGTTTATATTTTGCGGATTAGTTTGCTATGCTGTTGTGTCGTCGGCACCAACTATTCAAGAATTCAAGTAAAATAATTTTTATTAAAGTATCCGAAGTTTTGAAAAAGTACTCGAATACCAGATACTTTCATTTTTAGTCTCGGATACGGATACCGGATACATAATTTTGAAAGTATTCGAAATCCAGAGTACTGGGTACACAAAAAGTACTTGAGTACAGTACTCGGATACTTCCCAACTCTGCTCGGAGAGACATTTACAAGGTATACCGTTTCGGCATAAAAATATGGAAAATGCGTAATCTTTAAGCTAATACACCGTGAGAAAAAGTTAGATTATTTTAAAGAGATTTAATGTATTATAGATGGCGTGTTCTATAAGTGGCATCCAAAATAATTAGAGAAGTCAGTTGGTAATTTATGGCAGATTACTGCGCGTAAATAAAGGTATTCAAATATTTGACTTTTTTCAAAAACTTTATTATAGGAATTAATAATTTAGAGTAAATGGTAGGGTTAAGGTTGCTTCATTTATTGAGTGTAAATATTGACAAAAATATGTAAATACTAGGTAGCATGTAGGTACATTAGTTAAAAAGCATTTCAGTTTATTAACCGTATAAATCGACAACAGTAAGGTCATAATCAATTAAGTTGAAATATTAATCAAATCTTAGCATGTGTAAATAATCTTAGTGTATAATCTATCATAAGTTTCGTTATAGTAAATGCAATGGTTTCTAACGTATCAGTTGAAAGCATTCCAGGAATTAATTTACAGGGGAAAAATATATAGTTGCCAAGGATTTCTAACTAAAGTTTAATAGTGTGGTAAACAACGCTCAAAAACCTATATATTCCACGAATGCAGCTGAAGGTTGAACTAATACGGATCGATAGAATATAGGAAAAGACTGTTGTTCTGTTTATATTGTAAATTTTACTGCCAATTTTATTAATACATCGAGTTTGTTGATTATTTGAATTCGCTGCAGTATATTTAAATTTGTTAGAGCGGAATTTTCTTAGTTTACTGAAGCACGCGCTAATAAGTGCCGTGAGTGATAAAACGTTATTCCGCATGTGCAAACAGTGCAGTATTGACTGGAAAATCCACGAAACTCACAGAGAGAATCGATTCGTCCGTCGAACGAGCCGCATCGCTATGTTACACGTTCTACATAGAATCAATTAATGTTGAGTTCGTTTGACTTTGAAACAATCTGTGGGACAAAGATAAATTAGAGGGTTTAAGAAAGAGTGAGCTGCAACATGTTTGCATAAGACATCGGTTTGAAAGTGGAATGAGAAGTATTGTAAAAGGCTCCAGACTAGTTGTTAAGACAAAGAAAGATTAATAGATTGCACATTTACACCCTGTATAATTTCATACTTTACTTAAATGATTCTAATATACTCTTGTGAGGCAATAGTACAGATTAGTTCTCATAAAAATTTGGTATAATTTCAAAAATACAATTTACTTGTTCACTTTGTTCTAAATAATAATTATAATTTCAAATATTTACAGATAAAACGTTTCGTACAAAAGTGGTTTTGCACGAAGAAATGCTCAAGAATATGTGTGTGGTTTGAGCTAACCTAAAAGAGTACTAAAGTTTTTAAAGAAACTTTTGACAGGGCAAGTTAAATTGGAATGTTTTTTAATTCATATTTGTATTAGAATTTTAATATCTGCATGAGATTAAACGTTCACTACAAAGTTAAGAATATTAACTTAACCAAAAAGAAATTTTAAGATCTTTGAGAAACTACATAATGATTAATTGTTTACACAAATTGAACTTTGACGGCAACAGTGCTGCAGGCTAACAGGCAAATTGCCCTTAAACAAACTGAAATAATATAATTCGAATTCATATATTAAAGAATTTTCATAAGGTTTAAGTGTTACACAAGAGTGGCGCATCACTAAATTCATATCTGTGTAAAGCGCTGTTTAGGCGCCACCCGCCAGTAACTTTATGAACATCCTCTACTCACCACTACTCCTGCGCCCTCCCTTCATCCCCCTAATAACACATTATTTTAACATTGTGGTGTATAATTAATATGCGGCGGCTCCGTGGCGTAGTGGTATGTGTGTGACTACTACGCCCAAGGTCCCGGGTTCGAATCCCGACACGGTCCGCTTGAAAAATGTTAGGCGAGCATTTTTCACAAAAATACACCCTCGTTCGGATGAGAGGTAAAATGGAGGTCCCGTGTGTGAGTGTTGTCACGCACGTTAAAGATCCCTACCTTGCATGGAACAGCAAGGGTTCGGCAAAATTCCAAATTTTCCAGGTAAAAAAAACTCGCTTCCTGGCCAATGTAGTACCTTCGGGTGGAGCATTGGAAAATCAAATGTAATGTATAATTAATCTACTCACAGGATAAAAAAACTCGCTTATCATCAAGGTATTGTTTATTCTTTATTTAGTGTCAAAAATATTTTACATTTTTTTGTAAATATATAAGCTACAACAACAAAGAGTTATACTGTATTAAAAAGTAAATTACAAATTACTTGCAGAAGTTTTAGGCTACATTGAATATTGATAATCAACTTATACTGCTACTTTTTGAAACAAAAATAGCAAAAATAGTTTTTCAGATATATGTGAATTTGTTACGTTTAATTTCAGCATAACTTAATTCTAATAATTTTCAACTCAAATTTCGTTGACGTTAAAAACGAAAATTTATTCCGTAAATTAAAATAACCCTTTCCATTGTTGATTCATTCTCAGTTCGCATAAATTCAATTTCGATTGTTAAGTTCTGGAGATTAATTACTAATAAATATCCTTTGTAAGAATTCCTTAAAGTAAAGTTTATGCTACGATTAATTAGTCAAAAACGTGTTCTAGGTATCCGATAATGGATTCGTGTGTTTTCCATAGAAAGGTTCATCGAACTGAAACCACGTATTATCTTAATAAACCGTGTTTTTCCAGTTTTAATCCGAAATAACGATATAACTTGGAGCTCTGATTATTTAAGCAAACAAAATTGATGTTCATTTTTCCGTTTTAATATGCAACGCTACGATCAAACCTATAGGTCATTTTCGTTTTTTTTCTGTTTTAAAAACTTTTCGTGCACACACCACTGTGTGCTCCTCCTCCTTCCGGTGGATAGAACCATTGGTTGCCTGGCCCTAATTGATGAGGCGCTTGCCCCTTGCTTTTATGGAGGGCATACACGGGATACCCGAGCCCAATTTCATCTGCTCCACCCTGCCCTTAGGGAGGGTGTGATCCGTTTCACGCTACGACATAGAGGGTAAGTGTTTGCTAAATATTTTATTATATGGGACCAGGTCGTTGTTGAAACCACATATATCCACGGCTCTCGAGATGAATGACCTTGTTGGTTGTACAATGACTGATGGATTTATTAGGATAGTTTTATATGTTTGATTCTTTACTTACCATGCTGATCTAGAGCTGTTGGTTTTAGAGGGGTAATTTTGTTTCTTTTTTTTTTTTGTTAAAAATTAATATAGGGTAGGTAGTAACCTAAAACCGGCAGCTCACCATTTTAAAAATGATTTGTTTTTTTATACTTTTCGCTTTGTAATTATTGATTGTTTGTTTTTTTTGTACTACTATACTTTATACATACTTTGGTTAATTATAGGTTTCTTTTTGTATGTGTTATTATGAGCGTGAATGAGTGAGTGCATATTTATTTCAGGCCTTCCTTTATTTTTGGATGTATAATACCCCGCCCACTCGACGATTGTGCCCGGTCAATTTCTTTTCTGTCCTGCTTTCTGTTATTTTCTAGAACTGCGTCATTGTACGTAACAATATTATTTCAAATTTACCTTAAAACAAATAAAATGCAATGTTGTATGAAGAACTAAGTATAAAGCTAAGTTACATTACACTGTACTCTGTTACAACATTGTTACAAAAAAACCGATTTATATACAGTAGTAGTTTGTATATTCTCCCCGAATTGTATAAATAATTAAGGACAGAAAATTAGATATCCTATAAGTAGCTCTATCATAAATTATTGTAATAAGTTCATGATAGGTTCATCAATTTCCCATTAGGCAAACGGTTATTGCAATATAAGTTATTATGGTAACTGCACATGCAGGCAAAATTCTACACTGTGTAATAGTGTAGACCTCTTGTTTGTTGTCACTACAGTAACACTCTTCGAACTTTCGTTTCACAAAAATCTCTAATTATTTCATCTATATTGATTTCTTGACACTAGTGCTAACCCAACCAAACGTTCTTCGCTCATAGTTGATCTCAAATAATTTTTAATTAGCTTGAGCTTGGAGAAACTTTGTTTCCCAGAGGCAACTGTGACTGGTAGCGTAAGAACTATTCTTAGGGCTATGGAGAGATTTGGAAAATTCTCACTTAAACAAGATGATGCTGAATAGTTTAACATTCCTATTGGACCTTTTGGACAGTCTGTTAGTGTGATGGAGGCAAGTACCAATAGTTCTTGGTACAGTTGGTATCCATTTATATCAGAATGATTCCCATCTGTTAATGCAATCTGTAGATCAGCACATTTTTCCAGCATTTCCCTTTTTTATCTTTTGTTGATTTTGTAATCAAAACTAAAAGCGTTGTACATAAATCCAAAAATGTTCTGATGTTGGTTGAGTTGAATAAACTTTCCTCTAAAGAACAAATGGTTGTGTCAATGACATAGAAGAAAAAATTCCTCTTGAACGCATCTTTTGGGCCAGGGGAAAACTCATTGAAATCGGTTTTTGATTCTTCTTGGACAAGTTGTGCCTCTCTTTCGAAGGACCGCTCAATTTCCAAAGTTTCAGCTCCCTCCTGGCATCAACAAGTATCTCTTCAAATTCTTTGTTGGTCCTTATTTCTTGAAAATATCTTTGATCTGACCAATCAGCTCTACAGCTTATGAAATATTTGACTTTTCTTTGCAAAAGCTTGCTAACTAATTTGATTCTGAACAAAACTGAGTACCAGAGCACTGCACGATACAAAAAAAATGTTCGAGGATTTAAAGATAGGAATCTTTTTTGTACTCCAGCATGTTTGCTCCTTTGTCGTATCCTTGACTTATCAAGTTATTCAAAGGAAGCTGTAAGTTTTCTAGTTGTTTTAAAAAAGTTTCTGTAAGAGTCTCTCCAGTAGAACATTCTATTGGAATGAAACCCAAAAAGCTTTCTTTGATGCAAGCATTTTTCCCTAGGTCACAATATATAGGATAAGTTGTTCAGTATGACTAACATCTGATGTGCAGTCTCAAATAATTGAATAAGTACAACCTTGTATATCACCTAAAATGCGCTGTTTTATTTTAGACCCAAACAACTCGATTACTTCATTCTGAATTTTTTTCCCATATAATGTACAAAATTTTCTTTTGATTTTATACATCGTAAATGTTCAGTAATTATCGCATGAAATTGTTCGATAAATTGTATTAGTTTCAAAAATTTTCCATTGTTCCTGGCATACAACGTTTCTGTCTTTCCACGCAATGCAAGGTTTTGAAAGGCTAGAAACTTCATCATCAGCACTCTCAATCATTCTGCCTCATTCATAATGATCATTTGATTTTCATGATCAATTGTTTTCCATGCCTTTACTCTCTTGCAGCAGTCAGTTTAATCGCGGAAGACTTGCATATATCCAGGTGTTGCTCAGATAACAGTTCAGACATGTGCCTCCAATAACAATTACCAGATTCCGAGGTAAGTGTTTTGGATGTGGATTTACCAAAAAGGCAGCAGCTGAAACAGAAAACTACATTTTGTAAGAGTAAATTAACTACGGGCGATCAACTTCTTCACCATTCTTTAAGCGCCCACGATAATGAATTGCACTAATCCTACAATTGTCTGGGTTTAGAGGAAAGTCTATTTTGGTAACGTGCTCAGGGCCACGATTAACAAGTAGCATGTCGGATCCTATCAGTTATGTGGGTTGGCCATTCTCGTGGGCTGTGTAAGACGTAAGGCACTTCTTCAGATTTCTAAAAAAATAAATAACAGTTTTAGCACGTTTCACATATTACAGCTCATCCATTTATACCTTGACTTTTATTTTATAAGCTTAGCAAATTATTATCAGATCGCAATGAATTGAGAAACAAATAAAACAGGTCAGTCAAAATGTTTAATTTAAAATACATTACTTTTTCAATGTTGGAAACTCTGGACTGTAAAAGGGTAACATTTTCACTTTTCTCTTTAATTGCATTGGTTGTTATATCTTTCTGGTCTTCGTCTTCTTCATTTTCACTCTTAGCATGTCAACGAAAGAAGAAGTATTAAATTAGTGGCCTACGTAAGCGACAATTTATTTTTAGGCCTAGTCCGGGATTTTATGATAGTCGGTGCTATATTGGGGAATCTGTATTTATTTATTTACCATCATTAACGGGATAATCCCTTTTTCTTTTTAGTACGATATATAATATAATATGACACGTACAGTATAAATATAACTACATTGATAGGTTAATATAAGAATTAGCAGAAAAATATTTATGTATATAAAATAAATGAACCAATACAATATTGAACAACAGAGTAAGTGAGAGAGTGTGGTGAACTTAAAGATATCTAATCCACAT
The DNA here is from genome assembly GCA_036346225.1 of Platerodrilus igneus. Lineage (NCBI taxonomy): Eukaryota > Metazoa > Arthropoda > Insecta > Coleoptera > Lycidae > Platerodrilus > Platerodrilus igneus. The sequence continues at coordinate 13,597,560 of JARFIW010001380.1, forward strand.
TTTTACTCCAACCTAGTTAGCACAAACTCATTCAACTGCTTATAGATTGTGTTTAGGTTAACTCCAATATCCTGTATAGAGGAAAATTAATTTCTAAGTCGATGTAATCGAACCAGAGGGCTATTTAGTCAATAAGAGGTGTAGTAAACAGCTACCGAGATGTCAGTTGAATCTCTTGTTAACCTACTGGGGATTCGCAAATTAATCAGGTTTAATAACTTGGGGCAATTAATAGTGTAATTAAAAATTTTAAATAATGTGATTATATCGCATTTAACACTACAACCGTCTAAAGACTGGAGATTTAACTGCTTATAGAGAACTGGGTATAACTGTAAAACACTCTTTTTATTATTATGGCATTATGAGGTAGTGACGAAAATTTATTTTAAATATTTATTCGGTGTGGCCATTTCGAATTGACCTGCACCTTGGCGAAGTTCTAGATTACTAGAACAGGTAAAATGGCTTGCGTGTTCTAAAGAGCCAAACTACAGGTCCAACCAAAGTAGTAGGGTCGTTAGTGAGGAACCAGATGAAGATAGGTCCCCAAAAGAGGGCAGCGGCTCTTTCGGTACTTAGATTGGCAGAGACCATAGGAGTCGGTATGGCAGTCTAAGACACACTACCGCGATGTGGAAGGCAACGGGAAACCACCACATTACCTCCCAAGTACACATTACATGTGATTTTTACCCGAAGGTACTACATTGGCCAGGAAGCGAGTTTTTTTACAAGCGTCTCGCGGTAGAAATAACACGGCTGTAATGACAATTGTAAACAGATTGAGGTTACGTATTTTTTTTTACATAAATTGGATGTCTGTGTTAATGTTAAATTGATTGTTTATCTCATTTATATAGGAGAAGTAAAAAATGAATATTTGCCTAGATTGTGGTTCTGAATTTACGTAAAATAAAACTTTGTATGGCCACTTAAGAAAATTTCATGATTTGAATATAAGAGACCAGTTTCTATAAGCAACTAACTTTGGATAAAAAAGAAGTTAAATTTAGTGCAATGAAGGAAATTAACTTTACACGAATGTTATCTATATATGTTAGCTCTTGTATGTAACTTGGTATTTTGTACTAACTTGTTGCTATTCTAGGTATCTTTCGTACTTGTGTCAATATGCAGTTTAAAGGTACTTTGCTGGAATTTCTTTAATTTGATTTGTAAATTATTAATTACTTGAGTGAAATGTGTTTAATAATAGTAATAGAGGCTTGAGGTTTCATTAATTGTATTTTTATTTTTTAAAAAGTAAACACGTTATGTACCCATATACATTCTCAATAAATACCTAAATTAATTAAGAAAGAAACTAATTTTATTTTGTCGAGAATTTTGTTTGCACTGTCAGTCGACTAAAATAATGTAAAAAAAAACAAGGTAGAAAATTAAGATTATTTTGGTACTCCGACTAAAAGTAAAACTAAAATACTGCACTGTTAATATAAGAACACTCAATCCGACAGATTTGACGAAATTACAATAACTTACCAGCGCTTGTAACACTGATACAACAAAGTGAGAACTGAGGATTAAATTAGATTAGTCACGTACTTGTAGGGTTCCCATCAAAATCGCTGGGATTGTAATAATTTCCAGTAATTTGTACATGTATTTCTGCGAGTGGTTTCCCCATCGGATTTTATTCCCAAACAAGAGAAAGCAGAACAAAATCTAACCTTATAAGCTTTAGTGTTAATTAAACCTACTTTCTACTGAGATAATACACTGTCTTATCTTAACATAAAATCAGGTGATGTATGATCAGATCTCGTATGAACATTAACATTAAGGTTTGAGTTATTAACCAAACTATCCCTAATAAAAATTTCTTCTGTTAGGGTAGGCTTTTTAAGATCATTATTCCTTGTTGATTTCTTCTTTGTTGAAAAAGCCACACCTGATGTTCAACTTTTTTATTAATATTAATCTCCTCTGTAGTTTTTAGATCAATAGATTTTGCTTTATTTAATGTGTCAATGATTTTATCAAATTGCCTCATTATAGTCAGATGTACGTCGTCAGTTAACGAAGCATTCTCACATAGGCCTATTATTAGCTCAGCTTTTTTTTAATAATATCATTTTTTGAAGATTTTGCTTCATGTAAAATATTACTGCTGAAAAGTTCATTAACATTACTAATATGCAAAGGTGTCAAGATTCGATTTGTAAAACTGTATCGCACAAGCATGTACGTGTTTGCAAATGTTAAGCTTTATCATGTTGTCAATACAGGTGCATTAAAATGTATGAACACATGCTGCACTTTGTACAACTTAGGCATGAACCTTCACAGGCCTCATCTACTCTAGTAACTTAATACTGTTGAAAAGCACAAGTGGATGACGTAACTAAACATTCCTTATCATTTTCAAGACGTCTAATAAAATCTGATGTAATTGATAGACTTGCTTTATGACTTTGTTTAATTCTATTAATTTTGTTATTGGAAGTATTCTTTGCAAGTTTAATTATACGTTTAAACAAGCTATCTCGAGCAATTTTCATTACTGCATTAATGCTTTTGTCCAAACGTTTTACTTTCCAACCTTCCAAATACACATACTTCAAAACTTTGTGCATCGATTCAAGATACATGTTAGTGTTTATTTCTAAACCCAATCGATAGGAATATGCCCAAGATGTTGGACGATTTGCATAATTATTATGAAAATATTCAGCAAATGATTGTGTATCAACATCGGCATAAAGATCTTCCACTACCTGATTTAAAATGTCATTAAATTCATCAATAGATACACACTGTAATAAAACACAAAGGGATTTATATACTACTACTTTCTTTTCAATCCCTCCATTGATTTTTGACAAATTCTTGTGCCAATTACGATCCACGTGCCAGGTACATAGCAACTGGTGAGGTACCTTGGCCATAACATAAGACCATGCAATATAAAATGCTGGAACATCATCAGACATAAGAATAGTAGTTGATATAATACCCACTCTTGATTTAATTTTTCCAAAAAACAACTTGAAAATCATTTCGTCAGCACGATTTATAAAACAAAATGCCACTGGGCACCCTGAACCAAATTCATCCACTGTCATTAGTGTGTAGAGCTGAAAATCGTAACTATTTGTACCGTGTGTACCATCAACGCACATCTTGTCGTTCCCAGATTTAAGCAACTGTTCACGTTGAAAAGAAGTGATTATGACTAATGCAAAATCTTGAACATCTAAAATTATTTTTGAGTCATTTGGGTTTCCTTCTACACCTTGGCTTTTATAATATAACACTGGGCAGTCGCTTCCTAAGTTCATCATCTCCTCTACCCAGGGCCGTACGCTAATTGCATCATTTAGGTGACGTTTCACACCATACTCAATATTGAAGTCCCTAACAATATTGTGCATATCTTTTGTTTCCAACAACAAAATTCTCTGTGAATTTTCTTGTTTTAAAGCAGAATCACGAACATCATCCAATAAATGTTGAAATGTAATACCTTCCTTTAATTTTCCTGAAACACATCAATTGTAAAATTTCAAACTAGAACTTTATGTTCGAAAATACCTGCAATTTCTGCTTTACTCTCTTTACTTAAAAAAAACTCGACCAATATTGTTGGTATGTCCAACATGAGTTGTCCAGAAGTCTACTGCAACAGACCCATCGTTCTTTATCGTCGCTTCCATTCTTGAGGGACAAACACTTCCAATTTTATTAGTGCCTGTGCTTTTTAAGCTTCTAAAACCCTTGCCTTTTGGAATGTAGTTGTACGATCGATGGCAATTATAGTACTCCTTTTTGGTGCCATCAGACAATAATTTAGCTGAAGTGTGAAGTATATACATTACCAAAGATTTTTCCTGTTCTTGGTTTTTTCAGTTTTTGAACTCTGTTGAACAGAATAAAATTAGTATATAATTAACACTTTGCATAATAATCTTCAAACCTAATTGTGAATTAAAATGTAGTTGATCAAGTTTAGTTTCAATTTGATGTTCATTTGCCAAATGTTGTCGAAGTTTTTTATATCCCTTTAGAAGTGTTGTACAATTTTCATAAAAGCACTTGATTCTTGACGAGTTGAGAATTATTGGAATACTTTTATGAACGGTTCTGCAATGACGACGTAAAGTTGCTTTACTGGTCAAGGATTTGCCACATGTATCACACAAAAATTTACTAGTTAAAGTAACTGGTTTCCTATATTCAAAATTATGAATCTTTCTTAAATGGGCATACAAATTCTTCTTTTGTGTAAACTCAAAACCACAATCTTCGCAAGTATTCATTTTTACTCCTCGTTTACAAATAACACGATAAACTTACAGCCGCGTTATTTCTACCGCGAGACGCTCGTGTTTTTTTACCTGGAAAATTTTGAATTTTGCCGAATCCTTGCTGTTCCAAGCAAGGTAGGGATCTTTAACGTGCATGACAACACTCACACACGGGACCTCCATTTTACCTCTCATCCGAACGAGGGTGTATTTTTGCGAAAAATGCTCGCCTAACATTTTTCAAGCGGACCGTGTCGGGATTCAAACCCGGGACCTAGGGCGTAGTAGTCACACACATACCACTACGCCACGGAGCCGCCTCTCAAGTACACAGCATACCTAAATTATAATAAAATGATGGCATTCTCTGGGGTAAAAGATTCCGGAGTTAAAATAGTCTCCCATTCGGATCTCCGGGAGGGGACTACTTCGGAGGATGCGATCGGAAAGTTAAGAATAAGAGTCGGGAACATTTTGCGAGTACGGAGCGTGGAATGTTAGAACTATGAAGCAAGCGGGTAAGCTAGAGAACCTAAAAATCGAAATGAATAGGTTATCACTAGACATAGTAGGGATCAGTGAAGTTCGGTGACCAGAGGCGGGGGATTTTTGGAGTGGAGACTTCAGGGTAATTCATACAGGAGCAGAGGAGGGAAATTTGGGTGTGGGAATAGTTATGTGGAAAAAGATAGGATACTGTGTAGAAAATTACTTACAAAAGAATGAAAGAGTACTCATGGTTAGATTAGAATCTAAACCGGTAAACACAGTAATAATACAAGTATACATGCCCACCTCTAGCTACAGTGACGAAGAGGTAGAAGCGATCTACAAAGATATCAAAGACATATTAAGACACGTAAAAGGACATGAAAATTTAATAATTACGGGGGATTTTAATGCAGTGGTAGGTGAGGGCAGGGAAGGAGCGATAGTAGGTTTATTTGGTTTAGGCACTAGAAACGACAGAGGAAATAGGCTGTGTTACGTGCCAATCAAATTGGCCCTTAAACATGTATTAGTTTAATTTTGATGTGCGGAAGTTTGACGCCACAATTTCAAAAGACTCGGGGCGCGTATTTCCGTTACGTCACGGTGCGTTGCGCCAGATCTCGCGGCGCGAGTGGAGTAGGGGAAAAAGTGGTGAGAAGTTTCCGTTAGACGCTTGAACGTGGCTTTTTTGCCTGAACTTTCGAGTGGAGTGGACGTTTGAGGTATCGTATCGTGCTTATCTTTATCTATGTAGATATCCTGCCCAATTATCTTTGTTGTCGCTCTTTACCTGGTTTTCCTTATCCGATCCCTACATAGGTAGATGAAATCTGCAGCCACCTAGGCTAACCGTACTGCACGACCCGAGAATGAGCCGGAAGCCCATGTTCCGCCAACAGCACCGGAGCAAGCACCATCTTTAATCACCCCGGAGCGGAGCCCTGAGTGCTGGTCCGAACGTTTTGGAAGAGCGTCGGGCGTATCATTTTTAACTACCTCAACAGGGCCTCCGTAGCCTGATGGACTTTGGAGAAGCCAACTATAACCCAATTCCGTCGAACGCCGGATTCCTTATGTGAGTATTCTCTTTGTTAATTCGTTCGCTGTATTATTTATTATCATCTATTGTTTAAATTTATATAAATTCCCGATTATTGCGCAACATAAATTGTGCATTGGTGACGTCATTGGTAGATGAGCATGCCCAAAATCTGTATAAGAATAGCGCTACCCCTACCGGTGGTGTCTAGTAAACCCCGCTTCCGGTGTTGTATTTATCGAACTTTTAATTGTAACTATCGTTTTTAAATGTAAGAGCTGGTAGAATTTTGCGACAAGAACAAATTTAATCATTACAAACACATTATTTCAACATCATGCTAGAAGACGATATACGTGGAAGATGCCAGGAGATATAGGAAGATGTCAAATAGATTACATTCTTGTTAGACAACGGTTTAGGAATCAAGTAAAAGACTGTTGAAGCTACCCAGACGCAGATATAGATACTGACCACAACAACGTAATTATGAAGGCCGCACTTAAATTTAAAAATTTGAAAAAAAGAAACGGAAAAAGGCACGGACCTACAGAAACTGAAAGAGAAAGATATTCAAGAAAGATTCGAAAAAAGATCAAATGAATTGCTCAAAGATATCGGGAAAATATCTGATACTAAGGAAGTAGAAACAGAATGGAATAACATTAAATCCAGCCTCGACATGGCGGCCAGAGATATTCTGGGGTATACACAAAAAGAAAATAAGAAACCATGGATAACAAAGGATATCCTGAATTTAATAGAAGAAAGACGAAAATACAAAAATAAATCAGACGAAGCAGAAAAACAGAGATACAAAGCCATAAAATGGGAAATTATTCGCAAATGCAGGAAAGCTAAAGAACAATGGATTGATGAAAAGTGCAAAGAGGTACAAACTAAGATGGAAGTAGGAAAGACAGATGAAGCATACAAACTAATTAGAATCAATTTTAGGGATACAAAACCGTATAGCAAAAATATAAGGGACGCGGGAGGAAATGTCATTATAGAAAATGTAGAGAAAGTGGGTAGATGGCAAGAATATATAGGGCATTTATATGCAGGAGAAGAACTAACTGCATTAGAAAAGGAATCAGACATTGAAAATGATGACTTGGGATATCCTATACTTAGAGATGAATTTGAAATAGCATTAAAGTGTCTGATAAATGGTAAGGCGTCGGGTACAGATAAGATGCAAGCGGAGACTCTAAAAGCCGCTGGTCAAGCAGTAACAGAACGTCTCTTCCAACTTGTAAGCTATATGTATGAAACAGGCGAGATGCCCAAAGATTTCAAACATAACATCATAGTAACTATACCAAAAAAGAAAGGCACAGATAGATGTGAAAATTTTCGAACAATAAGATTGACAGCACACGTATCAAAAATATTAACTAGAATTGTACAAAGACGAATGGAAAAACGGGCTGAAGAAATACTAAGAGAAGAACAATTTGGGTTTAGACGAAACAGGGGAACACGGGAGGCTATCTTAGCTCTGAGGGTGATAATGGAGAAAACAATAGAAAAAGGGGAAAGCGTGTATATAGGATTTGTAGATCTGGAAAAAGCATTTGATAATGTAAAATGGAAAAAAATGTTTGAAATACTCAAAAAGATTGGAATGAGTTATAGGGATAGACGGATAGTACATAGCTTATACAAAGAGCAAACAGGAATAATAGAAATTGAGCAGGAACGTAGAGAACTAAACATCAGGAAAGGGGTGAGACAGGGATGTTCCATATCCCCATTAATTTTTAACTTGTACATTGAAGAGGCAATGAATACTGTCAAACGCAGGAAGACATTTGGAATTACTATGCAGGGACAAAAAATTGATATGCTTAGATTTACAGATGATATAGCGGTATTAGCATCTAGCAAAGAAGAGTTAGAAGCTGCTCTCAATGAAATGGAAACGGTTCTAACAGAGAGATACGGTATGAAAATTAACAAAAGTAAAACTAAAGTACTAGTATGCAAAGGAGGGAAAAATAAATCAAAAACAAGAATACAAATATGTAACACAAACTTACAAGAGGTTAAGGATTTCTGCTACCTAGGAAGCTAAATAACGCAAGATGGGAAAAGCACAAAAGATATAAAACAAAGATTAGCACAAGGTCGTGCTACATTTAGCAAGAAAAAGCAACTACTGTGTTCAAAGACAACAAACATAGAAACAAAGGGAAAAAACATATGTATGGGGCACAGCACTGTACGGCTGTGAAGCCTGGACAGTAGGAGAAGCAGACAAGAAAAAGGTAGAAGCCTTTGAAATGTGGTGCTACAGACGATTGATGAAGATATCATGGACAGACAAAGTTAAGAACAAAGAGGTACTATAAATGGTAGGGGAAGAAAGAAATATGTGGAAAACGGTAAAAAATAGGAGAGAGGATGATAGGCCACATACTATGGCATGAGGAAATAGTGCGGAATATACTAGAAGCAGAGATAGGAAAAAAGAGAAGAAGAGGTAGACCTAGGTTAGACTAGTGCACACAAATAGTGAAAGATGTAGGCTGTAGGAGTTTCAGGGAAATGTATAGGCTAGCTCAGAATAGAAATCAATGGAGGTACGCATCCAACCAGTCCCAAGTTGGATAAATTAATGACGAAGAAAGTAACTGCACTTAAACATGATATTTATTATAAGCAACTATAAGCATTGGATGGGCAATATTCTCGAATAATGGTAATTGCGTGAAAGCATTTACTGGAAAACTATTATTTCGGCAAATATCTAAGTGTTGGGGGATCTTGGCAGCCACAGGTTGCTTAACCCCCTTCAATAAATCTCAGTGAAATAGGGCATAATATTAGAAAACAATATAAGGGGAACCGAGCTGTATTGTTGTGTGAGAATTTCAGGGAACTATGTAGGTTAGTTTAGAAAATAAATAAGTGCAGGTACATGTCCAACCAGTTTTGAGACGGGAAACCCAATGACGAAAAAATAAGCGCAGATAAATCTGATGATTATTATAAACAACTAGTTGTTTGTTGTGAAATATCTGCAACTAATGTTGACTGTGCGAAAAGATATATTGAAAAAAATAATAAAACAGTAAATGTTCAAGTGCTGGGGGAACTTGGCAGCCACAGGCTGCTTACCCCCCCTTCGCAACCACTGAATGTCGGAGAAATATGGTATATAATTGTAAAACAATAGAAGGGGACCGAACTGCATCTAACAAGAATGAACGGCGCCTATGATGAAAGACAACAAACATAGAACAAAAAGTTGTTGAAAGCGTATGTGTGGAGCACAGCACAGACAATATGCCTACGAAATACGAGCAGTCTGAAAAGCAGACAGAAGAACAGTAACAGCCTTTGAAATGCCATGCTTCAGATGTATGAGGATGGACAGACAAAAGTAATAACAAATAGGTTATAGAAACAGTAAGGGAGCAAGGATATCTTTGGGAAAAAAATATGAGAAATAGAAGGGCAGAATACGTTCTAAGGCATTTTTGGGGAATAGTATGGGATATATGACAAGCATAGATAGGAAAAAGAGGTGGATGTAGACCTAGATCATATAGTGTCTTACAGTACCGTTTACTCGGTATAAGAGTCACAAAAAACAGTTGGTAACGATAATCCATAATGTGGAAATTAGCGCGCCCATCTGTCAATGACGTCACACAATATGCAAATTATTACACGTAAATTTCAGATTTCGAAAATATATTAATAAAACCCACACGGGGAACTTACGTGAATATGTAAACGTCTCACAGAATTACTTCCTGATGGCGGCTCGTGACTCCCTTCAGGATTATATAAAGATGGCGGCTGCGGACTTCCTTCGGGATTGCTCCAGGCTAGCGACTGCGGGGCTCCCTTCAGGATTATTTAAAGAATGTTCTCAGGGCGTCCTTCGGGATTGCTCCAGGCTAGCGACTGCGGGGCTCCCTTCAGGATTATTTAAAGATGGTTCTCAGGGCGTGGACTGCTGTTAGGCCAGGTTGTTTCCAAATTTCGTCGTCTTCTTTCTATGTAGGGAACGATAAGGAACGGGTTTACAAGGAACGATAATAAAAAAAGGCAAAGGGAATCTACATAATAAAAAAAGATACGATACGATACCAGACCCCTGCTCTTCTTGGCGTTTCAAAGGTAAGTTCCCAGCGTCTTGTGGAAACTCCCCAATTTTTCTCTCCGCCACACGCGTCGGCGCGAAATTCGTGCAACCACTTCTGAAGTAACGGAAATACGCGCACCAAGTCTTTTAAATTTGTGGCACGAAATTCCCGCATATTAAAACTATATTAAAAAATGTCTAGTGCCGATTTTCGGCACGTAACAAGTGATAGATGCAGACTGTGCAAATTTCGGTGAAATCTGTAGGTTAGTTCAGAATAGGAAACAATGATGGTACGCGTCTAACCAGTTTCAGGACTGAAGACCCAATGATGATGATGATTTGGTGTGGTCATAATAATAAAATAGTATGGCTTATGTAAATTTGTTTGTGCCGTTAGGCGATAGTCAAAATAAAATTATTTGTTAAAAGCCCAATGCACATAATATTTTCTCTTAAACGATATTGTATAATAAATGTAATATTTTTTTATATAAAAACATAACTTGCCTGAGTTTAATACAAGCAGGTGTGTCTGTTACGACTGATGATTGATTCTACTGATAAATCTAAAATTTCCAATTGGCTATCTTGTAGTTGAAGTTCTTGTCCTCATGGACCTGAGGAGGTAGTTGGGTCGCCGGCACTAATTATAAATCGTTTTAATGAGGAAGCTTGTTTTTACGTTCGTTGTTTAATTTCAGCCGTCTTTTACTTTAATAAGTCCTGGAAGGCTTCTTTTTTTTCTGACATTTCTCCCTCAGTTAAGTAAAATTATAAAAGGTTATGTACAATGTTTTTTTAAATTATGAAGCGTTGAAAATAGTAAATATAATATTATTACGATATATTAAAACAAAATCACTAATACACATGGCATCACAACTTTTGATTTTAAAACACGAATCGTGATTTCACTGTCCATGCTTTATCTACTTACAAGTACTATACTGCACATTACTGATTTAAGTAATTTGCACATTTGGATTTCGTTCATTAGTATGGTGAAGAAGAGAAATTCCTGAAAACAGTCAAAGGAGAGCAATCACGCCAACCGGTGCGTATTATGCGTGTCTGATGGCGCCAACTATTATGTAGTTTCCTGCAACCTGAAATTACTGGAAAGATGTGATAAAGTACTTGTTCCGTTTATATTGTAAATAATTTACAGCTAAATTTACTTTCCGTCGAGTTTGTTGATTATTTACATCCACTTCGGTATATTTAAATTTGTTAGTGTAAAATTTCCATGTTTTACTTCAAGCACGCGCCAACAAGTGCCGCGAGTGATAAACTGTGTTATCCGCATGTGCAAGAACATTGTAGTAATTTGGAAAACACACGAAGTAAGTTTGAGTATCGATTTGTCGTTCTAGAACGCTGCATCCCTGCTTACATGTTCTACGTAGAACCGCTTTCCTTCAGAACCACCGCTATCGACATAAATGTGCTTCGATACACCCGCCAAAGAAAGAGTAGGTTTTTTGTTTTCCATATGACGGACAGATTCTACCGTTTTGTTTACACGTTTTTCCGTGACACGGCTGTGTAAACAACAGGTGAGCGCTTTGAAGTAAATGTTTGATCTGATTAAAACCATTAATTATATGTTGTCTGTTAATTATCACTTATTTTTGTATACATGTCCACTTCTCTCTACCACAGAGCTATTCGAAATTCACCGCAATTTTACAGTACTATCTTAGAGCAAAAAAACTGACTAAACTCTAGGGTATTTCAGGTTGAGAGTACAGGTCACTAGTTTCCTGAAGTAAACGTGAATGAGAGAAATTCCCAATAAGTTCTCTGTTGACGTAAAATTTGATGTCATTTTTAAATATACTTCGCAAATTATGTTACATAGTACTATTACAAAGTTGTATTTTAGAAAATATTAAATTCGTAATTCAGGAACCATTATTTATATTTAAAATTGGTTTTTAATTACAACCATTATGAGGGTAGCAAATTCCTACATTCGAAAGTTTGGTTGATTCATGACTACCTTCTAATGCCAAACAAATTAATAAGGCGTTAAGGTAATTTTTGTACAAAATATGATTGTCAGAACCTCATTTTATTCATTAAACAGCTATGACTAGTGTTTCTGATAATGCAGACCGTACTGTACGTAATTGTTTTGTTCTTTGTTCATAAACTTGTTTGAAAATATGATATTTTTTCAGAAGTATCATAAGTATTTGATACTTTAGGTTTACTTGGTCTCTATACCATAGTCGTCAAAATTCTTTTACAGCAACTTTGTTCAGAACAGCTTTCCCAGTAATATAAAAAAGGCTAGGCTCGCATTTTACCAAGAGTTGGTAGTTTTAAATGACTGGAAAATTCCTCGTCATTGTCTCTTAAGAAACCCACAGAAATAGAATGGCATGGTTTTGCGAAGCATTTATGAATGGATACGGTGCATGCATTTATCTAAGAAATCTTAATGGTGATGTTAGTGTTGCACTGCTTTGCTCCAAATCAAGGATTGCCCCTTTAAACCCTGTCACTGTTCTGAAATTAGAGCTTTGTGGAGCTGTTTTACCTTCGAAATTAATGAATAAAATGCTTAAGGTTTTGAATCCATCTGTATCACAATGTTTTCTATGGTCAAATTCTACTATAGCGTTGGGTTTGCTTAAGATGCCTAATTTACTCAAAGCTTTTGTATGTAATCGCATAGCTACCATCTAACAACTCACTTCCAATATGTCTTGGATGCATGTTCCAAGCAGCTCTAAACCTAACGACTTTCTTTCCAGAGGTATCAACCATCCAAAATTAATGGACTCCCTTATAGGGTGAAATTGGTCAAGTTGATAGGTGGAAGATGTGTTTGTGGTTAATGGACGAAACTTCATCTGAGGTTCTTTCTGAGCTGAAATTGGAGGTTCAGCCTATGACTTCAACCTCACATATACATTGTTTCTTTTTACCAATTTTTCGAGGCTAGAACTCTTAACAAGAGAGTTGTGCATCATTGCTGCTTAAGATGTTTTTCTTTAAACGTAAATTAACAGAATGCAACATAACCATCTTCCTGCTGCACGTACCTAGCCATCACCCCCATTTCATGTGACGTGTTAATTACGCTGACCCTTTTATGATTAACAATAGAAGGGGACGTGACTCTAAATCTAGAAAATTGCACTTGTGCCTATTCTTCTGTTTTTCGACTAAAACAGTACATTTGGAAGTCCCAGACATTTTTGAAGATTCAATTCTTGCCATCACACGATTTATTGGTTGTCCAGACAAACCTAGTCAAATTTATTCTGTATAACGGAACAAACTTCGTTGGGGCTAATTCAAAGTTACATGAGCTTGGTGCATTTTTCATGAACCAGGGCCCACCTATCGTTACATCAACTTCTTGTAAAAGAATCGCTTGACATTTTATTCCATCACATAACCCATACTTCGGTGGTTTCTAGGAAAGCGGCATATTCTTGTAAACCTCACATTAAACATGTTGCTTGAGCATTACTTACTTTCTTACATTTAAAAGTTTCTATACATAACCGTCAACGCGGTATAAGTGACGCAACGGCAGTTGGTAGCTTTAATCTTTATACAGATTTTAGCGCGTCACACAATATGCAAATTAAAACGCGCAATTGACGGAATATATAAATGTTAGAAATGAAGTATAAACAATAAGGTACTCACTCACATAAATAGGTACAGCTTTCTACAGAATAAGTTAAAGATGGCGTCTGCAACGTCCATCAGGGCTGCTGGAGCCCCCTTCAAGATAATTTACGGATGGTGCGCCTAGCGTCCTTCGGGATGGCTCCGACTAGCTCTCAGTGCTCCATTCCGGAGTGTTTAAAGATGGTTCGGTTCGGCCAGGTTGCTTCAAATTATCTTCTTCCTATGTAGCGGAAATGACAGGAACGGGTGGAGGAACAATAACACGATAAGGCAAGGATATTTACATAAAAAAAGATAAAGATACGATACGATACCAGGCACAACCACTCTATTCGAAGTTCAAAGGCAAAAAGCTACGTTTCAGCGTCTCTCGGAAAGTCCCCACTTTTGTTCCTTACACGCGTCGGCGCGAAGTTCCTCCAACCCACTTCTGACGTGACGGAAATACGCGCCAAGTCTTTCAAATTTAAGGCGCGAAAACTCCCGCACATCAAAACTAAACTAAAATGTTTAATGCCAAATTTGGCACGTAACAATCGCGACAAAGCCATAAAAGAAAAAACTTAAAAAAAGAAAAAGTCTGTTAGCACAGTAACAGCTTAAAATCTAAATCCTAGTTACCCTACGTAAAACCTAACTTAAAATCTACAAAATGTTTATTTAAGGCGCCACCTGGTTTTTTCGACCGATAACACGTCTTCCGAATTACCAGGAAACGGAAAATGTAGCCCCATTGTCTTTGACTACACTAATAATGGACAGCACAAATTTGTCGGGAAGCATGAAACACTACTTAAAGTAAAAGAAATGCGACAAGTCGCCTAACCTATCTAAACTAAAGCTAACATTAAAGTTTCCTACATGCAAACGCACATGAGCATTGCATCAAAACTATTCTTTGTTGGCAAAAAGTGCCCAAATTTAAAATGTTCATGAGAGTGCGTTAGTCTACACTCTAGCAAATTTTTGTTACTGGTACTTTGGTTTACTAACGATACACATCAAAACTTGTCCATGCCATGGTTGTGAATCAACAAATTTACCAAAAGTACCACCCTACTAAATCCTTACATTGCTAACCTAACAAATTACATTTCTACATCAGGTTAGCTTTTTCACTTAATATTCAAGAAAAATAATTCCCACATCTGGTCATAAATACCAAACGTTAGGAAGATAAAAAGATAAAACAAGATCTCAAATTGTTGTTAAAGATAATAGATAAGATAACGATATTGAGCTTAAATTGTTATCATCAAAGGTAATAGATAAGATAACGATATTAAGCTTTAGTTATTATTTTAGATACTAGGTAAGATAACGCGATATTAAGCTAAAGTTATTATTAGAGATAGTAGGTAAGGTAACGCGATATTAAACAAAAGTTATCACTAAATATAATAGGTAAGATAACGCGAAATTAACTCAAAGTTATTACTAACGGTAGTCGGTAAGATAACGATACTAACTAAAATTATTATTATAGGTAATCGGTAAGATAACGATATTAAACTAAGGTTATTATCAAAGATAATAAATAAGACAAGGATATTAACTTAGTTATTATCAAAGATAATAGATAAAGATAACGATAGAGTGGCTACGTGGAGCCGTTAAATGGGAATTTCTCGTACCCTCTAAAAGAGCAACCTGTGAAGCAGGACCGTTTGCAATAAACGGCACGAGGGACCGGCAAAGGCATTTGGGTGCATCCCTGCACCCGGCGTTAATCGATATCGGTGATATTATCACCCGATATATAACGATATATATACACATGCACTCACACATTCACACACTCATACATACCTTCACTGTCAGTGCCCATGCGCTGACAACGGCACCGCATGACCTCACGAAAGA
This sequence comes from Platerodrilus igneus, assembly GCA_036346225.1. NCBI lineage: Eukaryota > Metazoa > Arthropoda > Insecta > Coleoptera > Lycidae > Platerodrilus > Platerodrilus igneus. Next base: position 13,612,984 of record JARFIW010001380.1, read on the forward strand.
TTCCCAGAGACGGGGTCCAGGTGTCTGTGAAAACCTCCCGCGCAACCACACGGTGACTAACGGAAATGAAAAGGCAGAGAAATAGGAACGGTAGAAAGAGGGAGATGGGTATTCGGAATGCATAAGAAGCACTTCCAGGTAGAAAAAGGTAGAGGAAGGGCTCGCATTGAGCAAAAGAGACAGAAAAAGTTGGATAGCAAAGCGCTACTCAACCAGCCAATGTGGTCAGTAGGTCCACCGAAGAAAAGATAAGGCAGAAACGGAGACAGCGGGATACGAAAAAGTAGAGTTTTTGGACAAGCGTCCGAGAGAAGGTAGAGAATTGTCCCTATTTAAACACAGATCGGTCTGAAGGACCACCTGCGATATTCATCCGACAAGATAAGGTGTATCAAACGTTAAATATTCACTAGGCTCTTAAGAGAACTAGTACGATCATTTTCCTAACGAGTGCATCCACTACGATAAGAAAATCAGACAAAAGTTGACACAACTTAAAAGTATCATTACAGATACAATCACACGAAAACCCAACTGTTTCAAGGTAGTTTTTTAAGACGGTAACGCCCTAAACACACAAAAATGCCTAATTATAAGCAGTTAAATACAGATACACTGTCCCAATATGCTAAAACAACCGAGAATTTAATAAGATATCCATAAAAAGCGATAGCGCCTCACCACGAAGTTCAACAAAAAATAATGAAAAAAAAATGTTTATAAGTTATGGTGATTTAGTAGAAAAAGAAACAAATAATGATATAGTATAATGTGGGCGACTGTAATAATTCAGAGGAAAAACACATAGAATAGGCAATCCTAGTTTTTTGCAACTGCGAATATGAACTATTTCTTACAATGGCATAGGCCGCGCGTGTCCTATGTGACCCCAAAGAAGAAAAACATCCACTCTAACATCAGCTAAAACCAATCATAAAAATTCAATGAGTTATTTCAACCAAAGTTATGACAATTAGCACACGATTAAACAATGTAAGAAAAATACTAAAAACCAAATAATATGCTGTAGGAAAAGTTCGAGGAGTAATTAAATGAAACGACAGAGTTATATTGGGGGGTGTAGAGAATAAAGTGATATATAAGTAACGGTATGTTTAAAAAAAGTCGACCAAAAGGAAAAAGATAGCTAATTTAAGGTAAGTAAGTTAAACGTGTATGAGATATATAGTATATGAGAGAGGAAATAAGCAATTAAACTTAACTAATTGATAGTGAGGGCTAAAAACATGAGGTACATTGTCAAAGAAATAAAACGTGAAAAGCTTTAGATGTACGTAGAGTTGAACGATTTTAAAGATAATTTTAAGCCATTTAATGAGGTTTAAATTGATATGTGAAGAGATAAGAGTAATCAAGACTCGATTCACTAATAAAATTGTTAAATAACAGAAAGATATCTTGTAAAACATCTATTTACCAGGATGAAAAGCTCTCGTTTGAGTTGCGCCCAAACCAATAAAGAAAAATTTCAACATCATTCTTAAAAAAATGATTTACAAATTGCTAAAACGACAAACTTACCATCAAACCTCGTCTAGACTTATAATGCTTAGCGACCGGCCCTTTGGGTCTCGTTCTAGACTTACAAAGCTGGGCGACCAATTCGAATGGCAAATCTCGCTTAATAGATCTTAAAGTGCGTTGAAATATTGATATCTAAAAAAATATGCTATCAAGACAAACTCATACTCGCTATACAAAAGAAATATTCTACGATACATGTATAAAGAAACAGTATTCCAAATTGTTGGAATATTCTTTCGATATTGCGGGAGTTATCAACAACCATCATAAATGAGTTTAAATATAAAATGTTAACGACAATTACTTTATTTCAGTATTTAAAGGAGCAGATATAAAGAGATCTAGTTTATTACAACATTTTGAAAGGTAAAAGATATGGTTAGATTATTTCGTTAACTGTATTTAAAGGAAAAACTTCTTTAAAAGGCATTTGTGGGTTATACTATTTAAATTTAATTACGGTAACTGTTTTAAATCAGTAAGGAACCACGTTTAGAACTGTAAGAGGGCAAGATAGTGTTTAATGAAAGAAATACATCACGGTTAGGTTACAAAAAGACACTCCAAATTATAAAAAGGTACATTATGTGTATTTAACAAATACAATAAGATTCCGTTACTCTAAAGTTTTAAAAGATATTCTAAAGGTTCAAATCATTACGTTAAATGCTTTTAAACACAAGGTTTGTCTCAAGTAATTTGTAAATCATAATCAAACATTCGGATTAGTAGAAAATACTTTTAAAATGTTATCAAACAAGACAGTGTTTATTTACGATTTCAAAAACAGTTTTTAAAGTCGAAAAACAAGCAAGGGTTATGTTTTAATCTAATGTAAATAGATAATTTTCCTAATAAACAGTGTTTAAGGCATAAAATTACTTGATTGCCTATTTATTTATTTGCAAATATACTTACTTGTGTAAATTAAAAGTGAGGTTAACTTGTTGATCCTTCCTAAAAACTTATATTTGCATTTAAAAACAAACTATGCACTTAAATAACATAATTCAAGTTAACAAAAGCACACCATATTTAAAATTGGAAGAACATTAAATTAAAACATTTTAAAAACAGAAGCTGTATTTCAATATCAAAATGGCCGTCTACCTTTAGTTACTATAACAACAGCATTGACATTTTAGGAATCTGGTGGGTTTCAAAATACCAACATAAAATTTAAGGTCAATAGATATTGAAAAATTAAGATAATTTATTTTTTTTTAGTGAAAGAGCTATAAATAACATTAGTTAATACATTATATAATTATAAATAGAATTAATACAACCTACAAAAAGGTTAAAGGCGCCAATTCTTACATTTAAAGGGCCCACCTATCGATACATCAACTTCTTGTAAAAGAATCGCTTGACATTTTATTCCATCACATAACCCATACTTCGGTGGTTTCTAGGAAAGCGGCATATTCTTGTAAACCTCACATTAAACATGTTGCTTAAGCATTACTTACTTTCTTACATTTAAAAGTTTCTATACATAACCGTCAACGTGGTATAAGTGACGCAACTGCAGTTGGTAGCTCTAATCTTTATACAGATTTTAGCGCGCCCATCTGTCAATGACGTCACACAATATGCAAATTAAAACGCGCAATTGACGGAATATATAAATGTTAGAAATGAAGTATAAACAATAAAGTACTCACATAAATAGGTACAGCTTCCTACAGAATAAGTTAAAGATGGCGTCTGCAACGTCCATCAGGACTGCTGGGGCCCCCTTCAAGATAATTTACGGATGGTGCGCCTAGCGTCCTTCGGGATGGCTTTGACTAGCTCTCAGGGCTCCATTCCCGAGTGTTTAAAGATGGTTCGGTTCGGCCAGGTTGCTTCAAATTATCTTCTTCCTATGTAGCGGAAATGACAGGAACGGGTGGAGGAACAATAACACGATAAGGCCAGGATATATACATAAAAAAAAGATAAAGATACGATACGATACGATACCAGGCACAACCACTCTATTCCAAGTTCAAAGGTAAAAAGCCACGTTTCAGCGTCTCTCGGAAACTCCCCACTTTTGTTCCTTACACGCGTCGGCGCGAAGTTCGTCCAACCCACTTCTGACGTGACGGAAATACGCGCCAAGTCTTTCAAATTTAAGGCGCGAAAACTCCCGCACATCAAAACTAAACTAAAGAATGTTTAGTGCCAAATTTGGCACGTAACAACTTATGAAGAATTTTGTAGGCTATTCCTCATTGGGGATCTATGCTATCAGCACCTGATCCGAATGTTCAAGGGATATTTGCATCAAGACTTTCTGTACATCAAACGATCCAACAATTACAACAGCATCTCTGGACACGCTGGTGCAAAAAATATGTTACTGAAATGTAGCTTCGCAACAAATGGCAAACACAATGCTCTGAACTTATGGTTGGAAACGTTGTACTAATAAGGAGGACAATCGCTCTCTTTTCCAATAGAAGCTAGATTGTCTCCAAACTGCATCATGGAAAAGATAATATCCATAGAGTGGCATCTATTTCCACCTCCCTAGGTATGATTCGACAAACGTTCAGCAAGATCTGTCCACTACCAACAGCAGGAAACATTCGGCAAGTGTTAGTGTTGCTTATGCTTTTAGTTTATAAGTGAGTGAGTACTACAAGGTCCTCTGTTGTAGCCATTATTTATAAGACATTAAGTATACTTTCGTATGTATTGTTGAAAGTCATGCCTTCAAGGCAGGGGAATGTTGGAATGCACTTTGTTTATTTGTATTACAGACATCTATTCTCGCACCCACATCTGTAATATTATTTTATACTGCGATGCACATGCATACAGATGACATGTTCTAGTGTATTGAGTCAGTTGCGTTTTAACCACACATATGTAACAGTTTTACGAACTTTTATGTACTTAGTTTTAAGTTTTTATTATATTAACGATAAGATATCACCAAGTAAATACTCAAAAACAACTAAATTACAAATAAAACTTAGACAAATTATCTTCATACCTAGCACATCCACTGCTATAAGATTGAACAGAGGTAGCATGAACGATTTTAATATACCCCTACGATAATTTCAAAGGCACAACGGTAATTGTACAATAGACTGTTATTTAGAGATAAAAATAGGGAATTTCGATACAGCAACGAGATAAGGAATAATATTTCAAACAAAAAGGCAATAGTCTATCACCAAGATGTTCAGTAAAAACAAAGGAATGCATTAGCTTTCTTATAATATAAAGATGATCGATATCAGAAATATAAAAAACGATCCTCTGTATTCCCAACTGCAGAAACTGACTTTTTACTACAGAGGCATACGTAGCGATCCTAAGTGTATCCCAAGAGCAAAGCATCAGTCCTAGATATCGGGTTAGGATAGGTCGTAACGATTCACTGGGTTGTTCATACAAAACACGTCAACCACAATAACTGTAGTAGATCGTGGAATAATAACCAAATAGAAGATAAAAATTTAAAGGAAAATTCGGTATGTGCATGTAATGATCATTTGAAGGAAGTTGTACTAGATATCGGAGGCTATCTTCTAAAAACATGAAACTATGATGGCATAAGGTGTAAAAACTTCTGGGTTACAGCGTTATAGGAGGGTTCGATAAGTAGATAATGTTTAACTACAGAAGATAAAGCTGAAATACTTGAACAAAACGAGGATGGGAAACCAGCAAGAATGTTTAGATAAAGATATGAAAACAAAGGTAAATATATACTACTCGTTAGGAGCAGATGAAAACGGTTTTAAGTCTGTAATATGCCAACGCCCTTGAGGTTTACCATTCAAATCTTGCAGTTCATATATTAATGGAGAGATTACACGAGTGATTGCAGAAAACTTTGTAGTAGCATCAGATAAAACATGATTTTTTTCTTCCGAACTTGTTCACTTAAGGCAAATGAAATGTCTCTTTTATGAAGATTGTACTGATTTTTACTATTTTCGTACGCTTTAAATAATTTTCTTCTTTTATCATAACATTTTATCGTACCTAAAATTTTTGGTTTAAACTATAAGTATCTAGTACCTATCATTTTTTATAGCGTCTTAAGGATTTTATTTTACCGACTTCTGTAACCATGATTAGTTAATTATCTTTTTTCTCGAAAATATCTTGTCTTATCAGACCTTAATTAACACTTTAACCTGTAGATGGTTAGGTGTTTATCGTTCTCTTTGAAATTATCTCTGAGGTGTTATTTTTACCGATAAGTTTAATACAAATATCTTGGAGACCTAATCGTAGCTTAATTAACACTTTAACCTATATATGGTTAGGTGTTTATCGTTCTCTTTGCAATTATTTCCAAAATGTTAACTTTACCTTGCCTATACCGATCAGTCAATTACCAATATCTGTTTCGTAATAAAATACGTTAAGAAATCACTTTATTAATTGATTGTTCCAAACACTTGATATTCATAACCAAAGATAGGATTTATTATGGTTGGGCGAAAGGGCAAACTCGCACTTTATGATTGTACTTGATAGGATAGTGTTAAGGAATTAGGTATAATAAATGCGGTATCATTCATTAATTTTCCAACTTAACGTTGCAGCTGCCGCATTATATTTTGCTTTATTTTGATAAAGCTAGTATAAATAAAATGGCCGAATTCCTACTTAACATTGGCGGACCTCCTAAGAAGGTACTACACCCAATGCTAATTGAGGATGTTGGCCTATTGAAACTAATATGTTTCTAGCTACTTGATCGTGAATAATTTTTCCTGGTATGGGGAAAGTAATTCAAGCATAGAAAACGAAAATCAAATTGTTGGTTATTTTGCATAAAGAAAAGCCCGTGACCGATTTCACTGTTCTTGCAGATCATCAGACGGACGCATCTTTTTTTGCAAAAATTGATTTTCGTTTTCTGTGCTCGAATTACTTTCCACATGCCAGGCAAAATTATTCATTAGTTTTAGAAAATGCCTTTAAGTAGAAATTTGCACGTATTCATAAAGGAATATGAATGGACAAACTTTTGTAATTAGTTTTATAGTGTAGTGAGTGTAGTAATAAGTATGTGAGTCTCATGATGAGTCTCCAATGAGATTTGTGCGGTCGATAATGCGGCAAACAAGATCTGTGCATGCCGAGCTCGAGTAAGCCTTAAAATCGGATGGCTGCTCAATTCTGTTTCCTGGTACTGCAACTTTTGCTATGGTTTAAAAAACCACGTGGCACCTATAGACAAATGTAGGTTACGTCGCTGTGAATGTGTAAGCTCTTGTACAAAGAAACTTTTTTGTTTTTCTTTTTGAAGTTTTATGGTGATTGTTACACTTTATTTTAATGTTCCTAAGTATTAATGCCTTAATTTAGGATTACATACTTTTTAGAACTCTGGAAAATTCCCCGCAGATTACCACAGGACTGCTGATACTGTGAAAACCATGCTTTGTTGGTGTTCACAGGGTTGATGTTGTTGACTTATCTTTGCGGTCGCAAGCATGCTGATATAACAGCCCCATGGAACAAACGCTGCACCCTTCCTTTTTACAGGTAGGAATGGGTTACAACAGAGTCTATACAAAACTCTGGCGGGACTAGCTTTTGTGGCTGCGGTAGATTGCAAAAGACTATATCTCGGGGGGTTTTTACTCTTAGATATTTGCGAACAAAGTTAAATTTTACCCAGATAAGTTATAGAGATGTGATTTAAACTAAGACAAAAGAAAATACCTTAATACAACTTATATATTGACATTTAGTTAATAAAATTAAAAAAACAAAATATATACCCTTATTTTCAAGTAAAAAGAAATCATAAATACGTTTTGTTGTATTTAATGTAGTTCAGAGAATTTGTATTAAAGACTTAAATTGAATATAACCTCCTAATCCACAAAAAGTTTCATGAAAGCTTTTATGTTTACACTTGCAAGGTTATATCAGGAAAGCAAACGTGATATTAAATTAGTTAGGTAAGTAAAAGTATGACTTTATATTTTAAATGCATTCTTTTTCTAGATATTCGAGATTAAAACTGAAACACATGCACATTGTTTCGTCACGAAAGTAAGTAAGATAAAACTCATACCTGTATTCATGTAGTATGAAAGAAACGTATACTTAAGTATTGAGCTTAGACTTGTTCAGAACTATAGAGGTTTCGGTTTCTTCTTACTCCTTGTTAAGACGAACACCATCCATATTTAGTTTGGTGTTAACTCAAACTTCAAATTTGTAAGAGCCAAACCTTTTGTCCCACAACCATGTTTTATTAACGGACATTTAATTTATTTTTAGAAAGTAAATAAACGACAACATAAAATTCTTGTACGATAATAGATAATATTTGTAGGTAGTAGAATTTATGCATCAGGCTTAGATAACCTAGCATGTATAGTTAAATACTCCATTAGAGAATATTTCACCAGGGAACACTTCACCGGAGGCCCCTAGAAAATAAACGTGTTACAAAAACGAAGTATTGCAATACGCCACGAGTAACAAATGAAAATTTATCTGATAACAACGTACCATTCATACTCATTTTGAACGGGTAATTTTGGTAGACTTTCTCCGTACACATTTTACTAGTATTCTAAAACGATATTTTTGTATTTCAACAAGAATAAAAGAGAATACACCTTTTACATACCAGGTATGGCATCTTGGCCTTAGAAGGAACTTCTTTATCGGGAAACAGCATGTGCACCAGAAGGCAGTCAGATATCAAGAGGACGAAAATTTATTCTGGTTTGAAGATAATTACACATTTTGAGAGAGGGACAAACAAGAAAACCATCCTAAATGACAGATTCATGTATACACTAGTTGTGTATTTATGGACATTATTCAGAGGTTAAACAATTAGAAAATTACATAAGATCATAATTATTTATATTATTTATACAAATGGAGGGACATTAAATTAAAACTAAAGATCGACGTATTTGGTGTATTATTTTATAATACTAAAGGAAAATGTTACACAATTCAAACCAACTTGTGATTGTAAACGGTATTATATAAAATTAAGATGAAGAATACTTGTATAAGGAAGGAAGTGGGACGCTCAATGAAACATGGCGAGGCAACGGCGAATTGACTTATTACAATGCGACTAAAAGTGCGTCGACCTTGGTATTGTGTTAATCTGCGGGGAACTTTCCATGCAGGTTCTAAAAAGTCCCTAATCCTAAATTAATATACTAATGCTGAATTTTTCGAGTGTGATGAATATCAATCTAACAAGATCAAATTGTTATTAATAATCAAGCCCAAGCGCTTCTTTGATTATTAATGGCAATTTAGTCAAGTCTGATTGCACAGCACTCTAGGAAAATTAACACAATGAAATAGCCGCTAATTTATCAAAATTGCATTGTATTTCGAAAGATTATTTCTTGAACCAAAATTGATTTACTAAACTAAATTCTGTATTTGTTTAAAAACAATAAAAAAAAACAAGTTAACAAATTAGCAAAGTACTAGTAAATGTTAAATGTAGAGTTATTGTAAATTGCAGTTTCTGTTGTTGAAGCAGTTTTTAGTAACGTCAGTTCTTTCACTTTCTCTTAATTTATTCAAAATGTTTCAATGATGCTCTTCATCTATTTGTAAATAAGACTGTATGGATGAAGAATTAGAATGTCATGTTATCTTAATAAGCTGCTATTCATGCACTCCAGCTTTTGCTAATTGTAAAACTGCAGTTTACTAGTAGGATTGGTTTATTTTAAAATGCTTGGTGTCTAAACCTATACACAGCGCTCCCATTTTCATTCACTTTGACAACTCATTCTTTTCAGCTGGCAAATTCTTACTCCAAAGAGAATGTGCATTCTTTCAATGTTGATTTGGGGTTAATAACATGGTTGCAAAAAAAGTTGAGCCCACGTTTCTCCTTTAATTTTTTTAAAAATCTCACTGCACAACCACGGCTGCAAATAAACCACGTTATTGGGGTGTGTGTGAAAAAATAACGACGAAACTACTTATATTTGTATGTGAATACTCAAGTATTAGTAAGCGATCGCGTAAATAAATGTCCACAAAATGCTGACTAATGCAAAAAAATTGCCAACAAAATGCTGACTAAAGCAGAAAAATTGAAGATAACTACAACCGTGGAAAGGAGGTGAACCACCTAACTTACGGCCCTGTGCGCAACGTTCAGGATTATATTCTGCTCCACTGAACCCACTACCATCAATTTTTTACTTCAATTTTACAACGGCCAATTAAACAATGAACACCATCACCAACCATGCCATATCAATTCTACAGCAGCTAATAAAACCTTTTTTTAGAGCCTATCAGGAGTTACATGTATCAACTAGAGAGCATGTACATTTCTGAATACCAAGAGCTGGAAACACTTTGTTTTCGTATTTGTGAACATTTTTTTAATTCACAATGCTTAGCGTTACATGCAATTTTGTACACAATTGCTTGAAATGGTTTTATTCTTATTAGATATTTCTTATAATTCTTGGAGCGATTTTGCAGTGGAATTCCACATACATTTTAAGGAATATTCTATAGTCGTCACCATCTTCCTTTATTATATTTCACGCAGTCTTTCAAAATGTTATTCAAATTTTGATTAGATGTATTTGCATTAAAAACGCATTTTCGAATAAACTGCACCTACTTTGTATGGTATTCGATGGCCTAGAAGAATTTACAACACAATCAATTTCTTTTCTCAAAACGTTAAACGGTTCATTTTGTTGAAATCTTAATCAATTGTATCGATTAAATTTCCCATTGTCATTGTTTGACATTACTACTATTATACAGCAGATGCACGCCTACGCGATAATGAACTAATGAATTGAACTTGCCACAAATACAACAAGTTGATTATTTTGATACAATAAACTAGTGTTATTGATTGTTTTAAATCGTAACTACAAAAGTGATTTGTCAAAAATTAAAATCTGATACGTGAAGTAAATAATCGGCGCTATTACAAACTAGAGGTATATTGATGGTAATGATTTTTTCATATGGGACTCGTGAAAGCACACCCACTGTTTTGGTTCTTTGAATAGCGAGGTTACATATTTATCACTTTCGCAGTCTATGACACAACTTTGTCATTCTTAAACTTCTTACCACAAAGAACAATGAATTCACTTGTAATTAAAGAAACCTTATATACCGTTGACTTAATATTTAAACACTAAAAGTATACATAAAATAATTTATTAAAGAATAATACATACACCAAAAGCAAATAACAACACTTTATTTACAATATAAATAAAAATTTATTGTGCCACAGCTGCATTGGCAGCTATACTAGGACTGTTAATCACTTCTCCTAAACTTTCTAATAGTTCTTTCCTATAATCATCAAAGTCACCGTCTACCTCATTAATAGTTTGATCTTCTATGATAAACAAAGCACATTCAGTCTCTCGAATAAGTCGTTCGTCATGCGATACAATAATAACGCCACCTTTATAACCATTAATAGCATCTGCTAAAGCATCGATTGACTCAATATCAAGGTTATTTGTAGGTTCGTCAAGTATTACTACATCAGGAGCAGTAAGACATAACTCTGCTAGCGCAACACGAGCTTTTTGACCTCCAGATAAATCCTTCATTTTAATATTATGTGCATGACTAGATAAACCAAATGTCCCAAGTTGTTTTCTAGATTTTTCATAAGGTAAATTAAATAAGCGCATTAAGTATTCTGCTGGAGATTCTTGACCGTTAAATGTTCACGGAATGTTGATCAAATTTTCCTATGTGTAATTTATGATTTTCTGACTTCTCCTTGTAGTGGTGTTAGGTCACTAGTAAGCAATTTTAAAAATGTAGATTTTCCTACACCATTTGGACCTACAATTGCAACACGACTAGAAAGATCAATCCCAAAATCTGTTCTTGTGAATAAAGGCTTCTGACCAGGATATGCAAAACTTACATTATGGAGTCCCAAAATAGGCGGCTGTAATGGCGGCGGATCAGGAAAGGAAAATTTAACAATGTAGTCTCTTGGTTTTTGTAACAGTTCAGTTACACTAGTTTCTTCTTGTTGTTGTGTCATTTTAGTTTTATTCTTTTCTTGTTTTCTAGTTAAAGTTTCTTTTTGTTTTTTCTCGGCTTGTTTTTTAGAAGATCCTTGGGACTTCATTTCTTTGATTTTCTTCTCTTGTTTTTCATATTCCTTAACCATTTCTTTCCTTTTCTGACCAAACATTTTCTTAAACATAGAATAGTTACCTTTATAGTAATGAAGCTTCTGCTGGTCCAAATGGATAATTTCATTACAGACATTATCTAAAAAGGACTGGTCATGGGAAACAATTAGGAGGGTTTTCTTCCAGTTCTGAAACAAAATTACTTGTATTATTTCCGCAATAGTCTTACTAAATAAGTTATTCTATAAAACAATTAATAGACGGTCATAAAAAATCAGTCCAGCATTAAGTAATTCAGACAATACGAAAAACTACAATTATATATAAATACGAAGGCTAATTTCTTCCCAGGTCTGATCTGTCGCAAAATGATAACCACACCGAAAATAAAAATGTGTTATTTAGAACACCTTCCAGCTACTTCTCTGCATAATCACCACACCTACTTAAAAATCTGTCATAACATTGTACCAATTTTCCAATACCCTCATGATAGAAGGCAGCCGCCTGTGCTTTCAGTCAAATATCTGTGAAACGATGATTTTTTTCCTTTTTTCCATTTGCTGAAAAAGATACATTTGATTGATTGACACCCACTTCCTATAAGCAACTTTAACTTTAAGAAAGTCAAATAATTCCAGAAATTATAAGAGTAAATCGGTCATTCTACATAATGTCAATTAAGAGGACACTGGATATAAAATACACGGGATTAAATGCATGAGAACATAAATATGTCTAAGTATAGTTTACAGGTAAAGATAAGATTTTAAAACTCAATAAATTGCATAAAATTAAATTACCGGGAAGCATAGATAAATTGGCATTGCAAATATTTAACGATTGCGTCGAAACTATCAACGTAAACGCATCCTAAATAATTCATTATTAGAAAATCGTTACGTGACTAGAATAGAACACATTTGTTCAGAAAACCAATATTCTGTGGAAACAAATAAACACCAGGCGGTTAAATTATATGATAAATTAACAAACATCAAATACATGAGTAAATTAAAAGCTAAAAGTTGGAAAACCATTGAATAATACTACAACATGCTGAATGCGGACGTGCCGAACAGAGCATTCATTGAAGATTTAAACTAAGTAATTTGTAAAAATTCCGAGTTCTGCTAGATAAGGCAAAAGTATCAGCCTAGATTGAAAACACGCCGATGAAAACAATTGGAAGAAGGGCTTATATATACGATAGTAACGGAATGACATTTTAGTCTACATTTAACTAAGCAACAACTATGTTCGATGGTGTTGAAAACTCACGTAACTATACTCCATTCCAGTTAAGAAGGTACTGAAGAAAAAGATAGGACTGAATTTTAGCGATTCTCATTCGTGGATGGATGAGCCAAGTGTACACAAGTATAAATATCCCATATGTTTGTGTTGGTTGTTTGAACATTTTTATTATAAGACAGATTGTCAATTGACATTTTGACATTTGCTATTGCGCTTTCATATTTTCGTTTTTGTTATTTATTGTATTTTGTTATTAGTTTGCCTTTGAAATTTTGCTCGGCCTTATTAATTTGTGTTAATTTTATATTTAGTATCAAAACAGTTCTTGTCAGAGCTATAAAACACCAGTGTCTTCATAATAAGGTAAGCATGTTTCATTAAAGATAAGCATATAATACTAACAATGACTTCTTTTCAGACTTTTATTTAATTATGGATCACCAACCTATTAAAAATCCCAAGGGCAAACATGTTATGAGCGGGCAAAAGCTTATTGCCTATAATATATATTTGAAAAATTCCACAAATGCATCCAAAACGCAATCTGTGAAGCAAACTGCGTTAGAAGTGGGTTTAGGTGTTCGATCAATGTGGAATATTGTAAAAGAAATGGAAACTACTGGTACTGCTTCCTCGCCAAAGACTACAAGAGTGCGTACAACAATCTACGACGAACTTAAAGAATTTGAAAGATGTGCGATTCGACGGCATGTTCATGCATTTTACTTTAGAAATGAATTACCAAATTTAGAGAAAGTATTACATGCAATAAACTATGATGACTCTTTACCAAACTTCAGTCGCACATCACTTTATCGGGTAATGATTAAATTGGGTTTTAGATATGGAAGCGTAGCCAAAAACAATTTTAATTGAAAACCTGAAATTGTGTTGTGGAAGAAAATATTTAACTGCAATTAAAAGTATAGAGCTGAAGGCAAAAGAATTTATTATACTGATGAAACGTGGGTGAATGCTGGACATGTAAAGAACAAGGTATGGCAAGACACCACTGTAAAAACAGCAAGGCAGGCATTAATCGAAGGTTTATCGACTGGTATACGAGATCCTCTGGCAAGGGCAAGAGATTAATTGTTGCGCACATGGGTAGTGATATGGGATTTGTCAATGGTGCATATTTAAACTTTCAATCTAAAAAAACAGGTAGCGTATTAACACTATAAACAGACCCTGAGTTCATAATTATCGTTTTAGGAGATTATCACGAAGACATGAACGGTAAAGCGTTTACAACTTGGTTGAAAGGTGTATTACCTCTTCTTGATAATGATAGTGTAATTGTGCTTGATAATGCTCCTTATCACAGCGTCAAAGACGATAAGGTTCCAAATCAAAGTTGGCGGAAAAAACAAATTTATAATTGGTTAAACGCAAAACACATTGAAGTTACCAAAGAGCTATTAAAAGTTGAATTATTAGCCTTAGTAAAGCAGCACTCTCTAGCTCACCCGGCACCTTATGTTGTTGACGAAATTGTAAAACGCTCTGGCAGAACTGTATTAAGGTTACCCCCATACCACTGCAATCTAAATCTAATTGAGCTGATTTGGGCTCCAGTAAAGCAGCATGTAGCTACCAACAATTCTACTTTTAAAATTAACGACGTGAAGGTGCTTCTGGATGAAGGAATTGCAGCCATAGATAAAGGACATTGGGTTAATTGTATTAGCCATATAATTAAAGAAGAAGAAAGAATGTGGAAATTGGATGGCATTGTCAAAGAACTGCTCGAACAAATTGTAATAAATGTTGGATATGAAAGTACAACAGATGACGAAGATACCTCTGGGGATGATATGGACGTAGATTAAATATAAATTTGTGATATCATTGTTTTGATATTTTGTGATGTGTTTAATTAAAAATAGCTTATATATTGTTCTATATTAATATTTTATTTAAACTTTAACCAAACAGGTAGAAAATAAAGTTCAATAATGCTTGATATGTTTTAAAACCGTGTTTCTTGGATGTATTTATTCAAAAACCTCAGTCTTGCAAAAAATATAAATTAAAATCTGTATAAACATCGATGCATTGCTTTAATTTTCATCATTGTTAACAAACTTACAACCTTTCGAAAAAATGAAACTGACAGAATTTTATTAAAGCATTCTATAACTCCAGGTGAATGTTTGTTGTTTGTGAATGTTTGTAGTGTATGCCAAATAAAATAATCCATATATTTGATCACATAATTTAAAAATGTATGTTTGCCGTATTTTACATATACTAAAATACAATTCAAAATGGTAGTTGAAATATAAGTGCCAAAAGGTAAATTAAAATGACTAAATGACGTAGTAAGATGCACAGTACTCAAGGGTTGATACCGAGTTTGAATTTTATAGGCCATTGAAAGTACATTTGCCGTCCAAAAACCGGATGCGTCTATGGATGTTCACTATCAACCACGCATCCAGGTTCAAGTGTGATTTATTTTGGCTTTTTATTTTAAATAGAATCAACTTTTGGACAAAATTTGTAAGCTCAAAATTATTAGTCAAATGTGATTGAAGGACTGTAAATATTTAGGACCAATACTAGAATTTTATGTGAATTATGAAAGTGTAAAAAGACATGAATTATGGTATGTGCGACACAAACGTAGTGTTTGAATATTATTGGACGATTTTAGTTATGATGTACTTTATAATTTAGTAGGCAAGAAATGTTATAATGGTCGCCTTGGAAAGAAAACAAGGGGAGATTATTTCGAAATTTATTTGTATAAAGACGTGTTTTTTTATAGAACTGCGCTAATTTGTGTAACGATTTTAAAAGTTAATAAACGTGTTTGATTTTGAATAGTTTTTGATTGAATAAAGAAGGGTAAAGAGCAGCAGCGAAATATAAATAAGCAACAGCGACGATAATAAAAGGTGTAAAGATTGGTAATAGTGCGACGGTGACGAGTGCGTAAATAGATTTGGAACGATATTGGGAAAGGCGGAAGGAAAATCGAGTGGTTATACATAGGGACGAAGTTGGATTTGGATAGAGATTAAAAGGCGGAAGGACATAGAGTGGTTATATAAGCGGCGACGAATATTTAAATAGATTTGGGATTGATTTGGATAGCGATTTAAAGGCAGAAGGACATAGGGTGGTTATTTAAAGGAACGAAGATCGATTTGGATAGAGATTTATAGGTAGCAGGATAATCGAGTGGGTATACAAAGGAACGAAGATTGGTTTGGATATAGATTTATAGCGGGGCATCGAGTAATTTGAAACAGGACGGCGATTAGATTTGGATTGAATACGAAAAGGCGGACGGATTAAAATAGAGCACGAGAAGCGAAATTAGGAGAGCAACAATTGGTAGTGGAGGATTCAAAGCAGAAATTAGGACAGAAGAATTAGCGCAGGGCAAGTAACATAAACGGGTATTCCAAATTCTAAATTAGGGTTATTTATTTCAGATATTGGGGAGCATCTAAAATTTAAGAACGACACCTGGAGGCGATACGAAAATTCTATCAGATAGTACAACCGTGTAAAGACGCATACGACTACGAGGATCTTGAGTCAGCAGTAAGAGGCCGAGACAGTATAATCCAGGTGAGTGCTGAAATATCTTAAACGTCAAAAAGGTCATAAATTTGTGATAGTAATTTAATTTGGCACAAGGCAACGTTGATCGTAATAAAAATTTGGCATATACAAAAGTAGATTAAAAATTTAGTACTAAAACAAAAGAGTGTGCAGTTTGTTTGGGCATTGCACATCTACTTATAACGGAACTCACTATAAGTAGGTGAACACCCTGAGAATTAAGAGCTTAAATAGTCGAGGCATTGTAATAAACAGTTTGATTAAAGAACCAACCAAACGTGCAAGTACGGGGCGTGCATTAGGTGTGCACATTACATAAAAGGCGCGACAAAAACGTGTAAAATAAAAATAAATCAGTAAATCAAAATTAAAGAAGAAAGGGGGGGGTAGAGAGAGTAAAATATATATATGTCGACCTAATTATTGAATGAAACAATTCTCTATAACATTATTTTTATTAATGCTATGGTAATTTTCCAAGCTTTCGTTGTCTGTTGGACAACTTCATCAGGGATCTAAAAATTGTGATACAGTGGAAACAATATTCTGAATCGATTACTTACATTATTAAAATTGATTCGCCAAAACCATACAAGTATATCAATACTTAACATTAAAAGTTAAATATCACAGTAAAAATCACTCTCAAATACATTATTCTTGTATTATTTATTTAGAAGGTTGATGTTCACTTCGTGCTGGGTTGGATTGAAAAGGATATAAATCAAATGTAATTTTTAATATAAATTAATTACGCCATTTCATATGTCAGGTGATCAAGTTTGATAGTAACTTGTCAATCTTTCAATAGTGGAGTACGTTTCTATAATCGTGTATGTTCCGAATGTCTTCATTGGTTAGTGATTACTCCTTCTCTCGTTTCGATTGTGTTGTAAATGTAGTAGATAGGTGTAAATGTTACTTAGTTGTTGTGTGTCAGTTTTTTTATTGATTTTAGCTTTTTGTTTCCATATATGGTACATTTCTAGAATTAATCTCTTGTTATACTTCAATTGTTTTGCCAGGATTTTTGGATTGTTCCAATCAATCGTATGATCAAGGTTGTTCAAAATATGCTCTGCTAATGAGCAGCGATTTTTATTAGTATGAATATCACTTTTATGACCTGACAGTCGTTGTTTTAGTAAGGTACTAGTATGTCCAATATATTTTTGCTCACAGCTACAAGTTAGTTGGTATACCAAATTTGATTGATACAACTTTGGTGTTTTGCTCTTTAGTTTACTATACAATAATGCTCCAACGGTATGGTTATATTTATATGCTACTCGTACGTTTTCTTCTTTAAACACTTTGCCAATCTTGTTAGATAGTCCTGTAAGATACGGTAAAACTATATATTTGGTTTCTTGTTGTGTTGGTGTCAATTGATGCACTATGTGTGTTATATTATTATCTTGTAGTAAGTTATTAATTACTTTGTTAGGGTAGCCATTTTTTAACATTATCCACTTTAACTGTTTAAGGTTTTTTGTGTGAAAATCTGGGTGTGAGATTTTTAACATTCTATTTCTCATTTGTTTTATTAAGTTAATTTTCATTTTACTGTTGTGATCTGATTCATAGTGAATGTATCTATTGGATGCTGTAGACTTTTGGTTCCAGTAACTTGATTGTGTTTCTATCCCTTATTACTAATGTGTCTAAAAACGGTACACTGTTGTTATTTTCTTCTTCAATTGTAAACAGAATGTGTTTGTCATAGCTGTTCATAATGTCGAGTATTTCTTGACTACCTCCTTGGCTGGGAACCGCTAGGATTAAGTCATTGACATACTTTTTAATAAACGGTACTTGGAAACTGAGTTTCGACAGATTAGTGTCTAATAAGTCATCCATAACATAGTGGGCTAAAATCGGGCTAAGTTTAGACCCCATTGCACAACCAAACACTTGTATAAACAATTCTTCATTGAAGACGAAAAAATTGTTATCTATAATGAAATTTATAATGTCCACAAATAATTTTTTACCTCCCTTAAATGTCCTTTTTATTAAGTCCCACTTTTTATCTAATACTTTTATCACTACTTCTTTTGAAATGTTCCCAAATAAATTAACCACATCTAATGAAGTCACTTTAAAACCCTCTGGTATTACAAAATTGTTCATTATTTCCGCAAAGTCAAAAGAGTCTTTTATGTAATATCTATTGTCTTTATTATAAGTACTTTTTAATATATCCGCCATAATTTTCGCATTGTTATTTGTTGGTCCTTGTACATCTGCCACAATAGATCTCATGGGATACCCTTGTTTATGAATTTTTGGGTTCCCGTATAATTTCGAAGCTTCCAAATTGTATTGTTTGGCCTGCTTGGCCTCTTGTTTACTCAAGAGCCCAGATTTTTCTAAGGATGTGATATAGCTATTGCTTTTTTCTATTGTTTGGGTTGGATCCCTGTTTAGTTTTTTAAAATTATTGGTATCTTGTAAGATAACATTCATTTTTTCAATATAATCTGTTTTTTCCATAACTACCGTGACATTCCCTTTGTCCGCTTGAAGGACTAGAAGATTATCACGTTGTTTTAAAAACATTTTAGCTTTATGAATCATTTTATGTAAATCATGAGGTATGTCATTGTAGTTATGGATGTGGTTGGTTATTATCGCAGTGATTTTTGATCTATACAAATCTATTTTAGTTTCATCTATTATCGATAAGGTGTTTTCAATTTCTGATATTAATTTTTCTAAATTAATATCTCTCTTTGTAGTACTACCATTGGTCTTCCATATACAGGTGACCTCCCACTTCAAAAAAACACCCTGTATATATATATATATATATATATATTGATGTGATTAGGGGTCATTAAAAGATCGTTTAATCGTTTAGCACCATTCCGTGAACATACAACACTCCAAACCTGAACAAAATAAGGAAAATTTAAAAGAAGCCCAAATGTTGTATATATGCATTTTCATATGAGTATATTTGTGGAAGCATTCAGTATTTATTTGAACACTCGGTGTAGTATACTATAAATGCATAAACCCCGCAATTGAATAAATTTCATTCATATTACATGACTTAATAATTCTTTTTTAGATAAGAATAAAGTATGTTCAGTTTGTGGTGTTTTTTAACACCTTCAAACAAAAAAAAAATTACTCAATAAGCAAATGCGATTATTACAAACGATTATGGAGTCGTGTAAACAGAATGCATTTTAAAAGAATTTCAGTTTGCAGGGAAAGTGCTGACATTTAATTTCATTTCATTTTCATAACAAACATATTAAAAGTATTAAAAAGCGTGTATGCTAAACATACAATTGTATAAGTTACTAGAATTTATCTAATGAAACGTATTTCGTAGAAGCACGGTCGAGTTTTAAACACAGATGTGGTTTTGGTAGTTTGTAATTCAGAAAAAATTTTAATTAGTCTAGATAAGAATTCAAAAGAACAACGGCATGTGAACATGAGGCTTAGTTCAACCCACAATTCATTTAACAATTGAATACTGCTAAGAGGAAAGAGTTTAGCCTACCGACTTTTATGAAAAACTTAGATAATTTTATTGGTGTATTACTGATCATAATTCATTTCAAAATAGTATAAAATTATCTAAAACTTGCATGTCATCGAACTGTTATTCCACTAATTAGTTTTTGAAAAAGATATAGTGAACCCACTGTATTCATTCGTGAGATAATTCTTAAACGCTGCTAATCACAGAAAAAAAATTGGTGACGGTGTACAAACACCTCAGCTAGAAACTTCTACCTTGCAGTAAATACTTTCTAATAGGTCTAAAATAACAAATCAACAGGAAAAATGTGGGTTTTTTAGCGATTTATACGTAAAAAACGAAATTTTTGTACCCAATTTTGATGTTATGTAACCCAATTACGTGCTATTTTAATTTTGCTTTAATTGTGTTTAGAGCATTCATTGTGATATAATAAAAGGATGAAACACATTTGGATAGTTATTTCTGATAATTTGCTTTGCATACACCTAACATAAGGTTGGAATATGTATTGACAAAAAAATGTTTGCTTACTTTTTCTAGGAAAGTGATAGAAATATAACTTAGTTATTTTTATTGTTTTACTTTTATCACAAATATACACCACATCCTGATAAAAAATACTTGGGTTTCGGTTTTGCCATTAATATATATAAAATATTAAATAGTTACGTTTTCGGTTACTACTACTGCTAATTACTATTATTATTATATGAAATAACTTCTATTTTTATTATGTGAAGGATTAAAGCATATTGTGTATTTATATTATTGTCCTATTGTGGGAACTTACTGCATAAGAATAACAACATTGTTGAATATTATTTCACTAACATTAATCGTTGCTGAGGGTATCATCAAGGATGGGTATCTATTTACATTAAGGTTATTGATATAGTAGTTGTACTAATATTATTCGAGCCGACTGTCAAAGAAACAATATAAACACACTTAAGGTGTGGCGGCGTTAGGTTTCTGTAATAATTAGAATAGATTATGTTATTATTTTAATAGTTGCATTAATATTATTCCAAGCTTCAGGTATGAGATCAGAGAAAAATTTTATCAAGAATGGAATCAAGAGCTCCATGTTTATGAAAATGACCGCGCAAAGCACCGAATGACAAAGTTTTTTGCAATTTAAACCGATTTATAGTCCAAAATATAAAAAAGATATAAATAGCATTGGAACTTGAACGATTTTGTACCTGTGTTTCATTTAGTATGGTAATATTTAAATGAATAAACGTTGGAACTTGGGCATATGTGCTACAACAATAAACTTCGATTTTCTTGTGTGAGATCCCCATGTTGAGAATGAGTTTGTGGATATAGCCTGTTGTGTCCTGAGTGAATAATGTATTATCTAGGTAATAATATCATTATTTGATAGCAGCCTTTATTTATCTCAACGTTCATACACAACTCATTCTCAACATGGGTTAGTAGTTGAAATGTTTTACTACTAAGACAAAACAATCGAACGAGTGTATGAGTAAAAATAGTGTTGATGCATAAATAGTGTTGAGGTTTCAACTTAGCTTAGTGGTCGAAATGTTTTAATACTAAGACAAAATAATCGAACGAATGCATGAACGGAAATAGTGTTGAGGCATAAAAGTGCTGAAACGAAAATAGTGACAAAGTTTCAACTTAGGTTAATGGTCGTTATATTTTACCACTAAGACAAAACGATGGAACAGGTGCATGAACAAAAATAGTTTTGAGGCATAGCTGAGGCAAAAATAGTGTTGAGGTTTCAACCTAGGTTAGTAGTAAAAATCTTTTGTTACAAACACAAAATAATCGAACGGGTGCATGAGCAGAAATAGTGTTAATGCATAAACAGTGCTGAGGCAAAAATAATGTTGAGGTTTCAACTTAGGTTAGCAGTCGAAATGTTTTACTACTAAAGACAAAATAATCGAACGGGTGAACATGTGGAAATAGAGTGATGCGGCATAAATAGAACGGAAGCAAAAATAGTGTTGAGGTTTCTACTTAGTTAAATAGTTGCAACGTTTTACTACTAAGATAAAATAATCGATTGGGTACATATGTGAAAATACTGTTGAGATTTCATTGTAGGTTACTAGGCGAAAGGTTTTACTACAAAGGGAAAATAATCAAAGATTGTTCAACACTAACTGCATGGGACCGCAGCAATTCCTAGCAATACATCTACGATTATGCTGTAGAACTCCGTTTCATTGCAAGTCCCCTATCATAAAGGGTTTGTCACGTCAAAAATACTCATATATCACTGTCAAGAACTAGTACAATGCATTCATGCACGAAAATGACGTTCGGTATTTGATTTGTTTTGTAAAAGAGTTCGTAATAGTCAATAGCCTATGTGAAGATTAAACGAAAACATATAAACAAGCAATTGCAAAAGATACATCATTATAGCAGAACAATTACAGCACAATTAGGAAGCAGCACGGATTTGCATGTTTGAAATTTAATTACTGTGAAGATTGTTATATTCGTATGGTTGTTGTTAGTGGGAGAACTTGACGTTACAAGAGTAACACTATTACTCGATAAAGAGTACGAATTTATTTTAAAGAAGAAACCATACATGTACAAAATCTGCAGAATTCTGTTTTTAAATAATATTTCATTTTATGGTCTGCTGCATTAGTTTTCAACTTATAAGTGTTGTCTGTGTTTCCACCCAATAACCCGCAAAACTTTTATCATATTATCAATAGCAAAATAAGATCAACAATGTCGGAACAAAAGATTGAATTGAATGCAGCCATTATTTTTTCACAAATTATGCTACGCCAATGACCTGTTCGAAAACTTAACAATTTGTGTTTAAGGGTTATAGATATTCGATGCGTGTTTATGGAATCAATCCTTAAAAGCCTTCTTTGTTGTGACATGCATTGATATTTAAATTACAATTTCATACTGCAGGGAATATGTTTTTGTTCTAACTCAAATAGTGTCAATAGTGTTAAAAGCTCTTCCAACTGTCAAAGATTTCACAAGGCGAGGTCATTGTTGTAATAGCATCAAGAGCACATTGTACTTTTATCCGCGATCAACAGTCGTGTGACATTTCAGTAAGTAGTCCCGGATTTAGAACTTAATTAAACCAAATTTACTGAAAAACCTGCAAATTTTTCATTACTATTTGAAAATGTACGTGATTCTGTGTGGTTTCTAATAATTTTTAATTATTTATGACAGGTCACACTTTGTACACCGGACCCGAAAAATTAATTGGGCCAAAATGTATTTCTTAAAATCAACTCAAAAAGAAAAGTCAACGCAAAACAAAATTTTTAATATGTTAAAAAATCATTAATAGTGATTTTGCTATTTCACATTTACTACGTTTATCCACATGCGCTTGATCCATTCGAAGTCAAGTTAGCAGGTTGAAATGATCGATATAAACACTTTGTCGACCGGATCAAAGCATTGAACTCAATCCCCTATCACAAAAGGGTTGAACACAGTTTAAGGATTAAAATTGACCACAAAAACTGCCAGACACTGGATCGAGTTTCACTTGCTGCTAACTTCATTTCAGTTACTAGCCGAATAATGAGGTTAGGTTATGTTATTTAGTACTTTTGTGAGTATGTCGTACGTGACCAGCAGAAACAAAAAAAAACATTTGGAAAAGGGATGAAACCTTATATTTATTCACATTAATCAAAGTGGATTGAAAAAGGGTCCATTCGAGCAAGTTGGTTATGTTTGGTATAAACGGGTTCAGATCGAGTTCAAATTCGATCGGGTTGGTGTTCAATCAGGTTCAATTATGCCGAGATAACGTAGTAATTGAAAGTTCTATGCTTCTTTTGAGACTGTACACAAAATAACTTTGCTGTTGTAGTTAAAATAAGGTTGTTGCTATGCTATGCAATTTATTACATTAAAAGTTATAAGAAAAATTATTTTTGGAAAATCATTTAATGTAAAGTAGTTCAAAATTGGGGGGTTTTTAGGTAATTGGTTGGAATTTTATCCAAGTTGAAATGTGGTATGCTTTCCTGTACAAGCAAAATTTCCATGATATAATCACAGATAAATATATTTAATAAAACGAAGATTTCATACTTTATTAGTAAGTAAGTAAGTAGATTTATTGCATAACTCAATATAGGTTATTAAAGTATAAAACAAAATGTTATACTATAAAGCAAATTATTAAAATACAGTTAATAGTATAATTAGTTTTCATTTCTACAACTTAAAATATATTTTTTTAAATTACTCTTGAATTTTCTTTATTAACAATATGATGTGAAAGTAAGAGTAATTGAAAGAACCTTCTACAAAATGACAGTGACAATAAAAATACTATAGAGACCAGTTTTCGTAATCTCTAAACTGTGATGTAGCATTCTAGATACAATCATTACATTCTTCCTTCCTTCTTTGTAAGAACATAGTCGGATAAGTACGACGGCATGCATCTTTCACGTAGTGGCCTAGTAGTTTCTCCCGCCGCCCTGGTACATCGTCTTGTCTTTGGTCTCTAGTTTTATTTATTTTATTTATTTATTTTTTTATTTATTTTTCCAACAGGTAATAAACCCAGTTACAGGAAAATTTGACATTAGTTCAATTTAACAATGCATTTGTTGCAGTTTATTAAGCGCAACATCTACTAAAAAATTTATAGTATCAAAATATATATCGCAGTTTCCACAAATAAAATTATAACTAGTAATCATCGTGTATATAGGCGACTTTATTAACGCATTTGTTTTAGCGGATGGAGTAAAAAACAGTTTGTGTTGTCTAGAAGTAGTTCTTGGAACACGTAAGTAGATGTAGGAAACAAGTTCAGGTGAGTCTATGTCATTATGAAGGAGCCTATATAAAAAGATTAAACCCGCCATAATCCTACTCTCCAAGGAATGTAACAGGAATGTGTTGGACAAGTAGTTTTGGCAACAACCTCTGTTGGGATATCGACCTTCAACTTTAAAAAACAAAAATTTTAGAAATTTTCGTTGAACTCCCTCTAGTGCTAACTTATGGCAGTCATAAATAGGAGACCAGACAATACAGCAATATTCCAGCTTTGATCGAACAAGAGCTTGATAGAGTATTTTCAAACACTCTACAATAAAAAATCCGAAATCGATAACCGATTTGCTTCTCTCTTTCAACTGCTTTTGGAGCAGGGGTAAGTTCCTGATAGATACAGTACTTTCAGTCCCACAGGGTAGGCGTATAAACGCACATTCCAAGTTTGCTTCTATTAGTTCAACTATGGGTTCATACTTTGAGTTTCGAGCGTGATTCCTTAAAAGCACTGAACCGGGCCATAATAACCATGTTGGCATCAAGCTTCCATTAGTAGATTTGCGTCCATATATAAATAATAAATCGTGAGGCGTAGAGTTCGTAGCAGTGGATAATAGTGAACGTATCGAATGAAGCGCATCAGGTAAAACTAGTTCCCATTGAATCGTTTTTAGGTTTTAGCTTGAGAGTGCTAGTAAGATCATTTTCCATACTATACCATTGTATTTTTCACATTGCCCGTTTCCGTGGGGGTTGTATGCAGAAGTTCGACTCGTAAGTATGCCATGAGAATTCAAAAAACACTTCACTTCTTGCGATATGAGAGAAGCTTCTCAATCTGAGTGAATGTAAGAAGGCGTTCCAAATATGGTAAATACCTGCTGGAGACACGATATTACCGTTTGCGATGTCATGTTTGAACATGGGAAGGCGAAAGGAAATCCAGAGTATTCGTCTATGGCTGTAAGTATCTATTGGTTCTTACCTGTCGATGGCAGGGGGCCTTTAAAATCTATATTTAACCTTTTGAAGGGGGCCGTTGCTCTGATATGAGTCCCTTGATTTTTACAGAACCTCGGCTTTAGTTCAGCACATATTCCACATGCTTGGGTTAGTCACCGAACATCTTCTACGGAGTACGGTAAGTTTTTGCTTTTAATCCAGTGGTATAGCCTAGTTATACCAGAAGCATACTTTAGAAAGGGTATCCGCAGCTGCATTTTCTTTACCAGGTCGATACAATATATCAAATTTATAGTTCGATAGCTCTAGCCTCCAACTCATAATTTTTTCATTTTTGATTTTCACAGAAAGTGATGTGTTAAACATAAAGACGGCGTATCTTTGATCTGTTAATAGCTGAAATGGTCTACCTAGGAGGAAATGTCTCCATGTACGAACGGCTTCTACGATAGCATGTGCTTCCTTTTCAATGGAAGAGTGTCTCTGTTTAGAATAAGATAGTGTTTTGGAAAAGAAGGCAACTGGTTTTCCCAATTGACCTAAAGTAGCCCCGATGGCGAAATCGGACGCATCTGTTTCTACTATTGCATTTTCATCAATGGAATTAACGCCCGTTTTGGCAACTTCTTGCGTTATTAGTTCGAACGCCGATACCGCATCATCCTGCCTGGGAAATACTTTACATCGAGCAAGCGGTTGAATTTTTTCTGAGAATTTAGGCACCCACTTAGAGTAATGAGCAAACATTCCCATACAGCAACGCAGGAATTGATGTTTGTAGGCACCTTTAGATCCAAGAGGGGCTTCATTCAATCGGTGTCTGGTTTAACAGTTCCTTTTCAAATAGTGTAGCCTAGTAAGTTTAGCGATCGAGGGAGAATTTACATTTCCCTTCATTAAGACTCAGGTTGTGTTTGTATACACAAGTCGAATTTTTGTAGATTTTGTCATGCTCTAGTTTGTTTCTACCACATATGGTGACATCGTCCAAGTATGCAAAAGTTTCCTTCAAGTCTTCCGTATGATGTTGTCGATGTTCCTTTGAATGCAGGCAACCCCATTAGTAACCCCAAAGGAAATCCTCTTAAATTGATACAGCTTTTCACACGCTTTGAATGCAGTATAGTTTTGGCATCTTCTTTGATAGTGAATTGGTGATAAGTGCTTTTTAAGTCGATGGCACTAAATACTTGATATTTTTCGAAATCTTGTTTATCAAACCCTCTATTCTCGATAGCGGGTAAGCGTCCAGTAATGTAAACCGGTTTATCGTCTGTGAATAATCGATAACTTGTCATCTTTTATGATTTTCATTCGTAGTTACTACAACTTGGGCATGCCATGGAGAAACACTTGGTTCGATAACTCCTTTTAACAGTTTCTGAATTTCCTCTTCGATGAATTTAGAATCAGAACTAGAATGTCGTCTGGATTTTAGAGCAATTGGCTTACATTTACTGGTTAAGTTTGGAAACAGGGAGACCGGTTCTACTTTAGCTTCAGCTAAGCTGCATATCTCCAGGACTGCCCCCCCCTCAAACGAAATTTTCCGATCAGAACGAAGCCCCAATATGTCTTTCCCTATTATGATATCAGCGCACAGCGCATTTAAAATCCACAGCTTTACGTTGTTACGTGCAATTTGCACTTTAACATTGTTAGTAGTTTAGTTTTTAATGTAGGGAAGTTTCCCGCCATATTTTCAAATACGCGAGACGCGGGAATTTTTAAATAGACTAGGCGGTGCTTCCGATACGTTAGAGTAGTGCATTTGCGCAGAGTGCATATCCCTATAGGGGTATGGCAATACTAGAAAAAAGAGTGGTGTCGAGTTGGGGTGACGCCCGGAATCGTGGCTGTTTTCCTTTGATCTTGAAGTGAAATAGTCGTGCCGGGTATTGTGTCTTATCTTATTATGTAGATTTCCTTTTGATTATCTTTGTTTTGTCGTTCCTAATTAACCTATTCCTTATCGTTCCACTACATTTAGGATTGATACGACCCCTGGAGCAGCCCACGACCCGATGTCCAGGCTCTACCAACAGCACCAGAGCCGAGGCCTACCGTAGCGTGACTTCCTGCCGGATACCGGATTCCTCACGTGAGTAAATTCTCTAATTTTCATTGTTCTAATTTTATGTAAATTTTCCTGATTATGGCGTAATATAAATTGTCGGTGACGTCATGGTGGTTGGCTACGCGAAACCTGTAAAAGGGGTTTGCACTTCCGGCCGCCAGGGCGTAGCATTGATTTTTATCCATTGCGCTTGCGCGATGTATCTTTTGAACTTTGGTAACTGTATTACAGGCTTTTAAGAACCATCTATCACCATTTAAATGTACCACCATCTAAGTGTAATACTTTGTTAACTGTATTACCGACTTTTAGAAACTTTCACCAGTAATAGTGGAGTAACAACGTTTCGATATCTATGTTCATTAATTTCTAACTCCACACAGCAATACCCTTTTATCTGTGAATGTAATTCACTGGAAGCCATTACAACATTTCCACGAGCGGGGAAAGTTTTCAGTTCTAGCTCCCTGACGATGCTGCTGCTAATGAAGCTTTCAGAGCTCCCTGTATCTATTAGGGCATATGTCTTAGACCCACATATTTTAACTTGAAGTGTTGCTTTTGACAGGCATCTAGGAGCTAATGCAGATATTATCGCTTGTGCCATTGCTGATGTTCGACTAGTACAGCTAGTGCTTTGCAAGCCTTTGAAAAGTGCCCACTTTTTGCACAGTTACGACAAGTAACGTTTTTAGCAGGAGAGGCGTGACGTGGGTGTCTACTATATCCATAAAAATAGCATTTCAACGTTATCGCCGCATTAGTTGGTGAATTTTTTGATTATGTTTGTATTTCGCCTTGTTCATCGTTTTCATTTAAGAGTTCAGTGGTAAGCTTGAAGTATAACTTTCCGAATGATGTTGTGCCACTTCTAATGTACTAACTTTATCGAGAGCTTCTTGTAGTGTAAGTGACGTACTTTCCAGAAGATGCAGCCTAATTTGTGGTGAAGCTAGGCCACTAATAAACGAATTCCTTATAAAAACGTCTCTGTTTTGATCCACGGTAACAGGTTTAAATTCGCAATCTTTGCTTAGTCGTTTTAATATTTGTGAATATTTATCGATAGCTTCACCAGCTTGCTAGCGTCGCGTCTATAAAGTGTACCTTGCAAATATTTCATTCCTGGGCTTGATGTAAGTTTTACGCAGTGTCGATGGCTTCGTTGAACGTAGTACATTTGCTTATATATGCATAAACTTCAGACCCGACATGACTAATTAGTAGGCTTAATTTCCCGGTACTATCCTTTACTTCAGCAGCTTCTATCAAATTTTCAAAGACTATGTCGGTGCTTCCATTGTTGGCCGACGGAGTTAGATGTTGCTTCGGCATTAAACCACTCAGGTTTTAGAAGTTTATCCATAAATTATGTCGTTTAAATTGATGTGAAAGTAAGAGTAATTGAAAGAACCTTTTATTAGGCTTTAAACGACATAATTCTACAAAATGACAGTGATAATAAAAATACTATAGAGACCAGTTTTCTGAATCTCTAAACTGTGATGTAGCATTCTAGATACAATCATTACATTATACGGTAATAAAATTTTGTTCTTTCAATTTATGCAAATAAGATGTTACAAATATTTGTATAGTTGTAAACAAATTAGATGTTTTTATGATCGAGGGTTATATTTGCAAATCTGTATATTTTATAGGATTAGGAATGACAACTTTTCTTATCGGATACACTGTATTTAAGTGTCTCAAGTGTATAATTTATTCGGTTAAGAAATACTAATTTTTATAGACAACTATGAAATGAGTAAAAAAATTATATACCATCAAATCCAGGTACCAAATTTTTGAAATCTATAAAATCTAATCTAACAAACTATAAAAACTACTTTACTCACCTGTAGATAATTGTCCAACCAAATTACAGCATTTAAATCTAAATGATTGGTAGGTTCATCAAGCAATAATAAAGTAGGTTCCAAATATAAAGCACGCCCCAAAGACACCCTCATTCTCCATCCTCCTGAGAAGTTTTTTGTAGCTCTATCTTGCATTTCTTTTGTAAAACCTAAACCTGCAAGGATTCGTCTAGCACGTGGTTCAGCCGAATCTGCATCAAGTGCTTTCAGTTCAGCATATACTTCATTTAATCTGTCTTGAACATTGAGATCGCCAGCTTGAAAAGATTTTTCTAATTTCTTACACTCATCTTGTAATGCAATCAATTTTGTATCTGCTTTTATAACGGATTCAACAGCAGTCAGATCATCAGCGACAACTTCTTGTTCACAGTAAAGGACGTCGATATTTGGAGGAATATCAAATGCTCTTTGGGCAATATGTCTTAATAATGTAGTTTTACCATGACCGTTTGGTCCCACCAATCCATAATGCCGACCTTGTGCTATTAATAAGTTAGCATTTACAAATAAGTCGTTACCTTTGGCAGATATACTAAAGTTCTCTATTTTAATATCAACAGCATTTTCAAGAGCTGCTAGTTGACCTGCAGATCGTTGTGCCTGTGACACAGTAAAATTAGAATCTAAGTCAGAATGGCCAAGGCCACCCTTTTTTAACATAGTCTCCATCTGTTTTTCATATTCTTGTTGCTTTTTCATTTTCTTTTTCTCTTTGTGAGTCAACTTCTTTTCGGCAGCGACATTATCATTAATACTAAGAGATGCAACTTGCTGTGTAACATTTTCTTGATTTGAATCGCCTTCTGAATTTTTTTCCTCATTATTGTCTACTGTATCATGAACTTTAAAAACCTCCACTTCTGAACCATCCTCCAAGATATCCTCTTCGTCACTCACGTCATCATTTTGTTTATTAATAATAGCTTCACTGGTTTTTTTATCATTTGAACTAGCTAGTTTCTTTTTCTGCTTTGAATTCTTTTGCTTCTTTTTATTTACTGGAGCAACAACTTCCTCTTCAGATTCAACTACTTCATTGTCATCTGAGGATAAAGGACTAACATCTTTAACTTTCTTCTTTTTGTCAGGTTTTGAATTGCGTTTCTCATCTTCTATCTCATCTTGCTTTTTGGATTTGACAAGCTTTTGTTCTTTCTTACTAAGTACCGCTAATTCTTCCTCATAATCGTTAATATCAGAGTCCTCTGAAACATTTTTACCCTTCTTTTTGCTTTTTGTATTGACTTTGCTTTCTTTTTCATCTTTATCAAAATCTTCTTGTGCTTTCTTTTTCCCTTTAGCAGTTTTTTTAGTAACTGGTGCAACTTCATCGTCAGAGGCCTCCAATTTTAAATTAAATTTATCGTCGTTTTGATCACTCCAATCTTTTCCTTTTGCTTTACCTTTTACTTTAGCAGATTTTGAGGTTACGCTGGCTTTAACATCAGGTTTAATTTCATTTGTATTATTAGAAAAATCATCATCGAAATCTTGATTCTTTTTATTACCACGTTTCTTTGACATATTTTCTTATTTAATAATAAACAGTGCAAAATTGTATTAATGGACTAACTAAAAATTAGGACTAGACTAGACAAACTAAATGACATTTGTGGTAAACACGTGTTGCAAGACGCTTGTGACTAACTTATCTACAACTGGGAAATAGATACAACACGAAACCTGGATAATTTACTTTATTATACTTCGTTTTACGAAAGAATAAAGCGATGAAAAGCATAGGGACTAAAAATTCTCAATTTCATTGGCTGAAACATGATACAGATTTACACTGCTTAAATATTGTGATTTTGGATGGAAGCAGTGACAAAAAATATTACAGACGGGTATTGATTATTTTAACTTCCATTAAACTTTAATTTCGATTAATATTGTGGAAGATATTTTGTCATTAAGCCAATAAAGTAGAAGTTGGTGGAAGGAGTATAACAAAATTCTTCATTGATCAGATAATTGAGCTACCAATGTGGCGCTTTGTAACGGTATAACGTTTATTAATTTTCGTGAAACATGCCGGTAACTAACTTATATAAATTCCTTGTTACAACCCATCATAAGAAGGTCTACCTGTCACATGTATACATTGCAGATCTTTGTAATTTATCAGCTTTCTAGTAACTTTTGATTTATTATGTTAAATTGCTATAAGAAATTAGATTAATGGCAAAATTAAACTTTTTTTAAAACAACTCCGTATTCTTTTAACAAATATTTTAAATTGTTACGTGCCGAAATCGGCACTAAACATTTTCAATTCAAGTTTTAATTTGTAAGAATTTCGCGCCAAGGATTTAAAAAGACGTGCGCGTATTTCCGTTACTTTAGCCAGTGCGTTTGCGCGAGATTGCGCCGACGCGGTGTGCCAAGAAGGGTGGTGGTGATTTCCGGGCAGACGTGTCGGAACTAGTGATCGAGACGCAAATGAAGGGAGTTACCTTTGTGTCTTATCGTGTCTTTTTTGTTATGTAGGTTTCCTCTCATTTCTACCAATTACCGTAACTATATCTGTCTTCCTTACCGTACTTTTACCTACAAATAGGAAGAAGACAAATTTGAATTTGGATTCGACCGGGGCAGCGAATTACCCACGCCCGAAGAGGATCAACGGAGCCCCGCTGCCGCTATCATGGAGTAGCGCTGGAGTCGCCCTACAGGTTACGTGAGTACTCTTTTGGGTTTTTCTTAAAATTAGTATAACTTTTTTATGTTGTAATAATTTGAACTTTGATATGACGCAATTTTTTATTTGCGCGTCATTTTTACAATTATTTAACATTGCTACCAACTGACTGTAGTGGCTCGCGTACCGTAACGACGGGATTATAATAAAATACCAATTTTATGTTTATCGAAGTAGCACCAACAAATAAATAACTTTTTATTATTTAAAATTTGCCATTTTTCTATTTTATCATACGTGGGTCTAGTTTCGGCTCGATAACTCTTGCCAAATTTTACAGTTGCTCAAAATAGAGTGGCATTCTTTCAAAAAGGAAAATATAACGTTTACTTATGTATCCAAAATATATGTTGTCATGAAAACTATGAACTTAAAATATCAAATTCAAATTAGTGCATATGTACCTACGACCACTTATAATTTCATACAATAACGTAAATTATTCATTTGGCATTCAATATTCATCGCATATGTATATGGCAACTGCTGTTTTGGATACAATGAGTGAATCTTTTTTCTTAATTTTGTTGATAAAATGTGAGGATGTATTGAGTAACTAAAGGATAAGATTTGTTGAGAATAAAATATTCAATAACTTCTATTTGAATTTTTTTCTCGAAAACTTAAAATACATGAACTGCAATCGAAAACTTAATTTGGTAAAATCCCAAACGGGACATATGGTATATAATAATTCGCTAGAGCTTTATACGTGCAATTAATAATGACGATTTGTTATCAAACCTCAGTTCCCTTATCGAATCCTGCGAAAAATTAGATTTAAGTAAGATACCAGAACAAGAAGTTGTAACATTATTTTAAAATGTTAACGTTTTATCAGATTAAATAATTAATTACATTTCAATAATTTGTATAACTTATAGGCAAGAATTCCATAATAAATTACTTTTATATTTTAGTTAGCATCCCTTATAATAAAGATCAGGTTTAGAAATAGCTTTAAGCTTAAATATTATAAATTCCAGCGGCTGTCATAATAGTTTAATGGTCCTACCTTGCAAATCCGAATACAATAACCCTTTTAAAACTTATGTCGGTTATAAATTGACGAATGCGATAAATTTAAATGGAATAGTACCTTTTAACGTAAACAAAGAAAAGCAATTTTCAATTGTAAAACTTAATTTTCTTAATAATTTCGTTGACTGATCCTTATAGAAAACGAAACATTACAAATAGCCAAACTATTTTCCAATTTAATTTGTCAATGGCAGACAACTGTCGCCAATAGGTATGGTCCACAATTTCAGTATTAAAATTCTAAAAATGTACAACATATTTAAACCCTTAGAAAAATAATTGCTTTCCGTGACCCTTATTTTGAAAGGAGTTGGATTTGGTTTCTGAAATCTTGTTTTTGGGAGTTTCTGTTAATAGTCATTGGATAACAGAAATATGACGTAAAATAATGGTTTAGAGTAGGATTAATATATAACTTAAGGCTTTAGCCAAAAGATAGAGATTCAATGGGGTTGTCCGTTGTCAAAAGGTAGAAAGAAACGTAGCCAGAGAGTTCACTGGTAGCGTTATCCGACATCACAGATATGATGTTGCACTTAGTATCACGATATTGAAATTGGAAAGGAGTAATTAACTCTTTCAGTTCGCGAAGGGTACGCCCGTGTGTTCGGGGATTTATACGTGATAAAAAGTATATAATAAAAAGCTTGTATGCGTGTGATGCACAAGTTAAGTTAAGCTCAACAAGATGCTGCCGGGTTCGTGTGCCATTGAACTATTTAATAATTGCAAAGTACAAAAGCAACAGGCGAGATTCTCTCCTCCAATTTAAGAGCTGGTCTGTGTTGGAAGGCAAGCCATCAACCAATTGACGATTTTTAGTAAGTAAGTTTTTATAGTTAAGCTAATATGACCAATTTGTAGTTAATTTATTTGTTAGGACGTTTTGGTCATAACCGTAGGATTAATTTGGTGTAAAATTTATAAGATAAGTTTTCTTCTATATAAAGTATTTGGAAATTACTTATGTACGTAAAATTATAATAATTCCATATCAACCATTCAATTAAACTTCTAAATTAAAATCCATGAATTTCCTAATGTAAGAGGTTCACGTTTATTGCTCTGTTAATTAAATAGTTTTTGTTTGCCGTTGATTAAGTCAATTTAATTTTTTATCATGAAAGTTGCATAAGTAGTCAGAAAGGTAAGAATTGATTAAAAGAAACAATTGTCCTCCTAGGGATGACAAGTCTCTCAAGGTTTTGCATGAACATTTGGACATTCTCGACTTGTCTGGCGTCCTTGGTAATTATCATTAAGCCACAATATTTATGAAAGGTAAGTGCCAAATTTTTTGTTGTATAAAATATATTAATTTAGCCCTTTCTGCAAAATTTTAACCCTCTACATGATCCACGACCTTCCGCTAGCTAGTGCCGGTGACCCCCCCCCCTTTAATTTTTGTTTTACAGGTCGCCCCCATTTTGTAATTTTAAAGTAAATAATATACTTAGTAGCTTTTCCGCCTGTAACAAAGTATATTAATTGAAAAAAAGAAACTATTTAACATTAATAAGACAATACTGCAGAGAAAACAGTAAAGTGTATTGTTTGGACGAATTTTAAGTGAATGCAGGACACGTTACAAATAAAGTTTGGCACGATACCACAGTTAAAATTGCTAGACAAGCTGCTATTGAGGGTTTGTCAACAAGCACAAATTATCCCTTAGGAAAAGGTAAAAGGTTAATCGTAACTCACATTGGTACTGAAAGGATCTATAGATCAGGGACTTTTACTTTTTGAATCGAAGAAAACAGCTGTGTTAAATTTGTTTCATATCATGATTCCATTAAATGAATTTTATGGAATTGCCTTCAAGACAGGAACAATGAAGTTTTAAGCAATGGTTTCAGAAAATTTTGCCTACTTTAGAAGTTGATTGTATGATAGTAATGGATAATGCATCTGATCATAATGTAAAGTGAGAGGAAATCCCTACACAATGCTGGAAAAATGCAAATATTATGGATTGTTGTGTAAATAAAGTACGTAATTAAAATTGAAGATCGTTATCTAAAGTTTCAGTTATTATAATTGGTTAAGCAGTACTGCATTTAGCATTACACAACACATGATATTGGCGTATTGATTCCTATAGAATTAGTATGGGCTAACATAAAAAACTATGTTGCTGTGCATAACACTTCATTCAAATTAAATGATGTAAACTCTGTTTCAAGATGGCATACAAGAGTAATTTTTGCTGTGTGTAGACGTTGTGTAAATCATGTTCTTAGAAAGGAAGAAACGCCGATTTGGAATTTGACATTGTAGAAGATGTGGTTGAAGAAATAGGGATGTGAATTCGGATACAGGTAGTGATACAAGTGATAATAATATGGGTCCGTTATAAATTATTTATACAGTAATACATACTTCTTTTTCTGAATTTTACTATAAAGTTTAATCACAATGTTCATGATTCTACACATAAACATGCCCTTATGCCATTTAATTATTTACTGTAAATGTAGTGAAAATTTCTGAAAATGACGAAATATTGTATTTATAAAATGTTTTATGTATGGCTACTATTAAAATCGTTTTTATAAATTGTTGTGTTTGTTTGGTTATATGGAATATAACATAAATAAGGGCTGTTACATGCCGAAATTCGGCCTGTAAACATTTCGATAAGTTCCTAATTTAAAAGTGGTTTCGCGCCAATGAATTTAAAAGACTTGGCGTGCATTTCCGTCACTTTAAATAGTTGCGTTTGCGCAAAGGATTGCGCCGACGCGGGGTGGAAAGACAGTGGTGAATTTCGACACGCCGGGACCAGTCAGCTAGACGTCGACGAGTGCAGTTATCTTTGTGCCGTTATTGTGTCTTCTTTTTTTGATATGTAGGTTTCCTGCCTTGTACCTGTTATCGTTCCTACCTGTATGTATTCCTTTATCGTACCTCTACACAAGAAAGAAGACAAATTTTGAATCTGACTACAACCGGGGGCAGACGGATGACCCACGTCCTCAATGCTTCCCGATGCCAGCTACCGCCACAAAAGCGTAATGCTGTAAGGAGTTCTACAGTTACGTGAGTACCTTTATCGTTTTTTACATGTGATGTAGTAATTTAAAACATTTATATGACGTAATACCTTATTTGCGCGTCATTTTGCAAATATTTATTTGTGCTACCAACTGACGTAGTGGCTTTCATGCATTACCGCCGGGCGTATTCAAGGTGTTTTTTTGGTTGAAATAATTTGTTTTCTTATTTTCCTATACCTTATAATCTATTAGTTTAAATATACCTGTAGTTTTTTCACTTAAAAATAAAATTCTTTAATTTTCAATAACTTAGAAAATATAGGGTGGTAACACTGTAGTTACTAATGAAATGACATGCAAACAGTTGCTATGCTAATTTGAGATGGGTAGCCATATTGATTATTGGTTTTTGTGTTTACTTTTATTAATGTATTGGTAATCCAATTAATTCTCTTGTGAGTATAAAAATAGTGTGTTTTTATTCTAAATTCTCTTAAATAATTACCTGATTCGGTTTGGAATAAAATTAAAAGTCTATATCTTTTAAAAGTGTCTATTACATAACATAACCTCACTTAAACGTGTTTGGATTACATAATTTTGTCTGTAAGTACCTTATAATATAAATAATTAATTAATTCAACGCTTTATTATTTATTCCATAGGAAAAATTTTTGTTTGATATTTTATTAAATATAATTATATACCTGTTTTTTTTTGTTTAACTTTTAAAAGTGTTTCTTAAATAATGTATAGATTATCTTACTCTGATATCATCTTAAAAGTGTTTTCTTAGTAATTTAGACAATTAACTATAACCTACAAATTCCTTTTAAAGAAAACTTTGCTTTCAAATACAGCTAACGCAACTAACTGAGTTTTTTAGCATATCTTTTACCTTCTAAAAACGTTAGAGTAACGTAATTTTGTTATACCTGTTCCCTTAAACACTATCTTACAATGAATATCGTCCATCTCAAGTCATCGGAATTAATTTACGAAATTCAATCTCGAAATATTCAAGCCGCATCTAATCAACACGATAGACGTTTGCAGCTCAAAGCTATACTAGCTCAAGAAGCTAAAGGTTCACCTATTGCGCGAGTCCTCGTCTCTGATCTAGCTCAAAACACCTTTGAAATTAAACAATCCCTTGACGATATTACAACTATAGTAAATAGAATTGATCCAGAACCAAGTGAAACTGAATTAAAGCGTGTTGCATCACGAATAGCCCACGTTAAGCAGCTGATAGAGTTGTTGTCTTTATTTAACAATGAACAAGCGGACCAAACTAAACAAACCTTCTTATCGGACATTCTCTTAGTCGAAGGGACAGACCTTGACAGACTGAACCTAGATGCAGACGTAGATATATCTGTAGCCTTGTCGAACTTTGCAATTTCTCAAGCTCCATCATTGGGGAAATCCATACATGTCTACAAATGGGGTTTAACTTTCCAGAGTTTTGACCCCCAAACTTTATTAACGTCTTTCCTTGATAGGATAAACGATTTTAGAATATCACGGAATTGTACTGATCAAAATTTATTTGTTTCAGCCGGTGAATTATTTTCAGGTTCTGTCCTAATTTGGTACAGAAATCAAATTTCTACTTGGGAGGAATCAGTTACGTGTTTGAAACGGGATTTCTTAACGCATGGTTATATCACCGATCTTTGGAACGAAATAAGAAACTGAACCCAAGGACCCGATGAAAACGTAATCTCTTTTATTACCTCAATAGAAGCTTTATATAATAGACCAGATAAGAAACCATCAGAATTTGAAATTATCGATCAGTTGCGTAGAAATTTGAATCCATATTTTTCTGAACGTCTTGCGTTACAACACATTTCTTCTTTACCTCAGTTTAAAGATTTATGTTGCTCGCTCCAAGAAGTAAAGTTGCGGGTCGATAAATACCGTCCTCCCCCAGAAAAAGAATCTGGTCTATTAGAACCTGATCCAGCTTGCCCAACCCAATCTTCTCGTAAACTATCTACCATTAATCTCTCTTCTACCTCTTCAAATAACTTACTTACCTGTTGAAATTGTAAGAAAATGGACATAGTTATAGCGTTTGCACATACACCAAAAATATTTTTTGCTATGGTTGTGGTCGCACCAATACCTATAAATCTAAGTGTGCAAATTGTAATTCTAACGTATCGGGAAACTTCCGCGGAGATATTCTTACCCCGGACGTGAAACGAACGTGAATATCTCAAGGAATCAAAATCGTCCTCAACACCAACCATTCAACGGACCCAGACGTCAATAAATCTAAAGCATAAAACTACCTATAACGTTATACCTTTACCTAATATATCTAAAAATGGTCTCGCTACCTTGAATTTACAGTATAACTTGCCTCCATTATCAGAATTATGTCATACTACCCCGTCAGAGTGGTCTAGTTGGCTGCAAACCGTCAATTCCTTTTACCATAAAAAGTCTGCTGCCTTACAATTTCAGGCGGCTCCGTGGTGTAGTGGTATGTGTGTGACTACTACGCCCAAGGTCCCGGGTTCGAATCCCGACACGTTCCGCTTGAAAAATGTTAGGCGAGCATTTTTCACAAAAATACACCCTCATTCGGATGAGAGGTTAAATGGAAGTCCCGTGTGTGAGTGTTGTCACGCACGTTAAAGATCCCTACTTTGCTTGGAACAGCAAGGGTTCGGCAAAATTCAAAATTTTCCAGGTAACAAAAACTCGCTTCCTGGCCAATGTAGTACCTTCGGGTGTAGTATTGGAAAATCATATGTAATGCCTTACAATTTGTTAAAAAACCCCTTGATATCCGTCCTCATTTACCCATCTCGATTGGTTCCTTAAATGTAATAGCTTTACTGGACACAGGTTCCTCATGTTCCCTTATAAATAACGAAGGCCTACAGACCCACGCCCTCAATGCTTCCCGATGCCAGCTGCCGCCATAATAGCGTAATGCTGTAAGGAGTTCTACAGTTACGTGAGTACCTTTATCGTTTTTTGCATGTGATGTAGTAATTTAAAACATTTATATGACGTCATACCTTATTTGCGCGTCATTTTGCAAATATTCATTTGTGCTACCAACTGACGTAGTGGATCTCATGCATTACCGCCGGGAGTGTAATAGGGCAAGTAACTATTTAGAATTTTCGACTCCTGGAATTTATTCTCTCATGAAACGGATTATAGGTAAAATTGTCCTTCTTTGTAAGAAGAATTTAATCAGGAATGTGCGAAACGATATTGTATTCGAATTTATTAATATTATACACAATATTCAAGACATAATTAATTAAATCATTTTCAACCAAGCACATAGCTTAATCAGTATTACTTCAATCCACTTAATAACTGTTCTCAGCATAATTTCCCCCACAGACTGTTAAAGTTCAATTATATCATGACATACACACATTATTATAACTTTTACTACAATGAAAATTGGGTCAAAATACGTTTTTCCAGTTGAAATCAAATCTAGAGAACGCTTGAGCGGCACAGCAAATGATACATAGTGCGTTGATACAAATCTACATTTATGTCATTGTGAATATTGTATTTCTTTCGCAAAAAAAAGTTTTTATAATTTAACTGCACGGAAATAAGCTAGAATTTAGTATCTCTCAGCATATGGTGCTCGGCATACTAAATTAGTTATTTGAATTTTTCGACAGAATTATCAATGGTGACTTTTTCCGCTACGATCGCGTGAAGCCCTTTTTAACAGTTTTTGCATATAAAGCTTTATTTTACAAATTCAGAGTATAATAAAACTGTTTACGTAATGATGTCGTGTGAGTGTTGGTGGACAAACATGAGCTACAGATGTTGTTAAAAGCTTGAAACCACGTACTAATTTATGTTTGAATATTGAAGAATATCTTTGGCAATTTTAGTAAGCTACTAGTTAAATAATGTTACACATTTGTATAACATATTAATTGTTTGTTATTTTATCACAAGCAATCATTTCAGCTTGCTAATTTAAGGTCTCTCAAAACCTCAATATTAGAAGTTTAATCAAACGTCATACATTAATGGGATTCTACGTTTATTAGTCTAGGATTCATATGACCTCCGCGACAAGAGTTGTATCTTATACTTACTTTCTTTTTGTTTTTATTTCTAAATATGTTCAAAGTTCATTTTTTACATTTATTTAATTTATGCAAATGCAAATACTATATATAGTTCTTTTTATCAGTTATATACCCTAGAATTAAGTCGTGCCCCTTGCCAGCTACAATGTTCCATCAAAATGTTACCAAGGTAACAACTGGTTATTAAGGTGTGTGTAATTAGTATATACTTTAATTCTTTTTGCAGTTGATTTTAAACTGTAGACGTGCATACAGTTCAAAAGTGAATTTAAATGAAGTTGTAATTGTTTCTGCAGTCCGCACACCGATTGGTTCGTTTTTGGGGTCTCTTTCTTCCATACCGGCGCCAAAATTAGGCGCTGTTGCTATACAAGGAGCAATTGAACATGCAGGAATTCCAAAAGATGAGATCAAAGAAGTATATATGGGACATGTTTGTCAAGGTGGAGCCGGTCAAGCACCAGCTAGACAAGCTGTTATTTTTGCTGGGTTACCAAAATCGACTATTTGTACGACTGTAAATAAGGTTTGTGCTTCTGGCATGAAATCGGTAATGCTTGCTGCACAAAGCTTGCAAGGTGGACATCAAGATGTAATTTTAGCAGGTGGTATGGAGTCTATGTCAAATGTACCTTACTATATGAAAAGAGGTGCAACACCATATGGTGGCATTAATTTAATAGATGGAATTGTTTTTGATGGTTTAACGGATGTTTATAACAAATTTCACATGGGCAATTGTGGCGAAAATACTGCTAAAAAATTAGGAATCACCAGACAACAACAGGATGAGTATGCAATTTCAAGTTATAAGCGTAGTGCATCTGCTCATTCAGCTAATGTATTTAATGCCGAAGTCGTTTCTGTGCCAGTTCCTCAAAAAAAAGGACAACCTGATAAAATTTTCGAAAAGGATGAGGAATATACTCGAGTGGATTTTGATAAGTTTTCAAAACTAGCAACTGTTTTTCAAAGAGAAAATGGTACAGTAACAGCCGGTAATGCATCAACATTAAATGATGGTGCATCTGCATTAATTTTGACGACTTCCGATGCAGCAATACGATTAAATGTAAAACCCTTAGCAAAAATTGTCGCTTTTAAAGATGCAGAAGTTGATCCTATCGATTTTCCAATTGCACCAGTGAATGCCATTAATGAATTATTACAACAAACAGGAATAAAGAAAGACGAAATTGCTATGTGGGAAATAAATGAAGCTTTTAGCGTTGTTGCTCTTGCTTGTCAGAAGTTGTTGCAATTAGATCCTTCAAAAGTAAATATTCATGGCGGTGCTGTAAGCTTAGGACACCCTATTGGGATGTCAGGAGCACGAATTGTTACTCATCTTGTGCATGCACTTAAACCCGGCGAAAAGGGCGTTGCTGCAATATGTAATGGTGGTGGTGGGGCTTCCTCGATTATGATTGAAAAATTGTAAGTTGGTTTTTATTGCAAAATATATTGATAAGACTTAATCTCTTATAAGTGTTAAATCATTCTACACTGTAACAAAATAAGTTTAGTCTAAAAGACAATGT
The DNA here is from genome assembly GCA_036346225.1 of Platerodrilus igneus. Lineage (NCBI taxonomy): Eukaryota > Metazoa > Arthropoda > Insecta > Coleoptera > Lycidae > Platerodrilus > Platerodrilus igneus. Next base: position 13,655,072 of record JARFIW010001380.1, read on the forward strand.
TTTAAATTTTTGTGGGTTACGGTATTATATTTTAGGCAACTATATGAGAGTTTTGTAAAAGAAGTAATTAAGATTGTTTTGTGATTATTTTTCCACATATTTTGTACAGAAATTCTTATTATATGAAGTATTTTTATATGACATAGTTATTTTTTAAAGAAAATAAGATCGAACCACTAGACATTACGATGTGAAAAACCAAGTGAAAAAATAGATCAAATAGATCAATAGATTAAAGTAGCACGAAATAAATACTAATTCATTGAAAGTTGCTGCGAATTAGATACGTGATTCCTAGAATTATGTCTATGAATGTAGAGTGGCAACCTGGGTAGGGCTTATGCTATTAATTGCCTCAAGAAGATAGGCCTTGAACGTCATTGAAACTAATAAATAAACTATATACAACTAGAATTGTCAGAGACAGTCACATACTTAATAACAGTTAAATATACCTTAGTCTAGCTAGCCTAGACAAAGGTAGCAGGAAATTATATTACATTCACCCCATTTAGTATGTAATCTTCTTGCCACACTGCAGAACATTGGCTTCTTGTAATATCGAGTTGTTGAGGACCTACTGTCCTCAGGAGGGTTGTTTATTGGCAACCTAGACAATTCTGTTCTAGGCTCTTTGTTCTCTTGATTATCAGTAACTACGTTGTTCGAATTATGTTCAATCAATACGGAAGTTTGTTTTTCGGATTTCATGATGTTTTGTCAAATCGGAGCTAAAAGTCTATTACACACAGTAGATTCTCGTCCATCTGAAAACCTAACATGTGCATGATCGGAATTATATTTGATCAGCATTACTTCATCGACTAATGGGTCCTACTTACTATTCTGTACAAATCATCTCAGTAGCATTTTTTCAGAATTGCCTAACCTTGCTGTCTGTTGAAAGTTTGTCTGAAAAAGGTGAAGAGGCGTTCCTATGGGGTAGCATTAATAGCAGTATATGACAGGGATCGTATAACGTGAAGAGCGTCGTCTAATATTATTTCCCATTTGTTGATATTTAAATTTAATAACCTCAACGCTAGGCATCCTGTAGCCCAAATCATCATTGTACCTTACAGCTTGCCCATTTCCACAAGGATTGTATGGAGTTGTACGATTGGTTGAGACTTGACATATAGTAGTCTTTTAGTTCTCATAACATAAAGCTACTGCCTTGATCGCTATTGTATGCCGTCACCCCAAACATAGCAATAACTGTGTTGGCACTCATATCCGCACAAGGAAATGTGAAAGTTCATCTACTACAGTTACGATACAGCGATTATTAGAGAAGGTTGCTAGAGGGTCTTTGAATTTCAAGTTGTCTTTCAAAAAGTAGCATGGCTTTTACTAGTTTTCGTTTGTTTTTATAGAATTTAGGTTTTAATTCAAACTCTGCAGGACACATATTTCTCACTTCATCTTATAGAGTAAGGAATATTTTTTGCTCGTGACCAACAGTAAAATCTCGCATTGCCAAGATGTCAAAGAGCCATGAAGGTTTTTTGATTAGGTAAATATTTGGTGTTATCTAAGCTGAGCACATTTTTGATAGTGCGTCAACTGCGGTATTTTCTATTCCTGCAGGGTGTATGCTATAGTTAAAGCAGTCGTGTTCTAGTTTCCATCGCAAGATCTTTTTATTTTTAATTTTTTCAGTGTTTTACATCGAACTGTTTATTGATCTGTATTGGGAGTAAAGTGTCGGCCTATGAAAAATTAACTTCATTCGTGCATCGTCTCAACTATTCCATACACCTTTTCCACAGAATAATGACATTTCTCACTATTGTTGAGGAACCTAGAAAAGAATGCTACAGGCTAGCCGCACTGAGATAAAGTGGCTGCTATGAATATGTCCGATGCATCCGTCTTAACAGTGAATGGTAATGAAGAATCTATCTGAGTTGAACTAGATTTGGTAATTTTTTGTTTTATGTGTTTGTAGGTTTCGACTGCTTCCAAGTTTAGTGGAGAAGATTTGGCATGAGCCAGTGGTATGATTTTTCTAGAAAATTGTGGAATCTGTTGAGAATAGTGAGCTATCGTTCCTACTGCTCTTAGAGATTGAAGATCTTCGTCGTGGTAAGTCCAACAACGGTTTTAGTCTGTCCGGATCGGGCTTGATGAACTTATACTAAATCAGGTTGCTACTGTTTAATAGTACGTGTTTTTATCTTCGTTTATAGTAGAACCATATTTTGTTAGAGCAGCTTTAAATTGTGCTAGATTCTTATTGTGCTCGTCTGATGTATTACCGCACACTGTTACAGCATCAGTGTATACATATAAGCCCTGAAGATTCTTAGCTTCAATCATCCAGTCTAGGATGCGTTGAAGTGCTTCTCTTCCATTTGTAATGCCAAATGGAACACGGCTTCAAATGTATGGCCTACTCTTTTCTGAAATTGGGATTTGATAACACACTGTTTCAAAATCAGTCATGCTGAGTAACAACTTTGTTAACTATTTCTTCAGTTGTAGGGAAAAAATATGTGTTTGGGCTCCTGTCCCTCTCTTCTTGATCCTTTATTACGTAATTCTTGGGCAGCCACGTTGGGCGCCAATTTTATGCTACGTTGTTCTTGTAGCCGGGCGTAACACACAAAGAGAATCAAGGAATGACCGGGCTCAATCGGAGATTAGGGGGGGTTGTAGAAAGCAAACTGACATATAATGTATACGGCGGTAAGGAGTTAGTGACAGTACCTGTAAGAAAAATAGTTAAGCAAACCTAAAAAAGATAGTAAACATAGCATAAATTATTCAGTACTTTGTAGATGTAAGAAAACTGTTTTGGATAAACTATATATTATAATCATGATAAAAGCATTACAAAAAATTTTGATTACAAAGTGAGGTAATATTGGGAGTAGCAGAAACGTTTCCTCACACACCAATTAAACATCAATTAGACAAAATGTTAATAAAAGATAAAAAGATAAGACACAATTGATAGGAGTAATTCTAGTAGTATTGGTTTTTTTTTCTTTCTTTTTTTTCTTAAAAGCATGCAGTTCTATTGCAAAAGGTCTCAGAACGACGAAGATATGGCAAAAACAACGGGTAGATATTTAAAGTAATACTAAGTAGGAAATAGTTCAACTTACAGAAAGTCCTTCAGTAACGCTTCCTTGCAATTGAAGTGTGGGATTCATGATGTCCTGCACTAACGAAGCACTTCACCCTTGACTGTGAGGGTGTTGATGGAATTTCTTACACTCTACACTAAGTCACACATACGTATTTCACTGGTGTTAGCAGCAGACACTATCAGCGGATGGAACTATGTAGTATTGATAAATTCTTGTTAATTCTATTTCCTGAGACAATAATTCCGAAATAGTTTGTAACACAAATCGTAAAAAAAAATGTTAATAAAAATTTAGGATCACGGCTTTCAAGGCACGAGGGAATGCATTAAACTAACAGCAAACGTGAGGTGTTTTATTTGCTACCTATGGTAACAAAGAAAAATCTAATGTTTTTTTAAATAGCGAAATTTGCGCAAACAACGATCTATTTTAGATTCGTTGGGGTTAGAAAATTCAGAACCCACAGTATCCACTGTCTTTACATGTGAATTAGATACCTGTTTATCAGAAGCAACCTGTTTTTCTACTAAACCTGCTACAACTGTATCACCATTTGTTTGTTTTGAAGCACTCAGCTTAAAACTGTACTTGGATAATCCAAAGTATGCACCACTCTGATAAAAGAACCACGAAAACTAGATCGCACACATCGGTCAAATATAAAACGACCATTAACAAAAAAACACAATTGGTAAGCGACGCGTATCACTAAAGTAAATGTTCCGTAAAACAAGCACGTGTGGTCGAGTCCAACACGTTAGCCTATAAAGCATACTTCTTTCAAAAAGCAATCAGAACTACACTGCTTACAGTTAAAATACACCTTCTTTTAGTTCACAAGAAAACCGCTAAAAAATCGTGCCGCGCTCGCACATGAACAACACGAAAACCAAACCCCGCACCAATTCTCACCATTGTCAAAGCAAAAAAAGCAACAGTACCTTCAACGCACTTAGTACATATCGGAACAAAGAACAAAACACGACTCTCAAAGCAAACAGGAAAACGTATTTTTAAAGTCATTTATGTATAGGAACAAAGAACCAAACGACAACTGCCCGCCTGTAGATATAAACCCGTTGTTCTTACAATCGCTTATCGCCTATCAACTAGACTCGTATATCCACGTAAAGAACATCCAATCTATGAATGCAGCACTCATATCTAGGAATTAATTACCAGCTGTTTATCGTTTCCGATAAGTTGGAAAGTAATTTATTTATAATCCAATTTTTATTAATGAAAATCAATCTTCAAATTATCTACTTTAATTAATACACACGAGTTAAATTGTATACAATTCAGAAACCTATGCGGAAGTATTTACTTTATACTAATAAACACAAAATACAGAACTAGCAATTGCAGAAAGGTATTCACTAATTGAGAAAAAGCGTAAAAAATGTTAAGGTACAAAAATGCCCGTTACACCTTGTTAACCCCTTCCTTTAAAAATCATGAAAAGACTTAAAACCAGCAGCCGACGAGGGTGTTGTGTTGTCATGTTTGAACCACCGAAAGTGACAAACTAGTTTCGTGTCGTTAGTGTTCATGGACAATAAAATAGTGCAGTTAAGCTCGCGCTATACAGTTAACTTAATTACAGTACACATAATCATTAGAGGAATTCAAAGTAACTGTTTATGTTAAGTAATGCATGATACATCCTTTGATCCATCATTTTGAGCCTTCGACCGGATTGAATTCCTTTTGTTAAATTGAATTCCACTCCCCAATTCCTTGATTTCGTTTGTTTTTTGATTGGGAGGGTGCTATAAATTCATTATTGTTTTAAACTGTATAGACATTTTCTTAGAAGTTCTTAGAACAATTTGTTTGATTTATTTTGCAATCTAAGTAAATTTTCGTTTTGAATACTATTTATTTTATGTTCAAGTTCTATTCGAGAATTTAATTAAGATAAATAATAACGGTACTAAATAGCATTTTTGTGAGCTTGTGGAACAGGTATACATACGGTCTGGGTAGCAAATTCTTAAACGTTTTGGGGTTAAAGACACGTAGTTTATGGTTGCGGTGTATTTATTCATTGTTATCTTTGCCTGTGGGGTATTTTTACAAGCCTTGTTGTTATTCCTTTTAGAAGATTTAGGCATTTTTCAATTTCAATTTTGTGCACATGCATTTTACATTCGCATTGTATTGTTTGTAGAAACGGTACTTGTTTTTATTGCTCAGACATCACTTCTTTGGGTGGTCATAATACGACCTTTTCCTATAGCATTTTAAAGCTTGTAGTTGCCGCTTTCTTGCTTTAGGTGGCATTGAACCCCTTCACAATGGTAGTTACCACAGAAAGGTTGATTTTTCAAGGTAAAGCTGCGTTAAGTAGATTGATAGCATTACAAAACGCATTGTCTAATTTAGATGGGACCGGTAATGAGTATGCTCAAATTGAAGCTAGTATGCAACTAACTTCACAGATTATATCAGATTTTGTCAAATTGTATACAGAATGCATCTTAGACGATAAATGTATTGAAGAAATTTCGGATATTCGAATTAATTTAGATAAATATTTCTTGCAGATTAGAGCACGGTTCACTGAATGTCAAAGGCAGTTTGAAACTAAAATGCCTCTAGCATCATTGGTGGATAATTCAGTCAGCCACAAACAATATACGCTTGCCGACAATTTCATTAATAAATTTTAATGGGAAAATTGAAGATTTTGAATCATATTACAATGCATTTCGGAGTTTGATCCATTCAAATCAGAAACTTTCACCTATTGAAAAGTTCTATTTTTTGTTAAACAGTTTAGATGACAAATCTAAACAACTCGTGAAACATTTATCGGTCTGTGACGCAAATTACGGAATTGCCCTAAAAATTATTATCGATCGCTATGAAAATAAAAGATTAATTGTTACAAATTATTTAAATTGCATGGAAAAGGCTCCCAAATTGAATTCTGCTACGTCGGATAGTTTAAAGTCCTTATTAAATGTATTCGTTGAAAGCTCCAGCGCTTTAAAAACTTTTGAAAATGTCGATCTGTTTGATTTTGTTCTTTTCAATTGGCTATTACAAAGGTTAGACTCAGACACCGCTAAACGTTTCGAAATGCAAAATACAAGTGAAATACCACGTTTTGAAGAATTAAGAGCGTTCTTAGATTAATCGTGCAAGGCTTTAGAGATAAACGATTTGATGTCTCAAAAAGCACCGAAAACCGTCAACTTTACGACTAAAAGTAAAAGTGAGCTTTCAACTTGGAATAGACAAAATTCAACTCGTGGGACATTTGTATCTACGACGTCACCTAACAAATGCATAGTGTGTAATGACTTGCACTTGATTTATGGTTGCAAAAAGTTCCTTGGTAAATCCAGTCAGGAACGATTTGATTTCGTTAAAAAGAATAATCTCTGTTTAAATTGTTTGTGTAGTTCGCTTCGTGTCAAAAATTGCCAATCAAAGGTTGTTTGTAAAAAATGTCGTAAACCACACCACACATGGTTGCATTTTGAGAATGCAAATACTTCTCCCACTACATCAGCGGATCATAAAAAAAAAAATGGTAGAAGAGAATGAAACAAGTGAAGCTTCTTCATTTTAGATGCAGAGGCCTGAAGTTAGTTCATTCTTTTCTTGTTCAGTTGCTAATGCAACAACTTTGTTAGCTACTGCTCAGGTAGCGATTATCGATGGTTTTGGAAAACTACAAACTGTTAGGGCACTCTTCGATAATGGGAGTATGTCAAATTTCATGACAGAAAAGTGTCGTTAAAGGCTTTTTTTGCAGAAGCATAAAAGCTTAGCAAAAGTACAAGGTTTGGGCTTGAATGCGAATACTATCAGTGGTAGCTTATCGTGTCGTATTCATTCTTGTAATCAGGCTGAAACTCAATCCAATTTCAATTTAGAATTTTTTGTTTTACAGGAAATATGTGGTCAACTGCCGGCCACACCTTTATCAAAACGCCATTGGGATCATATCGATGGATTACAATTAGCAGATCAAAAGTTTTTTAAACCTGCGAAAATTAATTTGTTGTTAGGAGCAGACATTTTCGCACAAATTTTGTTAAATGAATCTCAGATCGGCCAACAAGACGAACCGGTGGCCATTCGCACCAAATTTGGTTGGATTGTGACTGGAAAAGTAGGTTGTTCAGAAACTATTTCTACTTCGTTGTGTGATTATGTGGAACCGATAGAAGAAACGCTAATTCGTTTTTGGGGAGCTGGAAAGTGTTCCTACTCACGTACAGGAAAATGCAGAAAACATATTGTGTGAAAAGACGTTTGTTGAAACTTATTCTAGAAACGATGCAGATCGGTTTATGGTTTCATTGCCTTTTACAGGACCAGAACCAATTTTTACTGATTCTCGTGCAATCGCTTTACGTCGCTTTTTGTGGTTGGAAAGACGTTGGCAGAATGACTCGGATTTACGAGCGTCGTACAAGCTTTTCATGCAAGATTACATAAACACATGGCACATGAGTCCTGTACCTCTTCTTTCGTTGGATAGTAGTCCTGTTTATTACATTCCGCATCAGAGAGCACAACAACTAAATTAAGAGTTGAGTTTGATGCAAGTGCAAAAACCTCAGACTGTATTTCACTAAATGACACGTTGTTACAGGGAAAATCACTACAAAAAGATATTCTTGAACTTCTATTGCAGTTTCGGATTCACAACATTGCTTTTACTGCGGATATCAAACAAATGTATCGCTAGATCGAGATTATACCAGAACATCGAGATTTTCAACGTATTTTGTGGAGATTTGATTGATCTGATCCTCTTGTTGATTATCAATTGAACTGCGTTACTTATGGGATAAAAGCTTCTCCTTTTCTTGCTATTCGTACAATCCAAGAATTAGCCAGATTGGAAGCGGTTCGTTACCACCACGCTTCATTTGTTTTATCGTCCAACTCATATGTAGATGACATCATCAGTGGTTGTGAAACTGTTGAAGAACCCAATTTACTAGTTCAAGAACTGACTGAATTATGTAAGCTTGGTGGTTTTGAACTTAGGAAATGGAATAGTAATTCCACCCTTGTCTTGTCAAATATACTCAATTCACAAATCGAACAACCACCGCTGACGTTTAATCAAGAACAAATTCCACTAGTAAAGGTGTTAGGGTTCAAATGGTGTTCCGATTCAGATGTTTTTTCATACGATATACAAATTAGTGAGCGTCCTTGTACAAAAAGGAACGTTCTCTCAACATTAGACAGAATTTTCGATCCCCTATGTTTCTTAACTCCTGTTACATTTTTTATTAAACATTTCGTTCAGCGTTTATGGACTTTGGGAATCAATTGGGACGTCCAGCCTCCCGAAAAACTTATTCGTCAATGGGACAAGTATTTGTTGCAACTCCCATTCTTATCCGAGTTGAAAATTTCTCGCCAGTTGATTTGTAAAGACTTAAAGAGCATCGAGTTACGCGCCTTTTGCGATGTCTCAGAAGCAGGTTATGCATCTGTTGTTTGATTTCGTTGTTTTGACAAAAATGATAATGTTTTTGTGTATTTTGTTTGTGCAAAAAGTAAAGTTACGCCCATAAACAAAGTTTCATTGCCACGGTTAGAGTTGTGCGCAGTAATTCTACTCGCAAATCTCGTAGAGTATGTGAAGAAAACATATTTCAAGTTAGAATTTACCAGCACCTTTGCTTGGTGGGATTCTACAATAACACTTTCATGGTTAAAATTGCCATCTAATAAATGGAAAATCTTTGTTGCGAATAGAATTGCACAAGTTCAATCGCTAGTTGCACCTTCTAATTGGAATCATGTCAAATCACAAGACAACCCTGCCGATTGTGCCTCTAGAGGCCTTTCTGCAATTGAACTTATCGATCACCCGCTATGGTAGGCGGGCCCTGTGTGGTTAAAATTACCTTTGGAAGAATGGCCTTAACAACCATTTCTTAATAATTTAGCATCAGAATTGGCACAAAGCTCTGCCGATGCAAAAGTTGTGTTGGTTGCCATCGAACCCTGGATCACATTTTGACTTCTTTGTTAGATACATTCTCCGATTTGCAAAAGATTTTGAAAATAATTGTTCACTGCCGCCGTTTTGTGTTCAACCTCAAATCACCTAATGGAAAATTAACTGGTGCGATTACACTTCGAGAAAGAACATTAGCATTAGAATTATTAGTTAAACATGTTCAAAACGGTGCATTTGCGGAAGCTTGGGAAAAATTGAACAAGGTACATTTAGTTAGCAAACACTCCGTTCTCTTACTCCATTCGTAGATTGCCGGGAACTCCTCAGGGTGGGGGGTCGGTTAAAACATTCGGACACCTCACATAATGCAAAATATCCTTTACTTTGTTACGCTCCCTTCCTGTCAGCGTACTTAAATTACCCCTTTTTCTCTTGTTATTTCATCACCCGTTCGAATAAATTCCGTTACTATTCTTAAACCCTTCATCAACATACTATCTATTTTACCTGATCATCATAAGCCCGCTTTACCATAATTTTTAACTCGAATCTAGTTGCTTGAAACGTAAAGTTTATGCTATAATTATAGTCAGTACCTTGTTTTAGACATCTGTTATCGGGTTATACAGTACGACCGCGTATAATTGATTCTAGATTACTTCCATCTAAAGACTCTTTGAAATAATGAATCCTACTTCACCGATAAAGCTTGTTTCGAAGTGCTTATCACCTTCGTATGTTTGATAACACCGGAAGGAATGTAAATTGGTGCTATTAAACAAGTTATTTTTATTCTTTTCTGCATACGACAAGAGCAATTGTCGATTTCGCTCTGTGAAAAAATTTCGAGTGCACGCTGTGTGGTGAGTATTTTGTTAAAAAAAAAAGTACTTTTCGGCGTCGATAAATTAATTCGTACCTGTACTTATTATAGCTCCTTCCGGGGGATGGAACCGCCTGTTGCTTTGGGCCTTGGTTGATGAGGCGTTTGCCGTTTCTTTTGTGGAGGGAATACCCGGTTTACGGAATCCCCAGTCCATCTACTTCGCCCTGCCTTAGAGAGGGTGCAATCAAACACCTACGCTTTGGACTCACTTGGTGAGTGTTTATTCACTATTTTGTATAGGACATCTGTAGAATTATTCAAACAGTATATTTACCAGTTTTATTAGATGATCAAACTTGGTAGTTTTGGAATGATTGTCGTTGTGCGAGCGGATACTTACTTATTATTAATATTGTAACCTGTGACGACTTCTTTATGGGGGGACAACTTGATGTAGTTAAGTTTATACTTATGACAATTTTGAGTATTAATATTGTATTTACTGTGGCCAATTTGTCTATTTAATTGTATATTTAAGTGTAGATTTATCATGATTCTTTAGAGCTGTTGGTTTTAGTGTGGTAACGTTGCATTTCTTTTTTTGTTTTGTTTGATCATTAATATTGAGGGAGTAACCTAAAACTACAGCTCGCCATTTAAAAAAAAAAGATTTCTCTTGGGTGTTTTTGCTGATATATGTATTTAGTCTTGATTTGATTTTTTTTTGTGTCTGTGGTCATAGTGCACTGGTAGGTCTATCCAAAATGTCAATTAGGATAATTATACTTATAAATAAGCACTGTTAATTTCTTATTTTTATTTCAGGTTATTGTCCCTAATTCCTTACAGCCGCGTACATTATATGTTAGTCTGCTTTCTACAACCCCCCCCCCCCCCTAATCTTCGATTGAGCCCGGTCATTCCGCTGATTTTCTTGTGTTATGCACGGCCTCGATTAACGTAACAACTTCTCCCTCGGCTCCATCGTCTAACAACTCTAATTATACAAATTGACATATTAAAAATTTACATTGCGGTAATTGTACCACCAAGTCATTATTGCAACAGCATTTTTGGATTTTGTCTGCTAGGAGAGCCATAACACAGTGTCTACGTGCATGTATTCCTTGTTTTAAGGTCAATGCTACTTCTATTGTGCCTTCTATGGGAGATTTACCTACTCCGCGAGTGACTCCTGGAAAAGCATTTCGTCATACTGGCGTAGATTTTGGGGGCCCTCTTTGCTTAACAATGGGTCGGGTTCGAGGAGCCAAAACCTTAAAGGCATATATTTGTCTCTTTGTTTGTTTCAGCACTAAGGCAGTGCATTTAGAGTTAGTTTCAGATTTGTCGTCTGAAGCATTTTTAGCCACTTCGCGTCGATTCATTTCTAGACGAGGAAGGTGTACTCACATGTACAGCGACTGTGGAACCAACTTTGTAGGTGCTGAAGCCAAAATTCGCGAACTGTTAGAACAGTCCGCACACACAGAAAACATTGAGTGGACGTTCAACCCCCCTTCTGCTCCGCACTTCGGTGGGCTATGGGAGGCGGTAATAAATCTGTCAAAACTCACCTATTTCGGGTAGTTGGTGAGCAAAAATTGACTTATAAGGAATTGAATACTGTTATAGTGCAAATTGAAGCACTTTTGAACTCCCGTCTATTAGGTCCGCTTAATTCGGATCCTAACGATTTATCTTGTTTGACCCCAAGTCATTTTTTAACCATCGAACCTATTTCTGTCATTCCAGATACGGACGTTACTGAGGTAGCGATTAATCGTTTAAATCGTTGGTAACTAGTCCAGCGGTTACAGCAAAGTTTCTGGAAGCAAAAATCTTCAGCAAAAATCTAAATGGTTTGCTTCAGGGGAATCGCTAAAGCTTAATACCTTAGTGTTGATTCAAGAACCCAATTCCCCGCCTCTTCAATGGAGATTGGGTAGAGTCCTTCAACTGCATACCGGCAAAGATAACGTTGTTTGCGTTGCAACTGTGAGAACGGCACATGGGACTCTTAAAAGACCTGTGCTAAAGCTTTGCCCTTTGCCCTTAGAACAAATTTGTTCGCCTGCTCTTGTTGGTGTATTTGTGCAACAAGCTCATAGGGTTAGATATTATATAGCTATTTAGTCTAGTTCCATATAAGTTAGTTAATATCGTTCATATTAGTTGTTTACTTTGTTTAAAAATAAATTTGTATTTATTTTGGTGGGCGGGATGTTCAGGCTCCTGTCCCTCTCTTCTTGATCCTTGTTAACCCCTTCCTTTAAAAATCATGAAAGGACTTAAAACCAGCAGCCGACGAGGGTGTTGTGTTGTCATGTTTGAACCACCGGAAGTGACAAACTAGTTTCGTGTCGTGAGTGCTCATGGACAATAAAATAGTGCCATTAAGCTCGCTATACAGTTAACTTAATTACAGACCACATCATCATTAAAGGAATTCAAAGTAAGTGTTTATGTTAAGTAATGCATGATACATCCTTTGATCCATCAATATGTATTCAGCTCAGTAAGTTTATTTATAGTCATCGAGTAATCAATTACCATGCATTTCTTTCGATTATTGACGAGAACTTGTGCATGCCAAGGCGAATTGCTTGTCTCAATTACACCCTTCCTTGTGGATTTATCAATTTCTTCAGTAATAAAAGTATTGTCATCATCACTGTGTTCTTGAGTTGGTAGCTATGGGGTGATTTTTGGAAATAGCGCAATTCTATTTTGCATGTTGTTTGTATTTCATATTTTCCTTTATAATTACTGTAGATTATATAATTGTTATGTTAGATATCACTTCAAACCAAAAACCATGTTAAATTAGTATGAGTGGGCATGGGTTTTTACAGGAGGGAATGTCAGATTCTGGTTTTAATTAGAAAGTAAAGGAAAAATGTTGTTATGCCTAAAAGAGCAACAGAATTTGAGCTGCTGCTAAATAAAGTATATACAAATTGTTGCTGGGTTAAGTCTATATCGATTGCCTAAAGCACAAGTTTGTTCTTTTTGAAGCTGTTGCAAATAGTTTCCCAATCAATCCATGAAAAGTCGGTTGCATTTACAATAGTGATGGTCTACTTAAAAAAACGTGAACAATTCTGCATCACCTAGGGTTGCAGAAAGCTATGGATTTTCAGTTTTCTCCTAAATCAATAGATATACTGGAAGGTTCATCGATAAAGTCTCATTCGGCGGCATTATTGACTAACTCACTTTACCGAACCGAACCAACAACCATTTTGCTTCGATGTCGATGAGAGAGTGTTTCTGTCACTACCCCTTTTTCAACTTAATTTACACATGAACAAAGGAGGGTTTACGACAGGATATAACGGAACAAGGGATGACAGCTTTACTATTTGATTTACAACTACAAATTTAAAATTACTTAAAAAACGTGCAACAATGAGACCGAACAGTAACTGCAAAACATCATAGCCAATTATGACTTCAGTACATAAGGTAGGTAAGATGACAGTTTGGCGGTTTTATGTTTATGACCTGCAATAGTTAGATTGACTACGCAAGAATCGAGGATTTGTGGTGTACTAACCATTAACACTTCTGTACTAGGTATCTTAGTAATACTTGTTTATTTACTAGAGCTGGCCGAGCTTTCAGTATCGATATGTGCATTATCCAAGGATTTGTTAATAAGAACTGTAATGGTTGCTTTAGCTAAACTTTTAAGTAAAGCAGCTATTATTGTTGCATTATTTTGTTTGGGAGATGATTTGCACAAATCTTTATAGTGTCTGCGCTTCTGACAAGATTCACAAGTAGCATACTTGGCTGGACATTTTTAATATGGGTGTTTATCATAACTGCAGAAATAGCATTTAGATTTCGCCTTCAATTTTTACCCTAATTACAGCACATTCTTTGGTAGTGCAGTGCGGTTCGCTTCTAGATGTCGAGCATTCATCTTATGAGATACCAGTCGTATAAGGCTACAAATTGGTTTGATACAACAGATTGTATATGTGCTAGTTCAAGCAATCTTGTTTACTTGGATGCTTCTTCAAGCGTCAGATTGCAATCTTCTAATAACCTGTGTCTAATTTGTGGATTTGTTAGACCCCTCATCAAGGAGTCGCTGACATATTCACCATGGTGTGTCTGCATAACAGCTCTAAAATTAGTCTTTAGTCACTAATTTTAGTTGTAAGAGATATTCATCTATTACTTCAGCTGGAAGTTCCTTAAGCATGGCAAGAATATGTCGAATGTAAATTCCATTTGTAGGCTTGTCATATAAGCATTGTAGTGTAGCAGTCCTACTTCTTTATCAGAATCTTCAAATGCCTTTTTCAACAACTACAGGCATGGACCGTCTAGCACTCTTAACATCATTTACTAAATATTCTCTTTAATAATGTTAGTAACAGAATAACCTTGCATGAAAGTTTTTGGGCATTTCATCTGATGGTCTATATGTTTTTTTTTCTATGGTTTGGTTATGCATAACTACACTGTTTGATTTTTGGTGAAAATTTTAAATTGTAGTAAATTTTAATCACAAGAAAGAGTTTACATAATCAAATCAGTAGAAAGTTGTGGTTAAACTGCTTTGATATGTTAACCATTCAATCACATAACATGGTCAGTAGTGAAACTTTCATAGGAGTGCATCAAATCGTTCACCAGCAACAATCATATTAAGAAAACGGTGCTTATTAACCACAGCATGTGGTACAGATATAAAGTAATATGAAACCTACTTTCTTGCAATCAAGTTTATGGACTATCCGAATGGCCCATACTTCATACTAATCAGTTTTTGACATTTATGTGAAGGATGCCTTATAAAATCTAAAAAAGATATACATTATTAGAATGCATTAACTGTGGATGTCTAAATTGAATTGCAACATCAACGAAAGTCGTTTAATAATAATGACTCGCATACACCTGCTTAAGTAACATCAAATGCATACAATTTTTTTCAGCAAATATTTGTACTTTAACTTTAAGTGAGGGAAATCGCCTTCTTTAACTGATATTGACAGCTAAATGCACACTTATTTCTTGTAATCGCTTTCAAGAAAAAGCAAATGTAAGCTTTCGTACTAAGAGATAATTTAAGATTATTCATGGTGTTTTCTTTTATTAGATTGGATGATGTACTGCAACACGAATTACCTACAATAAAACTGTACACAAAAGATCCATGTCCTTTGTGCGATGAAGTAAAATTGAAACTAGAGCCTTACTTAAATCGCTGCAAGATAGAAACAATAGATATTACTAAAAAGGAGAATGTAAGATGGTTACGATTATATAGATTTGAAATTCCTGTATTATTTTTGAATGATATATTTTTATGTAAACACAATTTAGATGTAATTTCACTCAATAGAAGGCTTAATGAAATTGAAGAATATAAAAATAAATAATCTGACTATTTAACATTTTTATTAATTCTGTATAGTATGGTTTTTTCTCACTTAGGTCGGAACTTGTTTTTTAAAACCCCTTGCGCAGGGGACACAATGGCTTAACTCTGTTAAATGTAAAAATTGAAGTTGCTTTGAATTGTAGAACTAATATATGTATAACTAATATAATTAAGGTAACTTTTAATTCGGTACAATCAGCACTGAATTGGGAAAATTGTCCTTACCACGTTTTTGTTTGCACTGGCATGCTAGATAGATAGATAATTTATTCATGTGTTAAATTTTACAATTTTCAGACGTGTAATTTATGGTCACATATAAATTATAAACTAACAAACATATTACAGCTGAACAAGCGTTAAAGAATACAAAGAAAGCATTGCATCACCTAACTATAGACTGTTAAAAGTTTTTTGCTTACTTGCAAGTACTCATTTATGGAGTAGATTGTGTTGCAGGTAAGGAATACCTCCAGTTTAGCTTTGTAGGATTTAAAGAAAAATTGCTTTGGTGAACAGAATTTTATACAATAAAAGTTGACACTAAATCGTGATTTTTAAAGTATCTGCTTCTGCAGACAAATTTAAATTTCTTACGGATGTTATAAATTATGCAACTCATGGTGGGATAAATGCTGCCAGGATTATTATGACTATATAGAAGGCACTGATAAATATACATGGAAGGCAAAGTCATAATTTTCCAGGATTTAAAGTAATTTCGGTAATCTTCGATATGTGATAAATTTGCAATAACATTCATCGCACGACATTCGAATAGAAAAGATTCTTTTGGTAAAAGCCGAATACGAAATACCTCCCAGTTAACACAGCATTGGATAACTGCGATTGGAATAGGGCCAAGTATGCTGTACTTGTTACGCCTACTGATGCTGACTCCATATTGTGCAAAAGGCGATAATAAAATTTAATTTTAAATAATTTATCAACATGGCAATCCCATTTGAGATCTTTATCCATATATATTCTCAGGAGTTTCACTGATTCTAGATTTTTAAATTCAGTGTCTTAATGAGGACAATATTGCTACCCTAAACCCCACATTCAGAGTAAAATATAAGTGTAAATATCATACTTAAATACTTGACTCGGAGTGGTTTAATTCCCCGAGGCAACAAAATACATTGTGAAGGTATTACTAATAATACTTACCCCAGTTTTTTGGTGTGAAGATCTAGGTATGCATGGTGGTTTCGTAGTGGCTTCCCGTTGCTGCTCATGTTGCTTTGCTGTGGACAACGCGTTGATATGATATAAGGAGAGGTATGGAAGAGAGGAACCACTAGTCGATAAGTTTGAAGCACTCGCACATGTTGGCACTCAATAGAAATCGGTATGCAAGTCCTGAGTTACAATACTTTTTCTCTCACACAAATGTCTATCCTCTCCATAAGAGGTTAAAGCACTCTGATGCACGTTGGTGGGAGCAACGCCATTCTAAGCATGAGAATTGCCATGGTAGCATAATCTCAGACCACAAAGATAAGCCAATGTCCGGAATATTCGTGTTAACCACAACTTTGTGGTGGTTTTCACATGCGTCGACATTACGATATTATCTGCTGGGAATTTCTCAATGCAGAGTTTTTTAAAAAGTCCCCTAAACATAATTAAACACTAAATGTTACAGCTTTATGCAAAAAAGCGTAATAACATGCTGTGTTTTCCTAGTATTCAATGATAATTGTTTACATGTAAACCAAGCGTTTTCTGAGCTGAGGGTTTGTTCAGCTAAGTTAATGATATTTTCACTATTAGGTGATTTATTAATAAATGTAGTATCATCTGCATACATGATGGTTCTTGACAAAACACTACCCACTATATGATTAACATAAATTAAGAATAGGAGTGGTCCAAGAATCGAACCTTGAGGAACTCCATAATTTAACATGACTAGAGAAGACTGTTTATTTCTAATTGACGCTAAATGCTGCCTGTTTGTCAAATAGAAGTTAATAAGTTGACAGCTGTTATAGTCAGATTTATATGAAGTCTGCTTTTTAATTAGTATGGAATGTGATATGCAATCGAATGGTTTGGAAAGATCAACGAGTGTTAATAGGCATAATTCCTTTTTTCAAGACAGTCTGATATCTCCTGCAATAATGATATAATCGCACAAGTGGTAAATTTATGGGATCTTAAGCCAAATTACCTAGCATGAAATAAACTATTTTTCCCGCGACTATCCAATAATGCATTTCTTATGCATTTAAGAATTGGTTAATAATAATACTCATTATTCTCTAGATGTATCTGAATTCATAATCTCACACCTTTAACCAATCGGGAACATCCAGGTCGTGGATTATGATCATAATCTAACGCCTATAACCAATCAGTACATACTTTCATTCTTCATAATCTGCGAGGTATAATTTTCGTATCATGCGAAGTTAGCTGTACACTTTGACAAATAAATTTTTACTTATCAGTGGTTGCAATATTAGTTAAAACGTTTGGAAAATGTCTAATATTGAAAATTTGTGTAGTCGTGGGAAAATTATAGTTTTCTACTCGTGAGTTATGGCCAATGCTCATTCGGATTACGTCGCTTGCCCTAACGGGCTCGCAGTGTAAACCTTCCGAATGAGTAATGGCTATCATAACTTGCTCTTCAAAAGGTAAATAAAATCTGCTTAGCTAGAATTTTTTCAAGAAATTTTGCAAAAACAGAATGGATATCAGACGATAGTTAACTCGTTTATATTTCCTTCTTTAAAGTGGGGGGGAGGGGGTCATTTGTGCAATTTTGCATGAATACGGAAAAGTATTAGAATGAACACTGAGGTTAACGAGTTCTGCGAATGGTATAATGTAAGTGTTAATTGACGATTTTGTCGTTCTAGAGTTCAATTCATGCAAATTCTTAGAGTTTATGTTTTTTAAATGCATTTATTGTATCTCTAACTTCCGCAACACATGCCAAATGAAAAGAAAATTTTAAATTGCTGGGTACTATCATATTCGTAATTAGACTATCTACAGTTACTGTTGTGTGAGCTAAATTAAATATAATATAATTGTCGATATTAGTAAAATACACATGAATTCATCACATGTCAAAATTGATTCATTATTCTGCTTCTCGACTAGGGAAAACGCTTTTATCAATTTCCACATCTTTAAACGGACCTGGTCTTTTCTATAAATTCATCATTCGTATTTACTTTCACTTCCTTAATTGCTTTGCAACAGATTGACCGACATATATTTCTAATTATTTGATTACGCTCTGTAGGACGAAGTGAATATAGTTCATGGGCTAAAACCGGAACAATAAATATTTTTTCAAAACTCTTTGTGTTGTGTTTTCATAACACTTTAACAAACGTTTACTAACAAGATTAGTAATGTAACCTTCCCTATTGTAAGGAGTGAGAAAAAAATGCAAATTGTCAAACTCCATGATTTTTTCAAATTGAATCCCCCAATTTTTGTCTCACGCATGAAAGAGCTTAAAATTTACTAACATTTGATACCAAACAAGCATAATCAATTATTGCTTTTTCAACAAATAATATTCAAATAATTTCTAAATACAATAGCTTAACTCAACCTTTTAAAATTTTATTTAATAATATGTTTTCTAATTTGAAAGTTGGGATGTCATTAATTGAATTGGTGGAAGCGATCAAATCTACTTAAAATCGATGTTCAAAAATGTTGCTGTTGTGTTGTAAACACTTCAGAATTCCTTTTTGTACAGCATTATGTGTTGCTTGTCGTACTTGATTGTATGTAAGCATAGCAAAGGCATGATGAACTCTGGCAATGCCATCGTCTTTGGTTGTAAGCTAGTCACTTAAGTTTTTTCTTTTATGTACCCCCAAGTAAAAAAGTCTAAAGGGGTCAAATCAGGAGAGTGCGGTGCCCATAGGAAGGGGCCATTATTAGCAATCCATCTATCATTAAAAAGTTCATATAGTGATTGAGTGATCAATCTATTACCATGTACTGGTGCACCATCTTGTTAATACTAACCCGACATCGTTTCCCCTATTGGCAAACTATTCAATGCTGGCATCACAATATTTTGTAAAATAGCATGATAATTTCCCCCATTTAGGTTTTCATCATAGACATGCATGCACAGGATTCTATTGGTTTTAATAGCACAATACACATTAAATTGCCAAGTTTTCTAAAATTGCCGCTTACGAGTTAAATGATGGGGTTCAACCGATCAATAATGAGAGTTATGACGTTTTTATAAAACTTGGCTTCATCACTCCAAATAATTTTATTAAGAAAGTTTTCATCTTTCTGAATTTTCATAACTATAAATTCACAATATTGTATGCCTTATTGATAATCGCCAGGGTGTAATTGCTACACTTACTGATACGAATGGGTTGTAAAATTGTGTCTTTTTAATATATGGTCTATTGTTGTTTTTGATTGACCAAAATTTTTGTAGCAATCGCATACGGAAGCAGTGGGATGTGCCTTAAAAATGTAAGCACATCAATTTTGACATCTGTGTTGTCTAAGATTGCTTAAATTTTGTACTTTTCGGTGTAAGTTGGTCAAATTGTACACAATATGCTAGTAAGCGTCTTATAATGTCTGCAGTTTGTCTTGATCTTGTAGGATATCTTGAAATAAATGTTCTGCATGTTCTTGTAATAAATTGACAAATATAGGAAATATTTGTTAGAAAATTTTGATCGAGACAAATTTGTAAAAGTGACAAATTCAACCGAATGTTATAAACAAACGCCTATACACAGAAACAATAATCCATAGGCTACTTGATATTTTTCAATCCTTAATTTTTGAACTCAATTATAATATGAAATAATAATGAATGAAATTCATTCACTAATAAATATTTGTGCTTTACTTAAACACAATGTATTAAAAACATTATGCATAAACATTAATTTTCACAAAAAGCTTGAAATATTGACAAAATAAAAAAATTAATAATTCGAGACTTTCCAAATAATTGACTAAGCTTGTTTGGTATCAAATGAAAGGAAATTGTATGCTCTTTCATGACATGGTACAAAAATTAGGAGATTGAATTTGAAAAGTCGCATAATTTGACAATTTGGGTTTTTTCTTACCCACTACAATAGAGAAGACTATATTACTAATTTTATTAATAAACGTTTGTTCAAGTATTATGCGAACAACGTACAAAGGGTTTTGAAAAAATATTTATCGTTCAGGTTTTATATCTTCTAAAGTGCATCCTTTTTGAAGACGAAAAATTTTCCGGAGGCAAAACAATTGAAGATAGTTATATAAACCCTTATATCAAATTAATTCCTTGCTCAAGCACTATTCAAATATGTAACAATATATAGAGTGTGCTATTTAAAATAAGGAAGTTCAGCCCTATTTTCGTTATAACCGGAAGTTGCACGTAGTTAGAAATATTTTAGCTGGACTTGCTTTGTTTGATAATCCCTTCATGCAAAATTTTCTAGTTTTTGACATACTTTTAATGAACGCTCATTGTGGGACACCCTCTGGTATAGGGACGCCATCAACTTAACAGTGAATTTCATAGACCATTTATTTATCCTGTCAATT
The DNA here is from genome assembly GCA_036346225.1 of Platerodrilus igneus. NCBI lineage: Eukaryota > Metazoa > Arthropoda > Insecta > Coleoptera > Lycidae > Platerodrilus > Platerodrilus igneus. Next base: position 13,675,915 of record JARFIW010001380.1, read on the forward strand.
CCACAATAATATTTTTATGCGTATGCATCATTACTCTGCCGTGACTGCTGTTTCCTACAAAAAGAAAATGCTACCAGATAATTTTCTAAGCTAAAAATGGTGGCTACTCAATCTTCAACCAGTGTTCACTGAAGCAAATATTATAATAACCTTTGGTAACCCTTTAACTGCTACATCCGTAAATATACGTTTTCAAAACGCATACTTAAAGTGCTACTTCTGTAAATATTCTTCCCCTACCATTTCTAGTACCTCTTTGTTCTTGACTTTGTCTGTCCATGATATCTTCATCATACGTCCGTAGCACCATATTTCAAAGGCTTTTATCTTTTTTCTGTCCATTACAGGGCCAAGTTTCACAGCCATACAGTGCTGTGCACCAGACATATGTTTTAAGCAATATTTTCCTTGTTTCTATGTTTGTTGTCTTTGAACACAGTAGTTGCTTTTTCTTGTTAAATGTAGCACGACTTTGTGCTAATCTTTGTTTTATATCTTTTGCACTCTCCCCATCTTGCGTTTTTTGGCTTCCTAGGTAGCAGTAATCCTTAACCTCTTACAAGTTCACGTTACCTATTTGTATTGTAGTTTTTAATTTATTTTCCCCTCTTTTGCATACTAATACTTTAGTTTTATTTTTGTTAATTTTCATACCGTATCTCTCTGTTAGAACTGCTTCCATTTCATTAAAAGTAGCTTCTGACTCTTTCTTGCTAGATGCTAATACTGCTATATCATCTGCAAATCTATACATTTTAATCTTTTGTACCTGCATAACAATTCCAAATGTCTTCTTGCATTTGACAGTATTCATTAATGGGGATAGGGCACATCCCTGTCTCACCCCTTTTCTAATATTTACTTTTCTACTTTCTTTCTCTAATTCTATTACCGCTGTTTGCTCTTTGTATAAGCTATGTACTATCCGTCTATCTCCAAAACTCATTCCAATCTTTTTGAATATTTCCAAATTTTTTTTCTATTTTACCTTGTCGAAAGCTTTCTCCAGATCAACAAACCCTATATACATGCTTTTCCCTTTTTTTATTATTTTCTCCATTATCATCCTCAGAGCTAAAAATAGCCTCCCGTGTTCCCCAAATTGATCTTCTCTTAGTATTTCTTCAGCTCGTTTTTCCATTCGTCTTTGTACAATTCTAGTTAATATTTTTGACGCGTGTACTGTCAAGCTTATTGTTTGAAAATTTTCACATCTATCCAAGCCCCTCTTTTTTGGGTATCTTGCCTGTCTCATACATATAGCTTACAGGTTGGAAAAAGCGTTCTGTTACTGCTTGTTCAGCAGCTTTTAGAATTTATCCTTACACCTTATCTGTACTCGGCACCTTACCATTTTTGAGACCCTTTAATGCTAATTCAAACTCATCTCTAAGTATAGGATATCCCAAGTCATCCTTTTCAATGTCTGATTCCTGTTCTAATGCTGTTAGTTGATCTCCTGCATATAAATTCTTTATATACTCTTGTCATCTAACCATTTTCTCTACATTTTCTATAATGACTTTTCCTCTAGTGTCCCTTATATTTTTGCTATACTGTTTTATATCCCTAAAATTCATTATAATTAGTTTGTATGCTTCGTCTGTCTTTCATATTTCCATGGTACCTCTTTGCACTTTTCATCAATCCATTGTTCTTTAGTTTTCCGGCATTTGCATATAATTTCCCATTTTATGGCTTTGTATCTCTGTGTTCTTGTTTCATCTGATCTATTTTTGTATTTTCGTCTTTCTTCTATTAAATTCAGGATATCCTTTGTTATCCATGGTTTCTTATTTTCTTTTTGTGTATACCCCAGAATATCTCTGGCCGCCATGTCTAAGCTGGATTTAATGTTATTTCATTCTGTTTCTACTTCCTTAGTATAAGAAATTTTCCCGATACCTTTTAGCAATCCATTTGACTTTTTCTCAAATCTTTCGTGGATAACTTTATCTATTAGTTTCTGAAAATGCATTTTCTGTTCTTTTCTTTCAAATTTTTTTAATTTAAGAGCAGCCTCCATAAATACGTTGTTGAGGTCAGTGTCTATATCTGCTTCTGGGTAGCTTCTGCAATCTTTTACTTGATTCCTGAACTGTTGTGTAACAATAATGTAATCTATTTGATATCTTTCTATATCCCCTGACATCTTCCACGTGTATCGTCTTCCAGCATGATGTTGAAATAATGTGTTTGTGATGGTTAAATTGTTTGTCGCAAAATTCTGTCAGCCTATTTTCCATATCATTTCTCGTGCCTAAACCAAATAAACCTACTACCACTCCTTCCCTACCCTCACCTACCACTGCATTAAAATCCCCCGTAATTATTAAATTTTCGTGTCCTTTTACGTATCTCAGTATGTCTTCGATGTTCATAGATCACTTCTACCTCTTCCTCACTATAGCTAGAGGTGGGCATGTATACTTGTATTATTACTGTTGTTAAGGCTTTATAAGTATTTTGTTTGTAGTTGTATTATGCCAATCACAATTAATTTAATTCCTTAAACTATTCCACCCATATAACCCCTCCATTATCCCTACCTTTAGTGCAACGACATAAAAGGGTTAGTAATTTACGAGTGGACGCAATTCAACTTCGTGCTCGCTTCTGTCTTTGGTTCGTGATTTAGTTCGGTGCATCGAGCATCAATAATTAGCAAAATTAGTGAACATTATACAGTCCATAATTATTTGATAGCAGTGCAAGTACAATCAACAACTACAACCAGTGAAAGGTAGGTGATATATTCCTTTAAAATATCATTTCCTTTTGTGTGATTGTAAATGCAAATTAACAATTTTGATTAACATTTTTGGTCCTTCGAGCCGGATATTTTGCTTATTAATTGGTTTATTATTGGCATTTTTGGCATTCATTTTAACTACATTGTTAATTGCTCTTTGCTTAAATTAGGGGTTGACCGCATTTAGAATAAAAGTGTAGTCATACCACCAGTTTCATAGTCAATTGTGTAAACTAACTTATAGTAGATGCAATTTCGCATTAAATTTGAAATTTTGTACTGATACAGAATCTTATAAAGCCTTAAAAATGACAAATCTTTGTAAATTTTAGGGATAGTTTAGCGTAAGAATTTGTGGTCAGAAAAAGGTGTTTCAGTACAGTTACTTTAAACTTGTAATTCAAGTTCGCTAGAGAATTCAGGTATTCGTAAAACCGGGTAGCATAACCCTTTGATCATTGTTATATTGAATCTTGCAATCTCCCGTTAGGCACGTTGTAGTACAAATTCTTTGCTTAACAGGTAGTTCAACATTACCCTTGGTAGATCCTATTATTAGGTGAACAAAACCCTTCGTTTTTGTAGCTGAAATCAATATAAAATCGATATTAGTAACCTTGTTCGTTAGGATGGCACATATTTCATCCGATAGATTGATGGTAGATTTAAAGGCGGCACTCGATAGATTATCTGATATATCTGATGCGATATATAAATTGCAGCATATTAAAGGCAATTGTATTTCTGTTAATATTATGGCTGAAAGCGCCTTTGATATCAAAAACGATGTAGATACTGCTTATAAAACGTGCATCTTGGATGAGGACAACTCAGAATTATTAAATGAAATTACAACACTAAGAATTGAAATAGATAGGTCTTTGTTAAACATTAAAATTATTAAAGCGCAATTTGATAATATATCCACTGCTGAGAAAGGCTTGACTGAAAATATAACTGAAATTGGCTCGTGTAGCAACATTCGACTCCCTCGTATAGAAATGAAAAAATTTTCTGGAAAAATAGAACATTTCCAAGAGTTTATTCAGTTTTTTAATAATTTAGTTCATGAAAATAATCAATTGCTACCGATCGAAAAGTTCTATTTTTTAATTGATGCGTTGGATTTTAAGTCTAGAGAACTCATTAGACATTTGCAAATTTCGAATAATAATTATATGCTAGCTTATTCAATTATTGTGGAGAGGTTTAATTCAAAACGTTTAATTGCAAACGCATTGGAATGCTTTAGAATCGTCACCAAAAGCAAAATTTAATTCACATACAGATTTAAGAGAATTGCTTAATTGCTTTACGGAAAATCTGTCAAGCTTACGTCAAACTAAGATTGATTTGCTCGACTTCGTATTGTTTAATTTGTTATCAAAAAAGGTAGACACAAATCTTTTGAAAACATTTGAGTTAGAAAATACATCAGACATTCCATCTTATGATCAATTAAAATTATTTCTAGAAAAACATTGCAAGGCATTAGAAATTAGCAATATGGTTGTTTCCGATACACCGTCCAAATTTAATACGTCCATTAAACAAACCATATCAGCTAGTGTACCTTCTAAACGTTCCTTTGAATATTCAAAACCCCACGTTCGAAAGTCATTCGTAACAACTTCATTCACTCAGAAATGCAGTCTTTGCAGTGGTACTCATAACTTATACCAATGTGAAATGTTTCTGAATAAATCGCCACAAGACCGGTATAACTTTGTTAAAGACAAACACTTATGTATTAATTGTCTTCGCAACTCTCATATGGTTACACGCTGCTCTTCCAAACTTGTTTGTAAAAAGTGTGCAAGGGGTCATCATACTTTATTGCACTTTGAAAACCCTACAGTTGCTCAGAAACCTGCAATCACTCAGACAACAGATCAACTTCCCGAACCCACCTGCAACACTACTACAAGTACGTTGTTATCATCTAGATCGTCCAACACAATGACGTTATTAGGCACCGCAAGAATTTCAATTACAGATGGGTTTGGTAAAGTTCAGACAGTAAGAGCACTTGTAGATAGTGCATCAATGGAAAATTTCATGACTGATAAGTGTTGTCGACGCTTAGGTTTAAGAAAATCGAATATTTCAATGAAGGTTGAAGGCTTAGGTCTATCTGCTTCCCATGCGTATGGACAAGTATCGTGTAAAATTAGTCCTCAAGGTAAAACTGTTCCAGAGTACAGCATTGATTGTTTTGTTTTACCAGACATTTGTGGAACCCTTCCTTCATCAAGGATCTCGCCAAATAGTTGGCCTCACATAGTTGGATTAGATTTAGCAGATTCGGACTTCGACAAACCTAGCCATATCGATTTATTGTTAGGTGCAGATTTGTTCGTGCGTGTTTTATTAAATGCAACTCGCATTGGGTCACCAGAAGAACCCATGGCAATTCACACTACTTTTGGGTGGATATTAACAGGGAAGGTTCTTTCTTCTGTTACATCTCGTATATCATTAGCTGCACTTGTAGAAGATGCTAACATTACTCGATTTTGTGAACTGGAAAATATTCCAGATTCTAACAAATTATCTCCTCATGCGGAAATTTGTGAAAGGCATTTTGTGGACACTCACAAGCAGGATGACACCGGTCGTTTTATTGTATTGTTACCTTTCAATGATCCTGAACCGCTATTTGCTGGCTCTCGGGAAATAGCACTTCGAAGATTTCTTTCACTAGAACGCCGTTTGGAAATAAATCCTCAACTGTATAATTCGTACAGAGAATTTATGCAGGATTATATCGATAGTGGTCACATGTCTCGTATTGTATCGGATTCAACTCGATCATCTACATTATCGCCGGTATATTACATACCACATCACGGCGTGTTCAAACCAGACAGTACAACTACAAAACTTCGTGTCGTATTTGATGCTTCAGCCAGCGCTCACAGTGGAGGGTCTTTAAATGATCATTTACTCGCAGGCCCTCCTCTTCAAAAAGATATCATGGAGTTGTTATTACACTTTCGTTTACATTCTGTAGTTTTAACTGCGGACATTAAGCAAATGTATAGACAGATTCTTATTTCTACTAGCCATCGAGACTATCAACGGATAGTTTGGAGATTTAAGTCCTCGGAGTCTGTTATCGATTATCAGCTAAACACTGTTACATACGGCATCACATCATCACCATTTCTAGCCATGCGTGTAATTCAAGAACTTGCAAAAGGTCAATCGTTACGTTTTCCTATTACGTCCAAGATTTTAGAGTCGGATACGTACGGGGATGATTTGATTACAGGGAGTGATTCGATAGAGGATGGCAAACGACTCGTGTATGAATTAAACCAAATTTGCCAATCAGGTGGTTTTATGTTGCGAAAGTGGAATAGCAACGTGCCAAGTGTAATTGGCCATTTACCTGATTCCGTTCAGTATCAGCAAGCATTTTTGTTTGAAGAGATAAACAATACGTCTCAAAAAATTTTAGGACTGCAATGGCAACCATTGAGTGATATGTTGTTTTACAATCTTAATATCGTTGATCGGCCTTGTACCAAAAGGAATATGGTTTCGGAAATTGCAAGGATCTTTGACCCTCTGGGGTTATTATCACCATTGGTCTTCTTCGCAAAGCATTTAATTCAATCTGTATGGAGATTAGGAATTGGTTGGGATGAACTTCCTCCCCAACAAATTGTTTTAAAATGGAATCTGTATCTTCAACAATTACCCGAGTTATTGAAAATTGAAATTCCTCGACGGATTCTTTGCGATAACTATCAAACTGTACAAATTCATGCATTTTGTGATGCATCGGAAGCTGGATATGCAGCAGCAGTTTATCTCCGCTGTGTCGATGAGAAAGGGAACATCCAAGTATCATTGGTCTGTGCCAAATCTAAGGTCGCACCAACCAATCGTATATCATTACCTCGATTAGAATTGTGTGGTGCAGTGTTGTTGTCGAACTTGGTCGAGTATGTGCAAAATACGTATAGAGATAATTTAGTATTGGACGATACATTTGCGTGGTCAGATTCCACAGTAGCATTAGCATGGATTCGATCTTCGTCGTATAATTGGAAGACATTTATTAGTAATCGTGTCTCGCATATCCAAGAACGAGTGGCTCCATCATCGTGGCATCATATTAAATCACAGGATAATCCTGCTGACTGTGCTTCAAGAGGATTATTAGCTGCTGAGCTTGTTAATCATCCTTTGTGGTGGACGGCTCCAACATGGTTACTATTACCTAAAGAGAATTGGCCTGCTCATATGGAACCAACTCTGACAGATCACACTCAGATGCACATTGAAAAAAGAATTTTATCCCTTAATATACACGTTGCAGATAATTTCGTAGACTCGATGGTAAATCAATTTTCAGATTTGCGAAAAATATGCAGGATTCTGGTATATATTTGTCAGTTCATTCGTAATTTGAAAGTTCGTGCAAATTTGGATATTGGAAACTTAGAACAATTATTGGTCTCCCCCGAACAGTATGCACTTCATTTATTAATAAAACGGGTTCAAGAACAAATTTTCAGTCAGGATATTGATATCATTCGAAAGGGAAAACTTAGTAATAAACAACTTCGACCTCTCAGTCCTTTCCTTGACAGTGATGGGTTGTTGCGGGTGGGCGGCCGGTTGCGAAATGCAGACGTACCTTATGATACAAAATTTCCTTTGCTACTTCCTCAGTCACACCGGGTGACAGAGCTCATTATTCGAGATTGCCATACGAAATATTTACACCCTGGACTTAGAATTACTCATTTTTTGTTAGTACAAAATTTTTGGATTCTGTCTGCAAAAAGGGCTATTCAACAATGCCTAAACTCTTGTATTCGATGTTTTCGTCAAAAACCTATTTCGCTATGCCCTCCTATGGGCGACTTGCCCCCCGCTAGACTTACTGCCGGTAGAGCGTTTCTACATACTGGGGTAGACTACGGTGGACCCTTTTCTATCACCATGAATCGTATTAGAGGTGCCAAATCATTGAAAGCCTATGTTTGTTTATTTGTTTGTCTTAGTACAAAAGCGATACATCTGGAGTTGGCATCAAACCTATCTAAAGAGGCCTTTATTGCAGCTTTACGGCGGTTTGTAGCACGCAGAGGTAAATGCTTGCAAATTCATAGTGACTGTGGAACAAATTTTATCGGAGCATCTCGGGAACTAACCGAATATATGAAGCAGTCATCTGAAACGGAAGGTATTCACTTTGTTTTAATCCTCCGTCGGCTCCTCACTTTGGGGAATGTGGGAAGCTGGGATAAAATCTGTAAAGTCCCATCTCAAGAAGGTGGTAGGCGAACAAATTCTCTCGTACGAAGAATTTAACACCATTCTAGCTCAAATTGAAGCCATATTAAACTCCAGACCTTTATGTCCAATGAGTAACGATCCCACTGATTTTTCATTCTTGAGTCCTGGTCATTTTCTGAACATAGAACCAGTGTCTGTCATTCCCGACCCTAATGTCGTAGATCTGAAACTATCTTCCTTAAATCGTTGGCAACTGGTTCAACGTATTCAGCAATCATTTTGGAAACGGCATTTGGAGTATCTGCACACACTTCAACAGAAAACCAAATGGTTTTCTGCTAATTATTCGTTAATGGTGGGAACGTTGGTGTTGATTAAGGATACTCAAGTGTCTCCATTACAGTGGAAAATGGGACGTATACATACGTTGCATTATGGAAAGGACAATGTTTGTCGTGTGGCTACCGTGGCAACATCCCAGGGACTATTTAAAAGACCCGTGGTAAAATTGTGCCCTCTCCCCATTCCAGAGGCAACTTAGTATTATAGTTAGTATATTAGGGTAAGTTAACTTTTAAATTTACGGTTATATATATATATATTTTTTTTGTTCGTTTAGACGCACTTAGAAAATAAGTTCGTAATACTTATTTTGGTGGGCGGTATGTTAAGGCTTTATAAGTATTTTGTTTGTAGTTGTATTATGCCAATCACAATTAATTTAATTTAAAAGGGTTGGTAATTTACGAGTGGACGCAATTCAACTTCGTGCTCGCTTCTGTCTTTGGTTCGTGATTTAGTTCGGTGCATCGAGCATCAATAATTAGCAACAATTAGTGAACATTATACAGTCCATAATTATTTGATAGCAGTGCAAGTACAATCAACAACTACAACCAGTGAAAGGTAGGTGATATATTCCTTTAAAATATCATTTCCTTTTGTGTGATTGTAAATGCAAATTAACAATTTTGATTAACAACTGTATTTACTGATTTAGATTCTAATCTAACCGTGAGTACTCTTTCGTTCTTTTGTAAGTAGTTTTCTACACAGTGTCCCTTCTTTTTTCATATAACTATCACCACACTCGAATTTCCTACCTCTGATCCTATATGAAATACCCTAAAGTCTCCAATCCAAAAATTCCTCGCCTCTGGCCAGCGAACTTCGCTGATCCCTACTATGTCTAGTGCTAACCTGTCCATTCCATTTTTCAAGTTCTCTAGCTTACCTACTTGCTTCATACTTCTGAAATTCCATGCTCCAACTTGTAAAATGCTCCCTGCTTTTCCTTTAAACTTTCCGATCACATCATCCGAAGTAGTCCCGTCCGAGAGATCCGAATGGGGGGCTATTTTAACTTCGAAATTTTTTTACCCCAAAGGATGACATCATTTTAAAACAATTTGTGTACTTGGAAGGTAATATGGTGGTTTTCCATTGTCTTCCACATTGCAGTAGTGTTTTAGAATGCCATACCGACCTCTATGGTCTCTGTTAAGCTAAGTACCGAAACAGCTGCTGCCTTTTTTCGGGTACCTGTCTTAGTCTCACTAAAGACCCAACTACTTTGGTTGGACCTGTAGTTTGACTAGTGAGATCACTGAAATGCACAAGTCATTCCACCCATTCTAGTAATCTAGAACTTCTTCAAGGTGCTGGTCCATTCGGAATAGAATATAATGGTAGGATACAAAAATATTTAAAAACCCTGGCACCCCTATCATGAAATGTGCATAAAACATCCAATATTTATATCTTTATTTTATAAGAACTTTACATAAAAATAGTAAACCCTAATAACATCAAAATAAAAGATTTCTCAAAGTAGTCCTATCTTTACAAATTCCTCGAATGATAGTCTCATTGTCAATATTTTTCTATTGACATCAATAAAAAATTCTAAGTTTTTGTGTTAAACAACTTCTTAAATGATTCAAAATATATTTCTGTTTTGAAAAAGCTCTTTTACATGAAACTTGATTACACGATAAAGTTAATACAAATTTACAAATTTTGGTATGCTAATGTATTTAATCAAAGCGTTAGATACACAATTTTGACAGTCTTTACATTTTATGTTCACGTTCTCTCCTTCACCATCACCTGAAATATTTAATTTTTGTTGTTTATATCAATGTAATGAATATGTTTTATGGAATCCCATTTCGCTGCAAAATCTTTTAACTCCGCTTGTATAATAACTTTAGTTATATTTGAATAAAATTATTTAAGCATTTTGTTAAAAATTCAAATTCTTGGTCCGGAAGGTTATCAATAATATTAAAATTGTTTGGATTAAGTCAAAGCATCTCTACATATAAGGCTTTATGTTTCACTTACAAACTCTACCACAGTGATTATTTGCAATAACTCTGATTGGTAGTAAAGTGCTCTACAGAATTTGTAATTTTCAAGATGTTAAAGTGCATTATAAACCTCAAATTTGGTGTATATTAATACGAAACTGAAAGTGCTTTTGGTGGTGTAATTATCTAGTGATCTAGTAAGTTAGTTTAATAATTCTCCAGCAATATAGCAATGTTGGAATTTAATAGGAAACTTTAAATCAATATCTAACATATGATAGATATAAAATATTAACATGTTATCAGAAAATCACAGCCACTATCAATAAGTGTATAGATTTATTGCCTCAAAGATAAATGACAATTTACATATACATATACAAAGTATTTCATAATTACCATAAGAGAAAATTGCAGTTCACTGGATGGATATCATGAATGATAAGTGCATCCAATGTAATTTGATAGTCCGTTGTTTAAAAGGAAGCTACAATTGTGATGTTTGTCACAGAATGTTACATAAACAATGCTATACTCTAACTGCTTCTGAAACCAAATGCATACCATTGCAAAATAGTATATTGTGTACCCAGACGACAATGCAAATTGTTGGCTGAGGGCGCCAGCCGATGCCAACAAGCATTGAGAGTCTGGGAATGTGCTTTTACTATGGGGTGCACATACTATTTTTTCTGAAATCGCTGGAGCAGATTTAATTGAATTAAAGCAGCATGGAGGGTGAAATCCTCACACGTTGCTGAAGGATATATAGATGAATCTTAAACAAATAAAGTAGACATAGCAAATAAAATATTTAAAGAAACACACCGACAACTATGCAGAAGAATTACTAACAATAGATAGCAGTAGTGCCCCCAACTTTTCTGGAAAAGTTCAGCCACTATTTCATAGCTGTACAAATTGCAACATTACTGTAAATATAAATAAATCATATTTGTTGTACTATACGTGTAAGTAGTGTAGGTGTAATATTTAATAAAAAAATTCACTGCTGAGCTTTGTTAATTATTGGCTTAATATGATAGAATAATTTTGAATACGGTATTTGTTTAAAAAGTTTAGCAGGCGCCGATAATATTGCGATCAGTCTGTAGTTTGACACACAAAACTTTGATCCACGTTTATGTAAAAGCACTACAGTGGCGTGCTTCCATATTTCAGGAAAGGTAGACTTTTGGATTGATAAGTTAAAATTATGAATTAGCGGCATTTGTAACCATTCCGAGCATCCTTTTATGATATCCGGTGGGAACTTGTCTGGTCTAACTGCTTTTTTGGATTTCAATTTTTTGACGGCATTTTAACGGAAATATGAAGCGTGTTTATGGCTGTAGAGCAGGGAATGCAATTGTCGCTTGAAAATACGGTTCAATGGGTGGGTTTGGTGTTGCTATATACTGAAGAAAAGTAATTTACAAATTCATGGCAAGTTTCAGCTGAACTGAGAATATTTCCATCTACGTCCATAATAAAAGCGTTGTTGACGCACCTAGCACGTTTTTGCTTTGCATAAGACCAAAAATTGTAATGTTGTGATGGATCGATTTTTCTGTTATATTTAAATAATTACTATGTGCAATTTCAATTAGAGACTAATTGTTACGGATTGCTTTGTACCTATTTGAAAGTGGTATAGATAAGAACCTGGTTTTTCTGAGTTTATTTTTTAGTTGAAGCAAATAAATGATTTCTTGTTTAATCCAAATAGGATATTTATGCTACTTTTTGACAGACTTTGGAACATGTACGTCGAAAATATTATATAAAATTTTGTAAAAGTGTTCCACTGTATTGTCTACATCAACAAATTGCATTACGTAATCCCAATCAGCATTCCGAAATGTCAAGTTCAGGTTATAGAAATTACAGAGCTTAAAATTACACCGTTTATGCAGGTTAGCAGTAGTGATATTATACGTCAAAGTCAGCATGTAATGCTAGTGCTGCATGATGAACATCTTCGGGAACGAGTGGGTCTTCGTTTGAAATTATGCATATGGTCTTCCAAAACAAAATCAAGTGTTCTCCCATGAACGTTTTAACAGTGCTTGTAAGTACTAAATCATGTAAATTAAGAAAGTTGTACAAAACTTTATATTTATTATCATATGGTGACGTATTCATATCTGGGCCTGCTATGTTTGGTAGATTAAAATCTCCAAATATCCCCACAAAGTTATCTGGCACTATCAGATTCGATTCAGCAAAATCGAAAAACTGCAAGAACGACTCAAAAGGTGAACTTGGCTTAAAATACACGTTTATAATATAAAGTTCTTTGTTATTTGCTATAGCCGATAATGCTAATGCTTCAAAATGCCTGGAGTTTAGATATGACGATTTAGTAACCTATACTGATTTACCTATCCCAATTAATACTCCTCCATCCCTCTTCTTATCTGACATTAACAAATCCCTATCGCAGCGATACACACCGTAATATAAACAATCCAATGTTTCCCTATCTGCAATATCTCCCAATATTCGTGTCTCCATCAAACAAATTATGTCATAATTATGATTACAAGAATTTTTATAAAGTGTAAAAAGTTTACTCCTAAGACCCCTGCAATTTTGGTAATATACATATAACATTATACAATCAACACTCCAGTCACACACACTCAAAAATTTAGCTAGATATAACTATAAAATTAATCTTAATTTGGAAATTAAATATCTGATGCACACACTGAGGTCCGGTATAATTACAACTTAAGGCCACTTAACAATTTATTGTAACGAAAACATGCACACTATTTGTAAAGCAGTTTTGACTTAAGAGGTATATTCAGCAGACAAAGGGAAATACTCGCCTCTTTTTATTTTATGCACATCGTCCAACATTCGAGCTGAAAATCTTCTGCTGCCTACGACAGTGTAGATGACACCATCCCAAGTCCATGTATTATTATTGTGACCAAAAGTTAACGTTGCTTGTTTTAACACTGCTAAACGTGTTTTGGTTGTCATTTTTAATGACTAAGCCCATACCTTTCAACTTTTATCTGGCATTCATAACTTTTTGCTTTTCTCTGTAACTTGTGAACTTTACTAACACAGGTCTTGGTTCATTGACAGTCTGTTCATTTGCTTAACCAATGCGGCGTGATCTATCGATGCCACTGACATCCGTTGTAATTTTTAGTTTATCATTAAATATTTTCACAACTATTTCGTCTACACATTCTGATTCATTTTCTATTATACCGAATATTCATATGCAATTTCTACGAGAATATTGTTCATGCTCGTCCATTTGTTCCTTCAAAAATTTATAGTCCATTTTTAACGTGCCCATTTTGTTTTCGTGCTTTTATTTTTACCTCGTAATGCTCGATTACTACATTAACCACTCTTTCAATACAGGTGCTAACAGTTTTTTCAAGAGTTTCTAGATAGTTTTTATCTTTCAATATAGAACCAACAGCCTCGGTGATAATAGCTTGAATTTCTCTCTTATTTTCACTGGACAGCATACTGATTGTAATAAATTAATGAATAGACGATGCAAGATGTTCAAGAATAAGCACTAGCTCACCACATAAATAAATTTAGTTGGATAGATTTAATATTTATATACTAATAACCAGATTGACAGCGAAAATACGTCTATTCGCGACGCCGTGATTTAATCTTTAGTTTGTGGAATATTCTGCATTACCAGCATAGGAGCTTGTATAAAAAAAGTCATTGAACAAACTAGCCATAATATGTTGGTCTTCCACTATTTGACCCGTTGTTGTAATTGCGGTAATGCTGTCATTCTTTAGCCTATTGCTTAATTTGTGGATAACAGACCATGCAGTTTTACCCTTGTTGACAGAAGATGCTATCATTGAGCTATAGTATGCACGTTTGCATTCATCAATCAGCTTATAATGCTGCACTCTTCGAATATTATATATATATAGGTTTCAATATCTGTTATTCTTTAGAGATGATGTATAAATTCTTAAGACTATCACTAAACCTAGTAACGACAGGATTACAATATTCATCTGTGTGACGTTTATGTTGCACCACTGCAACGAGGAAGCACCTGTCAAAGTATACAGATAAGGTATCCAGAAAAAACTTTGAATTGTTCATCTACTGATAAGGTCTGATACATCTTCCCCATTTCTAATCATGTAAGTAGTTTTCAAAGTTAATATTCCGTGTTACATTACTTAGGAGCCTTAGTAGTCCTATAATTCTTTACAAAGTAAACCAAACATGAGCCAATCTCCAGGGGTCCTACCAGATGATTGACTCATTCCATATACACATTATCGTTGCCCAAATCGTGGATTCCTAGACAATAAATCTATAATTGACGTTCATATAAACAAACACCAATTGAGATCACAGGAGTTGGTAATGTTTTCATAAAATCAAACGCTAGAAATGTTACGTTACAGTCAGATTTAGTCTAGATAGTGTCATTGCAAAGAAGTTGATGAGTGCTGTCGGCATTTCTTTAGTGAAGTTCTCTTTCTACAGTAAGTTGAATATTTTTTATTATCAAACACTTTGATTTTAATATTAAATGCATTTCTTACAGAAGTCTGATATTGGTGAGTAAAACAATAAATCAAAATCGTCATTAAAGATTTTACGACAAATTAAATTTGAAACTAGATTTTGGACATCTTTGTAGTATAAAGTGTACACCTTCTGTAGGTTTTAATCAGGGGACAAAACTTTTCAAAGTCTTGATTTATGTAAGTAGTGACTTTCATTAGATGAATATTTTGCTTTTACTTCAGCAGTTTTTTCCGGAGGTGATTTATTAATAGATCCTTTCCTCTATGATCGATAAAAAGAGCGCCATGTTCACTCTTATGTTTAAGGATTCTATCAATTCTTCCAGCTGAAACTAGTAGCATATTTTGGAATAACTCTTTACTTATCTCGACTTCAGCTCTACTCAAATGAAGCAAACAATAGACGCACGTCTATTGTCGCTTAGAATTTGTATTTCCAATATAACAACGTAGTTCGTCGAATACTTTTACCAAACCGAATAAAAATGGTTACAAATCGTACGATTGCAGGTCGTAAGTCATTAAATATTTTAAATGGTAGCTCCAGTGACACGAACCATTACGTTAACGTTAAATCAGAGTGGAAGAAATATTATTTAATCTTAACTGGACTAACTTATTGAAGCGCCCTGTATAATCTTAATGTTCATGTAAAATAGTGTTTAAAAACAAACACAATGAAATTCTAATTTTGTTCCAATTAAACTGAAAACCACCAAGCTAATTTCTGTTACATACATAGGGGAACTTGAAAAGTGGGTTGTAAATTATTTTAAACAAGAATATAAACAAACCAATTATAACAACAGAATTGCTTAATGAGAAAATGTCATTTTGTAGTATGCTTTAGACTTATGAAATAACTCTGAATTTTTTGTTAATGTATGCATCCCAAATATGAGTTTATGAAGTTTTAGTTGAATGAAGTACATTTAGTAGACATTGTTGCAATTATCATTAAAGGGAAACCACATGCACTTATTACAATATATTAACCAGACATTGAAAAAGCAGAATACAGAAGTATGGGTTTATATAGATAATGTAATCGTTTCATATTAATAGACTACAAGCGTAAGAATGGTGAAATAAGCAAAAGTAAACTCATACATTGCATTAAGCAGACGCTGACCCTAATAAAATATGATTTGCAATGGGAGGACAATGAGTTTTGTTGGATACATCGAAAGAAGAATTACACAATCATATAGAAATCTGTCACTAGAAAACATCAAAAATGTATAGATATGCACGAATAGAATGTGTGTGTGTGTGTGTGTTGGGACTGATAGAAGTGTTGTATCGGACTTGTTGACCTGAAAACATCGATTATGTAGGGGTACGAGAAAGTGTGATCACGGATGGGGAGAGGGCCATTCTGTGTGAATCCCTGGACAAATTAAATATGGAAAGTAAAAAATTGAAAGATGGTACTTAAGATTTAAAAATGTAGCGAGGCGAGGATACGAGACACAGCTGAATGGGAGGAATATGTGGCAACGAGTAGTTGGCTCTTACGCTTGTGGTTCTGCAAGGTAATTTCAAAACACCTGCATGTGGAACTAGCATCGTTATGACCATTGTGGCGAGTGAAACTGGATTTGTTCATCCCGCCATTAACTTGGAATTTTGGAGGTAATGTTGTAGCTGTCGTTTTGGAAAATGGAAATTACCTAAATTAGATGAATAAAACTGCATAATTTATATGCAAGCTTGGACATAAATATGCTTTGACATTTTTCGGCATAGGACATTGATTGAACATCACAGTGAATATTTTTTTGATTAGATATCGATGGAATGATTAAATTTCAAGACAGATATGGTGTTAAGTATTTTGAAAAAGACACTGTTATGGCGCAAACTTGGTATTAAACTCCTTTTTTTTGTTTTTATGAACATTATCAATAATTTGGGATTCTTAATGTAATGATTAAATAAGAAAGCAGGAAAATGTGGAACGACAAATAGTTCTGTTGATGGTTTAGAGTTAAGTATTTTTAGATTTTTTCTTTAGAATTTATTTTAGCAACACCTGGCCAGATTTGTGGAAGACTTGCTTTTTAGAAGAGAATGTGTGTGTATTACAATTATTTTTATGTTACTAGAGGTTAAGAATGGGTTGATTTTTATTTTGATTATTTAGGAAATAGACCAATGATCTGTAACGGATATCCAGCTACTGCAGTGATAGTCTTATTTGGAAAGAGCCTTATTTTTGAGAGTTTCCTTATGACCAAATTTAGGACACCAAAGCAAGGGAGTTTTATGCAGAATAAGTTTTCCACTAAGAAAGGACATCAAGTCTTGCGGTGACAGACTGTTTGGCACTCCTAGATTTTGACAGAAAAAGACCAGGGTGTGTTAATGTAATGTAGAATTTTAAAACCTTGTTCTTTATTCATTTTGTATTTCTACAGATAGCCAAAGTACCATTCATTGCTACGGGACCCTCGTCCCTTCAAGCTAAATCAAAATTTAAATTGTTTTAACGTTTATTTCACTTAAAACTTTTCTTCGGGTCTTTTTGCAAAACATTTATTGGTGCAATAACAAACACCTGGCTCTTGGTACTTTTTTAAAAACAACCTTACCTCCCATAGTGACATATTCTTCTCTATGCAGTAATTTTTGTTTCTTTTCATTGTTTCCATATCTGTTCTTTTTAACGTGCTTTTTTCTCTTACTTGACATCAATATTTGCAGCTGATTTAACTCTGGCATTTCCAAGGCTAATCTGTTTATAAGAGACTGTTTGTTCTCCTATTCAGATGGCATGTATTCCGAGCCAGAATTTACAAATACAGTATGCTCATCGTTACTACTTTGAAACACTTCTACAAATATATAGGTACGCATAATACAATATAAAAATGTTTTTAATTACAAAATATGCTTCTAGCTCCTGTCCAACATATGTAGATGATCCTGCCATAGTTACTATTTATTTAAAACATTAATAAAAAAAAATTTGCACCGCATATACGGCTCATAACCAAACTTACGAATATTCTATTATTAAATATAGTTCACATTTACAATAAAAATTGAATTTAAGTTATAATTATTTTTATTAACAAAAACTTTCGTTGGTTGTAAAATTTCGATTTTAAAGTCGAATAACTCGAAAAGTAAATGAGAAATAGTGTATAGCATATTCGTAATCAGAGTAAAAACGGAATAAGATTCATATATTATATATATTATAAAATCACGGGAACCCTGCGATGGACAATGGCAGTGACGGACAGACATTGAGATCCCATTAACCAAACTAAGTTTGGTTAAAAGTGGTAAACAAATACACACTAAAACACTTGTTCAACTTTGACGTTGGTTGTTAACTAACATAACCTCAGAAATACTACTGGATGATTAACATAAAAGAAACTGAAAACAAAATGGACCAACCCACTGTAATCTATTTTTACATTTTACGATGTGGAAAAAATGTTATGCAAAAACTTTAGTGTGCATAAGAAAAAACTGATTTAGTCCATTTTTGCTTTATTCTTGCCACATTACAGAATGCATTTCCGCATAAAGTTAAACACTGAAAAAACAGTGTGCTGGTCAGTATTTGCACTGAACACCTAATATATGAACTAAATCAAAGGGCAGTAAGTTTACCTATTTCAAGCAAATAAACTATTGTTATTGTTTAAAAGGAATTGATAAGGCATTAATGCATTTATACCAATCAGAAACAACTGTGTTATGCAAAGAGTGTATATTTTTGTGATTAAGAAAAATCTAGTTGAGAAATATTAAATATTACTACAGAATATCTTATTTTTGTGTTTCTGATTTCAGAAATACAACAATTCTACCTTTAAAATAGCTGTAAAACTTAATTGTGTTATTTAAAATATAAATAAACATATGTTAAATATATTTATTTTTAATAAACATCCAAACTTAATGTTTTTTTCGGTACAATGTGATTTGTGGAACACCCTTCTCTACACCAACCAACTACAGTTTCCCTTATTGAAATTCTTAACCTATCAAAATACATATCACTTTATTATTATACCTTAATATATTCATATAACACATATATACTTTCAATAAAATATTAAAAAATAGTATAACGTTATGATAAAAAAGTTCTAACTGTAGCTTTAATAGAGGATCTACAAACTGGACAGTATTGCAAGTTAGGAGCACAACTAACACAAGTAGTTAAATGCCCGCATGGCAAAAAGACTATACCAACTTCAACATCCATACAAATTTTACATAACCGGGCCTCCTTTAACACACGATTTTCCTCTTCTAAACAGCGTGCATTTGCATCATCATTTTCAATTTGAGAAGAAACCTCTACAGGAGCTACAGGAACTGCAACAGTATTTACCACATTTGGAGTTGGAGTAATATTTTCAGCCATCGTTTCTTCTACTGCATCTGTTAGTATGCGCGTTACTTCCTGTGCCATTTGAGTATTTTCAGGAGCATCTTCTTCATCAAGATGAAGGTTAAATGCAGCTTCAATAACAGCATCTGCTGTAGAAAAACCTGTACCAGTTTGTTCTAATTTCTCTTTAATTGCTTGTTTAATACGATCAACTTGTAATCCTATGTTTAATGCTGCAGTTACTTCAGGTGTTAACATTTGTGCCTGAATGTCGCCATCTGTTACTATTCTATGTCGAATGGCTCGTGTTGTTCTTCGAGATTCTTGGTCCTGATCAAAAATTAATAAATTACTAATGAAATATAAACCAAGAGGTTCTAGAAATAGTAGAGGAAGAAAGATATCTCCGTAAAACAAAAAAATAGGAGATATAGAAGTATAGGACACGTTCTAAGGCATTTGGGAAACAGTGCGGGATATATTACAAGCAGAGATAGGAAAATAGAAAGGTATAGGTAAACCTAGATCGGACCATTGCATGCAGATAGTGAAAGATGTAGGCTGTGGGAATTTCAGGGAAAAGTGTAGGTTAGCTCAGAATAGGAAACAATGGAGGTATGCATCTAATCAAATCCAGAACTGAAGATATGATGATGATGATGAATGAAATTTAAAAGTCATTAAAAAATATTTAAACTGCATTTTAAATGTAAACCATAACAAATTATAGATCAGTATCCGGATCCTTATCTTTTCAGTAGAAGGGTTATGTATTACTAATGATGTATTCCGAGTTGGATCAGTGTCATTTTATAATATAACAATAGAGTCAATATTTTGCTCACTTTTGTGATCCCTACTTCTGAATATGCAGGCTCATACACCCAATCAAATGGCGAGCTGTCTTGCAGCAAAGTAAGATGTTAGTCTATGCAGGATTTAACAGTTACAAATCGTTAAGCTTATTTAATGAAACAGACTTAGATAAAGTTGAAACCTTTGCAAAATACACTTTATCAAGGCATGCGTTTTTTTGAATATTTGAGACAGATGTTTCTTCATTTTACACTGTCGAAGGAGATAAAAAATCACTAAACCTACTTGTAGAACGCTGTAAATATTATTTAGAAATCAATTCAAATATTACATACTAAAAATGCCAAATAAGTCGAGGTGGACATGATAATAAAAAAATTAAAAATGCAAAACCATATGTCGAAAGGCAAATATCGAAGCTAAATCGTGGGACTAAGTTGAGTTGAGTGAAACCGATTGTGCATGTGTGCAATGTGTAAAATGTAATTTTAAATCTAGAGCCTACTGCCAGAAGGAAAATCGTACATTCAAATGAGTTTTATCCAATGTAAATAGACACTTTAAAACTGTTGAGAAGTAAGCCGCGGTGAGAGTGGTTGTCATGGTGATATAAAAGGTTGTAGATATATAGTTGTCACTTTAATGTTTATTATCTGAAATACTTTTCTGTACAATGAAATAGAGCTTTTATACCAAGAGACGTTCCGTAATTTACCGCACACTCTCCCATCAGGTTATGGGCCCAGGCACTCATAACATTATTGTCTAAAAGGAGAATTTAAATTTTTTCAAAATATTTGGTCAATGGTGATGGCAATGAGATCAATTGAAAAATTGAAAGGACTGGAAAATTACGAAACTTGGAAGTTTGCTGTCCAGGCTTATTAGGATATGACCGGTTTATGGTGTCCTGTCACAGGCACTTGCACATAAACTGAAACATCAAAAAAAGCGGCTGAAGACATAAAAGCAAAAACGTTAATTGCACTGATGGTTGAATCAGTAAATTCTCCGCACATACAAGATGCAAAATCAGCTAAGGAAGTCTGGCAGAATCTTCAGAAAGCATTTGAAGATTCGGGGTTGTTACATCGCGTTGGACTACTACGCGAACTCGTCACAACAAGACTGGCGGGTTGTATGTCGATGGAGATCTTTGTAAATAAAATCACTAGCACGACACATAAACTGAATGATGCTGGAATGAAAATAGATGGCGAGTGGATCGAAATCTTATTACTAGCCGGATTGAGTGATAAATAAAAACCGATGATTATGGCAATTGAAAGTTCGGGACAAAAGATTTCTGTGGATTTGATCAAAACAAAACTTTTGCAAGAAGTTAGATCAAATGATGGAGCAGGTAGTTTATCATCGTCAGTGATGTACACTCAAACGCCTAAGTTTCCAAAAACAAAAAGGCCACCAGAAGAATACAAAATGTTTCGTATGTGGTGAAATAGGGCACTACAAAAATAAATGTCCAAAAGAGAAACAGAGTAAGAATGCCGGTTACACATCAATTCGTTCCTGTTTGACTGCAAGTAATCTAAAGTCGACAGAGTGGTACATTGATTCTGGTGCATCAATAAGGGTCTGATTGTATAATTTGGCACTTTTGGTTGCAAAATTTTGGACAATCATAATAAGTTATTAGTTCAAGCAAATCTGATGGATGGCCTATTCAAGGTGGAGCAGGCAGGTGCATCAAGTATCATGGTGAAGTCGACAGAAACTCAACAATTGTGGCATCAGCGACTTGGTCATGCAGGACACGACAACTTGAAGTAGCAAAGCAATTTTGTTGAGGGAATTAGTTTCATCAGCAGTCACCTTAAATTACCTCTACCTCTTCTTTCCTATCATTGTTTGTAATATATCCCGCACTATGCCCACCTTACATGTGATTTTCCAATGCTCCACCCAAAGGTACTACATTGGCCAGGAAGCGAGTTTTTTTTTACCTGGAAAATTTCGAATTTTGCCAAACCTTTGTTGGCAGGGATGTTTAACGTGCGTGACAATACTCACACATGAGACCTCCATTTTACCTCTCATCCGAACGAGGGCGTATTTTTGTGAAAAATGCTCGCCTAACATTTTTCAAGCGGACCGTGTCGGGATTTGAACCCGGGACCTTGGGCATAGTAGTACACGCATACCAACTACACCACGGAGCCACCTTTATCAGCGGTCAACGAGAAACTTGTGAGATTTGCATTATGGAAAAACATACGCCTCTTCCATTTAAGAAAAGCATCTCCCGAACATGTAATATCCTGGAATTGATACACTCAGATCTGTGCTGCCCAATGCCTGTTGATACATTCGGAGGTTCTCGTATTTTATGACTTTCGTTGATGATTTTAGCCAAAAAGATTCTGTGTATTTTATCAAGAACAAGTTTAATGTTTTTAAAGATTTCAAGAAGTATGTTGAGAATCAGACAAGCTGAAAAATTAAGAAAATTTGCACAGGCAACGGCTCTGAATACTGTAATAGTGAATTCTTAAAGTTTCTGAGTGATTCAGGAGTTGAACATCAAACGACAGCACCATATATGCCTGAACAGAATGGTATGGTGGGGCGAATGAATAGGACTTTAGTCGAACGAGCAAGATGTATGCTTTTTGATGCAAAGTTTAATATCAAATTTGGGGATGAAGCGATTAATACAGCAGGATATCTCGTCAATCGTTCACCGTGTCAAAGGACAATTGACAAAATACTGGAAGAAATTTGATTTGGCAAAAAACCAAATTTATCAAATTTGAAAGTGTGGATGCAAGGCCATGGTACATATTCCGAAACAAAAAAGGAATAAGTTTGATCCTAAGTCCAAGGATTGTATAATGGTTGGTTACAATGAACACTGCGAAGGCTATAAAGTCTTTGATCCGAAGAAGATGAAAGTTGATGTAAACCGCAACGTGATTGTTTAGAGGAGCAACGCATTGAGAAGAAGTACTTTCTTGTAACAAATTTTATCATTTTTATCTATTCAAAGACGATATCAATGAACTGGAGAACACGGTTGCTACAATTAATAACGATGACATGCATGGTCAAAACGAAGTGGAAGCTGATAATAGTAATCCAGATGACAAAGACAGTAGTGAACAATCCATAACGGGTCATGGTTCAATGAGCATTACCACCAATGATGTACGTCAAAAATTACGGTGATCAACGAGAGAGACCAAGTCTACACAGAAAGACGACTGTGTTTACATTTCGACAGTGGATAATGCAGACGATCCGCTGACAGTGGAGGACTTGATGAAAAGTCCGTATACGTCGCACTGGAAAAGGGCCCTGAAGGACGAGTACAAGCCCCTAATCGAAAACAAAACTTGGTCTTTGGAAAATCTGCCAGCAAATCACAAAGCAATTCGTAGCAAATAGGTATTTAAAACCAAATGCGACGAGAATAGTCAAGTCAGTCGATATAAAGCTCGCCTGGTAATAATAATAATAATGTTTATTGCCCAACAGCCTTAGCCACATTACAGGACATCCAACAAACCATAACCATGTACAACTTATAATTATTAAAACAGAATAATTATTAGACTTAAAATTAAAGTTAAAAAGTAACTGTTAGAAACAAAGTGTTAGAGAGTAAACATCATTTAGTAGAAAGCGCTTCAAGAATTTTTTGCAAGCTGTCAACATTTATATCAACATTGCCACATATTTGATTAAAATGACACATGTAATATACGGGAAAATATGGTGGAACGTGCGAATCGTGAGATTGTTAGATTATTACGCACTTATTGTCACGAAAGGCATCAGAAATGGCCCACTCTATTTCAAGAGTTGGCAAATATTTAAATAAGGTAGTGCATTCGAGTACTAGTTGTACCCCCTTGGAGGTACACTCAAATAAACTATTAAAACTGAATGAGATAGCAGTTGTTCCCTTTCCAATGCACAAAGCACTTACGGGAGAAATAGTAGTAATGGTACGGGCTAACTATTATCTCGAGCTGAAAAACGAAAGCAAAAGCATGACACTTCATGCAAAATAACGAATTTTTAAGTCGGTGATAAGGTGTTGGTTAGGAACCATGATATATTCCGTTCTGAGAACAATCAAATACGTAAATTTTTTCTTATTTCCCAGGGCCCTTGTACCATTCAAAAGAAAATTAATAAAAACCCCCATAAGGTGACCGAAGATGCCACTGGTACTCTGCTTCCAACACAAAATTTTATTACCTGAAGCCATATAAGCTTCCGGTAGAACATGTTTAAGTATAGAAGATTCAGATAGTTACATGTCAACGCTTTCGGTTGTTACTTTAACTTTCTACAACAAACATTGCCGAATTTATTGGATGATATGTCATTGTTACTTCGCCAAAACATGTAAGATGTTAGATTAGCTGATTAATTTTGTTGTTTTTCAGTAGACCTGTATAAATCAGGGGTGTAGTTTCAATCTATGTAAACTAGGTCAGTAACGTTACTTGGGGAGTATATGCTTAATGACCAACATATTATTATTTTCATGTATCCCATTAGCAATGTAGTTTAATTTTTGTATTCAGTTAGGATATAAACAAAAACTTTTCATTATTCGCTTACGAAAAGAATTCAGTTGGGGGGATGTAGTGTTTTGGGTCTGGGGATAAGACCATTACATCTCCGCTGGATGAGGCGCAAGGGTGCAAAGGACAGGAGTACGGTAGAAACGGCGCTTCTGAACAGTCTGGTGATATTTCAGAAAGTACGCATAAATCGTGTTCGATTTGTTTAAGTTAATATTATTCTAATGTTTAGTTTTAAGTGTGAAGGATCCAATATTGAGTTAAGAAAATTTGTATCTAGTTCATAATTTCGTATGTTCAATTAAATGCCTAATAACTGTTACAGTGTTGGCTGTTTATTTTCACGAACCCGAGTTTAAAAGTGGTATATCAGGCATATCCACAGTTTACTATAAATTTTTAGCAAGCTACTTAAGGCAAAGAATACAAGTACTGCAGAATGCATGTTTTAGATGTTCATATAATATTGAACATAAGCACCATACTACAATTCTATGTGTATTCTTAAATATGATAAACGTACAGAACCCCTGCTAGCTCCTACATATATGCTACAATAACCAAATATAAACCAAACTACCAGTTTGAGGCAATACAAATCAGAACTACTCAACATAGTATTAACCTATGGAATACAAATGATTTTAGCATTCTGCTACACTCACAAATTTGAATCCTGTTATGCTTATGTACCATCTGTTTTAATAAACAAATATAGAACACTATTTGACAAGACTAATAATAAAAATATCTTTAGACTAAAATTTTATGATGTATTAATTAGGGTGTAGCGATTGTCTTAGACCGTCCTAGATGTTATTATATGATGTATATAATCCTACAATTTGTATTTTATATTTATTGTTTTCATGTATTGCTAACGGTGGAATCTAAAATTAGAAGTGGAAAGTGATTTGATTTGTTTCAAATGCCGTGAATGCCTTTCCATCCTCTCGAATTGTGATTTGGTGGTAAGCACTCCGCAGAATAAGCATCGAGTAAATGGTTTGATAGTTTGAAAGTAAGTAATCTATCACCATCCTCCATTTATGATGTTCACTAAAACTCGAGCTCGCCAAGGTGACTGGCTTGGTTCAATGATATCCACTGAAGAAGTTGCTTTAGTTCCTATGATGTGAATTTGCCATCATCCTAGGTATGTTTGCGAGATTTTGTCATGACAAGCGTGCAGTTCGGAAATAAATCTGAAACCCAACTAGGGGAGCGTCTATATTAGCATATGCTACCGCATACATTTAAGATTGATTCAGATTCACCAAAACGTACTTCTACGAAAGAATGTAGTTTAAGTATGTTGTGGTCAATGATAACATCAGGAGAATGATCACGTTCACCTGTCGATGAAGATGTTCTAGCATTAGTCGACAAAATAGTGGTCCTTAACAAACTCAAATCTGATAGTTAATAATCTCAGTCACTGTAAATACATTATTGTATCAGAATACCTCATTACCATAGCGGGGCCTCTCTAGTCACACATTTAATATTATCACGCTGAATGTCAATTCTCCGTACATCTAATCTTTCATAAAATGAATCAGCAATAAGGCGTTTAGTTTATCGATAAAGGTAATTTTAATTTGTTTACACCTTTTCAATGGTATCGTTTTTAGCACTTGACAATGAGAGCATTGGCTATCGAAACTATAGTCGTGCAATTAAAAACAAAATTATTTTTCATATGTTTGTTTCTATGGGTGCGGTTAGTTTTCACTTAATTTCTATAAATTTCAAGATCCAGAATAGAATCATTTAACCATAATTCAGACAAGTCATACACAGTAGCTGCACATTTTCATTAATTTTGACTTTATACATGAAATATTTTGATAGTATATATTTATTTCGATTGGAATTTTTAAAACTTTTGAGGATTTAATTACGCATACCCCGGAGTTTATTTAATTTTACGTGTATTACATTGAGAAGTTATAAAATATAACAATATAACCTAAGATGAAAAAATGTTGTATACAAATTATTTTAAGCACCAACAGCTTTTCAATTAAATAGATCAATATAAGACGACTGTGAAACTAGCAGCCAAAACTAGCGGCCGATTCTAAAAGCAGTGATTGTGAACCGGCCACACACTATAGTATATTATACGCTAATGTACAAAGACATAACTTTGAAGTACGATAGCAATTGAGGAGCGCCTAGTTATTGTAGTTATAGTGAAATTCAACCAATACAACATAATGTCGCTAAAGACACACTAAATGATGATTTGTAGGGGCACTCATAAATTGCTACTCGAGAATATAGCTTGCGTTGTGCGAATTTCAACCACGTAAAATAATGTTCCAAATGGTACACAGTATCCATAAATAATAGACTAGCCAAATGCTGAGGCATAGGGATACCGAAAAACGGCCCGAGGATGTAGCATGCATTGTGCGAATTTCAACCAAGTAAAATAATGTTCCAAATGGTACACAGTATCCATAAATAATGGAGAAACCAAATGCTGAGGCATAGGCATACCGAAAAATGGCCCAAGGATGTAGCTTGCATTGTGCAAATTTCAGCCAAGTAAAATAATGTTCTAAATGGTTCACAGTATCCATAAATAATAGAGCAACCAAATGCTGAGGCATAGGGATACCAAAAAATATCCCGAGGATGTAGCTTGCATTGTGCGAATTTCAACCAAGTAAAATAATATTTCAAATGGTTCAAAGTATCCATAAATAATAGAGCAGCCAAATGCTGAGGCGTAGGGATACCGAAAAATGGCCCGAAGATGTAGCTTGCCTTGTGCGAATTTCGGCAAAGAAAAATATTGTTCTAAATGGTTCACAGTATCCATAAATAATACAACAGCCAAATGCTGAGGCGTAGGGAGACCGAAAAATATCCCGAAGATGAAGCTAGCGTTGTGCAAATTTCAACCAACTAAAATAATGTTCCAAATGGTATACAGTATCCATAAATAATAGACTAGCCAAATGCTGAGGCGTAGGGATACCAAAAAATGGCCCGAGGATGTAGCTTGCATTGTGCGAATTTCAGCCAAGTAAACTAATGTTCTAAATGGTTCACAGTATCAACAAATAATAGAGCAACCAAATGCTGAGGCGTAGGGATACCGAATAATGGCCCGAGGATGTAGCTTGCATTGTGCGAATTTCAGCCAAGTAAAATAATGTTCTAAATGGTTCACAGTATCCATAAATAATAGAGCAACCAAATGCTGAGACGTAGGGATACCGAATAATGGCCCGAGGATGTAGCTTACATTGTGCGAATTTCAACCAAGTAAAATAATGATCCAAATGGTACACAGTAACTATAAATAATTAACCATCCAAATGTTGAGGTGTAGGGATACAAAAATATCCCGAGGATGTAGCTTGCATTGTGCGAATTTCAACCAAGTAAAATAATATTTCAAATGGTTCAAAGTATACATAAATAATAGAGCAGCCAAATGCTGAGGCGTAGGGATACCGAAAAATAGCCCGCAGATGTAGCTTGCATTGTGCGAATTTCAGCCAAGTAAAATAATGTTCCAAGTGGTTCACAGTATCCATAAATAATAGAGCAACCAAATGCTGAAGCGTAGGGATACCGAAAAATGGCCCGAAGATGTAGCTTGCCTTGTGCGAATTTCGGCAAAGAAAAAATTTGTTCTAAATGGTTCACAGTATCCATAAATAATACAGCAGCCAAATGCTGAGGCGTAGGGAGACCGAAAAATATCCCGAAGATGAAGCTAGCGTTGTGCGAATTTCAACCAAGTAAAATAATGTTCCAAATGGTATACAGTATCCATAAATAATAGACTAGCCAAATGCTGAGGCGTAGGGATACCGAAAAATGGCCCGAGGATGTAGCTTGCATTGTGCGAATTTCAGCCAAGTAAAATAATGTTCCAAATGGTTCACAGTATCCATAAATAATAGAGCAACCAAATGCTGAGGCGTAGGGATACCGAAAAATGGCCCGAAGATGTAGCTTGCCTTGTGCGAATTTCGGCTAAGAAAAATATTGTTCTAAATGGTTCACAGTATCCATAAATAATACAGCAGCCAAATGCTGAGGCGTAGGGAGACCGAAAAATGGCCCGAGGATGTAGCTTGCATTGTGCGAATTTCAGCCAAGTAAAATAATGTTCTAAATGGTTCACAGTATCCATAAATAATAGAGCAACCAAATGCTGAGGCGTAGGGATACCAAATAATGGCCCGAGGATGTAGCTTACATTGTGCGAATTTCAACCAAGTAAAATAATGATCCAAATGGTACACAGTAACTATAAATAATTAACCAGCCAAATGCTGAGGTGTAGGGATACCGAAAAATGGCCCGAAGATGTAGCTTGCATTGTGCAAATTTCGACCAAGTAAAATAATGTTCCAAATGGTTCACAGTATCCATAAATAATACAGCAGCCAAATGCTGAGGCGTAGGGATACCTAAAAATGGCCCGAGGATGTAGCTTGCAAGTTTCTGCAATGCATTTTGAAGATCCTTTAAATTTTCTATTGGGAGTCTGTAAACAAATTATTTCAAACATTTCCATCTAAAAAAATTCCATAAGGTTATTTTTAAGTGACCCTGGAGGTTATTGCTGCGGCTATGAATCTTCTTACCATGGTCTGGTTAGCTGCAATCTAAAAATGCCGTTCGATTAGGACAAAATGTGGAGCAGCACTATCACGTATAAAGCCCATTTGCCTTATTACCACAAGAAGATCTTTCAAAAAATCCGAAAGTTCGTTTTATGAAGATGAAAGTATGTTTCACCGTTCAATCATTGAGAAAGAATATTTGATCCAATAAAATAAATGCGCATAATATCAGCCCAACCACTGACAGAAAATGCAATTTTGGAACCGCGAAGCAGATATGCAGCATGGGTGTTAAGCAGAACATACATTATTATTATGAAAATTTTCAATACCATGTTTGAAAAGTAAGCTTTATCAGTAAACGCTATCTTGACAGTAAAATTGTAATTATTTGTCTACATACCCAAAAAACATTGATATACGGAGTGATAATGATTGCAGGGTAGCAAAAGCCTGTGCATGTTAAACGTGGAAATGGTAAAATAAAAATATTCCAAACGGTTGGTTGAAATCCGAACAATGCAAGCTACATCCTCGGGCCATTATTCGGTATACCTACGCCTCAGCATTTGGCTGTTCTATTATTAATGGATACTGTGTACCATTTGGAATATTATTTTACTTGGTTGAAATTCGCACAATGCAAGCTACATCCTCGGGCCATTATTTGGTATCCCTACGCCTCAGCATTTGGCTGTTCTATTATTTACGGATACTGTTCATTTAGCGTGTCTATAGAGACATCATGTTGTATTGGCAGATTTCACTATAACTACAATAATTAGGCGCTCCTCAATTGCTATCGTAGTTTAAAGTTATGTCTTTGTACATTAGAGTAGACTATGCTATAGAGTGTAGCTGGTTCACGATCACTGCTTTTAGAATCGGCCGCTAGTTTTGGCTACTAGTTTTACTGTCGTAATATAAGATGGAAAAGTTTTGTACACACAAGTTATTTTAAGTACTAATGGCTTCTCAGTTAAATACAAATTACAGGTGATTTGTATCTTTGATTAAGTTTGAAAACATGTTTGCAATATTTGATCGTAACTGAAGGATTTATGGGACATTAACCAGCTTTGAAAAAATATATGTAATATTTGTAAGATATTCCCAACATTTGACAACTTTTGTAAAACATGAATCCCTCCCGGTTCGCTAAATCTGTATTAATCATTATTTCAACCAATAAAATTACAGAATATGAAAAGCATTATTTGATATAATGAAAGCAGCCAGATTTGCTGTAGCATAGGGAAACTATTCAGTAGAACCTGTCAAACGATAAAATATTTTTCAAAAATAATTTTGCTGGTTCATCTACTCTAAAATGTGACATGCAAACTTGATATTTATTAAATTAAATACAATAAACCTACCACATTTATTCCACCGGTGTCGAGAGCACATGCATTGACAAAAGTTTGGCCTTTAACTAATAAAACATAAGGACATTCAGGAAACCATCGGCAATGTTCCGTCCAAGGATCATCATGAGGATCCCAATGTCTAAGACCACCATCACAATGGAAACAACGAACTTGGTCTCCAAAGCCTTCATAATAAAACCCTGCTTGTGCTAAAGCATTAGGAGTTTGAGTAAGATCGTCAGGCCATGAAGAAAATGATTGTATACGTGATTCCAACGTTGAGTATCTACTTGTTTTGGGCCGCCTGTGTGCATTTATACCAAGGTCACTAAAATTATTTTGTCCAACAAGATTAACATTTGTAAATCTTTCATAAGTATTATTGTCAGCTTCTATATTACTTGTTGGAGCATTTTCTAAACGTGGAATAATTGTTCTTTGCACAAACGTACAGTTTGGAAAATAGCGTCGATGTTCAACATCTGGGTTGTCGCCAACTTCCCATTGAACAGCTATTCCATTACAAAATGCACATTGTGTTTTATCAGATTCTTTTAAATAATAAAATCCAGCACGAGCTAAACTACTAGGTGTTACTATATGAGAAACAGGCCAATCATCAAATGTTTGCAAACGTAAATTTTCATTAGTTAAAGGATGTAGAGCTTGGGCCGTATCTGATAAATCAGTCGGATCTATTAAAGCATTGCTAGCGCCTAAATAATGAACGTTTCCTGAAGTTGCTGGATTAATTACAAATTCACATTCAGGTCTCAACTCTCGATGTAAAGCCATAACTTGGTCTCCATAATTCCATTCTGTAATTTCAAGACCACACCAAAAGCACTGTACAGCTAAATCGCGATTTAGTGAAAAAAATCCTGCTCTTGCTATTCGAGATGGAGATACTGCAGCATCAACTGGCCAATTTCTGAATGATGCAAGTCTATTTTCTTCTATATTCATACTAGAATTTGTGGTAAAAAAACTTGTAAAAAATTAATCAACATACATTAGCAAAACTAAAATAATTTAATAGGCTATCTAATGTTTTAAAAAATTAGGGCATTATAAATTCATACTTTTCTACAGCAATATGCTATAAATACAACATAACCCTAACCACACTAATCTGGAAATATCAAATTTAATACGAATTCAGCTTCATTGAACTTCCTCTGTCGCACGCCGCAGCTGCTCAGCCAATCAGAGAAGAATATTTTATATGCTATTCCCACTTTCTCTCTGTTACTTACAAGATGCAAGGGGTTAAAAATTAAGAGGCCCCAAGCACTTAAATTCCGTTGGGAGATTCTTCGTTAGATGTGGTTGTTGCATTTGCCGATTTTTACTATTAGTATACGTAGTTTTCAAACAATACTAATTCATGTGGTTGATCAAATATAATTTTGAAGTACACAATCATAAATATAATGGCATAATATATTTAACATAATTATTAGCTCAAATATTCCGTGCCATGGGTTTAGTTTTCTGTATTTATTTACAAAATACCGAAATATATTCATGCATAACGCGCATCAAGCTTGAAGATTAAGCAGTCGTTCCGTATGGACAACTGCATAAGGCAGAACACGCAGAACAAATTCCTGAAAGTGGTTCATTTTTAAAATTCTATATGAAATATTTGCAATAAAAGATGCAACTGCAGTAACAATGTATGAAATAAAAATATCGTCAAAAAAATGGACGTCCAACAATTATTGTAATCCTAGATCACCATGCCCCAATCACCAATCTTGCTGCTTACTTTACATAGTTGAACTTGCGTTCAAATTTTGACTGTCAATAAATTAATTTCAATTAACGTATTTAATGCTTTGCTGCAATTTTAAACAATAATTTATTCACAATTTTTGAACAAGGACAAAAAACGTTTTCGTTGGAAGCATTTTTTCACATCCATGGTTTGTAAAAACGAGATTGAGAGTATCCAATGGGTGATATTGTTAATAAGAGCACCTTTTAGCGTGATCACAGTATAATAAACAATTACTATACTATGGCGTGATGTAAACGAATTTGCGTAATGCTCAAATTCTTTTTATGAAATAAAATCTCTGCAACACAGAAAAGAATAAGTAGGCAAAAGCTTCTTTTAGATGAGACATATTTTACAAAAGGAGCGATGTTATTTGCTGTTGGCGGTGATGTTAAAAAGCAAAATAGCGTTAAAAGTTAATTTTAAGGGAATTTTGATCGCCCAATGCGAATACGGTATTTTAGTTGTAACATTAGCATAATAGGGGTGGTCATAAAGCTGTAGAAAAGTACTAAATTTCACTAGAAAGCGGTAACAACAGTTTACTATAGTCATAGAATAATTATATTATTCCATGCTATTGTACAGTATATTAAGAAATTGATTTATTAACCATGTATAGTAGAATTTATTTAAGAAGAGCCTGTACGTCATTTGACATATGTGCAAACCTTAAAAGTCAGTGGCGTAGAGGTAATAACTTATAGGATTTCCATAGAGTAAATATTCCAAAATCAAGATTTATTTTGTTGGTGGTTTAAATTAACATGGCGAATACGCGAATAAGCTAGCCATAAAACACAAAGAAACAGAAAGAAAACTCTGAAAGCGTAAGAAATAAATATACAGGATGAGGCACGGGAACCTCCCACATTTCAAAAGGCTGTCAAAACAAAACTAAATGAGATATTCCAAAAAGTTTTATTTCCAGGAAAGGATGTATAATGTAGTTTTTTAAAGCTATGTTTTTAAAATAATATCTTTCAAATGATTGTCTTGTTGGGCGACACACATATTGACCCTTTCTTGGAAGTTTCATGACTTTCTCGAGTGTGGCGGGGGTTATCTGCATGATTTCTTCCTCAATTGCAGTCTTCAGGTCATCCAGAGTTCTAGGACGAACTTTAAATACCTCGGCTTTGAGGTAACCCCACAGATAATAATCGCATGGGCTTAAATCTGGAGAGCGCAGGGGTCACTCAACTGTATCGCGCAAGGAGATCACCTTCCCACGGAACATCTCCTGAAGAATAGTGCGTGAACGACGGGTAGTGTGTGCTGTAGCACCATTCTGCTGGAACCAGAAGCTATGTGGATTACGCTCGTGACCAAATTCTTCTATTATAAGCCTGACAAAATTCTCAAGCATGTCACAGTACCGGTTTGAGTTAACAGTAGCAGTGACGCCATTCTCTTCAAGAAAGTAAAGCCCAATAATGCCTACGGACGATACTGCATACCAAACGGTTACCTTTGGACTGTACAGGGGTGCTTCGTGAAGCTGTCGAGAGTTTTCATTTGACCAGTAGCGAAAATTTTGTTTATTAACACACCCAGAAAGATGAAAATGAGCTTCGTCGCTACTCCACAAAAATGCAGTAGGAGGCACTTCGCGAAGGATCGCCTGACAACATTCCACTCGCCGCCCCCAGTGCGTTGGGACAATTCCTGCGCAATCATCATCTTGTAGGGGTGCATCTTGAGTTTACAACGCAAAATCCGGCTCACTATTCTCGTCGAAATCTGAACAGCAGCAGCATGTTTGCGCGCAGAACGCGTTGGAGACTGTTCAATCGACGACTTAACTCTACCGATGTTTTCAGGGATTCTGACGGTCACAGCAGGACTCTTCTTCTTCGCATTTAGTGCAGATCCACTTTCCCTAAATTACTTCACCCAACACAACATTGTTTTCCGGTCGGGAACACTAGCAGACGATGACAAATTGTACCGCGTGCGGAATGTGTTTTGTGTCGCAATAACAGATTCGCCATTTTTTATAAAACTCTCGATAACAAACGCACTTGCGCTCTAGTCCACGGCATGGTTACTACTGAAAACTATATCATCCACCCCTTTAAACAAGACCAACCTCCCCCTGTTGAATGGCCTATTCCCACACTGCCAATCATTGAAATGTGGGAGGTTCCCGTGCCCCACCCTGTAGAATATCAAAATCACCTATGCCAATTGACATTTAACAGCAAATTATCTATGCCACTGATATGCTGAACGAACACGCCTATTGATAAACAATGGACTAATCTGACACCGTTTTAGCCGAGTGCGCATGATGACGTCCAGGCTCTTCTTAAATAAATTCTACTCTACTTCGTAGTAACCATTATACAACCCATTATCTATAGAAAACGCCCTATTATAATTACATTTGCTTGCTATTCATCGATTTTTGATAACTCATTAATGCAACTTGTATTTTAAAAGAGCATATGGCCTTTTGATATGAGAATTTTTCGAATATTATTTATAAATTGGAAGAGATACTTTAAACAGCAGATGAATGTGCAATATATTTTTTAAAGACATATACTTTTGTATACCATCCCCTCTTTTATTACTTTTTTTATTCTTCTCGTCGCGCGCCCCTTCTTATAAATTTCAATGCTTTTTTTTTTAATGTGCAAACACCTATTGCACGCCCCGTACTTTTGCAACGTTTGGTTGGTTATTTAATCAAAATTGTTATTAAAATGCCTCGACTATTTGAAACTCTTTATTCTCAGGGTGTACACCTACTTACCGTGGGTTCAGTGGTAAGTAGATGTGCAATGCCCAACCAAACTGCACTCTCTTTTGTTTTAGTACTAATTTTTGAATCTAGTTTTGTATATGCCAAATTTTTATGATCAACGTTGCCTTGTGCCAGATTAATTTAATACCACAAATTTATGACTTTTGACGTTATAAGATATTTCACAGCACTCACCTGGTTTATACTTTGTTTCCGGCCTCGTTTACTGCTGGCTCAAAATCCTCGTCGCCGTATGCGCCTTTACACGGTTGCACTATCCTTTTGAATTTCCGTCTCGCCTCCAGGTATCTTTCTTTAATTTTAGTTGCTCCCAATATCTGAAATAAATGACCCGAATTTTAGAATTTAGAATACCCGTTTATTTTACTTCCCCTGCGCTAATTCTTCCGTCGTAGTTTCTGCGTTGACTCTTCCACTTCCAATTGCTGCTCTTACGTGTTCTCCTAATTTCGCTCCTCTTGTTCCAAATTAATCCGTCCGCCTTTAATCCGTACTCAATCCAAATCTATCGTCGTCCTATTCAAAATCACTCAATGCCCCGCTACATATACATCCATATCAAAACCAATCTTCGTCCCTGTTTATAACCACTCAATGCCCTGCTTCCTATAAATCTATATCCAAATCGATCCCAAATATTCTTCCTTCTTACAATTCCAATCCGATGCCTTCTGCCTTTATCAATATCGTTCCAAATCTATCTTACTATTCGTCGCTTCGCCGTCGCACTAATATCAATCTTTACTCTTCCTTGTCGTCGCTATTACTTATTTATGTACCCCTGCTGCTCTTTACCCTTCTTTAATAATCAAACTATTTCAAAATCAAACACGTTTATTAATCTTCAAAATCTTTACACAAATTAGCGCAGTTCTTTAAAATACGTCTTTATACCAAAAATATTCAAAATAAACTCTCCTTGTTTACTTTCCAAGGTGATAATTATAACATTACTTGCCTACTACATTACAAATTACATAAACTAAAATCGTCCAATAATATTAAAACACTAAGTTTGTGTCGCACATACCATAAATTATGTCCTTTTACACTTTCATAGTTTACACATAATATTCTAGTATTGGTTCTAAATATTTTACAATCCTTCAATCACATTTGACATTGTTATAACTTATAATTTTGAAATTACATATTCGTCCAAAAGTTGATTCTAATTAAACAAAAGCCAAAATAAATCACACATGACCCTGGACCGGCGTGGTTGATAGTGGACATCCATAGACCATCCGGTTTTCGGATGGCAAATGTACTTTCAATGGCCTATTAAATTCTAACTCAGTATAAACCCTTGAGCACTGTATATTTTATCACGTCATCAAGTCATTTTAATTTACCTCTTGGCACTTACATTTCAACTACCATTTTGAATACTTTAGCATATGTAAAGTACGGCAAACATACATTTTTAAATTATGTGATTAGATATATGGATCATTTTACTTGGCATACACTACCTTCTACTAAACAACCCTTAGAACCCTTGGTAGCTCCCTCTGACACTACAATACATATATACATACACATATAAATACATCCATTCCGAATGAACCTGCACGCTTGCGCGTTCCAGTGATGTAAAGAGCCAAACTACAGGTCCAACAAAAGTAATAGGGTATTTAGTGAGGGACCAGACAAAGACAGGTCCCCGAAAGAGGGCAGCAGCTTTTTCGGTACTTGAGTGGCAGAGACAATAGGGACGGCTCCGTGGTATGTGTGTGACTACTACGCCCAAGCTCCCGGGTTCGAATCCCGACACGGTCCGCTTGAAAAATGTTAGGCGAGCATTTTTCACAAAAATACACCCTCGTTTGGATGAGAGGTAAAATGGAGGTCCCGTGTGTGAGTATTGTTACGCACGTTAAAGATACCTATCTTGCATGGAACAGCAAGGGTTCGGTAAAAATTCAAAATCTTCCAGGTAAAAAAAACTCGCTTCCTGGCCAATGTAGTATCTTCGGGTGGAGCATTAGAAAAATCACATGTAAGGCAGATACCATAGGGGTCTGCGATGTGGAACGCAACGGGCAACCACTACATTACCTCCCAAGTACACATTACATGTGATTTTCCAATGCTCCACCCGAAGGTACTACATTGGCCAGAAGCGAGTTTTTGTTACCTGGAAAATTTTGAATTTTGCCGAACCCTTGCTGTTCCAAGCAAGGTAGGGATCTTTAACGTGCGTGACAACACTCACACACGGGACCTCCATTTTACCTCTCATCCGAACGAGGGTGTATTTTTGTGAAAAATGCTCGCCTAACATTTTTCAAGCGGACCGTGTCGGGATTCGAACCCGGGACCTTGGACGTAGTAGTCACACACATACCACTACGCCACGGAGCCGCCTTCCCAAGTACACAGCGTACTTAAATTCTTATTAAAGATGATGGCATTTCTGTGGTAAAAAATTCCGGAGTCAAAATAGTTCTCCATTCGGATCTCCGGGAGAGGACTACTTCGTGGGATGTGATCGGAAAGTATAAAAAAAAGAGTCGTGAACATTATGCAAGTCAGAGCGTAGAATGTCAGAAGTATGAAGCAAGTAGGTAAGCTAGAGAACTTGAAAATTGAAATGGATAGGTTACCATTAGACATAGTAGGGATCAGAGAAGTTCGGTGGCCAGAGGCGAAGTACTTTTGGAGCGGAGGCTTTAGGATTCATACAGGATCAGAAGAGGGAAATTCGGGCGTAGGGATAGTTATGCAAAACAAGATAGGACAAAGTGTAAAAAACTATTTACGAAAGAACGAACAGTACTCATGGTTAGATTAGAATCTAAACCGGTAAATACAGTAATAACACAGTATACGCGCCCACCTTTAGCCACAGTGCAGAAGAGGCAGAGACGATCTACAAAGATATCGAAGACATACTAATATACGTAAAAAGACATAAAAGTTTAATAATTACGGAGGATCTTGATGCAATGATAGGTGTGGGTAGGGAAGGAGCTGTAGTAGATTTATTTAGTTTAGATACGAGAAACGACAGGGGAAATAAACTGGTAGAATTTTGCGACAATGACAATTTAACTATCACAAACACATTATTTCAACATCATGCTAGAAGACGATATACGTGAAAGATGCCAGGAGATATAGTAAGATATCCAAATAAATTACATACTTGTTAGACAACGGTCTAGGATTCAAGTAGAAGACTGTAGAGGCAACTCAGAAGCAGATATAAACACAGACCACAATATCGTAATTATGAAGGAACGAAAAAAAACACTTTGATTTTGAGAAACTAAAAGATAAAGAGATCCACGAAAGATTTGAAAAAGAGTCAAATGAATTGCTGAAAGATGTCGGGAAAATTTCTTATACTAAGGAAGTAGAAACAGAATGAAGTAACATTAAATCCAGCTTAGACATGGCGGCCAGAGATATTCTGGGGTATACACAAAAAGAAAATAAGAAACCGTGGAGATAACAAAGGATATCCTGAATCTTATAGAAGAAAGACGAAAATACAAAAATAAATAAGATGAAACAGGAAAAGAGAGATACAAAGCTATAAAACGGGAAATTATTCGCAAATGGAGGAAAGTTAAAGAACAATAGATTGATAAAAAGTTCAAAGAGGTTCAAACAAAGATGGAAATAGGGAAAACAGACGAAGCATACAAACCAATTAGAATGAATTTTAAGGATATAAAACCATATAGCAAAAATATAAGGGACGCGGTAGGAAACGTCATTATAGAAAATGTAGAGAAAGTGGATCGATGGCAAGAGTATATAGAGAATTTATATGCTGGAGAGGAACTAACTGCATTAGAACAGGAAACAGACATTGAAAATGATGACTTGGGATATCCTATACTTAGAGATGAGTTTGAATTAGCATTAAAGGGTCTGAAAAATGGTAAGGCGCTGGGTACAAATAAGGTGCAAGCAGAAACTCTAAAAGCCGCCGGACAAGCAGTAATAGAACGTCTCTTTCAACTTGTAAGCTATATACCCAAAGATTTCAAACAACATCATAGTAACTATAACAAAAAAGAAAGGCGCGGATAGATGTGAAAATTTTTGAACAATTAGTTTGACAGCACACGTATCAAAAATATTAACTAGAATTGAACAAAGACGAATGGAAAAACGAGCTGAAGAAATACTAAAAAAGACCAATTTGGGTTTAGGCGAAACAGGAGAACACGGGAGGCTATATTAGCTCTGAGAGTGATAATGGAGAAAACAATAGAAAAGGGGGAATGCGTGTATGTAGAGTTTGTAGATCTGGAAAAAGCATTCGATAATGTAAAATGAAAAAATGTTCGAAATACTCAAAAAGATTGGAATGAGTTTGAGAGATAGACATAGCTTCTACAAAGAGCAAACCGCGGTAATAAAATTAGAGCAGGAACGTAGAAAAGAAAATATTAAGAAAGGGGCGAGACAGGGATGCGCCCTATCCCCATTAATTTTTAACTTCTACGTTGAAGAAGCAATGAATACTGTCAAATGCAAGAAGACATTTGGAGTTATTATGCAGTGACAAAAGATTGATATGCTTAGATTAGCATCTAGCAAGGAAGAGTTAGAAGCTGCTCTTAATGAAATTTAAACAGTTCTAACAGAGAGATACGGTATGAAGATTAATAAAAATAAAACTAAAGTACTAGTATGCAAAGGAGGGAAAAATAAATTAAAAACTATAATAC
Source organism: Platerodrilus igneus (assembly GCA_036346225.1). Lineage (NCBI taxonomy): Eukaryota > Metazoa > Arthropoda > Insecta > Coleoptera > Lycidae > Platerodrilus > Platerodrilus igneus. The sequence continues at coordinate 13,715,732 of JARFIW010001380.1, forward strand.
AAATAAGTAATAAGAACTTACAAGAGGTTAAGGATTTGTGCTACCTAGGAAGCCAAATAACGCAAGACTGAAAGAGCGCAAAAAATATAAAACACAGATTAGTACAAGGTCGTGTTACATTTAACAAGAAAAAGCAAATACTGTGTTCAAAGACAACAAACATAGAAACAAGAAAAAGATTGCTTAAAACATATGTGCAGCACTGTACGGCTGTGAAACCTGGACAGTAGTAGAAGCGGGTAGGGAATAGATAGAAACCTTTGAAATGTGGTACTACAGAGGAATGATGAAGATATCATGGACAGACAAAGTCAAGAACAAAAAGGTACTAGAAATGGTAGGAGAAGAAAGAAGTATGTGGAAAAGAGTAAAAAATAGGAGAGATAGAATGATAGGCCGCATACTAAGATATAAGGAAATAGTGCGGAATATATTAGAAGCACATATAGGAACAAAGAGATAGTGAAAGAGGTGGGAATTTCAGGGAAACGTGCAGGCTAGCTCAGAATAGAAATCAATGGTGTACGCATCCAACCAATTCGAAGATGGAAAACCTAATGACAAAAAAAATAACTATACTTAAATGTGGTGCTTATTATAAGCAACTACAGTTATTAGTTTTGCAGTACCGTCAACTAATGTTAATTGTGCAAAAGGATTTACTGGAAAACTATTAATTCGGCAAATGTCTAAGTATTGGAGGATCCTTGGCAGCCACAGGTTGCTTAACCCCCTTCACATACCACTGAACCCTGGTGAAGTAGGGTATATAATTAGGAAACAACAGAAGAGAAACCGAGCTGTATAGGCTGTGGGAATTTCAGGGAACAGTTTAGATTAGCTCAGAATAGAAACAACTGAAGAGACGCGTCCAACAGTTTCATGACGAAAAAAATTATTACACTTACCTGATGTTTGTTATAAACAACTATAGGTGATGGTTTTGAAATATTTTCAACTAATGTTGATTGTGCGAAAGGATGTATTGAAAAACTATTAATTCGGAAAATGTTCAAGTGTTGATGGATCTTGGTAGCCGCAGGCTGCTTAACCCCCTTCACATACTACTGAGTATTGGGAAAATGGATATATATTTATAAACATTAGAAAGGGAACCCAATTGCATCTAACAAGAAAGAGCAACGAGTATGTTCGAAGACAACAAACATAGAACCAAGGAAAAAATTGTTGAAAGCATATGTGTGGAGCACAACACAGTACGTCTATGAAATAGGGGCAGTAGGAGAAGCAGGCAGAAAAACTGTAGAAGCCTGAAGATGTATGAGAATGATAGCATGGACAGACAAAGTTAATAACAAAAAAGTTGTAGAACTAGTAGGGGAATAAAGATATCCGTGGAAAACAAAACAAAAATAGTACAAACAGAAGGGCAAGATACGTTCTAATGCATTTTTGGGGAATAGTGCGGGATATATTACAAGCAGAGATAGCAAAAAAGAGGTCGATTTAGATCTATGTCAGAATATTGCACGCAGATGGTAAAATATGCAGACTGTGCAAATTTCAGAGAAATGTGTAGGTTAGCACAGAATAGGAAACAATGAGGGTACGCGTTTAACCAGTTCCAGGATTGAAGACCTGATGATGATGATATATACAAATAGTAAAAAATTTTAAATGTATATAAAACATATCTTGTAAGATTACATAATGTAGCTAAAAGCAATTAGTAGATAATTAAATAAAAGTCTTACTATAAGATTCGTTCATAGAATAATAGAAATGCCTGTGCATTGAGAACCTTTTTTTCAGGCACTTCTAAGATGCAGAGATTAATAACATAGTACCATTTTCCCGAAGGTGTTTCAATGTTGCTTTCGATACCCTCACATGGCAAAGACAAGGAGTTTTTGTGGTTTTTGATAAAAGTTGCCAACGGTAACTATCGTTCTCTAACCAAGTTCTTACTTTTATGTATGAGACAAAATGTCCATCCTGAATTGAACCTATATGTTCTAAAACTCATATAGTGTGTATAAAACTTTAGTTTGATTTAAAATAAACTATGCGAGGTTTGAGCATCGTTTTGAGCAAAATGGCATTATGTCTAGGAGCGTTGGAAAAAACATCAGCATATCGGGTGGATCGCAGAAAAGAAGTTGTTTAGTGGTATTGGTGTAAAAAGTTCTTTTACTAGGTTCGTGATTTCTCTTTGTGCACATGTCACATTGTGCGTTATTATTTCCAGTAAGTAACTCACATGCCGAGAAATGGTTTAAAAAGGATTGCACTGAACTTTCACTATTTTCAAATTTGTGTTGTTTCGTGTAACATTTGTTTCGCAGTCTTCATTTTGACGTTTCTCTAAGCTTCCATTAACTATGTCCGTTTCCGTATTGTTATTGAAAAATAAATGTTTTTAAAAAGAAGCTCCCAAAGGCCCAAAACTTATCTCGCGCTGTTTAAAATAAATGTATGTTTGTTTTAGTGGATGGAACGTTTTGGCAACAAGTACGTCCTTCCTTTATTCCTTATTGACCCCCCTCTTAGATCATGAAGACTTAATAGTATCGCCGAAAAACAGGAATATTGTTGTCTTGATAAGACTACGAAACTATTATTAACTTCATTGCTGTTCGTGAGTGTTAAGTATAATTACACTAGTGTTCGATATCGCTATACAGTTAAAGCAAGTTACAGTCCAGCAACTGTAGTGTAACCGACCTGAAGGCTGACCCAAACGCCCTCTATTAACGGCACACCGGGTTCCATGATCTAACATCTAGTGGCAGTGGCTCGACGACTCCTACGTTGTGTTGTTATAATGTATTTCAAATTCACATTGGGAAGATGGCGTTAAGGCGGGAAGGTTTGAAATAAAACTACAGTATTTACCTAACTTGACTTTTAATCAAAAGAATAACCAATAAATACGTCATTCGTATGAAAGCATAGAAAAATGAAATTTAAAGCAAACAGGGTAGTACTTAACCTGGGCGATTGGGGAAAGAGCACGGCAGAGAAAACCCCAAACTGCCCTCACACATCCAACTGCATTTGGCACATCTCGACAAGGATGGTTAACGTACAAGTACCCAGGTCACCAACACTGAATTTAACGAAATGTCAACTGTTACCCAGATAGATCACACGTGACAACTGAAGAAACGGTAGTGTAAACCAGCTAGTCTTTTCTGATAGGTACTGAGGTTGAATAACCAATACTACCCAGCTAAAGTTGAAGAGAGGGGACACCAGGAAGGTAAAATCTGCCTTGACTACCAATGTTCCTCCCCGCACGGACATAAAATGTTAGTAATATTCAACAAAGGCTCAATCACACGCGCCCACATACATGCATTAACAGTTTCCACCCCGTGTTACAAAATATTTCACAAAGGTTAGCCAATTTCTTATTATTTGCAAAAGAGTACAACTACAAGTACATTGACAAGACCACATGAATCGCTGAAATAAACTTATGGTATGATTGCGCATAGTTAAAAAGGCGCTTATTATTGAATAGACTCTCTCCAACATAGTCATAAATGCAAACGCGAACGGCACGAAGATGGTCGGTCATACCAGAGGTTCAATTTAATTACATCACAACAATTAACACAAACGTTAAATACTAGTTAATTATATAGGAACATCGGCTAGATAATAGGATAAACAAAACAACAAAATATATAATTAAGTTTAAACCAAGATGTCAGCAGTGCAGTTGTAAATGTGATTAATATGCTGAAATAAAATAATTACACATAGTAAAAATGTCAAATGCATCACAAATATCAAACAAATATAAAATATGTTGGCAGCAAATACCTATCCAAAATTTTACAGTATAAATGCAAGCCCAGATTCAGACGCTAAATTTGTATATAAATGCGTGTTAGTTAAATATATTAAATCTAGTAAGCAAATGTTAAAAATCATTCATTATGATTGCATCGGTGAAAACGTACCTTTTAAAGAATTAAACACATCGTGGCATTATAAATTACAAACAAAAAAATATACTCAACAACGTTGTGGTTAATTCAATTTATAGCTTAAAACCAAAACAAATATAACATAGATTTAGAATACTGTTAATATTCAAACTTGCCCAATAATTTGATTTAATATGATGTCAGTACTTTTCATTGTTTGTCGTAAAATTACAGTAATGGTACCTCTGCTATTGATTCTGCAATAAGTGCAGCGCAATTGTAGTTCCAACTCTGCATTAAATAAAAAATCAACATTATTTCAAATAAATAAATATTAGTTTTACTCTGATTTAGATATTAAATAAACAATTTAAATAAATAAATGTTAGTTTTCGGTTGTTAAATTAAAAGAGGTTCATTTAATTACATCACAACAATTATCACAAACGTTAAATACTAGTTAATTATATAGGAACATCGGCTAGATAATAGGATAAACAAAACAACAAAATATATAATTAAGTTTAAACCAAGATGTCAGCAGTGCAGTTGTAAATGTGATTAATATGCTGAAATAAAATAATTACACATAGTAAAAATGTTTACTCTGATTTAGATATTAAATAAACAATTTAAATAAATAAATGTTAGTTTTCGGTTGTTAAATTAAACAACACACCTTTATACAACATATTCAATAAAATAGTAAATTTACCTGAAATTTTCCATATTAAACAATCCACATCAAATTCTAATAATCTATAGGTATAAGTATATCTTGCATTTTCATCTTAGCATCCTCATTTCCTTACACATCTGGACCAAATAGTTTTCTTCGTCTAACCATTGTCATCTTTCGAGATAAATGCACCTTGTTTAATATCAATTAATATTAGATTTTTCTCAGCTACCCGAATTTCTAGGAATTTTTTAGATAGCATCATTCCCCAGGGGTCTTTCTGAATCGTTTGGTAGTAGGCCAATATTTTTTGGGCCGATAGTACTGTACGTAGGTACTAAAGATTGATAAGGGTTCGATGCAATAAAATATCAATTGGTTAATAATTCAACTCTGAATACTCTTCGATACGATGCATACAGAAAATGAGTGACTAAGAAGACATTGCGTTTGCCTGCACTGCCGCCAACGTCAAATGCTGCTGCCCAGCACTCGTTTAGAACTTACCATCAAGTTGGAACGTGACTGGGCAACAGTAAAGATCCGCAATCATGGGGCCGGAAAAAAATTCACTTGTTTGTTGTTGAGAACACCAGCCTGCGGGTGAGGAGAATATCCTCGATAGTGTTTAAAGCAACAATATAGTAAATTATACAGCTAATTTTTTTTTTTTTTCTACTGATGATGACCACATAGTGGTCGAAATACGTATCTAGTAATTTAAATATTTTTTGTGGTTAAGGGTTTTTATTTAATTTTAATCAAATTCTAAGTCAAAAACAACAGGTAACCCATAAATATATTTCTTCAATGATTAAATAAGTAACGGTTTTACAATAAGTACCAAAATCACACTCAAAACAAAGCTAGTATTACAAGATGTAATCAGATTACCTTAAATAGCAACTACAATATAAACTTATAAAACATTACCTTTAATTGACCTCCAAGGAAAGTTCTTGGGCCTGCCATTTTTGAAACCTAAAAACAAAGGCGTTTAACCCTGGCGGCTCAATCGACCGTCTCTACCCATGCGCCCCCTAATACTGTAGATTCTGACGTCACGGAATGAGTTCAGAAGCCTGCAAGTGGTTACTGAGCTGCTCTAACAAATACCTTCGAATTTCGAAATATACACTATAATACTTGTAATAATTATCAACCAATGAGAAATCGACTTAGAAACACTACGGAACACTACACAATAAAGGTGGAATTAAAGTAAGCGATTATGTTTATGCATGATTTCACTCTTTACTACTATCGTCCAGATAGCTTTCTTGTATTTGTATATAGTTCATTTTAAATTTTTTTCGTATTATTAAGATAGGGAATTTGTAGACAATCAAACTAACAGGTGTAAGTTGGGTTGTCTACTATTCAGTACTTTTAAAAGTTATAAAATGGGACTAGTTAGCGTGTCTTGGTTGATGTACACCAAATCTAGTTTTTAACCTAGTATTTTCTGACCTCAAATTTTTAACTTCTATGTCATAAAAAAACTCCAAACGTTCCACTCAACGATTCCAAGAGCATTCTTCTTCTTCAGCAGTTTTTCTTTTTTTCTGTCGTCTACATGTTTTCTAGCGACTTGCTGCTTCCTAGAATCCATAGGAACGGCTTTATGATGTAGGATGAGATTATGAGACTGTCTAACCCACTTTTTAAAGTCATCTATATGTTTTAATTTTGTATAGTCACTGCGTTTCTTGGTAAGTAAATGCGTGGTGGTTTTCCCTTGTCCTCCACAAAGAGGAGGTAAGTATTCTTCAAAGGATGTTAGGAGCGAAAAAAGAACGGTTACTCATATCAGCTGCCTCTTACGACAGCGAGTAGAATTCTTAGAACTATTTTACCTAGGTTCCAGACGGTTCATATATATTTTAAAAAATGTAATATTTCCAGCTAATTGCAACCCTTTGCTTACTCTTTTGGTTCAGAAAATAAACATTGTAGTAGGTAATATTGTTTTATGAGTTGCAATATATTAGCCCAGTAAAATGACTCGAAATTTGTCGATTTGGAGGAAATAATACTGACTGGGCTGAAACTTTGTAAAAAGGCTTATTTTAGGGCACTATTCAACATATTAAAAGTCCTCACGTGTGCGCTCTACGTTGCGGGCAGGGAAGGGTCCAAAAGGTCCAAAAAATTAGTTTTTCGCAAATAACTCGGAAAAGATCAACTTTAAGGAAATTTATGTAGATATTAAAACTGTAGCTTACAAAATCCCGCACAATTTCGGTTTTATTCAAGTCTGAGTAGAGGATGGTGTTCCTCCGAAAACAGTGCCGCCGCAGCGCCGCCGCAGCGCCGCCGCAGCGCCACCGCAGACCCCTCCTCATTTCCTCCCTCATTCTGGACCAAGTAGTTTTCTTCGACTCGCCATTTTCATCTTTCGAGATAAATATATCTTGCATTTTCATCTTAGCATCCTCATTTCCTCACACATCTGAACCAAATAGTTTTCTTCGTCTAACCATTGTCATCTTTCGAGATAAATGTACCTTGTTTAATATCAATTAATATTAGATTTTTCTCAGCTACCCGAATTTCTAGGAATTTTTAGATAGCATCATTCCCCAGGGGTCTTTCTGAATCGTTTGGTAGTAGGCCAATATTTTTTGGGCCGATAGTACTGTACGTAGGTACTAAAGATTGATAAGGGTTCGAAGCAATAAAATAGCAATTGGTTAATAATTCAACTCTGAATACTCTTCGATACGATGCATACAGAAAATGAGTGACTAAGAAGACATTGCGTTTGCCTGCACTGCCGCCAACGTCAAATGCTGCTGCCCAGCACTCGTTTAGAACTTACCATAAAGTTGAAACGTGACTGGGCAACAGTAAAGATCCGCAATCATGGGGCCGGAAAAAAATTGATGGGTGCCTTCAGCCTGTTCTCACAACTGATGCCCTGCACCCAAGAAGCTTCTTAAATGAATAGCATGTAAATGCAAATCGAATTGCACCGGGTCATGTGGCTGCAAAAAGGCAGGGTTAAGATGTTCTGACCTCTGTGCTAATTGCAATCAGAACGACTGCCTAAATATGTTTGTATCTGACGAAATTAGCGATTCCGAATCGGATGATAACTATTCAAATAGTGCAAATGAAGCAGAAGAAGAAAACTAACAATTAATTTCGTAATTACATTCTACAAAACTTTTATTTCGAACATTTTTCAATTCGAGAGTTCATTTTAGGCCTATACTTTAAGAATTAATGCTGATTTTAACATGTAAAACATCCACCATCAACATAAAAAAAATTGTCTTTTAATTAATAACTCGTCGAATTTGGGCCGTACAGAAATGAATTAAAAACAAAATTACTCTTAATTAGATTTATCTACAACTTTTATTTAAAACATTTTTCGATTCGAGACTGCATTTTTCGAGATATTAGCGAAAAATGTACGACGCGCGTACGCGATTTTGTTGCATCGCAAAACTACCGGTGTTTTAAAAAATTATATCTCTGCTCCATTTGGTCATACAGACTAGTAGAGGATGGTGTTCCTCCGAGAGCAGCGCCGCCGCAGCGCCGCCGCAGACCCCTCCTCATTTCCCCTCTCATTCTGGACCAAATAGTTTTCTTCGACTAGCCATTTTCAACTTTCGAGATAGATATATCTTGCATTTTCATCTTAGCATCCTCATTTCCTCACACATCTGGACCAAATAGTTTTCTTCGACTAACCATTTTCATCGTTAGAGATAAATGTACCTTGTTTGGAATCAATTAATATTAGATTTTTCTCAGCTACCCGAATTTCTAGGAATTTTTTAGATAGCATCATCCCCCAGGGAGCTACATAAAATTGTAAATTTTATACCAAGACCTCTAACTAGAAAACTGATATAGATACCAAAATATACAATGACAGTTATTACGACTACTCTGCGGTCAGACAGGCCCACTACCTGCTGGGAGTCGGAGCTACACAATTCACATCGATTCATCAACTTAATTGCACTGTTTCTCGGTTCAACTAGATATAGTACCATTATAATAATAAAACTTAGTCATAACATCCATTTTAAGTTTCAAAGACAATTTATTTAAAATTGGTTGTTGCGTATAACTTTTGTGATATTGCAATAATATTAAACTATTTCTTTATTTGCATAATCAGATCTAGGTCTGGTTGTGGGTGCATTAATGGCAAAGTTCCTCGAATTTATCTCCATCAAAATAGGGTGAAATTGCCGTATAGGGTGGAATTGCCTCATAGGGTGAAATTGCCTCATAGAGTGAAATTGCCTCCTAGGGTGAAATTGCCTCATAAGGTGAAAGTGTCTCCAACATTAGATCATTGATTCCTTTTACTTATGTCAAACTTACGCTAGTACCTTAAAACATAGACTCAGAGATAACGTCAATGTAATCGCATTATGGAAACAGGATGACACAAACCTTCGCCGTATCTTCTCGGATCATATAAGTGGTGACATGTCATATCCAAAATTTAAAGAAATGTGCTTGCAGTGTTGGGGTGGAGTGACTCAAAACATAGTTTTATTTCTATTGTAAAAGATTTTGATTTGGATAAGGTGTGATTAAAATATTTACCTACCGCGTGAGGGTATCCAATTAACAATAAATAATAAATGGCAGGACCTCTAGCACTATCGTACCCTCACGTTTCGGGACATTGCCACGAAAGCTGCAGCAGTCTGTGAGAGGGGGGGTTTATTAAACAAACACACTAAGACGAAATTCCGATTGTTTTATTAAATGGGCTACTAACTAAAACTTCACCTAATTACATATGCATACAAAAATATACAGTAATTAACATTATTTACAATAGGGCGCCACCATGGGAATTAAACGGCCCATGGGCCAATCGCGGTAATAGCTCTCGTCGCACTTTGTTTCGTGGGCGATGAACCAAGATTGCAGGACAGAAAATAAATCACTTCACAGGGGCTAATCTTTTAAAGTCTCCGGCTAGCACAAACACAACTTAACTAAACAAAACTAAAATCCTTATTTTATGAATATTAATAACAGTTCTGGGTGAAACCACCCCAATACAATAATTAATTAATTCTACCGTAGTCTACTTAACTTGCATATGGCGACGACCCTCCTTTAACCACGGGGTCATCAACACTAGGAAAAATACGATCTTCTCAAGGGTCAAATAGTACAGTAACGTGACTCCTGACCTGAGCTTTGCATACTCAGGTAGTCTCGTGGCTAGTGATTAACGGCCTCTGACACCGTCGAAACACAATATAATAGGAGACCCTTCTAAAGCGATGCGGTCTCTAAAACAATAATCTAACGGATCAATTTACTTGAACTGAGCTTTAACCCGGAGTTGTATTTTATGGAAGTCAACAAATACTGTATTTAAACAAATAACTGACTTATGCTGCATAACACAGCCTTGAGTTCATGGTAATACCACATATACTAATTACTTACTCAGAGAAATAACTAACTTATAACATAACGGCACGCACTTGAATTCAGAGAAATAAAACACTTCACTCAATCTTGCAAATAACCGCCAGCTTTAAACTCTAACGCGTCTGGAAATAACCCCCCCCCCCCATTACCCCCGGCTGGAATTCTTATATACATTTAAGTTAATTGAAAATAACCCCTTGCCTAGCTCTCATACTCGACTTAGGATACGCCGGTCGTAAATCTTTAAGATTAATTAAACTGCCAATTGCACTAAGATAGCCACACAAGTGGATCTCGGGACTAATTTTTAGTTGAGTACTCCGCTAATTGAAAAAATCCTTCCGACCACCCAGACATAAATAGGGTCCTAGAACATGATTGACATCTAATCATAGATAGCAACTAATCTGACATGTTTAGTGCCTTTCAAGTAAACTGCCTTTAGAAAAATTAATTAACTCTTGGATTATATCTTCCTGGAACTCCGCTAGGACGCTACTTGGGTAATCTTGCAGCCGTTTACAATTGCAGACATACTTATGCTACAAGACCTTCATTCTAATAATTAGAATGCTAAAATTATACTAGAAAATAACTGTTATAAGAAATAATAGAACTATTAGAGCGTCTTAAAACAGTATGTTACAAAGGGGCGATATAGTAAAAATTTCGAGGAGTATATAAATATAAAAGAAAACGTTCAATGGTTAGCCCCAATCCGAAGTTTCATGATAACGAACGTTAAAGATTTTATTGTAAATAAACATAAGCTGTTCGGTCTCTTTGTCGCACGTTTGCGTGTTTAATTTTAAGTCGTAAATTTTGTAGTCGTAAATCTAATAGTAAAACTGTCATCCCTTGTTCCCTTATATCCTGCCATAAAAATTCGTTGGGCATGTGTGAATAAGTGGACAGAGTAGTGAACAAACACTTGCTTATGGATATTGAAGCAGAACGGTCGTCGGTTTCTTCGTTCAGTGTACCGTAAGTTAGTCAAGTGCCCCAGACTTTCGTTGTTAAACCCTAAAAAACATAGTGCAAGTGTTACGTAACATATAAACTCAATTCGCATACAGTCCACTTGGTTGAAAGAATAGGAACTGCAGCATAGAAAAACAAAACACCGCGGAGGTAAGTCGATTTATAAATTTATAAGACCCCCCGTGCGTGAACATAAGCTTCATTTTATGCAGGATTCCGTACGAAAGAAGTTTGTGGTATACGAAAAGGGAGGCACTACATCTCTGCAAAAATTCAAAGTTTGTGCGCCACAAACAATTGATGGATCCCTTGCAAATCACCGCTTCCCAGTCACAAGGAATAGCGAAAGGAATGTCAAAACGTATAAAGGAGATTAAAGTTGAAAACAGAGGCGAGCTTTTTAAAAAAAAATTAAGTTACCAGTTGACGATGAGCCTGTACATCGTTATTATACGGATGTGTTAGCTAGAGACGAATACGAAAATATATACAAGTCGGTTTATGGAGTAAAGTATTACGCCCAATCTGATACGCATAGTTTGGGAAAAAGTGTGTAGGAAATTAATTCAGAAAACAGTGACACAACCTAAAATAATAACGTTTATCCGGACGCTGGAGGTCTAACAAGAGTTTTATTTATTTTTAAAGTCCTTAACATTTTCTTAAGGAATGTAATTGATTAGTTCATAGGATACACCCCCTACCTGTTGTTTCGTGCGTGCACACAAGTTTTTTTTATGTTGATGGTGGATGTTTTACATGTTAAAATCAGCATTAATTCTTAAAGTATAGGTCTAAAATGAACTCTCGAATTGAAAAATGTTCGAAATAAAAGTTTTATAGAATGTAATTACGAAATTAATTGTTAGTTTTCTTCTTCTTCTTCATTTGCACTATTTGAATAGTTATCATCCGATTCGGAATCGCTAATTTCGTCAGATACAAACATATTTAGGCAGTCGTTCTTATTGCAATTAGCACAGAGGTCAGAACATCTTAGCCCTGCCTTTTTGCAGCCACACGACCCGATGCCATTCGATTTGCATTTACATGATATTAATTTAAGAAGCTCCTTGGGTGCAGGAGCATCAGTTGTGAGAACAGACTAAAGGCACCCATCAATTTTTTACTGTTGCCCAGTCACGTTTCAACTTGATGGTAAGTTCTAAACGAATGCCAGGCAGCAGCATTTGACGTTGGGGGCAGTGCAGGCAAACGCAATGTCTTCTTAGTCGCTGATTTTCTGTATGCATCGTATCGAAGAGTATCCGGAGTTGAATTATTAACCAATTGCTATTTTATTGCTTCGGACCTTTCTCAATCTTTAGTACCTACGTACAGTACTATCGGCCTTAAAAACATCGGCTTACCACCAAACGATTCAGAAAGACCCCAAGAATAACTTTTGATACTTCAATAAGTACAGAAAAATGGTTAAGGACTGGTTTTTTTTATCATTTCAGGCGACTCATAGTGATGATCTGCTATACATACGTAAACTTACCTGTCTTTTGAAACGCCAGTTTTCCATCACGATGCATTCAAAATTACATACCACAAACTCCATTTTATATAGGAAATTTTATCAGCTTTAATTTCGGTCTCTTGGAGCTTTTGCGTAAAGTTAATAGAAACGAAGATATCTACAAAAAACCAATGCTAATGCAATTTTTCCATAATTTATCAAAAATACAGCAATATTCATAAACTTTTTTAAATAAAACATACTTTACGAAGGAGTTTAGTACTCCAGCACGTTCATATATATATATATATATATATATATATATATATATATATATATATATATATATATATATATATATATTTTATAAAAGTGATTACGGTTACTGAGGACTGAAGTATAGAAATTAAAAACTTGGATTGTATGCTAACGTTTCGTGAAATTTATTCACATTATCACAGCTATAAAAAGAACAACTAAGTATAAATTAAAATTTGTTAAAAATACGTACCTTAATACTTAAATAATTTATAATAAATGACTAGACCTAAACGATACAATCTAATTAAAAGGTGTGTTATTGGTATCAACATAAAGATATAATAATAATTAATATTTTTAACTTAGCATAACCAACCTACCATTAACTTTATAATACTAAATATAACCATAAGTGTATTCTTCGCTAACTAACATTTAGAAAATTTTATATTATATATCCTTTCTACACTAACAACAATTTATACTAACTCAACCGGTCGCTTATATCTTTATGTTGATACCAATAACACACCTTTTAATTAGATTGTATCGTTTAGGTCTAGTCATTTATTATAAATTATTTAAGTATTAAGGTACGTATTTTAACAAATTTTAATTTATACTTAGTTGTTCTTTTTATAGCTGTGATAATGTGAATAAATTTCACGAAACGTTAGCATACAATCCAAGTTTTTAATTTCTATACTTCAGTCCTCAGTAACCGTAATCACTTTTTATAAAAATAAATATGCAGGACATGATATTATTCAATATCAATTATATATATATATATATATATATATATATATATATATATATTGTTATGGATTCAAAGGGTTAAATCAGTGGGAAACAATAAAATTTCAACAATCCCGTATATAGTAAAGAGAAAATTATTTACGCGCAAAAATTAATTTAATTCATTTAGTGAAAACGGACGACTATTAACGGATCTTTACATGAAGGAAGCTTCAAAGCAAATTGAAGTTCAAGGATACGCATAATTAACCATAAGTTATTTTAATTCAACACATATAGGAGCGTGCTTGGGTAAGAAAATCAATAATTCCAAGGCAAATGTATTCGTTGTAAAAGCCAACCTCAGTTTTATCAAATACGAAGAAATAGAACGTCTAGGGATTGTTATGTTAAACGGTCGATAATTAACAGAAACACCTGCGTTTTAAAAGGTTACATTCGAAAAAGTCGAGCGTACGTTAAAATAGGATTTCAGGGAAAATTTTTTCAACCTTCAGTTTGGTGTAAACAACTAGGGCAACGAACATTATAAGGAGCGAGGGAAATGCACGATCGGTTATATACAACAGATAGAGACAGATATAAAAGCGCTGGGATTGAAATGTACGTACAATATACACGTGTAGTTGAGATAAGATGTCATCAGTATCGATTTTTTGTAACTCAAGTGGGGTTTTGAACGAGACAACAAACATGCGTAGAAATGAGATGCATAGCGTTTAGGAGAAGTTTGGTGACGACAGAAAACTCTGTCATTGGTGGAAAGCAGACAGTTTTCCAAACGTATGCACACGCGACGGTTGTAAGCGAATTCGAAGTATACAACAAGCACAGCGGGAAAAACTTTCAGAATCAACCGTCGGCTATATTCAAAATTTTTGGAATTAGATTTGAAAATAAGCTTTTCGCTAAAAGAGCGTCCACTAAGGAGGTTTTAAAAGCATATAAATACCCAACCTAGGTTTTTGAGGGCTTCTTCTCTTTCTGTTCCTTCACGTCAATAAAGTACTGAATGCCGATTCAGACCGCCGTAACAGTAAAGCTTTCTGTAAGTATTTTATGTGATTATGTTACCGTAAATATAGTGGTTACAAGTACCAAACAGTAGTAGCGAATTTCTAATTATTGACGTGAAGTACGAGTAGTGTATTAAATGAATAAAGGTCCGGCTACTACAATACAAAACACAAAAATCAATAAATGGAAGCATGATATATGGGGGTAGGCATCACAAGTAATCGAGTTTGTATGCATGATATATGGAATGGTAGTGTGAGACGAGGCGCATAGCTTGCAGAGGTTTCAGATGGTAGAGGCCTGTGGATCCGCAGAGTAGCACGGTAAATGGAAACAAAGCCAAGGTGTTCTGGCAATCATCTTCGACCGGAAGGAAGCCTGAAGAATCTCCAGGTAATTTATTTAAAATTTCTGTTGCTTTATAAACATTTGTGAAGTTTTGTGCTGTGTGGTTGGTTTTTTTTGGTGTTATATTTATGGTGGTAAAGACTTATTGTAAAAGATACATGTAGTGGACAATTTATTGATGTTAAAAATTGAAAAGGGTGTAGTTAAAACATCCAAAAATTTAGTCAGAATAAAAATTGAATTGTAAAGGTTAAACGGGTCTGTAATTTTTTGTTTTAATTTATGCAAGGTTTAAAAGGCATATACAAACTAAACTGGGATATTATGAGCTCACCATACTCTAGTGTGAAATCATTTTAGAGTAACATGTGGGGCCCATCTACTCATATCTCATTGAAGTTGTTTAAAATTTATTAGAAGAATCAAGGACTTTAAAAGATACCATAATTTGACTTTTATAATTATTGTATCAAACTGTTTTAGCACATGTGAATATAATTTATCTGTTAATAGGTGTAAATAAAAGGTTGTATGTTTGTGGTATTACTTGGTAGTTTTATTGAATGATGTGCGAGTGTGAAAAAGATCTGTCCGTAAATTTAGGTATTCGAGAAGAGGTACAGCTGAGCTAGCTAGGGAAGCTGAAGGAATTTGAATGAGAAATAAAAGGGTAAGAAATCTTTAAAATTTCAACAATTATTTTCTAGCTTAAATAGTGGATAATAGGGAAATATCGATTTAGTTTAACGCGTGATTAATGTAGGAATAATTTATCTTAATTAGATTTAGTTAGGGACCATATATCATAGTATTTATGTAAAAAACTATGGAACAGTTTTAAAAGCGTTAAGCACGTTAAAAATAACGATTTCTAGGTTTCAAATAACAAGAGGGAAAAATTGATATTTCTTAGTAAAGTTGCTGCAAACAAATTTAATAGCTTAGTGGAACCAACAACCGTTGAAATTAAAGCAGTATACGTTAGTTAAAATATTGATTTTTAATCTTAGATATAGAGTCGAAAGGAGCAATGAAAAAACCAAGATTGAATAAAAGCCTATAAGTATAAGAGAGAAACATAAAGTATATCCA
Organism: Platerodrilus igneus; assembly: GCA_036346225.1. Classification (NCBI taxonomy): domain Eukaryota; kingdom Metazoa; phylum Arthropoda; class Insecta; order Coleoptera; family Lycidae; genus Platerodrilus; species Platerodrilus igneus. The sequence goes on from JARFIW010001380.1 coordinate 13,731,660, forward strand.
GAGAAAGGGAATTAAAAATCGATAATGTCAAGGATAGTTGTAAACAAGGACGCGTCGTTCAGAAAAGTGGGAAATGGAGCCAAGCGAGTTGATTGGTGAAAGTTAGATAAGAAGGGCTAGAAATTTAGGTGGTAGAAGCATATGTGTGCAATAGAGCAATATGTACAAGGAAGATAAAGGATGTTTGCTTGAGGTTAAAGGCGTGGAGTATAGGCTAATCCGAAGAATTAGAAACGACAGTTGACGCTTTTAAGTGCATTACAACGTACTGTTGTGCTATGTTAGGAAAAATTACGAGAAATCAACGGTCGTTGGTGATTTTCGAGGAAAATAAGACAACGGTTAAACAGATATACGTGCTATTTCTTAAACGGGGGGGGGGGGAGGACAGGTTACATTATATAAGCAGTAACAGAGAGAGGTCTCGCTCTCTTCTCTCCTTTGCTCTTTGATTCCATCCGTAATACAGTGAGTTTACTTCCAAGTGAATTAGTGCAGTCTAATTAAATAAAATTTATGTAAAAGCTGATAAAGCGTTATTAGTGAATAGTAAAATTGAGATGTAAGTACAAAGATTTTTGTTTGGATGCACGAGAAGTACTAGAATTTGAAAATTGTTTGGATGTGGATCAAAGCGAGGTTTGGGTAATAGAATTTATTTGCAATAAAAAGAATGAAATTTGGAAATTGGATATTTTGATTGAAATTTATAAAAGAAGAGTTCGTGGAGTAGAGGCATGTATGGTACACATGGGGCTTCGACCATGGAATTAATGGATAGACGGAGGACCGACCAGACGGCAACATCTACAAGGGGCTAGTTGGTGGACCGCAGTACGAAGACAACTACAAGGTAGGAGATAGAATAAGACATTTCATGGTGAATATTTTCATAGTGTTTGTGGTGTTTTGATGTGTTTTATGATTATTTGCTTTGATTTTTATTTGAACAGACATTTATAGGACTGTTAAACGAAATTGATTTTTGTGCATTATTCATTAATTTGTAGATAACCAAAAGTTGTAAAAAGGTATAGAGGGTTTTTTTTTTGTTATTGGTCGTGCAGAGAAGTTATATGCACATCTATAAAGTTTTAAGGTAAGCTCATGCTAAAACGAAGGGTAACGTAAGATATGAGGAATGCCCTCTTACTTGAATTATAAAGTTATGTGTTAAAAGGGTTATCAATATGCAAAATGATTGTTATAAAATTTAGTATATAAAGCGAAGGTATTTTAAACTTGAAAAAAAATGTAATTTGGATTTCAGATAAATAGAGTGTGGTATTTTGGTTAACTGAGTTATTTTTGAATGCATGATTGATGTGGATTTCTATTTAGGTTTCTATGGTAACAATGAGAGGAAGTTTGTTTGATGTAGCAGGTAGGTGTATGTAATATATAGAAAGCATCGAATTAAGAGGACGATTCAAGAGCATCCGAGGTGAGATTTAAGCTTAATTTCACAGCATTTATTGCGTCCAAGCGTGTGACACGATTTTAGAGCCTTAAGTCACAGCAATTTTGTCACCCAATTTGTGGGGCATGATTCCAGGGTTAACATCACGATAAATTATAGCAGCCCAACGCTGGGGCTCGATTTTTCAAGTTAAACTTCACAATAAATTATGACTGCTCAACGTTGGAGCACGAGATTCCAGTAAAATCCACAATAATATATATATATATATATATATATATATATATATATATATAAATATTTTAGGTAGTTAATTACACAAGGTAAGTTGATAAATACTGTCGTATTATAGTGAATAAGATGAAATAATAACTTAGACTTTTATGCAAAGCCCAAATGATCATTTCAAATTGAGCTAGTAATTGAAAGATGAAAATATAAGGTCTTGGACAGGACTTGAACCTGTATCCTGGTTTTGCCGGAACCATGCGTTTACCAATTAAATTTGTAAATTTCCCAATTGTCGTCATCGGTCTCGGTGGCGTAATTGGTAAACGCATGGTTCCGGCATAACCAGGATACAGGTTCAAGTCCTGTCCAAGACCTTATATTTTCCATCTTTCAATTACTAGCTCGATTTGAAATGATCATTTGGGCTTTGCATAAAAATCTAAGTTATTATTTCATCTTATTCACTATAATATATATATATATATATATATATATATATATATACAGGGTGTCCACATTTTAATTGTACACTATATATATCCTGAACTATAAGAGATACAGTGGTGGTTAAATTAGACAAAAGTTACCTACTTATGAGGGTATTTTATAGCTGATCTTGAACTACAAATGTTATCCATAGATTGCTAGATATTGGCTAAAATACAAATTTTGCGATTTTCAACTTTTCTTAATAACTTCGTTGTTATTATAGTTAGAAGAATGAAATTTGGTATGGTAACATAAGACATAATTTTGCATTTAATGACGATTTACAAAATGTTCTAGATCTATTACATTTTTTGTCGCAATAGTCAACTTTTTTTTTTTTGTTATGGCCGCCATATTGGATTTTTACATCAACGTATAGAAAAAATATTTACAATTTCAACAATGTAAAACACTTATTATTAATTTTTTAAAATAACATTATTAAGACACAAAAACGGTTTTTGTAAAAAAGATACAGTGTGTTGCTGTCAAATACAATTAATTCTAAACTGTTCCATTGTTTGCAATAATCAGTTTTGTTGTTAATAGTTTTAAATTAAAATTTGGTTAAAATATGGTACAGTACTCGATAAACGAAAAAAAAGACATGTACTGTATATCAAAAGCTGCAGAAATTCTACAGAAGCTGCCCGCAAGTATCATAATCGGTACCCTGAACGAAGCCAACCAAATCGTACATTGTTTTATAGAATATGTAAAAACATGTCCGACTGCGGTTCTATTAACAAATCAAGAGGTAAATATCTTAAAAAGGTAGAAGCGAATGCCGACACTAATGTATTAGCACATTTACATGTTCACTCTACTGGATCGTGCAGATCTTTTGCACGTGACTGCAATGTCTCCAAAAGTACAGTAAATAATATTATTAAGAGGCATAAATACCATGACTACAAATACTTGCCAGTACAAAAACTCCATATAGGAGATTCGGAAAGAAGATTGGCATTTTGTGAGTGGCTTATTACTCAATTAGACAAGGATCCACAGTTTGCGAATAAAATTCTGTGGACCGACGAATCTACATTTTCAAATTGTGGAATGTTTAATTGTAGAAATAAGCACTGCTATTCTACAGAAAATCCACATTTGTTGCAGGAAGTAAAGAATCAAGTTCGTTTTTCTGTGAATTTTTGGTGTGGAATCTTTGATGGTCAAATAATAGGCCCTTATTTCATACAAGGGAATTTAGACGGAGAGAAATATTTAGATTTTTTAATTAATGCTCTTGAAGAATTTTTAGACGAACTACTGTTAGAAGCAATTAGAAACCTATGCTGGTTTCAACATGATGGCGCACCACCTCATAATTTCAGGTTAGTAACGCAGTATTTAAATGAGCAATTTTCTCAAAGTTGGATCGGAAAGAATGGTGGTATTTCGTGGCCACCCCGTTTGCCTGGTATGAACCCGCTGGATTTTTTCTATGGGGAGATGTAAAAAATAAAGTTTATGATACTCCGTCTAATAGTGTCCAACACTTGCAGCAAAAAATAAAAAGTGCGTTAGAATCGGTTAATCAAGATGCCATATCAAATGCTATTGCGCAGATGTATAAAAAGGTTCGCTTGTGTCTGGAACAGCATGGTGAACATTTTGAACATTTACTGTAACTTCAAGTTATGGTAGTTAACTTTCCATTATTATTTATAGGTTAGATCTTCTACAAAAACTGTTTTTGTGTCTTAATCATGTTATTTTAAAAAATTAATGATAAGTGTTTTACATTGTTGAAATTGTAAATTTTTTTTCTATACGTTAATGTAAAAATCCAATATGGCGGCCATAACAAAAAAAAAGTTGACTATCGCGACAAAAAATGTAATAGATCTAGAACATTTTGTAAATCGTCATTAAATGCAAAATTATGTCTTATGTTACCATACCAAATTTCATACTTCTAACTATAATAACAACTAAGTTATTAAAAAAAGTTGAAAATCGCAAAATTTGTATTTTAGCCAATATCTAGCAATCTATGAATAACATTTGTAGTTCAAGATCAGCTATAAAATACCCTCATAAGTAGGTAACTTTTGTCTAATTTAACCACCACTGTATCTCTTATAGTTCAGGATATTCCTATAGTGTGCAATTAAAATGTGAACACCCTGTATATATATATATATATGTATATATATGTATATATATGTATATATATGTATATATATATATATAAGAAGTAATGAAAACAAGATAAAATACATTTTTGAAAAATTATTATCCACATTTTTTTGGACTAAAATGTTAATTTAACAAAAATTGATTTTTTTTAAAAATATTTAAACACGTGTAACTCGTCAACGTTTCAATGAAAAAAGCTCTACGATGTCTCATTTTAAAGATACTTAAAATATTTTCAAGGAAAATACATAATATTACTGCCTTCTACCAATCAGAAAAGGTATGTTCCAAAATGCACTCAAAAATTACATTTCTTCATGCATTTTGCTCTTAACTTCCAGCTATCTTTACCAAAATGGATTCATGCATACATCAACATGTTCAGAATTTTATTTTCTTCTACTTTCATTATACATACTATATGTGTACGACCTATACTTTCAGAGTTAATATTGATTTTTACATGCAAAGCATCCACTATCAACATAAGAAAAAATTGTCTTTTGATTAATAACTCGGCGAATTTGGGCCGTACAAAAATGAATAAAAAACGAAATTGTTTGCAATTAAGATTCACTACAACTTCTATTTAAAACATTTTTTGATTTGAGATTTGAGATTTCGAGATATTATTGAAAAATGCGCGACACGCGTACGCGTTTTCGTTGCGTCGCAAAACTACCTCTGTTTAAAAAATTCTTTGCTCCATTTGGTTGTACATACTTGAATAAGAAACAAAATTGTGCGGAATTTTGTATGGTACAATTTTGATATTAACATAAATTTTCGTAAAGTTGATATTTTCAGAGTTATTTGCGAAAAACTGATTTTTTGGACCTTTTGGACCCTCTTCTGTCCGCAACGTAGCGTCTAGACGTGAGGACTTTTAATATGTTAAATAGTACCCTAAAACAAGCCTGTTTACAAAGTTTTAGCCCAGTCAGTATTACTTTCTCCCAATTTTGTCATTTTACTGGGCTATTTATACATGAAAGTGATGTGAAATCGGTGCAAACTGTTGCATGGAAACTACTTACGCACCTTTAAAAAATTCTGTCAAATTGAATAATTGGAGTCAATGCAGAAGTTAAGAGATAATACAAAATATATTATCTTTCTCTTAAGTTTTCTATAGTTCATTGAAAATTTCCCAATAAAGGTTTAAATGAAACTAGTCATGCACTAGGTAGGTCATGATGATAGGGTAGGCCAGGATTTCAACAATAAAAGTTCGTTGCATCATACGCAACATAGTTCTTTGCTTCTGTAAGCATATGATTGTCACGAGTTTAGATAAGTAATTAGTAGTCATACAGTATCATAATTTAAATATAAAACAATGATAATTATGGTAATTCCCTTAGTTCCGTATCTAGTGGTAGACTCATAATATATTAAAACAAAATTTAAAAAATACATTTGATTTATGTTATATTAAACGTGTTTTTATGTATTTTTTCCTGTTGAATGACTAAGAAAAAAGTTCTCTAACAACCTTTGTACTTTTGAGTGCGCTACATGATTGTACCCATTATCATCTCGATTATTTCGGACTTTTAAATAAAACAATCTTCGATAAGTTTGTACCTCTGAGCTAGAGAATTTTTACCCATAATTTAAATTTTTTAACTATGTAGTTTTGAGCCCATTTTGTACTAACATTAACGTACGTTTTAGAATGGGTTGTTAAAATGTCCGAAGCTTAACTGCATTAAAGAAACTTATATGAATAGTTCAGGACTAAATATTTTGGGATTTAGTGAAGTTAAGGGCAGTTTGGGTCCTATTACTTACACTCCACTTAAAACTAAACTATAGTTAGTGCTTTAAATTACTTTGCACCGTCTCCTAGACTAGGATTAAGTTAGTTTAAACTAGACTTAAAATAAACTGTCAAGTCCGTGGCTTAGAATATGGTAAACCTAGTTTGAAAGGAGTTGATATTCTGAAAGTAAAAGCATAAACTTAAGCACACAACCACTCTTATGTAGTGTCTCCATTGATTGACGAATTGGGGAGAGGTGAGTAAGATGACATACTTAGTTTTACTTTCAGAAAAATTGAAGGTAGAAAAGCTGCATTAATTGTTTTTTTATTGGAATTGGTAGGCCGCAATATTTTCTAACATGTTTGGTATTAAAAACCCATTTCCTCCAAAAGAATTATCGCAGATTAAAAAAAATATATTTTTTTACAAAAAAACCCTCATGCCCGCCCCCATAGGGCAAGATGACATTAAAAAACTAGTATAGATATAATACTGAAAAAGTAAAAAATTTGTAAAAAGTTTGCTTTTTCAGTTCATACAAAGCTCAGAAACGAACATTTTTGCTGTTCTAGAGCGACCTGCACATTCGGAATGCGACCACAGTTGACAAAGTTGACACTGCAACCTCTCTTCTTTCGATTTTGATGGACTAAATAAGTCATTACAATAAAGACAAGCACAATCCTTTTCGTCGTCGATACCTTCTTCTTCTCCACTGGATTCACATTCCACAAACTTCCTTGTTATCACCTTATTGTTGCTCTTTCTCTGCTATTGCTTGGTCCTTTTCCTTCTTTCTGTTCACTAGATTTTCCTTCTACGAGATTCCTTTTAACCGTATCCATTTTTTCTTTCTCTGCTGTTCTAGATGTTTTCATTTTCTTTTTCAAGAAGGCTCTTAAGGTAAGGACTTTCGGTTAATACATCTTGGTAACCAGCAGTTTTATGTTGAACAGTTTTTCTTACGTTACTTTGAGGTAGTGGCGATAATTCCTATTTTCAATATCCTCTTTTCTGGAAATAGGCACACAAGATTGATCAGTGAGTTCTGCCCGAGATATGCTTGCCGTAGCGATTCCTTGACCTTGTTCTACGTATAACGTGGTGGGCGTTTGTGTTGATTTTTGCGGTTCCTGAACATCTACCAAATTTTCAGCACGAACTTCTCGTTCAGCAATAGGCACGATCTCGGTTACATCGGTTGTTAGACTATGTAAAAACAAATGATCGGGAAAAACATGATATAGTCCCGGCGACCGTTATGATTCACTACTACAGTTGGCAACACATACTAACCACGTACACAATATTGCGCAACAAGATATTACGTCATAATTACGTGTCAATTGTATCACATTCCAAATGCGTTTACAATGATGTCATTGGCACTCAAAAAGATAAATAAATCGAGGTACTCACTTAAAACGCTCCGTTCAGCTCAAACTCAGGGTTCTTGAGTGTTGTTTGGTTACGACAAGCCCTCGTTGAAGCCAGATTAATTTGTCTTCTCTCTTCGTCGTCTGTAGCAGTACGGTAAACAACCAGGTAAGGAACGATAAGAGGCAGAGATAAAGGAAACCTACATCCTAAAAGAGAAAAGACAAGAAAAAAAACGACACAGGTAAACTTCACTGTTCGACGTCTCGTTGGCTAATAATAATGTCCGGTCGTGTCGGAAACCGCGCACTTCCTTCATCACTTCACGTCTGCGCATTCTCTTGCGCCGACGCAACTGCCCAAAGTGACGGAAATGAACAAGTTTATTTTTTAAAATATTGGCGCGAATTCAGTCACATATTCTTTCAAGAAGGAAGAATTTCAATATACGGTTTGTGTTGAGTACGAGCTTTTGACTTGTAAATTGAAATTGTTCAAATTTTGTTTTTCACAAAAATTCCACTATTTGACATCAGTGAAACGACAACTCTATTTGTACAAACAGCAGTTCTTTATTATCAACTGAGTATACAAGCTTTTTTTAACAACTCGTAGTTACAATGGAAATCTAAAAATTCTCATAATTATTTACTTTCAGCTAATCGCTAACAGTACAAGCATTATCTTCTTAAACTACGATGCTATATTCTTAATTACTAATTATTAAAGCACTACAATCAACTACCCAAGCACTATTTACTAATTTATATTAATTTATATGATTACTACAGTAATTTATATCAACAGAGAGTCATTTTTATCTACAGTAATTTATGTTATATATTTAGCATTACGTATTTCATATCACAACTATCAATTAAAATTGACCGCAGAACCCCTTAACGACAGTTTATACTTTACTCAATTGTTCTAGATTAATCTGAAATATACGGAAATTATGCAAATAGCATCTCGAAAGTCTATGGTAATTTTTAAATGCAAAGTTTTTGCCTCTGTTAATCAAGAGATCCCGCACTGCAGGAACTTTCAATCATTTTTTATGTTCGAATCCTTCGTTTATATTTTAATGTAATTATTCTGGTCCCAGGTAGATCAGACGACGCCATAATATGTTGATCACGCGGTCTATTTCACGTAATTTCTGGGTCTCTATTAGTTTTCATGTGAATTTTTGGCCAGAATCACTTTCCTCAGGTTTTGGCATCCTCTTGTTATTCTTTCCAAGACTTTTCCATAGAAATCACTGTATTGCGGGATTAGTTGCCGTTCAAGTTCAATTCCGATTATGACGTATTTCACACTCTCTTCGTACACCTACGTCACCTTACCTACTGAGTTATCAGTAATCGTTTTTATTATTGCAATTGAGGTTTTCGGTACTTGCTCTAAATAGCATCATTAGCGGGGTACTTCACCGGCAACTCCTTGGCTTAGTTGGTTCGCGTATGGCTACCGAGCCCAAGGTCCAGGGTTCGATTCCTAACACGTACTGCTAGAAAAATGTTAGACGAGCATTTTTCACAAAAATACGCCCTCGTTCGGATGAGAAGTAAAGTGCAGTACCCGTGTATGAATGTTGTCACGCATATTAAAGTTCCCTATCTTGCTTGGAATATCAAGGATTTGGCAAAATTCAAAATTTTTAGAAAAAATACTCGCGTCTTGGCAAGTTTAGTACTTTCGGGTGGAGCATTGGAAAATCAAATATGGGGTGCTAGTAATACCTGTGACTACTTAACCCAAAGTCCCGGGTTTGATTCCTGACACGTAGCGCTTGAAAAATGTTAAACGAGCGTTTTTACAAAAATTAGTCCTTGTTCGAATGAGAGGTAAAATATAACTCCCGTATATAAGTGTTGTCACGCACGTTAAAGATCCCTATTTTGCTTGGGATAGCAAGGATTCGGCAAAATTCAAAATTACTTCCTAGTAACTTCGGGTTGAACATTGAAAAGCTGGACTTCGTTTTAGAAAGACACTTTTTTTAGGGGTCGTATATATATTTCGATAGGGAATTTTTCCCTGAGCAAGACTATGTTATTCATTTTGTGCGGAAACGATCCCTTAAAAAAAAAGTTATGCTTAAAATAGTGTCACATTATAAGTCTATGGGAATTTTGTTTTTATTTTTTTGATAATCAAATTTCCCGCCAAAAATACTTTGAACAACAGATGATATTAAAAAAGTTGACAAAGAAAGGTATTTCGAAGGTACTTGATACAAATTTTGACATTGTATTTTAGGGATGGGAAAATATAATAGACAAAAAACCACTAAAGAACTGGGTGGAGGGGTTGCACACGACCTTATGGAACACCTTATATGACGTTGTCATGGAGCGGGACATTCCCGAAGGGGTGAACTTGATATTTTACGCAGATGATCTGCTAGTTATAGTGGATGCAAAAACACCCACACAACTAAAGCTGGTAGGAGACGAAAGCCTTTATTTGTTGACCAGATGGATGAGGATCAACAAGCTAGAAATCGCACCAGAGAAAACAACGGCAGTGATTTTGAACCTCAGTTCGAAGGCAAAAAAACTCTTCTTTGAGCTAGAAGGACATAGAATTGACCCTAGCCCTATGGTTGACTACCTTGGCGTCATTATAGACTACGGTTTGACATTTGCAGGACATATGGACAAGGTAACGTTTAAGGCAAAAAAGACGACTAAAGCAATACATACATTGCTTCCAAACTTGGGTGGTCCTGGTACCCAAAAAAGAAAAATATTACACATGGTACGATTCTACATGCAGCAACAATTTGGCACGAAGCTACCAGAATCAAAAGATGCTTCGAATAATTAAACAAATGTCAGAGTAGCTCTGCGATATGCGTATGTAGTGCTTACTGCACGGTATCCACGGACGCACTAATGGTAGTTGCCGGATTATACCCAGTACAACATCTGGCATGAGAGAGGAAAATCAATTACCAAAAGATGAGACAAAAACCCGAGAGGGAAATAACAGACATAAAAAAGAAACCCGGAAAGAGATGGTAGAACACTGGCAAACGGAGTGGAACCAATCTAATAACGGGAGGTGGACTGCTAAACGGATTCCATCCATACACCCATGGGTAGAAAGGAAACACGGAATAATAAATTTCCACCTCATGCAGATGTTTACTGGGCACGGGTGTTTTGGCAGCTACCTTCATAGAATAGGCAAAAAGAGAGAAGTAGGATGTTGGTATTGTATAAGTAGTGAGGACACCTCTGAACATTACATGTTCCAATGTGGTAGATGGGAATGGGAAAGAACCAAGCTTGAGTTAGACATAGAAAACCAATTAAACGCGGACAAGCTGATCACTCAGATGTTAGTTTCAAAAGAAAAATGGAAGAAAATAGAGACTTTTATAAGAAATGTTATGAAAAAGAAAGAAGAGGACGAAAGATTAAGAGAGTCAACAAGAACATAAATACGGAATAAACAAATCTCAACAACCATACCCCTCGAACGGCGGTATCGGGGCGATTTCAGTCCAAGAGAGAAGGGAGAAGGGAGTTTAGTGGGTAATCCCTATGTTTAACGTTAGTCCCACACACCCTCTAGGCCATAGGTTCCCAACCTTTACTGAACCACCGCCCCCTCTACTGGAAAAAAAACTTCCAACGCCCCCCTCCTCATCATAGTGCATTATAACGAATATTAAAATATTGTTGCATAGTATCTATCTATCTATATATATATATATATATATATATATATATATATATATATATATATATACATAGATACTCATATACGAACGTTGCACTTTTGACTGCTATTACAAGCGTTCACTAAAGCGTTGGACAAGGTATATATATTAAAAATCGCAAAAGTAAACCTTAATTAAAACGACTATCAAATGTAGTACAAACTTGTTTATTAAAACTTAAATATGAATACATAATGAACAGAAAAAAGATTAAGAAGAAAAATTAATGAGATAGTTGAGGCTGGTGAAGTTTTAACAATTTGCTAATGTCGGGTTCCAATTTCGTTAACATCAGCCGCAAATCGCCACGTTCAGTAATGTGCAGTCTGTTCCTTTTCTTAGACAATAAATTAGCTACTGCACTGAACCCACGCTCAGCCAAATAAGATGAAGGAAATGCAATTAAAAATATCTGTACTCTTGACCACAATCCAGGGTAAAGAACTGGTATTGGTTTTGAAGCCAGAACTCTTGATATCCATTTCTGAATTTTACTTTTAGTTCTTCGTTAGTTGTGAGTTCTACGAGTTCCTCTTCTAAATTTGATGATTCTGCTGTATCTGCATTTGCGAAAGGATCTAAAACCCAACCCGGTATATTCATGTTTAAAATATCCTGGAATCGCTCCACACAATCAACATGAAGAACGTCCAAGTGTTGGCAGTAAGTAAGTAAATCTTCATGTTTTGCAGAGACTGCTGATAATGTGGGAAAGTGGCTGTATTCACCTCACCCTAGATTTCGTTTGAATAGAAGAAGTTTTCCCACAAAAGCAGCTATGACGTTTTTGTTTTAATTAAATTCAATTCGTCACCTTGCAATTGTAAATTGACTTCATTAAATATTTTAAACAAGTCTGTCAAATAAGCGATGTCATTTTATGTATAATCAGGTTTTCGTGCAATTTTTCGTTTCTGTTTTCAAGAAAGTCCAGTACTGAATCAAATAGTTGAAAAACGGTTCAAACAAGTACCTTTTGAGAGCCAACGAACTTCTGTGTGCAGCAGCAAGCGATTGTAATCTTCATCATTTTCACTACAAAGTTGGCTAAATAATCTGTCGTGCAATGAATTGCTTCTAATCGTATTTACTGCTCTAATAACGTAATGAAGCGACGAATGCAAACGTTCGTTCAGATTTTTTGCAACCAAGTGCTGACGATGAATAATACAATGTATAGCGAGTACATTTGATACTGCTTGTTTCAAATGAGCTATGAAACCCTTATGACGTCCCGTCATTGCTGGAGCACCATCAGTAGCTGCCGACAAAATATTATGCATAGGTATTTTTCTCTTGAAAAACGTACTCATGGTATTAAATATCGTTTCTCCCTTTGTATCAGTTTACAAATTTTTGCAAATAATAACTCTTGATAAATTTTTCGTCTTTTATAAACCGAACGTATGATAACAGCAGTACTTCGTTATTTGGTAGAGTGGATTCATCAAGTTGAATGGAAAAATTGCAAGTTTTAAGTAATCGCATAATGATATTTCAACGTCTTGACCCATTTCGTCTATTCTCCTTTGCACTGAGTTATTACTCAGAGGAATTTTCTGATGACATCTGCCGATGTCTTATGATGAAGAACAGTTTTATTACCTCTCTGACTGCCGGCAAGATAAGTTCCTCGCCAATGGTATGTGGTTTTCCCGTTTTGCGATTAACAATGAAATGTTATATGATGCTCGTAGTCCATCATCTTATTGTTTAGAAGACGACGCAAATAGGTTTGATATAGTTGGCTGTTTCAAATATTTCTTCTGCAGTTCTTGAAAATAGGACAAATCTTTGTCCTTTTTATCAGTATGCATTTTATTTAAATGTTCTTGTAGCCTAGAAGGCTTCATGGCTTCATTTGAGAAAACTTTTGGCAAAGTAAACACATGGGTAATGATGGGTTTACAGGAGAGTGCGTAAATCCATATTTCAAATACAAAAGACTGTACTGCCGGCATTTCTTCTTAGATTCAGACATTTTGAAATCCAAAACTTGCCACGGTTTAAAATAAATTAACTTTTCAACGAATTTATAGATAATTATAAAATTAATGGTTATAATGACTTATATAACTTATCACTCACGAACATGGATTATTTGCGAAGCACAAAAATAATAACACATTCCTAGAGCTATCCCTGCCTTTTATACGTTTGATTTCTTACAAGCATCAACTTGTATGTTTTATCTTGTTTGCGATGCCGGTGCACTTTGTAAGCAAGTCATATCGCGTCTTTGCTTATCAACTTGCAAAGACTTGTTGCGGACAATATTAAACGGAATTAGGTATTCATAGACCTAATGCTGAATTAAATGTTTTAAAGTATATTTTCTCGATAACAATAACATCGACATTTTAGATAGCTAAATAAACTGTCTATTCATGCCAACTAGGTATTTTCAAAGTATTTTAATATATTTATTTTCTAAAAAGGTGAGTACGTCACGAACGCCCCCCTTGATCCTCCTAATGCCCCCCTTTTGCCCCTGTACTCGCTACCGCCCCTTTGAAAGCTACAGCGCCCACTGGGGGGCGGTACCGCCCCCGTTGGGAACCTATGCTCTAGGCGATTGAAGTTGTATAAGCTAGCCGGAGGTAGGCTTTAAAGAGCTTCTCTAACCCCAGGAAAAAAAATGGTTAGGTTAGGTTAGGTTAAGTTAGGTTAGGCTAGGTAAGCTGGGTAGTAGTAAGTGCAGTGCCTTCAGGAAAGCCCTGGCAATTGCAAGAAGAGCTATAAGGATTATACCACACACGAATTAAAAATGGCTACAACAATCACACGTGACTTAAAGAACCAACAAGAAAAAACTTAGATTCTGTAAAAAACAAGCATCTAGGCGACAAATTTATAAAAAACAAAAGAGCATATATACGTAAAACAAAAATTACGCAAATAAATCTGGACAGGAACAAAGCGCTCACGACTTATTCATGCAAACTATCCGGGAAAAAAAGATCGACATAGTGCTAATCCAAGAACCAAATAAGGGCAAATCTGCAAACATGTTTACAGACGAAATGGAAGACTGTGCAATCACTTCCAATAACAGTGTAAAAACGAAAAAATCTTTGCGGGGAAAAGATTTGTGTGTGTAGAAATAGCAAAAGTGAGATACTACTCATGCTATTTCTCCCCAAACCGTAAAATAGAAGAATTTGAGAAATACCTTGAGGACCTCACTAATCATATAAGAACAGAACGAGGACCATATGTTATAGGAGGCGACTTTAACGCTAAGTCCAGTATTTTTAATGGGAAAAAGCCTATCTGCTGGTAATAAAAAAATTTTAAAAAAACACCAAGGATATATCTAGATGAAAACAAAATTCTTAACCAAGTAAAAAGTTGTTTCCAACACATCCAAAATGTAATTTTAAGACAAACAAAAAAATTGGGCTCCTCCATTCAGTTATAAAGAATTGATAGGCGCTGCCAACAGGCTATAAAATAACAAAGCGCCTGGGCCTGATTTGTTGCCCTTCGAAATAATAAAAATTGTAGTCAAGAAAAACAAGAAAATGATACTACAAATCATGAATCAAATTATAAAAGAAAACTATTTTCCTGTAGCATGGAAACCAAGGAAAAATAAAAATGCGTTAACAACATACAGACCAATTTGCCTAATGAATACCCTAGGGAAACTATTAGAAAAAATGATTAAAGAAAGACTTGAAGAAGAATTAACAAAAAAAAATCTACCAAATAAACTACAATTTGGTTTTAGACGTGGAAAGTCTACAATAAATATAGTTAGAAAAGCAAGAAATAAGGCATACCAGCACCGACATTTATGCATAATGATATCATTAGACATTGAAAATGCTTTTAACTCAATATCTTAGAAAAAAATTATCAAATCACTCATAGACAAAAAAATCAGCCCTTATCTAGTAGATATTATCAAGTCCTATTTTACCGACAGATTTATAATAACCGAACAGGGGTAAGATATTCCTGTGAGTGCCGGAGTCCCACAGGGATCTGTAATAGGACTAACATTATGGAATGTGACTTATGATTATGTACTAGACATTGAAAAAGAGCAGGGGTAAAACTAATAGCATATGCAGACCATTTGGCGGTAGTTATCACTGCAAAGAATAAAGACGAACTGCTAGAAAAAGCAGAGATAACACTGGAAAGAATAAACGATGCCTTGACACAACTAGAGCTAAAACTGGCCACCCAAAAACTGAGGTATTGATATTAGCTGGAAGTCGAAAATTTAATAACATCCAGATAAAAATTGAAAACCAGACCATTTTAAATAAAAAAACCATTAAATACATGGGGATGTATTTAGACAAGAATTTGCGCATGACAACGCATGTGAAAGACACGTGCGATAAAGCAAACCTGTCAATTCCATCCTATTATACGGAGCCAATATATATATATATATATATATATATATATATATATATAAGGAAGCAGTAAAATACAAACATTATGAAAATATTTGCAACGAGCCAACAGAAGAATAGCGATAAGGGTTACAGCCGCATATAGAACTGCACCTACTTTAGCGGTACTAGCAATTGGTGGTATACCAATTCAACTTAAAATCAATGAAAGGATTGACATACATGAAAAAAGCAAAACGTATAAAGAAAAAGCGCGAGAAGAACTCATGGCGAAGTGGCAAGTAGAATAGGATGGTTACAGTGGATGGACAAAAACTTTTATAAAAGATCTAAATGCATGGTGTAACAGTAAATGGGGCCAAATAGACTACTATCTCACACAAGCTATTACGGGACACGGTATATTTGGTAGTTACTTGTTTAGAATAAAAAAAACAAAATAATAATATATGTTGGTTCTGCGCTCACGAAGACACACCAGAGCATACAATATTTATATGTCAAAGATGGACAAAAGAGAGACTGGAGACTGAAATAGTCTGCAACACTAACATAACAAAAGCAAATGTGGCAGAAATCCTGTTCAAAAACAAGATATGCTGTACGACTGTAATAGGCATGATCAAAAAAATTGTGACAGCAAAAGAAAAGTACGAAAGAACAATAAGCTAATAAAATATTAAAAACATGACAATGCAAATCTTCTAGACAAATTAAAGTAATACCTTGATTCCCCTCGGTGCCGCGATGTTTATGCCTAGAGGCGGTCCCACGATACTGAACTAACTATTGAGGGAAGTGGGGTAGGGAGTTTTAGCTGGTAGGCGTCCATTATTTCGGTAAGGGTTAAACCTTCCGGAATGGTGTACGAATCCGCACACTGTCTTTCGCCAATTTAATTTCCACGCTCGATTTCGAGGGTGGTACGCGAAGATTTCTCCATACCTCAAAAAAAAGGTTATGTTAGGTTAGGTTAGGTTAGGTTAGGTTAGGTTTGGTTAGGTTAGGTTAGGTTAAGTGAGGTTAGACCTTCTATTTTCTAACCAATAATCAATCTTAATAAAATAAAACAAAATTCCCATAGACTTATAATGGGAGAGCATTTTAACCATAACATATTTTTGCTCAGAGGAAAATTCCCTATCGAAATATATATAAGACCCCTAAAAAAGTATCTTTCTAAAACGAAGTCTTACCCATTGGAGGTTTTCTGTGGATTGCCGGCTAGATTTTCTGGGATCAAAATTGTAGGTAATAAAATATAACAGAGACCACACCTTTAAATCTAATTGTTAAGTCTGCGCAGACTTTATAATATTGTGTCCCCTCTTTTTAGTTACTGCTGGTCTGAGGGTTAAAGTTTTTTTCAATATTTTGTGTTAGTTGACTAATATAAATTAAGATAAAATTTTATTTTAATAAATGCAAAGGTCATAGATAATTTTAGTACGATAACCTCGAAGAACTTTTGTTAAAAATTGGAAAATATGCAGTTTAAACCATAAAGCTCCCTTCAAAGGAACCGCGCTGTATTAATTTTTTATAATAAATTAAAGTATTTCTTAGAGTATCTTAGATATCGACTCATAAAAAAGAAGGAGTACTTATCATAAGTGTCATAATTAATAGTTCCGCATCATTTCCTAATAACGACTTTAACCTCAAATATCTTAAAAATTTGATCCCATTAGTCACGCTAATAAAAAATATATAATGCTCTTAAGGAATTAATATTTTAAAATTATTAGCATTTCTCAAGCAAGTATGTTTTCCGAAGGATCTTCGGCGTATCCAATCTAAAGATATCGATTCATTCTTTTAAAATGACATATCCTCGTGCTGGTGATAAACACCAGATGTAAGAACCCTCATAAAACGAATAACAGACGTAAAAAAACATCTTTAGCGGCTGCCGGCTGTGGTCATCTCATCTCTGGCAGATGTTAGCATTACCCACAAAACAACTCTCCTATTTGTTTCGGGCACCTGGCTTCAGAGGTCCAGCACCTGCTTTTAAATTTCTTTATGCTGCAGGCAGCGTGCCGCTTAAAAATTAATGTTATTGATATTTATACTGTTTTAATTTCAAAACTAGCCACCCTTAATACCTCTGAAAAGTGTGTAGTTTACATTTTGAACAAAGCAAGATGGTTTTAATACGGAGAGGGAAGTTTAAAATAATAATAATAATCATTATATATTTCATCTCCTCAACCACAGGCATGAGATACTTCTACTTTAAAATTTCAAATTAAACCCCTTAGCTTGTGATAAATCATTTTGAAGAGAGAAATCAACTGTATTAAACGTGCATAAAATAGTTTGCTTAGGCCTATCTAATAACGAGTTAAAAATAATGAAATAATAAAATTCTAGAAATAAAACTAAAAGGATCTAATGTCAGAAATTTCAGATAATTGGCTAAACAATAATTGAGACGTCCTGAAACTCTTTACAAACCTTCTGAAATGTGTCTGGACTGATCTGCCTACACACCAGGAGTATTCCATTGCACAGTACTTAAATGTTATCTCTTGATATAGTTGTGCAAACCTCCCAAAGAAAACTAATCCAGGTGTTGTAGTGTAACCGACCTGAAGGCTGACCCAAACGCCCTCTATTAACGGCACACCGGGTTCTATGCTCTAACATCTAGTGACAGTGGCTCGACGACACCTACGTTGTGTTGTAATAATGTAACCCAAATTCACACTGGGAAGATGGCGTTAAGGCGGGAAGGTTTGAAATAAAAATACAGCATTTCTAACTTGACTTTTAATCAAAACAATAAGCACTAAATATGTCATTGACATGAATGCATAGAAAAATGACTTTCAAAGCAAACAGTTCCGTACACAACCTGGGCGATTGGGGAAACTGCATTTGGCACACCTCGATAAGGACTGGTAACGTACAAGTACCCAGATCACCAACGTTGAATTTGACGGGATCTCAACTGTTACCCGGACATACCACACATGACAACTGAAGAAACGTTAGTGTAAACCAGTTAGTCTTTTCTGGTAGGCCCAAACACACGCGTCCATATACATACATTAACAGTTTCCAGCCCGTGTTACAAAATATTTCACAAAGGCTAGCCGACTTCCCATTATTTGCAAAAGAGTACAACTACAAACTCATCGACAAGACAACATGAATCACTAAAATAAACTTATGGTATGATTGCGCATGGTTAAAAAGGCGCTTATTATTTAATAGACTATCTCCAACATAGTCATAAATGCAAACGCGAAAGGCACGAAGATGGTCGGTCATACCAGAGGTTCAATTTAATTACTTCACAACAATTATCACAAACGTTACATACTAGTTAATTATATAGGAACATCGGCTAGATAATAGGATAAACAAAACAACAAACATATCATTAAATTAAATCCAGATGTGAGCAGTGCAGTTGTAAATGTGATTAATATGCTAAAATAAAGCAATTACACATAAAATAAAAATGTCAAATGCATCACAAATATCAAATATTATAAAACATGTAAGCGGCAAATACATATCAAACTTTTACATCACAAATACAAGCCCAGATTCAAGCGCTAAATCTTTATATAAATGCATGCTAATTAATATATTAACTCTAGTAAGCAAATGATAAAAATTATTCATTATGATTGCATCGGTTAAAACGTACTTTTAAAATTAAACACATCGTGGCATTACAAATTACACACAAAAATGTACAAAAGTTTGTGGTTAATTCAATAAAACCCAAACAAATACAACATTAAAATATAATACTGTGCATATTCAAACTTGTCTAATAATTTGATTCAATATATCCAAAGGATGATGGTTCAAACTACTCGTAATATCACAGTAAGGGTACATTTACTATTGATTCGGTAACAGGTGCAATGCAATTGGAGTTACAACTTCGTATTAAATATTATTAGTTTTCGATTGTTAAATCTAACCACACTCATTTATACGTAAAACATATTCAATAACATAGTAAATTCACCTGAAATTACATATATTAAACAATCCACATCAAATTCTAAGTCAAAAGCAACAGGTAACATAAATATTTCCTTCAATGATTAAGTAACTAACGGTAACCCATAAATATATTCTTAAATGATTAAATAAGTAACGGTTTTACAATAAGTACCAACATCACATTCAAAACAACGCTAGAATTACAAGATGTAATCAGATTACCTTAAATAGCAACTACATTATCAACATAAAAACATTACCTTTACTAAAAAATCGTCAAGTGATATCTTTCAACCTGCCATCATGAAAGCTCAAAACAAAGACCTTTAACCCTGTCGACTCGATCGATCGTCACTACACATGCGTCCCTTTATAACATAAATTCTGACATAACGGAATGCGTGCAGAAACCTCCAAGTGGATACTGAGCTATTCTAACAATACCTTCGAATATTAGAAATGTACACTATAATATTTTCAATAATTATCAACCAATGAAAAATCGACTTAGAAACACTACGGATCACTCCAGTGTGTCTAATTTGAAAATCTATTCGGTCATTCTATGAAACTTCTTTCCCTAGTCGGTGTACCAGCATATCTTTGTTTTAAATAATTCCGGTGCGTAATGAGAATGTAAATTTTGTTCGTCCAGTACCATGTGACCTTTTTAATTAACTTGATTTTTTAAAATCCAGATATAATTCTTCATTTTGATTGTAATTAGTAAAGATAGCTCCAAGTATTATAGCATTGCCAAATTCACGTTCCCCAAACCCCTCTCCCCAACCATAGACAGAGTTGATTCAAATAGGAGGAGAAAGACTGGAAGCCACCCACCGCCTCCTAGTGCTTGGATTTGCTTCAGCACTGGGTAGCTCAGACTTAGTACCAGCTGGCAACTAATTGAAAAAGTTACTACTTCAAAATAAGATAGCGGCATTTTCCAAAAGTTAGGCGCTAAATCCCTTGCCCCAGTTGTTCTTCTTATTGATAATAGCTAGCACGGGCGAGCATCCAAGTCTTAGAGCTAGCACCACAGCGGTTTCAGAAATATTGCCCGTACAATTCAGAGGGGTCAACTTGACGACAGTCCCCCCCCTTCGTGCTTGGATTTGCGCCAAAACCTAGCACTGAGTAGCTCAGACCTAAAACCTACTAGCACCCTACTGAAAATGCTAGCACCCTGAACATAAGATAGAAATGATTTTCTAAAGATTAGCCTCCAACCCTACCAGTTGCGAAAAAAATTGAAACTCGGGCAGGTGATTGCTAATACATAGCATCATCTAGCACCCAAGTCTTAGAGCAATCACCAAAGTCGTTCTAGAAATATGGCCTGCCAATTTAGAAGGAGTTTCCTTGGTACCAGTTCACTCCACCCGAGTGCTCGATTTTGCGTTAAAACCTAGAACTGAGCAGCTCAAACCTGCAAACACTCCAAAATGTTATCCTACACAAAATAAGCTGTCATATTGAACTCCAACCCCTATTTTCTTCCAATCAACATCGTTTTCGACTAGGACATGGTGTAGAACGCACGATCCACTCGCTAATTTCCACAGTTCAATTTTCTTTCGACTTCCAAATATAAATTGCCCTCTTCTTTTACTTCTGCTTGGCTTTTGATCTCCTCTGATGGCCAAACCTTACCCAAATGAAAATAACAAACTTCCTATCCAACATATTTCTAACATTAAATCGTATCCTTCATTTCGAACCGTCACTTTAGCCTCAAACTTGAACACCATAACTAAACCACTCTCCGCCTTCAAGGATCCTGTCCGATTCTGTGAAACCTGACTATAAATCTTTATTTGATCTCCATATCCCTAATACAACCACACTTGCATATGCCAATGATATCACTTTCCTAATATATAGAGACTTTCTAGTTTCCCATGAGCACGTTGACGCTGTCCTTATAAACGTACTAGTATCCTGGTCCTCTCTGAACAAAGAACCACTGCCCCTCCAAAAACACAAATGCTCTTACTGAAAGGATTGACTGGCTCAAACCGACTTACCACAATCCGACTCCTAAACACCTTAATTCCTCTATCAATCGCAGCACAATCTTATGACTCCACAAAGACATGAGACTCAAAATCAACACCCACGTTTTCCCAGTCCATAACAAAATCAAATTTATCATACAAAATCTCCTACAATCATTTCCCCACTTAATAAACTTCACTATCTCGCCACTCCAATTAATCCTGAAGCAAATTATAATCCCAACAATCCAATATGCAGCAGACTCCTGACTGCCTTTAACCACACACTCATTCAAACGCTAGACACTCTAATAAGATCTTTTCTACTATACAATTTCCGAACCTACCAAACGACTTAGACACTCAACTCCACATCCCCCTAATAAAAATTCAACCACATGCAGTCATCCAAATCCGCAACCTTAAACATAACCTCCAGAATTAAACAGGTCATACTTCTAAAACGAATGTTGTGCTAATCCTAAGATTTGGGTGCTCGCTGGTGCTAGCTATTAGCAATCAGGTGTCCGAACATCAATTTTTTTGGACAATTGGGGTGGAGAGAGGGACTGGCGTTTAATTTTTGGGAAATCACCGTCATCTTGTTTTTGAGCTGTTAATTTCTCCAATTGGGTGCTAACTGGTGCTAGGTCAGAGCAACCCAGTGCTAGGTTTTACCGTAAATCTAAGCACTAGGGTAGCTGGCGTCAAGTTAGTCCCTCCTGAATTGAACACGCAATATTTCTGAAATGGCTGTGATGCTAGCTCTAAGACTTGGATGCTAGCTATTAACAATCAGGTGCTCGAGTTTCAGTTTTCTTGAACAGGTGGGGTGGGGGCTGGCGTTTAATTTTTGAAAAATCGACGCCATCTTGCTTTTGATGTGCTAGCTTTTTCAATTAGTTACTAGCTGGTGATAGGTCTGAGTTACCCAGTGCTAGGTTTTGGAGCAAATCCAACCACGGTGGCACGGTAGGGGTGGGGGTCAAATTGCCATTTCTCACCGAATTAAATAGATGATATTCCCGAAACGACTTTGGTGCTAGCTCTAAAAATTGAGTGCTAGCTTGTGCTAGATATAAACAATGAGGTACTAGGATTTGGATTAAATCGGTTCACAGGAGGGTTGGAGACTTAACGAACCTGTCAAAATACCAGCTCACACACTGATTTTTCAGGTAACTGAGTATTATTTTCTGAAAATGTTATTGTTATTGTCTTAGTATCTACAGGGAGTTAGTTCCATTACTCCCCATAATATCCAACATAAACCCTTAAACTTAAATAAACAAAATGAATAGAAGTCCTTTAGAGGAATTCTATTTAGATATGAACCGTTGCGTGTTCAAATGATAAGTCTGTGTACCGTCATTCTCGTGGCAATACGCCGTTAGGTTCTGTGCGATATGGAGTATTGCTGGTGTAACGTGCGTAAAGTCTTGTCTCACGGTATCTCTCAGTTCGTCAGTGGTATTGTAACGGTTACGTAAAACGATACCGTTTATGAATCTTCATAGCGAATTATCATACGTTATGAGATCTGGGCTTTGTGGTGGCCAGGCAGCGCAGGGGAACCACGACCAATCCAACGCTCAGACGCTCAGGAAAAGTTTTATTAAGATATTTGCATACAGCGATGACATAATGGGCAGGTAGGTGTCCTATTATGCTTTAAGTCCGTTCTTTTCTAAAATAAAACAAAGAAGTTCTGCAACATGTTCAGGTACCGAAACTGATTTACAAGAAGTCGGCTGTCAGTAGCTGCCTGTATCATCACGCGAGGAGCTCTTAATAAATGTGTGGATTTTCCTTAGACCAAAAAACCTCATTTCGAACTAGAGAACTCTACTTTTGCAAATCACACATCGGAAAAGACCACTTTGCTCGTTTTGGTGTTTTGTAGCACATCCTAAAGCGTGCCTCACATGCCTACAATGTCCAACCCAAGTCAACATCCAATCCTTCTTGGACGTGTGTAAACCGAATGGGCTCAGATTTAAGTTTTGTTTCATGTGTTTCTGCATTGTCGACCGCGGTACACCTAATTCTAGGCGGCTCCGTGGCGTAGTTGGTATGTGTGTGGTTACTACGCCCAAGGTCCTGGGTTCGAATCCTGACACGGTCTGCTTGAAAAATGTTAGGCGAGCATTTTTCACAAAAATACACTCTCGTTCGAATGAGAGGTAAAATGGAGGTCCCGTGTGTGTGTGTTCGGCAAAATTCAAAATTTTCCAGGTAAAAAACTCGCTTTCTGGCCAATGTAGTACTTTACATGTGATTTTCCAATGCTCCACCCGAAGGTACTACATTGGCCAGGAAGCGAGTTTTTTTTACCTGGAAAATTTGGAATTTTGCCGAACCCTGCTGTTCAAGCAAGGTAGGGATCTTTAACGTGCGTGACAACACTCACACACGGGACCTCCATTTTACCTCTCATCCGAACGAGGATGTATTTTTGAGAAAAATGCTCGCCTAACATTTTTCAAGCGGACCGTGTCGGGATTCGAACCCGGGACCTTGGGCATAGTAGTCACACACATACCACTACGCCACGGAGCCGCCTCCAATGTAGTACTGGCTGATGGGGGATTAAGGAGATGATATAAATATGCTATTATAGGGAAGGACCAATTGCTTTTTGTAGCAATAACAATAGCGGTGGAGCGGTTATGTAATAATTAAAAACAACTACACCAAACTACTTAATAAAGGGTATAAATACCTTTTATCCTGTGCCGCTGTGGGCAATAACGTTCACACACAAAAGCTTTCGACGGACCACCAGTAACACGCTCGACCGGGTGATGTCGATGTCGCTTTCAAAAGCTCTCATACAACCGGCTTCTGTAAGGGTTCGAATGCGACTGTGTTCTTCAACGCACTTCCACTGTCGGTATATAAAATGTTTCACTCAAACTGTAGGATGCACGCACAAAGTATTTATTGTCACCAATTCCAATAAATGTTCGATAATGACGTAACATACCGCCCACCAAATTCATAGAATTTTGAAAAGGAGGGAAGTAGGTTGGGTGAAGGCAATCACATGGGATTTGACCTTGCTAGGAAAACAGGTAACGAAAGATAGGGTGGTACACTACAGCGAGCGATATTACCAACTATGCAAAAATAAAAATATATATGTAAATAAGCAAATATGTAAAAATAATATACTACTATACATGTAAGAAATTTGTATATACATCTAAACATAAAATAAAATTAAAATACCGGTAGCGGCGCTAGTTTGACCAAAGGTCGTTTTAATGTGCCATGTGCAGTTTTGATCTGGGCAATACGTGTTGCCGGTAGGTCTCCCATAGGAGTTACCAGGACCGGTTTGGTACGAAAACATCTATGACATGATGATAAATAATTTCGGATTGAATTTTTAATAGAAAGGATCCAGAAATTTTGTTGGATAAGATACGCTGTGGTATTAACACCGGGATGGCAATACCTTTCATGAGTTGACCGAATGATAAGTTCGGTTAATCGGTGCCGCTGAGGCAATAACGCAGGAAACTTTTCGAAATAGGAAAGCGAAGAATGTGTCAAGCGCCCACCTACTCTTAAGATATTTTGTGGATCAACAAATGGAGAAAGTTTTCGCAAGCTTTTAGGTAATTTACGGTTTGCCTTGATCGAAGCTATTTCCTTTGAAAATGTAACATTTTGTACATGCCGAACGATAATCATGAGAGCATTGTGTAATTCAATGTCTGTTAAGGGACCCGTATGACGTTGAGCCATGGGTTTAGAAAATCTATAAATGTAAGCCACGATGCCTTGGATTTTATATAACGATGAAAAGCGACTTAGTAAAATGTCAATGACGTTTGGATCTGTTTGAGCGACAAATGTTAGGATCTTCTTTTCCGTAGTTACCTCAGCAATTGAGGTTGACAATGTTGGTTGAGGCGGCCACGAGTCACTAGGGTAGTGAAGCCATTCAGGCCCCGCCCACCATAGCGAACATGAAATAACCGCGCTTGGCATTAATCCCCGAGATGCAGGATCAGCCGGATTATGCGAAGATTTAATATAAAACCATCGGCTAGGGTGCAATGATTTCTTGAATGTGGCTAACACGGTTTGCCACAAAAGTTTTCCAACGAAAAGGTGGAGAACGTATCCAAGTGAGAGCGACCGTAGAATCACTCCACGCTGAAACATCGGAGATGTCAATCAAGCCTTGATAAGACCGAATGGTAAAAGAAAGTAAATCGGTTAATAAAACGGCGGCACATAATTCCAAACGTGGAATTGAAATGCGCTTAATTGGAGCTACTTTTGTTTTAGCGGTTACAAATTGTACAGTTATTTCTTCAGTAGTTTGATTTATGAACTGAAAATACACTACCGCTGCATACCCTACCTCGCTAGCATCGCAAAACCCATGCAAATGACAAGTAAAAGGATCCGAAGGGGGTAAACAACGTGGTAACTTTAATGACGATAATAACGGCAATTCTTCTTGATACTGCTGCCATTGAGACGAAATGTCTGCTGGTGGCATGTCATCCCAATTTAAACCTAACATCCACAGATGCTGGATTAGGCGTTTTGCAAAAGTGTTAGTGGGGCTAAAACCCTAATGGATCATATATTCTGGCAACTTGTGAAAGTATGTTGCGCTTTGTACATATTGGGTTTAATGGTTTAACCCGAAATGAGAAAATATCTTCTGTAGGTGACCATTGAAGACCTAATATTTTTATTGATTGGTCAGAATCGAAATCGAGAGAAGTATATTGGCAAAAATCTGACGGAATGCCTTCCAAAATAGAAACTGAATTAGAACTCCATTTTCTAAGTTCAAAACCAGCCAAATGTAAAAGTCGGATGAGTTGATCTTTAATTTCGCGGGCCGATTGTATAGAATTTCCACCGGCGACGAAATTGTCAATATATAGATTTGACCGTATAGCCTCAGCGGCTAACGGAAACCTTTTGCCTTCGTCAATGGCTAATTGCTGAAGAGTTTTTAATGCTAGATAAGGCGATGACTTAATACCATAGGTCACTGTATTAAGCTGATAAGTCTGAATGGGTTCTTCTGCGGAGAACCGCCAAACAATTAATTGAAACCTTCGATGTTCTTTGGTAACCAAAATTTGTCGATACATTTGGCGAACATCACAAGTAAAAACGAAACGATGAGAGCGAAATTTAAGTAAGATTGACGACATGTCATTTTGGAGACTAGGTCCAGCCAATTGAGTGTCATTAAGTGACACGTTGTTTTTAGCCTTTGCAGAGACGTCAAAAACCACACGAATTTTAGAAGTATGACCTTCCTCTTTAAACACAGGGTGATGGGGTAAAAAATAATTATCGTTCCCAACGGGCGGAGAATCGAGTAATGCCATATGACCCGCATCAAGATAGTCCTGCATGAAATTGTTGTATTGGGCGCGTAGCTCCGGTTGGGCATACAATTTGCGCTCCAACGAAAATAGTCTTTTTTTAGCCATCTCAAAGCAATTATCAAAAACGGGCAAAGTATCGTTGAACGGTAACGCAACAATAAAACGACCGCTAGGGTCACGAGAAAACGTGTTTTCAAAATCAAATCTGCCTTCTCTTCTTCTGGAGAAGTATAAGGCTTGATGGCAACTCTTCTATCTCCCAAAACCGCCTTAGGGTCTGGTCGATAGGATCTTCTACAGAAGTAAAAATGCTTGGACAGTGTCAGACTGCAAGCTCTTTGTGGGACCAATAATAGTCCAACCAAAAATTGTATTTATGGCGGCAGGCTGAAGAAATTTGCCATGTATAACACCGCCATTGATGATGAACGGATAAACATCTGCTCCAAGGAGCATGTCAATAGTTCCTGGAGAGTTCCAGGTCGGGTCTGCAAGGTGCAGGCCGCATAAGTGTTCCCAATTATTAGGAACTTCAACGCTAGGTAATTTGCCAGATATTGACGAAAGCACAAAAGTTGTGACTTCTAGAGATTTTTCAAAGTCTAACATAGAGCGAATGGTGCAGCTGACGCCACCCCTATTGACTGCTGAAGTTGTCTGCCCAAGTCCATAAATCGGAACTTGAGAACGTATGCGTGGAAGCCAAAGTTTGCTCACGCAATCGTCTCGAATAAAGCTAGCTTGGGAGCCAGGATCTAAGAGTACCCTGATCGGTTTGTATCTACCAGAACGATCTTGAACTTCCAAAACAGCAGTGGAGAGTAAGACAGTAACCCCAAGATTTGAATTCGTCTGTGAAGACAAAACATTTGCCGGAATAGGAGAGGCTGACTGCGTCCTATTGGCATTTTTATGCATGTGTGTAGCGGTCGGTTCAGCTGAACGGCTAGAAGCAGGTTGTGATTCAAAATGTAGCAAGGTATGATGCGGCTTGGCGCAAGTTCGACAGGAATTATAAGATTTGCATTGCATGGACGCATGGTCTGTTCGTAAGCAATTTAAACAAAGGCGTAAGCGTTTGACAATGTCGAAACGTTCTGTCGGAGTTTTCTTTAGAAACGATTGACATCTATAAATTAAGTGATTGCCTTTGCAAGAAGGACAATGGTGCGAAAATGAATTATTTGAGTCACTGGAGCTACTTGGTGTATCCAGTGAAACTACGTTAGAAGAAACTCTTGGTTTAAATTAAAACGCTGAGGATTTCTTAGGCACTGATGTGTGCGATGTATGGACAGTCGTCGAATAAGAAACAGGTGCGGTTGAAGAAAATGTTTCCAACGCTGCACATTGTTGAGTTAAAAAATATCTCAAATCATCGAAATTGGGTATTTGATTCGGATCCGATTGGAGTTCGAAGCGTTTTCTAGTGAACGGATCGAGTTTCTCTAAAAGACAATCGACCAGAATAAAGTTCCAATGTTCAGTGGGAAACTTTAAGTTAGTTAGAACAGCAAGGTTCTCTGAAAAACAATCAATAAGTGCCCTAAGTTTCTTAGGGTCTTCTGATTTTAAAGGTGGAAAGTCTTTCATTGCTTTCCAATGCAAAGTTGCCAATAAACGCGGATTGCTAAATCGCTCACGCAAGGCGTTATATGAGATAATGAAATTATCTCCTGAAATGGGTACCGATTTAATGATTCTCAAAGACTCCCCGGTACAGCAACTGATAAGATAATTTAGCTTTTCGATATTGGACAGCGACGCGTTGTTATAGACCAGACTGTCAAATAAATCGATGAAAGACGAAATTCCGTTACCTCATTATTAAAACTTGGGAGCTTTAACGGTACCAATTTTGATCCCGAGCTGCTTGGAAAATTTTCCGTAATTTGTGGTGCTTTCATTTCTTGCATCGTTTCGAGATGCAGCAGTATGCAATAATAAGCGGAATCTACTTCCTTCCGTAAGGCGTTGTAATTTAATAATTCTGCCTCGTCACAGGAGGCTAAGACAGCAACTAAAATTGTATTGAAATCTCTGTAAAGGTCATTTACTCCCCTTGTTTGAATAAGGAACAACGTTTTTAAACTTGGGCCACTTTGTATAGTGTTACAAAGCTCAAACATTTCTATAATACGTGTTTTCAGTAATTCTAGTTCTACTACATGTGCCTTCTTCGGAGCCATAGTGACTGTTATTTTAAAAGATCTACAATAAAATGTTGTAAAACGGTACCGGTCAGATGTGCGATGAGAAATATTAAAAAATTATGGGTTGTTGGTCAAGGCACGAAAAATGTCAAATAGCGTATAAACCACTAAATCACGTTTTATGACTATTAGCCTGCAATGTGGTCTTAAAACGAGACGTCGAAAACAAGGGTTTGTCAAACAAAACGTGAAGATAAGATTTACAGCTTACGGTTACGGTCGGCCTTTACCCTCAAAAGATCACAGGAACGTTTAAACATGTGGCTTAACATATTTGCCGAAAGATGCAGCTTTACAACCTTATTACTCCTGCAAATGTATTAAATATTTTACGTTGTAAACCGACTGAAAGGGTTGTGATACAAAACGTGCAATAGCTTTTAAATACAAAGCAAATCCCTTTCCTTTCTTATTTAAGAAGTATAAAGCGACTATAATTTTCAGGTTGCTGTGTGCTTTATATACCGCTAAAATCTAACAGATTTGATGCTAAAGTATTTGTTTGTAACTAAACGGCGCAATCGCTTATTTAATTTAACGAAAGTATGTAGCTAATATTGTACATATTTTACCCGCTAAATATGGAGCTTGAACACAAATTTAAAAGCTAAAATAGTTACTTAAAAGCTCGCTGAAATGCAAAATGATATTTAATTTAGGACATGCGTATACCATAGGACTGGTGAATCCGGCTCGAAGGACCAATGGCTGATGGGGATTAAGGAGATGATATAAATATGCTATTATAGGGAAGGACCAATTGCTTTTTGTAGCAATAACAATAGCGGTGGAGCGGTTATGTAATAATTAAAAACAACTACACCAAACTACTTAATAAAGGGTATAAATACCTTTTATCCTGTGCCGCTGTGGGCAATAACGTTCACACACAAAAGCTTTCGACGGACCACCAGTAACACGCTCGACCGGGTGATGTCGGTGTCGCTTTCAAAAGCTCTCATACAACCGGCTTCTGCAAGGGTTCGAATGCGACTGTGTTCTTCAACGCACTTCCACTGTCGGTATATAAAATGTTTCACTCAAACTGTAGGATGCGCGCACAAAGTATTTATTGTCACCAATTCCAATAAATGTTCGATGATGACGTAACAAGTACCTTCGGGTGGAGCATTGGAAAATCACATGTAAGGTACACCTACTTCTGGTGGCTCTGTGGCTTAGTTTGTTCACGTGTTAGTCAATCCCAACGCCCCGCGTATGATTCCTGACACGGACCGCTTGAAAAATTTTAAGTTAGTATTTTTTACAAAATACGCCTTTGTTCAGATAAGAGGTAAAATGTAAGTCCCGTGTGTGAGTATAGTCACGCACGTTAAAAATGTCTACCTTGCTTGAAACAGCAAGGGTTCGACACAATTCAAAATTTCCAAGTAAAAAACTGGCTTCTTGGCCTCAGAGATGAAATGGGTCATGGGTCAACTGGGTCACTGGGTCCAAGTGGGTCACTTTTTTGTTTGGGTCACTGGGTCAGTGGGTCCCGTGCACTGACCCGGATTGACCCAGTGACCCACATTGCCCCAGTGACCCACATTGACCCAGTGGCCCACATTGGCCCAGTGACCCACATTGACCCAGTGACCCAAATTAACCCGGTGACCCAAACTGACCCAGTGACCCAAACTGACCCAATTGATTCAGTAACAAATTGAATTATTGAAGTCATAAAAACTTTTTCCCATACTTTCAGCTCAATTTATTAACTGTTTTCACAAATGCATAAGCTTATTGGTGCCGTTAGTTGCTAGCATTTGTTTCATATTTCAAGCAAACGCTAAAATGTTTTGTAATCAATACATCGCTTTTTATATAATATGAAACGCATTTTTACATGTTTTTCAAGAAACGTGCTGTGGCGCTGTGCCGCGAGAATGCAGTGTTATGAACGTATACAATTTTTCACGTAAGAACTGAAATAATTTGTAGCAAAAATCTTAATAATATATACCCGGTTACTTTCAGTGTCCACTATTTTTGTAATTTGTATATCATTATCATTAAGCATGGATAAACATCACCTTGTAATTGTAATTTAAACTTTATACATAAGTGCTGACTTTTATAAATCTTCGTGAGACCGAGTTTTCTTGATAAGACTAATTATCTAAAAGAATGATGAAGATCATATAAAACAATGTTCCTGTATCAACTCGAAGTCAGAAAACGGGATTATCCAATTTATATTTTATTGCGTCTGTCATTGAAAAATATTTTGATCATTTAGTATATTTAATTGTTAAACATTCTCACACTAATTAAAATTGTCTCGGACAGCAGCTACTCCTTCTGCCAGATAGTTCTGAGATTTATTTTGTAACTGTAATTCGTAGAACAGCACATATTTATTAAAAATTAATAATAAAATTTCCAAATTTCATAATCGGTTATTAAATAAAACTCGCCCACTAATTAAAGACATCACAGAGGGCCAATTTGAGACAGTAAGAAATTTTTTGCGACTGCATGAATTTGGGTCAATTTAGGTAACTGGGTCAATTTGGGTCACTGGGTCAATGTGGGTCAATTTGGGTCACTGATTCAATTTGGGCCACGGGGTCAATGTGGGTCAATTTGGGCCACTGGGACAATGTGGGTCACTGGGTCAATTTGGGTCACTGGGTCAATTTGGGTCATGGGTCACTGGGTGGTGGGTCACATCCTCATTTGGGTCACTGGGTCATGGGTCACATTTTAGGTGACCCATTTCATCTATGCTTGGCCTATGGGGAGCATTGGAAAATTAACTGCAGATTACTTTAAATTTCTCCCGCGATCTCTTCACAGACTACCCGACAAGTTGATGCATTTCTTTTCGTGTGGAATGTCTGCCACTCTTTTCCTTATTCTTCACACATCCTGTGGAGAACAGTTTATGTTCCCATCACAAGAGTGTTTGGTTCCGAAGAGAATTTCTTTGAAACCGCGCCAGAAAGTCAGAACGAACTTCTGCAATTGATTTCGCTGTTTAATTTTTTCTTGTGCATTCAACAGCTTGCAATTACATGCTCTTCAATACCGTAATTGAACGTATCAGTAATCGTTTAGTTTACAGTATCTAAAATAAAATGAAAAATAAAACAAAGAACAACATGTAGGAAGGGAACCAAAATTTGTGACCTCCCTGCACAATTATGTCTGTTAAAAAATTCTCTTAAGTTGCCAAAGCAAATTGGTTTTGGAATATTTAGGTCGTTTTGAATAGTCTTGGACACTACTTCGCAAAATTCACTTTTTGTGCGATTATTATCTTCGCTGAGTTGATGAATCTGCGTTTGGTATAGAAAAACTGATTTGTCTTTAAAGTTTTATGTATGTAATCAACTTAAATGCTTGTTATTGTGACCACTTTTGAAATAGAGCTGGTAGGGCCAATATCTAAATAGCCAGTCTTCAATTTCTGTCGCTTCAAACGTACTTATACGTTTCTTGTCAATAATATTTCACACCAGGCCGATTTCTTCAAATTTATGTACCAAATTCAAGACGTATTGATGACCAAGATGTTTACTAGAATGCATTTCATGGAAAACTTGTGCTGTTCTACCACACAAAGATTTTCAGCTTCTAAATAAAGTTTATTTCTAAGGTGTATAAAGTTGATACCCTTTTCTTCAAAACTCATAATTTTCTTGTTTCATTCGAAATAGTTTTGAATAAAACTAAAGAAAGATGTTTTGAGCCGCGTTTTCGAATATTGAACATTTTGATATCGCTGTAGATTGTTTTCGTTGTTCTAAACATCTTTCTAAAAGGACAAATACCAAGTCCCAAAGTGAAAAAAGCTTTTTAATAAACGGCCTCCCGGACCGAGAGTAAACCTATACTATTTTTCCTTTTCCAATCGAGCCCTTTGTCTTTCGAGTTGTTTTAGGCTTCTAGTTAATCATTAATCGTAGAGGACCTTTTTTGTATAATTGAGTTAGGGTATTTACGCATAAGAATGAAACTCTGAGTTGCCTAACAGTGCTCCGGATTTTAAGAAATATTATTATTATTATTATGTAATTCGTGGAAATGGAATATTAATATGAATTTCCACAGTTTGAAAGGATATGCGGCATTGTTTTCAACCAATGAGAACGTGATACGTACAAAAAATGGTGAACAGATATAGAAAACAACGGTAGCCATGATTCATTCTGAACGTAACTACCCTATCTGACAGAACTGTGGAGTAGTGTTTTATAAATAGTAGTAAAGTTTGTCCGTTGAATCTCTATACTTTTCCTAGTGTTGTATTTTCACCTGTGTTTTGTCCTTATATGTTATAGATCAACAACGAATTCCAGTGCCAATTTGATCTCGAGAGACCACTAAAACTCCACACCCTGCAGAACCAAAAGGAGGTGAACAATACGTAGTAATATTCCAGCGTGGCAAATGCCACAAATCAATGGAAATTCGTTAAATGATAGCTTGGCTATTGGCCCTGCTCTGCAAAAAGACATTGCAGTTTGTTATTGCACTTTCGTGTACATCCTATCGTAATTATAGCTGATATTAAACAAATGTATCGGCTGATTTTTATTAAAGATACTCATAGTGATTATCAATGTATCGTCTGGAGAGTTTTTCTGTCGGCTCCTATTATGGACTTTAAATTAAATACTGTGACTTACGGAGTTTCATCGTCGCCTTTTTTAGCCTTGCGTACTGTTCAAGAATTGGCAAGGTTAGAATCGATTAATTTTCCTTTCGCGTCATCGGTATTGGCGAGCGATACCTATGTTGATGATTTAGTCACTGGATGCAATTCGATTAAAGCTGCAAATCAATTAATTGGCGAGTCGCATAGTATTTGCGCTAGTGGTGGTTTTCAAATAAGAAAATGGAATAGTAATTGCCCGGAAGTGATGTCCAACTTGAAGGAGTCCCTGTTCAGTTCGGAAACAATTACCTTTCAAGATAAAGATAGTGGTTCAACAAAAATTTTGGGCCTTTCGCGGTGCGCTCTTACAGATGTATTTTTATACAACTTAACGCTGAAGAGCGCACTTGCACTAAGCGTAATATTTTGTCAGCTATTGCAAAAATTTTGGATCCTCTCGGTTTAATAGCGTCTTTAGTACTGTTCGCTAAACCTTTATTTAGTTCAAGATTTTTTGGCTTTTAGGTCTCGGTTGGAGCCAAGAGCCGCCAGTGGAAGTCGTAGGAATATGGAAACAGTTTTTGGGTTAATTGCCCGCGGTTTCCAATATTCAGAATCCGCGTCGCATCGAATGTAATAATTTTAAAAGGGTGGAGTTGCATGGGTTCTGTGATACTTCTGAAGCCGGGTATGCAGTTATCGTCCATTTTCGTTCTTTCGATTTAGAAGTTAATATTGCTATGTCATTAGTATGCGCAAAATCGAAGGTCGCTCCTACTAATCGCGTTTCATTGCCCCGTCTCGAATTGTGTGCTGCCGTACTCTTGGCAGATTTAGTAGATTTCGTTAAAAATACTTATACAGATAGTTTATCATTTAGTAGTATTTTCGCGTGGTCAGATTCCACTATTGCTTTGTCTTGGATTTGGTCTTCCTCGCATAAGTGGAAGACATTTGTTAGCAATCGCATTTCGCATATTCAAGAACGTATTCCTCCATCTTCGTGGTTGCATTATAAGTCCTAGGACAACGCTGCGGATTGTCCCTCACGTAGACCTTTGGCTTCACAGTTGGTTCATTATCCATTATGGTGGACAGGGCCTTCCTGGTTAGTGCGTCGTAGCGAAAAATGGCCAGTAACGTCGCTGCCAAAACTTATCGATGGACGTCTTATCAGATGGACGTCGAACATCGTATTCTGCGTCGTTAACAGTCGTTATGCCTGTGATTTTCTTAGATTTGTTATGGGATAAATTTTCAAAATTGCAGAAAATTTGTAGGATTATGACACGTATTCGTTATTTCATTCGTAATGTTCAAAATATTCTGATAGTTTGTCCCGAGCTCCCCAGCAAGACGCTATACATTTATTGATTAAAGGAGTTCAAACAAATGTTTTTGCCCAAGACATTACAAATATTAAAACTGGAAAACTTGCTGGTAAACAACTATGTAGCCTTAGCCCGTTTCTAGATAGTCGTGATTTGTTGAGGGTGGGCGGCCGCCTGCGTAATTCAAATTTATCGCATGATGCAAAATTTCCAATTTTGCTTCCTCGGTCGCATCGGTTGACTGAAATTGTTATATTAGATTGTTATGAAAGACATTTACATCCTGGAAATCGAACAACTCAATTTTTATTAACTCAAAATTATTGGATCTTGTCCGCAAAGAGGGCTATTCGGCAATGTTTGAAATTTTGCATTCGTTGTTTTCGTGAAAACGCTGTGGCTTCCCCCCTATGGGGGATTTACCAGCTTTTAGGTTAACTCCAAGAAAGTCGTTTTTACATACGGGAGTCGACTTTGGTGGACCTTTCTGTCACAATGAATCGGTGTCGTGGCGCAAAATCATTGAAAGCGTACATTTGCTTATTTATTTGTTTCAGCACTAAAGCTATCCATTTAGAATTAGTGTCTAACTTGCCGACAGACGCTTTCTAGGGTGTTTTACGTCGATGTATTGCTCGAAGAGGCAAATGTATGCAAATCCATTGTGATAATGGCACTAATTTCGTTAGGGCCTCTCGTAAAATCTTTCAATTGATGCGCCATTCTTCAGGCGTTGAGGGAATCGAATTCGTGTTTAATCCTCCTGCTGCTCCTCATTTTGGTGGGTTGTGGGAGGCCGGGATTAAATCAGTAAAATTCCATTTAAAAAGAATTACCGGTGAACAAATTTTGTCCTTTGGAGAATTCTCGACGGTATTGATTCAAATCGAAGCGATTCTCAACTCACGTCCACTATGCGCACTAAGTTGCGAACCGCATGACTTTTCATATTTGACCCCGGGTCATTTTCTTAATGTTGAACCAGTCTCAGTGTTACCAGATCCGGATTTGTTGTCCATCAACCCATCTCGTTTGAATCGCTGGCAACTGTTGCAGCAAAAGCAACAAGAGTTTTGGAAAAAATAGAGTGCCGAACACCTGCACACGTTGCAACAAAAAAGGTAAGTGGTTGAGGAATTCCGCTACCCTGCCTATTGATTCGCTTGTCCTCTTAAAGGAAGAAAATAACCCCCCTCTACAGTGGCGTGTAGGAAAGGTAGTGATTGTTCATCCTGGTAGGGATGATGTCGCTCGTGTAGCTCCGTCAAGATAGCCCAAGGTTAGTTAAACGTCCTCTGGTGAAACAATGTTTACTGCCAGTTACTTGATATTTAATGGTATATATACATATATTCACTTATATAAGTTGTAGGTTTAGGTTTCTTAGTTAATAGCTCTAATTATTTTTAAATATAAAATAAGTTAATTCATACTTATTTTGGTGGGCGGAATGTTTGGTCTCTTTGTCGCACGTTTTCATGGTTAATTTTAAGTTAATTTAAATTCGTAGTTGTAAATCAAATAGTAAAGCTGTCATCCCTTGTTCCGTTATATCCTGTCATAAAACCTCTTTTGTGCATGTCTAAATTAAGTTGAAAAAGGGGTAGTGACAGACACTTGCTCATCGATCGATCGTTCGGTAAAGTGTCGCCGATTTTATCGATAAACCCCTAAAAAACACAGTGAAAGTGCAAACGTAACACGTACAATAATTCGCCATACAGTCCACTTAGTTGAAGAGTAGGAACTACACCTTAGAACAATAGAATAACGCGGAGGTGAGTTGATATACAAAATTATAAAACGCCCCGCGCATTAAACAGATCCTTTAAATGGAAACATCACAAAAGCCAGATCTGTTCAGTTTTTTGAACACATGAAAGGTGGACTAAGCGTTGAAAATAATGATCTCCTCTTTGATCATACACTTGATAATTTTTCTTTTGACATTGTCACTAACTATGAACAAATTAATAAGTCTCCTGCTGTTTCAGGAATTGTGGATGATCAACAGGAAATAATGCAAATACAAAATAATTCTTCAATCGGTATTATTCCTGTAGTTGACGTTGATAATGTCCAAATGGAAGAAAATTTTGAAGCTTCTTTTGATGCTACTATTTTTACAGCAGAATGCTGTGCTTTTGAAGATACTATTGATTAAAATGACAACAGGTAAGTTCGCCAACGTTGCTGTCCTTTTTGGCACAAGGACTATGAGATGAATTATTTTTCTCAATTAGCGTTGATTGCACGCAATGAACCCCAAACGTACAAACAAGCCGTTAACTCCGATAAGAAAGAGCAATGGTTAAATGCCATGAATGATGAATATAATTCACTTGTTTCACATGGTGTTTGAAAATTGGTCGATAGACCAGGAGATACCAATGTTGTCAAATGCAAATGGGTATTCAAAGAAAAGACCAACGGAAAAGGGATATTAAAGAAACATAAACCTCGCTTGGCAGCGTTATGGGATCGACTATGAAGAGATATTTGCACCTGTTGTTCGATATTTCACTCTGCAGACATTGCTCGCAATAGGAGTTGAGTTCGATATGGATATCGAGCACATTGATGTAAATACTGCTTTTTTAAAATGGAATATTCATGAGAACATTTTTATGGAACAACCTATCAGTTTTGAGATTGAAGGGCAGAATAAAGTTTGTATCCTTAAAAAGAGCTTTTACAGTCTTAAGCAAGTAGAGCTTGGAATGAAAAAGTAAACAATGTTTGAATTCAACATGGTTACAAACAGTTGAAGAGTGAAAAATATATTTATTTCAAGGATTTTAACAAGAATAAAGTCATTATTGTTCTGTATGTTGACGATTTTTTCGTATTTAGTAATAGCCAAAGTGGCAAGAAAGAGCTCTATGAGTTTATGAGAAAGAATTTTAAGTTAAAATTGCTCGGACCTGTGAAACATATTCTAGGAATAAAAGTTGAACAAAATAGGGAAAAAGGAACAATAGAGCTTTCTCAAGATGAATATGTTAGAAACCTACTGCAAAAATTTGGAATGGCAGACTGTTACAAAGTTTCTACTCCAATGGAGGTAAACACAACTGTGGGGAAAGCAACAACATGTGATATGACATATCCATATCAGGAATTAATTGGGAGCCTGATGTACCTTTCTGTTTCCACTCGACCAGACATTGCTTACTCTTGTAGTAAATTGAGCCAGCTCAATCCTTGTTATGATATAAGACACTGGACGATGGCCAAACGTGTCTTAAGGTATTTATCTGGAACTCAAGATTATGATCTGACTTCTTCTAGAAGTGGTACCGAAATTACTATATTTTCCGATACTGATTGGGCCGAGGAAATCGTGGACCGGAAATCATATACCGGATTAGTTTCAAAATTAGGCAATTTTCTGATAAATTGGGAATCACGCAAACAGCAAACCATTGCTTGTTCTAGTACGGAAGCTAAATATTATGGTCTAGGAAGAGCAGTCAAAGAAGCTAAATTTCTTCGAAACTTTCTCTTTGAATTGCGCTTAATCTCACGGGAACCAATCACCATCTTCAATGATAACCAAAGTATACATAAGATGATTGACTGTGAAGCGTTTAGACGCACAAAACATATTGATGTACGTCATCATTTTATCAAGGAAGCTGTTGACTTAGGTGAGGTAACTATTAAATACAAAAGTGTAAATGAGCTAGTTGCAGACTTATTTACCAAACCAATGGGTAAAACTAAGTATGAAATGTTTGCTAAAGAGTTAGGGCTCATTTGATAATTACTTTTGTTGCTAGTTATTTCTTTTCTTTAGTTTTTTTACTGTTTTTTTTCTTGTTTATACTCCATCATTTTTTTTATATATTTGATATGTAAGTTATAATTTATAAACATATTCGAGTAAGGGGCTGTGTTAGAAGAAACAATGTTTTGAGTTTAGAATTACATCTAAGGGTGTGCATGTTTATGTTGATTAATTTTTTATAAAAATAATGTCAGTTCGTTGTATAAAAACATAAACCTCGGATGTCAAATTATTATCATTAATATTGAATATACAGTGCGTTCATTAAGTTCACATCCAAACAAACGAGTGTCTAAATAGTAGGTATTTATATTAGTTCTAGTAGCTACCGCAAGACAGCACCACTGGTAATACAAACAACAGATATAAAGCCCATTATTGTGTGTACAGGTTAATAGTTGTTGCCCAGACGCCGACGAGGCAACAACAGTTATCGACCACCGCCTCCAGGCGATCAAAGGTGAGTTGCGGAACGGTGACGACCTGAGGAAGTTCTCCAGCTATGCGGGGTGCCGGGGAATGGGTACACAAGTGAATTCGTCGGGGATGCACATCCGTCAGTCCTGTTAGCTACCCGACAATGGAGCGGTCTGTGGCGAATAGTCATCCTGTCGGTCGAAAACCACAGGCCAGTGTACCCAGGATCCGGATATCGTGTAGTTTGGGGGACAATCAAGGGGAAGATCCGGGAAACTGCTTACTGCATCAAAACAACAGGATTCCAGGAGCAGGTCTTTTGCAATCCAGACCTACATATATACTCAAGAACATCAACTTATAAGAAACACCACAACAATAAGAAAATCACCAACATGCCAAAAAACTCACAAAAGTTATAAGGCACTATAACACGGCTGAGAGCGTCGCGTCAAGCTACTGGAGTGTACAGGTTAATATTAGTGTAGGCGTACTCCACAAAGTGTCAACAAACGTGGTAAAACAAATTCGTGCGTGTATTAATGAACAAGGCAGCCATTTTGAACATATGTTATAAGACATAAAATGTTGGAAATAAGTATATAAGTTTATAAAAGTTATAACAATAATAAATATATAATAATAAATAAAATACGTTACAACCTTTTGAGGTGCGCGACGTAATGAACGCACTGTATTTAATCTCTAATGTAGAGTATTTATTTCAATGCAATGAAATGGTTCATTACTTATAACTGTATGTGGTGAACTAATCAGTGATGTTTTTGGCAGTTGTAACAATTTACTTTACATAATAATACTATTTCTTCTAGAAGCACTAACCGACAAACTTTAACTGTAACGAATACACACGAATAGTTAAATGTTTATATAGAATTTTACAGATTTTTTTGTTAATGAGTAAATTCATATATGGT
This sequence comes from Platerodrilus igneus, assembly GCA_036346225.1. NCBI lineage: Eukaryota > Metazoa > Arthropoda > Insecta > Coleoptera > Lycidae > Platerodrilus > Platerodrilus igneus. Next base: position 13,771,835 of record JARFIW010001380.1, read on the forward strand.
ATAAAAATTAACAAAAATAAAACTAAAGTTCTAGTATGCAAAAGAGGCGATAATAAATCAAAAACAAGAATAAAAATAGGTAATAAGTACTTACAAAAGGTTAAAGATTTCTGCTACCTAGGAAGTCAAATAACGCAAGATGGGAAAAGCACAATAGATACAAAACAAAGATTAGCACAAGGCCGTGCTACATTTAACAAGAAAAAGCAACTACTGTGTTCAAAGACTGTTATAGTCTATGGTATAACCGTTAAAGTCCCGGCGTAATTGACAAGAGCCACTATGGCAGTTGGCAACATAATAAACACGTACATAGTATTGCGCAACAAGATATTACGTCAGAATTGCGTCTCAAATGGTATTACATACCAAAAATATTTATTGTAATACCGAGGCGCCATAAAGGAAAAGATAAAATGTACTCACAAAATAAAGTAGAGCTCATCACGACCTTACGGTTATTCTTGCGGCAAGAGCCATGCTTCTCTCCTTTGATCTTGCTGTTGGTTGGGCGTGGTTCGGATTCTGTCCTCGTCGAAACCAGATTTATTTCGTTTTCCCTCTTCTTGTTCGTAGCGGTACGACAGGAATAAGGTAAAGGCAGAGATACGATAGAGCAAGAGATGAAAAGAAACCTACGTTACCTGAAAGAGAAGACAAAAAAGGACACAGATAATCCTCACTGTTTTAAGTCTCGTTGACTAATCAGTCGTGTCGGAAAACCGCCACTTACTTCCGCACTCCACGTCTGCGCGTTCTCTAGCGCCGACGCAACTATCCCAAGTTACGGAAATGCACAAGACCTTTTTTAAAATATTGGCGCGATTTCAGTCACATATTTAAAACTAAAATCAAAAATGATACATAGCCAATTTTCGGCATGTAACAAGACCACAAACATAGAAACAAGGAAAAGATTGCTTAAAGCATATGTCTTGAGCACAGCACTGTATGGCTGTGAAGCCTGGAGAGTAAGAGAAGCAGACAAGAAAAAGGTAGAAGCCTTTGAAATGTGGTGCTACAGACGTATGATGAAGATATCATGGACAAAGTGAAAAGCCAAGAGGTACTAGGAATTGTAGGGGCAGAAAGAAATATGTGGAAAACAGTAAAAAATAGGAGAGATAAGATGATAGGCCACGTACTAAAACATGAGGGAATAGTGCGGAATATATTGGAAGCAGAGATAGGAAAAAAGAAGCAAAGGTAGACCTAGATTATATTACTGCACACAGATGGTGAAAGATGTAGGCTGGTAGAATTTCAGGGAAATGTGTAGGCTAGCTCAGAATAGAAATCAATGGAGGTACGCTTCCAACCAGTCGCAGGACGGAAAAACTAATGACAAAAATAGTAACTGTATTTAAACATGGTGATTATTATAAACAAACTACAGATATTGGTTTTGCAATACTCTCAACTGATGTTAATTGTGTGAATGGATTTACAGAAAAACTATTAATACGGCAAATGTCTAAGTGTTGGAGGATCCTTGGCAGCCACAGGCTGCTTAACCCCCTTCACATACCACTGAATCTCGGTGAAATAGGGCATATAATTAGAAAACAATAGAAGGGAATCGAGCTGTATATAGGCTGCTGCATGGTGGCCATTAATCGTTTGCGAGTTAGATCGTAGGGGTTGTCCGCGAAACTTGATGTCTTTGGTCAAGAGCTATTTCTCGAGGCGATTGGCACAGGTTGAAATTCCGGGTGAAGTTCTGTCGCGTGAGGTGGAAAGGGGATGCCCGCAAGGGTCATGTTCTGGTCCCACATTTTGGAAGTTGTTGTATGAGAGCATCTTTAGGGTCAAGTTGCCCGCAGGATGCTCAATCGTTGGGTTTGCAGATGACACGCTTTTAATTGTAAGATCGAGATTGCTAATGGATATGCGCATAAAACCGAACGAGGCGCTTAATAAATTACACGAATGGTCGCAGGCGGTAAAATTAAAATTTAACACGGCGAAGTCAGAGGCGCTTTATTTCGGCACGAAACCAGGACAGAGACCTCCTAGGTTAGAGCTAGGAGGAGAAAATCCGTTTAAAGATTGTATTACCTACCTCGGCGTCAAGATCGACAATAAATTAAATTGGAAAACGCACGTACAATACGTAAAAAGTAAGGGCGGCGAAATATCAAATAAAATGATGGCGGCGGCTAAAATAAAGTGGGGTTTCAGGGGCGAATCGCTGAGGACGGTTTATACCGGAGCGATTGAGCCGGCAATACTGTACGCAACTTCTGTATGGGCAGAAGGTTGTAAAGTCCGGGAGATGCGTCAATTAACGAGCGTACAACGCATAACCGCGATAAAAGCGGCGAGGGCGTACAGGACCACCTCCACGGAGGCTGTCCTGGTGATCAGTAGGACTCTCCCTATCGAATATGTCGTTAGGGAGATTAGAGATAGGCGATTAATAAATATAGGAAAAGGGCGCGAAATTATCGAAGATCTTAATCTTGGTAATAGGGAAATTGCAAGAAAGATCGTTGTATCTGAGTTGGAGCACCCGGCTGATATTAGAGGAATCGAGTTTGTCGAAGGTGATGAGGACGCGATGGGTATCAGAATTTATACGGACGGTTCACGTATGGACGATGGGCAAGCAGGCGCGGCGTTTGTCGTGTATAAGCAGGAAAGAGAGGTGTTTCGGTTTCAAACCAAACTCGCGAACTGGTGCACTATCTTCCAGTGCGAATTGGTAGCCATACGAGAGGCTATCGATTACGTAATAAACCATACGGGCAGAGACGAGTATTATATAATCAGTGATAGTAAATCGGCGCTGACGACTTTAACAAACATGAACACCTCGACAGACCTCCAAGCGGACGTCTGGAGGATAGCGCGTACGGCGCTCTAGTTTCGACGTTTAAAGTTCTGTTGGGTCAGGTCGCACAATGGTAACGTAGGAAACGATAGGGCTGATGAATTAGCTAAAGAAGCCGCGACGGGAGACTTTCGAATATCACATTCGTCAATACCGAAGTCTTTGATTAAAAGAAAGCTGCGCGAAAAATCAATTCGACAATGGGAAGAGAGGTGGAACAACGCTGTCACGGGCAGGTTGACCCACAAATTCATACCGAGTATAGAAGCTAGAGGTAGGATCGAGGTTAAGCTCGATCACAAAATGGTGCAGTTGATAACAGGGCACGGCGCCCTGAAGGCGTATTTACAAAGGTTTGGGCTAACCAACAGCGACCGCTGCGAATGCGGTGAGGGCGCGGAAAGCGCAGAGCACGTGCTCTTCGACTGCCCGCTTGAGGCGGGAAATCGTGAGTTGGCTGATAGCAAACTAGCTATCTTAGGTCTGGCATGGCCAAAGAGCCTAGAGGAAGTCGGGGAAGTGGTTAACCAGAAGGCGTTCTGGACAGCCTTAAAAGAATTCGCGGGAAGGGTCGCGAGATTAGACAATGATAACCGCGTGTAAAATTCGGTGGGGTTGGTGGGAGGATTGGAAAATTTTAGATTGACTTGGCGTGAGTAAGGATACGAGCATAGATATAACCAAAACCTGATATTAAAAATAAATAAAAAAAAAAAAATAAAAAATAATAATAATAATAAAATAACATGATAATTATACCCAAATGTCCAATATGCACGAGAAACCCCCACACCATTAATACAATCACTGCCTATCTTCATAATTATGTGTGGAAAATCGGGAAATCGGGAATAAATAATAACAAATAAACAATAACAAATAAATCAGAAACCCTCATTAAATTAAATCAATAAAATAAACAAAGATAATAAAATAGAGTGAAACCGCGCATCCGCCCAGGACTTGAAAGTGAAGTGATAGTGATAGTGATTGTGATCCCCCCCAAGAACATTTAGTGCATACCCACCAGGACTTTAGCAGTGCACCCCATCTTACCCTTAGAAGTAAGTTACAGTTAGATGTAAGCAGACGACCAGATCTTCGGATGCTGGAGAATTTTATTATGGAGGTAAGACTTAAATTGTGGCGGCTGTACTGCACAAGCTTTGATTTACATTAATTAGTAGTTTTGAAATAATTTAACAAGCACGTTTTGTGTGTAATGGCGCTAGCCGACATAATGCTTGTGCGAGTGCACCTGATAAATAGGGTGATGCTTTTGCTTTTTTGTGCACTGCTATATGCTTAACGCTTATTAGACATTTATTTATATATTTATTTATATTTTATATTTACACTTTATGTTTATTTATTTATTTATTAGCATGCATTGTAGCATTTTGTGGCATATTTATTTTGTTTGACGTTCTGTCGCCATATTGGTTGCAGTATATATTTGGGAAGGAAGAGCAGAATAGTGAAGATTGTAATCATAATATAAATCAGTTAGGTAATGATAGGGAAAGCTAGGGATGAATTTAAATTAGTTAGCTAGATTTGGATAGTTTTAAGACGACCCTTCAGGTCGCACTGGTAAGCAGAGCCGGCGTCTGCTATCCGGTATTAGGGATCCCTCCCCCTCTTATTTTTGCTTGTGTCTTGTTGATCGGGTACACTCCAAAGTCAGCGCTTGGGATACCATTATTTACAACCCTGTTTTTAGCTTTGTTTCAGTTGGTCAGATTTTTAAGTTTGTTAGATTGTTAGAGCTTGTTAGGTTTGTTAGATTTTTAGGTTTGTTAGATTTTTATTTAGTTTTTTATTTAGGGTGGATTAACTATGAAGTCAGAATTAATCAGAAGCACGATTATTTTCGCGTTTAAACCCAATGTAGTACCTCCGGGAGGAGCATTGGGGACGTGGCCGCAAGTATAGCGGCCCTAATTCAAATTATAATGTATATAGGCTGCTGTGAGAATTGCAGGGAACTGTGTAGGCTAGCTCTTAAATCTGATGATTATTATAAACAACTACTTGTGTTGGTTGTGAAATATTTTCAACTAATGTTAATTATGCGAAAGGATAAATTGGAAAACTATTAATTCGACAAAGGCTGCTTACTCCCCTTCACATATTACTGAGTATCGGAGAAATAGAGTATATAACTGTAAAACCATAGATTACCGAACTGCATCAAACAAGAAAGAACAGCAGCATGTTCAAAAACAACGAATATACATACAAGAAAAAAACTGTTCAAAGCATAGTGTGGAGCACAGCACAGTACATCTATGAAATAGAGGCAGTAGGAAAGGCAGACAGAAAGAGATAGAAACCTTCTGGAATGTTGTGCTTCAGATGTATAAGGTTGGTAGCAAGGACAGACAAAGTTAATAAGAAATAGGTTGTAGAAATAGTAAAGGAATAAAGATATCTGTGGAAAACGAAAATATAGGATAAATAGAATGACGGGATACGTTCTAAGGCATTTCTGGGAAATAGTACGGGATATATTACAAGCAGAGATAGGAAAAGAGAGGTAGACCGAGATCAGACTTTCGCACACAGATAGCGATAAATGCCGACTGTGCAAATTTCAGGGAAATGTGTAGGTTGGTTCAGACTAGGAAACAATGAGGGTACGCGTCCAATCAGTTCTAGGACAGAAGACCTGATGATGATGAGTAAATTCAAAATTTCTCTTAACTGATCGAAAACTGACACATGCACACCTACGTCCTTATTTTTTTGAACTCGTTAGTGAAGTACGCAATGAAACTATTTTATACTCGTTGGAAGAGTACATTTTTTTCTTTAAATTGATGTATCACAAGCTACAGATATAATTTGAAATTTCAATGTGGTGGTAGCTGAGGTTAATGGGGTGGAATACAAAATGAACGCTATATTGTTTTTAATTTTTCCTCTCGATATTAAAATCTACATGTTTTTGTACAATATAAAAACTATAAAACTTAATGCGTGGCGAGTTTTGAAATCAGCCAAGCGCATGATTAGATTTAACAAGGTTAAATGCGGATACGTTTAACTATTATAATTCTGTATTACTCAAATTTGGTATCAGATATAAATGCTATAGCAAAAATCTGAAAATAATGCATATTCTTTTAGGATATAAAATGAACCAGATTCATTTTACAATTTGGTGTAACTGGTTTCTTGAGAATGTTATACCTCCACACATCATATTTTATCGCCGGCCATTTAAGGGAACCGCTGGAACTAAAAATAAAAGTTTAAATGCATTTATTTCCACACAAACCCAACTCAAGTATACTGCATGAATTTGAAAGCTTTGGTTACAATAAATTACAGTCCAAGTATTTGACATTTATAGGATTGAAAAAGTAATAAATCATACAGTTTTTGGTTACTTGTCGCCTAACTGCGGTCTTTGAAGTATCCACTCTCTGCCGCCCGTTGGCTATTTTCGAACTTATTTTCAGCCGCAACGGTATATCAATTAAAAATTATAGCTTTACGTATAATATTTTACGGTATTTATTTGTTTTTGAAAACTAATAAAATAAGTACTAATTAAATTTCTTAAACAAATGACTTTGGTAATTGGTCTGGTCCTAGCCCTAAAAAAGGACCATTATTGCTGTTAATTTAGATGTAATAGGTCTTTGAAAATCTCAACGACCCTGGGTTGCGCAATGTAGGAAGTGAGAAATCTATAGAAAATGATGTAACACAGAGTTTTCAGTTTAACCTAAAAAGAATGAAGAAATTCGTAGGCAGACATTTGAAAGATTTGACAGGAAAATATGCAACAATACAAAACAAATTATTTGTTTATAAATGTTTCAGTTAAAAAACACTCAAATTACAACAGTTTAGTGAAATTAATAGCTGAATACACCATTTTATGTATCTTTGTGTTATTTGTTAAGCATTGCATTGGCTTTGACAGACAGCATGGTTAGGAATCTCCATACAATTTGTCCAATAATAAATTCTAAAATAGCTTCAAGTGAATTTAACAAAACTTTAAACATATTATTTAGATCAAATATTTCAGCAAAGTAGTAGTTATTAATATTATTAAGTAATATAAAAATATGGCTAATATAAATTATTGCATGTTATGTAACGGTTTACAACCAAGATCATCATCGCTATCATCATCAGGCAAACCAAGTCTGAATTATCACTAACGTTATTATAGTTAAAAATTAGTTTCTTTATATTGTCTATTATATATTCCCGGCAAGGAATCCTTCAATTTTCTCTACGTGAGAAAAACATTCATCAATTCTTGTTGACCAACGGTATCAAACAAACTTTCGGCTAACTTCCAAACACCCTCCAATTTAAAAATGGTGTTACGTTTAGCAACATGGTTTGTTTTACTTGTAAGATTAATAACACTAAACAAAAAGGAATGTATTAATCACTGAAAGTTGATAACAATTCGAGTACAGTTCTTAAACCCTAACTACTCGTGACCATCACGCGCTCAATTCCACACTCTACTCTCTCGTTCCGTCTCGTCACCACCCTACGTTCATAAACCCTCTTCTAAAAATAGAAGAGTCGCCTACCTAGCACTCGAAAGTAGCAATTGTCCTACATAAATACAAGTGTCCTTGGATGATGCTATATACGCTTCTTCGTATTACATACTGTTGCCTATATTTTTTCGCCATTTTAAACGGGCCTGCACCTTGAAAAAGTTATAAAATACCAGAACGGGTAGAATGGATTGCGTGTTTTAGTGATTGAAAGAGCCGAACTATACGTTTAACCAAATTATAGGGGTCCTTAGTGAGGAACCAGACTAAAAAAGGTACTCAAAAGAAGACGGCAGCTCCTTCGGGACTTCGAGTGGCACAGACCTTAGGGGTCGGCATGACACTTACTGCGCTGTGGAAGGCAATGGGAAACTTCCACATTACCTCCCAAGTACACAGCGCCCTGAAAATATTTTAAAGTGATGGCATCCTCTAAGGTAAAAGATTCCGGAGTTAAAATAGTCCCCTATTCGGATCTCCGGGAGGGAACTACTTCGGAGGATGTGATCAATAAGTTTAAAAAAAAACAAGGAACATCTTGCAAGTCGGAGCGTGGAATGTCAGAAGCATGAAGCAAATAGGTATACAAGAAAATCTGAAATTTGAAATCAATAGGTTAGCATTAAACATAGTAGGGATTAGCGAAGTTCGGTGGCTAGAGGCGGGGAACTTTTGGAGCAGAAACTTTAGGGTAATTCATACAGGATCAGAGGACGGAAATTCGGGTTTGGGCATAGTCATGCAAAAAAGATAAGACACTGTGTAGAAAACTACTTACAAAAGAACGAAAAAATACTCATCGTTAGATTAAAATCTAAATCGGTAAATACGGTAATGATACAAGTATACGTGCCCACCTCTAGCTACAGTGATGAGGAAGTAGCCGCGATCTACAAAAATATCGAAGACAAAGATTCGCAAAAGGACATGAAATTACGTGAGATTTTATGGCAGTGGTAAGCGAGGCTATGGTAGGAACGGAAGTAGGTTTATTATATCATTTGGTTTAGGCAGGGGAAATAGGCTGGTAGAATTTTTCGATAAAAACTATTTAACAATCACAAACACATTATTTCAACATCATACTAGAAGACGATATACGTGGAAGATGTCAGGATTGGGAAATATTCTTGTACGACAGCGGCTTGGAAATCAAGTAAAAGACTGTAGAGGCTATAAACAGAAGCAGATATAGACACTGACCACAACATAGTAATTATGAAAGCCATGCTTAAATTTAAAAATCTGGAAAAAAGGAACTGAAAAAAGGCACTTTGAGTAGCTAAAAGATAAAAATATCTACAAATGTTTTGAGAAAATTCAAACGAATTGCTGAAAGACATCGGGAAAGTGTCTGATATCAAGGGAAACAGAACGGAATAACATTAAATCCAGCTTAGATATGGCGACCAGAGATATCCTGGGGGTATAAACAAAAAGAAAATAAGAAATCATGGATAACAAAGGATATCCTGAATTTAATAGAAGAAAGGCAAAAATACAAAAACAGACCAAACGATGCAAGAAAACAGATATACAAAGCCATAAAATGGAAAATTATTCGCTAATGCAAAAAAAGCTAAAGAATAATGGATCTATAAAAAGTGCAAAGAGGTACAAACTAAGATGGAAATAGGAAAGACAGACGAAGCGGACAACCTAATGAGAATGAATATAAAACCACATAAAATATATAAACCCACATAACTAAATATAAAGGGCGCGGGAGGAAACGACATTATACAAAATGTAAAGAAAGGGATTAGATGGCAAGAATATAATTATATTATATTATATTTATATTATATTAATATATTATATGCAGGACAGGAACTATAAGCATTAGAACAGGAATTAGGGTGGAATTCATAAACGTCCTTAGGTGGGTGCTCAAACTCATCTTACATTTGTTCTTCTCTAACCGTATTCAGAAAAATTAACACCAAAGTTAGTCACTAAAATCCCACTCAAAAGTGAGTGGATATGTCAGTGGCATTTAAATGGTGGTTTTATGCGGCGGCTCCGTGGCGTAGTTGGTGTGTGTGTGTGTGTGTGTGTGTGTGTGACTACTACGCCCAAGGTTCCGGGTTCGAATCCCGAGACGGTTCGCTTGAAAAATGTTAGGCGAGCATTTTTCACAAAAATTCGACCTCGTTCGGATGAGAGGTAAAATGGAGGTCCGTGTGTGAGTGTTGTCACGCACGGTAAAGATTCCCTACCTTGCTTGGAACAACAAGGGTTCGGCAAAATTCCAAATTTTCCATGTAAAAAAAAACTCGCTTCCTGGTCAATGTAGTGCCTTCGGGTGGAGCATTGGAAAATCACATGTAAGGTGGTTTTATGTCCACTCTAACCATAACTATTGTTCTCAAGCTAATGATGTGTGTATAGGTTATTAAAATTTTAATTGGTTATAATTGTTTTTGCTCTAGATTAATTATTCTATTGAATTTATTTGTTAGAATCGTTTTTACTCTATATTAATGTTGAATTGTTTGTATTGGAGAATTATTAGTTTGTAGAATACACCTGTACATATTTATGCATTCTCAATATGGATATAGATGATGATTTTGCGGAATTTATATACTATGTAGAAGATTATTTATACTTACCTGTTCCCAGGTAGTGAACATTGATTTATTTATGTCGTTAACATTTATTTTATATTTTAGACTTTTATCAGAACCAAGAAAATCCTTTGGAATGATATCGGTTTACTCGAGTTATTTTCCTTGATATATTATTGCCCATGATTTACCCACAAAATGTAAATAGTAATCGTGGTCTACCCATTCCATGGTATTTTGCAACATGCGGTTATCAGGTCAGAGTAAAATAATATGGCAAAACTTGTTTAAAGAACTACATAATATTGTAGACAGTGTGTGGTGATCTCGTTAACGTCATCTGTTAGTAGGGTTACATCAGAAGTAAGTTTTAAGTTGGCCAGAAATCTAAATAAATTATACAATTTCGGAGAGCGATAGTTTTAGATCACTCAAACGACAATTCTATCAACTTACACACTTTCCAGATGTAATTGGGTGTGTTGATAGAACCCATATTGAAATTACAAGTCCTGGTGGAATAAATGCTGAAGGGTTTCATAATAGAAAGAGATGGATGTCCTTAAATGTTCAAATGGTAGCTGGTCCACAACAGAAAATATTGGACATAGTTATTAGATGGTCAGGATCTGCTCACGATAGTAGAATTTTCAATAACCGTTCAGTGCATATAAAGTTAGAACGAGGAGATTTGCATAGCATTGTGTTAGGGGATAGTGCGTATGCGCAGACGAGATATATGTTCACTCCATTGCTAAATCCCCAAAATAGAATGGAACAAAGACACAACACAACACATATTCGAACACGAAATGTGGTGAAACTTATGTTTGATATATGGAAAGGTCGCTTTCGTTGTCTGGTTGGGGCTATTTAACTGGACCTTCACAATTCTATAAGGGGAATTGCAGCTACTGCAGTTCTACACAATATTGCAATTGAACATTGATTACAATTTGTGGAACAAGATTTTGTGCTTGAAAACCACATCCCTCAAGTTCCTGCTCCGAATGCTGCAAGGAGAATTGCAATAAGGCATGCTTTTATGAATCGACATTTTGCGTAAACTTGTATTTAAAATAAAATGCTTTGAAGAAACATATTTTATTTAATTTTAAAATATCCTATGTTACGTTTATTTTCGTGATAAATTAATTACCCCTTTTTCCCTTTAATTTTTTTTTCAGTTAAATCCTTCATCAACATCCTGTATATTTTACCTATTCATCATAAGCCCGCGTTACAATAATAGTTTATCTCAAATCTATTTGCTTGGAAACGACACGTTTATGATAAAATTTAAATAAGTCAATACCTTGTTTTAGGTATCCTTTAATTTGTTATAACGTATAATGTGGTTTGAATCTAAAGACTCGTCGAATAAGGTCGCGTACTATCCGATAAAAACGTGTTTCCAAGTTTCCTAATCGCACTTTGATAACCACAATATGACTTGGAGCTCTGGTTGTTTACTTAAACGAATTTATGTTCACTTTCTGTTTAAAATGTTAAAAAGTACTCGTCGTAATTGCAAGATTCTTCGTTTCGTTTTTCTTTATAAAAATTTCGCGCATGCCTTACAGCGTGGTGTGTATTGATGGTAAATAAATTAATATTTTTCGTAATCATTCTAGCTTCCTGCGGGGAACACGATAGTCCCTTGAATTGGCGCTCCTTGGGGTATAGAAGGATGCACCCGTTACGTGATCTTAGGTCCACCTGGCCCGCTCTGGTCCGAGGAGCGAACGAGAGATTCAACACCGTAGAGACGTGGGTGAATGTTTCTTTCCTGCTTGTGTCGAGACCATGTCCAATTAGATTTTACTGTTTGGGGCTCATGCAGGTATCGAATTAATTGTATGTACGAAAATGATTTATGATACTGGAATCTATTGCTATGGGATTTACTATATTACACGCTTAACTTTAACTATTATCTATTAAAGCGAGAATGGGATTAAATTATAGATAAAGAAAATAACTACCAATCCCAAATTGCTGTAACTCAAAAGAAATGTACAAGAGCATACAGAGGTTGATGTTTTCTCTAAACATTGTAACATTAAACAGAAATCATCTTCATTAATTTCTGATTCTGAAAATTTTTCAGCAAAAAAATGATATTCTCCATTACTACTTATATTCGTCAAACTTTTTATCTCCGGTGGACAATCAAAATAAAATAAACAAACGGTTTGTGTAAGATTGTGAGATTATATTCTTATTCCCTCTACTATCACTGGAGCTACAGTGCTTATTTGCGTTTAGTGAATTCAGTAAGAATCATGACATTTTCATGATGGCATAGTTTGAATTTTTCAGCAGTTCAGTTCATTGTACATTAAATTCGGTAGGATTTTCAGTACTGCCAGCACTACTAGTTAAAAACGGAACATAGCCTTAGTCAAGCGATAGTTTTTAAAACCTTCAAACCTAATTTGTTTCAGAACCTCATGAACCCGTGCCACGTTTTTGGTCAACTTTTTGTTTAATTTCCCTCCAAAACCTGAGGTTCTTGTATATCTACTGATGTAATGTAAGTAAGATACTTAAGTCTCTTAAATAGTCTTTATAAAAACCGTCTTGTAAAGTTTGTGTTCTTCTCCGTTTTTTATTTACCCTTCATTGAATTTATGATAATTTGGTTGATTTGACTTAAAGATCTTTTGGTGTATTCTATCAGTATGCATGTTTTGACATAGTGAAATATTCAATACGGCCATAGACCTTGACAGATGCGTATTGCATTTGTAATTTTGTTTACCATACAAACCTTCTCTTTTTCTATTTTTATTTGAAATGTAGATTATGTCATGAATATTTAAATGAATTTGTCTGTGCTAAGACGAATGCAGATGTTGATCATTAACTTAAAGTATAATACCGGATGTCAAATACATAAATATTAAATTCTGAATACTATGGAGTTGTACGTGACTATTTTTACTTTTCGGTTTTTATTAACGCGTTTGAAGCGTATTGAAATTCATTTATAACGCTCTTAACCAACTTTGACCTGAAGCTGAACGAAATAAAGGTACTGAAGGCAAATATGGAGCCGGTCAACTTGGCCCCTCACTTTCTGTTATCAATTTTTTCTTTCTCACCAATTGTGCTCGTTTTGTACTCAATTTTGCCGGTGTTTGTTTGAATTGTGCTCATTTGCTTATAGCGAAAAAATTGAAAACAAATTTGGGAGACCAGGTTGACCGCTAGCTTCCCGCGTATTTTGAGTTTTCCAATTTTTCTTCAGTCCGTTGAATTGTACTCGTTTTGTGCTCAATTGTGCCGGTGTGCATTTGAATTGTGCTCATTTACTTATAGCGAAAAAATTGAAAACAAATTCGGGAGACCAGGTTGACCGCTAGCCCCCCGCGTTTTTTGAGTTTTCCAATTTTTCTCTAGTCCATTGAATTGTGCTCGTTTTGTGCTCAATTGTTCAGGTGTTTATTAAATTGTACTCATTTACTTATAGCGAAAAAATTTAAAACAAATTCGGGAGACCAGGTTGACCGCTAGCCCCCCGCTTTTTTTGAGTTTCCAAATTTTCTTAAGTTCATTAAATTGTGCTCGTTTTGGGCTCAATTGTGCAGATGTTTGTTTGAATTGTGCTCGTTTGTTTATAACGAAAACCTTTAAAACAAATCCGCGGGGCTGCGGTGGCCTTACATTTGATTTTTTAATGCTCCTCCCGAAGATACTCCATTGCCCAGGAAGCTAGTTGTTTTTACACACGGGACTAACGTTTTGCCTCCATCCAAAGGAGGGCGCATTTTTGTGGAATATGCTCGCTTAACATTTTTTAACGTTCCGTGTCGGCAATCTAACCGGGCACCTATGGGATTAGTACTCATAAGTAAACCTACCTAATCCACGAAGCCACCGGCCAGATTGGCAGCTAAGGTTCCGTTTTTGTTTGAGTTTTCTTAGTCTATTGGATTGTACTCGATTGCCCCGGTGTCTGCGTTAATTGTGCTCGACTACTTATACCGAGAAATAAGGAAACAATTCAACGGTGACGAGGGATGAGGCATTCTAACCGCCACCCTCGCAATCTTTGAGAGATTCAATTGATTTTTAGTCCAATAAATTTTGCGCAATCGAGCACAGTTCAATAGACTAAGAAAGAATTAAAATCTCAAACATAAACGGAACCTTAGCGGTCAACCTGGCCGGAGACTTTGTGGATTAGGTAGGTTCGCTTATCAGTACTAATCCCATAGGTGCCCGGTTTGATTCCCGACACGGACGCTAAAAAATTTTAAGTGCGCTTATTTCACAAAAATGCGCCATCCTTCTGATGGAGATAAAACATAAGTCCCGTGTGTAAAAACAACTGGCTTTCTGGCCAATGTAGTATCTTCGGGAAGGGCATTCAAAAATCAAATGTAAGGCCACAGCAACCCTATGTATTTGTTTTGAAGGTTTTCATTATAAGCAAATGAGCACAATTCAAACAAACACCGGCACAATTGAGCCAAGCACAATTCAATAAACTTAAGAAAAATTGGAAAACTCAAAAAATACGGGAGCTAGCGGTCAACCTGGCCCGCCCAAGGTCCCTGGTTCGAATCCCGACACGGTCCGCTTGAAAAATGTTAGGCGAGCATTTTTCACAAAAATACACCCTCGTTAGGATGAGAGGTAAAGTCGAGGTCTCGTGTGCGAGTGTTGTCATGCACGTTAAAGATCCCTACCTTGCTTGAAACAGCAAGAGTTCGGCAAAATTCCAAATTTTCCAGGAGAAAAAAAACTCGCTTCCTGGCCAATGTAGTACCTTCGGGTGGAGCATTGGAAAATCACATGTAAGATCAACCTGGCCCCTTCGATTTGTTTTAAATTTTTTCGCCATAAGCAAGTAAGCACAATTCAAATAAACACCGGCACAATTCAGCATAAAACGAGCACAATTCAATGGACTGAAGAAAAATTGGAAAACTAAAAAACGCGGGGCTAGCGGTCAACCTAGCCCCCGGATTTGTTTTCAATTTTTTCGCTATAAGCAAATGAGCACAATTCAAACATACACCGGCACAATTGAGTACAAAACGAGCACAATTGGTGAGAAAAAAAACAATGGAAAACAGGAAGTGGGGGGCCAAGTTGACCCGGTTCAAATATGGCCCACTTCAACTAAAACAATGCTTTTCATAGAACCTGAATATTTTTTCTACTGGAAATTTTTTTTATCAACTATGTAAGTATATGGCTGAGATAGGTATATAATGTAGCGTGTTAAAAATTATTCGTATTAGATAATATACGTATACATAATTGGCACCGCACTTGGGTCATGTTACCAAAACGATCGGATTATATGGCCCAGAGTAAAGGGTATGATCAGACTATATTTTTAATGACTCAAAGTAAAAAATCTTTAAATAGCTAAAGGTACAACTAAGCTTCATTTCAATACTTAAATTTTGAAAATACAAAAACAGCACAAAAGATGTAATTCTTATGAGAAAAAAAATTGAATACAAAATAAAGAAAAAATCAACAGCACGCGAACTCATCATCGTCAGACTCGAGGCAAACGCATATCTCTTTGTACCAAGTGAAACATTTTGAACACATTCGCATTCCAGTTGGTCGTTTTTTACAGGTTGTGCATAACCATGACTCCTGCGTAACCTGCTTAGATGTAGACGTTGGGATAGCGCTTTGCTTTGAAATTGATGGAGTTGAAAACCCTATTGCTTTTTGGTCATAGCTATCTGTAAAAAACTCTTTGTCACTTGCTGAGCTACGTAATGCAAAGTTTTACGAGGTAAAGTTCATTTTACTTTTACCATCGGTAGGAGTAGAGAAATCAAGAATCCTGGGCCCACATTTCCACCAGCATCCACATTTCCACACACATTTGGACCAAATTTACATGTAAATCTCCATAAGGAGAAACTGAGTCGAGGGATTTCATCCTTGCTTCCTCCTTGTTTCCCTCCTTGTTCGTACACCCCCACAACAGCCATTTTGATTACGTCACGCCCGCCTTCTTTCCACCCGCGAGATAAATCTTTCTCCACATTTCTACCCACGAGATAAATCTATATTGTTTGGTATCAATTAATATTAGATTTTTCTCAGCTATCTGAATTTTTAGGAATTTTTGAGATTGCATCATCCCCCAGGGAGCTATTCTTATTTTAAGATTTTTTACCAGCAGCGATTTTTGACCGTCGTTATAAATTTTTTTAGCCATACGACACATCAAATAAGTCTATAGTTTTACGCAAAATCCGAATCTGTAAACAGATTTGAAATAGGACCACCCCTTGCCGTTTTACACACATACCCTCTAGCGAGCATACCGCCACCGCACCACTAATCGCTTTTAATGTCATATCATACTTTCTATCTTGTTTAGCTCATCTTTCGAGATAAATGTATCTTGTTTGGTATCAATTAATATTAGATTTTTCTCAGCTATCTGAATTTCTAGGAATTTTTGAGATTGCATCATTCCCGAGGGAGCTACCCTTATTTTAAGATTTTTTACCAGCAGCTATTTCTAACCGTTCTTATAAATTTTTTAGTCATTGTAGGTGTTAGTGTGTGGAAGCCCATCGGATATTTGGATTCAAAAAGAACGGTGCGGCGGAATGTATGATGGTTCCCGTTAGAATAATCGAAAGTGCTTAATCGATCGTATTAGATTTTTAAATATGCAAAAGTGTAAAAGCCTACATGACTAAAACTTAATTATCAGACAAAAAAGTGCGCGATGTGCTATATTTATAAAGAAAGTATAGAATGGTTCTTTGCAGCGGTTCTAGCAGTAAAAAAGGCGACTGACTTTTTTTTAACCAACTACAAGAACAGCAGTCGCGCAGAGAATGGGTATGCATGTATTATACAGCGCACTGTTACTATAAAATACGTTAGTTTACAGGTAGCTCGAACGTGTAATTGATCACGACTTATAGCTCTCTCGGAGGTTTAAAAATTCTGAGACCATTGTCGTTTGAAAAATGATGTTTGGAAATTATCAGAATGGGAGCGGGTGTAAGTATAAGTTAAACGGATAATTGACCGAGTTTTTATATCTTTTACGAGGGAATCGGAAGTTAACAGACATCGAGCATCTAATTCTCTATTTGAGTGGTATCGGGTACTTGCCAGCTCTAGAAATAATTACGTGCTACCGACCGCTTTGCGGAATATTTGGTTCTAGGAAATGAGCAACCTACGAAAGTACGGAATACTTGGTATTAATGCGAATTGGTTTAGTGACCGCGCTTGTGCACTCTTTGAGTGTCTTCGGCAATCTTCGATTTTTTCTAAAATGTATATAAACCATGGCGCTATCCATGAAAGCTGGTCGAAGAAAAATGTCATTCGAAATATTTCTAATTGCAACTCTTGTGGTGCTTCCTATACCTGGAAAAAATGCTCGCGAACGGCACCAGAACAAATGTCGTGGTGTAACATCGCCCACGGTTAAGCTTATACATCCGTCAGCAGCAAAGTACTTAAACTGTGGGTCTTGCGGTATCGCTTTTACGAGAATGGACAACTTACTGCGCCACAAGAAAAAACAGCACGGTATGTCATTAAACCGTAAACGTTCAGCTCCGCCAGCTGTTGAAGGGTCTTGTACGAAACAACCACAAATTCTGTGTAAAGTATGCGATTTCGAAATGGAAAAGACTACCTATGCCGCACACTTGAGGAGCAACAGACATAAAAATGCAACAGTTACCGCTACTGGCGAAGATGGTGTAGAAATGGTTAGCACAGCGTTTAACAACCGTATGGCTAGCTATTGCATAAAGAACGCCAGTGTCGGCGATGGAGTGTCCGAGTTTCTTTGGAAGCAGAAAGAGCGGTTTATTCGATTAATTAATGAAAAAAGAAAACAACATACAGCAATAAAAGTTAATTGCGAACTCTACGGCATCTACACAAAAATGGGAGAAGAAACTACCAATCTGAAATCCTTTAACACAAAAAATATGGTTATAACATCTTCTAGTAATCTGGAAAATATGTACTAGGTCTTAAGCAAAACCATGAGAACAAAATCAGAGGAATTTAAAACACGTGGGTCCGGTTGGTCTTTGGAAAAAGTGCTCTATTTAGAAATAAATATTAATAAGTATAAGCCGATGTGAGGAGTTCTAGGTTAAGAATAAAAATTGTGAATATGTATTTAGAAATGTGGTTTACAAAATTTAAACTGTATTAGTAAAAATTGTCTGTAATAAAAAGTTTTAAGAATGGTTTTTAGATTTTCTTTTAGGTATGAGCTGCAGGAAAGTTATAATTTAGAGGGCGTGTGTGTAAAATGGTAAGGGGTGGTCTGATTTCAAATCTATTTACATATGCGGATTCTGTATAAAATTCTAGACTAATTTGATATATCGCATGACTAAAAAATTTATAAGAACGGTCAGAAATCGCTGTTGGTAAAAATATTAAAATAAGGGTAGCTCCCTCGGGGATGATGCAATTTCAAAAATTGCTAGAAATTCAGATATCTGAGAAAAATCTAATATTAATTGATACCAAACAAGATAGATTTTTCACGAAAGATGAGCTAAACAAGATAGAAAGTATGATATGACATTAAAAGCGATTAGTGGTGCGGTGGCGGTATGCTCGCTAGAGGGTATATGTGTAAAACGGTAGGGGGTGGTCCTATTTCAAATCTGTTTACAGATTCGGATTCTGCGTAAAATTCTAGACTCATTTGATGTGTCGCATGACTAAAAAATTTTATAACGACGGTCAGAAATTGCTGCTGGTAGAAAATCTTAAAATGAGGGTAGCTCTCTGGGGGATGATGCTATCTAAAAAATTCCTAGAAATTCAGATAGCTGAGAAAAATCTAATATAAATTGATACCAAACAATATAGATTTATCTCGTGGGTGGAAATGTGGAGAAAGATTTATCTCGCGGGTAGAAAGAAGGCGGGTGTGACATAATCAAAATGGTTGATTTGGAGGTGTACGAGCAAGCATCAACTTTATTTTGACAACTTTTTTACCAGTTATCAAACAATGTGCTATCTTAGCAACTTGAATATAAATGCTATCTGAACTGTTCGAGAAAACAGAACAGAGAAATGTCCTTTACTTTCATCAACACAAATGCGGAAAGAAAAGGATCGTAGTTATTTCGATTCCCAATTTGACAAAACAAATGAAATTTTAGTGTTGAAATGGAATGACAATAAGCCGGTTTCGCTTGCTACTAACTACAATTATATTGAACCGTTACGTCATACTAGATGATATTCGCGTGAAGACAGAAAACAAATATAAATCCCTATTCCCAAACTTATTCAGGACTACAATTTGCATATGGGTGAGGTGGACATGCTGTATAAGCAAGTGTCACTCTATCGAATGAGAATTCATTCGAAGAAGTGGTGGTGGCTATTATTCATACAACTACTAGATATTTCTGTTGTAAACGCCTGAAGAATTTTCCAAATTATATATCCTGAAAAAACTGTCTTACTATTAGATGTTCGTAGGAAAATTGCACTGGCCTATCTCCACAAAACCACTTCTGCTCCAAAACGGCCAGGGCCACAAAAGTCAAAACTTCTAGAAGGTAGAGTTAGTTTAGATGTAAGGTTTGATGGAAGCGGACACTTAGTGCTGCCAATAACTATACAAACAAGATGTGCCTTGTGCGGCAAGAAAACAAAAAGGATTTGCGTCAAATGTAATGTGCCACTCACTTTTAGGTGTATCATTTAGTTTATATAATAATTCAGTAAGTATAATCCATGACGAGTGTATTTACATGCATTAGACAAATGAACGTTTATTTTTGTATTGTCAGTCGATGTCCCAAAAATGGGACGTGTTTTTTTTCGGTTGTAATTAAACATTTAATAAAAAAGTTTAGCAGAATGGTTTCATCTGGTTGCGATTAGTATATGTTGTATAAAAAAAGCAACTTAATTTTATTATAAACAAATTACGGCTAGTTTTGGGTTAAAAGATTGGAAACATGATAAATTTTCACCACCCTATATACTACTTGAAATTGTTAATACTATCCTCATTCTTTTATTTCTCGTGCTTCTACAGAAATTTCCGCTTCGATGCTAAAATGATTTTTTAAGAGTACTTTATTATTAATTAATCCATATGCAAACTCTCATAATCGTTATAATTAATTAGCATTTTCTAGTTACAGACAAGATCAATACATACTCATGCTATGACTCAGTTCCGAGTAAATAGAGCATCTTATGTTTATTGAAATAGAAGTTACATAAAAGTCTGTTTTAAAGTTATTTATTTATCCGTATAAATGAAATATCCAGTATTATAATTAAAGTAGGGTCGACGTCGACACTTAAATAATATATTGTGGGAACTGGGAACTGGTCTGGCCTAGACATAGATCTAAATTACTAGGAAGTTCGAACCGTCTACGATAATACTGGGTATGACAACACAAGTCACGAACCTAATTTATTAAAACCCCATTTGAATAGAGCTCTATCTTTACGTAAGATTAATTGTACTGTTTCTAAAATAAAATTCTAATCGAATTTGGATTAGTTTCGGTAGGTATACAGGGTGATTCGCGTACCCCTTTCGATAAACATTTTTTGGCTTTTACTATACCGCCCTGCTATGCCGAAAAGGGGTAGTGCAAAATTAACAAAACTGAGAAAAATGAATTTACAGTTTGACTTTCTGACGTTTGAGCATCATTAACGGTAATTATTTTATTTGTATTCTTTTTAATAATATTGATTTAAACCCAAAATTTTCTGTTTCGTTATAATTGCCGGCAGTTACGTCGGATTCTAAAATAATATTTGTATTGTTTGCTAGACTTAATGTCCATAACTGCAATATATTACACTGCTTTGGGGGCAACTGCTGTTATCCTTCGGGTGGACGGTGTTTGAAAGCATATAGGTTGGCTTGATTATTTGTTTAATAAGTATAAGCAAAAATAATGATAAGTTTCATAAATACATGAAAATAAAAGTGAAATAGTTAAAATTGAATGATGTTAACAGTTTGAAGCAGTTTGGTAAGTCTTCGGTAATCTTCGGAACTCTTTGGAAGGCTTCATGGTTGCTTGTGGAACCAAAATAAGCTTAAACACTTATTGAATAAATGTATATAAAGTTTAAAGGGGTGTAAAAGTCTTCGATAGTCTTCGGAACTCTTCGGAAGGCTTCGGAATTTGCGTCGAGTGCGTCGAGCGCTTGTTAACTTTATAATCACACGCAGAGAATTGAACAGACTGAGAATTTGGGGTCCGTCAAGTCCCCCCCCCCTCCCAGTTGACCGATTTGCTCCAAAACCTAGCACCCGTTTGCTTATAGCTAGCACTAGCTAGCACCAAAGTTGTAGAGCTAGCACCAAGGCAGTTTCAGAAATATGGGCAATTATATTCAGAGGTGGCAACTTGACTATAGCTCCTCCCCGTACTCCGATTTGTTCCAAAACCTAGCACCAAGATTTGTTCATCTTCACAAATAGTTTCTACCTATGTGTAAATAGAATTGTTATATGATATTGTTATGATATCAATTAAACGCCAATATTCTATTTGCAGCTCTCGTAAGTTTCGTTTTGGTTCTTCTTACGAGCAGTAAGCAAACCATGTGATTAGTAATATAAAGTGACAGTGATAATAAATTACTCAGTATCTTAGTGTTTGAATTAATGTTATTCAGTTAGCTTTCAATTGTGTTAAGGCTCGCCAATTTAAAAATAATCACCCTGTTGGTGTAAGGGTCCTGACAATTTGACAGCGATTCGTTGCTTAAGCCTTACCATAACATATAATTTAACACTTTTCCTTTTTTTGGAGGGGATAACCAGGTAATATTTTATTTCCTTATAAATGGGAATCATATAAACATGTTGGAGTTCTTCAGCAACCATTAGGTTGCTAATATCTATGTAGAACCAGGAAACCCTGAAAAATATAGAAGAGTATAAGAAGACCTAGACCAAGCTATATTATAGTCAAATTATTAGAAATTTAGTTTGTGAAGGGTAGGTAGAACTTTTTAGATTAGCACAGAATAGAAAAGAAGTTAGAGCTGCGTCAAACCGACCTTAAGTAAGGTCGAAAACAAAATGATGATGATGTTCGTGTCTTTGAGGTGTTAGTTTTTTCAATTGAGCGACAGCAAGGCTAGACCTACTTAGTTTTGGAACCATTCGGAGTAGAAATGGACTTGAACCGAACCAAACTAAACCTTGTCGTAGGTTCAGATCGGTTGGAAAACTTTTTAGTACGGTTCGGTTCAATTTTTTGAACCCTATCGAATCTAGGTACGGTTCGTGTCCGTGCATTTACATTTTCAATGCTCCACCCGAAGGTACTGCATTGGCCAGGAAGCGAGCCTTTTTTACCTAAAAATTTTGAATTTTGCCGAACCCTTATTGTTTCAAGCAAGGTAGGGATCTTTAACGTACGTGACAACACCCACACACGGAACCTCCATTTAACCTCTCATCCGAACGACAGCGTATTTTTGTGAAAATACTCATATGCATTTTTCAAGCAGTCGTTCATGTCATGATTCAAACCCCGGAGCTTGGATCCACGACGACAACCGTACGGTTCGTGTCCATCACAAAACCGCATATAATTAGCCACATTTCTGAAACGGCTATGGTACTAATTCTACAACTTTGGTGCTAGCTATAAGCAAATCGGTGCTAGATTTTGAAGCAAATCGGACAACTGGAGGGCTGGCAAATTTTTTTAAAAATAGCCGCCATCTTGTTTTTAAGGTGCTAGATTTCTTACTTGGGTGCTAGCTGGTGCTAGCTCTAAGCTACATGGTGCTAGGTTTTGGAGCAAATCGGACAACTGGGGGCTGGCAAAATTTTTAAAAATCGCCGCCATCTTGTTTTTAAGGTGCTAGCTTTCTTACTTGGTGTTAGCTGGTGCTAGCTCCAAGCTACATGGTGCTAGGTTTTGGAGCATATCGGAGCACTGGGGGAGGCTAGCGTCAGGTCCCCCTCCCATTATAATTGGCCATATTTCTGAAACTGCTTTGGTGCTAGCTCTACAACTTTGGTGCTAGCTGGTGCTAGCTATAAGCAAACGGGTGCTAGGTTTTGGAGCAAATCAATCAACTGGGGGGGGGCAACTTGACGGACCCGAGAATTTGTAGTTGACTATATCAGAGTACACGTGCTGGAAATAAAACAAACCAAAGAATCTCTAGAAATTCCAACTAAGTTTTTGTGCTACCCAAAAATCGATACTTTCATTGGTTCAGCTAAATTTGGAAATCTTTTTACAAAATCTAAAAATCGAAAACGCATTTCATTGGTTAAAAACATCATTAACGTTTTTCAACACAGGAAGAATAGTAACTAGAACCGTATAAATATAATTTCAAATTCTGCAGAAGACATTTGTAGTGCTCACCATAGCCTAGGAATCCTCTCCTCTGCAGTGCTCCCCCTAGCCTGTAGAACCTTCCAAGCAGCGCTCTCCATAGCCTGCTATAGTTCTAAACGCAGCGCTCATCATAGCCTGGAACGTTACGCTGTCCACCGCCGTACTTGGGGCCGTCAATATAGTTTATTCGTCTTAAATCAACAAACTACGTACGGATAGTAAGCCTCGTTCTACACATCAAGCGGCCCGAAAACAAGAACAGAACGCCCTTCGACGTGCGATCTGTTACATGCGATCGTATCCGAGGCTTCTGTCTCCGCTACCAACGTCGCCAAAGGAATTCATTCGATCTACTCTAAACACATCCCGAGAAGTAGATTACTGTAATGTCGACGACTGCATCTGCCAGGTCTACCTCCGGGACAACACCCCGTAGAGTTTGTCGGAGCCGTACTCTACTAGGCCTGGAGCACCACGTCCACGACGTCTGCCGAAGTATACCGAAGATCACCGAAGACGTCTGGACCTTCCAAATCTGAAGGTTAATCGCTATTCACCACCGTTCAAGTTACTTTTGAATTTTGCAAGTCATTTTCGAAAGCTTCCGAGGAGTTCCGAAAACAACCGAAGACTTCTGAACCATCTATACTTGTAAATATTGCACATTAGTAGTTTTTAATTTCAAATATTTGCTATTCACGTTATTATTGAACTTCACTATTCAATTTCGAAGCTTCCGAGGAGTTCCGAAGACAACCGAAGACATCCGAACCCTTCATACTTGTAAATATTGTAAAGTAGTAGTATTTAATTTCAAATCATGACTCTTTGTGACAATACGAAACGTTCCGAAGAGTTCCGAAGACAACCGAAGCCGTTTTCACCGCCTTCGAGCTATATAGACATTCATTATATAAGTGTTTGAATTTATGTTGGTATTCACAAGCAAGCATCAAGCTTGGAAGAGTTTTGAAGATAACCGAAGACTTACGAACTACTCCAACAATTAAAATCAGTCAATTTCCTTTAATTTTATGTATTTTTTGGAACTTATAATTATTTTTGCTTATGTTATCAAACAATCAATCAAGCCAAACCTACTTACTAATCGAATTTGGATTAGTTTCGGTAGGTATACAGGGTGATTCGCGTACCCCTTTCGATAAACATTTTTTGGCTTTTACTATACCGCCCTGCTATGCCGAAAAGGGGTAGTGCAAAATTAACAAAACTGAGAAAAATGAATTTACAGTTTGACTTTCTGACGTTTGAGCATCATTAACGGTAATTATTTTATTTGTATTCTTTTTAATAATATTGATTTAAACCCAAAATTTTCTGTTTCGTTATAATTGCCGGCAGTTACGTCGGATTCTAAAATAATATTTGTATTGTTTGCTAGACTTAATGTCCATAACTGCAATATATTACACTGCTTTGGGGGCAACTGCTGTTATCCTTCGGGTGGACGGTGTTTGAAAGCATATAGGTTGGCTTGATTATTTGTTTAATAAGTATAAGCAAAAATAATGATAAGTTTCATAAATACATGAAAATAAAAGTGAAATAGTTAAAATTGAATGATGTTAACAGTTTGAAGCAGTTTGGAAGTCTTCGGTAATCTTCGGAACTCTTTGGAAGGCTTCATGGTTGCTTGTGGAACCAAAATAAGCTTAAACACTTATTGAATAAATGTATATAAAGTTTAAAGGGGTGTAAAAGTCTTCGATAGTCTTCGGAACTCTTCGGAAGGCTTCGGAATTTGCGTCGAGTGCGTCGAGCGCTTGTTAACTTTATAATCACACGCAGAGAATTGAACAGACTGAGAATTTGGGGTCCGTCAAGTCCCCCCCTCCCAGTTGACCGATTTGCTCCAAAACCTAGCACCCGTTTGCTTATAGCTAGCACCAGCTAGCACCAAAGTTGTAGAGCTAGCACCAAAGCAGTTTCAGAAATATGGCCAATTATATTGGGGGGGGGACTTGACGCTAGCCCCCCCCCCGTGCTCCGATTTGCTCCAAAATCTAGCACCATGTAGCTTACAGCTAGCACCCAAGTAAGAAAGCTAGCACCTTAAAAACAAGATGGCGGCGATTTTTTAAAAAATGTTGCCAGCCCCCCCAGTTGTCTGATTTGCTCCAAAACCTAGCACCATGTAGCTTAGAGCTAGCACCAGCTAGCACCCAAGTAAGAAAGCTAGCACCTTAAAAACAAGATGGCGGCGATTTTTAAAAAAAAATTTGCCAGTCCTCCCCAGTTGACCGATTTGCTCCAAAACCTAGCACCCGTTTGCTTATAGCTAGCACTAGCTAGCACCAAAGTTGTAGAGCTAGCACCAAGGCAGTTTCAGAAATATGGGCAATTATATTCAGAGGTGGCAACTTGACTATAGCTCCTCCCCGTACTCCGATTTGTTCCAAAACCTAGCACCAAGATTTGTTCATCTTCACAAATAGTTTCTACCTATGTGTAAATAGAATTGTTATATGATATTGTTATGATATCAATTAAACGCCAATATTCTATTTGCAGCTCTCGTAAGTTTCGTTTTGGTTCTTCTTACGAGCAGTAAGCAAACCATGTGATTAGTAATATAAAGTGACAGTGATAATAAATTACTCAGTATCTTAGTGTTTGAATTAATGTTATTCAGTTAGCTTTCAATTGTGTTAAGGCTCGCCAATTTAAAAATAATCACCCTGTTGGTGTAAGGGTCCTGACAATTTGACAGCGATTCGTTGCTTAAGCCTTACCATAACATATAATTTAACACTTTTCCTTTTTTTGGAGGGGATAACCAGGTAATATTTTATTTCCTTATAAATGGGAATCATATAAACATGTTGGAGTTCTTCAGCAACCATTAGGTTGCTAATATCTATGTAGAACCAGGAAACCCTGAAAAATATAGAAGAGTATAAGAAGACCTAGACCAAGCTATATTATAGTCAAATTATTAGAAATTTAGTTTGTGAAGGGTAGGTAGAACTTTTTAGATTAGCACAGAATAGAAAAGAAGTTAGAGCTGCGTCAAACCGACCTTAAGTAAGGTCGAAAACAAAATGATGATGATGTTCGTGTCTTTGAGGTGTTAGTTTTTTCAATTGAGCGACAGCAAGGCTAGACCTACTTAGTTTTGGAACCATTCGGAGTAGAAATGGACTTGAACCGAACCAAACTAAACCTTGTCGTAGGTTCAGATCGGTTGGAAAACTTTTTAGTACGGTTCGGTTCAATTTTTTGAACCCTATCGAATCTAGGTACGGTTCGTGTCCGTGCATTTACATTTTCAATGCTCCACCCGAAGGTACTGCATTGGCCAGGAAGCGAGCCTTTTTTACCTAAAAATTTTGAATTTTGCCGAACCCTTATTGTTTCAAGCAAGGTAGGGATCTTTAACGTACGTGACAACACCCACACACGGAACCTCCATTTAACCTCTCATCCGAACGACAGCGTATTTTTGTGAAAATACTCATATGCATTTTTCAAGCAGTCGTTCATGTCATGATTCAAACCCCGGAGCTTGGATCCACGACGACAACCGTACGGTTCGTGTCCATCACAAAACCGCATATAATTAGCCACATTTCTGAAACGGCTATGGTACTAATTCTACAACTTTGGTGCTAGCTATAAGCAAATCGGTGCTAGATTTTGAAGCAAATCGGACAACTGGAGGGGGCTGGCAAATTTTTTTTAAAAAATAGCCGCCATCTTGTTTTTAAGGTGCTAGATTTCTTACTTGGGTGCTAGCTGGTGCTAGCTCTAAGCTACATGGTGCTAGGTTTTGGAGCAAATCGGACAACTGGGGGGGGCTGGCAAAATTTTTTAAAAAATCGCCGCCATCTTGTTTTTAAGGTGCTAGCTTTCTTACTTGGGTGCTAGCTGGTGCTAGCTCCAAGCTACATGGTGCTAGGTTTTGGAGCATATCGGAGCACTGGGGGAGGCTAGCGTCAGGTCCCCCTCCCATTATAATTGGCCATATTTCTGAAACTGCTTTGGTGCTAGCTCTACAACTTTGGTGCTAGCTGGTGCTAGCTATAAGCAAACGGGTGCTAGGTTTTGGAGCAAATCAATCAACTGGGGGGGGGCAACTTGACGGACCCGAGAATTTGTAGTTGACTATATCAGAGTACACGTGCTGGAAATAAAACAAACCAAAGAATCTCTAGAAATTCCAACTAAGTTTTTGTGCTACCCAAAAATCGATACTTTCATTGGTTCAGCTAAATTTGGAAATTTTTTTACAAAATCTAAAAATCGAAAACGCATTTCATTGGTTAAAAACATCATTAACGTTTTTCAACACAGGAAGAATAGTAACTAGAACCGTATAAATATAATTTCAAATTCTGCAGAAGACATTTGTAGTGCTCACCATAGCCTAGGAATCCTCTCCTCTGCAGTGCTCCCCCCTAGCCTGTAGAACCTTCCAAGCAGCGCTCTCCATAGCCTGCTATAGTTCTAAACGCAGCGCTCATCATAGCCTGGAACGTTACGCTGTCCACCGCCGTACTTGGGGCCGTCAATATAGTTTATTCGTCTTAAATCAACAAACTACGTACGGATAGTAAGCCTCGTTCTACACATCAAGCGGCCCGAAAACAAGAACAGAACGCCCTTCGACGTGCGATCTGTTACATGCGATCGTATCCGAGGCTTCTGTCTCCGCTACCAACGTCGCCAAAGGAATTCATTCGATCTACTCTAAACACATCCCGAGAAGTAGATTACTGTAATGTCGACGACTGCATCTGCCAGGTCTACCTCCGGGACAACACCCCGTAGAGTTTGTCGGAGCCGTACTCTACTAGGCCTGGAGCACCACGTCCACGACGTCTGCCGAAGTATACCGAAGATCACCGAAGACGTCTGGACCTTCCAAATCTGAAGGTTAATCGCTATTCACCACCGTTCAAGTTACTTTTGAATTTTGCAAGTCATTTTCGAAAGCTTCCGAGGAGTTCCGAAAACAACCGAAGACTTCTGAACCATCTATACTTGTAAATATTGCACATTAGTAGTTTTTAATTTCAAATATTTGCTATTCACGTTATTATTGAACTTCACTATTCAATTTCGAAGCTTCGAGGAGTTCCGAAGACAACCGAAGACATCCGAACCCTTCATACTTGTAAATATTGTAAAGTAGTAGTATTTAATTTCAAATCATGACTCTTTGTGACAATACGAAACGTTCCGAAGAGTTCCGAAGACAACCGAAGCCGTTTTCACCGCCTTCGAGCTATATAGACATTCATTATATAAGTGTTTGAATTTATGTTGGTATTCACAAGCAAGCATCAAGCTTGGAAGAGTTTTGAAGATAACCGAAGACTTACGAACTACTCCAACAATTAAAATCAGTCAATTTCCTTTAATTTTATGTATTTTTTGGAACTTATAATTATTTTTGCTTATGTTATCAAACAATCAATCAAGCCAAACCTACTTACTTTAAGACGCCTCTCACTCCAACAATAACACGCTGCTCGCTGAAGTGCTAACAGGCTATGGTGAGCGTTGTCAGTTGATTCTTTAGGCTATGGGGAGCACTAAGGAATGTCTTTCGCAGAACTTGTAATTGTATTTATACACTTCCATTTCCTATGCTTCCTGTGTTGAAAAACGTTAATGATGTCTTTAACCAATGAAATTGTGTGTTTCAACTTTCGAGTGTAAACCAAATTTTGTTTGACCAATGAGCGTGCTGATTTCTGGGTACCACAAAATGAGTTGGAAATTCTTGTGATTCTTAGTTTGTTCTGTGTTCAGCTCGTGTACTTTGATATAGCCAACAGCAATTCTTTAGTTTGTTCTGTGTTCAAATCGGGCATGGTGATATAGTCAACACTGCACAGATACGGCTAAAATAGAAAATGATAGTTTAGTGACAACCAATAATACTTAGTAAAATATATGTGATTATAGCCTTAGTTAATAGTAAATTACATGTGGACCCAAATACTTCCATTTATAAGTTCTTTTCTTTTAATACCCATCATCATCATTAGGTCTACAGTCCTAGAACTGGTTGGATGCGTACCCTCATTGTATCTTAGTCTGAAACAACCTGCACATTTACCTGAAATTTGCATAGTCTGCATCTATCACTATTAGTGTGCGAAAGTTTGATCTCAGTTCACCTCTACCTCTTTTTTCCTATCTCTGCTTGTAATATATCCCGTACTATTCCCCAGAAATGCCTTAGAACGTATCCTGTCCTTCTATTTCTCCTATTTCTTTCGTTTTCCACAGATACCTTTATTCATCTACTATTTCTACAACCTATTTGTTATTAACTTTGTCTGTCCATGCTACCATCCTTATACATTTGAAGCACAACATTTCAGAAGACTTCTATCTCTTTCTGTCTGCACTTCCTACTGTCCCTATTTCATAGACGTACTGTGCTGTGCTCCACACTATGCTTTGAACAGTTTTCTTCTCGTAATTATTTTTGTTGTCTTTGAACATAGCTGCTGTGCTTTCTTAGTTGATGCAGTTCGGTCACCTTCTATTGTTTTACAGTTATATACCCTATTTCCCCGATATTCAGTAGTATGTGAAGGGGAGGTGGCTCCGTGGGGTAGTTGGTATGTGTATAACTACTACGCCCAAGGTCCCAGGTTTGAATCCTGACACGGTCCGCTTGAAAAATGCTAGGCGAGCATTGTTCACAAAAATACGTCCTTGTTCGGATGAGAGGTAAAATGGAGGTCCCGTGTGTGAGTGTTGTCAAGCACGTTAAAGATCCCTACCTTGCTTGGAACAGCAAGGGTTCGGCAAAATTCGAAATTTTCCAGGTAAAAAAAAACTTGCTTCCTGGCCAATGTAGTACCTTCGGGTGAAGCATTGGAAAATCACATGTAAGGTATGTGAAGGGGGGTAAACAGCCTTTGACTGTCAAGTTCCCCCAGCACTTTAATTTTTGTCGAATTAATAGTTTTTCCAATTTATCCTTTCGCACAATCAACATTAGTTGAAAATATTTCACAACCAACACCTGTAGTTGTTTATAATAATCATCAGATTTAAGAGCACTTATTTTTTTCGTCATTGGGTTTTACGTCTTGAAACTGCTTGTGCTTTGTGTGTTGTTTTCGAACTTACTTAAGGTCGGTTTGACGCAGCCCTAAATTCTTCTCTATTCTGAGCTAGTCTAAAAAAGTCTACATACTCTTCACAGCCTAAATCTCTAATAATTCGACTAATATAGCTTTGTCTATGCCTTTCTACTTTATTTTTATTTGGTAGTCTATAATCTAGGACCTTACTAAATAGTCCCTCATGTCTTAACTGATGCCCTATTATTCTATCTCTCCTGATCTTTAATTGTTTCCACATACAGGGTTCATCGCCTATCCTTCTATAAACTTCCTTATTTGTTACTCTATCTGTCCAATTAATCTTTAACATTCTCCTATAATACTAAGTTTCAAAAGCTCCTATCTTTTTCTTATCTACCTCTTTAATTGTTCAAGTCTCACTACCGTATAATAGAACGCTTTTTCTATTATTTAAACTAATACTATTAGTTATTAGTAAGTTTTTCTTTTTTAGAAACATTTTTCCAGCATGAGCTATTCTAGCTACTATATCCCTTCTGCTGCGTCCGTCCTTTGTAATTATACTACCTAAATAGCAAAATTCATCTACCTCCTCTAACTCGGTATTACCTATTTTTAATTTTGGTTTAGAACTAGTCTGGAACTCCCTTGTCATTATCTTTGTCTTTCCTGAGCTAATTCTCATACTATAGTTACTCTGTAGTATCTTATCTAAAATATTTAAAAACTCTCCTAACTCTTTTCTAGACTTTGCTATAATGACTATATCATCTGCAAAACGTAACATGTCCATTTTCTGTCCCTGTACACTAAACCTATCTCTTTTCTCTCTCTAGCTAAGATAAAGCTTCCTCAATACAAACATTAAAAATCAAGGGAGATAGTATACAGATCTGTCTAACACCATTTCTAATCTTAGCTTTCTTTTCAATTTCATCAAATCTAATTACTACGCTTTGGTTTTTATATAGACTGTAAATAATTTTTCTATCCCTATGAGAGATTCCTATTTTTTTGCAAAACTTTGAACATAACAATCCAATTATCCCTATCAAATGCTTTTTCTAAATCTACAAACGCGAAATGAGTTTTTTAATTTTTTTGTAACCTTTTTTCGATAATAACCCTAATCATTAGTATTTGTTCTCTAGTCCCACTGTCTTTACGAAAACCATATTGGGCTTCGCCTAAATAATTCTCAGTCAAAGCTTCTACTCTATTTTTAATTACTATTGTTAGTATTTTGGAAGCGTGGGAAGTTAAACAAACCGTTCTAAAATTCTCACACCTATCAGCCCCTGACTCTTTGGGATTGAGATAATAATATTTTTTTCGAAATCTATTGTGACCTCACCTGTGTCGTATATTACTTTTACTAGTTCACATACTCTGTTTAAAGTTTTCTGACTTGCATATTTTATTAATTCTGCGGGTATATAGTCTATCCCTGGCGCCTTATTTATTTTAAGATCCCTAACAGCTCTATCAAATTCCTCTCTTAATATTAAGAACCCTCTTTCTACATCCTCTTCTTGGTCGTTCTCTAACTCATCCATATCGTCTCCTTTATATAAATCTTCTAAATATCTCCTCCATCTATATGCTACCTCAACTTTATTTATAGAAGCTCATTATTCTCGTCTTTAATAACATTATATTTTTTCTTTTCTCCGAAAAACTTTTTAACTGCCCTGTAAGCCCTGTCTGTTTTACCTTCTCTCAAATCAGCTTGTATTCCCTTACAATTCTCCTCCATCCATTTATTTCTAGCTTTTCTACACTTATGTACTATCTTATTTCTAACTCTATATTTTTGTTTGTTTTCACTATCCAATTCTCTGAAAGGTTTAAGCTATCTTCTATTCTCTATTAAATCTATTATTACCTTTGTTACCCAGGGTTTTCTCGCTTCTATTTTTTTCTTACCTATAGTCTGTGTTGCTGTATCATGTACAACCCTTTTTATTTCTTTCCAACTATTTTCTATTTTCTCCCCTATAGCTATCTCTTTGATCTTATTATCTAATACCTCACTATCATTAAGCTTACCTAGTTGGTAAGGTTGTACTGGTTGTACTTGTACCTCAGCTTATTTATGTTCTGAGCTAGCCTACACAGCTCCCTACAATTCTTACAACAGCTTATTTACAGCTCGATTCCCTTCTAATGTTTTCTAATTATATGCCATATTTCACCGAGATTCAGTGGCATGTGAAGGGGGCCCTCGTTCGGATGAGAGGTAAAATGGAGGTCCCGTGTGTGAGTGTTGTCACGCACGTTAAAGATCCCTACCTTGCTTGGGACAGCAAGGGTTCGGCAAAATTCCAAATTCTCCAGGTAAAAAAAACTCGCTTCCTGGCCAATGTAGTACCTTCGGGTGGAGCATTGGAAAATCACATGTAAGGCATGTGAAGGGGGGCGGCTCCGTGGCGTAGTGGTATGTGTGTGACTACTACGTCCAAGGTCCCGGGTTCAAATCCCGACACGGTCCGCTTGAAAAATGTTAGGCGAGCATTTTTCACAAAAATACACCCTCGTTCGGATGAGAGGTAAAATAAAGGTCCCGTGTGTGAGTGTTGTCACGCACGTTAAAGATCGCTACCTTGCTTGGAACAGCAAGGGTTCGGCAAAATTCCAAATTTTCCAGGTAAAAAAAAACTCGCTTCCTGGCCAATGTAGTACCATCGGGTGGAGCATTGGAAAAAACCACATGTAAGGCATGGGAATGGGAGGCGGCTCCGTGGCGTAGTTGGTATGTGTGTGACTACTACGCCAAAGGTCCCGGGTTCGAATCCCGACACGGTCCGCTTGCAAAATGTTTGGCGAGCATATTTTACAAAAAGACCCTCGTTTGGATGGGAGGTAGAATGTAGGTCCCGTGTGTGTGTGTGTGGAAAATCACATGTAAGGTGGGAATAGTGCGGGATGTATTACAAACAGAGTTAGGAAAAAAGAGGTAGAGGTAGATCCACATCAGAGTAGAGCACACAGATAGTGAAAGATGCAGACTGTGCAAATTTCAGGGAAATATGTAGGTTAGCACAGAATAGTGAACTATGAGGGTACGCGTCTAACCAGTTCCAGGACTGAAGACCTGATGATGATGAAGCAAATATTTCGAAAGTGGTTCCAAATATGCGTCTAAAAGTATTAATAGAATTGGCTTTAGAATTTAATTTTAGATTGATCTCCACTATCAGGTGTAGTAGGTGTCATTTAAAAAGTGAGTGTTTGACATTTCGAGATCTTCAAATTCAAAAATTACATAACCCACATCAAATTGAATAGATATGTCGCAGATCGTTCAACAAATTCGCAAGGCCTTTGGCAAACAAGAAAAGACAATTCGTTTGTTTACCTTGGACGATTAGAAAGATATGAATTTTTGAAAGAACTCTTGCAACACAATATAGTTCCGAAAAAATGACATGGTCAAAATTATGTGAGGGAATGTAAAACAACAAAGTTATTTTGAATGCAGAATTTAACACAGAACTCGAATTTTAAATCAAAAAGTGTTGTTTTATTTAAAAAACAAAGATCTGGTCGATTTCCGGTATTTGTAAAATTCTAACTAAAATTTTAATTAAAATCCCATTGCATGAGAACATTCTTGACAGTAGAACGAGCCTGTACGTAATAGATTAATAGTAAATAGAACAAAATTAAAACTTTAATATTTCATTCTTTAACTTATTAGTGTTCAGAAGGTTATGTTTTGAATTTAATGATCCAATCAAAAATCGATTTATATCCTCCTCAAAATTTCTTTTTGATGATACGGAACTTAAACCCGCTACCTTTTGCAACCCTGTGCAACTTTAGTTTTTCAATTTTAGCAATTGTGGTGGTAATTTCTTTACACTATACGTCCCTATATGATGTATGTGTACAGAAAATAAGTAAAACCATAATGAAAATATTTTATGGAGCACAAAATCTCTTGACATGCGCGAAAAAGTTTCTTGGTTGATCTTGGCCCTCTTAGGGCGCGTGTTGTAATCAGCGTTAATCTTATGGTATATACTGTCTTGTGTGTAACGTTATTTATCGTGCGTGTGTTCTAGGTGTTTGCTTTCCCACCTAGTGGTCTGTGTCGTCTTTTAGTTGTTTGTTATTTTGCCAACTAGTTGCGGTCTGTTATGCTGTTAGCAGGTGGTTGATAGGGTGAGTATAAGCATAAAGAGTATATGTTTTCCTGATGATAATCAACATAAACAACTTTTGTTAACTTTTAATTGAATGCTATAACCTTATTCAAATTTACTTTAGCACTTCTAAACTGAAGAATATTATGGCTTGAGTAACCTTAAATTAATCACGTATAAGTTAAAATAACAAATTCTCTATTATTTTAAACTTTCAAAGTTTAATTTATATATACAAACATTGAAATAAAAATATATACAATCACTAAACACTAATTGAGTGTAAAAACAAAAAACATTAATGTCTTTTCATTAAATAAATAACACTTCAATTTAATTTATCTAAAATAACATTTTAACTCAATTTCTATCTAATTAATAATTTTGTTACATATTGGATCATATTAATAGCCAAGGATTATATAAATACTTTAGTAACTTACATGTGCACATCACTAGAGCAATCAAAAGATTTTGAATTTATCTCAACGAGAACAAACCACTTTTAGTAGATCTACGCCATGTTTACAAATCGGTATCAATTAAGTTAAACTCTCGATTTTAACAGAACTTTACTTTTAAAATTTAAGAACAAGTGCAAGGATTAGCTTGACTTAAGTATACTTTGTTTTCTCTATTTACATCACTACAAAAAAGGTTTCAAAAAGGTTGTTTTGAATACAAGCATTATAAATTTAACATATGAGGTTATTTAGCAACAGATGTACAACACACTTTGTACTTCAATTAAGTAGAAAAATAAATGTCACTGAAATTTGTCATTTTCGGAAAATAGAATTTATTTAATCAACAGAAAAAATTTCTAAACACGAGTTAAAATATGATTTTTAACCTACTTATTGCATGTACAATAACAAAATGGATTCGGTATTTTATACATATTATAAATGATTCAATTTAACAAAACTACAAGAACCACAATTATCAGACATTTATACTTCCATAAACAATACGTTTTACAGAACAAATGCTCCAGCATTAACAAATCCATGTAGGGACCAATTTTTACATAAATTATCTGCAATCGCTAACAGCTGTGACGGTGATGGTTGCCTACTTCAAACCAAACGACGACGAAAATAATTATTATCTAGTAGTATAACTTGGCAGAGCTAACATTTTATCTGGAACTAAATTAAAGGTATCTTACATACAAATAATTTTTGCTTGCTCTACAAGAAAAGAAATTAGCCCTTGAATACGTGATAATAGATATAGACCGTTAATAACTAAAAACTTTAATAACACTAAGAGCCATCGCGTTTAACCTACTAATTGTCATAGTCATCATCATTAGGTCTTTGGTCCTGGAACTGATTAGACGTGTACCCTCATTGTTTCCTATTCTGAACATTTTCCTGAAATTTGCACAGTCTGCATCTATCACTATCTGATCTAGCTCTACATCTACCTCCTTTTTCCTATCTCTACTTGTAATATATCCCATACTATTCTCCAAAAATGTCTTAGAACATATTCTACTCTTCTATTTCTCCTATTTTTTTCCACGGACATCTTTATTCCCCTACTATTTCTATAACCTATTTGTTATTAACTTTGTCTGTTCATGCTATTCATCCTCATACATCTGAAGCACAACATTCCAAAAGACTGCTACTGTTTTTCTGTCTGCTTTTCCTGTTGTCCGTATTTCATAGGCATACTGTGCTGTGCTCCACACATATGTTTTGAACAAATTTCTTCTTGTTTCTATGTTGGTTGTCTTTGATTATGGGCGCTGTTCTCTCTTGTTAGATGCAGTTCGGGTCCCTTCTATTGTTTTACAATTTATACCCCATTTCTCCGACATTCAGTGGTTGTGTATGGAGGGGGGGGGGGCTGTGGCTATTAAGTTTTCCCAGCACTTGAACATTTGCCGATTTAAAATTCTTTCCAATACACCTTTTCGAGGAGTCAACATTAGTTGCAGATATTTCACAATCAACCCTTGTAGTTGTTTATAATAATCATCAGATTAAAATCTTCCGTAATTATTAAATTTTCATGTTCTTTTACGTATCTTGTATGTCT
Organism: Platerodrilus igneus; assembly: GCA_036346225.1. Lineage (NCBI taxonomy): Eukaryota > Metazoa > Arthropoda > Insecta > Coleoptera > Lycidae > Platerodrilus > Platerodrilus igneus. Next base: position 13,808,404 of record JARFIW010001380.1, read on the forward strand.
TCGATATCCTTATAGATGACTGTTGCTAGAGGTGGGCATGTATGCTTGTATTATTACTGTGTTTTCCGGTTTAGATTCTAATTTAACCATGAGTACTCTTTCGTTCTTTTGTAAGTAGTTTTCTACACAGTATCCTATATTTTCCCGCATAACTATCCCCACACTCAAGTTTCCTTCCTCTGCTCCTGTATGAACTACCCTGAAGTCTCCACTCCAAAATCCTCCCGCCTCTGGCCATCTCAATTTTCAGGTTCTCTAGCTTACCTATTTGCTTCATACTTCTAACATTCCACGCTCCGACTCGCAAAATGTTCCCGACTCTTATTCTGAACTTTTCGATCGCATCCTCTGAAGTAGTCCCCTCCCGGAGATCCGAATCGGGGACTATTTTAACTCCGGAATCTTTTACTCCAAAGAATGCCGTCATGTTTATTACAATTTAAGTACGCTGTGTACTTGGGAGGTAATGTGGTGGTTTTCCGTTGCCTTCCACATCGCGATAGTGTATCTGTCAATCTAAGTACCGAAAGAGCCGCTGCCTTCTTTCGGGGACCTGTCGTAGTCTGGTTCCTCACTAACGACCCTACTACTTTGGTTGGACCTGTAGTTTGGCTCTGTAGCTCATTAGAACAGTCAAGCCATTTCACCTGTTCTAGTAATCTAGAACTTCGGCAAGGTATGCAGGTTCATTCAAAATGGAATTCTCACAGAGTGGAAATTAAATTTAATCGGTCAAGCCTACTCAACTGCTTGACTACCTAGTTCACAGTACTAGACCTAGAAACGAGGAATGAACCTAGACTCTTTCCATTTATAGTTATAGTTAAAAGCTATAACTCTACATCATGTTTATCTTTCAAAATTCTCAATTGGCTATATTCCTTCGCAAATACGGCTTTAAATGGTAATAAAGAAGTATTTTGAAGATAAATTAAAACATCTCAACCCAGACGCGAGTAAAAAATATTGCCTACATACAGGTTCAATTCACTATCCAAGTTTGGAAACACAGAATACGATATGTCAATTATTTCAATAAAGGAATTTTTTTTATATAAAACTAGCTGTTAGCCTTATTTTATGTACAAAGATATTCAAAAAATCTTTCAAATGATTAGTATTGAAAATTACTAGATAAATTAAACCAAAAATATGTAGGTCTAATAAAATTTGTTACAACATATTCTAGCAAATTTGAAAAGTAATTTTGAATTTGACGTATGTCAATGCATTGGTGTTTGAGCGTCCGCGCATGCGTGTGTGATAAGTGTATGGGTGCTTGTGAGAGTGCTTATGCGCTTGTGTACGTACAAACGTGTGTGCGTGCGTGAATACACACGTGCATGTATGTTAAATGTGTGTGCGTACGCCTTTCTGTAAGAGCGTGCATGAGTGTATGTGCTATAAGTTTGTGCACGTAGGTGAGTGCGTATTGAAAATCTTTATACACAAACCTCTGTCTCTTTCCGTATTCAATTTGGTTGGAGGGGGGCAAGTTGACGTCACTCCCATTCCGTGTCCGAATTTTCTTCAAAACCTAGCATTGTGTAGCTCACAGCAAGCCCCCAACTGAAAAAGCTATTGGCAACGATTTTCCAAAAATTAGACCTTTTTTAAAAAATGAAATTTGGGCAGCTGATTGCTAGTAGTTAGCACCCATGCCTGAAACCTAGCACCAAAGCCGTTTTAAAAATTTTACTCGTAGGCGGCTAACTTGAGGCTACTCTTTTGGATTTATTCTAAAATCTAGTACTAAGTAGCTCTATTTTGTACAAGCTGGTACCTATCTAAAAAAAGCTAGCACCTCAAAAACACGATGACGTCGATTTTTCACGGCTTAGAAACCAGTCTCCGCCCAGTTTTTCAAAGAAATTGAAACTCGAACTTGGTTGCTATTAGATAGCACCAGCTATCACACAAGTCTAAAAGTTATCATAAATCTCTATTTTATTCAAGGGTGGTCAATTTGACGCTACCCTCTCTTACTTGCTTATATCTTTTCAAGAATATACCGTTGCGTAGCTCAGACCTAGTACCAGCTAACACCCAATTAAAAAAGTTAGCACCTCAAAAATCTAGGTAGACCTCACCTGTCGCAGGTGTGGTTCCAAGTTGGAGACGCTGGGACACATCCTGGGACAGTGCACACACACGAAAATTGCGACCTCGTTGTTGGTAAAGCGCAAAGGCAGCAGGCGGGAATCTTAAACCCGATCTGGTAATACAGAACCAGAGAGGGGTTTCCGTGGTCGACGTAACAGTCCGCCACGAAGACAACGATTACCTAGCTCAGGGACGACAATCAAAAATCGACAAATATAGCCAAATAATACCGCCCCTCCTGTTGGTCTTAGGAGCATTTACGGGTGAAGTCCTACCACTTGTGGTAGGAACGAGAGGAGCGATGCCCAAGGAGACGGTCAAAGCCCTAGCTCAGCTGGGCATCCCAGACCGAAAAACGCTATTGACCATGTCATTAATAGCGCACCGTAGCTCCATGAACTGTATCACGAGTTCATGGATTACAATACCCCTCTGCGGCGAAGGGGTCCTGGTCAGGATATCGGCTACCGCCCTGACCACAAAAACTTCAGACACTAGCTCTCCAACATTTATGTATTTTAACTGTGGCTTCGTGTTATTTATTATTAGGTTAGGGTTTTATTTATTTATGTATGGGGGCGTCACTGTCTCTTTTTGGCATGGTTTCATCCCCGTGTGACGTCCTGGAGCGTCATTGACCCTTTTTGGCATGACGTTATCTATTTTAACTGTGCAGTTTCTTTCCCGTGGATACCCTAACTCCTATTAACGGTTACCACGGAGCTGTGATATCAATCTGTGATATTAGATTTAAGTTTTTAGCCAGTTTAACTGGAAATGTTGGAAATGCGAGGCGTAAGGCGCCCTGAGGACCCCGGTGGCAAACTCCACGCGTTTTTTCCCGGTAACCGACGCTCACTACGTCGGGCCGATAGCCATTCCCTTCGGAGACCCGTTCTGTGCTGATTTTCCAAGTCCAAGTCGCACATCACTTAGTTCCAAGGTTTCACGTCTGAAGTGCTGATAGTGGGGATATGAACTAATCATGCGCAAGGCTGCGGCGAAGGCAGCCGATCCTTGATGAAATAAAGACGTACACATCACGGGGCCACACTTTCTAAAAGTTCAACGAGAGCTTTGTTGTTTATAGCACAGACTTAGTACAAGCTAGCTACAAACTGAAAAGGTTAACACCTCAAAAAAAAGATGGCGATAATTTTTCAAGAATAGCTCCCCCCCCCCGTTTGTTCAAAAAAATTGAAACTCGAGCACCTGATTGCTAATAGCTAATATCCAAGTCTGAAAGTTATCACCAAAGCCGTTTCTGAAATATTATATTTTTAATTCGAGAGTGACCAACTTGACGCTACTCTTTCTATCTCTTGCTTGGATTTGTTCCAAAACCTAGCACTAGGTATCATACACCTAGCACCAGATAGCAACCTACTAAAAAGGTTAGTACTTCAAAAACAAAAATTTTTTAAAAAATTAAACGCCGAACCCCAGTTGTTGCAAAAAAATTGAAAGTTAGCATCACCGTTGTTTTAGAAGTATGGTTATTTCATTCTTGCGTGGATTTTCTCTAAAACCTAGTGTTAGGTACCTCCAACATTGTACGAGATAGCGCTCGATTAAAAAAGCCAGTACCTTAAAAACAAGATGACGTCGATATTTTAAAAGTTAGACACAAATCCCCTCTGCTGCTCACGAAAGATTGAGTATCATGCACCAAATTGTTAATGGATAGCTGAAAGTAGCACCCAAATCGGAATATTGGCACTAAAGCTGTAACGCGCATTTTTATAGCTTAACATTTTACGCTTTTTCCCAATTAGTAAATACATTTCTGTAACTACTATTTCTATATTTTATATTTATTAACTCCTTAGGCGAATGCATCGTATTATAATGAGTGGATTGCATCGTTCTTGTCTTGCCGTTCGTATAGATTTTGTTCCTTATGTGGATATACAAGTCTAGATAATAGACGATAAGAGGTTGTAAAAGAATGAGTTGAATAAACAGATGAGTAGTTGTAGTTTGTTCTTGGTTCCTATATATTAATTACGTTAAAAATACTGCTTTTTATTTGCTTTGACAATAGTGAGAATTAATGCGGTATCAATTTTCGAATTGTTCATGAACAAGCACGGCACGATTTTAGTTGTTTTTCTTGTGAAATAAAAGTTGTATATTAACTGTAGAAAGTGTAGTGCTAATTCCGATTGAAGTAGTATGGTTGATAGGCGAACGTGTTTGGTCGTCGCACGTGTTTTACGGAACATTTTACGGACTTACTTTAGTGATACACGTGCTTTACTCATTGTGGTTTTTTTGGTGCTTTTGTCTTTTGATACTTAAACTGTGTGTGCGATCTAGTTTTGCGGTCCTTTTTTTTATCAGAGTAGTGCATACTTTAGATTATCCAAATACAGTTGATACTGTAGTTTCTGAATTTTCTAACCCCAAAGAATCTAAAACAGATCATTGTTTGCGCAAATTTCGTTATTCGCGAAATATAACAGATTACCGGTTTACAAAGGTATTGGTTGAAGTTTCTCACTGCGTTTTGGATGTTTATGAAAATAATATACATTTGGTCCCAGTTGAAATTAAACTAGTGCTACAAAATATTTCGAAATTATTGTCTCAGGAAATAGAATTAATAAGAAATTTATCAATGCTACATAGTTCCGTCGCGTGATAATGTCTGCTGCTAACACCAGTGAAATACGTAGGTGTGATTAGGGTAACGTGTGATAAGTTCCATCAACACCCTCCCAGTCAAGGGTGAAGTGCTGCGTTAGTGCCGGACATCATGAATCTCACACTTCAATTGCAAGGAAGCGTTACTGAAGGACCTTTTGTAAGTTGAACTATTTCCTACTTGTTCTTACTTTAAACATCTATCCGTTGTTTTGCCATATCTTTGTCGTTCTGATACCTTTTACCATAGACTTGCATGCTATTTAAAAAAAAAAAGAAGAATCAACAATACTGGATGACTCATATCAATTGTGCTTACCTATTTATCTTTTGTTAAAATTTTGTCTGATTTATGTTTAATTGGTGTGTGAGGAAACGTTTCTGCTACTCCCCAATATTACCTCACTTTGTACTAAAAATTTTTGTATTGCTTTTACCGTTGTTATATTATATAGATTATCCCAAACAGTTTTTTTTTCATTCTACAAAGTACTGAACAATCTATGCTCGAACAGCATGCTATGCTTTTTCTTTATTTCAGGTTTGCAGGACTAATTTTTTTTTATTGCAGGTTTGCTATTTTAATTTTTTTTATTGCAGGTACTGTTACTAACTCCTTACAGCCGCGTACATTATATGTTGGTCTGCTTTCTACAACCCCCCCTAATCTCCGATTGAGCCCGGTCATTTCTTTGATCTTCTTTGTGTTACGCACGGCTACGAGCCAACGTAGCATAAATTTGGCGCCCAACGTGGATGCCTCGATTAACGTAACAAAGCCGTTGCAGAGATGTTATTTTATCTGCGGGCCGGCAACTTATCCTTATCCTCTCTCTCTCTCGTTTGCATTTGCTCCAATACCTGATACTAAGTAGCTCAGATCTAGCACCAACAAGCCGCCAACTAAAAGATTAGCACCTTAAAAATGTGACGTGGATTTTTCAAGAATTAGATAACCCTTTTCCCCCTAGTTGTTCAAAAACATTGAAAATCGTGCACCTGATTGTCAATAGTTCGCACCAGCTATCGCCCAAGTCTAAAAGCTAGCACGACAGCCGTTTCAGAAATATGACATATTTAATTCAAGAGCGACAAACTCGACTCTATCCACCTTCTCTTGCTCGGATTTGCTCAAAAACCTTTACTAGGTAGCGCACGCCTAACATCAGCTAGCACCTAATTAAAAAGGCTAACACCTCAAAAACAAGATGGCAATGATCGTTCAAGAATAGACCCTCCCACCCAATTGTTCAAAAAAATTGAAACTTGAGAACCTGATTGCTAATAGCTAATACCCAAGTTACCACCAAAGCCGTTTTTGAAATAGTGCATTTTTAATTCGGGGGTGACCATCTTGACGCTAACCTTTCTGTGTTTTGCTTGGATTTGTACCAAAACCTAGCACTAGGTATTATAGACCTAGCACCAGATTGCAACCTTCTAAAAAGGCTAGCACCTCAAAAACAAAATGGCAGCGATTTTTAAAAAATTAAACGCCGACCCCCAGTTGTTGCAAAAAACTGAAAGTTAGCATCACCGCTGTTTTAGATGTATGGCAATTTTATTGTTGCTTGGATTTGCTCTAAAACCTAGTGTTAAGTACCTCAAACATTATACGAGATGGCGCTCAACTGAAAAAGCCAGTAGCTTAAAAACAAGATGACGTCGATTTTTTTAAAACTTATACACAAATCTCTTCTGCTGTTCAGGAAAAAATGGCACTAAAACCGTTTCAGAGATATTATTTTATTTGAGATCGGCAACTTGACCCTATTCTCTTTCTTCTTGCTTCCATTTGCTCCAATACCTGATACTAAGTAGCTCAGACCTAGCACCAACAAGCCACCAACTAAAAGATTACCACCTTAAAAATATGGCGGGGATTTTACAAAGATTATACCCCCACTAGTTGTTCAAAAACATTGAAAATCGGGCACCTGATTGTTAATAGCTAACATCAGTTATCATCTAAGTCAAAAAGCTAGCACAAAAGCCGTTTCCGAAATATGATATATTTCATTCAGGAGCGGTAAACTTGACTATCCTCCCTCTCTTGCTCGGATTTGCTCAAAAACCTTTACTAGGTAGCGCACGCCTAACATCAGCTAGAATCTAACTAAAAAGGCTAACATCTCAAAAACAAGATGGCGAAATTTTTCCACAATTAGACGCCGACCCTCCAGTTGTTCAAAAAAATTGAAACTCGGATGTATGATTGCTAATAGATAGCATCACCTAGCACCCGATTTAAAGTTAGCATCACAACCGTTTCAGAGGTATAGCTATTTTATTCGGGGGTGGCCAACTTTATGCCACCTTGCCTCCAATTGCTCACACCTAGCACTAACTAATAAAGCTACTTCGTTCTCTTGCTAACGCTTCGTGCAAAGAAACATGATATATTAAACATGAAATTAGATTTAGAATTAAAATTAGTAATTAATTAAATATGTATAAAGGTAATTGATTATTAACTACGTTTTTATATCATTAACTTAATAATACAAATTGTAGGATGTTTTAATTTTAGGACACATTGTTTATTCTACTAATGAAAAGTTTTTTTGAGAAGAAATTTTAAAAACGACCCTGCATAACATTTCTATGAGTGATAAAATTATTAGAAAATTGATTATATTAATTGCATGCTCTAATAAATTACTATAGTTTGAATCTAATCAGTCCACGGAAGGGGGTTTGGCGCACCCCTTTATACTTGTTACTTTCTGATAGTAAATGTTATAGTACAATCAATGCATAAGTAATTTAAATAAATAAAATTCCTTTTTTGCCCCTAAAAAATTTCTAATATAACGCCATTTAACAGGGATTTATCAATTTTATGTGTAAATCCATCATTCCCTGTTCGGGTCGACACTGACCTCATTTATCTTTAAGCAACAATATTTCAGGTTACTTAAACCGAATTACAATCACGACCTTTTGCTATTTACAATAAAGTGACAATTTGGTGTCTACAAAGACAAGAGCGATAATTTATTAGATCAAAAATGTCGGTTGAGCTAACCTCCTTGGCGCCGAAAGCGATCCATTCATGTTCATGATGACGTTGTCTTTTTCAGCTTCGGTGACGCTCCATGACCAATCGCCCTCGTCAATGAGAAGTATATGATCGCAGAGGATTCGACTACAGGTAAATTTGGACAAGTTTACTGGAATTAAAGCCTTACAACTACGCGGGTTCATTGAGGATTTTGTAAAATTTGATTTATGATTAAGACTTTTTGTATATTTTTGGTGCATAACAGAGAGACTTGGTAAAGCATCTGTAATACCATCACCTTGTTTTCTAGCTCACTTTAGATAACTAACTGCTCATAAAATCGTAAACTAATAGCGTGAAGCAGTATCTCTGGGAACATCTGTATGCAAATGGTCAAAGAGGGTCTATAAACTTGCCCAGTGTCAACATCTGAAATGCAAGCTGTACAAAACATAAACCCTGTCATAAAATACCTTGTTTATTGTGTTTTTCCTGTCCGGCACCAAAATTATAAATAATTCTAAGAATTTTTATTACTATGGTTATTCTTCTGACCATTCCCCTTTCGCCTACATATTCTGAATGAAACTTGTGAATATTTGTTACTACACTTTTTGGTTCTCAGAATATCTAGCAGCTAATTCATAGAAAATTAAGGAAATACTCCGTTCAAAATCCCCTGCCAGTAAAATACCAAAAACCTTGACTGTACGTACAAAAGTGTTGTTCTGTCGACTATCTCGGTAAGACGGGTGGCGTAAGTGTTTGACGAAGGTTTTAGAAAGCTACCGGGTATGAAATGTGGTCTTGATCGGGCAATCTAATCTCGCAGGGATGCTAGGAAAAGCCCAGAATGACTAACAAGGAGTGCCAAAAGCTTGAGATCAGGAGAGTGACTGCTTTAAATATACCTGAAAATTCATTAAAACCAAAATTATTTCAAATCTTAAACAAATCTAAACATTTAGACTTATTTATGACCTGCTAACTGCAAGGATGATTTCTAAAAGTAAATGTTCAATAAGACCTGAAATATTCAATCAAGTTTTTTAAATCACAACATAAGTTATTAAGGACAAAACTGTGGTTGTACTGTTTACAATAATGGAAAACCAATGATACACAGTATTTACACAATTTGATAAAACATTTTTAAATCTACTATACACACATTTTCATCACAATTTAACCAAATATTAAAAGTACAGCATGTCGTAAATCTACTTACTAAAATCTTAGTCTAAACACAGACGCGTTTGTAAGTACGTTCAATTCATATATTCAATGATACATGCAAGTACTAACCTCCATTCCAGTTTCAGCATCTGATTATTTAAATTTTGATTATGCAATCGGGCGATTGATTATTGCTCCATTAAAATTTTGAACTTCCGGTATCTCAACCTAATTCTAACCTACGGGTTGAATTTTTGGGAACCAAAATGCCCCTACAAAATAAAATGAGCCGAACATATTTGGCTACTTCTCCTAGCTTGCGACTCTCTGATCAAAGTAATTGCCTTACCGAAGCGACCTTATGGGCGTTTGGATGATAGAAAATGAATCTTGCTTTGAAGAATGAAACTGCTCTCTTTAAAACCACACGAGGTTTTTCGGCAAACTTTGGGCGGGTGAATCAAAATTGAACCTCCTTCATGTCGCTTTTCCTATTTAATCTTTATATACTTATACTTACATACTTCGGGTTTTACATGTATTTGAGTCAGCACAAAACTGTATATGACCTGTCTTTGTTCTAAGACTATGAAATCTTCGGTGCCCCTATATCTTTTCCAGACAAAACAAAATCAGGCAATATTAATCAACAAGATGACATCACCTTTCACCTTTTTAAAATCTGTCACATGAATTTTATAACCTTTGACTATGGATCAAATATGATGTAAAATAATTCTCTTACAATAAAATTTATAGAAACTTGAAACTTATATTTCCAAAGGAATAACCTAATCCTATAGGTGGATTTTACTTATACAGAAACTATTAACATGAAATGATATTATAATTATTTCTAAGGACATATCACATACCCTCTAATTAATAAGATTTTCTCCTAAAATGAATGAATTTAAACAAATCGGCATAGATAGTGAAAAACCGACACCAAGGTATCAATCTAAAAGTATGAAATAATGCGGAAAATTGTGTGTGAGTAAATGTAGGTATGTGTATTCGCGTCAGTACGTCTATGTTGAACTTAACCTAAGTGAAATTTTCAATGCCGTAGGTGCCACGAAAGGCGAAAGGTCGTGAAGCGTTTTTCTTCCTACCTTTAAGAACGGCTACGGTGAGCCTAATCGGGCAGGGCAGTTCTGCGGCCACGGTTTTAGGATAGGGTTCGGAGAAGGCAAACCCCCAAAAATTTATCTAACTGCAACTCGCTAGCTTTGTCTATTGAATAATTTTTTTCTTTCCAAACCTCCATGAGGCTATTGACCTCATGTAACCCTTTCCAATTTCCTTCCGGGCAATCTACAAGTTTAATGCAAAATTTTTTCTTCACATTCAAAGTCGATCGTTGATTAAACCAGTATCCTGACGATGGACTTCGCTAAGGCTTGAGTGTATAATATAAAGTGCCACTCAGCTACCACCCTAGCTTATTTTCTCTCGACACGGCTTGAGCCGAGGACAAACCCAACCGAAAAACATAAAAGTAAGGATGTAGGAAAATAATTGTATACTAGGAAAAAGGCGCGCAAAGGTAAAGGATAAAGAAGCATACATCAGATTAAACAAAGAGCAAAGTTATGCCTAGCCGATTACTGGGGGAAGTTTTACCTATTCTTTTAGGGGTAGAGATGATGGATGTAAGCCCTAGAATAATTAACGAGGGGGTGCCAAAATCTTGAGATCAGGAGAGTGATTCTGGCTTAAAATATACCTGAGAATGTATTAAAACCAATATTATTTTAAATCTAAAACAAGCCTAAACACGTAGACCCATTTATGACTGCTAACTGCAATGCAGATTTCTGAAAATAAAGGTTAAATGATACCCGAAATATTCAACCTCGTTTTGTATATCACAACACAATTTATTATGGCAAAAACTGTAACTATACCGTTTACAATAATGGAAAACCGAAGATACACAGTATTTACGCAATCTGATAAAATAGTTTTAAATCTATAATACACGCGTTTTCATCACAGTTATACAGTACAATCTTAACCAAATATTAAAAGTCCAGCATGTCGTAAATTTACCAACTAAAAACTTAATCTAAACACAGACGCGTTTGTAAGTGCGTTCAATTCATATATTCAATGATACATTCAAGAACTAACCTCCATTCCTGTATAGTTTCAGCATCTGATTATTTAAATTTTGAACCTGCAATCGGGTGATTGATTATTGTTCCATTAAAACTTTGGACTTCCGGTTATCTCAACCTAATTCTAACCCAAGGGTTAAATTTTTGGGAACCAATATGCCCCTAAAAAATAAAATAAGCCACTTGGTTGGGAATTATCCAAACATATTTGGCTACTTCGCCTAGCTCGCGACCCTCTGATCAAGGTAGTTTCCTTACCAAAGTGACCTGATGAGCGTTTGAATGTTAGAAACGGAGTCTTGCTTTTAAGAATGAAACTACTCTTTTTAAACCCACACGAGGCATTCTGGACAAACTTCAGACGGATGAATCAAAACTGGAGCTCTTTCATGTCGCATTCCCTATCTAAACTTACGTATTTACATTTGCATTTACATGAATATGAGATAGCATAAAACTGTATATGACCTGTGTTTGTTCTAAGAAGGTGGATTATCGGCGCCATTTTCTAGAAAAAACAAAATCAGGCTATATTAATTACTATGATGACATCACCTCTAACCTTTTTAAAAACTGACATGAATTTTATAACTTTTGACTATGGATCGAATATGATGCAAAATAATTCTCTCTTAAATTAGAATTTATAGTAGCCTGAACCTAATATTTTTTAACGGAAATAACCAAACCTATTGGTGGACTTTACTTATACAGAAACTATTAAAATGAAATGTGACTATAATTATTTCTAAGGCAGTGTCATATAATTTAAATTAATTTAGATTATAATAAAATATTTAAAATGCTGGTGAATGGTTTAGAAATTATTAGCACCTTCTTTTGAAATATATTAATTACAAGCAAGAAGACTCCTGGTATCCACTCATTCTTAAAGAGCACATAATCCTATAATCCGCCCCTTCCTACTGTACGCCACAACAGTTGTTAAACACTTCCTCACTTACCACCGCATTATTCACGTTTCTCAAAATCTTGTCTCTAGAAATCTTAATACACGCCACAGTAAACCTACGTTCCATCCACCTCCACGACTGTACCAAACAACACCAAGAGAGTACCATGACAACCACTAAAAATTAAATCTCTTATTCTGTTTTTCAAAATGAGGGGTTGTTAGTGCATTGCAAGAGTCGGCACTTAATTAGATAATAGGGATGAATGATGGTTTTGAGGATGAGTTTGCTGGCGGATCAGGTAAGTTAGATTGATTTAGGAAGTCAATGGTTGATGTTGATTAGAACACTTTTGGTTTTGGACCTTATCTTGGTTAGATGGGAATGCAGTTTTAGACTGGTTTATAAATGGATGCCTAAATAGGAAACGGAGCCCCAGAAGATACGCGAGATTCTTAGGAGATGAATTTTTGGATCTTGATGAGGATCCAGTTGGCCTTTTTAGGAGAAGCGTTTTGAATTTTGTTGTGGATACGGGTTGCTTGTGTTAGAGTGACCAGGAATCAATTTAGCTTATTAAAGTATTTGCGGTGGATTCTAGTGCTAATGGTAATTGCCATAGATGAAGTAGATTAGGTCCTCAGGATGTTGAGGTCTAGTAAGGAATTAATGGCGAGGCTCCATACAGTAGGGGATAAAATGGTTTCCTCAGGGCAGCCTGCAGTGAAGCTTTTACTGAAGGAGTATTAATTATAGCTTAGGGTTGCGGTGCAAGCGGTCAAGTAGAATCTTATGACGTGGAAGATATTGGTTAGAAAGTTTGCCAGTTTTAGCTGAGATAGGATGTTGGGCCACCACATGAGATCAAAGGCGGCACGTAAATCTAGAAAAATAGCGATGACGTATTTTTTGCTGAGTAATTTGGCTGAGGAGATTAGAAAATGGATTGTCAGTTCGTCAGTACGGTCTCGTCGAAAATCAAACTGGTTATCAAAAATTAGGAAATGGTTTTAATTTCGTGGTGAACAATGCGTTCCAGGATTTTACCAATGGACAGGAGAAGAACTATTGGTTTGTAGGATTTTGCGTTGTCTGGGGATTTGGATGTTTTGAGTATGAGGAATACTTAAGCCCGTTTTAAAATATCAGGGAACGTTCCGGTTTGGCATTTGTGGAGTAGGAATGCAACTATGCTTTTTGGGATAGGCTAGGATTTTTGATGATGGTGTTCGTAAGGTAGTCAGGTCGAGAAGCTTCGGAAGCAATTGTGTATAGTAGATCTGTGTCGAGTTCAATATCCAGTGTTTTAAAAAGAAAGGTAGCGGAGACGTCGATGGTTTGTTTTTGAAGCATAGTGTGTACGTCGAGTATGGTTGACGAAATTACTCAGTCTATGATGATGCTAATAAAGGTACGTTCGAAAGAAGGGTAGTTTAACTATCTGTAGGTCTTCTGGAATCACTATTGTCCTCGGCAATGATTGCTTAGTAGAAGTGTTTTTTAACTGTCGTAAGTTGAAGTTTGTAGTTGTTCCGTGCAGTTCTGTAGTTGTGCAGTAGGTTGTCTATAGTAGCGGCTGTGTTGGTTCATCTGGTAATTTGTAAGCGCCTCTGTAGAGTATTTATTCTGCGCCTTATGGAGTTAGGTTTTTCCACCAAGCAATATTTCTAGTGAACTGGTGTCTGTGGTATACTATTAGTCGCAGTTACGTGAATGTTGGGGATAATGGTGTTTACGAGGATGTGTGTTTCAGCGTCGTGACATGTTGTGGTGGTGAATGGGTGTGTTTGTGTGTGTGTGTGTGTTTGTGTGTGCGCGTGTGTGTGTGTGCGCGCGCGCTAGGTTTGTCAGGAATTGTTGCTAATTAGCTTTATGAATATTGTAATATGGTGTCTTTCTTCGAGGTTGATTAGAGAGAATTTTGGAGGAGACAGGGTTATTGTCACTTGTCTGAAGAAAATAAAAACTTTTTAGAAAGTTATAATGTTGGAGGCTGATGTAGAAGTTAGGGAATGAGCATGTTGGATTAGTGGTTTGTGTATTCTCAGATTGGAATTTGTATAGGAGAGTTGATGATAATTAGGTGGCTTTGTAGGATAAAGTCTTCTGGTATGGTATTTTGTACGTCAGTGTTGTTGTTGTGCTGCAGATTATTATCGGTTTCTTGCCGATCTAGAAGAGCAGTATTCAGTTTGTATAAGTATGTGTGCATGTCATTTCTTCATTAAAAATAGGAAGATATGTTGAATATAGGGTCGGCTTTTCGGTGGATTTCTATTGTGAGTGTATGGGGACGAGAAAGAGAATATGAATGTATCGTCAAAAATAGGGTCAGTAATGATAATGGTAGAAGTGAGGTTAAGATCGGCGAGATGGGGATGGTTGTAGGTACATGAGCTGGGAGGTAGGCCAGTAATCTTATTGCTTATGAGGTACGGTTCTTGTATTAAGGCTATGGAAACGCAGATTTCTTGTATGGAATGAATAAATTGTAGGGTGGCGGAGCTAGAGTGTTGCAGATTGATCTGAATGTCTTGGATATAGGAATGGGCTAGGAAAGAGACGTGCGGTGGTCTCCTCGGTAGGGGTTTATAGTCCATAGCCTGTCTGTAATTTTTCCATTTCTAACGTCTGTTTGTAAACTGGGCAGTCGGTACTAGTCACGGGGTGGTCGTATGGACGGTTGATTCTAAGACAGATGGAGCTAGCTCTTAGCAATCAGGTGTCTGAATTTCAATTTTTGAAGGTGGGACTTGCGTCTACTCTTTGAAGAATTCCCACCCTTTTGTTTTTGGCGTGCTATGGTTGTTAGTTGGTGTTATATCTAGTTATAGGTAAAAGAGCCAAACAGCCAAAAGAGAGAGAGAGGTTAGCGTCAAGTTGGCCAGTCCTGAATAAAATAGCCTTATCTCTGAAACGACTTTGGTGCAAACTTTCAGACTTGGGTGCTAGCTGGTACTACCTGTTTGCAATCATGTACCCGTGTTTCAATTTATTTGAACAACATGTGTGTGTGTGTGTGTGGCGTGTAATCCTTGAAAACCCGCCGCCATCTTGTTTTTGTGATGCTGGTTATTTTAGTTGAGTGATAGCTGGTGCTAGGTGTCAGCTACCTAATGGTAGGTTTTGGAGCAAATCCAAGCAAGACGAAAACTGGTAGCATCATGTTGGCCGCCTCCGAATAAATTAGCCTTAACACTGAAATGGCTGCGATGCTAACTTTCAGACTTAGGCGTTAGATGGCTCTATCTATTAGCAATTATGTGTACGAGTTTCAATTTTCTTTTATCAACTGGATGGACTAGCGTCTAACCTTTGAAAAATCTTCGCATTTTGTTTTTGTAGTGCTAGACTTTTGAATTGGGTGCTAGCCGGTGCTACGTATGAGCTACCTAGTGCTTGTTATTGGAGTTAATCCGAGCAATTGGGGGGGGGGGGGCGTTAACTTGGCAATCCCCGAGCAAAATAGGCGATACATCTGAAGCGGCTTTGGTGCTATCTTTCAGGCTAGGGTGCTAGCTGGTGCTAGCTATTAGCAATCACGTGCTTAAGTTTCAATTGTTTCAATAACGGGAGGGGGGCGTCAAATCTTTGAAGAATCGCCGCCATCTAGTTTGTGAGCTCGTGGTGGAGGTGGCGGCTATTAGTAATCATATGCCTATATTTCAATTTTTTTGAACAACGTGGGGGGTCGAATCGCCACCATAGGGGAGGACAACTTGGCGGACCTGATTTAGTGAACATCTCACGCCTGCTCTTTATTATTTGCACATGCAAATATATTATGATTGATACAATATAAACGAAATATTACATCAAAAAATGTGTTACTGTGACGTTAATCTTCTCACCCATAGAGTATTTCACCGTTTTGGAGAAAACATCGTTTCATTTGGCAAAACTGATAGAGAATACGTTATGCTAAAACTATAGAATTTCAAGTCATGGCGTAATCTGCATACCAGATAAATTTTTACAATTGCTAGATACATAGAATAAATTATACTTGCAAATTTGTGCAATGACTACGATACATTTATCAATTATCAACTCAAGATAAAATGTTTAAGTAAGAGAAGTTTCAAGGTTTTCAAAAGAAAGTGTCTGCAACCGTTACTTTTGACTAATAGTTTGAATATGTAATATCAAAATAAATTATTAATGTCATGCGTTTAGAAATGCAGACAAGCCATATACAACCTCAAGATGTGGAATTCAAATTAGATTCAAATTGAAAGAAATATAAATATTTAGTATGTCTGTTCCCACCATCCACCTAGCTTTCTGTTTCAGAGGGTTTGTAATTTCCTGAAAATTAATGCTTTCACCTGTTGTTTATATTCCCATAATCTATATGCAAAATCTAGTTGTTGCTATAAGCACTCTGTTCTGCACTGCGAAGTGTAACAGAATTATAATACGGGTGAGTACGTTTAATATGTAATGCACTGATTATTCCATATTTGATATACAGTATCTCCGCCCAGGGTATACGTATACTGTATACGGTATACGTTTTCAGTGTGATGCGTGTGTCTTGATCGTTGTCAAGTAGGTTCATCTGTGACTGACTACATTAGAGAATGTTATAATATTGTATTTTTGAAAATATAAACAATTTTAGAATAGTAGAATAAGCAAGGCATATTTACATTCTGTAATTTTGCATATGAGATGCCTGATTTATTTAACTTCAAAATCGTTTTGATCAATTTGTTTTAGTTTTGACAGATAATAAACATCAGGATGTAGTGACTTTTATACACAGTATTGTAATTGTAATTTTAATGCTCTGTTTAAAATCTAGGGTCTCAAGATTATTCTAGAAACCCTATTTTAAACTTTATTTGGGATTAAAGGTGGAATTCATAAAATCTCTAAGTAGTCACACGCACTCATCTTACACATATTTCCCCTTATGCGTATTCAGAAAAATTGACACGACAATTAGTCATTGAAATCGTATTCAAAGTTGAGTGATATACAGGGTGGCATTAGTTTTATGCCATGAATTAAAGGGATGTAGAGACCGATAAGACAAACAAACATTGTTAATAAACCTGTGGTCTAAAGCAAATGGTTAAGCTACAAACGAACACACAAGAAAGTATCAAAATGTTTTAAAACCAGCGCAATATTAACTAGGTCACGAATCAAATGCACAATAACATCATCCTTTAGAGTCGACCAACCAAGTTGTGATCTTTTGCAAACTTAAATTAGTGAAATAGACTACATTTTAGCTGCCAAACGAAACAACCTAATGCACTTTAGCTGCTACCAAAATAAACTTAAACTTTTTTTGAACACACGGATGTTATAAAAAAATAATATTTCATTATGCTGATTTAGTCGACTGTGTTGGGTTTCTGACCCCGTTGTCTTAAGTTTGTTACAATTGAGCTGATATGAAGCATAAAGATAACCTACTTTAAATTGAATGTATTTTTTCATTAAATAGCTCGTAACTGGAGTTAGATGATTTGTATGTGTATCATCTTTCCTGTTTGATTTTGTTACTTGTATTTCACTACCTGCTTAGATAATTCGTTTAAACGCAATTTTGTGACAATTGTAATAGATTGTAGGTAATTAGAGATAATTTTATCGCGCAGTAGTTTGGTGAATTCTGATTTAAAAATATGATGACCGGAAGTTATACCACCCACAAACTTGCAGGCGGTGGTCATTTTGAACAACGATTGTGAAAACATTTCATGTGCGCGATGTGATTCAGGATAACACTAACATAGGTAAGTTATTTCTTATAAACATACAAAAAAACAGCAGTCTTAAAACTTTTACTTAAGTTGACTTAAATCGGGCATTTAAAAAGCGGTCCTAGAATAAAATGTTTTATAGGTTTTTGCTTAGCCAATTAGTCTCTATCGCCTCCTCAATTTAATGACATACAACCAATGCCACCTTGTATAAGCGGGAAATAAGTGATATATTCATGCTCACTTATATCACCCTAACGAATTGTTTTTGTGTTAGGTGAAAGTTATAACATTGAATTTAATTGTTTCAAACTGTTGTCGTGATGTATGTTGTGTAGTAGTGATTGCTGGTTTATTAAATTTATATATATATATATATATATATATATATATATATTGCTATGTTCCCTAAATTATTCGCGCCCCATCGTTTAGGCGACCATATTAATATTGCTATGTTTAAACAAGAATTGTAATTATCGTTCTCCGACGTTGGGCCGTCTTATTTCTATTGCTATAAACTCCCTCCAGGAACTAGACTGGATTTTATCTTGAACCACCCTTGTCGACCAATAACAAAATTTGATACGTTACCGCCTTACTCGTTATCAATTTCGTATTCAACTTATAGCTCCTCCTTGATTGTTTAAATTGTCAAATCACTCCCATTAACTTTGTCTTATGACCTCGACTAGCATTTATTTGGAATTATAAAATTCAGTTAATTCGATTCTATATGATGAAACAAATATTATGTACAGTTTTGTACATTATTTGAAATACACTTTTCAATTAATTAATGTTGTAAATCTCATTTATCAAAATCATATATTTTTTAATCAAACCCAAAGTCACAAAAAAACCTATTATTTTTATAAAAAAAGAAGTGTGGAACGTTCAAAACCTCTTATCATATCACGCACTTTATACGTATGCAAGTCCTCTTTTTGTTGATTTTTTCACATTCATTTATATTAAGCAACTTCAATATTCAAATAAAAAATAGAAAAAAAAGTGTTATAACTAAAAATCTGACCTGGTTTATTTTATTCGTATTGACGCATCCATAATCAGCTAGTATTTCCCATGCATTAAGCCATGCATTTGAATAAAATTTATTTTCCCCCAATTCAGGATTATTACATGCCCATTCGAAATATTGTCTAACCACACGCTTGAACCATTGCATTTAAATTATTGCCATCACCCTCTGGACTACCATTATTAACTTATACTTATGCACCCCAATTTATTGTCATCTCATTCAGACTTATTACT
The DNA here is from genome assembly GCA_036346225.1 of Platerodrilus igneus. Lineage (NCBI taxonomy): Eukaryota > Metazoa > Arthropoda > Insecta > Coleoptera > Lycidae > Platerodrilus > Platerodrilus igneus. The sequence continues at coordinate 13,827,368 of JARFIW010001380.1, forward strand.
TCTTATCAATTTCCCCAAACTTAGAATACCATCTATTCTCAGAATATTGTATTATTCTCCCCGGCATCAGAACTTGGATTTTTCTCCCCGGCTTTAGAAATTGTATTTTTCTCCCTTGACTCGGAAGCCCTATTATTATTGTGCTTTAGTTTAAATAAATTCCCTTTGCAACGAAGTAAGCCACGGCTGCTCAGCTGCTTTCTGTAAATCAAACTAACTACAAAAAAGTCTCCTACAGTAAATCGCCTAAGTTTATTAACATATTTAGAGAAAGCGACACTCCAAGATCAACATAAAACTTCTCGTTCACTCATTATTTATACATTATGTACATCTTCTTTGTTAACAGAACACATTTCACAATACATTTTGAAATCAATAATTACCCAAATAAATATTTACAATTATATTATCATAGAAAGTAATAGGGCTTTACCACAGTCTTTACTTTAACTCCGGTTTAGTACAAGCTCATAATAAGCCTTGATCCTTTGTGCCAAATTTTGCACATCAATCCCCAAAAATACCCTTTTACCTTGTACATACCATATATTGTTAATACTATAAATTATTTCTAAATCTAAATGCCCACATAAAAATACTGTGCAATAATGCAACAGGAAAAGTTCAATCCATAGCTCTTCCCAAGTTTATCTTTTTAGTTCATAACATTATATCCACAATGCACAAAACACCTGTTATACACATATGCAAACAAAAGCAACAGTTATCTGGATTCTATAACTGCGCCCAGGACTGCCATAATACCATCGACGACTGCTGCCTACAGGAACACCCAATCTGGATTGCAATCACTACGACTGCTAGCTGCAACCATATCACTAAAGGGTTATCTCGTTTTCCACCTCCATACTGCATTCAGACTCCTAAACCTCTTCTATAATGTGTAGGTAATCAACCACTTCGACAAAACACTATTTTTACTCCATTCTTAATTTTATACTTAGCACAGTTAGTGTAAATTAAACTGTAACAGTATTACTTACATAAACGGAATTTTTATTCAACTCGTTTACAACCAGCCGTCAGCTGGTTGTAAACTACAAGTGTAAGCCTAAAGAGACGTACGCTTGCTGGAAAGTTAGAGAGCCTCACCACCAATTGTTGGGGTTTATATATCCTTCTTCAGCCCCTCTAAAGCTTGTTAATTCCGTCATACAAACAAACATTCAATTCTTAAAACTTCCAAAGGTTACATTTTTTCACAAACATTTTCACTATCTTTCCCAATACTTCCAGAAACTGCCGGATACAACAACTCCATCGGCCAACGAAATCCTAAAAATTGCACCCACGCCACAAACTAATGTATACATTTCTCTGTATTTCAATTCCAACCGAAACCGATTTTCTACGAAAACATAAGTTTAAGCTCACAACAACGCACGTACTAACATCATTTCTCTGTATTCGTTCTAACTGACAACAACACTTTTCAAAGCATTTCCTTGAAAATTGAAATCCTACTGGAAAAAGTTAACGTTTAAAATACGCCTCAAATAATACTCGTTATAGCTATTCCGCTTCAATACATACGGGCTAAATTACCTGTCTACTTTGTCTGTCATCCCCGTTGTCCCTGAACGTTAAAGTTCCATCTCTGCTTATCGCACTTTATTTACTGGTTTGTAAGTTCTATTGTAACTGACAAAATCACACTGTCCTCTTAAGTTTAAACTATGTCTATGTTAACACGTGATATTTCTATCTTACTTCTACCCATTCTAACAAATAACCCCTATTTGTTTTGCTGCTGGCAAGCAGTATTTGTAACTGACTAAATACCCATTCCAAAACTATAAATTCATTTTTAATTCACAGCGCCGACAAACCCTACTTAGAATTGAATTTTATTCGTGTCGTCTTATCTTTTAACACTACTCAGATAACTTCGTTCGAATATAACTGTCACCTTTACTGTTATAAATATTACGCAGAACTACAACGATTTAAAATGCTCAAGCTTTTTAGAAAATATACATCCCTCTTTGCTATAATTTAACTCTGAAGGTTACCTTGGTTTATAATATGAAATTTACAATGCTTTATATTTGTTAAATATAACGGTAGAAATATGTTTATGATATAACACACGCTATTTTTAATTAGTATTCATAGTTAAAGAATGATGCCGAATTAACTTTTAGCTTACTGAAATTATTTCGTAAAATTATTCATTTCTACTCTAAAGAAACGCGTTTCACTTTGTTATTTGTATTTTCTATGTTGAATCCTGAAATAACTACCAAGTTGAATACTAATGCAGTTTTAACCTCCAAATATCACAGAAATACATAAATATATATATATATATATATATATATATATATATATATTATATATATATAAGCTTCACTCTTAGTTAATGGACTGGTCTAATATTTTGTTTTTTTAAATTAGTTTAATCGATGAAAAATTGGGATGATGTAGTCCAAATCAAATTTTTTTGCAGTACCTTTGAAAAAGGCAAAAACCTTTGCCGAAACGTAAGGTCTTAATTAAATGTTGTGCTAAATACAATATTGGATTTTGATTTGGACTACATCATCCCAATTTTATCGATAAAACTAATTTAAAAACAAAATATATATATATATATATATATATATATATATATATATATATATATATGGAAAACTGAATTCTATAAATAAAACCCACCCAAATATAAATAAACCGGAAAAATTGAAATTTCCGAATATTCATTGTTCTAAAGCGTAACATGGTTTATCTAAGATATATAAATTAGTAAGGCCATCTACATAAATTCAAGGTCAGCATCGGCTGCTATATTGTGCGTCATAGTGCCTACCCTTTGTTAATGGTACAACGCATGAACTGCACCTTGGGCAAGTACCTCTCCAAAATAGTTTTTCAAACATAAAAGAACATTAGACAGACACCTGCAGGTGATATGCTGGGACGCGAGATATGTTTACAATGTGATCTTGACTTTGGGTATAGGCCCGGAGATGACATTGCGGGTAACAGCTACATTGAGAAGTTCAAGTGCAAGGTGCATGACATCCATGGCGACGTTAGAAAAATATCAAAATCGCAAACGATCGGAGACGTGAACTATTGCTGAAGTTACAAAGACATTGGGAGGGTCAGTACGAAATTGTAAAAAGACCAACGGCGTAATATATCGGATTCGTAAGCTCCCAAAAGGAGGAATAATAATAGTGCACGTTAATCGGTTAGCACCCAACGATAGTGATGACGCCGGTAGTGCCGAAGAACAGCACGCAGTGAAACGAACAAACTGTTATGTTTGTGAGGATGAACGAAGGTCTGTACTGAGCTATGATCGGTTCATATCGCTGTACAGCCGCACAGGCTAAGTGAGATTTGGGTCATGGAAGAGATTCAAGGTGACTTATTTGATGTGTTATAGGAATACTCCCTGGCACATTGCGTAGCGGCAGACCTGTCCCGAAGACTTGCTCGGATTTTAAAAATAAATTTAGTGGTCTGGATCAACTTCGCTGACAATAACAAAAGGCCGGAATAACCATACGACTAAAGGCCGACATCGTGGCATTTATTACCTGGTGGCTAAGCAACAGCTTTCTGGTAAACCGAATTACTAGGATCTGTGGAAGGCATTAGTAGACCCCAAGAGCCGGGTGATCAAATTTTAAAACGAGAAGCTGGCTATACTGAAGATTGGTGTGGGCTCGATGGGTTCGACTGGAGGTTAGTACAAAATATGTTAGAGGTATTGTTCCAGAAAACGAAGTCCAGATCTTGGTGTGGGGTTACAATTCGAACAGTACAGTGCCAACTGTGATGATTACTACTTTTATGAACATGGAAACTGCAAAAATGGTTTCGACTGTCCTTATCGCCACAGGTACTTCCAAAGTTTAAGTAACAGAGTGTTCTGGAACATAACAGCTTGGGGGGGGGAGCAGTGTAGTGTCGTTTAGTTTTCCTTTGATCAGAATAATTACATTAGAACGTAGACAAAGAGTTTGTACACAAACAATGAATTGATAGACCTTGCGGTGCAGCATCTTTCAAAGGGACTTGATTGACAGGTTGCAAAAGCTTTATTAACCATACAATACAAAATATCTAGAATGTATTTACATAATTTTTGATATATTCTGGAAATAATTAGAACAATTGAATAAAGTATAAATAACCGTTAAGTGGTTTAGAAATTCAGTTCTAATTGAAGTTTACATTACAATATTTTCGTTTTAGCTCGAGCCATTATGTCGTTATATAAATTAGTGAAGTGATCGATATGTTTATTATTGTAGTGATATAAATTAATATAACTCAATCATCTAGCATTAAGAAGATAGCGTCGTAATTTTTAGAAGTTTGCTACGTACATTAACGTAACTTAAAAAAAACAGGAAAAAGAAAGAAAGGGCGGGGTTTTATACCTTTGGATAAATTAAAAAAGAAACTTGCAATAAATAGAAAAAAAATATATGAACGCGCACTCATTCACACTCAGAACAAAACATACAAAGGAAAAGAAAGAACTTATAATTACACAAAATACGTACACAACACAGTAAAAAAAAATTATTCATTAAAATGGCGAACTTTAGTTTTTAGGCAACTACCCCCTGACTAACTACGAAAAAAGAGAAACAAACAAAACCCTAAAAACTACAGCTCTAGATCATCGTAAATATAAACTTAAACTATATGTACATACATAATGGAAACATTTTCAAATGTACCCGCAAGTTTTTAAGCAGTTTTACAGTAATAATTAGTATAGTTTAGTAATTTATAACCAAATAGTAAAGCAGTACCAAAAGAGCAGGAAATACCCAAAATAGTTCAATAATTTTCGTATGTAAAAATTAAATTTAGCAATGCCATAGTTGAACGGTACAATCACAGGCGTTCTGGTTCCGAAGTAAGAAGCGGATACAAAGTAAAAAAAGAACTCACGCTCGAGTTACTGACATCGGGGTGGAGGCTGTCGCTGGTCCACGTCTGCGAGTGGGTAGGCCTACGTCCAGGCAGAACGCATTTGACCTCCCATTACCGGAAGAAACGACAGCTCAAGGGATTAACGTGTTCCCCGCAGTAAGCTAGAATAATTGCGAACAATAAATTAATTTATTGAAACCGAAAAGTATTGTTTTATACAAACTCTAAATACTCACCACGCTAGATAATGCGTTCCAAAAATTCGCATAACGCAAAAAAAACGGAACGAAGCAAAGCAGGACAAATGTTTTCTTGTTGCTATTCGAACAGAAAGTGAATATTAAATTTGTTTAGTTAAAGCACCAAAGCTCAAGGAAATAAAACAGGAAAATCCTAATTTATTGGAACATTTTTGCCGAATTCTTTAAAAAGGGAAAACACACCAGCATTTAATTAGTGAATACTTGGAAAGACGCCTGTAAATTCCACGTTAAGAAATTCTTGGAAAGGATATTTATTTTTAATGAGCAGAAAGATTTATCAAGTACAATATCTAGGATGTTTATTATTAATTACAATATAAATTTTAATACACCAAAGGGGATTTAAGTTAAAAATTATTGTATATAAACTACTCAATTATTTATGAAAATGAACGTAATAAAGTTAGTATTTGTACTGTTACAGTTTGACTGGAAAGAAATTGTTGTGGGAGCTTTTAGAATTTCATTCTAGCTACGAGTTATTTTAAAGTTTGATAATAAAGAAGTGTTGTGCAAATATAGAGTTATAGTTACAATATCATCCACAGACCTCAGTATTTAAATTTTCTCACTTTAAATTGCAGCATTTATATCTTCTATTTCTTTGAGTTTATTTATTTTTTGCTCTATGTACAAGTTAATAAAGTGTGGTGATAAAGTGTATGCTTGTCTTACATCCAAACTAATTTTAGAATCTCCTATTTTTATTATATCTAATTGTTTCTTGTATAAGTTGTAAATTGCCCACCTGTCTGTAATCTTTTACAATCTTAACTGGTGTGTTTCGATCAATTTTGTCATGTCGATTAAGTCTATTGCTGTAGTTGTTCTTACTCTTATTCCTACTTCTTCTAATACTAGGTTTCCTTTGTACAAAACTGTTTTTCCAAAGTCAAACTTATCTCCCCTCTACTTTTACTAAATCTGGATATATATTATTTGAGTTAATATTTTCGAACAACGACCCAGCTCTCTAACTGTCCTAATTTTTTTGCAATCTTTTAATTCATAGCTAAATATCTTTTTCGGCAATTGATTTATTCCAACGATTTTTTTTCATTTGGCTGCCGAAATTTGTTCTTAATATCTGCAGTCTATCTACTGATCCTAACCTCACCTAAGCCTTTCAACTTTTGAATCAAATTACGGCCCACTTTATCCCACAGGACCTTAACTCTTACACAGATTGTTGTGCGAAATTTTTGTAATTCAGCAGTGTCATTTGATCTGACATTCGTCTTCATTTTAATTTTTTAAAGCTCCGTTCATTTGAATTAACGTTAATGTGACTTTTATCATGAGAATAATTCACTAAATGTAATAATTGTATATCAATAGTTTTGAGGACGAAATTGTTTTTTATAGTTATATAAGATACCATTATTGAAGAGACAATAGACACCATTTTTTATGCCGATACCTTAAATTTCTAATATTATATAACAATCTAAATTCTAAAGTGTATCCCTTGCTTTATGTAAACCCCATGTTAACACAAAATTCCAAGACTTTTCAATTTATTAGATACCAGCAACCCCTATACAGCAAAAGTACCGTGGGAAAGTTTTTTTAGAATGCCGAAGAAGTGTAAGAACGGAATTTAAAATATTTATGGAACGTGGGTGAGAATATAGTTTACTCATGACAATTAAGCTCGACGTTCCTTGACTTGCTATTACGTTACTGTCATAGTTGGATACAATCCTGGTTTCATCCTTGTGAACATTCTAATTGTCCTTTAATTTACCTGTGCGTATACTTTGAATAGTTATTAGGAGTTCGGAAATTTGTACGATTTATTTATGAGAGAAAGAAAACTGTGGCGCGATTAATATAATAAATATATAAATATAATAAAAACCACTTAACCACATAATATTTTAAACGAAGTGGTTTATCGGCAGTAACATAATTTATAAAAGAAGTCTTTAAGATTGTTCAGCAACTCTTTTGAGAATATTCTCACCACCACACAAGCTGAAGTGAATTTTCTTAAAAAAACATTTATCTAAAGTTGTTTTGAACACCGTGGGAAATACTTCTCTCACAGTACCCACTCATGATCTCTACAGCACAATGTAAATTATAACCCTAATACTTAAGACCTAATTAGTTAATATTTAGGATTGCTTGAGAGGAACCAACGCAATTCTTGTATTCCTATTGATTTCTACACCAATTACCAAAAGTAGTGCAAGTGAAGCTATAAACACCTTGTAAGTATTTAAAAAGGTACTTGGTCTTTAGTTATTTCAATTGATTCAAATGCATTTTAAGAAGGAATAGGTTGGCACCGCTTTAAACAGTTTAGCATTTTTCTTTTAACATGATGAGTGATTTGAGAAATATGATTGGCGGTTCGAGATCTTTTATGTTTATCATATTTCAATCGAACAATGTGTTCTCTAAATCTAGTTGTTACAATTTTCTAGTCAGGCCGATTTAGATTTGAAAATAATCTTGTTTCAAACATCTGATCTCGTAAATTCCCGACTTTTGCAATCTGTCAATCTTGTCTTTTATATTATTCCACAAATATTTAATAATATTTGTACTACTAAAAGCAATTTTAAAATCAATTTGTTTAAATATATTATTAAGAGCATTTGACGGTAACATCAACAATTAAGAATTCAATATATTGTTACCCGCACTACGAACGCACCAGTAAGGACAAAACGAAATGCTTTCATTACGGGGTAACAAAGGAGGTGGTTAGAAAGAGTCAAAAAACGAATGCCGCGCTAAACTTAGTCGGAGATTGGGAGGGGGGTCTAAAGAACGAAACGACAGTACACACCAACCAAGTCACCTTCTTTTGTCGAGCACCTATACCTGTAAGAATAATTAAACACAAAACGTACATAAAATATGATTTAAGTAAATAATTTCTAATAATTTAAATAGCAAAACAAAATTTAATTGTAAGGACCAAACACCTGTGTCGTCCACTTCTTCTTAGATACTATTTACATCTAATAACAAAAACCTCGGCGAACTAGGCAAGTATACACCTCCTAAAATATTTTCGCATAATCTAGGACCACAAACTAAGTGGATTTAATCGCCGTAATTAATAATAATATGTGTTGGCACAGCAAGTAATTATTAATAATCATATATACTTATTTACTAAATTGATGTAGATCGAAATCGCTCTGTCTAGATACTGAAACATGTATATACACGAACCCCCCCACACCTATGAACAATAATACATTTAAAGATGAAATTACAAGTATTGGATAAATCTTTGTCTAACGTGTTACTCTTAACATTTTAGAATGTACGCAAACTACATACCATGCAGGAGTGAAAGTAAACAGCTGGCGGTCACCAACATCAAATATACTTTTACACAGGCTGTGAAGAGAATGAGTAGCCAGACTAAATATGCCATACTGGTAACGTAAATTTCTAAGGTACAAGGAAGCAACCTAAGTTCTAAAAATTAAGAACGTTCCGTATAAATTTGGTGTTATAAGAATCTAAGCATCTTGAGTACAGATTCAGCTTAGTTCTAAGAGCCAAAGAAGCCTAAGTATAAATTTGGACTAAAAATATTAACAATGTTATTAAAGGAATCTCACTTTACAAGTGCCTACCAATCATGTAGAAAGAGAAAGCAAATCTTTCATGATAAGAACTGCCCGATTTAGCAGAGAAGAAACAAAATGCGACCAAACGTAAAGTATCAAGCGAAGTCATTTACCCAACTTATTTTCTCGTAGAAATAATCTGGAAAATCTCAATATAGTAGGAATAAATCAAGATACCCAGCGGTTTCAACTAAATACCACTAAACTAGCAATATTCAAGAAAGTCCTAATTAATAAAGATTACATGTCTAGATAACGATAAGATTATAGACAAACGAACTCGTGAATTTAATAAAGGACGAACAAAGTTGGCTGCCTACCCACGCGGACTTGAAATTATAGAAGTGCAGCAACCCGTAAATTTAAATGATTGGAAACTAAATAGTTTTTAATGTAATGAAGCAGTGAATTTCAAATATGAAATGGAACGTATCAATATGTCCTATTAATTAAAACATTTTCTAAACAAATCAGCAGCACTGTAAATTGTAAAGCAAAATAGCAAAACAAAAAACGTTAAAAGTTTAATTTGCTGATATACAGTTTAAACAAGGGAAATTAGACATTAGGAAGACGTGATTTTTTTCCATTTAATTTGATAAGCCGCAATGACCGTTTTAAGTTACTTTGAGCTAAAGTTAAATTGTTGATATAACTGATTCGTCTATTGAAGCCATGTGTATGAATGACTATAAGTGCAATTGTTTATCGTGTTCTTGAGCTAATAGGTATAAATCCAACCTTTTTCAAATATTTGTACTAATTTGTGCTACGTTGTGTCGTTGGAAGAAACTTGAGATGTGCTTCCATTTACTGGAATAAAAATATTGGAATTTAATCACAAAGTAAGAAATAATTATTTTGACAATACATTTACCAAACTTCTGCAAGTTGTGCTGCGTTCAACTAGTCGAGTAGTACAAAAATGATGAAAAATATTTATCTAAAACAGTATGTGTGAAAAAATAAGCGATTGGAGGTGGTTGGAGACAACTGATTTATTATTTTTGAATGTTTGAAAAGTGTGTTGCATTATGCTAGTGAAATGCAATATTTAAAAAAATTAAGAAAATTTTGGTTACGTCTCCAATATGTGGAAATATGAGTACCGCTCTATAATAGTTTCCAACCATGCAACCTGGATCCCAACAGTTTGATTTGAGCTTTTAACACATGTAAATCCCGTACTTAGTCGTTAATCTCTTGTGAAAATAAATATAGAGTACCTACACCAAATGGTTGGATATCAGGATCCGTGTCTTTTTCCATAGGTTTAACAATATTATCTTCAGCAGCATTCACATCGTCAAGTGTATAGAATTCTGGACTTGTAAGCACAGGTAAATTCTGGCGTCGAACACTAGTCTGATAGCTGATTGCAGGTTTGGGTAATGTACAATGTGCTTCGACTTCAGAAAAATTCAAGATAGAGTCGTCAAGCGAAAAATAGCAATCTGTAGCATGATCTTTAGGTATTCTTCACACCATAGACGCTGCAAAAGGCATTAACGGGTATCATTGAGCCATGCTCATAAATTCACTGCACACTTTGCGTAACTGCTAAGTAGCGCTCAAGGTTTTTCCTGATCTACTAGTTTGTATCCAAAATTAAGTCCGTGAACTTTTTTGGTTAACGTAGTTACTTTCTTTTTGTGAGATTTAATCGTATACTCGCCACATATGTAACAAAACGTATCCGTATGATTTACACACTTTCGCAACATTCAATAAAGTCTATAAGCAAATATACTGTACATTAAAATACCATTTCTTTATTTATATTTTATATTTATTTTATACGCGTTTAGGATATCCACTGTTGCTCTTCCTATCCCTGGCGCTTATGTATCTTAATTACGTCTGTCTAACAATTTTTAGAACCTTCCCAAGTCATTATGACGCTGTTTAAATTCCAATAACGAGTCAGCCGCGGGATTGCTTTCGTTACAATATGTTATACAATGTAAACTGTCTTTAACGAATATCTTAATATATGAGAGTGATAGAAAAATTCTGAATGCAAATTCGGTTTCAGTGAAGAAAAGTACATAAAAAACACACATCAGACATCAAGGAACAAAAAACGTGTTAGTATATATAATAAAATTCCGTGAGTTATGTTGAGTTGTGCCAATCGAGTACAATAAAAGCCGCACAAGTATTTTTCAGAAACCGCATGTAGAAAAATAGTCGATTGAATATGGCGAAGAATAACAAATAATTTACTATTTTTGAATTTCTAAAAGCGGCATATTATTTTATTTTTAACCCGTAACATTTTGTCATCAGAGGGTAGATATTGTATTTCGTTATAACATTGCAGCGCACTTTCCAGAAATTCAAAAATATTAAATTATTTGTAAATCTCGATTCGATTTTATTTTTACACATGCGGTTTTTGAAAAATATTTATGCACATTTTTATTGTACTCGACTTTGTTGCCTGTTGTGCTGCGGTTTCTGGGTGGCTCCGTGGCATAGTTGGTATACGTATGACTACTGAACATAAAGCCCCGGATTCAAACCCCAATATGTTAGGCAAGCATTTTTCACCAAAATTCGCCCTCGTTCAAATCAAGGTATGATCTAGGTCCCGTGTGTGAGTGTTCTCACGCACGTTAAAGACCCTTACCTTGCTTAGACAGCAAGGGTTTGGCAAAATTCAAAATTTCCAGGTAAAGAAACTCGATTCCTGGCCAATATAGTACCTTTGGGTGGATCATTAGGAAACCAATTGTCGTGTGCTGCGGTATCTATTGGTCTGTCGACATTTCATCACCGAAAAAAATATTGTATTTCGTTAACAAAATGCAGCACAGTTTTCAAAAATTCAAAAATGTTCAATTGTTTATCCATTCGATTAATTTTTTACCTATGCGGGATTTTTAAAAATATTTATGCGCTTTTTTGTCGTATTCAACTAGCAAAACTCAGCAGAGCTCGCAGAAGTTTTGTAAATATACTGTCAACATAATTATTTGTTACGTTTTAATTAAATTTCAATATTTTTTAAATACTGAACGGAAACACATATCAAGCTCAACGTAGCACAAATTAGTACCATGTCTGTGCAGGGTTATAATTTTGTTTTTATTTAATTACTTCGTTGTCATTGTTAGAATTGTCATGTTTATCTGTTCTGTTTAAAAAATAGTAGGCGTCAGTAAGTCTGTCTGTAAAATGTCAGTTTATTAAACATATATAAATTAGCTATCAGAAAATTATTTGAGTTATTTTGGGAAAACGCTGTGTTCCGAGCCTGTGTCTTAAGAAGCTCAGAACGGGTAGTTTTTGAAGACTTCTTACAAGTTTTGGCGACCGTGACAGGATACGGAAAGTGCTGACACATTATAACTGTGTGTTGATCCGTGCATGATCAAACAGAAATGGCTAATTTAGAGAACCTTAAAAAACAGCGTGCCCAATTTACTAAATCTGTTACCAGTTTGGATGCGGCATTGGCCCAGAATGCAGATTTAATAAATATTAGAGAATTGTTGTGTAAGCTGGAGGATAGGTCTACGTTAATGTTTAAAGTTGATGAACAAATTACGGCAGTTATGAACGCCGATGAAAATTTGTCATAGGAAAAGTTCCTCGAAGAAATGGAGTCTCAGTGTAAATATAGAGACATTCTGATAGCAAAGCAACATCTTGTTCAGGTACGTGCAGCTGCACCGCAAAATAGTTGCAGAAATGTAGAACGAAAATTTAAACTCCCGAATTTAGAAATAAAAAGGTTTGATTCTGATGTTAAGTCATGGTTAGGTTTTTGGGGGCAATTCTCTAAAATTCATGAAGACGCTACCATACCTGACGTCGATAAATTTCAATATTTGCTTCAATCAACTGAGCCTGGTTTGAAGGCGCGGGAAATTTGCGAAAGTTTCCCTGCTACAGCGGAAAGTTATTCCTTGCTTGTTGAGCAGTTAAAAACAGGTTTGGACGTCACGATGTCTTAGTTGAGGTGTATGTGCGTGAATTGTTACGGTTTGTTGCCAACGCAATACACCCGAAGGAAAAAACTTCCTTGACCGTTTTGTACGACCGATTAGAGTCGCAGTTGCGTGCGCTGAAAACGTTAGGAATCACTACCGACAAGTATTCTATATTGTTAAATCCTCTAGTGGAATCTTGCCTCCCTGAAGAGGTCTTGCGAAATTGGGAGAGGAAGCATACAGCGGGAAAAGGTCATGATGTCTCTAATCGCTTAAACGATCTCGTGAAATTTTTGCGGAAAGAGGTTGCCGAGGAAGAGCGTGTTTTGTTAGCAAGAAGTAGTTTTCAACCAGTTGAGAAATCCATTAATAAAGTCAAACGTGGTAGAACTGAAGATGTCTCCACAGCTCTAGATTTGTTATCGTTAGACGAGTCGACGAAAAGGAAAAGTGTTTGCATTTTTGTGGTAAGCAACATTTAAGCCATGATTGTTTTAAGGCACCTTCTTTGCCGCTTGAAGACAAAAAGAAAATCATCAGTGAAAAGAAATTATGTTTTCAGTGTTTAAAATCTGGTCATTTTTCAAAAAGATGCTGAGCTAATGTCAGATGTCCATTATGTAAGGCTCGTCATTATATTGTCTTGTGTCCAGAGTTAACGCCTAGCCGATCTCTTGTATCTGAGGACAAAAAACTAGTAGTAGCAGATACAACTAACGCTAGCACGTCAAGTGTAATGACGGTTCAGAATATTAAACATGTGTTGCTTCAAACTGTCATCGTTAAATTAGTAGGTTGTGGCCACAAGCGGTGATTGATACAGGTTCACAAAATACGTACATTTTGGAGAAGACCGCAAGGTCTGTTGGCTTGCGCCCTATTGGTAAAGAACACCTGAGTCAGATTGTGTTTGGCGCTGTTGCCTCGGAACCGAAAGTTCATAATCGTTATACAGTTACCGTTTCTTCACTTAACGAATCTTTTCGATATTCATTTGAGGCCCTAGATCAACCGTTAATATGTGGTGCGGTTCCACGGTTACGGAACGAAACACTTGAATGAGCTTCGTAGGCATAATATCAGTCTTTCGGATGTTGGAGAGCACTGCCCGGAAATTGAGTTGTTGATTGGGGCAGATGTTGCTGGTAATCTTTTAACCGGAAGAATTCTTGAATTAGAGAGTGGATCAGTCGCTATTGAAACGAAGCTAGGTTGGACCCTTATGGGCAAAGTGCCTGATGTTAACCCACTTGAAAATGCAGCTTTAATGGTTGTTTCACTGTATGTTAACAGTGCAACCATCACAGATTTGTGGGATTTGGAGACTATAGGCATTCGTGATCCTGTAGATAAGAAAACAAAAGTTGAAGTGCAGGAAAGTGTATTAGTCCATTTTAACGAGACTGTATCTAGAGATTTAGAGGGACGTTAGGAGGTACGTATGCCATGGGTAGAAGATCATTTGGTTTCACCTAGCAATAGGGCTATAGCAGGAAAACGGTTAATTACTATGTCCAAGAGGCTTAAAGATACGGACATGTTTCAAGCCTATAATCAAATATTTGATGAATGGGAAGCTGAAGAAATTATTGAAAAGGTTCCCGCTGGAGAAATTGTGAGTTCTCTGCACTATTTGCCACATAGAGCGGTGATTAAAACTAGTAGTGAGACTACTAAGATTAGGCCAGTACTCGATGCCTCATCTCACGAGAAGGGTGCACCTTTTCTTAATGACTGTCTTGAGCAAGGACTTAATCTGATAGAGCTTATACCAGAATTGTTACTTAGGTTTAGGTTGTACCGGTTTGGTGTTACAGCAGACATTAGAAAAGCTTTTCTGCAGATTAGCCTGGCACGCGAAGATCGTGATTTTGTTAGATTCCTGTGGTGGGAAAATTCCCAATTAGACAAAATGGTGGAGTACCGACACAAGCGTGTCGTATTCGGTGTGACCTGCAGCCCTTTTCTACTTGGAGCGTGTATTGGTCACCATTTAAATTCAGTTTCTGGCGAGTCCGCTAAAACCGCTTCTCTGTTGAAATCTACATTTTATGTGGACAATTGTGTGACTAGTTTTGGAACGACAAGCGAGTTGAATACGTTTATTTATAAAGCCTCCCAAATTATGATGGATGTTAAATTTGAGTTACGGGGGTGGGAGCATACACGTGTCTCAACTAATACTACTGTCAACGTTACAGACGTTCCTTCTGTTAATTTGCTAGGTTTGAAATGGGACTAAATTGAAGACTCGCTATGTTGTAATGTAAATGAAGACATCCAAGATATAACTTCCGTCACTAAGCATGTCATGTTGTCAATCAGTCACAAATTGTACGACCCTATAGGATTCGCTTGTCCACTTACACTGATACCAAAATTGTTATTGAAAGATACTTGGAGTTTGGAAGTCGGTTGGGATGAAAAACTTCCAGTTAACATCTGTGAAAAATTCTTGATGTGGTTAAAAGAATTGCCTATTTTGGCCGATATAAAAATACCTAGATGGTTAGCTACTAATGATTCATGTGGAGGTACATGGAGTTGACATGTGTTTGCCGATGCAAATCAGAAAGCGTATGCGGCTAGTATCTTTTTACGCGTTGAAAATGAGACCGGTACGTCTGTTCAGCTTGTACAAGCGAAATCTCGCGTTTCTCCCATGAAAAAGGCAACTATACCCCGTTTGGAGTTGCTTGCATGTTGTATAGCTACACGATTAATGGAGAGTGTGAAGAAAACTTTAAATTTAGAAGCGATTCGTGTCATGTATTGGTCGGACTATATGGATGCCTTGTACTGGATTAAAACAGATTATCGATGGGGTGCTTTCATATCAAATCGAGTCAAAGAAATTCGAACGGTAAGTAGTCCAGATCAGTGGTATCATGTTCCGGGTGATATGAACCCTGCCGATGTACCATCCAGAGGGTGTACGCCTCGTCAGTTATTGGTATCGCGATGGTGGGAGGGTCCTAATTGGCTTTATCTACGCGAGGAACAGTAGCATGTCACCCGCATACAAATTAATGAAGATGCGATAAACCGTGAAAAGAAAAAGAGTGTCGTCTTGTTCTCAGTTAGCGCTGAACCACAGTTTTCAGATAGTTTATGTCGACGTGTCTCACGATTCTCTTGTCTGGTGGGAATGGTTGCCCGAATTTACAGGTTTGCTGGGCTTATCGGTAAACCAACTGTGATTTTGGGCAGTTCTTTGAGTGTAGACGAATTTGATTATGGTGAGAACAAGCTTTGGTTGCTCGTACAAAAGGAATCGTTTGTTAATGAAAATCATGAAACGTTGAAGAGGTTTAGCTTATTTAAAGATAACGAAGGTTTCATTCGTTTAAAAACTAAACTACTGCATAGTGACGATGCGTTCCATTTTAGATGTCCAATCGTCCAAACATCTGGTGGTAAAATGATGATTTTAGAAAGGCACCGCCAATTATGTTACGCAGGAGTCAATGTGCTCATGGCCAATCTGCGGGGAAAATATTGGATTTTAAGAAGTCGCAGAACAATACGTCATGTACTGGATGAATGCGTTAAATGTTGAAGACTTCAATCACGGCCATTTACAGTGGAGTGTGCTTTACTCCCACCGAATAGGGTAAATAATGCAGGCGTGTTTGAGATTGTCGGAGTTGATTTGGCCGGGCCTCTATCTGAAAGGTGGCAAGAAATGTTGGATCACGTTGTACACGTGTGCTGTGTACCGAGCTGTACATTTGGAGTTAGTGTCAACAATGTCCACAGCTACTTTTTTAGAATCTTTTAGAAGGTTCATCAGTAGGCGGGGACGTCCAAATATAGTTTATTCGGATAATGGGCAAAATTTTGTAGGTGCCGCCGAAGCACTTAAACGTATTGACTGGAAAGCAGTAGTGGAAGCCTGTACGCTGAAAAAGATTCAGTGGAAATTTAATCCGCCGTATGCTGCATGGTGGGACGGCTGGTGGGAGCGATTGATACGCATAGTCAAAGATCTGTTAAAGCGAGTTTTAGGAAAGGCAGTATTGTATTATGAGGAGCTTTATACTATATTATGCGACTGCGAGGCTATCATCAATTCCCGGCCATTAACGTATGTAGCAGAAGACTGTAATGATTTAATTCCCTTGACTCCATCTATGTTTTTAAAAGATTTACCTAGCTCCTAGACACTTGACATTGACGAACTTGATACGAACAATTTGGATAAGTGTTTTAGGTATATGCAGCATTTACGAAACAGCCTGCGTGAGCGCTTCCGAAACGAGTATCTAGGTTTTTTGGTTACGTTACGCAACAACTCGAGAGACGATCTTATTAAGGAAAATAGTGCGGTTCTAGTAAGGAGCGACAAGGTTAAACGCATACACTGGCCGCTCGCGAGAATTGTGGAAGTTTTTGTTGTTAGGGATGGAAAAACTCGCGTTGCTCGATTGCGGACAAAAGGTGGTGAATGTATACGTGCTGTTCAACGATTGTATCCCCTAGAATTGTAACGGGGAACTGAAATTCTAGATGAAAGGGGAAATTTAAAGGAGGAAATGAAACATGCCGTGAACACTCCTCCTGAACAGAGTGTACCTGTGAGTTATACTACCAGAAGCGGTAGGGAAGTGCGCGCACCTATTAGACTAAGTTTATTTGTTCATTTGGAATGATTCCAATTATGGTTTATAGTTTTGTTGTTGATTTATCCACCTGATTTGTATGTTGGTAATTCAAGGTGGGAGTGATGTTAGAATTGTCATGTTTATCTGTTCTGTTTAAAAAATAGTAGGCGTCAGTAAGTCTGTCTGTAAAATGTCAGTTTATTAAACATATAAATTAGCTATCAGAAAATTATTTGAGTTATTTTGGGAAAACGCTGTGTTCCGAGCCTGTGTCTTAAGAAGCTCAGAACGGGTACTTTTTGAAGACTTCTTACAGTCATTAAAGTTATCGGTCTTACGTTTGCGGCACAAGCCAGCACCAATGTAGCTTAATATAATACAGCTAACTGCACAAGTCGGCTTGGCCAACTTTTTTAAGTTTTATTTTTTGTTCTAATTCCTTTTGTATCGTATTTCTTGGTGTGTGCGGATTAGAATGGGCAGGATGAATTTTTGAAAATACTCCCTTGGCAGCCACACCACTGTTCTTTGCAGAAGAAAGCATTCCTAAATATAATAAAGAACAGTATTCTGACTGCCAATAGCAATTTCAAAAATTCAGCCAGTTCATTCTCATCTACACGCATGCACGCACGCACGCACTCACACACGCACGCACACGCACACGCGCGCGCACGCACGCATGCATGCACGCACGCACGCACATGCACACACACGCGCACACAGAACCTAAATACAAAAAGAATTAGAACAATAAACAGTGCACAAAGAAGTTACTGCGGCCACACAGAAAAAGATATTCTTCAAAAACTTTTCCAACATTCAAAAATACACACAGACACACACCGAGGAACACAACATAAAAAGTATAAGAACAAAGAATAGTTTACAAAAAGTTAGAGCCCCCACACGAAAGAAATCAGTTCTAATCCTTTTTGTATTGTGTTCCTGTGCGTGTGTAGATGAGAATGGATAGGCTAAATTTTGAAAATGCTCTCTTGGAAGCCACGATACTGTTCCTCACAGAAGCAAGCATTTTTTAAAAACAATACGGGAACAATATTTTTGTTGCCAAAGGCATTCTCAAAAATTCAGCCTGTCACTTCTCATTTACACACGCACAGGAACACAATACAAAAAGAATTAGAATAATAAACAGTATCCAAAATAAGTTACAACACAGCACAGAGGAAAATGTTCCTCAAAAACTTGTTCAACATGCAAAAATATCCGCAAGCATTAAAATAAAACATTTTTCACAAATTTAGCCTGTTTTTTTCATCTACACACATCCGGGAACACAATAGGAAAAGTGTTAGAACAAAAAACAGTGCACGCACGGAAAGAACAGTATTATAAAGAGTGTTTTCTCCTTTGAGGGCGCTGTAACTTTTTTGCCTATTGTTTGTCATCTAATCCTTTTTGTATCGTATTTCTGGGTGTATGTGGCTGAAAATGGACAAGGTGAATTTTTTTAAATGCCGTCTTAGCAACCACGATATTGTTCCTCACAGAATAAAGTATTCTTAAAAAATTATAAAAGGACAATAATTTGACTGCTGAGAACATTTTCAAACCTATCAATTCTCATCTACTCATGTACAGCAACACAATACAAAAAAATTATAACAACAAACAATACACGAAGAAAGTTACAGCGCCTGGTTAGAAAATATTCTAAATTATATTACTTATTTATATAAATTGATGAAATGTACGAGACGAAGGGAAATATTTTATTTTTTATTTATCTAGAATACGCTTTGAGTTACTGGGTTGCGAATTGCGGAACAATACGGCACAATCAGAGCGCAATCTGACACAATAAACAAAACTACAAAATTTGAAAAGTGAGACGCTAATTTCACAGATATAAAAGCCATAATTTCGATTAAAATTCTAGAAATACGATCCGAAAATGAATAGTGAAGGAGAAGTGGAAATAATTACCCTGTGTGTCTACTTTGCATTTAATCTACAGGTAGGTACTTTTGGAGAACGCAATTAAAACAACCGCCCAACCGAGGGTGAAATGATTAATTTAAAAGTGAAACGAATTTGATTGAATCTGTCTAACTTGACGTCTCCCCATTTCCACGTAAGCGTACTGTCGTCAAATGTTTATAAAAGTTTAAATAGTTTGTTGACCACGACTACTTAAGAAAATTTCATACCCGATTTAGAAACAAAAGTTCCACAAACTTTAAACCGTTTTATTGGCCGTGGAAGGCATTTTAAGTATTTATAACGCTATTGGGTCAAGAAGAATGTTTAATTATTCATTCAACTCGATGTCTACGTGCCTTTACTAAAATTAGAAATTGCTTAATAAATAATGTACGCATAAGATCGATATAAGTATGATGCCAAGGATTACTAAAATATTCTGATCAACGAGTCTGACTGCGAAAGTAGACTAAGAGTAAGTACTAAAGTGGTATTATGATTTAATAATTTTTGCCCTATTTGGGTGTCAAATGAATGAGCCAGTCGTTGGCTGTCTATACTGCATATTTAAAAATATCAATATCTTAATAACTGAAGTCTTTTTGCAACGTGTGTGATCTAAATCTAGACTTTATACACCCTAAATTTAATTTTAATTCAAGATTAGTTGAAATTGGTTTGCACCAATTAACAAGAAACCATACCTTAAAATCAAATACAATGTTACATCGTACATTTTTGGGGATTATCTGTAGTCTGCTGTCAAAAAGTCTCGTTATTCAATTAGAAGAGGTGCTACAAGAATTGTTTTGTGAATTGTATTAGTTTAATAACATCTTCACAAAATCAGCTCTTTAATAATGATCACCATTAATTTCAAACTTAACCTAATTTTTCTTTTTTTCCCCCTCCTGACTTCTTGTTCCCCATTTCCATCGGTTTTAAGTTCCCGCCTAATTCAAATTATACATAATAAATAAAAACTAATATATTCTATAGGGCAGATGTCTACAACTCGGCCAATCTGACAATAAGAGCGTCCTCGCTCTTGTACGCTACCTAACATTGGCTTGCTAACATTGTGTGACCTACTAAACATAACTCTAACATAAACATAAGTCTTCCGTTCCTTCTTCTCTACACATAAATTTATCATAAACATAAACAAATAAAGTAATAAACCATATACATAAGTTCTCATATGCATAAGCACATAAGGTAATAAATTATCTTGAATTATCCATAATGTATCAGGTAATAATAGGTAAGAAATGATAAATAAACATAAGGCTTAAATGCAACATAAATCTGAAATCAAAATCAGGCAAGTATAATGATAAGGTTTTCCTCTTTTCTTAATTAGGAAATTTTGCCCACAAACGAAGGTGATCTGCATCAAAGACTCCTTCAAATGGCTTTTGTGTGATGGAAACCTTCAATGTCAGAAATAACGTAACGATCATTTGGTAGGACTTTTCGAAAAAGATACGGGCCTTTATATTTAGGTAAAAGCCGGGAGTTACATCGATATTAGGTATCATGACATAATCACCAATACCATACAGTTTAAGTCCTTTATTTCTTAGATCATAATATATTTTATTGTATTCTTGACATCTCTCAATTTTTTGTTTGCGTCTTCACGCAGTTCATCATTTCATTTTTGTCATTTATTGGAGTAAGAAAGTATTTCAAATCATCATTAACCGCACCCACTTGTTGCATTCCAAATAAAAACTTGACCGGAGATTGACCAGTAAACCTGTTGAATGTATTATTAACAGCAAATTCAACTTTGGTGAGTATTTGATCCCAACGATCTGGTGCCTCTGTCAATTTAGTGACCGTAGGAATAATCAGGCGATTGAATCTTTCTACTTGACCATTCGCCCTTGGTACGCCTGTTGCTACAAGTACATGAGAAATGTTTTCGGATTCCAAGAAATCTGTAAAAACGTTTGAACCACGATCTGTAATAATTTTAGAAGGCTTACTGTAATATGAAAAATATTGCTTTAAATGTTTAATGACCTCTGCTGAATTAGAAGTTCTGCAGGGAAATAATTTGATAAATCTTGTAAAATCATCACTACCACTAAGATAAATTAATTTTGAGTTTGTTTAGCCCTTTCCAATGGGCTGCAATGGTCCAAGTGAATGGTGTTGAACGGTTTATCACTCTTTGGAATATTATGAAGTAATCCCTTTTTTTCCATAGCTGGGAGCATAAACAACACATTTTAAACAAATTGAAATGTACGATTTGACCCTTTTACGCATATCGGGAAACCAATAATTTTGTTTAATTGCCTCACAACATTTATCAACACCTACATGACCTAACTCATCATGGCAGCTTCCAATAACATTATTTTCCATGGTTTGAGGAACGTAGAACACAAAGCAAACCATTGTGCTTCCTATAAACTATGTCGTTATTAAGTTCAAATAATTTTTGCTCGGCTCGTTCCAAAGACTGTCGTATTTTAGAAATTTCGAGATCCTGGGATTGTTTAATGCAAGATTCTTTTCAAAGGTATTTTCTTCAATGACCAAGACATTTTCAAAGCACCTAGTCAGCGAATCTACATGTTTCATACTGGTACCACTTTTATGTTCTAGAATATAATCATAATTTTCAAAAATAAGACTCCTACTCATAATTTTCGGATTAATATTCCTTTTTTTAAGGCCGCCGTAACTCTATTGCAATCAGTAAAGATTTTAAAGTAAATTCCTTGTAAATAAACTCGAAACCCATTTAAAGTATTAATAATAGTCTTTAACTCCAAAATAAAACTATGTTGCTTTGATTCTGATTCTGTAGTACGTTGGCAATAAAAGAAAACGGGGTGAAACTTTAAATCAGCTTGTCTCTGCATAAGAATTCCTCCAAACCCAAATGAACTTGCATTGCAGTGTACCTGTGTTTCCGCATTTGGGTAATACAAAGCCAAAACTGCTTCAGAAACCAAAAGTCCTTTCAATGTGTTAAGACTTTCTATCTGCTTTGGACCAAAGTAAAAGGAAACGTCCTTTTTTAATAGGCCCTATAATGGACCAGCAATTATTGAATAATTCGGCACAAACTTCCTGAAATATGAGTTCAACCAATAAAACTATGCAACTGCCTGGTAGTACGAGGCATCGGATAGTTACTTATTGCCCTAAGATGTTCATCGCTAGGTTTAATTTGCGAACATTTATAACGTAACCTAAATATGTTATTTCAGTGTTAAGAAACGAGCACTTATCGAGTCGTAAATTTAATTTGTTTTTGACCAATAAGTAAAAAGCGTCTTTCAAAATATCCAAATTTTTCTCTACTGATTTAGTTGCAACCAAAATATCGTCGATCTAAATTAGAAGTTTATTGGCTTCTTGCATATCCTTAAAAATAGCATGTATGTACCTCATAAAAACTGACGGTAAATTTTTTAACCCAAATGGCATTTTTAAAAATTCATACTGGGTGTTCGGAGTTACAAAAAATGTGTACTTAATAGATGATTCTTCTATATCGACATGATAAAAAGCACTTTTTAAATCTAATGTTGAAAAATAGATTTTGTCTCGTAATTGATCAATTTGATCTGCAATTAATGGGATTAGAAAATCATCTCGCAATGTAATCTTGTTCAATGAACGATTATCGATACATAATCTATAGCCCTTTGTTTTCTTTTTTATTAAAACAATTGGAGAACTATATTCGGAGTTACTTTTTCCTTATTACATTATTTTCTGACAGATTATTGATCATTTCCTGCAATGAATTTTGCTCTGCAAAAGATAACTTTCATGGTTTATAAAAAAATGGTACATGTTTAGGTTCTACTACAATTTTTATTTCAAACTTAGTTTGAGGTTCGATAGGCCTTTCAATTTCAACGTAGTTTTCTGTAAAAAGATTAACCATTTTTTGCGATCTACTGGGTACAAAGAAGGGTTAATCCTTAAATCAATCTCATTTTTCTCTACATAATTAATGTGTAAAACTTCCTCATTATTTACAAGGGAAACCTGTTCACTTTCATTCAAATCATACGCTGGCACAACTTTCACTTGATTGCCTATAAACGATATTCGAATTTGTTTACACGTCTTGAAAACACGCACTAAAAGACACTTATACGGTATGGTATCGTTTGGGACTACATAAAAAAGCAAATTTAATTATATATCAAATATGTTAAGCTTAAAAGAAATTGATCCTAATATTACTAACATGGTCTTATTTACAACTTCGAACATTTTATTTGGAGTATCACAGAATTGAAAATTAAACATTTCAATAGTATCCAATGTTATTAAAGATATTGCACTACCTGAATCTAAAATAGAATCGACATAAATAGAAAAACTATCGTTACCCAGACGAATTGGCAGCTACCCATTTGTATGTGGTTCCACAAAAAGAGTGGTGGATGTCTCGGGCTTGACTAGGGACTTCGGTAGTGGATTGTTCCTCGAGCAATCCCTTTTATAGTGATCCTGGAATCCACATTCGTAACGCGAACCTTTTGGTCTCACTGACTTGTTACATTGACCAATGCTGTGTCCTAGGTTATTGCAGTTAAAACATCGTATAAGTCCCCTTTAAGGCTAGTAAACCATGCTTGGAATAATCTTGTCAAATTTTGTATTATCACAACCAAAGTCACGCTTAAATATTTCACTTTTAACACTGGATTTTTCTCAGCTACCAACCTTTTCTCTTCTTTCACCAACTCTGGTTTTCCTGGCATCAACTATTCGTTCGTAATTGATTATATCTTGATACAAACTGTCTTTATCAACGTGGATTTTTGACATAATAAAATTGCTTAATTCCCTAGACCACAAACCAATGGCAACTTGTTCTTTCGTTTCATCAAATGATAAACTGAGATTCATACAAAGTCTACTTTAGAATGAAAATAAACGGAAACACTTTCATTGGCAGCCTGAAAGCGCTCTTGCATATTTTTCCATAAATCGGTTTTATTTTGGATAAACACAAAAGTTTTTTGGAATGCAACTCTTAAAACTGGTCCAATCGGTTAACTCGTCACTTCTTCCAATAAACCAGAATTTTGCAGCACCATCCAAATTAGTTTTAGGTGTCTGGAAAATAAATGCATCTGGCCAATTATGTAGTACAGCTGTACTTTCTATCTGTTGGAACTAGACTCTAGCACTCTTCAAATCTCTTTCGCCATAAAATTTATCGATTGTTTTTGATAGATCCGGCATAATGTTAAAATTCTTCACAGCACTATCTTCAATTTTGGGTGTCATATTACGAGTTTGTTGTAGCTGTAGCATTTGCAGCATTTGTGCATTCTGTTGAAGTAACATATTAACAACGTTAAAATATTGTCCTGAATCTTGTGTTGAATTAGATGGCCCCAAGTTGCTTTCTGGAAAAGCGTTATGTTGCTTTAAATCAGACATTAAATCTTGAGTTGAAGTCATATTTGGAGGCGGTGTTAATTCTAAAGAATTCTGCTCGTTTCTAGAAGCTACAAAAGCTTCAAAACTTGAATTACTTCTGGTTAAACCAATTTCTCGTTCTATGAGGTTATGTTGACAATTCAAACCAAACTTAAAAATTCTTCTAAAATGTACAAACCATAATTTCATATATTTTTTTTAAATGTTGATCCCACACCTGAAGTTGTAAGCCGTGACCGCGGATTACTTAGAAATAAAAAGATAACATATTCACATATCAGCTCTTTAATAATCATCACCATTAATTTCAAACTTAACCTATAATTTTTTCCTTTTTTTTTCCCACTAGACTTCCTGTTTTCCATTTCCATCAGGTTTAAGTTCCCACCTAATTCAAACAATTGATAACCATTTGCCAGCGATTATCGATATCCCCACAAACCAGTACATCAGAAGTTATTGCTACATAGGGCACAGTGCCCGACACAGTTCGAGCTGCCGTGCATCCAGGTCCGCGACTTTAGCGAGCCGGTCCACTTATATACCGCGCCAGAGCGGACTGACTCGTTTTAGCTGCATTCATCGACGCTACGTAAATTTTACAACCATCAGTCTTTCATTTGTAAGCACGCAATGTGATAACGTAGATCCGATTTTAGTGAACGCAACGATTGCAGCACGCAGTCCGATACATGCTCCAGCTCCGTCGCACATTTGCATCCACGTCATCTGCGAATGAACCCAGAATCACATTGTACAATTCGCACCAAAGTCTTAAGTGAACCGTCAGTTATACCAAACACTTTACTCCGTTCCCGTTTACCAGCATTGTAAACCCATTTATACCACGGCAATACCAATGATACGACGCAGCCAGCAATACATTTACCACCGCTGCGAGATTCAAGATGCCTTTGCAGTTAAACACAACATTTCAGCACCACGCAGTCGATGTGTACCATCCCGTGCATGCAGTTATAATATCAGAATTTCTCAGCTACCCAAACCTCTGAGCGACATTTTAACAGATGTGCACACGATCCCGCAGGAGCATACCCAATTTAAATTTCTATCACCTGTACGCGATTTTAACTGAGGTTCTTACAGAATTTTTCAATGACATGCAACCCACACACTTACATTAGCTTCGAGATTTTAATCACTCCCAATCTGTAAACAGATTTGCACAGTCGGACCACGCCCTGCACCGTTATACCCTTTAAAGTCCTGATCTTCTAATTTTGCTATTTGCTCTATAAGCAAACCTAACAAATAGTTTTCTTCGTCTAGCCATGCATCTTTCGAGATAAACCTATCTTGTTTGGTATTAATCAATATTAGAATTTTCTCAGCTACCCGAATTTCTAGGAATTTTTCAGATTGCACCATCCCCAAGGAGCTACCCCAATTTTAAGATTTCTTACCTGTAGCGACTTTTGAGCGTTCTTATAAATTTTTTATACATGCAATACATTAAATTAGTCTACAATTTTACGAATCCGAATCTGCTAAACAGATTTGAAATCGGACCACGCCCTGCAAAGTTACACATATACCCTCTGCGAGATAAATCTTTCTCCACATTTCCACCCACGAGATAAACCTACCTTGTTTGGTATCAATCAATATTAGAATTTTCTAAGCTACCAAATCTCTTTAAATTTTTCACATAGCACCATCCCCAAGAGCTACCCCATTTTAAGATTTCTTACCTGTAGCGACTTTTGAGCGTTCTTATAAATTTTTATACATGTAGCACATCTTGTTAGTCTAGAATTTTATGTACAATCCGAATCTGTAAATAGATTTAAAATCGAACGACCCTTACCATTTACACACACCCTTTAAATTATAAATTTCCTGCGGCTTATACATAAAGAAAATCTAAAACCATTCTTAAAACTTTTATTACAAACAATTTTTACTAATACAGTTTAAATTTTTAAAACCACATTTCTAAATACATATTTACAATTTTTATTTTCAACCTAGAACTTGTCATATCGGGTCATACTTATTAATATTTATTTCTAAATAGAGCACTTTTCCAAAGACCAACCGGACTCGCATGTTTCAAATTCCTCTGATTTTGTTCGCATGGTTTCGCTTAAGACCTCGTACGTATTTTCCAGATTACTAGAAGACGTTATAACCACATTTTTGTGTTAAAGGATTTCACATCGGACTTCTCTTCCCCATTTTGGTGTAAACGCCGTAGAGTTCGCAATAGACTTTTACTGCTGTATGTTGTATTCTTTTTCATTTATTAATCGAATAAATCGCTCTTTCTGCTTCCAAAGAAACTCGGACACTCCATCGTCGACACTGGCGTTATTTATGCGATAGCTAGCCATACGGTTGTTAAACGCAGTGCTAACCATTTCTACACCATCGTCGCTAGTAGCGGTAACTGATGCATTTTATGTCTGTTGCTCCTTAAATGTGCGGCATACGTAGTTTTTCCATTTCGAAATCGCATACTTTACACATAATTCGTGGTTGTTTCGTACAAGGTCCTTTAACAGCTGGCGGAGCTGAACGTTTACGGCTTAATGACATACCGTGCTGTTTTCCTTGTGTCGCTGTAAGTGTCCATTCTCGTAAAAGCGAAACCGCAAGTCCCACAGTTTAAGTACTTTGCTGCGGGCGGATGTATAAGCAACCTGGACGATGTTGCACCACGACATTTGTTCTGGTGCCGTTTGAGCATCTTTCCTGGTAAATAGAGCACCAAGGGCTCGCATTTAAAAACGTTTGCAGGTACCATTTTAGTACAAAACAAAATCCCACTATAAGACTTGACTTGTAAGCGAACTAACTTATAACTAAAGAGTTTACTCTTGCGACCTGCTTTATGTACCCTATAGAATGCAAACCGAAGGTTTCGAAGACACCGAACGAAGTTGGATTCAGCGAGAACTAAATGACGTCATAATCCTCGCGCTCGTCCAATACATTTAGCGCCAATGCATGCGCCCGGTTCGCTTTGTCCATGTGCGAATGCCGTTAGTAAAACATCGGAAACGTCTTCCATGTTATACGGATCGCGTGCATATTAAAAATCCAAAGGGTGGTAGCACACAAATTGTGTGCAAGTCGTGCTGTAGAAGATGCAGTGCTACTATAACCAAAAACACTTTAAACCATTACTAAGAAAATACCAACTTGTTGTCTACAGGATACTTACAACAATTTAATTTTAAATAACTTCTACGTCATACTTTAGGAAATGTGTTGAATATTTTCCAAATGAATCACCAAGCGAAAGTATATGTTACGGTATTAAAATTACCCATTAATTTCCATTTTTACGACCGTGGTTAATTATAGATTGAAATTTAATTTGTGCACGTTCGAGCTTCTCGTAAACTAACATATTTTAGAGCAACAATGCGCTGTATAATACATGCATACCCCTTCGCCGCGCTACTGCTATTCTTGTAATTGCTAGAAAAGTCACTCTCCTTTTTACTGTTAGGACCGATGCAAAGCACCATTTTTTATACTTTCTATAGCACATCGCGCTTTTTCGTTGATAATTAAATTTTGCTTCTGTGGCTTTTACACTTTCGCATAGCGGTCACGCACGTAATGATTTCTAGAACCGGTAAGTACTCGATATCGTCCAAATAGAAATTAGATGCTCGATGTCTGTCAATTTCCATTCCCTCGTAAAGGTAGGAAAAACCCAGTCAATAATCCATTATACTTCAACCCGCTCCTGTTCTGATAATTTACAAACATTTTCGAACGACAATGGGCCGAGAATTTTTAAACCTCCGAGGGATCTTTAAGTCGTGATCAATTACACATCCGAGCTACGCGTAAACAACATATTTTGCAGCAACTGTATACAGCATACCCCTTCTCTGCTGCTACGTGGCAAACGCGCCCTTAGACGCAGCAATTAATTTTTATAGTTACACCGATTTTTATTATGTAGCACACTTCAAAACACAATACTTACCATTTTTAAACAGCCGCTTTCACACACATAGACCCTACATCAACGATTTCCCAGCTCACACGAGCGACATCAACCTTTGACCAGACCCACCCCCAACACGATCTTCTCTCAATTTGCCGCAGACCGCACTTGCAACCTTCGCCATCCAGTCATTCACTACTTAACGCTTACACAACTCTTGTTAATGATCATACAGATTATTCATGATCAACAATACAGATTTTAACATTTAAGTTACGAACATCTTCATTTTAAGACCATCTGCCAACATCTTGTTAACCACACGCTTATCAGACCATCCATAATAACATCATCAGCCACCAGGTTAACAGTACGTCAACCGATAGCAGCAGATTTTGAAGCGATAAATAACTAAATTTAGAACCATACAACCATAAACAACCATCATTCAGCCATGCACGATGTAACACTTGAATACCTTCTCGACAAACCACCATTACGCATCGCACACGCAGCACCACGATACCACACCACCATCAGCACCACTGAGCGTTCACCGCTACCACGCCGCATGCGCACGCCGCATGCACACCTCCGCAGCCTGCACTGCGCGCACAGCCCTAGCGTCACATGACCTTTGCGACGTCTAGATCGCACAGCCTTTATAAACGAACAATAATACTATAAACGTTATTCCGACATACATAAATTTTAACAGTTTCACGACAGTCATTTAACATTACACACAGCAGAACAGTCCTTCATTGCAGTCTGTTTTATCACTTCATTCGCAGCATTTAATCGATCCCGTCTTCATCTTAATCATGCTTGACACACCAGTTGACAGCCGATTTGCTCCTGCCTGATTCCCGACACGATCCATTCCGTGATTCAGCCAGCACCCATCGCAGCCACCAGCCGCATATCGCGTGATCGACTCTGTCGCGTAGATCCTTTTCTCCACACGTGCAGGTCCAGACTCTTGGGAACACAGTAGTTACAAGATCCGAAAGCACAGCTACACGACTTTACGGGACGAGCAACCCGCATTCGTTCATTCTTCATTTGATAACACGTTTTAGACCTAGCATGGATTTAGCACATCCTTTCGAAGAACGCACACCAAAGAGTCTTCAACCGCAACAGCAACCCGGATGTTCAGTCCATCGATCACTCCTTTTTCCCTCA
This sequence comes from Platerodrilus igneus, assembly GCA_036346225.1. NCBI lineage: Eukaryota > Metazoa > Arthropoda > Insecta > Coleoptera > Lycidae > Platerodrilus > Platerodrilus igneus. Next base: position 13,857,197 of record JARFIW010001380.1, read on the forward strand.
TTTCTCACTGTTCACATCATTGTCGTAGTCGCAGCTTTCATCATCCACCATCTCATCGTTTCTTCCTTCACAGCGCATGGCACACAGCATTCAACGACGACGCGTCAGTTCGCACAGGCGCATCATCCCGAATGATATTTGAATCGAACAGTGAGATCGTAACAGACTTGCAAGATTTTATTTTATCTGAGTCTTCTCCCTATTCCAACACCAACGCAGCCATCTTCATTTCTTTCGTACAACCATCCAGCCGTCATCTCCACATCCGCAGCAGCATAAACACAGCAGCCAGTATGTCCGTAGCCATTCGCAGCAGCGCCTTTAGCATAACTTTAACTAAAGAGTTTACTCTTGCGACCTGCTTTATGTACCCTATAGAATGCAAACCGAAGGTTTCGAAGACACCGAACGAAGTTCGGATTCAGCGAGAACTAAATGACGTCATAATCCTCGCGCTCGTCCAATACATTTAGCCCAATGATGCGCCCGGTTCGCTTTGTCCATGTGCGAATGCCGTTAGTAAAACATCGGAAACGTCTTCCATGTTATACGGATACGCGTGCATATTAAAAATCCAAAGGGTGGTTAGCACACAAATTGTGTGCAAGTCGTGCTGTAGAAGATGCAGTGCTACTATAACCAAAAACACTTTAAACCTTACAAGAAAATACCAACTTGTTGTCTAAGGATACTTACAACAATTTAATTTTAAATAATCTACGTATATTTAGGAAAGTGGTGAATATTTTCCAAATGAATCACCAAGCGAAAGTATATGTACGGTATTAAATTACCCATTAATTTCATTTACGACCTGGTTAATTATAGATTAAATTTAATTTTGCACGTTCGAGCTTCTCGTAAACTAACATATTTTAAGCAACAATGCGTGTATAATACATGCATACCCCTTCGCCGCGCTACTGCTATTCTTGTAATTGCTAGAAAGTCACTTCCTTTTTACTGTTAGGACCGATGCAAAGCACCATTTTTTATATTTCTATAGCACATCGCGCTTTTTCGTTGATAATTAAATTTGCTTCTGTGGCTTTTACACTTTCGCATAGCGGCCGCCGAATGATTTCTAGAACCGGTAAGTACTGATATCGTCCAAATAGAAATTAGATGCTCGATGTCTGTCAATTTCCATTCCCTCGTAAAGGTAGAAAAACCAGTCAATAATCCATTATACTTCACCCCTCCTGTTCTGATAATTTACAAACATTTTCAACGACAATGGGCCAATTTTTAAACCTCCGAGGATCTTTAAGTCGTGATCAATTACACATCCGAGCTACGCGTAAACTAACATATTTTGCAGCAACTGTATAATACATGCATACCCCTTCTCTGCTACTGCTATTCTTGTAGTTGCTTGGAAAAGTCAGTCCCCTTTTTGTTGGACCGATGCAAAGCACCATTCCATACTTTTTTATAAGTGTAGCACATCGCGCACTTTTGTCGTTAATTAAATTTTTGTTTATGTAGGCTTTACACTTTCGCTTATTTAAACATCTAATACGATCGATTAACCACTTTCGATTATTCTAACGGAACCACCATACATTCCGCCACCCGTTCTTTTGTTTCCTATGGGCTTCACACTAACACCTGACGTATCTTTCCTACATTTGTTAAACAAACTACCGGTATCGCCATTGTGGATAAACAGATGTTTGTGGATGTGCGAGAATATGTAACCATAATTAATTAGTCTAAGCTATTTTATTTAGTCCAAGAAAATTATTATTTTCTAACCACAACTAATACCGATCGTCTTTATAGGATTCTAACATTTCTCACTTCATTTCCCCACACTGCATCTGCGTCTGCTACTACCATGGAAACTTCTTTACATTTCCTTGCATTACAGAGAATTCGATATATTCTCCACGCACGCTCGTAGTTGCATGCCACACCATTTTTGAATGAATAATTCAACAGCTCGTTATAGGTTGTAAGACCTTTTTAATATTATATCTGACCCTTATCTTTTAATCTATCTTCTCCACATACAGTAGGACTTAACAGCCACAATTCTAATGACCCCTTAAATCGTTTTAATTTTCACAACTTTTTTCAGCTATTCATTTAACCGGGATCATTCTTCAGAAACAGTCTGTATCAAAATCACATTTTCAGCCAATCGTCATTTTAATGGCGCACAATGCCTTTTAAGCATAACTCATCTTCATAACTCAAACACCATTTTGCACCAGCAAGCTACCATCTAGCACAGACGTCGCTCAACGCAGCACGCATCAGCAGACGCAAGCTTTAACGATCTGACAACGCAATGCCGCATTGTTTTAACACCAGGACCACATTCCAGCATATCATGGTATCAGCTGCCAGCAACAACACACACATTTACGCTCGTCAACCACTTTTCAGTCATGCCTCAAGCAGTTCTCGTTACATCTCATCTCGCAATCCTTCGCATCCACAAAGATAGATACATTCGAGTTCGTTCACATCCTGTTCAATCCACTGTTCCACTTACGGAACACAGATTTGAACACATTCGAGGTCCTCGATACCTTTTTCGGCCGACCATTGCGCTGAACGGACGTGTTCATCCGCTCAGAATCAACTGTCACTTTTAGATAACATTTCCAGAGCCATCGCGTCGACCCAACGGACACACATCATTGTGCAACGCAGCACAGTCGTCCGCCGACAAACATACACCAGCTCAACCAGCATATTTCAGTCAGCATACGTCATGTCGAGCCACCACCATGCACACCGAGACGCCAGTGCAGTCATTCGAACACTACCACGAATACCTTTCCCAGACGAGTCGACGATCGATATCGACGTCACGAGCACGACGACATGACATTGACGCCGAGACACACACAGTGACATGCCACACACATGACAGCTGATATCACGACACGACCACGATCACATGAATCAGCATGATCACACGACATGACATGACCGACGATTTTCACACCCACAGCCACAGCTTTTCAGTTTACGTACAGGTTATAAGCGAAAATACAGGTTAGCCGCGCCGCGGCGCTGACCCAACCTATTATTTTTCCTTTATCTAACCTAGGTCCACACTTGGTTTTAATGGAAAAACTCATTAAAAGCAATTAGTGTTAACGAGGTTTTAATGAGAAAACTCATTAAAAGCAATTAGGTCATATGGTCATGTGGTCATATGGTCATGTGGTCATTGGTCATGTGGTCATTGGTCATTGGTCATGGCTAATTTGTCATATGGATTAGCAATGGGGTATTTCACCCGATATGGGAATTTCACCTACATTATACATCCTACATATATCCGGATATATGTCGATGCGCATCCCTGTCGGCTTAGGTCGGATAACAACATATTCGACTATCTTCGGCAATATACGCCTCACTCTGTAGAATACATAAGAGAACAATTTTTTCGTATTCAATTTAGTATTCGATAGTAGCTAGAACGGTAAACATGAGCGTCTCAAGGTGATTAACGTTTCTCAACTTCTTGGGAATAAAGTGAAACCGACAAATGAGCGATTTGGATTATGGCTGTTGACAGAAAATATGTGCAACAATAATCTGGTAACAGATATTGGTAATATTTGTTATGTCGAAGGCGAACAGATGCTGACTGGTGGACTTACACACACCAATTACAGAACCATTTTGTGACAATATAATGTTGGTTAAAATTTGACCTTTCTGACGCCGAACAAACATCTGCAAGCAAAAGGATGTTTATCCTAAAAAGAAATTTGTGGTGCATTTAACAGCTATCTACGAAGAAAGTTTGACCGATTTGTTTCGCTAGGCATGGTGTTAAAGCTAAGCTCCGTTTTCTGGAAAGCACTCACAAGATGGGTCAGAGAGTAAAAGAAATTATCGGAAAAGAAGACCTCGAATGCATTAATAAAAAATTCCAAAATCCTATATGTGTTCCATACAAAGTGGAACTAGCAGATGCTAAGTTGGAAACTTTATTGGAGGAACTACCAGATATATTAGACGAACTCGAAAAAGATTATTTCTATCTTTTTGACATGGATGTAACCCAAGATTTTGCGGGTATATTTAGCAAGATGGAGATGTGTAATTATTTAACTACAAACCATAACTTTTGCTATAAGGGCGAATACGAAGAAAAGTGTAATATTATAGTTGACAACGATAAAACTGTAGGAATTGATTGTTTAACATGGCTAACAACCAATGCAAGAATTAAGATATACAACAAATTTGTGTGTCAGATAACAAGTCCTGGTGTTAATAAACAACTTGGCAATCATATACTAGATTTTTACGCTGTCCAGATGTACGTTTAAGGGAAACATTTGCGTCTTCTTTGGCCAAAGAACATGGTATTACGCGATTGGAAGCGACAATATACAACTTGTGCAATTGGAAGCAATGTCAGTGCGGAACGGGTGTATAATCCCTTAAAAGACTGTTTAACGTTATTGGAAGATAGTGTTATACTTCCTAAAGGCGCCAATGTACTCGGTACCACTTGCCAAAATGTGGAGTAAGCTTATCGGACAAGCTACAAAATAGCTGCTGTTTAGTGTTTAATAACCTGCTACAGTACGTGTATTGGGGAATGGTAATACAAAGAAATTGACGGGCTTGCAAATTAAGTTGTCCGAAAACCAAAAGAAAGGGAAAATTGATAAAGTATGTGCTTTGGCTTTTAGTTTTAACTATTTACCTGTAAATTATTTGGAGATAGTAGAGGAGGAAGACAGCTCAAGATAAAATAAAAATCTTACACAAGTGCTACATTAAAGCAGGTAGTACATATTTTACACAATCTGCAACACCTATATTCTACAATTCCAAAAGAAATAATCATTTCGGAATTGGGATTGATAGATACGCACTAACATTCGTCCAGAGGTTGTACGACAACGCGTAAATATTGGTAGTAAACTTTATCCGTTTACGCTAAAGGAAATTGCCCATTATGCATACCATACGCTGTAAGTGGAAGGAAAAGACAACTGGAATTAGAGGAAATGGATGCAAAAGACGAAAATTGGACTACATGGAAAACACTGCGACAATACGCGAACAATACAAAGATGTGTTAGACAAAGAACATCTTATTAGAGAAAATGAGGAAGAATTAAAAGATTATTTTATGTGTCGATGGACTGACTTAGATACATCCGGGTTCTACAAGCTGTATGCATTTGCGGTTAGTAAGAAAGACTCTTTAGTTATGTAGGCGTTCTTGCAGAAAAGGATGGTACTAAATCCGTATACTTTTTAAAAGGTTATTCTAAAACGTATTTATCAAAATGGCAGATAACAAAGACGAACTAAGGAATGCGGGTTTCGTAACCTTGGCGTACACCACACGCAAAGGGGTTCCGCTAAACATTGTATATTTGCCTCAGTAAAGAACCTTTCGGATCATTTAAAACCGAGGGTCTTACAACCTATAACAACCATATATTCCCAAAAGTGGTGGACATGCAACTACGCAACAGTGTGTGGGAGAAAAGGATTTCCAATACCGACAAGAAGAAGTCGATCAAGCTAACAAGATACGTATGCAGGATATAGTGGGAAAGCTGCGATTAAAAGATTGTCACAAGCTGCAAGAATTACACGAAGGAATGGATCTGGTTGTCGGCGGAATCAAAGACTTTAAATATAGAGGCAAACTTCGGTACATTTTACAATTCGAAAACCTAGACGGTCTTTATGTATCAAACTATTGGTTAGAAAAGGAGATAGAAGACTTGGGTATCGATTTAAATTTTAAGCTGCGAATAAAATTAGATAAAATTAAAACCACTGCAAACAAACATAAAGAAAGGACTGTCTTCTGTGTATAACTTTGTATTAAAATTAAGTTTAAATGACTCCATGCTTGGTATTAAATATTTTTAAATTTGTTATGTATAATGTCAGAATAAACATTTTATAATAGTATATAACATTGTTCTTTATTTATAAAAGGCTGTGACGTTACCACGAAATAGCAGTCGCACAGAAAGGGTGCCATGGGCAGCGAGCATGGGCAGGGTGCGTACGCGCATGGGTGCGCATGGGCAGGGTGTGCATGCGCAGGGTGGCATGGGCTGGGATGTGTCTGGGCGTACACGAGGGAAGCGGATGTTAACAGTCACCAAGCATCCTAATTCTTTATTTGGTGGTGAGTACTTGCCTGCGTATGTATCCGGAGTAAAAGAATACGATTTGCATACGCAGATATTAATAAAATTAGTTTATCGAGCGAAGATGACAAAAGGTACATCATTCCTAATAGTACAACAATCTACGCATGGGGTGTAAAGATATAAGATAGTTGTTTATATTTGTATAGATTTTGTAAACCTATTGTATATATTAGTTTTAAGATTCCATAATTTTAAGTTCTTCGCCCACCTTCCAAATCCTTCCTGCTTCTATCCTGGTTGACAGAGTATACGTGTTATCTCCACGTGGTATTCGCGGGACACTGCGGTTTTAGATTTCTGGGAGATGGTTGGTTAAAGCATATGTCTTGGTTAGCGAAAAAGGGTTTTAAAGATGGAGTTAAATAAAGATGGGAAAAATTAGTCTTTAAAAGACATAACTTTGTATGGGGTGGTCCTATTTAAAATCTATTTACAGATTTGGGATCCCTAGAAAAATTTAATATTAGTTGATACCTAGCAAAATATATTTATCTTAAAAGAGTGACTACCCCGTATAATAAATACAATATAACACTTGTCAACAAAAAAGTTGTAGGGAAAAATTAAAGACGTATTTAATGGGGGTCCAGTATTAGAATTTGTTGGTAGTAATGTTAAGTCCTACTGTATTGTAGGCGAGAAAGATACGATTAAAAAGATTAAAGGGGTCTCACGAATTGTAGTTAAGTAAAACCGCGGGTGCTACAACCTATAACGAGCATATATTCCCAAAAGGGGTGGGCATGCAACTACGCAGCAGTGCGTGGGATAATAAGAATTCTCTAATAAGAAATTAAAGTTTACATGTACGTAGCACCAGTCATTGGGAAATGGTAGAAATGTTAAACCTATAAAGACGATTATTAGTTGTGGATTAGAAAAATAATAATTTTCTTGGACTAAATAAAATAGCTTAGACTAATTAATGTATATGGTTACATATTCTCGTACACATCCACAAACATCTGCTTATATCCACAATGGCGATACCGGTAGTTTTTGTTTAACAAATGGTAAGAAAGATACGTCGGGTGTTAGTGTGCGGAAGCCCATAGGAAACAAAAGAGCGGTGTGGCGGAATGTATGGTGGTTCCCCGTTAGAATAATCGAAAGTGGTTAATCGATCGTATTAGATGTTTAAATAAGCGAAAGTGTAAAGCCTACATAAACAAAAATTTAATTAACCGACAAAAGTGCGCGATGTGCTACACTTATAAATAAAGTATGGAATGGTGCTTGCATCGGTCCTAATAATAAAAGGAGACTGACTTTTCCAAGCAACTACAAGAATAGCAGTAGCGCAGAGAAGGGGTATGCATGTATTATACAGTTGCTGCAAAATATGTTAGTTTACGCGTAGCTCGGATGTGTAATTGATCACGACTTAAAGATCCTCGGAGGTTTAAAATTCTCGGCCCATTGTCGTTCGAAAATGTTTGTAAATTATCAGAACAGGAGCGGGTTGAAGTATAATGGATTATTGACTGAGTTTTTCCTACCTTTACGAGGGAATCGGAAATTGACAGACATCGAGCATCTAATTTCTATTTGGATCGATATCGAGTACTTACCGGTTCTAGAAATCATTACGTGCGATTGACCGCTATGCGAAAGTGTAAAAGCCACAGAAGCAAATTTAATTATCATACGAAAAAGCGCGATGTGCTATAGAAAGTATAAAAAATGGTGCTTTGCATCGGTCCTAACAGTAAAAAGGAGAGTGACTTTTTCTAGCAATTACAAGAATAGCAGTAGCGCGGCGAAGGGGTATGCATGTATTATACAACGCATTGTTGCTCTAAAATATGTTAGTTTACGAGAAGCTCGAACGTGCACAAATTAAATTTCAATCTATAATTAACCACGGTCGTAAAATAGGAAATTAATGGGTAATTTAATACCGTTAAGCATATACTTTCGCTTGGTGATTCATTTGGAAAATATTCAAGCCTATCATTTCCTAAAGTATGACGTAGAAGTTATTTAAAATTAAATTGTTGTAAGTATCCTGTAGACAACAAGTTGGTATTTTCTTAGTAATGGTTTAAAGTGTTTTTGGTTATAGTAGCACTGCATCTTCTACAGCACGACTTGCACACAATTTGTGTGCTACCACCCTTTTGGATTTTTAATATGCACGCGATCCGTATAACATGGAAGACGTTTCCGATGTTTTTACTAACGGCATTCGCAGCATGGACAAAGCGAACCGGGCGCATACATTGGTGCTAAATGTATTGGACGAGCTGCGAGGATTATGACGTCATTTAGTTCCTCGCTGAATCCGAGACTTCGTTCGGTGTCTTCGAAACCTTCGGTTTGCATTCTATAGGGTACATAAAGCAGGTACGCGAGAGTAAACTCTTTAGTTATAAGTTAGTTCGCTTACAAGTCAAGTCTTATAGTGCGGATTTTGTTTTGTACTAAAATGGTACCTGCAAACGTTTTTAAATGCGAGCCCTGTGACGTCTACTTTACCAGGAGGGATGCTCTCAAACGACACCAGAACAAATGTCGTGGTGCAACATCGTCCAAGGTTAAGCTTATACATCCGCCCGCAGCAAAGTACTTAAACTGTGGGACTTGCGGTTTCGCTTTTACGAGAATGGATAGCTTACAGCGACACAAGGAAAACAGCATGGTATGTCATTAAGCCGTAAACGTTCAGCTCCGCCAGCTGTTAAAGGACCTTGTACGAAACAACCACGAATTATGTGTAAAGTATGCGATTTCGAGATGGAAAACTACGTATGCCGCACATTTAAGGAGCAACAGACATAAAATGATCAGTTACCGCTACTAGCGACGATGGTGTAGAAATGGTTAGCACTGCGTTTAACAACCGTATGGCTAGCTATCGCATAAATAACGCCAGCGTCGACGATGGAGTGTCCGAGTTTCTTGAAGCAGAAAGAGCGATTTATTCGATTAATAAATGAAAAAGAATACAACATACAGCAGTAAAAGTCTATTGCGAACTCTACGGCGTTTACACCAAAATGGGGAAGAGAAGTCCGATGTGAAATCCTTTAACACAAAAATGTGGTTATATCGTCTTCTAGTAATCTGGAAAATACGTACGAGGTCTTAAGCGAAACCATGCGAACAAAATCAGAGGAATTTGAAACATGCGAGTCCGGTTGGTCTTTGGAAAAGTGCTCTATTTAGAAATAAATATTAATAAGTATGACCCGATATGACAAGTTCTAGGTTGAAAATAAAAATTGTAAATATGTATTTAGAAATGTGGTTTTAAAAATTTAAACTGTATTAGTAAAATTGTTTGTAATAAAAAGTTTTAAGAATGGTTTTAGATTTTCTTTATGTATAAGCCGCAGGAAATTTATAATTTAAAGGGTGTGTAAAATGGTAAGGGTCGTTCGATTTTAAATCTATTTAGAGATTCGGATTGTGCATAAAATTCTAGACTAACAAGATGTGCTACATGTATAAAAATTTATAAGAACGCTCAAAAGTCGCTACAGGTAAGAAATCTTAAAATGGGGTAGCTCTTGGGGATGGTGCTATGTGAAAATTTAAAGAGATTTGGATAGCTTAGAAAATTCTAATATTGATTGATACCAAACAAGGTAGGTTTATCTCGTGGGTGGAAATGTGGAGAAAGATTTATCTCGCAGAGGGTATATGTGTAACTTTGCAGGGCGTGGTCCGATTTCAAATCTGTTTGCAGATTCGATTGTGCGTAAAATTGTAGACTAATTTAATGTATTGCATGTATAAAAAATTTATAAGAACGCTCAAAAGTCGCTACAGGTAAGAAATCTTAAAATTGGGGTAGCTCCCTTTAGGGGATGGTGCAATCTGAAAATTCCTAGAAATTGGGTAGCTGAGAAAATTCTAATATTGATTAATACCAAACAAGATAGGTTTATCTCGAAAGATAAAGAAATGGCTAGACGAAGAAAACTATTTGTTAGGTTTGCTTATAGAGCAAATAGCAAAATTAGAAGATCAGGACTTTAAAGGGGTATAACTTTGCAGGGCGTGGTCCGATTTCAAATCTGTTTACAGATTCGGGATGTGCATAAAATTCGAAGCTAATTTAATGTATTGCATGTATAAAAAATTTTATAAGAACGCTCAAAAGTCGCTACAGGTAAGAAATCTTAAAATTAGGGTAGCTCCCTTGGGGATGGTGCAATCTGAAAAATTCCTAGAGATTTGGGTAGCTGAGAAAATTCTAATATTAATTGATACCAAACAAGATAGGTATATCTCGTGGGTGGAAATGTGGAGAAAGATTTATCTCGCGGGTGGAAAGAATGCGGGTGTGATGTAATCAAAATGGTTGGGGTAAAAAATTCCACAAGGCGGTCCACAGGGCGGAGCAAGGATAAGATTCATCTAAAATAAGACTTTATAGTGCGAATTTACATGTAAATTTGGTCCAGATGAGGGAGCAAATGAGGGAAGCTGGAGCAAATGAGGTGCTGGTTCTTCACTAAATACTCTACTATTAAAGTAATTTGGAGCTGCAGTAATTGTTAGTGCAAAGGTTTTGAATAAATCTAAGCTATGCTGCTGTGTTTTTTTTTATCAATTACTGTATGTATGCACTTTTGAGCTGTGTTTGTGATGCAGATTACCTTGCAGGGTGTGCTCAGGAATAGAAAGTAGAAAATCCAAATTTAAATAGTAATGTAAATAATTCAGTAATATATAAAGTTATACTTATTTCTAAATGAGAAATCGCTGTTCAAGGAGATACGTCTGAAAACACATTTTTGGAAAGGAGAGGAGAATTAAAAATACCACGAAATATGACGGATATTCAATTATTTTCCGAAACATGTGATCTTTCTGCTAGTAAAGTATTAAATTGGTATCGCGCTAATAAAAATTTAGTAAATATTTGGGACGAGTTAAAAATTGGTGCAAAAGATGAATTTCTTCCACCAGATTATGACGAAAAATTGTTGACGGAAATTAAGGCACGTACTCAAGGACAACGTGAAACTTTGACTATATGCTGCTATTATGACATAATTGTTTTCTCGTTTAAGTGAACCATTAAGAGTGAAAAATCCACTAAAAATCTTACGGAAAAATATGCTACCATTTTACCAATCATCGTTAAGTTTGGTGAAAATAAATTCCATACAGGAATTGATTAAATTATGAAAGAAATTAGAGGAACATAAAGTTCTAATTGAAAATTTTTCTTCTCCAACTTGAAAATTAAACACTTTAGAAACAGATTTGACATATCAGGAACTCAAGTTCACAAACTAGACAGGTAAATAGACAGAAAATTTCTAAAATTCAAATATTAAATTAGAATCTCAGTACATCAAACCCAAGAAATCGACAAGGTTGCTGCCAATGTGGTCAAGTAGGACATTACTGAGCTTAGTATAGCAATGCACCCAGGAGATTATATCGTTATAAATGTGGGTTAGAAAGGTGACTTTTAACCGACATCCATATTGTAAACGAAATAATCAGAGCCATTTAAACTGATGGAAGAGGCTTTACCTAGTTGTGTAAGGTCTTGTATTTTTATAAGTTGACTATGAAACTGAAAATTTTAATTCAAGATAAAGTGAAAGTAGTATCAAAATTAGGACTTAAATTCATACACAAACTGAGGAACAATGTCAAATAACAAATAGATAAATTTGAGATGTTTTAGGAACTGTTTCATTATCGATAAAACTAACGGAAAAATTAGTAGCTTTAGAAGTTTTAGTTATGTCTGATGTTCAACACTCAGTAGCATTAGGGATAGATTTTGGAGAGATGTGGAAATTTTTAAGGAAGAATCTACTTTTACAATATTACATAATATAGGACAAAAGCATCCTGTCCTCAAATCACCTGAACAAAGATCAAAATTAGATATTAGTGTTGCAAATTATTTGCATAATTTACCCGAGTTAGGAAGAATAAATATAGTAGAGCACAAAATTAAAGTTGATAGTGATCCAATCAAACAAAAATCTTATTCAGTATCACCCTTTATGCAAAAACGTATCGATCAAGAATTAGATAAGTTGTAGAAATTAGGTGTTGTTCAAAAAAGTACCTCTGCATGGAGTAATCGAACTTTACTAATCAAGAAGAAAGAAAATAGTTATCGTTTTGTACTGGATTTTCGTAAATTAAGTATAGTAACAGAAAAAGATGCATATCCCATTTCGTACGTATCTTCCATTTTGGATAAGTTACGTGATGCAAAATATATTTCGACATTACATATTAAAACCGCATGTTTTCAAATTCTACTTGTTAAAGATTCGTATAAATATACTGCATGTACTGTACCAAATTGACGAACCTTTTGGATTTATACGTTTAACTATGCGACTATCAAATTTACCGAGCACCTGGTCAAGACTTATTGATACTGTTTTAGGCACAGAATTAGAACCGTTTATATTTTATTATTTAGACGACATAATAATCGTAATAGGTTCTTTTGAAACACAATTTTGGAAAAGGTTTTTGCCAGATTATTAAAGGCTGGTTTACTTCAATCCATCTCTACGTAATATGTATAGACTTATATCCTAGGTCAAGTAATGATTTGCTACTAGTTACTGGAAATGAAGAGTTACTCCACTCACCGTTACTTCTTCTGAGTTTGATTCACTTGGTTTTCAGGAAAAGATTTTGGTATGCTGTGCCATGTGATCCCGTATATGTCGACTGTAGCCTGTGTGGGGACGTAGCGGAACGTCCGAACAATCAGTAAGAATCGTGTCTGGGTTCTTTATTAAGTTTTTCCGGAGGTATCACGGTGTTGAAATTAACCTGACTTCACTCAAACTCGCGGTATATATTAATGAAGTCGGCTTTTTCTTGTTCGGGTATCAATTTTAAGATATAATTTTCCAATTATATAAAAATTTATAATACACTATGTAAAGTGTGACGTTTGCTAATATATTTTTTCAGTCACGAGGAAAAGGCTCCTGATTGTAATTTACTGTTACATTTTTTTAAATTACTTTTCAAGAATTATTTATGGACAATGTGTAAGTAGGGTAAATGTTCCAATATTTGACAGATTAAGACACAATCCTATTTAACTACATTTTGTACACATGTACATAAATTTGACACAAAATTCTAACATAGTGACATATATTTGACATACACTTGTACACATTTTTGACACTGTTCATAATTTTGACATTGTCTTTTCTTATATTTGACGAAACACTTTTCATATATTGTCACATTTTGTAAAACGATTTAAATTAATAAAAAAATAATGTTATGTAGGCTTTAGGAAACTACTTAAAATCTTTACATGTACCTATAGCGATAACTTTATAAAAAATAATAAAACTTAGGTCAGTACTTTCTAAGAACACATAAATGTAGCTAAGTTAGAAATCAAATATATTTATGTAAACTAGCTATTGATATTTTTCAATTTCCGGTATTGTAAAAACCCCTATGTTATTTGCTAATTGTGGCTCTTGTATTTTTTCAATAATGTCTGCCTTCTCATACCAAAACTCACCTGATGAGAGGGCCATTTACATTACCACTAGATGTCATAACTTTTACAAAAACCTTGTGTTTTCAGAATTAATCTTTATTGCAATGCCTGGATAGAATTGTGCTTCATAATTTACATATTGTACTTTGGTGTTTACTACTTCAGACATCTCCCCATTCTCTTGTTTTTGTTAATTTGCTTCCTCATAACTTTAAGTTTTTTTAAATTTCTTTTGCTTGTTTCTTCTTTTCTTTTCTTTTCCTTTTTCTTTCTTTTATTTCGTCATCTTTCTTAATTTTATTTTCGGTTTTATTTAAATGATAAGCTTTCCAGCTTCCAGATGAGCAAACACTAGGTATTTTTTCTTTCTCTCTGTTGGTCTTTTTTTGTGTAGATGCTTCTGGCCAAAACATGAGTGACTTAAATGGTGAATGTAATGGTCTTTAGTACATGAATCAGCTATGGATGCATTTGTTGTGTTGTTTGCTTGATGGTAACAATTAATAGAACCGTCTAATTTATTTATAGTCGAATTGATGTCTTTCTCCTCTTGTGTTTGATGTTGGATCTATTTTTATTCATCAAAAGTGTATCTACGTCCATATTTTCTTTATTCTCTTCATATACCATTGTATTCCCTAAAACTAAGTTTTCTTTATTTTTTTCCCTCTCTTTTACTAGAGTTATCTCGTTTGTCTGCTGTCTTTTTTAATCACATATTCTCCCATGTAATCACTTTCCATATCTAAAACAATTATTTTTTATGAAATCTATGTTCACGTCGTTACCTTTTTCATTATATGTGGGAATTTTGTTCATATCCATGTCATTATTTTTGACTTTCTCGTTGTGTGTACCATTAACTACATTCTGTTTAATCACCTCTTCTTCTATCCTTTCGTTGTTTTTATCTGGAGTTATTTCATTTGCTTTCTGAATGTTTTCAATTCTACTTTTTCTTTCATTATCGCTTTCAACATTTGTAAATATTTTATGTTAGTTGCACTAATCTATATTTAAGGCATTACAACTTGAGTCCTAATGTAAATAAATATCTATGTGGAAATAGCCATACTCAGGTGCTTGAATAGCAAAGCTACCATATGTAGTTTTCTATGACAAAGGCTCAAGTAATAGCTAGGAACCTAACTACCTACCTAGTTATTACATTTCCGAGAAAACATATGCATCTTCCGTTTCCGTAGCATTGCAAACTTCCAACAAATTGTACTGATTGCTCATAACATTGTATTCTGACGTTTCTAAATAGTCACAGTGTATATCAAGTACTGTTACAGCAGTTCTAATTTCATCCCTTAAATTGGCAACAGCATAATCAAAAGACCTATCATCAGGTTCAGGAATAAGAATATTGTCATCCAAATTCCTGCCGAGTACTCCATCGTTAGTTATAGGAATATCGTCCATGTTCTCTTTGTCGATAGCTGCATCTGCACATTTATCAACTTTGTGTATTTCATCATACATCTTCTTCCACACAGCATATAGGCTTTTGTGTTCCAGTATGCCATGCCAAACTGGATCAAGCTTTTGATTCAGAAAGTCAGTTAGTAAGCTTTCTTGAATAAAAGATTCAAATGTTTTTAAATGTTGATTTGTGCTAAGTGGATTAGGTTTTCCAAAATTTTATTTGAAGGGTCACTTACTAAAGAATTATATTTAACTATTTTGGAGTAATCTACAAGGTAGGCGTTAAATAGACACAGTCCATTTGTTCTAAATGCATTTTTTAGGATTTTGCTATTATCTTGGAAAGTTGCCAATAACACATGATTCAACAATGGTGCAAAATCTTCCTATTTTAGAACCTTTAGTTTATTTTTATTACGCCAGTTGTAGATTTCAGTTCTCCATTTACTTTTAAGGGGATGAAATACACCAACATCTATCGGTTGCATGATGTGGGTAGTATTTGGCAATAAACTTATCAATATTATATCATTTTTAGAACAAAATTCGCTTAGGTGGTATGTTAAATGAAATTTGTGGCCATCTACATATAAAATTATTGGTAGTAAAATTTCTTTTCGTATGAGCCATGGATTAATGTAAATATTATTAACGTTAAGAAAGCCAAACAATTCCATCATTAAATAGGAGTAAATCGACTATTTTACATAAAGTCAATAGCGAGCACACTGTATATAAATCATAACCAATTCAATTCACAAGAAAGAAGCTTAGTCTGCAATAATCAGATACTATTTAGCAAAAATAATAATGTGTACTTCTCATAATACGTTCTAAGTTAAATATACAAGTCCAGAATTGGAAAGAAACGAGTAAAAATAAGGTTTTGAATGCATCGAGTTTCATTAAAGGTAAACACGTAATCGGCGAAGATAAACAACTTGGCATACTAGCTATTTAATAAGATCATTAAAATATCAACGCATAAATAAATAAACGTGTTCAAATACGTCATTATTAGAAATATGAATACGTGACAAAAGACATTGTATTTCGATAAAATCCAACATATTTGGAGTTACAAACAAAATAGATAACAGGTGGTGCGCGATTTGATAAAGTTTGAACCATGGTCGACACGAACATGAAAGACGTGACAGAATGCAATGAAAATTTAGAATTTCTGAGAAATATACTGCACTAAGTTGAACGTCTACGTGTGAGATTATGCGTCTGAACAAGAATCAAGACAAGGAATTTTTAGAAATACCGATTTCTTCAGAGATAGGCGCAAAGTACAACGTGTTGATCAACAAACACAGGATGAATACCAATAAGAAAATTGATAGGTGGGGTCTATAAATACTATGAAGACCTTGTAAACATCCAGTATCTCTTCGACAAGGCACCAACCACGTCAACTGAAAATAAAATATTACGTAAAAGTGAACGTATTGAAGATTAATAATTTATTTAGCTTAGTGAAAATTAAAAAGTGCCAATTTATACAACAAGAAATAGCCGTTTTGATCTTAAAACGGCTCTGAGTGTACCTCTGATTGTACCTCTAAATAAACCTCCAGATCCGAGTGTACCTCTGATTGCACCTCTAAACAAACCTCCACTTCTAAATATCCGTCTAAACAATAGCTACAAACAAACTTTGAGAATATTATAAAAATACTTCTAAATTAGCCTACAAGGAAACATAAGAAACGTCAAGATACTCAAATTAAACTACAAGCAAGCTCCAAGTCATTCCAGAAATTCGAGGGGGAAATTCAAGCAACAATTAACTAATCATTTTAGAAACTACGCTAACGAATCAAGCAGTAACAATCCATCGATATTCGAAGGCAGTTCCTAAAGACATGCAGGGAAAACACAGGTCAGAGATTTTATTCATTATTAATATGACTGTTTTTCAATTTTTAACATTTAATATTTGCTATATCAAATATCTGTAAGGGTAATCAAAAATCATGTGAGAATTTAAAAAAAGGGAAGGCTCGTTTGAACGTTCAAAGATACTTAAAAGTAATTACAGTATTTTTGCTGGCTTTCAGGTGGAATTACATAAATATCAATATTTTATTCAGGGGCAAATTTTTGAATATTAAACAAATTAATAATTTATAGACATAAAAGTGTACATATTATCTATTATTATATTGTGTAATTTTGGATTGGTTCCTTCTCATTTTCATTTTCATTTATATTAACAGAAAGTGATTAAACAATCTTTATTGTCGAAACGTAGGGAATTTCACAGCAATTTATATGACACATCAACCGTTAAGAGGAGTTCACAACAATATATATATATATATATATATATATATATATATATATAGGATACATTAAACAAAGAAAATAAATAATTTTTATATAAGAGCCAGTTGTACATATTTTTGACACCAAGTATCAAATGTATAGCAAAGCGTATCAAAGTTGTTCCTAAATTTGACACCTATATAATCAAAGGTTATTATTATTACTTGTTTAACTATTTGCGGTGAAAATTATAATCTCCTAACTATTTCAGTAAAGTAAGCATAAGAACTGACAAAAACAATACTCACTTATACTGTCTGTTAATTAATGTTTGATATAGCTCTTTCTACTTACCTTATAAAATAATAGCGAACAATCAAGACAGCTGATCTAAAGATGTAACTAGTTATGAAGCAAGTGACACTGCCAAATGACATATGTTGTGATTAAAATGCTGTTAACAGGTATGTTATCGGAGAGTATCACAGATGTAAACATAATCACCCTAATATGAGTAAATTATGTAGAATTCTTATTATTACCGAATAAACTTAAAACATGTCAATGATACCTGCAGTGTCAAAGTTTGGTACAATTACCCTATATAGTTGGTAGACTTTTTTTAATTTCTGTTATATATAAATACTAGCATTAAAATAGCAATTTGAATTAAGGTACACAAAGTGGGAATTATTTATTTTTTCGAAGGTTTTTGCACTATGTAAATCCTCCGGGATATTTTTGACAAAGGTTTTGTTTTATACGAGTTGGTTTTCCTTTTTTTTTACATGTCGATTTCTTAAGGATTTGTAAATAAATTTCGGTCTTGAGGTTTCCTTTTTTTTCTGGGTGTCCCATCCCACTCTACGACGTTTTTCGCTAGCACGGCTGTAATTCTTTCGATTTCTTTTGTTTTGTTGCGGTACTTGGTGCTGGTATACTATTACTTTGCTTACTGTACTTTGTTTTTCTCTTGTTCTCAATTACCGTAGTAACCTTGTCAGTGACATAAATCCGGCAATTTGTCAAAACCTAAATTAAGTGATCAATATTCATTCAAAGATAAGTAACCGTATTAATTTCAATGGCGACAAAGCCGTTTACATCATTTTTGGAAACGTTTGTGGAACATACAATTTTTCGAACGAAACAAATCTATTAACAATCAACTCCAAAAGATCTTCTGGGAAGAATAGATTTAAATAGTTGTAAGAAAATGTCGCGGACAAAGTTATGACTTGTTTTTTGTTTGTAAGTGGATCCGCTCTAAAAACAAAGCTTGTCAGTGGAATTTTCGTTGTAATATGTGTTTGCTTGGATTATTGAAGGTTGAAGTATGTATCGTTTTTGTGAATGAATCTTGCTTTTACTGGAAAGGAAAAATCTTAGAGAGGAGATGATTGGGAGGACAAACTTTTCATTTGTTCGGTGTATTCAATTCTGCCAAAGTACGAATTTTTACCGAATCTCAAAGTTCGAATTTCGTTGTGGTCATTTAAAATCATTAAGTGGTGATACCACTTCAGTTGGATAAAAAGCAAATATTTAGAAGTTTTCATCTTACTACATTCAAGGTATTTGTCTTGTTCAAAATCCATTCCAAGACTAACCCAGTGCTGTTTATTATTTTTCATTATATTTAGAGTAGGCATTCGGTGGAAGTTAGATATTTATTATTTTCTCATGTACTATCAGTTATGGAATTTATAAGACTCGAAATCATTTTATAATCATTGTTTAAAATTTGATGGCAAGCTTGGTTTATATAACTATAGAATGACGGATAGAATCGTTTAGCTCCTGGCTTTAAATAATCTTTTTTTAATTTTCATCAATTTTTCGAAAATATTCCTCTCCTATATTAAACTTAGAAAAATACCTGCAGACCATGTAGCTTAAGCTAAAGAAAGAAATAATAATTATACTTCCACAAAGGAAAGATACCGGTGCATTTTTGTATAATCTAAATATATATCTTTTGCAGACAGCATTATATGCTTTGTTTGATAAAGATTATATTTTCGTAAGAGATAATCGCACGTTTACTGTACTTAGATAACAGATAATTGTTGCAAACACAAACACAATACTTCATAACTGTAGCTAATTTTAAAGTAGATTAAATATTTTAACAACGTTTTTAGTAAACTATACATTTTGGACTACTAGGTCAAGTATTGATACAGTAAACAAACATTTAACAGCCTAAAATTGAGTGTACGTTTCTTAAAAGATATTTTATAAATTTAAGAGCTAAGATACAGAGTATCCCAGATAGGGGTTAACACTGTTTGAACTCAAACAACCCTACCAGGAATGACAGGGAATACAATTTTTTTAAGTAGCAATTGTTTAAAACGTTACTGATGACGTTCCAATGTTAAAGATGTTAAAAATGTCCTATATTAGCAAAAATTTATCGTCTGGAACCCTGTGGAACAGATCAACAAATATGTACATGGTTTTGTGGAGTCCACAGTTTTTTCAGAGTTTCCCACAGAAAAAAGTTTAGATGCGTTAGGGCGGGAGATCTGGGTGGATATTCGACTCTTTTTCGTCGGTCTATTTATTTCTCAACAAATGTTTCATCGACTGACACAATTGCTTCACGCAACGTGCTAAAGTACACAGAACCTGACACTTGCTTTAAAAAGAAATGGTCCTACGAGTTCTCTAACAGACATATCACGCCACACTGATGACTCAGGACGATCAACAGCACGTTTTTCTATAACATTGCGAGTTTCTTTTGCGCGATACACAGTTGTGGCGACTGATTGTTCCATTCAATTAAAAAATTCCCTCTTCAGATCAAACAGTCGAATCAGTCAATTGCTCCTATTGCGGATTCATTCACAGAATTGTATGCGTCTATCCAGATCATTTTCATTTATTGTATAAAACATACTGCAAATGTAGGTTGTGACGTTCGTTTGAAATGTTTATAATCGTATTTTATTTAAATAGTTTCTGTATTGGTAAATCACTTTGGGTTATGCTTCTTCCTTTAAGAAATATAATTTTAAGGTTAGATACATTCTCGATCTAAGGAAAAATTAATTTTGTATCTTATATATTCATACTCAAAGGTTCTCAATTCATTATAGCAGTTTAAAGGTTACTTTGTATTGTAAAATTATTAGTTGTATGATTCATTTGTTTTGATTAATAATGTATCACGCTGGCGCGCTTATGACCTTGCCGTCTAGTATGAAGACGTTCGCATTGAAAATTTGTGTTGAATCAAAAACTGGGAAGTCCCTTTTTTGGTTCTAGTTAACATGCCCGTAGGTTAATTTTTATATATATTAGACAAAGAACAACGACACAAAGTAATGAGGGTTGCAGTCTTAATTCAGTTGTCCAAATTCTGCCTAAGATATCTGAAATTATGTTTTTTGTAATAAATTATTTTGCAAGTACCTAGAGGCGTGATTAAAATTCAGTTAGTTAACATTTGATTTTAAAAACTTTTCTTTCAGCTATCAGTTTTAAATAGATACATGTGTTTTTATAGTTAACGTTTGTTTTAACAATAGCACACTTTCCTGATCTTAGGTTTTGGCATTCTTTTGTTTATTCTTTCTGGGACTTTTCGCTATTAACCACTGTACTTCTAGATTAGGTGACGTCCAAAATACTTCTCTGTTAAAACATATTCCATCACGATAACTTTCCGAAACATTATTCAAACACTTACACCACCCGTCTCACTGCGTTAGTCGGTAACCATTCTTGTTAGTACAGTCGAGGTTTTCGGTACTCTACCGAAACAAAATTCTTAGCGGAGTACTTAACCGACGGCTAGGTGTCTTAGTTGTTCGCATGAGACTATTAAGCCCAAGGTCGCGGATTCGATTGCCGACACGTAGCGTTCATTTACATTTCCAATGCTCCACCCAGGTACTACATTGGCCAGGAGGCGAGTTTTTTGTTGCCTGGAAATTTAGAATTTTGCCGAACCCTTGCCGTTCCAGGCAAGGTAGGGATCTTTAACGTGCGTGACAACACTCACACACGGGACCTCCATTTAACCTCTCATCCGAACGAGGGCGTAATTTTTGTGAAAAATGCTCACCTGCCATTTTTCAAGCAGTCGGCCGTGTCAGGATTTGAACCCAGGACCTTGGGATCCGTAGTCTTACGCTTACTACATTGATCCACGGCGACGCCTGCCGACACATACCGCTTGAAAAATGTTAGGCGAGCATTTTTACAAAAATATGCCCTCGTTCGGATGAGAGTTAAAATATAGATCCCGTGCGTGTGTGTGTGTATGTGTGTACGTGTGTGTGTATGTGTGTGTGTGTATGTGTGTGTGTGTGTGTTGTCACACACACGTTAAGGATTGGAAAATCAAACTTAGGGGGTACTTCATCAAGTTTTTCTGTGAATTACCGGCTAGATTTTCTGGGGCCAAAACTGTACGTAACAAGGGTTTCCATTTTACTTGCTTTAAAGTGTGGTAGACACTTAATTTGCGTACACGTGACTTGCGCAGAGCTGGCCGTATAGACTTATAGGGGAATTTCGTATGATACTGATTGCTTTTTGCCACACGAAATTATGCGACAAATTTGAGCAGGAAAGAACTGCGTGTGATTTGCAGAAAGGCCGGTGTGGCAAAAAGCAATCCGTATCATACGAAATTCCCCTATAAGTCTATATGGCCAGCTCTGCGTAAGTCACGTATAAGCAAATCAAGTGTCTATAAGCTCAAATTTGTCGCATAATGTCGTAATTGTTATACGTGACGGTGGAGCAGTATCAAATTCTTATACTATCGTCTCTGCACTTTCTTCATGCTCTCACATTTTCAAAAACACTTTAAAATTCACGTCCGCTCCTCAAAAGAAAGGTTCTCAGCCATCTTGTCAATTAATTGTCACTACTAGCAACTGAACTAAAAGTAAAAGTGAAACAAATAAATTGCAGCAAGTACTAGTCATCACAGATCCAGATACCAAAAGTTACATCAGGTCATGTGTTATTAACACTGTGGAACAATCTGTATATATATATATATATAAAGCTACCCATGATTTTTGTCAGTTACCTCAAATGTTTTATAGAAAAGATAATTTTAACGTAAACCCAATCAAAAAACATCTTACTAATATATTGAGCGTTTGTCAGAAAAAAACTGCAGCCATTTATATGTATTATATGTATTTTAGAAAAATTCTAGAGAAAAAGGAAGATTGTGTTATGAATTTCCAAGCTTGCTTGTTATTAGGGAGCATCCAAATCTGGCTGAACATGGTAAAGAAACCTGTTTGAACAAACATACCCAAAAGCTAAGCATTTAAATCAAGTAGAGATAAAACCCCATGAACTTACACTATCAAAATAATAAAAACAATTACAAAAATGTCAAACAACGAATGTTGTTAGGGTTTTCTATATAAATTTTGAGAGAGTGTTCGCCGATATATAAACGGCATTATCAATGATGTTTATCAGACAAAATTCAAGACATGCACGTACACATATGGGTCCATATAAGCATATATGTACACGTAGAACAGACCATGACTAGAATATTTTCTTCTTTTAGGGGCGATCTTGTAGAGACTTTTGCCGCTACTTGTGGTAGCAGTACGGTAAACTTAGTCTTCGGTTGTTAATCATTAAGTTTTGTGGCACTGTCATAGTCTTTTCCTTGCGCAAGTTACCGTTCATTTACATTTCTAATGCTCCACCCGAAGGTACTACATTGGCCAGGAGGCGAGTTTTTTGTTGCCTGGAAATTTAGAATTTTTCCGAACCCTTGCCGTTCCAGGCAAGGTAGGGATCTTTAACGTGCGTGACAACACTCACACACGGGACCTCCATTTAACCTCTCATCCGAACGAGGGCGTAATTTTTGTGAAAAATGCTCACCTGCCATTTTTCAAGCAGTCGGCCGTGTCGGGATTTGAACCCGGGACCTTGGGATCAGTAGTCTTACGCTTACTACATTGATCTACGGCGACGCCTTGCGCAAGTTACCGCTGCCTCGGGGTGTGGCTGATTGTTGCAGGTGGCAATGTCTTCCTAAATCCTGACAGACGCAGACATCAAAGACCGTGCCACTAAGCACCATTCCCTGCACTGATTATCATCGTTGTGGGTCGCTACTCTAGTCAATCTAAAGCATACCAGACTAGTGTTCCATCAGGCTAAAAGACACTGAGAAACTAATGCCTTTACGGTGTCGTCTTTGGTTGCAAGCAGTTCCGTGTGTTCGTCGTCTCGGTTGTCGAAATTAAATGGTCATCGATGCAAATGTTCAGGTTTATAAGCCGGCCATGGACCTGGCTGGTGCACTCCATTTGGCATCGGGTCCTTATTTTGCCAAAGCATCGGCATGCAGCACGATGCGGTAGTCTTCTCTATCAAAAAACAGCAGTCACGCACATCGGATACTTTCAGAAGATGCGTGATCACAACTACTGCTTATTCTTCAAACTCTGATCCAATTTTAGGTCACACCGCACTCCAAGCAATGTACTCACGGGTTCCCATCCGGCTCTGGCCATCAAATGAGATCAAGCTCTGATATGCTAAATACGCCACAAGTAACAGCAATTAACCCACTTTGTCATGGGCTGCATACAGAAGTACCGTCATCCGAAAGTATTCGCAAGACGTCTAATCCCATTCTGGCATCGAATGTAAATATCATTTTAAATCAACAAAAAGTGTACGTTGGGTGAAGCATTTGCGGACACCAAAATACTTAAACCCTGTTATCTCTTGTCAAGAAAAGCTTATTGGTGTAATAAGACATCAACAGAAATAAAGGTGCTTCGATCATCTTTTCAACATCAGTTCGTTCGTGCATTAAGATTCAACGTTATGCAAAAAATTAAAATGAAAAATGTTGCGTTTTTCAGAAATTACACTACTCGTGTCTATATCGGGGCATATTCAATTTAGGAATTACGTCAGATCTCAAAACCGTTGATATCTGTTCTTGTTCAGGAAAAATACTACCATTAATAATCGCAGGAATTTTGCCATCAATCTTTTTATTCCGAAATTTCTGTAACTTCAGTAATGTAGTTTTTTATTAATTTATTAGAATTTAATCATAGATTTTTTAAAAGTGAAACGCTTTCTGCGTTAGTCTTTTAATCCGTACGAACTGATTCACTAAGAGGTGTTTGTCTGTCTCAAAAGTTGTGGAATTTAATCCTTTTTGATTTTGTTGCCAAACGTTTTTTTGATATTGTTTTTTTTCTTAAACTATTGCTTTAAGAGTATTTTCATATTTTTCGTCTATTTTCTTTTTTTCTTCTCAATGTGGCAGTTTTCTTTAATCCTTCTATTTACAATTCTTTTATTTAATAGCTATATTCTACATTTTTTGGAGTGTTCTTGTAGTTCCTTGATCCGTCTTTCTCTACTAGTTTTATATTTTCCCGCCTAGGTTTTGCTTTTGGAAACGTCATAAAATCGTAAAGTTTAATAGTTACTTATGAGCTAATGTTTACCTTAGGTTTCGTAGCTTTACTTATAATATCATTACTATTAGATTTAATATCTTTTGTTATTTCTAAATTGTCTTGATTTTTGTCGTTAAATTTGGCCTGTTTATCGTTAATGTGTCAGCTAACATTGGTTGCATTAGTGTATCAAATATTCAGAGTAAAACAAAATTTCTTTTAAAGAAGATGAGCCAAGACTAGCTATCGCAAATGTTAGACTAAAGTCATTGTCTGTATAAACGAAAAAATTTAGCATTTACACATATGTACACACACCGAAACGCTAGTCTGTTTGACTCTTAGCTTTGATACGTTGAATTGTTTTATTCAAATTTTTAATGTTACGCTTAATGAAAGTCTTTTTATATGCCCAGATGAGTATATAATGAGAAGCGTCTGATGCTGGAAATTCGATTTCTTTCGAATTTTGATAGCGGATAGTGATACAAGATTCATATTCCTCATTATCATTTCAAATTTTGGGAGAACGCTTCATACGCTAGCACTATAACTTTTAAACGTAGAACAACTCAAAGCTCAAAAGGTTGCCTGCAACAAGAAAAGTTGTAGACTGATATCCTGTTTTAAAAAAACTATTTTTTCATTTTTTGGACTTATAATTCAACGTACGAATTTGTTCTTTTTGAACAATCTTTTAAACCACTAGAGCAATCTAGAACGGTATCGAAATGTTCCACTTAGAAAAAAAGCACCAGCCCAAAAAATTATTTTTTGTTTATTCAAAAACAATTTGGAATGAAGCAAATCACTGTGGTACAATCTGGAACAACTTTTATAATTACAAATTTCGAAAAACGGTGTGCCAACTGCAAACGCTTAACAATTTAGGACTAGTAAGTATGTGGATAGTCGATATTGCTTGTAACCAAGAAAGTTTCCACGGAGTTTTACGGATAGTTGCATAGAGCCTAGTTAAAAACTATGTTTCATACATTTCATGCAAAATTTTCCAATATTCCAAGACAGACGCTGATTAAATTATTTCTCAGATATATGTTTAACAATACACAGTTAATCATATTTATTTACTATATAAAATTTCCAATCTGTTTTCCAGATTTAAATTTGATTCATTATCAAAGCTCAGACAAAATATTTTATGACTGATACAAAAGGAGGATACTCGAAATATCACTGATTAATGTATTTGCACAAAAGATTTTAAGTGCGCAATATGGGTTTTATTCCACTGCATAGAAATTGTTTACTATGCATTTTATTTATTTTAGAATTTTCAAGTACTTGGACGATGTCTGAGAAAGTGACGATTTCTTGCTAAAAAATAAAGCTGTCTCACTTCCGAAACAAGCAACTGATAATTAAGTTTACACTTATCAATTTATAGAAATTAGTTTTTATTGGAAACTCACTCGCTAATTAAATGTTTATTTGAATGTTTTCAAAGTTTAGGGTTTTCAAGAAAAAACGTATACTAACTTTTCAAGAATGCGCTAATAAAACTGAAGCATGACTTTTTCTTTATCGTCTGTGGGAATTAAACCACTCATAGTTGTTAAAATCGTCTTTATTTACGTTTCTATCCATGACCTACGATCGTTGTCAAAATAATAAAATTGAAGGTAACTTTGATTTATTAATGTTTCATTTTGACAACGATCCTAGGTTATTGATCGAAACGTAAATAAAGACGATTTTAACAACTATGAGTAGTTTAATTCCCAAAGAAGATGAAGAAAAATGCTAAATAAACCACAACGAATATACAGGGAGTATTTTGAAGCACGACTATTATTTTAGAAATTTTTAAGAAGAAAAGGTTTTATATAATGTTTACTTTACACCATAATTTTGCTCGAAGGAAAAAAGCTAAAGTTGTAGACTGTGGAACTTTCAGGGATATGAGTAGGTTAGCTCAGAATAGGAAACAATGAGGTTACAGTTCCAGGACTATAAACCTAATGATGATGATGATGATGGAAAAAGCTAAACAATTTGAAAGTATGAATTAAGTTTGTATAGGGTCCATCTGCAAAGTTGAATCGATTAATAGGAATGTCGTGTGTAGAACCCAGGGCTAATATATTTCAACTCATCATTATTAGGTTTTCAGTTCTGGAACTGGTTAGACGCGTACCCTCATTGTTTCCTACACATTTTCCTGAAACTTGCACAGTCTGCATCTATCACTATCTGCGTGCAAAAGTCTGATCTCAGTCTACCTCTACTTCTTTTTTCCTATCTCTGCTTGTAATATATCCCGTACTATTCTCCAAAAATACCTTAGAAAGTATTCTACCCATCTATTTCTCCATTTTTCTTTGTTTTCCACAGATATCTTTATTCCTCTACTATTTCCATAACCTATTTGTTATTAACCTTGTCTGTCCATGCTGTCATTCTTATATATCTGAAGCACAACATTCCAGAAGGCTTCTATCTCTTTCTGTCTGCTTTTTCTACAGCCCCTATTTCATAAACGTACTGTTCTGTGCTTCACACAAATGCTTTGAACAATTTTCTTCTCGTCTCTATCTTTGTTGTCTTTGAACATATCCGCTGTTCTTTCTTGTTAGATGCAGTTCGGTCACTTTCTATTGTTTTACAGTTATACACCCTATTTCCCCGATATTCAGTGGTATGTAAAGGGAGGCTCCGTGGCGTAATTGGTATGCGTGTGACTACTAGGTAAAAGGTACCGAATTCAAATCCCGACTCGGTCCGCTTGAAAAATGTTAGACGAGCATTTTTCACAAAAATACACCCTCGTTCAAATGAGAGGTAAAATGGAGGTCCCGTGTGTGAGTGTTGTCACGCACGTTATAGATCCCTACCTTGCTTAAAACAGCAAGGGTTCGGCAAAATTCCAAATTTTCCAGGTAAAAAAAATCGCTTCCTGGCCAATGTAGTACCTTCAGGTGGAGCATTGGAAAATCACATGTAAGGTATATGAAGGGGAGTAAGCAGCCTGTGGCTGCCAAGTTCCCCCAGTACTTGAACATTTGTCAAATTAATAGTTTTTCCAATATATCATTTCGCACAATCAACATTAGTTGAAAATATTTCACAACCCACACCGGTAGTTGTTTCTAATAATCATCAGATTTAAGTGCACTTATTTTTTCGTAATTAGATTTTCAGTTTTGAAACTAATTGGACGTGTACCTCCACTTATTTATGTTCTGAGCTAGCCTACACAGTTCCCTGGAATTCCCACAACAGCCTATATACAGCTCGGTTCCCAGTAGGAGGAATACAGGGTTTCTGGGCTCTCATTTCTACCAGAATCCCTCATTTCCACACTCACCTGGACCAATTTACATGTAAATTCCCATAAGGCAGAAATGAAGAGTTGAAACTCCACCTTGCTCTCGCTTTGTGGACCGCCTTGTGAGATTTTTTTACTCCAACCATCCCTACCTTAGAAAATCGGTAACCTAACCCCTAAAATTTTCGAGATACCTCACGGTGCCTATAGGCACCGCACCCACGAGATAAATCTATATTGTTTGGTATTAATTAATATTAGAATTTTCTCAGCTACCCGAATCTCTAAGAATTTTTTAGATTGCATCATCCCCCAGGGAGCTACCCCAATTTTAAGATTTTTTTACAACCAACATTCTGAATCAAATAGTTTTCTTCGACTAGCCATTTTTACCCACGAGATAAAGGTACATTGTTTGGTATCAATTAGTATTAGATTTTTTCAGCTACCCAAATCTCTAGGAATTTCTTAGATTGCATCATCCCCCAGGGAGCTACCATCATTTTAAAATTTTTTGCTGATATCGATTTCTGACCGTCCTTATAAATTTTTTAGTTACGCAATACATCAAATTAGTCTAGAATTTTACGCTGAATTCGAGTCTGCAAACAGATTTAAAATTCGAGCACCCCCTACAAAGTTGTAACCCTTTAAAGTCCTGAACCTCTAAATTTTGCTCTTTGCTCTATAAGCTATCCTACGAAATAGTTTTCTTCGACTAGCCATTGCATCTTTTGAGATAAACCTATCTTGTTTGGTATCAATTAATATTAGATTTTTCTCAGCTACCCAAATTTCTTTAAATTTTTTAGATTGCATCATCCCCCAGAGAGCTACCTTCTTTTTTAAAAATTTTACCAGCAACGATTTCTAACCGTCCTTATAAATTTTTTAGTCATGCAATACATCAAATTACTCTAGAATTTTATGTAGAATCCGAATCTGCAAACAGATTTAAAATAGGACCACCGCTTACCATTTTACACACACACACACACACCCTCTAAATTATAACTTTCCTGCAGCTCATACCTAAAAGAAAATCTAAAAAACCATTCTCAAAACTTTTTATTACAGGCAATTTTTACTAATACAGTTTAAATTTTGTAAACCACATTTCTAAATACATATTCACAATTTTTTATTCTTAACCTAGAACTCCATGCCAAATAAAGGATTAGATGCTTGCCGGCGTATGTATCCGGAGTAAAAAACACGATTTGTACACGCAGCTTATTAAAATTAGTTTATCGAGCGAAGATGACTAGCGTAACGTCATCCTGGAAGCATATCAATCTACGCATGGGGAGCATAAAGATATAAATCTAAGATAGTTGTTTATATTTGTAGAAATTTTGTAAATCTATTGTATATATTAGTTTTAAGATTCCATAATTTTTAAGTTTTTCTCCCACCTTCCAAATCCTTCCTGCGTCTATCCTGGTTGACAGAGTATACGTGTTATCTCCACGTGGTGTTCGCGGGACACATCGGTTTTAGATTTCTCGGGAAATGGATGGTTAAAGCATATGTCTTGGGTAGCGAAAAAAGGTTCTAAAGATGGAGTTAAATAAAAATGGACAAAAATTAGAGGTTTGAGTCTTTAAAAGGCATAACTTTGTATGGTGATGCTCCTATTTAAAATCTATTTACAGGTTTAGGCTCCCTAGAAAAATCTAATATTAGTTGATACCAAACAAAATATAGTTATCTCAAAAGAGTGACTACCCCGCGGATAATAAATACAATATACCGCCAGTCAACAAATAGTTGTAGGAAAGTTTAAAGACAAATTTAATGATGGGTCTAGTATTAGAATTTGTTGGTAGGAGGGTTAAGTCCTACTGTATTGTAAGCGAGAAAGACACGATTAAAAAGATTAAAGGGCTCTCACGAAGTGTAGTTAAGTAAAACCGCGGGTGCTACAACCTATAATGAGCGTATATCCCCAAAAAGGGTGGGCATGCAACAACGCAACAGTGCGTGGGAGAATAAGGATTCTCTCCAATAAGAAATTAAAGTTTCTATGTACGTAGCACCAGTCATTGGGAAATGGTAGAAATGTTAAACCTATAAAGGCGATTATTAAGTGTGGTTTAGAAAAATATTAGTTTTCTTGGACTAAATAAAATAGCTTGGGCTGATTAATGTTTATGGTTACATATTCTCGTACACATCCACAAACATCTGCTTACGTTCGTATACGGACATGGCGATGCCGGTAGTTTTTGTTTAACAAATAGTAGGAAAGATACGTTAGGTGTTAGTGTGTGGAAGCCCATCGGATCGTTGGATTTAAAAAGAACGGTGCGGCGGAATGTATGGTGGTTCCCGTTAGAATAATCGAAAGTGGTTAATCAATCGTATTAGATGTTGAAATATGCGAAAGTGTAAAAGCCTACATGAGCAAAATTTAATTATCAGACAAAAAAATGCGCGATGTGCTATACTTTTAAAGAAAGTATAGAATGGTGCTTTTGCAGCACTCCTAGTAGTAAAGGCGACTGACTTTTTCAAGCAGCTACAAGAATAGCAGTAGCGCAGAGAAGGGGTATGCATGTATTATACAGCACACTGTTACTATAAAATATGTTAGTTTACGGGTAGCTCAAACGTGTAATTGATCACGACTTATAGATCCCTCAGAGGTTTAAAAATTCTGAGACCATTGTCGTTTGAAAAATGTTTGGAAATTATCAGAACGGGAGTGGGTCGAAGTATAAGTTAGATGGATGATTGACCGATTTTTTTTTACCTTTTACGAAGGAATCGGAAGTTGACAAACATCGAGCATCTAATTCTCTATTTGGGCGATATCGAGTACTTTCCGGTTCTAGAAATCATTACGTGCTACCGACCGCTATGCGGAAAATTTGGTTCTAGGAAATGAACAACCTACGAAAGTACGGAATACTCGGTATTAATGCTAATTGGTTTAGTGACCGCGCTTGTGCACTCTTCAAGTGTCTTCGACAATCTTCGATTGTTTCCAAAAAAAAATATCCAAGCCTACCATTTTCGAAAATATGACGTACAAGTTATTTAAAATTAAATTGCTTTATTGGTAAGTATTCTGTAGACAACAAGTTTGGTATTCCCTTAGTAAAGTGTTACGTCATCATCAAACATTTATTGGTGGTTGTGACAATAAACACCAGAAGTGCGGGTATCCTACAGTTTTCAGTGAAACATTTATACCGACAGTGTAAGTGCGTTGAAGAACACAGTCGCATTCGAACCCTTGCAGAAGGCGGTTGTATGAAAGCTTTTGAAAAGTGACACCGACACCAATCGTGCGTGTTTTTGGTTGTCCGGCGAAAGCTTTTGTGTGTGAACGTTTATTGCCCACAGCGGCACAGGATAAAAGGTATTTATACCCTTTATTAAGTAGTTTGGTGTAGTTGTTTTTTAGTTATTACATAACCGCTCCACCGCTATTGTTATTGCTACAAAAAGCAATTGGTCCTTCCCTATAATAGCATATTTATATCACCTCATTCACCCCCCCAATTAATCCATAAAGGTTTAAAATGTTTTATTAAGTTTTTGTTTATAGTAGCACTGCATCTTCTACAGCACGACTTGCAACCAATTTGTGTGCGTGTGCTACCACCCTTTTGGATTTTTAATATGCACGCGAGTGTTGATCCGTATAACATGGAAGACGTTTCCGGTGACTCTACTAACTGCATTCGCAGCATGGACGATGCGAACCAGATGCATACAGTGGTGCTAAATGTACTGGACGAGCAGCAAGGATTGGCAAAAGATGACGTCATTTAGTTCCCCGCTGAATCCTCGACTTCGTTCGGCCGTATTCGGAAACCTTTGGTTTGCATTCTATAGGGTACATAAAGCAGGTATGCTAGAGTAAACTTTTTAGTTATAAGTTGGTTCGCTTACAAGTTTAACCAAAGTCCTATATTGCGAATTTTGTTTTGTACTAAAATGGTACCTGCAAACGTTTTTAAATGCGAGCCCTGTCACGTCTACTTTACCAGGAGGGATGCTCTCAAACGGCACCAGAACAAGTGTCGTGGTGTAACATCGTCTACGGTTAAGCTTATACATCAGTCAACAGCAAAGTACTTAAACTGTGGATCTTGCGGCATCGCTTTTACGAGAATGGACAGCTTACAGCGACACAAGGAAAAACAGCACGGTATATCATTAAGTCGTAAACGTTCAGCTCCGCCAGCTGCTAAAGGGTTTTGTACGAAACAACCACGAATTATGTGTAACGTATGCGATTTCGAAATGGAAAAGACTACCTATGCCGCACACTTGAGAAGCAACAGACATAAAAATACCACAGTTACCGCTACTGGCGAAGATGGCGTAGAAATGGTTAGCACAGGGTTTAACAACCGTATGGCTAGCTATCGCATAAAGAACGCCAGTGTCAACGATAGAGTGTCCGAGTTTCTTTGGAAGCAGAAAGAACGGTTTATTCGATTACTTAATAAAAAAAACATACGGCAATAAAACTCTATTACAAACTCTACGGCGTTTACACCAAAATGGTAAAAGAGACTACCGATGTGAAATCTTGTAACACAAAAAATATGGTTATAACGTCTTCTAGTAATTTGGAAAATATGTACGAGGTCTTATGCGAAACCATGAGAACAAAATCAGAGGAATTTGAAACACGTGGGTTCGGTTGGTCTTTGGAAAAGGTGCTCTATTTAGAAATAAATATTAATAAGTATAAGCCGAAGTGAGGAGTTCTAGGTTAAGAATAAAAATTGTGAATATGTATTTAGAAATGTGGTTTACAAAATTTAAACTGTATTAGTAAAAATTGTCTGTAATAAAAAGTTTTAAGAATGGTTTTTAGATTTTCTTTTAGGTATGAGCTGCAGGAAAGTTATAATTTAGAAGGTGTGTGTGTAAAACGGTAAGGTGTGGTTCGATTTTAAAATCTATTTACAGATTCGGATTCTGCATAAAATTCTAGACTAATTTGATGTATTGCATGACTAAAAAATTTATAAGGACGGCCAAAAAATCGTTGCTGGTAAAAAAAATCTTAAAATGAGGGAAGCTCTCTAGAGGATCATGTAATCTAAAAAATTCCTAGAGATTCGGGTAGCTGAAAAAATTCTAATATTAATTGATCCCAAACAAGTTACATTTATCTCGTGGGTGGAAATGTGGAGAAAGATTTAGCTTGCAGAGGGTATATGTGTAACTTTGTAAGGGGTGGTCCTATTTCAAATCTGTTTGCAGATTCGGATTCCGCGTAAAATTCTAGATTAATTTGATGTGTCGTATGGTTAAAAAATTTATGCGAAGGATTAAAAAATCGCTACCGGTAAAAAATTTTAAAGTGAGGGTAGCTCCCTGGGAAGTGATGCAATCTAAGAAAATCCTAGAGATTCGGATAGCTGAGAAAATTCTAATATTAATTGATTCCAAACAAGATACATTTATCTTGTGGGTGGAAATGTGGAGAAAGATTTATCTCGCAGAAGGTATATGTGTAACTTTGTAAGGGGTGGTCCTATTTCAAATCTGTTTACAGATTCGGATTTCGCGTAAAATTCTAGATTAATTTGATGTGTCGTATGGTTAAAAATTTATGCGAGGGGTCAAAAAATCGCTACCAAAAAATTTATGCGAAGGATTAAAAAATCGCTACCGTTAAAAAAATCTTAAAGTGAGGGTAGCTCCCTGGGAAGTGATGCAATCTAAGAAAATCCTAGAGATTCGGATAGCTAAGAAAATTCTAATATTAATTGATTCCAAACAAGATACATTTATCTCGTGGGTGGAAATGTGGAGAAAGATTTATCTCGCAGAGGGTATATGTGTAACTTTGTAAGGGGTGGTCCTATTTCAAATCTGTTTGCAGATACGGATTCCGCGTAAAATTCTAGATTAATTTGATGTGTCGTATGGTTAAAAATGTATGCGAGGGGTCAAAAAATCGCTACCAATAAAAAATCTTAAAGTGAGGGTAGCTCCCTGGGGAGTGATGCAATCTAAGAAATTTCTAGAGATTCGGATAGATGAGAAAATTCTAATATTAATTGATTCCAAACAAGATACATTTATCTCGTGGGTAGAAATCTGGAGAAAGATTTACCTCGCAGAGGATATGTGTGTAACTTTGTAAGGGTTGGTCCTATTTTAAATATGTTTACAGATTCGGATTGTACGTAAAATTCTAGACTAATTTGATGTACGCATGGTTAAGAAAATTTATAAGGACGGTCAGAAATCGCTACCATCAAAAAATCTTAAAATGAGGTTAGCTTCCTGGGGCATAATGGTATCTGAAAAATTTAAAGAGATCCGGGTAGCTGAGAAAATTCTATTATTAATTGATACCAAACAGTATAGATTTATCTCGAGGGTGCGGTGTCAATAGGCACCGAGAAGTATCTCGAAAATTTTAGGGGTTAGGTTATCGCTTTTTAGGGTAGGAATGGTTGTGGTAAAAATCCCACAAGGTGGTCCACAAGGTGAGAGCAAGGTGGAGATTCATCTCCACATTTTCTCCTTATGGGAACTTACATGTAAATTTGGTCCAGATGTGTGAGGAAATGTGGACGCTGGAGGAAATGTGGTCCCAGGATCTGTAAAAATATAATTTATAAAATAAGTAAGTTAATGAGTGTTAAATTAATATAAAGTAAAAAGAACTAATGATGAGCTCCAATTAGGGGGAAACGCGTCGACGGGATGCCCTCGTGGCTGAATTTGAGTCACTTGCGGTCAATTCTTTTTACTTTGTATTTATATATATATATATATATATATATAATGCAATGTTAATAGGGTCATTTAGGGGTAGATAGGATCACTAGACATTTTTACGAAGAAAATGAGACATCCAACGATTAGGCAAGAAAGCAAATGCCAACGCCCTATATATAAACTATAGTTATAATTATTTTAAGAACTGAAAATTACTTTAGAAGATTTAATTAAATAAACAACTTGGCAAGGCATAAAACGATGTGGACGGAAGCTGCAGCACAATACGCGTGAGTAATGCATCATCATTACACTAAGAATAGCAGTTAAACAAGCAGGTTTGAAAGTGCGTAAGATAGAAAACGCATATAATTTAATACATAAATTAAAGTAAGGCTACGTGACCATAAAGGTAAAATCCAACACCTAAATAGATTATAAATAATTACGGCATGGTAATAAAAGTAAAGTTCATCAAATTTACTGTACAAACAAGACGTATGTGACCAAAGAAAGTGAAAATCTAAAAGAACCAATACCAATAATTTGAAGTCCTACGTGCAGGAAATAGCTTTAATCGTTGAACTATGCACTTGTCAACAAATAGGCGTTCTTTTTAAATACGACAGGATTTGTAAACAAATCAGTTTAACTTGAATGAAGGCATGCGTTACATCACCTGAAAAAAGATATTTACGTAAAAGAATCACAAATGATATTATAATTAATAAATTTTAATGTGGTGATAGTGCATAATTATTA
Organism: Platerodrilus igneus; assembly: GCA_036346225.1. Classification (NCBI taxonomy): domain Eukaryota; kingdom Metazoa; phylum Arthropoda; class Insecta; order Coleoptera; family Lycidae; genus Platerodrilus; species Platerodrilus igneus. The sequence continues at coordinate 13,892,729 of JARFIW010001380.1, forward strand.
AAAGGTTCGTCGTTTAATCCTCAATAACGTAAGTAATGAAAGGTTGCTTTTAATAGATTTTAAGATTTATATTAACAAAAGGACTCTAAATAATTACTGGATCCTACCTGGATGTCCAACAATCTCTGGATCAATCAGGAGAATTGAAATAATAATATTAAAACAATCTCTGGATCAAGCTGGAAAAATTATATAAGAATATGCAAACAGTATGTAAACAAGTATATCTGGATCCAACCTGGAGCATTTAAATGAATAAACTGAAGCTGAAACGACGAATCGTTGGAGCAGAAACTGGTCTGAATTGGGGGAACGAGACACGCTAAAAGGGACAACAGGTTAGCTATTCCTAATATTTTGTTGCATTTTTATTTCTGAATATTTTTAAATATTGCGTTCATGAGAATTTTATGTGAGGGTCATCAAAAATCGCTTTAGCACACGTTATAATTTACCTAAAGAATTAAGGTAGACTGATGAACGTTCATAAGGCTTCACATAATAATAATGTGATTTTTGCTAGCTTTTTGTTCATTTAAAGGCAATTATAATTATTGAGAGAAATTAATTCAATTATTTAAAAGAGGTTCTACTCAAAGACATTATAAACACTTTGTAGATATTGAGAATATTATAGTAGTTCTCGTTAATTGTGTTTGGCTTAAAAGGCATAGGAAGTAGAAGTAAAAAGAAAAAATTTAAAATTCTTCGTTGTCGTATTGTCGCAAGCGTCGTGCTCGGTTAAAACTGAGCTAGCGAGGTATCAAAAATTAAAATAAAATTGAAATTAAAAATTGACAAAAAGAAAAGTTTTAACCTCTTTATTTCACAAAAAGGGGGCACCGGATTATTGCAACGATATCACAACAATATATATGCATTATTATTTTTCAGGCTCTTTAATGCTAATTCAAACTCATCTCTAAGTATAGAATAACGCAAGTCGTCCTTTTCAATGTCTGTTTTCTGTTCTAGTGCTTTTAATTCCTGTCCTATATATAAATTCTCTATATATTCTTGCCATCTATCCACTTTCCCTACATTTTCTATAATGGTATCTCCTCACGTACCTCTTATATTTTTGCTATACAGTTGTTTATCCCTAAAATTCATTCTAATTAGTTTGTATGCTTCGCCTGTCGTTCCTATTTCCATCTTAGTTTGTACCTTTTTACAGTTTTCTTCAATCCATCGTTCTTCAGTTTTCCTGCATTTGCGAATAATTTTTCAGTTTTTTCTGGTCTGCCTTTGTATCTTCGTTTTTTTTCTATTAAATTCAGAATATCCTTTGTTGCTCATGGTTTCTTGTGTTCTTTTTGTATATACCTCAAAATATCTCTGGCCGCCATGTCTAAGCTGAATTTAATGTTATTTCAATCTGCGTCTACTTCCTTAGTATCAAAATTTTTTACGATGCCTTTCAGCAACTCGTTTGAATTTTTTTAAATATTCTATGGGTATCTCTGCTTCTGGGTAGCTTCTACGGTATTATACTTGATTACTAAACCGTTGTCTAGCAAAACTGTAATCTATTTGATGTCTACCTATATCTCTTGGTATCTTCCACGTGTATGTTTAAATATTATGATTGCAATGGTTAAATTGTTTTTATCGCAAAATTTTATCAGCTTATTTCTCCTGCTGTTTCTCGTGCCTGAATCAAATAATCCTACTACCGCTCCTTCTTTACCATCATCTACCATTGCATAATTGCATTAAAAACTCCCGCAATTATTAAATTTTCGGGCACTTTCACGAATCATAGTATGTTTTGAATATCTTTGTAAATCGCTTCCACTCCTTCCTCACTGTAGCTGAACCTGAGGATTAGCACTTGTATTATTACCATATTTACAGGTTTAAATTCTAATCTAACCATTAGTACTCCTTCGCTCTTTTGTAAGTAAATTTCTACAAAGTGTCCCATATAACTATTCGCACACCGCAATTTTCTTTCTCCGATCCTGTATAAACTTCCTTAAAATCTTCTCTCCTAAATTCTCCTCACCTGGCCACTGAACTTCGCTAATACCTACTATATCTAATGCTAGCATATCCACTTTAATTTTACATTCTCTAGCTTACCTACTTGTTTCATGCTTCTAGCATTTCACACCCCGACTCGCAATTTGTTCCCGGTTCTTTTTTCTTACAGAGTTTGCCTATCATATCCCTGAAGTAGTTCTCTCCTGGAAATCCAAATGGAGGACTATTTTATCTCCGGAATCTTTTACCACAGAGCATACCATCAGTTCGAAAATGTTTTGGTATGCTATGAACTTGGAAAGTAATATGGTGGTTTCTCGTTGCATTCCACATCTCAGTAGTGTGTCTTAGAATGCTATACCGACCACTATGGTCTCTGCCACTCTAAGTACAGTAGAGCTGTTGACCTTTTTCGGGGACCTGTCTCAGTCCGGTTTCGCACTAAAGACCCCACTAATTTGGTTAAACCTATAGTTCTGCTCTTTAGCTCACTTAAACGCGCAAGCCATTCTACGCGTTTTAGTATTCTACAACTTCCGCAAGGTGCAGGTCCGTTCAGAACAACTTTAATATTATAATATGGAAATATTCAAGACACCAAATTTAGTGATGGACAAGACCCGATCTCGGTCCCGGTTTCGGTATTGGTCTCGAGCGGTCTCGGTCTCGATCTCGGTCTCGGTCTCGGTCTCGGTCTCGGTCTCGGTCTCGGTCTCGGTCTCGGTCTCGGTCTCGGTCTCGGTCTCGGTCTCGGTCTCGGTCTCGGTCTCGGTCTCGGTCTCGGTCTCGGTCTCGGTCTCGGTCTCGGTCTCGGTCTCGGTCTCGGTCTCGGTCTCGGTCTCGGTCTCGGTCTCGGTCTCGGTCTCGGTCTCGGTCTCGGTCTCGGTCTCGGTCTCGGTCTCGGTCTCGGTCTCGGTCTCGGTCTCGGTCTCGGTCTCGGTCTCGGTCTCGGTTTCGGTCTCGATCTCGGTCTCGGTCTCGCAACTCACGGTTTATAGATATTTTACTTAAGGAATGGAAAAACTTCACCAACTCGATTTCCAAAATCCTAAGTAAATAAATTTCAAAAACAATTTTTTAACTTTTGATAGTTGAAATTAAAATGCTTCAAATGTACGAGGTATGTAAATTTATTTTTACTTTTGTTATTTATGCCCCGAAATTAATAATGAACTAATGCGCGACTCTTGGTTGAAAATGTAAAACATTATGCATATTTATTACCAATATCACATTTTATATACGAATGGTCTGTTAGTTCTAATAGGATTCTAAATTTCAACGTACCTTATTAGAGATTTCTATTATAACTTTAATAATGGATACCGTCTGATCAAAGAAAAAGGCAATTAGAATAGGCCCTAACACAATTTTCAAAGTCGGTTTTGTGTCAAACTCAGATTTGCAGATTATCCTGGTTGTGTTAATCACTGTAATACCATAATTTCAGCCTGTCCTAATTTCTATTTTTTGAGGAGTTGGTGTCGGTCAATTGCCGATTGCCACTATAGCAGATGGAAGTATCGTGAATATTTTTATTATTATTATCGTCGACAATGCGTAAGTAAATATTTATGTTGTTTCCTTTCACGAATTCAGGAGTATAAACAATAAAAGTAGAATAAAATAAACGTAACAAAGCGACCGATCCCTTTTCGGTGTTCTAAAACTTGTATATTTCTTATTTTGATTGTAAATGGTTTTGAAATACCCATCCTTGCATGTGCTGAAATACTTAAGTTATTGCTGTTATTTGTAAACATATGTCTCTCGTTTTAAAAAATAATTCTGCAAATTACTTGCATTGAACGGAAACTAATAATTTATGATTTTTCATTCATGTACACTTCGTTTTATGCCATTTAGCAGTTGCGAAACAGATGCTGCCAGTGGTGTTCAAAGTATATGCATGTTTATTGTCTCATTTAGTAAACCTGATTCAATTTTGTCAGAAGTAGTTTGTTAACATTCTGTTACTGGTTATTTCTCTACCTCACGATGTTTCTGTATAGTGAAAATATTTCGTTTTTAGTTATGTCATAGAATAATAATACCTTTAAGAAATGACACTCTTCATAAATTTCATTGTACCAAAAATATATGACCCTCGGCTCTTATTCTGTAGGTACACAGGTGCAGCGGGAAATTTAAAAACGTTGAGTTAGAAATTACTTTAAATATTTAAATTGATTATTGTATGCAAAACTGCATAATTTAGGCTCTAACGTATTGAAGAAACCTATTGAAGAGAAATTACAACTTAGAACAAAAACAGTACAATAAACTAAAGGAAGGTTGAAGGATATACCACAGAATAATAATACGCTACGCTAGCGTGAGCATATTATTATTCTACCAACTAAATAATGGCGGATTTTAGACATCCGCAAAAATATTTGGTCTTTCTGAAAACCCCGAGTGTCATTTCTTGTTATTATTATTCTATGGTTATGTTCGCTTCTACCCCGAGTAACTTGTCTAATTATACATGCCGCCTATGAGTATTTGTGGGTATATATACATAGGCTGGTTTATTTGGATAAGAGCTTGATAGTTAATGCAACCTGTTAAACAATTCGTTTCTGATAAGATTCTTAAATTTACATATTAATTTGAAAAGAATTTGCCGTATGTTGTTATCAAAAGTAATTATATGCTTGCTCATACACCGACTCGCATTATTATTAGCACTGGATCGGCGTATCGATATATCGATACGTATCGATATTACTCCCGTATCGTTCCCCCCCCCCAATACAGTGAAAAATAAATATCGATATATCGATAATCGATATGTATCGATACGTATCGATATGTATCGATACATATCGATAAAAAATACGTATCGATATTCGATACGCAAAATCCCGTATCGCCCACCCTATATATATATATATATATATATATATATATATATATATACACACACACTTATGTCACAAATATTAAACTTAAAACTACGTATCGATATGAATCGATACGCACCAATACGCATCGATACGTATCGATACGCATCGATACGTATCGATACGTAACGATATATATCGATATTCGATATATCGATACATATCGATATGGAATATTAATCGATATTCGATACGCAAAATCCCGTATCGCCCACCCCTAATTATTATTCTATACGCCGTTCTTAAATGTGTATTTCCGTGTTATTTCTCACTGAGTAGCTACATTAATCCTTACTTAATTATGTTTCCTTTAGATGAGGGCTCGTTTTCCGTTTTGTTCATGTTCTGTTGGAATCCTGGTTTGCCGCCTACTGGTTTTTCGCTAGAGTAAAGTTATACCTGAATAACTTCTGTCGTCCTTAGAACTGGTTTGTCGTTCTGGCCCGGCTTTGATAGAAGCTGACCAAACCTTGATTTGAAACAAGTATTTGAAGCACTAACCGCTTTACTAATATCGTGGATCCAGAAACCTTTTAGGGTTTTCACGCTGTAATTTTTTATTAACCCACTATACTAACCTATTCAGCTATTAATTTATAATATTATTATAATATAATATTATAATATTAAAATAAAATTTCCTACTTTCGCATAAATGTTACGTTTCTACACCTGATCCATTAGGTACTTACACACACATAAATGTTAACAACAAAGTGTTACCGGACATAACAACTTTTTTATCAGATATAAGAGCTCAGACAAACGTAATTCATTTTGTCCCGACCACAATAAACACTCTTGCAATCAGAATGGGAAGACATATAAACAGCTCCAAATCGGGTATACATTTAGATCTTGTCGATTTTTATCTAAGGAACAGGAACCTACTAGCGTGATTGTGATATTTATCCAAGCAGTCTAGTATTACGCTACTTGCGTGCTTGCGTTAATTAAATCACACTACACACAACCCGTAATTGTTATTCTGGTTAACACATCACTCTTTAACTACGGCGCTGGTGATTGTTATCCCGGTCGAACGCTACACCGTCGGTGATTTTTATTCCGGCAGTACTATATAACTTAACATTACACAGCCAGTGATGAGTATCCTGGTGGCACAAAATACTTTTATTTTATTACACGCTCAGTAACTACATACTGACCCCACCTTAATCGCATACATGTCGAAACCCAGAGCACCTCTCCGCCGACGTCGTCAACCAGTTATGTCCTGTTTGCGGATACACGTCGTGTCACAATCAGCCGCGGAAGCACCAGCTCTGCCATCCTCAACGACAGTCACTTCATGAGTGGTTGTATTTTCTTTTGGGTTACTAACAATCCTTTATTAGTTCATAATAACATTTCTTTAGGTTAAGTTTGTATATTTATTGCGAAAGAGATTGCACGTCTATTTCTTCTTTGTTCTCGTGCTTATTAACACGCATTTGTGTTAATCTTGTAATTAGATTGTACTTGTTTTAATTAACTTAGAATTTGTTCTTGTTTGTATTTATTAAAACGCATCCGTATTAATCCTGTTCATACTGCATTTGTCCTTAACTGACTTAATGCGTTTATTACCTGTATGTTTGTGTTTTTATTATGTATAAGGATGGACAACCGTTTGTTTTTGTTTGTGCTTATTAACACGTCTTTGTGTTAATCTTTTAAATATCCATATTTTATTGATTGAATTAATTTGCTTAATAGATATAAGGAATATTTGATATTTGCGCTTGTTTGTGTTCATTAATACGCACTTGTATTGATCATGTAAATATTTATGCTATATTTTCATTTACTGCCTTAAGACGATTGTTATATATATATATATATATATATATATATATATATATATATATATACTGCAAAGCCGTTGCTGGTCGTCACTCATTACTACAAAAAGCCCCACTTTCTGGTGCAAAAATGCTGCAAAATCTGCAGTCTCTAAAATACAAAAACCCTAAAATACTACTACTAAAGCTTCACGATTGGGTTGACAAAATACTGCGAGCTCTGGGTCTGCTCTTATACTAATTCGATTCCCGCCCTTTTAGGCGTCAAATGCTACAAACCTCGATACTGCTTATATACCCAAAAAGCTTAAATATTTCTGCTTCGCAACGAAGTATGCCACGGCTGCTCAGCTGCTTTCTGTAAATCAAGCTAACTACTAAAAAATTCTGCTGCGGTAAATCGTCTAAGTTTATTAACATATTCATAGAAAAAGATCAACTTAAAACTCTTCGTTTACTCATTATTTATACATTATATACATCCTCTTTGTTAAAATAACACATTTTACAAAACATTTTGAAATCAATAATTACCCCCAGATAAATATTTACTACAGTATTTACGTTAACTCCGGTTTAGTACGAGCTCATAATAAGCCTTAATCCTTCGTGCCAAATTTTACACATCAATCCCCCAAAAGTACCCTTTTACCTTGTACATACCAAATATTGTTAATCATAAATCATTTCTAAACCTAAATTCCCACATAAAATACAGTACAATGATGCAACAGAAAAAGTTCAATCCGTAATTCTTCCCAAGTTTATCTTTTTAGTTCATAACATTATATAAACAGCTGTTTATACACATATGCAAACAAAAGCAACAGTTACCTGGATTCCATCGCTGCCCCCAGGACTGCCATCATACCATCAACCACTGCTGCCTACAGGAACACACAATCTGGATTGCAATCACCACGACTGCTAGGTAATCAACCAGTTCGTCAAAACACTATCTTTTACTACATTATCAATTTTATACTTAGCACATGTAGAGCAAATTAAAATGTAACAGTTTTACTTACATACACAGAACTTCTATGCAACTCGTAAACGTAGTAATACTTGGAGCCGTCAGCTGGTTATAAACTACAATAGTAAGCCTAAAGAGACGTACGCTTGTTAGAAACTTAGAGAGCCTCACCACCATTCGTTGGGGTTTATATCCTTCTTCCGCCCCTTTAAAACTTGTTAATTCCGTCAATACAAACAAACATTTATTTTCTACAACTTCCAACGACTACATTTTTCCATAAAATAACGTATACATTTCTCTGTATTTCATTTCCAACCGAAACCGATTTTCTACGAAAACATAAATTTAAGCTCACAACAACGCACGTACTAACATTATTTCTCTGTATTCGTTCTAATTGACAACAACACTTTTCAAATCATGTTCTTGAAAATTGAAATCCTACTGGCAAAAGTTAACGTTTAAAACACGCCTCTAATAATACGCGTTATAGCTATCTCGCTTCAATACATACGCGCTAAATCACCTGTTTACTTTGTCCGTCATTCTCGTTATCCATGAACGTTAAAGTTCCATGTCTGCTTGTCTTACTCATACCCATTCTAACAAATAACCCCTATTTGTTTACTGGTTTGCAAGTTTTATGTGAAATGTTTATTGAATATTTCTTTCTGATGACGAATAATTTTTCGGGTTCTTAAATGTTCTTTTCTACCCACCTCAATCTTCGACTAGTATTAGTCAGACATCTTTCTTTTTTGCGTGCAATGTCGTTTTACCGCGACAAGTTTTAAAAGACAAAGAACAATTTCTTGCATTTTCATCAATATGAAAAGAATTAGAAAAGAGTTCTAGGCTTAGAAAGAGATTTGAGCTAAAAGTTTTGAAGAAAATGTATGACAATAATTTTTCCAGTGGAAGTAGTAAAAGTGATGCAAATTCACCGATTTGTAGTAAAAAATTTCTAAACGCTGCAAAGTACTAGTACTCAAAAGTAGGCTAATTGATTTTATTTTGGATGTTGAACGATTGACAGCATCTAACAATGTGCACGCGTGTACTGAAGTTACGCCTATAGACACGAAAAAGAGAAGTTTTGATGTTCATTTTAGCTTTATGTATATTGACAAACAAAAAACTAAAGTTAGTATATGTAAAATATGTAAAACGAAAAATAAAACAAGCAAAATTATGATAAAAAGCTCAAACACAAATGGCCTTAAAAGCACTTTTTTTATTTATTGTATTTACTGTATTTAGTTTAAAAGTAAAATAATTTCCTCGTTTCCTGGATCCGGCTTTGAGTACGTTATAAATTATTAGTTAAATTGTAGGTTTATAATTATTTAAAAGTATAGATACGTTAAGCTAATCTCGGAGATTTTTTTCATTGGTCTCGGGTAATAACTGTGAACACGTATTATCAAAGTGTCGAGGTTCTCTATTACAATTGGTTGTAGGACATCGGCCAATTTGAATAAGCCAATCTCGGGAGTGAAGAATATGGTGTTCAAACTTTGGAGGTAATTTACGCGAACCAGAAGTGGTTACTTCAGTTCAGGATTTGACGAAGTGCAGTTGTCTTGATCAACAATTTGCCACTTCGTCCAAAAATTGCTTGGTGGATCATTTTCTCGTTCGTCAGCTGCTGCTAATTTTTGTAAAGCTTGATTTACAATTACTTAATCCATTCTAAATCGAAATCGGTAATAAATAAATACTAAATTAGTAAGAAATATATAAGATTATTTGTATAAAAAAATATAATGGTGAAGCAGTTATTATTGTAGAATGTTATATTTTGATAGGGATTGTATTTATTATGATTATAGGTTATGTTTTATATTGAAACGAAATTCCTTAACCCTTGATGCGTCAAATTACAACTAACATCCCAACGAAAAAGCCCTTTCTCATACTGTAATACCATACGAATATTTTCCCGCGCGCGCTTTGAAATATTTTCCACCGAGCTAAGTGGAGAAAACGAATGGCTTATTTTCATAGGAATGAAGTTACGTTTCTCATGGGAATAATGTTGAGAATCAAGCATTTGGTTGGAAGAATATCCTGACTCGAAGTTAATTATAGATTAGTAAACAAACTTTCATATGCGGCTAATAAAATATCTATTTTTGTGTATGGTAATTCTAAAAGAATTACTCACTTCTCATTTTAATCAAAATTTTTCTCGTATAAATTTCAGAAGGAGCCCAATGGTCTCAGTGACGAACCGAGGGTACTGGGGGATCCCTTCCACTTGCAATAAACGGCTTTCAAAATGCGGTGATATATTGTAGTTGCAATTTTGGATATCATAGGTTATGACTTTTTAACAAATTTGCGACTTTAGTAATTATAAATGTATGTCATTGGACAAAAGATGCTATATGATAAGGTAACTTTTCGATTCCACAATAACAGTGGATTATCAAAACGCAAAAGCTAGTTTTATGAAGGTAAAACTGCTCAAAAAAATTGTTTTCTTTTTCAATTTAAATTTCTAATGTAGCAAAGTATCCCCATCCATAACTAGCTATGTTTACTAAAAACAATAACTCTCTATCTGTAATACAAATAAAAAGTCGGCTCTTTTAGACAGATAAGTACACGGTTGTAAAAGGTAACATGTAACCTCCGATAAAATAAATATTACTTTATTATCTTAGCTTAAGAAAACTTAGTGGAAAAAAGATAGTAATGAAACTTTTATCAGAAATAGGATTATTTACCCAAGTGTGCAATTATTGCACATATAAATCATGTAACTACAAAGGTTGTAACGCGTTGCGTTACTTTAGAGATAAATTAGTTACAAAAGAAGAAATTAGTCAATTTGGATGGACAGACTAAATAAGAATGCACCTTGTATAATAGATTTCACGAATGGTTAATATTTATTTTAGCATGATATTTTAATTTTTTTGTTTAAAGAAAACATAGTTTCAAATAGGGCAGTTACTATAATTAAACAATAAAAATGAATTTTTTTAAAATAAATTGGTATAATTTAAAAGATACTAAGATAACGCATTAGTCATTAAATAGAATAAACCTCGCGGCAATAAAAAATTACTGAACTAAAAGATTCCATAAAACAATACAGTGCAATAAATATAAAGCAAAAATGATAAATATGTATAGAATGCAGAGCGTGGTACAATAAACAAAACTACAGAGTATACATTAATGAAATAAATTAATACGTGAGAAACCGTTATGGTCATCCGTGCGGACAAGAGAAAAGTAAAGCACAGTAAGCCAAGTAACAGTAGTCCGCACCGAGTACCGCAACCAGGATAAAGGGGAGAATCGAAAGAATTATGCCGTTCTAGCTAAAAGCGTCGTAGAGTAGGATAGGTCACACAAAGAAAAATTGCAAACCTTCAGGAATGAATTCTATTTACAACTCTATTTAACCATAATATAAAAAGACTTTTAATTAGGAAAGCATGTCGCATAAGAAAAAAGAACACCAGCCCGAGACGAAAACAGTAATTTCTACAAAATATCTTGAAAAATTTATATTACATAAATTTTCACCAAAATAATAAATACATTCCAAATAAGTTCACAAATTATCCCAAAGTATTTTCATAGTACTAAAAAACTTGATGCAAAAGTAATCACAACATTCCTGATAGTTTTTTACAAATTATCCCGAAGGATTTTCACAACACCAAAAAAATATTGAAGCCCAAATGTAATTGTTATCTTGCTAAATTCTCTGTAAATTAATTTAAATGGTAACGTCTCACATGCACATTAAACAAAATCTAGAATGAACTGCTTTCAGGCCTGTTACATTCACAACTAATAAATCCGTGTTATCAAAATAGTTTAACGGTTAATGGGTAAAAAAATGGGTCTACTTACATTTTTAGCGTAATTAACGGTAGATGACTGATAGAATGCATTCCTTCGGTCAACATAGGTGGTAACATTAGACTTGAATTGTAGGATAGCTTGAAAAAGTCACATAAGAAAAAAAGGTTTATCGGTGGGTAAGGGTTAAACTTAATTACTATAATCACTACTAGTAAGAGCAGTCACCATATTAATATCCGAAGGGTGTTAAATAAGCATTTATTTTAATTTCATGGACGTATCATAACACCGTTAACACGAAAGATCATATTGGAGATATGGCTAGACGATTAAGGAAAAGCAACAATAGTACAAAGTTGGTACGTGTAGATTGAAATTGCTACATTGTATTGACGGATGCTGACCGTAGGTAGAAATATTTTTATAGAGGGATGAATGTGATATAACAACTAAGCACGAAAGTTAAATTCAAAAAGTTAATTAGAACCATAAGCATGTAGCTATACGAGTAAGTAAAAATGCGGGAAGTCCGCGAGTTGGTGTTGGTATAAAAACAGATTAAAGTTTATTAGACAAAACAGAGCCCCATAATGTGACTGGATTTCTCGCAGGGAATAAGTACGCAGTGTGCCACATAAGTGAGACTTGCAATAGTAGGGTAGATTTCACACACGGGAGGAGGGGGATTTAGTGTCGTTACAACCGGTTAGAAAGGGGTTGGGTCCTTTCACTCTTCTTATAATTTGGTTTTGTGGTATGTATGTTAAAGAGAGCTGTTGTGTTTGCTGGATAACCCAAGCAATTCTTGCAAGAAAAATTGATGTTGCTGGACATATTTAAATTTCCTACAAATCGTAAATAACATTAGCTTTTATGTTTAGATTTATTAATTATGGGCATGTGAATTTTAAGTGTAAATTGTAAATGATTCGTATTTTTGTAGTTGAAAATTAACAAATCATGAAAGTAAGTTTTTGTTGGACTAAATTAGCGACAGAATAAGGATATATTTATTTTAAGTGTAAATTTTATTGGTGGAATTAAGTATTAGTTAAAGCATACAACTTTAGTATTTTGAATGGGCAATAATATAAAAGTAAAAGCTGTTATTCAACTGTTCTTCATGTTTGTTATTAAGGGCATTTCCAGGCAATGGAACTTGGAATATCCTTAGTTCAATATGGAAAATAGGAAAATTGGAGTGAAAATATTATTAATGAATAAAAATTTTTTTAATAATATCCGGCCAGTTTAAGGTTCAGCAATTAGGTATTTAGGTATATTGTAATTATATTGCAGTCATTTAATGTCGATAGAGATTAAATATAGATTAAATTTTATTCCATTTATTTATAAAGCAGGATCAAAATTAGATCATTGTATAAGGATATTCAACCAATCCAGGAATGAAGTCGTATTTGGTAGAGGCATTGATTTCAAGAACTTCTTTAATTAGAACAAAGCTTAATAAGTGTTTTAAGATATTTTAGAGAAAGGTAAAGCATAATGGAATAAATTTAGAAAATCAACAGCAAAGGAATCATATTCAGAGTAACCCTCTTCCACGCAAAAATAATATCGAAAGGATTGCTATGGCAAAATGGTATGGCGTTCCTTGATTATGACAAGGGAAAAAGCCATTCAGGGTAAGTGATTAGAGTAACGTAGTTTGTTTGTATTTCGACCATATTTATTATTTTCATTTTTTTACTTTTTTTATGGGGTCTCTGCCTCTCAGGGGAAGTCTAAATTTATGACGTAATGTTCAGTTTACCCGTAACAAAGCCTAGGTTCTATAAACCTGCCATGCTTCCTAGTATTCAACGCATCACAATAGAATCATTTGTAATATGCGATTTAAATTAGACCCCAAGCGAGCGCAGTCAGACAGTGGTGCGCACGTTCGCAGTTTATGATGGAAACCGCTAATTGTTGCTGCTGGAGTCACTCTCCACCTCCTTAAGCTCGATCTCATTTGATGACTGAAGCCGGTTTGGCGAAACTCAAAATATTGCTTAGTGTATAGCGTTGCATTGAAATAGATCAGAGATCATAGGATCTTCTTGAGGTGTTTAACATACGGGGCTGCTGTTCTTCGACGGAATACACTGCGGAACCGTTCTACAAGAGGCTTTGTAGATTAGATAGGTTCGCGTATGACTACCAATCCCAAGGTCCCGGGTTCGATTCCCAACACGAACCTCTGGAAAAATGTTAGGCAAACATTTTTCACAAAAATCCGCCATGCTTTGGATAAGAGGTAAATTGTAAAAGTATGTAGGTTCCATGTGTGTGCGTGTGTGTGTGTGCGTGCGTGTGTGTGCGCGCGCGCGTGTGTGTTGTCACGCACGTTAAAGTTTCCCACCTTGCTTGGACTAACAAGGTTTCGACAAAATGCAAAATTTCTAGGTAAAAAACTAGCTCCCTGGCCAATGTAGTACTTACAGGTGGAGCATTGGAAAGTCAAATAAATGTAAGGGCATTGTTCTACACGGCAATGCCTCGATGTAACTGGGACCCAATGCCAGATAGAACGACGAAAGAATGTTCGCGTCAGCTATGTTTACGACCGGTTTCTGAGCCGCAGTAAATAGTATCTTAAGCACGACAACCGAGACGACGAAGACAAGTGACCGCCCGTAACCAAAGGCAACAGAATAATGGTTTTAGTCTTTGAAGATCTTCAGCTTGGTGAAAACGAAAGTTTAGTGCGTCTTGGAGAACGACACATAACACAGACGTTTACTGCAGGAGGCAATGCCTGTTGGAATGACCTTTGATGCCCACATGTGTCAAAACTTAGGCGGACTTTGGAGTCTCAATGGACGACGTCGCCATCCTTAGTAACCTGTCGCATTCCACGGCAGCAACGACTTTCGCAAGATAACGACTACAAACACGCCACGAATTATAGTTATCAGCAGATGTGGCCTAAGCTTCCGGTCCTGCTACCACAGGGAGTTGTAAAAAGTTTCTTCCAGTTCGATCTTTAAGAGAAGACAATAGAAAGGGGAAACGAGTTTATGCATGTTATGGTGTGTTTTACGTGTATGTACTTATTCGAACGCATGCATGTCCGTGATGTCCTGAATCCTGTTTTGTAAATAGCATTGATAACACTGTTTATGTGTCGACGGACATTCTCTCTACCTCTATTTAAAAGAAAACGCTTTTAGAACGACTTGTTTGAGTATTTGTTATGCTATTCCTATTATTTTTGTTTCAATAATTAAGAATTACCAAAAATATATAACCCGTTGCTTGGCACTATTCTTTTTATTTCCGTAAACCTGTTTCCTATACTTGAGACAAATTGGCTTCGGTTTAAAAAAGCAATTGGCTGTTAGACTAAGAGAATTCAGAAAGTTCAATAAATAGCATAAAGTTACTTTTGAAAAAAAAATTAAATGTGTACGTCTATTGTTAATTGTTGATTAAGATAATAGTTTCAGAAATACCACTGTTCAACAAATTCTAAGTTTTTTTCTGGTGCCTAGTTACAAATAGGCGATCTTACTACATATTTTTATGCTAAATCTCAATTGTAACGTAACACCGATTGGTTGCGTTTTGTCTTCGTTAATAATTTTCTACCCATCGTTATCCCAACATCAGTTGCTTCCGACACAATTTTATTCAAACTGTTCAGACAACTGACGTTTTGACCAGCATCCTTTTGCTATTTTATATATTTGTAAATATTATATATAATCTCGCGACTTTGCTATGAACAATTTTTCTAGAATTGCGTAAGATAGGTTTTGGGCCGCTTGGAGCTTCTTTTTAAAAAGGCTTTATTTCCAAAACACTCCTATCAAGTGTATTTTTATAATAATTACAATAATTTTGACAATTATACGTTATATTCATTAACAACATGATTTCAAAAATAACCAAAGATACTATTCACTAAATTAATTAATTAAAACTAAAATGAGTAGCTTGAACAACCAACAATGTTAAAGTTGTAAAGCTCGAGACTGACTGGCCATCTTGGCCTCCTGAGGGTATTTATGCTAACCCTGCTCTTACATCACTTTGTGAGAAATGTAGATCTCATGTCTGCTATTTCTTGATACAATACAAAGTATTACAGTTTAATAATCTTAATTCTAACAATTCCTGTCTTTTTAAAGTGTGTATTAATGTTATAATACAAATTTATGTTCAAATTCAGTATAATCCGACTTATTGTCTACTGTAACCTGCACCTGAAGTGTCATATTACGTCTGGAATACAAAGTAACTGTTTCCGTTCTCATGTCTGGTTTGTGAACTTTCAGTTACCTTTTATTATATGTTCTTCAATTATACAATGCACCAATATTTCTTAAGACTTAATAATTTATTTAAATATATAAATATACATATATATATATATATATATATATATATATATATATATATATATATATTGATTTGGGGGATATGTAACTCGCATAATTCACCTAACACAAAATGTTCCAAAAATATAGAATTTAAAAAGATTTACTTACAGTTTCAAAAGAAATAACGAAGCGTAGTCTTAAAAAGACTGGTTTATAATTATTATTAGCAAAGACAAATTAAACAAAATACACAAAACATACAAATGAACAGGATTCCTAAATGTCAAAATCAAAGTGTGCACAGTATCGGCTTAATAGTAAGTTAATAATTCGTAAAAAAGTACTAAACACAGCTATAGCGATTATTTAATTAATTATTTAGTCATATTTTTGCTTTGTACTTAGTAGCAGTTGTGAAATAAAGAAGTTTGTAAAAGTTCTAAAACGTCCTCCAGGCTTTTTCAGTATGAAAAATGTAGAGAAAAAGGAATGGGACGAGTTGGCGCGGCCGATTCGGTGCGGCCGATTCAGATAGGCCGCTTCGACGCAAGGACGTTTCGACGCCAAGACATTTCGGTGCAAGGACCTTTCGGCGTAGTGACGTTTCGGTGCAGAAATGTTTCGACGAGCCAAATTGCATACTATTTGTTCATATGATATTATATTGTGCATATCTGTAACGTTGTGGCGAAAACAGTGTTGAGGTAAAAGTATAGTTGTGGGTTGAATTTAGGTTAGTAGTAGAAATGTTTTACTACTAGGACATAATAATCGAAACGGTACATGAGCGAAGATAGTGTTGAGACGAAGCTAGTGTTGAGCTTTTAACTTAGGTTAGAAGTCGAATTGTTTTACTACTTTGACAAAATAATCGAAAAGACACATGTGCGTAGATCGTGTTGAGGCGAAAATAGTGTTAGGTTTCAACGTAGGCTAGAAGTCGAAATGTTTTACTACTAAGAGAGAATTATAGATTCGGTACATATGAGAAAATAGTATCGAGGCGAAAATAGTGTTAAGGTTTCAATTTAAGTTAGAAGTCGAATTGTTTTACGACTAAGACAATGTAATCGAAAGGGTACATGTGCGTAGATAGTGTTAAGGTGAAAATAGTGTTAGGTTTCAACGTAGGTTAGAAGTTGAAATGTTTTGCTACTAAGAGAGAATTATCGATTTGGTACATGTGTGAAGATAGTGCCGAGACGAAAATAGTGTTTAGGTTTCTACTTAGGTTAGAAGTCGAATTGTTTTATTACTAAGAGAAAATCATCGAAAGGGTCTATGTGCGTAGATATTGTTGAAGCGAGAATAGTGTTAGGTTTCAACGTAGGTTAGAAGTCGAAATGTTTTACTACTAAGAGACAATTACCGATTCGGTACATGTGCGAAAATAGTGTTGAAGTGAAAAGAGTGTTAAGGCCTCAAATTAGGTTAGAAACCGAATTGTTTTACTACTAAGAGAATTATCGATTCGGTGCATATGCGAAAACAGTGTTGAGGCGAAAATAGTGTTGAGGCCTCAATTTAGGTTAGTATTTGAAATGTTTTACTAGTGTCAAGAATCGAAAATAGTGTTGAGGTTTCAACTTAGGTTAGAAGTCAAAATGTTTTACAACTAAGACGTAATAATCGAAAGTGTACATGTGCGGGTGTGGAGGCGGAAATAGTGTTGAGGTTTCAACTTAGGTTAGAAATCGAATTGCTTTACTACCAGGACATAATTAATAATCGAAATGGTACATGTGTGGAGATAGTGTTAAGGTGAAAATAGTGTTGAGGTTTCAACTTTGATTAAAAATCGTTTCGGTACATGTGCGAAAATAGTGTTGAGGCAACAATACCCACATTGTATTGAAAGCGTTGGAACGCCTTCGTGCCGAAACGTACATGCGCCGAAACGTTTCTGCGCCGAAACGCCCTTGCGCCGAAGCGGGATTGCGCCGAAACCTCTCTGCGCCGAATCGGCCGCACCTAAACGGCCGCGCTGTAACGGTTGCGTCGAAACGTCGTAGACCGTAAAGAAAATATTCACGCGGTAACATCAATTTTTAAATTATATTATAAAGTAAGTTCACCGTTGTTGTTGGCGTTACTATCATTTCACAACTATATTTTCAGTTTGGTCTTTAATATTTTTAGTAATATTTGAGGTATATGCACAGTTGGCTGAGGATTTTATAACACCTCTACATAAATTAATATAAAGATAAATTTGCCTATGTGTTATAAATGTGTTAGATAAATAAACTACCCGTAAGATTAGTGCTATAATAGTGTTTAATTCGTCGTATTTAAAAAATTTAATTGGTGCCGACAAATAGCGATTAAACTAGTGTTAATGTAAAGAAGACTGTGTGTAAATATTAGTGGTTGCGAAGAATAATTAATATCAGGCTTGTATTTATTGGAAAAACAGTACAATTAAAGAGTTTATTACAGTATGTTTGTTACAAGTGTCATCTCAATTGGGTGGTCTTAACTACTTAACTACTTAACTACTCCCTGCTGAGAAATTTAAACTTTTTAAATGCGACAACAACATTTTTTATACAATTGTTGAAAAGCGATTATGTCAAAGAACAAGAAAATAAATGTTTATTATCTGTCAAAACTAAAACAATGAAGGTGTTACGTACCTAAGAAAAGTAAATACCAGGTTAACTACCAACCGCGGACAGTGGGGGGATTCGCCTACATACCAAAAAAATAAAGTACATCGCCCACGATCATCTGTTAACACATAAAAATAAATTAAAATTTCTTTGATTCATAGGTACAAAGAAAAGTGTTAAATATGAGTTATATTTTAAAGAAAAAATTTTATAACGGATCCACCAAGTGCGCATTTCGTAGCTAACAGTTAATAAAAATCATTAAAATAAATAAGGATCCTCAATGTACGTAAAAGAAAACGAGTCGCATACCTCTATGCGTCGGGATGCGTATCTCGCAAACAGCCGGGGTGAATCAGCACAGCAATGTCATGGTCGTCAGGGTTCGTTCACCCTGTCATCGTAATTACAGCAGTGATCCAAAGACAAAAAATAGCTGGTCCACGGCAACGAACAGGTGGGCCTACACAAAGAAGGAACCCATTTGGCCTTCAGCTAAAAAAAGCTAAAAAGATAATTTGCTTAGCATGGATACGCGCGGGGAAAGTCACTGAATACACGCAAAACACCTCCTAGTTGTTGAACAGAAAAACATGCATCGTTTTAGAAATACGGTGACGAATAAATGAAGAAAATATTTCGACGTACAAACTGTAGAATCACATTCAACAATCGTTCAACTAATACGAATTCGAACTGCGAATTCTAGCTTATCGAAGCGCGGTTAAAACTGGAAAACCCGGCTTATAGCGGATAGTTCGCGACCTTATTTCAACAAGTCGTTACATTGGAACAATAGAGAAAACCGTTATACGGCGGTCGTAAGGTATACCAAGATAACGGGTCCCTAAAAACAGGAAATAACTATTTAATTGTAGCATAAACTTGTCGTTTCGAAATAAATAAGTTCAAACTGAAAATTTGTAGCAAGCGTACTGGTAAACAGGATGTTGTCGAAGAATTTAAGAGATTACGGGATACCTAAAACAAAGCAAAGACTATTTAATTTATCGAGCAAACCTTCGTTTTAAAAGAAAAGGAATTTGAGTTAAGGAATTTATTCGAGAGCGTGTTTATTATTAATTATGTTGAAAATAACCGTAACAAAGCGCACATAAACCAAAGCCAAGTTGATCAAATCGACCGATACTTTTGCAGTTTAATGAACCAGACATTTAATATGCAAAGACCTAATATTATATAGTCTTTGCAATTTCTAAACAGATCTTCGTCACCAACGCCGTCACACCTATACCAACAACAAATGATATTGGTGTCTTATTCTAACTCGGGAAAAGAATTTCCTTCTTAGTTTGGCAAATTTTGCATCGTTACCGCTTTCATTTAGGACATTTGTTGACATTTATTTATTCCTTGTATAGGTTAGATAGATTTTCGTTGTCGTCTTTGTTTGTAGTCATTTACTTCTTGTGTACTTTTTGTTCCGCATTTTATATTATTCTTACTTGCTTTAAAAATTGTTCTTTTCAGAACAGACTAGCGTTATTTCTGTTTGGATGAATAAAGCATGTCCGGTTTACGTATAGAAAGTAGAGGGAAGCTACTTGTAGCTAATTTGATAGCATTTTTTGAACGACAAAGAGATAACGACGGCCATTATATTTCTTGATGACAATTTGTTAGATATAGTAAGAACCACGAAAGAAGTCCTCTACGTCATAGGTGTCTAACTCGATTCAATACAAACGTTTAAAATTATTTAAAAGCTAACTAATGTATATGATAAAGATAGTAATACGATTTGTACTTGTTTTAATTAAAGACATACGTGAACACGTTCATCTGGGAAAACGACAGAGAAGAGTATATGTCCGTATGTTTTGAATACTTAACAGGCTATCCTTTGGTAATATGAACGATGTTAAATTGTCTTAAAATTTTTCTACTTAGTTCGTACGAATACAGGTGTTGACGCAGACGACTTCTTTCATGGTTTCGACTATAATTTAATTATTTACTTCAATATATTGTTCATTGATTCAATTTCAGCGTGTAGCAGCTGCTTTAATTATCAATCTGTCGACGGTACCCACTGTGTCATAGGCAATTAAAAACAATACACCATTCACTTCCAAGAAAAGAGTTCACAAAAAGCCAATTACTGAAGTAGAGGAATTTACTAAATATAGTATTCGCAATGTACTTTACTGGATGTATGAAAATCGTAAGTAAATGCCATTAATTTTGAAATTGTTTGTTACTTTAAATAATTTTAGACCAGCATATTCTGTAAATATCTTGTGGCGAAAGGCAATACACGCTGGGCTATTTAAAGGTAGCGTGAGATCGTTAATAACACTTATATATAATGCAGGTTTAATGTGGAGACACGATAATCCTAAACGAGAACTTATGAAGTGAATGTGGATGAGGGTAGTGACGAAAGCAACTGGGATTCATCCTGCAGTAACGACGAAATTGACAAAAAAATGATGGAATAGTAGGGAAATTAATGAAAGAAACTTTTACACGATGGATACACCAACGTTTATAAATTAATTTGTTATTGGCATTCACTTAATTGTGTATTGATAAATATCATTAACTTTCTGTATAATAAATAAATCCATAGAAAACTAAATATAACTTCTATTGTTAAATTACAAACTTTTAGGTACTTTGTTAACCTCTCTGGCCACTTCCGTCTTTAAAACATCGACTGCAAAATCTCAACTTTTATTTGTGTTATAATTGATCATTTTCGTATTGCACTTTCATTGGCTTCAACTATCTTCTTTCGGTAAAGTTATTTACTTACATCTTATCAATAACCAAATGTAGTTATTTTCAAATTTAATGTGAACTCGCGCTTATTGTTGAGGATGTTAGAGTAGAATTTATTTAAGAAGAACCTGTACGTCATTTGACATATGCACAATCCTTGGAAGTCAGTGGCGTAGCGCAATTAATAATTATTTTTAAACTCCCATAGAGTAAATATTCTAAAATCCAGTTTTATTTTGTTGATGGTTTAAATGTACATGGCGAATACGCGAATAAGCAAGACATAAAACACAAAGAAACAGAAAGAAAGCTATGAAAACGTAAGAAATAAATCTGGAATATCAATATCACAAATATCAATTAACATTTAACAGCACATTATCTAGGCCACGGATATGCTGAACGAACACGCCTATTTATAAACAATGGACTACTCTGACACCGTTTTAGCCGTGTGCGCATGATGTTCAGGCTCTTCTTAAATAAATTCTACTATACTTGTTTTACTACTTTCACACATCTCATAATGTTGAAGCTTAGCAAAATTAACACACCAAGTACATCAAGCGTGTATTTTAGAACCACACGAAGCAAAACCAATGTTTTGAATAACGACCAATGCAATAAAACACTTTCATGCTGTATTTGTTGTATGGGGCGGCTTCGTGGCGTTGTTGATATGCGTGTGACTAGTTATGGGACTTGAGTCGCAAATTAGTCGAGTGACTCGAGTGACAACCCTACTCGTGTGAATCGAGTCAAGTGACTATGCAACTCGAGTAGACTCGAAACTAGAGTCGACTTCAAACTCGAATCAACTCGCGCAACTCGAGTCGACTCGCAACTCGAGTCCCCTTGTAACTCGAACCGATTTGCAACTCGATTATAATCGACTATCGAGTTGTGATTTTTTCAATTCTTAAGTTGAGTTGGGCGGGTTTTTCACTCAACTCGAATTTTTAACACTCAAAGTTCGTGAATTTTCCGTGTTGCTCCAATTGATCTTTCTTCTGTGGTTTAGTTCGAATGAAAGTGAATCATATCCCGGAAAGATACAACTTTCCCTTTTCTTTTATCGATATTTTATATAAAGAACGTTATTGTTATTATTATTATTATTTTAGTCTGTGATAAATTGTATAGAACTTACGGGGTGTCGCGAACTCAAACCTGATGGAATCGATAGTACTTCATTCACTAGCTGTGTCTGCACCTATACAAAGAGAATGTGTAATTATTTATTACAGATTACAGCGTATTTCATAATAAAAAAGATATTCCATATTAATTTTATATACGCATAAAGCAATAAAAGACACGACACTGCCAATCGGCATAGTAGTTATTCAACACGTTGTGACTGGGTTTTAGCATTGATCGAATACTTCAATCAACGGTTTTAGTTTCAACTCAAATCAGAGGGAATTTATATTTGAGTCGCTCGAGTAAATAAATTGATTCGAGTAAAAAAAATTGACTCGAGTACCATTACTAGACTTTTTAACTCAATATCGAACAGAGTTTTAACTCGACTCGAGTTTCTACTCGAGTCAAATAAAAATTACAACCGAGTTACTCGAGTACAAAAAATCGACTCGAGTCCCATCCCTAAGCGTGACTACTACGCCCAAGGTCCCGAGTTTAAATCCCGACACGGTCCGCTTGTAATACGTATTCGTTCGCATAAGGGGTAAAATGGAGTCTTGTGTGTGTGTATGTGTGTGTGTGTGTGTGTGTGTGTGTGTGTGTGTGTGTGGTGTGTGTTGTGTGTGTGTATGTATGTGTGTGTGTGTGTGTTGTCAGGCACGTTGCTTGGAAAAGCAAGGGTTCAACAAAATTCAAAATTGCCAGGTAAAGAAAACTTTCTTCCTGGTCAATGTAGTACCTTCAGGTGGAGCGTTGGAAAGTCAAATATAGTGTATTCGTTGTATGGACTTAAAAATTAGATTTAACAAACTAGTTTTGGATTTGGATTACGCATCATCGGTGGTTTTTAAATCTTACAATTTCAAAGGTTTCCATACATCAATTAGTTTTCACAATATTATGTGGGTTTGTTTAATATCCGGCAAACCTTAAAATATAAATTTTCATGACTGGTCGTTTTCTATGTACTCACCTTCAAGGTAACAATATATTTGTGTATCAAGCACCAACAGTGTATCACAATTCTATTTTATATTTTCCTGAAAATCACAATATATTGTAGTTTTCTTAGTAAAAGCCAACCTTATTCATCGGCAAATAGCAAATCCAGTTTCACAATATAAGAAATAAGAATGAACTTGATACGATCAAAAATAGCTTAGTTTTATAAACATAACCTCTAGGGTGCGTTCATAAAGAATACCCCGGGTAAAGTGTACGCCCGGGGTAAGGTGTATCTGGAATGCTTACAATGCCCGATTGATTGATGAGCGGTTTAGCAATACACCAACGTATTTATGTATTATTTGTTTATATTTTGATAATTGAATTCAAAGGAATTCTTCAGGTTCAAAGTTATTCCAGTTGGATGTTTGTCCTTAAGACCTTTGCAGTGAGTGACGTTTTTAAAAAAGTAGAAATTATAAATATTTAAACGGATATTTGTTTATAAATACAAAGCAGAAGATATATGAATGCTCCGCGTCGTATTTGGGATTACATAGAAGGCGTGGTGTGAATATAAAGTAAACAGTGCATTGCGCATGTCGGGTAAAATTTATATTAGCTTCGGACTGGGTTAAATAAGGCGCGCTCGGAGTACACCTTCCCAGCAATTTCTGTACGTCTTAGAATACATAAGTAGAGTCTAAAATGTTGTCTGTATCTATGAATGTTGTTAATGAACGCTTTAACAGCGCCCCGGTATAACACTCGCCCGTGTGGGTGTTATCTGTGAACGCGCCCTTAGAGGTCTTGACTATTGGTAGCTATTATCCCGTGCCTGGTATAGTATGCTTCATCATCATCTGTTCACGCGCGGGGGGTCTTATAAATTTATATATCGACTTACCTCCGCGGTGTTTTGTTTTTCTAAGCTGCAGTTCCTCTTCCTTTAACCAAGTGGACTGTATGCGAATTGAGTCTATGTTACGTTACACTTGCACTGAGGTTTTTAGGGTTTAACAACGAAAGTCTGCTGCGGCACTTGACTAACTTAGGGTACCGAACGAAGAAACACGACCGTTCTGCTTCAATATCCATAAGAAAGTGTTTGTTCACTACTCTGTCCACTTATTCACACATGCCCAAGGAATTTTTATGGCAGGATATAAGGGAACAAGGGATGACAGTTTTACTATTAGATTTACGACTACAAAATTTACGACTTAAAATTAAACACGCAAACGTGCGACAAAGAGACGGAACATCCCGCCCACCAAAATAAGTATGAACTAACTTATTTTATATTTAAAACCTAATTAGAGCTATTAACTAAGAAACCTAACCGACAAACTTATATAAGCGAATATATGTGTACATACCATTAAATATCAAGTAACTGGCAGTAAACATAGTTTCACTAGAGGGCGTTTAACTAACCCTTGGGATGTCTTGACTGTAGCTACCCGAACAATACCGTCTCTACCAGGGTGAACATCTACTACTCTTCCTAAACGCCACTGTAGAGGGGGGTTATTTTCTTCCTTTAAGAGGACAAGCGAATCAATAGGTAGGGTAGCGGAATTCTTCAACCACTTACCTTTCTGCTGCAACGTGTGCAGGTATTCAGCACTCCATTTCTTCCAAAACCCTTGTTGCATTTGCTGCAACAATTGCCAGCGATTCAAACGAGAGGGGTCTATGGACAACAAATCTGGATCTGGTAACACCGAAACTGGTTCAACATTAAGAAAATGACCCGGGGTCAAATACGAGAAATCATGCGGTTCGCAACTCAGTGCACATAGTGGACGCGAGTTGAGAATCGCTTCGATTTGAATCAATACCGTCGAGAATTCTTCAAACGACAAAATTTGTTCACCGATAATTCTCTTTAAATGGGATTTTACCGATTTAATCCCGGCCTCCCACAACCCACCAAAATGAGGAGCAGCAGGAGGATTAAACACAAATTGATTCCTCAACGCCTGCCGAATGGCGCATCAATTGAGAGATTTCACGAGAGGCCCCAACGAAATTAGTACCATTATCACAATGGATTTGAATACATTTGCAATAAATCGACGTAAAGCACCTAAGAAAGCGTCTGTCGACAAGTTAGACACTAGTTCCAAATGGATGGCTTTAGTGCTGAAACAAATAAATAAGCAAATGTACGCTTTCAATGATTTTGCGCCACGACAACGATTCATCGTGACAGAGAAAGGTTCACCAAAGTCGACTCCCGTATGTAAAAACGCCTTACCTGGAGTTAACCTAGAAGCTGGTAAATCCCCCATAGGGGGGCATAAAGCCACAGGGTTTACACGAAAACAACGAATGCAGGATTTCAGACATTGCCAAATAGCCCTCTTGGCGCACAAGATCCAATAATTTTGAGTTAGTAAAAATTGTGTTGTTCGATTTCCAGGATGTAAATGTCTTTCATGACAATCTAATATAATAAGTTCAGTCAACCGATGCGACCGAGGAAGCAAAATTGGAAATTTTGCATCATGCGACAACTCTGAGTTACGTAGGCGACCGCCCACATTCAACAAATCATGACTATCTAGAAACGGACTAAGGCTACGAAGTTGTTTACTAACAAGTTTTCCAGTTTTAATATTTGCAATGTCTTGAGCAAAAACATTTGTTTGAACTCTTTTAATTAATAAATGTATAGCCTCTTGCTGCTGAGCTAGAGACAAACCATCAGAATATTTTGAACGCAAATCTGGACATTGAACATTACGAATGAAATGACGAATACAGGTAATAATCCTACAAATTTTCTGCAGGTTTAAAAATTTATCCAACAACGTATCTAAGAAATTGTCAGACATAACGACTGTTAACGACAGAGTACGATATTCGACGTCCATCTGAGATGAGTCGATAATTTTTGGCAGCGATGTTACTGGCCATTCTTCGCTACGACGCACTAACCAGGAAGGTCCTGTCCACCATAATGGATGATGAACCAACTCTGAAGTCAAAAGTCCACGTGAGGCACAATCCGCAGGGTTATCCTGGGACTTAACATGAAACCATGAAGATGGAGGAATACGTTCTTGAATATGCGAAATACGATTGCTAACGAATGTCTTCCACTTATGCGAGGAAGACCGAATCCAAGACAAAACAACAGTAGAATCTGACCACGCGAAAATATTACTAAATGATAAAATATCTTTATAAGTATTTTTGACGAAATCTACTAAATCTGCCAAGAGTACGGCAGCACACAATTCGAGACGGGGCAATGAAACGCGATTAGTAGGAGCAACCTTAGATTTTGCGCATACTAATGAAATGGTAATATTACCTTCTAGATCGAACGAACGGAAATAGATGACAGCTGCATACCCGGCTTCAGAAGCATCACAGAATCCATGCAACTCCACCCCTTTAAAATTATGACATACGATGCGACGCGAAATCTCAATGTGCGAAACCGCTGGCAATTCACCCAAACAATGTTTCCATTTTTGTATGACTTCCAATGGAGGCTCTTGGTCCCACCCGAGACCTAAAAGCCAAAGATCTTGAACTAGACGTTTAGCGAACAGTACTACAGGTGCTATCAACCCGAGAGGATCAAAAATTTTGGCGATAGCCGACAAAATATTACGCTTAGTGCAAGTGCGCTCTTCAACGTCTAAGTTGTATAAAAATGCATCTGTAAGAGCACGCCACGAAAGGCCCAAAATTTTTATTGAACCATTATCTTTATCTTGAAATGTAATTGCGTCCGAACTGGACAGGGACTCCCTCAAGTTGGACATCACTTCCGGGCAATTACTTCTCCATTTTCTTAATTGAAAACCACCACTAGAGCAAATACTATTCAATTCACCAATTAATTGATTAGCAGCTTCAATCGAATTACATCCAGTGACTAAGTCATCAACATAGGTATCGCTCGCCAATACCGATGACGCGAAAGGAAAATTAATCGACTCTAACCTTGCCAATTCTTGAACAGTACGCAAGGCCAAAAAAGGCGACGACGAAACTCCATAAGTTACAGTATTTAATTTAAAGTCCATAATAGGATCTGACGGAGAAAATCTCCAGACGATACGTTGATAATCACGATGAGTATCTTTAACCAAAATCTGCCGATACATTTGTTTAATGTCAGCTGTAATTACGATAGGATGTACACGAAAGTGCAATAACAAAACTGCAATGTCCTTTTGCAAAGCAGGGCCAATAGCCAAGCTATCATTTAACGACTTTCCAGATTGATCCTGACACGAAGCATCGAAAACCACATGCAATTTGGTGGTAATGCTATCCCGCTTATGTACAGCATGATGGGGAATGTAATACATTTTTTCATAACCCGACGAATTTTCAGGCGATTTCACTTGAACCATGTGACCGCTTGTCAAATAATCCTCCATAAATTTTTTATAATCTGAATACAATTCAGGATTTTTTAACAAACGACGTTCTAACGACAAAAATCTTTTAATACAAATTGATCTCGTACCCACAAATGAGGGTTCCGAAATTTTAAAGGGCAAGGACACTACAAAACGACCGTCCTTGTTACGTCTATAACCTTCCACAAATTGATTTTCACACCTTTCTTCTTCAGGAGAAATGTGTTTTTTGAAGGGAATATTTTCTAATTCCCAAAATCGACGAATGTCACTGTCTAAGGGTTCAACGAAAGCACACAACGACGTAATAGAACTATTCGGGGAAACGACCTTTCCCGTTAAAACCCAACCAAAGGTTGTTTTAATAGCAACTGGCTCGTTAGCGACACCCCAACGAGACTCGTTCAACAAAACCTGAGCAAAGATTTCCGCTCCGAGTAGCATGTCAATTTTACCAGGAACATTAAAATTAGAATCAGCTAAGGCCAGACCTCGAGTATGCGACCATTCCTTGACCCCTATCGACGACGAAGGTAATTGATTACAAATGTTAGGTAAAATATAACAATCAATTCCATATGCTGGAGACCGTGCTCCCGAGGGACTGACTACACACGATAGTGCACCAGACACCAACGACGAATTCAAGCCAAGTCCTTGAACAGTGACATTGGCTCTCCGTTTCCTTAAACCTAATTTCTGACGGCACCTTTCAGTCATAAAACTTTCCATGGATCCGTTGTCTAATATTACACGAACAGATTGCAATGTTCCTGTATAATCAAGCACCGACACCATTGCCGTAGCTAACAGCGTGGTTGTGTGTTCTAATGACGTCGAAATCAACGAACTAGTGACAGGTTGTTCATGCACAACCGACGACGACAGATTGTCTTCACTAGGTCTACTAGTAGAAGTAAGTCTAAGCGCCGCTCTCCGAGGAGACGCTGACCTTTGACGATGGGTTTGTCGGCGTGGCGACACCGATTTTTCTCGTTTATCGAAGTGAAGCAACGAATTGTGCGACTGATGACATGTTCTACACGACCAATCTAACTTACAATTTTTCATCGAATGTGAAGTGTTTAAGCATTTGATACAAAGATTTTTAAGCTTTACCACCTCAAATCTTTCTTGAGGGGTTTTATCGAGAAACTGCTTACATCTATAAATATGATGCACAGCTTGACAGAAACTACAATTTTTAACATCATTGGTGGTACCAACTAAAGAAGTTTTAGCCGAAGTGCTAACGAACCTTCCTTTTTCTCTTTCTTTTACGGAATCTCGAGATTTTAAGCATGTTCCTGAAGCAATGTCATTTATTTCCAACACTTTACATTGTTTTTCAATGTACGACCTTAAATCTTTAAACGAAGGAATTTCGTCACTATTTCCTAATTCGAAACGCTTTAAAATGTTTGTATCTAATTTTTTCGATAACAGATTAAACAACATGAAATCTAATAAATCTATTTCCATCTGCCTTAACGCGAATATATTTTCATCAAAACAACTAATTAATTGCCGGAGTTCCGCATGCGAGTCTGAGGAACTGACCGTAGGGCATTTTTCGAGAGCATTAAAATATGTTGAAAGTAATAACCTCTTGGACTGAAAACGATTAGTAATGATTTTATAGGCTTCCACGTATGCATAATCATTTAATGGCAAGTGTTTTATCAACGCATCTAATGTATCAACGAGATGGCAAAATTTTTCAACGGGTGACAAACTGACATTATCATGAATCAACCGCTTATAAATTGCATTGTAACTCTCAAAATCTGATATGCGTCCGGAGAAGCGGGGGACTGAAAGATGTTTCAAGCGAATTGTACAATCTGACGAAAAAGAATTATTCATATTTTCCACCTTTGGCTTATTTTCTACCCGATCTAATTCGCATTGTTCAGCGATAATACGAATATCTAATAGGTAATCATCGATTTTCACCCTAAGAGCAGAAAATTCATCCAATTGTTCACTTTCTTCATCAAAGAAAATATCCTTGCAAAAGGATTTGAAAAGCGTTTCAATCTGTTCGACAGTTTTAATCGACGCTCTAATTAAAGCAATCGATACGTTTTCCGGTTGGTTTATTTTGCTGTATATGCGATCCAACCTTTTAACTACAAATTTAGCTTCAAGAATAGCTTTATCAATTGATATAACCATATTTGATTAATGATTAATGAACGACAATAAAAATTAATGTAAAAACAATGCGTAACTCGAATATGCTAAATTACTAATTCATCTACGAAATTAAATTATTAATAGAAAAATGCATCTAACTACAGTGCTTGCCCGACAAAGCTTTTAAGGTTTCAAATAAATACCAATAACCCCTTTGTTATACAAGTTGCATGAACCCGAATGGTTCCTCCAACTTGAACCAACAAATAAGGTAAAGCTTTACAATACAATAACCCCTCATAAATAGTTTACATAAAAGGATACCGACGACGACCCTAATCTTTGCCACAAAGGATACGGAATGTATTGTAAAATCTACAGTAAATGTGTAAGCAAGATGTTCTTTTCTGTGTAAAACGTTTAACCATAATAAAAACTACGACAATTTTATAAATTTAAGTATAAGGAGCTTAAAAGGATAGGAACTAATTGTTTAATTAAAGATCCGGCTCGAAGGACCAATTTTGTTCACGCGCGGGGGGTCTTATAAATTTATATATCGACTTACCTCCGCGGTGTTTTGTTTTTCTAAGCTGCAGTTCCTCTTCCTTTAACCAAGTGGACTGTATGCGAATTGAGTCTATGTTACGTTACACTTGCACTGAGGTTTTTAGGGTTTAACAACGAAAGTCTGCTGCGGCACTTGACTAACTTAGGGTACTGAACGAAGAAACCGACGACCGTTCTGCTTCAATATCCATAAGAAAGTGTTTGTTCACTACTCTGTCCACTTATTCACACATGCCCAAGGAATTTTTATGGCAGGATATAAGGGAACAAGGGATGACAGTTTTACTATTAGATTTACGACTACAAAATTTACGACTTAAAATTAAACACGCAAACGTGCGACAAAGAGACCGAACATCATCATCATTTGGTCTTCAGTCCTAGAACTGGTTGGACGCGTACCCTCACTGTTTCCTAGTCTGAACCAATCTACACATTTACCCGAAATTTGCACAGTGCACATCTATCACTATCTGTGTACGAAAGTCTGATCTCAGTCTACCTCTCTTTTCCCATCTCTGCTTGTAATATATCCCGTACTACTCCTTAGAAATGCCTTAGTACGTATCCTGTCCTTCTATTTCTCCTATTTTTTTCGTTGTCCACAGATATCTTTATTCCTCTACTATTTTTACAACCTATTTGTTATTAACTTTGTCTGTCCATGCTTCCATCTTCATACATCTGAAGCACAACATTCTAGTAGGCTTCTATCTTTTTCTGTCTGCTTTTCCTACTGTCCCTGTTTCATAGACGTACTGTGCTGTGCTCCACGCTATGCTTTGAACAGTTTTCTTCTTGTATCTATGTTCGTTGTCTTTGAACATAAATGCTGTTCTTTCTTATTTGATGCAATTCGGTCACCTTCTATTGTTTTACATTTATATACCTTATTAATATACCGCTATTCAGTGGTATGTGAAGAGGGGATAAGCTTAAGCAGCATATGGCTGCCAAGTTCCCCCAGCACTTGAACCTTTGTCGAATTAATAGTTTTCCAATTTATCCTTTTGCACACTCAGTATTAGTTAAACATATTTCACAACCAACACCTGTAGTTGTTTATAATAATCATCAGATTTAAGAGCACTTATTTTTTCGTCATTGGGTTTTACGTCTTGAAACTGGTTGGACTTCTACCTCAGCTTATTTATGTTCTGAGCTAGCCTACACAGTTCCCTGCAATTCTCTCAACAGTCTATATACAGTTCATTTACATTTCCAATGCTCCACCTGTAGGTACTACATTGGCCAGGAGGCGAGTTTTTTGTTGCCTGGAAATTTAGAATTTTGCCGAACCCTTGCCGTTCCAAGCAAGGTAGGGATCTTTAACGTGCGTGACAACACTCACACACGGGACCTCCATTTAACCTCTCATCCGAACGAGGGCATAATTTTTGTGAAAAATGCTCACCTGTCATTTTTCAAGCAGTCGACCGTGTCGAGATTTGAACCCGGTACCTTGGGACAGTCTATATACAACACGATTCCCTTCTAGTGCTTTCTAATTATATGCCCTATTTTACCGAGATTCATTGATATGTGAAGGGGGTTAAGCAGCCTGTGGCTGCCAAGGATTCTCCAACACTTAGACATTTGCCGTATTTTTAGTTTTCCAGTAAATCCTTTCGCACAATTAACATTAGTTGAGAGTATTGCAAAACCAATATCTGTAGTTGTTTACAATAATCACCATGTTTAAGTACAGTTATTATTTTTGTCATTAGTTTTTCCATCTTACGACTGAAATTCCATGTGGGCAGTAGTCTAACCTAGGCCTAACTCTACTTCTCTTTTTTCCTATCTCTGCTTTTAATATATTCCGCACTATCCCCTCATGTCTTAGTATATGGCCTATCATTCTATCTCTCCTATTTTTTTACTGTTTTCCACATACTTCTTTTTTCCCCTACCATTTATATTATCTGTTCGTTCTTAACTTTGCCTGTCAATGATATCTTCATATTCGTCTGTAGCACCACACTTCAAAGGCTTTGTTTTATATCTTTTGCGCTCTTTCCGTCTTGTGTTATTTGGCTTCCTAGGTAGCAGAAATCCTTAACCTCTTGTAAGTTCTCGTTATCTATTTGTATTCCTGTTTTTGATTTATTTTCCCCTCTTTTGCATACTAGAACTTTAGTTTTATTTTTGTTAAGTTTTACACCATATCTCTCCGTTAAAACTGTTTCCATTTCGTTAAGAGCAGCTTCTAACTCTTCTTTGCTACATGCTAATACCGCTATAGCATCTGCAAATCTAAGCATATCAATCTTTTGTCCCTGCATATTAATTCCAAATGTCTTTTTATATTTGACAGTATTCATTGCCTCTTCAACATACAACTTAAAAATTAATGGGGATAAGGCACATTCCTGTCTCATCTCTTTCCAAATATTTACTTCTCTACTTTCTTGCTCTAATTCTATTACCGCTATTTGCTCTTTGTATAAGCAATGTACTATCCGTCTATCCCTAAAACTCATTCCAAGCTATTAGATTATTCCGAACACTTTTTTCCATTTTACATTGTCAAATGCTTTTTTCAGATCTACAAATCCTATATATACGCTTTCACCCTTCTCTATTGTTTCCTCCATTATTACCGTCAGAGCTAAAATAGCCTCCCATGTTCCCCTGTTTAGCCTAAACTCAAATTGGTCATCTCCCAGTATTCCTTCAACTCGTTTTGCCATTCGGCTTTGCACAATTCTAGTTAATATTTTTGAAACGTGTGCTGTCAAACTTATTGTTCGAAAATTTTAACATTATCCGCGCTTCTTTTGTTTTTCGTATAGTTACTATGATGTTACGTTTGAAATCTTAGGGTATCTCACCTGTCTCATACATATATCTTACAAGTCGGAAGAGACGTTTTGTCACTGCTTGTCCAGTGGTTTTTAGAGTTTCTGCTTGCACCTTATCTGTACCCGGCGCCTTACCATTTTTCAGACCCTTTAATGCTAGTTCAAACTCATCTCTAAGTATAGGATATTCTAAGGTCATCATTTTCAATGTCTGGTTCATGTTCTAATGCTGTTAGTTCCTCTCCTGAATATAAATTCCTTATATATTCCTGCCATCTAGCTACTTTCTCTACATTTTCTATAATGACGTTTCTTCCCACGTTCCTTATATTTTTGTTATATGGTTTTATATCCCTAAAATTCATTCTAATTAATTTGTATGCTTCGTCTGTCTTTCCTATTTCCATCTTAGTTTGTACCTCTTTACACTTTTCATCAATCCATCGTTCTTTAGCTATCCTGCATTTGCGAATAATTTCTCTTTTTATGGCTTTGTATCTCTGTTTCTTGTTTCGTCTGATGTATTTTTGTTTTTTCGTCTTTCTTTTCTTACATTCAGGATATCCTTTGTTATTCATGGTTTCTTATTTTCTTTTTGTGTATACCCCAGAATATCTCTGGTCGCCATGTCTAAGCTGGATTTAATGTTATTCCATTCTGTTTCTACTTCTTTACTATCAGAAATTTTCCCGATATCTTTCGGCAGTTCATTTGACTTTTTTTCAAATCTTTCGTGCATATCTTTATCTTTTAGCTTCTCGAAGTCAAAGTGCCTTTTTCCGTTCCTCTTCTTCAGATTTTTAAATTTAGGCGTGGCCTTCATAATTACGATGTTGTGGTCAGTATCTATATCTGCTTCCGGGTAGCTTCTACGGTCTTTTACTTGATTTCTAAACCGTTGTTTAACAATAATGTAATCTATTTGATATCTTACTATATCTCCTGGCATCTTCCACGTGTATCGTCTTCTAGCATGATGTTGAAATAATGTATTTGTGATTGTTAAGTTGTTCTTGTCGCAAAATTCTACCTGCCTATTTTCCCTGTCATTTTTCGTGCCTAAACCAAATAAACCTACTATCGCTCCTTCCCTACCCTCACCTACCACTGCATTAAAATCTACGGTAATTGTTAAATTTTTATGTCATTTTACGTATCTTAGTACGTCTTCAATATCTTTGTAGATCGCCTCCACCTCTTCCTCGCTGTAGCTGGATGTGGGCATGTATACGTGTATTATTACTATATTTACCGGTTTAGATTCAAATCTAACCATGAGTAAGTAGTTTTCTACACGTCGTCCTATCTTTTTTCGCATAACTATCCCCACCCCCGAATTTTCTTCCTCTGATTCTGTATGAATTACCCTGACGTCTCCACTCCAAAAATTCTCCGCCTCTGACCAGCGGACTTCGTTGATTCCTACTATGTCTTGTGCTAGCCTTTTCAAGTTTCAGGTTCTCTAGCTTATCTACTTGTTGCATACTTCTGACATTTCACGCTCCGACTCGCAGAATTTTCACGGATCTTTTCTATACTTTCGGACCGCATCCCCCGAAGTAGTCCCCTCCCGGAGATCCAAATGGGGGACTATTTTACCTCCGGAATTTGATACCCCAGAGGATGCCATCATGTTTACTAACAATTTCTGTACGCAGTGTACTTGAGAGGTAATGTGGTTGTTTCCCGTTGCCTTCCACATCGCAGTAGTGTGTCTTAGAATATCATACCGACCCCTATGGTCTCTGCCACTCTAAGTACCGAAAAATCTGCTGCCCTCTTTCGGGGACCTGTCTTAGTCTAGTTCCTCACTAAAGACTCCACTAATTTGGTTAAACCTATAGTTCGGCTCTTTAGCTCAATGAAACGCGCAAGCCATTCTACCTGTTCTAGTATTTTAGAACTTCGTCAAGGTGCAGGTCCGTCCAGAATGGATAATATGCTTATTACTATTTAATTAGGAAAATGGGACGGGGTTCAAAACGCGCTCACTAGTTCAAATTTATTAAGTTTAATAGTTTAAACCGCAATTTAGTTAATATAAATTTAATCTATAAACTACATTTTAAAAAGTAACAAACCACATTACGCCATCAATTACTAAATATTTGCAAGGTCTATATAGTACATGTAGCGTCATTGAAGTTACGAGAATAGCTGTTTTGATAGTTGCAACGGCGCCAATATATGACATCACGAATATTGATGACGAAGTCGGTTTAGAAATTGCAAAAAATATAGTCCTATTCTTACTTGTAGATCGGAATGGCAGTTTATCGAAAGTGCTTTACGATTAAGAAGTTATATTTCAGTATATGTTATAAGAATTTTCAGGAACTTTATTTAAATTTAAGTAGGAGCGTGTATATAGATTTCTGGTTTAAGAATGATACTTTCAATGCAGTCAGTTCGCTTGATTAGGCTTCGAATGCCTTATACAAAGAATTGGAAATTAATCGCGATTGATAAAGCAAGTTACAATAGACCACAGTCACTGCTCGTTATTATGCACGATTGGAAATTACTCCTATGGAGGCTGGAGGGTTAATGGAGCCTTTAATCAAATAATTCTTATTTAGTTAATTGGCGAGCTCTTATGTCATCCAAAACAAATCCCGTTGTTCTACAAATAAGTACAGCCAAACGTTTTTCCATTTTACAAAAAAAAAACACTAATCAACGGAATCAGTTTGTAAAAGTTCAAATAAACAACCCTAATTGCATTAAATATTTCAGATAAAACGTGAAAGAAACTTGTTGAATCATACCAATGATGAAGAAAAAAAGCTTGTGATACTTGTTGACATGATTAAATTTAAGATCGAGATCGAGGTAAAGTAGTACAGAAGGTAATTCCCCTGAGTGTAGATATCCTTAGACTTCCTCAAAATATTCTTTGATATCATTTCGCAAATGGTGATTAATGTGTTGTTTTCCAGTTCGCCTGAAAAAGATTACAATTCTACAAATTCTCGAAAGTGGGTTGCTTTAAGGGTTAAGCTTTTCCTTGAAATTTACACGGAACTGATAAGAAGTACTCGTTATCAGTAAACACTGCAATTAAGTTTATCTAATTTTAGTAATTTGCTTTATACGTAGTTTTACAAATAGTTGTACTAAGAGTATTTAATATCAGTTTTCCTTTTTCTTTTGTAATATATTCAGAGCCTTTAGAAGACAGTAAATATACAGAGAGTTCCAAAACTGATGGATAAAATTGCAGAGCCTCGGAGGGAGGAGCATTTTTATCAGAATAACTACCTATGTTGTAATCCAATTGTTTACGATTTCAAAGTTATTGCAATTTTTGCATTTTCAGTAGAAATCGTGTAGTAGTATAATAAATTTTAATAAAAAGATGCTGCGTTTTCAACAGAATTCTTTTTTGTCATGTAGACCAAGGTCTAAATTGTCATAAATGACAGCTTTTCCATAACATTATCCATCATCTCAAAAGGAAATTAAGGTTATTTGTAATATGTAGGTAGTATGAAAAATTCTGCATGCTTTCAAATACAAATTACTCAATAAAAGTATTTCCATGTAAAATGTGGACAAGAACTGTCTAAATCTTATATGAGAAATGGATAACATTGAAATCTGTTTTCCCTGATTGTGGTTTTAAAATAATTTATGAGTATAAGTTTCGTAAAAATCTGTATTTCATTCTAAATAATTTTCATATTAAGTGGTTTGAGTTTATTGCATAACGCCCTACATTCTATACCAATCTAATATTCTTATTTTTACATTGAATGGTTTATAAAATCTTTTATTTTAGCGGTTTTTTATTGTCGCGACGTATATCCTATTTAATGACTAATGCGTTATTGCAATATTGAATTAAATTTTACCAATTTATTTTATAAAGATTTATTCTTATTGACTTAATTATACTTTCTGCCCTAATTAAAATTATATTTTCTAAAAACAATAGAATTAAAATATAATGCTTATTTAAGAATAATAATTGGTGAAATATCTATCATACAAAAAGCATCAATATCAATATGTCCGTTTAAGTTTAATTTCTCTCTATTTACATCCGATTCTTACCAACGCTTTATTCAACAAACTACCCAGACTAACACGCCAAAATATGATGGGGCAATTACAATTGAATTACTAATAAATTCTTTGTTTAGATAACGTACACCAAACTAATTTATTAGAAAAGATCTGACGTACTAATGAAAATTTCTGGGACTTTTGAATGCCTAAATTTTATAAACATTCTAAGATAGTTCACACTTTAAATGCTTCGGTTGATATAATTAGCTTATCAAGAAAACGCCTCTCGTCTGAGTAAATTATGAAATATCCAAAAAGATTGTAATAGCTTCCGAAAATCAGTATCTTTAATTCTTGATGAATCTGAATTTTATAATCAATCAATTTTTGTACTTTTTTCATAACAGTTTTCAAGAATACCTGTAACGGAAAAAATTCTTCGTCTGGAGGAAAATGTATTATTTTGTATTATTTTCAAAATATCAGCTGTATCATTAAGCATTCTTCTTTATTTAGAATTGTTTTATAATCAATGCAACTCGATTTCCAAAAGTTTTTGTATTATTTTCTGATTGAATATTTTGATAAAAGCACCTTCTTAAACATAATTCTTAATTTTCCTTCATTTGTCTCGTAATGTTTAGTTTCGGTAAAAACGACTACACACTTAGATTTTTTTTACTAAAAATAAACATTTTTTTACTAAAGTCCTGTAACGCTAGCGCGTTATTTAAGCAAACATTAAATATTAGAAATGAATGTATTAATTAAAGTTAGTTAAATGAACTTTCATCATGAAAGCAGTCTGTAAATTTTAAAAGCTTTGGTAGTTTACATTTAGTAACGTTGCTGGTTCAATATGATATTAAATTAGGATAAAAGAATTAAAATAGTATAACATGCTGTACATTAAATACAAACAGTAATATATATCAGGACTTTGCACTCCTTCGCATTAAATTCACGAAAATTACAAATAGACACTGCGAAATACATGACATATTGGTATATGTACAAATTTCAACGGGTCAAAAAACCGCAACTATAGGAGATGCGACCCAATAACCATATACTCATAAAATGCAGCCATAAAATTAACTCGTTGCAAGGACGAATGACTCAGCTCAGTTTTCAATGTAAAAACGTGGAAACAAAATGATGATTTAGGTGGACAGAGCGACTTCACCCCTACTTAGAATATTTAGACGCACAATCCGCGAGAAAAATCTGACGGATAGCAAAAGAGGGAATAGGTCGGATCAAATTATTACAACAATGTATATACGACCGAGACTGGCGAATTTCAATTGACATGCAATCATCAAACGTTGAAAACAGGTACGATAGTGGACGTAATAGTGTCATATTCGAAACTCTTAGTAAAAGAATGGAGTTTCAGACGCGAAAATAGAGCGCGTATATGCATACCAGTAGCTATCGTGAAAGCTACCAGTATTGTTAGGAAGCTTTTATCGACATCAACAGTTAAATTTTATTCGTGCAGCAACTTCTGTCTTAGTCGAGTTTTAAGCGAGAAAAAACTATAAGTTGTTGAAATATTTATTATATAGCTTAAAACAATCATTTGCAATTTGTTTGTTTTTTTGGTATTTGGTATTTAATATTAAAGCCCATTATTAAGAAGAAGTATTGATATTGGTGCACGCTTATTTAAAGCGTATTGTAAATGTAAAATTCTCATTAATTATAAAGGCAAAACAGTGCGTAAAAATAAAATTAATAAGATTAAGTATTTTTTATTTAAACGTATATTGGGCCAATTAAGGGTAGATTCTAGTTTTTTCTACTATTATTCACTGTTCGAACCGTGTTTCACAATATACGTTAGGTGTACAAAAAGTGGAGTTTTTATTTGTGTTTATTTTAAACTAGTAGAAGGGTAGGGTGTAAGTAACGCTTCATCAACTTCTACCAACAACTGATAATCGCTATATCGTTACCCAGAACACCCACCTTCCAGGTAGGATTTGTCTGTGTTGAATCTTTTCACGCGGGTTGACGCTCAAACGCTCTACATAGATAAAGAGATTTTAAAAACCTTTCAAGGTAAGCATAAAAATATTTACTAGAAGTGTTAGAATTTGTATACCCCTAAAAGTAATATATTTGTTTTCGTAGAACTCGCCCCGCGCCACTAAAAGCTAGCATGCGCACAAATTTACTGTTACAGCACTCTGGCCCCTGCAGAGTAAAGTTAATTCAGAAACGTAAGGTCAATTCAGCACTTTGTGAATCTTTGTAATATTTGGCAGCGTTTCAGTTAAACGCAATATTTATTTTAAAAGCTCACAAAACCATCATTCTGTGTAGTCACAGAAATGCGTTCCTTGGCAAAAAGCAGACCACTAGTAGGATTGAACCAACAATTTTTTCACTGGAAAAAAGCTGTAGAAACTCTTAGCAAACGTTGCCATTGAATGCGCATTATTTGCAGAGTAAATCTGAAACTATATTTAGCTCTCGTTTTGCCTATATAGGCTCCCTTAGTTTAGTTCGTAAGCTAGACGAGCCCTGGGAGCGTATGAAGATGCCCTATGGCAACGACATAGACACCCCAGGACGATACTCCGGCAATGATCTTTGCTGCGATTCCATCAGACGTCCGAAAGGAATAAACTGCGCGTATCACGATGTTTTTCCAATTCGCAACGGCGGTGAAGGACCTAGTCCAGGTACGCTAGTCACGAGATTCCTATAAAGTCTATCCAAGGGATCTCGAGTTCGACTCCAAAGTGGATTTTTAGTGGGTATGTCTTTGCTCCGGCAAGGAAGAGTCCCCACACAGCGGATATAAAATCTTTTACCACTATAAAAAAAAAGTTGTAACCTAGTCTTCCACTGTTAAGAAGACAAAGCTTCTTATAATTTCTACGTCAGTACGTGGATAAGCTGAATTTTTTACCATCAAATACGTTAAGATATTTACTTGTTATAAATTTTCAAATTGTTCTATAGATGTCAGCACTTTTTCTATTCAAATTGTTCTTCACAATAAAAAGAAATATAAATTGTTTTTAAAAAAAATTCAAGGGTATCTATCCACTTGATGATTGTTCAAGGTATTTCCGTATTTACAATCGAATAAAGTTGTTCAATATAAAAAAGATCTCAGCAACTTAATCTCCTAATGTCAACAATGTCAATAAAATACGCTTGGGCGATAACTGAGTAAACAACTATAAGTGACTATCAAGTCACTTGAAAAATATTACTCGATATTGTAGAACTACTTATTATTATGACCTTATATTACAAGAGGAATTGATTAGATTTTCATTTTCATAATTTTTTGTACGATCACTCATGAAATCCAAACGAAAAATACAAATTGTTTAACACCTATTCAACTGCTTTTATGCTTCAACCTAGTTGAGTGTCCTTGGAGGAAGTCATGTTGCTTTATTAGATTATCTAAAGTACTATACACTTTAACTTCGTACACTGATAAACTGATTGCACTTTCTTTGTCATCTTGTAACATTCCTTTTAAATGTTTATAATCATATTTCATTTAAATAGTTTCTGTATTGGTAAATCCCAGCAATAGGGTTTGTGTTACTTCTATTAAGAAATTTAGTTTACATGCATTATTGATCTAAGGAAGTATTATTTTAGTTTATTATTGTAATCTATATTGTTTATACTCCAAGCTTGTCAAATTCATTACAGTGGTTTTAAGATTAGGAATGATATCGCATTACTTTTTTTTCTAAATTATTGCAGTTTTATGATTCATCTATTTTGATCAATAATACATAACGTTGGCGCCTATGACATCATCGATATAGGACGCGAAATGTTCACACGCTAAATTATGTTTCCAGAAAATTATCAGGTAAATGAAAAAAGTTCTTTCTTTGGTTCTAATTAATGTTTAGTAAACGAAAATGTCCCTTCTTTGGTTCAGTCTTAAATTCAGTTTTCTGAATTCTGTCAATATAATTTCGAATCATTTTATGAAAGACAGATACGTTGCTGGTTACTTTTCGAAGAGCATTGAAAAAGGTAACACGCAAACTTGAACAGGTACAGTTAACCGTAGAATAATTAAATATTGAACTTGTTTAATGTGATTAGTCAATAAAGTTCGAAATTATATCCTATAAAGTTGGTAAATTATGCTTTTACGAATAATTGGTTCCCTAAGTAATAACAACTGCATGTTGATTGAAAAACATCAAAATTTTAATAAAGTTCCAGAATTTTCACTAGGATCTGGTTAAAACGACGGCATTAAGTCCGAGATAATAGATTTTAATTTTTTCCAAAGTATCTACAGTCAACTTACTTCTCGGGTATTTTTAATACAAATTTTAAAACTATAACCTACAGTCATCTTCAATTAATGAACATTTTTAACTGTACAAGCTTATAAAGGCACCCACAG
This sequence comes from Platerodrilus igneus, assembly GCA_036346225.1. Classification (NCBI taxonomy): domain Eukaryota; kingdom Metazoa; phylum Arthropoda; class Insecta; order Coleoptera; family Lycidae; genus Platerodrilus; species Platerodrilus igneus. The sequence continues at coordinate 13,934,332 of JARFIW010001380.1, forward strand.
TAGATTCTTGCTATTAGCTAGCTATTAGGAAATTAGACGGCAACTTAGTTCACCGAAAACGTTTTCCATTAAGATAAGTATTTTTGATATATTTGGCATTAGCTTAAGAACGTTTGTATGTACTTATGCTTAAATTTTAATTATGCAATAGAGTAAAGAGCTTCATACAATTGTGATTTCACAACTGATGTAAATGTAATGGCTCCAGCATTGATATACTAAAAGATATTGCGATTACCTAGAAGCATTATTAATATACGGGTAATTTAGCATATGATTTTGGGAACTTTTTTTACCTAGCAGTTTTAAATAGTTATATTAGTGTCCTTAACATTGCGTTTATAATAGGTTTATTTTAAGTTAACGTATTCAATTATTCCTCGTGTGAATTTAAATCAGAAGCACTTTCCTAATCTCGGGTTTTGGAATCCTTCTGGGAGATTTCCTTAGGAACCCCCCCGTATTCCGAGATTAGGTTGCATCCAAGACACTTCTCGATCGAGACCGGTATTTCCCACACGATAATATACCGGGATCCTCCACGAACACTTACCCCACTCTTCTTACTAAGTAGTCGGCAACCGTTCTTGTTGGTACAATCGAGGTTTTTGGTACTTTATTGAAACGCCGAATTTCTAGCGAGGTATTTCAGTATCTCATCGAGTTTCTCTGTGTATCATCGGTTAGATTCTCGAGGCCAAAACTGCACGTAACAATTTTTTCTTATATACAGAGTGCCCCATTATAGTTTGACACTTTATAAATTCATAAAACCTTTGAACCTTTTGAGACAGTGAATTGCTGATTTTTGCCATCTTCTTCAATGCTCAGTCTCAGAATTTAATACCCAGTGTCTCTATAGCCAACCTTTCAATTCCCACTTCTGATTTAGCCAAAAACGGCACCAGCTCTTCGGGAACAAGGCAGCTTTTTGATTTCAAATGAAGCACTATATGTTTTTGTAGTTGGAACCCAATTCTTTCCTTTGCAAACATTCCATTTTTGGCATAATTATTACACTTAGTGATGTTTTTTGAGTTTTTAAAATAAATATTGCGTTTAACTGAAATGCAATCAAAAAATTACAAAGACTCACAAAGTAGACTACGTGCTGAATCGACGTTATGTTTGTGTAATAACTTTACTCTGCAGGGGACAGAGTGCAGTAACAGTAAATTAGTGCAAATGCTAGCTTTCAGCGGCGCGGGATGGGTTCTACGAAGACAAATATACTACTTTTAGGGATTTACAAATTCTGACAATTCTAGTAAATATTTTTATACTTACCTTGAAAGGTCTTTAAAATATCTTTACCTAGTAGAGCGTTTGAGCGCCAACCCGCATGAAAAGATTTAACACAGATGTCCTACCTGGAAGGTGGGTGTTTTGGGTAGCAATATCGTGATTTTCAGTTGTTGGTAGAGGTTGATGAAGTCTCACTTACACCCTACTCTTCTACTGGTTTCAAATAAACACAAATAAAAACTCCACTTTTTATACACCTAACCTATATTGTAAAACACGGTTCGAACAGTGAATAATAATAGAAAAACTAGAATCTACCCTTAAATGACCCAATATGCGTTTAGATAAAAATACTCAATCTTATCAATTTTATTTTTACGTACTATTTTGCCTTTACAATAATGAACGTTTCTAAATGAGAATTTTACATTTACAATACTCCTTAAATAAGTGTGCACAAACATGAATACTTCTTTTAATAATCGGTTTTAATATTAAATAACAAATACTAAAGAAACAAACAAACAGTAAATGATCGTTATAAGCTGTATTATAAATATTTCAATAACTTATAGTTTTTCTCGCTTAAAACTCGATCGACTAAGACAGAAGTCGCTGCACGAATAAAATTTAACTGATAATGTTGATAAAAGCTTCCTAACTATACTGGCAACTTTCATGTTAGTTACTGGTATGCATATGCGCGCTTTATTTTCGCGTCTGAAACTCCATTCTTTTAGTAACAGCTTCGAATATGACACTGCTACGTGCGCTATCATGCCTGTTTCCAACGTCCGATGATTGCATGTCGATTGAAATTTGCAAGTCCTGGTCGTATAGTTTGTCGTAATGATTTGATCTCGTATATCCCCTCTTTTGCTATCCGTCGGATTTTATAAATTTTACGTCTTAGAGGCATTACATACTATTTCCTTTCTCGCGGATTGTGCGTCATTCGTCCTTGCCACGCGTTAATTTTATGACTGTATTTTATGAGTATATGGATATTGGGTCGCATCTCTTATAGTTGCGATTTTTTGACCCGTGGCAATTTGTTCATATAACAATATGTCGGTTATTTCCCAGTGTCTGTCTGTAATTTTTGCGAATTTAATGAGAAAGAGTATAAAGTCTCGATATTTATTACTGTTTGTATTGAAGGTACGGGATGCTATACTATTTTAATTCTTTTATCCTAATTTAATATCATATTGAATCAGCAATGTTATTAAATGTAAACTACCAAAGCTTTTAAAATTTACAGGCTGTTTTCGTGCTGAAAGTTCATTTAACTAACTTTAATTAATAGACTCATTTCGAATACTTAATGTTAGCTTAAATAACGCGCTAGCGTTACAGGGCTTTAGTAGGAAATATTTATTTTTCGTAAAAAAAATCTAAGTGTGTGGTGGGTTTTTGTCGAAACTAAACATTACGAGACAAATGAAAGAAGATTAAGATTAATATTCAATCAGAAAATAATATTAAAAACTTCTGGAAATGGGGTTGCATTGATTGTAAAACAATTTTCAATAAAGAAGAATGCTTAATGATGCAGCTGAAAATTTGAAAATAATACAAAATAATACATTTTCCTCCAGAAGAAGTATTTTTTCTGTGACAGGTATTCTTGAAAACTGTTATGAAAAAGTACAAAAATTGAATGATTATAAAATTAAGATACATCAAGAATTAAAGATACTGATTTTCGGGAGTTATTACAATCTTTTTGTATAATTCATAATTTACTGAAGAGAGGCGTTTTCTTGATAAGCTAATTATATCAACCCATGCATTTAAACTGTGAACTATCTAAGAATGTTTATAAAATTTAGGCATTTAAAAGTTCTAGAAATTATCATTAGTACGTCAGATCCTTTCTAATAAATTAGTTTGGTGTACGTTATCTAAACAAAGAATTTATTAGTAATCCAATTGTAAATGCCCCATCATATTTTGGCGTGTTGGTTTGAATAATTTGTTAAATAAAGGTTTATTTCCAGCAAAATGATGCTTCGCATTGGTAAGCTGTAGTAATTTATAACACTTTGGCATTACCTTAAACAAGAATCGGATGTAAACAAAGAAATTAAACTTAAACGAATATATTGTACGATTCTTTTTACTAATAATTATTCTTAAATAAGCATTATATTTTAATTCTATTGTTTTAGAAAATATAATTTCAATTAGGGCAGAAAGTATAATTAAGTCAATAAGAATAAATTTTCATAAAATAAATTGGTAAAATTTAATACAATATTGAAATAACGCATTAGTCATTAAATAGGATAAACATCGCGACAATAAAAACCGCTGAAATAAAAAATTTCATAAATCATATAATGTAAAAATAAGAATGTTAGATTGGTTCTGTTCCTATCCTCAAACCCATCTCTCTTTCGGCCATTTCTTCTCCCGAAGTTACCCTTCCTACTTCTAACCCTTGGTACAATTCTATGGGTCAAAATGTTTTCAACCATCGTAGGCGATATTCCTCCTTGTCTGTGATGAATTGCATCCTTTTCTGTCGTCACAAAACTTCAATCGCTGCCGATTCTCCGAACAACTGTAAAATCGTGGTATCTTCTGAGCAGCGTTATCCCTCCACCTTACATTTGATTTTTTTCAATGCTCCACCCGAAGGTACTACATTGGCCAGGAAGCGAGTTTATTTTTTACTTGAAAATTTTAAATTTTGCGGAACCCTTGCTGTTGCAAGCAAGGTAGGGATCTTTAACGTGCGTGACAACACACACACACACGGGACTTCTATTTTACCTCTCGTTCAAACAAAGACGTATTTTTCTGAAAAATGCTCGCCAAACATTTTCAAGCAGACCGTGTCGGGATTTGAACCCGGGACCTCTGGCATAGTAGTCACACTCATACCTACTACACCACGGAGCGCCGATATCCCTTCACCTTCCATTTGATTTTCCAATGCTCCACCCGAAGGTACTGCATTGGCCAGAAAGCGAGTTTTTTTTTACTTAAAAATTTTGAATTTTGTCGAACTTTTGCTGTTCCAAGCAAGGTAGGAATCTTTAACGTGCGTGACAACACTCACACACGGAACCTCCATTTTACCTCTCATCCGAACGAGGGCGTGTTTGTGAAAAATGCTCGTCTAACATTTTAAAAGCGGTCCGTGTCGGGATTTGAACCCGAGACCTTGGGAATAGTAGTCACACGCATACCAACTACACCACGGAGCCGCCGATATTCCTCCATCACAATTCTTCTACTTCCGGTTATTGTGGCGTGACCAAAACTTCTGCCCATCTTCTTCATACCTACTACTGCCTTATCTCAGAGTTGACGTCGCTCGCTACATCCGACGTTGTCCTGTTTGTGTTGCTCACAAAGTTGAACAGTTACATCCACATGATCTATTTACTCCTACGGTCAAACGATCCTATCTTTGGCAAGTCATTTCTTGTGATATCGTAGGTCCTCTTTCTCGTTCCACTCGATGTCATTCCTATATCTTTGTAGCGGCTGTTTACTTTACGAAGTTTCCTCTTTTCTTTCACAGAGCCACTGGTCAACCTACGGAGCCTGAAGATGGCAGATTAATAGAGGCCAAATGGAGATCTCGTGTGTAGTCGTTGTGTTAAAGGTCCATACCTTGCTTGGATTAGCAAGGGTTCGTCAAAATTCAAAATTTATAGGTAAAAAACTAACTTCTTAGTCAAAGTAGTACCTTCGAGTGAAGCATTAGATAAATCAAATGTAGGGTATCATGTGATTGGAGCCGGCTCCGCGGCTGAGTTAATTCTCGTATGACTGTTGATCCCAAAGTCTCGGGTTCAATTACTGACACGGACCGCTTGAAAGATGTCAGCTGAGAATTCTTCACAAACTACACCCTCGTTCGGATGAGAGGTAAAATGTAGGTTCTGTATATGAGTGTTGTCATGCACGTTAAAGATTGAAACAGCAAGGCGTCGGCAAAATTTAAAATGTCCAGTTAAAAAAGCTCGCTTTCTGACCAATGTAGTATTTTTGGATGGAGAATTGCAAAATTAAATGTAGGGGTGTTACACCCAGAACGGCATCTAAGGCTACTGTGGGTGTGGATCGCATTGCGTTCGTGGTTTAGACAAGCCAATCTTTGATTAACTCTTTATCTGCATGGGCTAGCCTCGTCCTGGGCCACCAGACTAAAGCGTCATAGCAAATCATCGCTCTAACTACTGTAGTGTATAACCACTGGGCAGCCTTTGGTGGGAGACCTTAAGGTTTGTCTATAGCACGTTTACAATATCAGAACATTAAGTTGGTGTTTGTAGTTTTGGCTTGTAGAAGTATATCCCAATTTAGTTTCTTGTCAAGAATAATATTCAGGTACTTGACCTCTTCCAAAGAGAGTTGGATGAAGCGACAAACTTTACGAGGAAGCTGTGTATCCACTCCATTGTAGTGATGACTCGGATTCAGATAATGAGCTTCCTGAGGAGAAATTCCAGCCAAACGACCAAAAAATGACAACGATCAAGGTTCATCAAGCAGCACTTCAAATTCAGATAAAGTGCCCCAGCCAATAGCGATGATATGGAAATGATATCAACAAAATCGTAAATTTTTAACCCAAAAGAGCTCTGCCTCAGTTTATGGATGCAATTGTATTGCCAACGCTGAATAGGAGTTCATCCAAACTTGATTGCTTTTTTCAAATGTTTCCAAAAAGTTTATTCTTGCAAATCGCTGAAAATACAAATATACGATTCAACATTGAGAATGCAAAAGATCGGAAACAATGTGCTGCAATGGATGCATCTGAAATCATGTATTCCGCTAATCCCGAAGAACCAGAAAACGCCAGTAAGACGTACTACGTTGACGAGTTAGTTGAGTACGAGAAGCAAAAGTGTCAATCAGTCCGAAATTTGTGCTCGCATATCAATACAGACGATAAGCAAAGGTGTCAATCAGTTCGAAGTTGGTGCTCGCATATGAGTACAGACGAATCCGTGATGAAGTTCAAGGGCCGGTCATCGTTGAAACAATACATGCCACTATAAACCCATAAAACGGGGAATAAAAATTTAACAACTTTGTTATTCGAAAACAGGATTTGTCCACAACTTTGATATATATGTCAGTAAGGATGCTGTATATACTCAAGGATCTACTTCAGGAGAGTGGGTCGTGAACAAATTCGTGGAATTTATACCGCGCAATGAGGATGTGTTTGTCTGCTGTGTTACCTCAGTAAGGTTACTTTACGATCTGCTATTTGCTACTACGGACACTCGTATACGAAATAGGAAAATTATTTCAAACCATAATGAAAAGTTGGCCCGAGGAGATAGCAAATTTATTGGTAATTAATCTGAAATATTGACGTCTTTCTGGCAAGATACAAAGGAAGTTGTAGTCCTCAGCAAATGCCATAAAAACGATTGCTCTTCAGTGAATCGTAAATTGAAAAATCGCGAAAGAGTTCCATAAAATATCCTGAGGTGGTTGTTGATTACATCAAGTTTATGGGGGAGTTTATCTGTCCGATCAGCTTACTACTACATACGATTTCGATCGTAAGTCGGGAAAATGGTAGCGTAAGGTGTATTACAAACTGCTCATGATTTTCATTATAAATGCCTACAAAGGATACCAAGAAGTTCACCATTCTGTTCGATTTGGCGGAGGAATTGATTGCAAAAGAAAGAGAAAACGCAAAGACGATTAGAAAGAAGGGACTAGGACGGTCTTCTGCTACAACAAAATACCTTCTAAATGTCGGCGATCATCTGTCGGCAGAGGGACGTTTTCGTCGGAGATACCACCGGTGTTCGCTGCACAAAGACCTCGTGTACCATGTGTAATATACCGCTGTGCAAAAATTGTTTCACTCCATTCTATACACTGGTGAGATAACATGTCCCAGAGTCAAATTTGAGTTTGGGAAAATATAAAATTGAGGAGCCTTCTAAGGCCATCAATATACCATATTAAGTCTATCTACTTCTTTACACCCGACATGGGTGCCAAAGAAAAAGTCGTCGCGAAAAGGATAGTTTAACTTACGGATTTGTCATTTTAGAACAAATAGCACAATTTATAGCGATAACAAATTGCTCGACTTTCAAGAACAAGGGTGCCTACTCAAATAATGATTTTTTTTATTCGAAAACCATTTGGAATGAGGCAATATTACTTTGGAACAAGATAGACAAAGTCGAAACAATCTGGAACAACTTTCAAAATTATAAATTTTGAAAAATAAGGTGTCAAACTTTTATGCCTAGTTGGCAGTAACCAATTTGAATTGTTTGTAGCTTTCTTGTTTTTTACTTTAGACGGTTTAATTTGAGGGCGCACTAGAGCGCATTTTAGAGATAACAATGGTCGGTTTCAAAATTCGTATCCTAATTGTGGTGCCAATACATTTAGGTGCAATTGAGCGAGCCTTCAGTTGTACAGTTTCCGTTTTCTATTTATATAAAAATGAACCACTATCTAGAATCAAGACTACCACAATAGAACCATTATCTCGATCTCTACAGGTGGGCTGCTGAAACGCCAAGTTGATCCTACGGTTCCTACGCCCAGTATTCCTTATAATGAACTTTTGTGTTTCAGTAATAAAGTGAGTCACTGTTTTTCTTAACAGTGTGCAGAAATGAACAAATATGTATTAATAGATATCTACAATACAGATACAGGGTACAAGTCTCAAAGTACAACGACACTAAACAATGAAGGTTTGGAATTATTCTAGTTGTTTGTATTATGGTTCCAGACAACTACAGCACACTAAATCGTTCATTGTTCCATTGTTCGTATTCGTTGTTCTGAAAAGCTGCCGGCACCACGGTATAACGAGCATACAATATACAATTTACATGTATAAATACCGGAACCTATTTTAAGCATGTACCCGTATGTGAATGCCGATAACGAAACCATTAAAATCTTAAAAATAAAATTTTAAAGGTTTTCGAGGAATTGTTATCATCCATGCTATGGCGATATTTCATGAACAATACAGTTTTGTTTTCATGTACATAATTGACTATTCAAAAGACTTCAAGGTTGAACTCGTTTGCCAAATTCTGTTTCTCCATGACTTATATTCTGTTCTTAGAATTATATATCTATAATATAACGATTGCTTGCTATCTATATTACGCTCTTACGTCATCAAGCCATTTATATGGACTGATTGCACCGTTAATTATAAACAATCATTACGTTTTAATTTTTACATAGAATACAGGTCTTATTTACAATTTTTTATCTGATTGTATAAATAGTCTATGGGAGGAGCGTTACAGTCCGAATACAGGAAGCATGCCAAGGCTATGGCCCTACTTGGTTTGTTGTTTTATAACATATGCCAGTAGTTTGGTAGAATGTTGGTGGATTCTTTGTGATTCGCATGTGATAATTTCTAAGGCAGTCGTGAATTTATAAATATTTAAATTTTTATAAACTGCACACGCGTACAGAAGCCATATAAAGAAAGCGGTAAGTGTTAAAATATGCTTACTACTATGGGGCCACATTTTTTTTTACCAGAAGTGCCACAAATTCACTTTATTTTAAATCATATGATTGATTGTTTCGGCATCATTTCTAGTCCAAAGTGAAAATCAGTTTGCTACGAAAAATCAAGCATGTGACCAACAACTCCAAAGCCGTCTCAGTACTCAAAAAAGACCACTTTTGCGTCAAATTTGGTCGTACACAAGCATATTACATGCCAAAATCCTAAGTTGCAAATTTCACAGGTTAATTAAACATTTTATAAGCATTTAAATTATGCGAACGTTAATTTAACCTTCAGAGCAGGTGGCCTTCGCAATTTGTACACCGCCTCCTAATTCTGAATAAAACTGTTTAATAAAGTTGTTAGTGCAAGGCTACATTGAAATCATACTCGAAGAAAGCTACTGACAACTCGAAAAAGTCGTATTTTTGTTCATGTTAGTTTAGCATTAAGCATCAGTAATGAGAATTTTTGACGTCAGCGGATGGCTATGTAACAGGAAATTGAAAGTTTATTTAGTACTGTTTATTCAACATTAAAATTACATATTTTACTGCGTTATATAATTCACAAAATTAAAATTTAACAGTTTTGACCATATTATTCAAGTGATCTGGGTTCAAATCTTGCAGTAGGCAATTTTTTTTCCTAGATTACATAATTATAAGCATGTTTCACCTTCCCAGGAAAACGCAAAACAGTAGACGCGATATGTTGCTTCTGCACCTCCTCGTTCACCTACTCCTTTTCCATCCTTCGCACCTCCTCCACACCTTTCCTTCACCCATACCCCCACCCCTCTACCTTCTTTACCACCATCATTACTACCACCACCACCACTATAACTTATCTCACTTATTAATCTTTAACGTAACGTTTAACACAACTGCCAGTTTGTCATCACTTCCGCCATTTCAACCCAACTGTCACTTTTTCCACACCATCTTGGTACAATCTGTAGACTAACAATGTATACTTTTATTAACGAGCACTGATTTATGTTGCGTTCAACGGGATTTAGCACTGCTAAAATGGACCACGCAAAGCACGCTGGTGTAACATTGTTGGACGTTAACCACAGCATTCTTATCCATGTTTAATATTATTCTCTAAGTATAACACTTGTTGAGAGCCCAACATAAAAAGAAATACAAACTAAGAATACATTCAATTGGTTATTTAAAAAGACATATCAGGCTCCCTTTATAGAAATGCATGAGATTTCGTAGACATCGCCTCCACAAAGCTGCCATAGATGGCCTCTAAACCGCTGAACTGCGCGATGACCGGGTTCTAGTGTTGAGTGACTTGATTCCGTGCACCCGTTGCCTACTTCACAACTTTTCATCATTCACCTTAACATTATAATGTGAATAAGGGCCGCTATACTTGCGGCCACGTCCCCAATGCTCCACCGGAAGGTGCTACATTGGGTTTAACGCAAAATTAACGTGCTTTAAATGTAATCTAACTTCAAAATTAATCGATTCTAAATAAAAGTCTAACAAACTGAAACAAAACTAAAAAGACACAAGCAAAATGAAAGGGAGGAATCCCAAATACCGGATAGCAGCTGCCAGCTCTGCTTACCGGTGCGACCTGAAGGGTCGTCTTAAAACTATCCAAATCTAGCTAGCTAATTTTAAAAAAATGGATTCAAATTTTCTAAGCATTTGCCAAATATTTTAATAGTGAATCCAGCTATTTTGCCTACTCTATAAATTTACAAATTCGTGCTCCCTGGTCTAAGTATTTTATTCTAAGTCAATCCTATATTCGCCCCTAACGTTTCCTATCGTTTCCTAACTTGACATATTATAATTACATTCTTCTTTCCAATAGATACTGCGCCCAAAAAAAATAAATATTAAAATAAATATAATATAAATATTTAAATAAACATAAAATAAATATATAAATAAATAAATATCTAAATAAGCAAAAGCATGTAACAGTGCATAAATTAGCAAAAGCATCAGCCAAATTATCAGTTACACTCGCATAAGCTTATGATGGCTAGCACCATTACACACAAAAATAATATTAATACAAGTCAATGCTTATGCGAGTACAGCCGCCACAATGTTATTCCTACCTCTTATTTAAATTTCTCCAGCATCCGAAGATCTGGTCGTCTATTGATATCTTACTGCTAAGGGGAGATGGATATGCACTGTTAAAGGCTGTCCAGAACACCTTCTGGCTAGCCACTTCCTCTACTTCCTCTAAACTTTTTGGCCATGCTAGCCCTACTATAACTAACTTCCCATCAGCCAACCCTCGATTTGCCACCTCGAGCGGGCAGTCGAAGAGCACGTGCTCTGTGCTTTCTGCGCTTTCACCGCATTCACAGCGGTCGTTGTCGGTTAAACCGAATCTTTGCAAATATGCCTTCAAGGCGCCATGCCCTGTTATTAGCTGCATCATTTTATGGTCGAGCTTCACTTTGATCTTATCTCTAGCTACTATACTCGGTATGAATTTATCTCTTCTTATTGTCGTATTGATCTTTCCCGCAGCTTTCTTTTAATCAGAGGCCTCGGTATCAACGAGTACGATATCCGAAAGTCGCCCATCGCGGTCTCTTTAGCTAATTAGTCAACCATATCATTTCCTACGTTACCATCGTGCGATCTAACCCAACAGAACTTTAAATGTCGAAACCGGAGCGCCGTATGTGCTACCCTTCAGACGTCCGCTTGGAGGTCTGTCGAGGTGTTCATATTTGTTAGGGCCTTCAGCGCTGATTTACTATCGCTGATGATGTAATATACGTGTGATTTATCACATAATCGATAACTTTCCGTATAGCAGCTAATTCGCACTGAAAGGTAGTGCTACAGTTCGCGAGTTTGGTCTGAAACCATAACACTTCCCTCTGCCCATTATATACGACAAACGCCGTGCCTGCTTGCCCATCGTCCATACGCGAATCGTCCGTGTAAATCGTGATCCCTACCGCATCTCCATCACCCTTGACAAATTCGATACCTCTAACATCGGCCGGGTGCCCTAACTCTGACACGACGATTGTCCTCTCAACTTCCCTATTTGCAAGATTCATACCCTCTATAATTTCCTGTCCTTTCCCTGTATTAACTAATCTCCTACCTCTGATCTCCCTAACAACATATTCGGTAGGGACAGTCCTACTGACCACCAGGACCGCTTTCGTGGAGGTGGTCCTGTACGCTCTCACCGCCTTGAGCTCGGTTATGCCTTGCACGCTTGTCAGCTGTCGAGTTTCCCTTACTTTATAACCCTTCGCCTAAACGGATGCTGCGTACAGCATCGCCGGCTGTATTGCTCCGACGTAAATTGTCCTAAGCGATTCGCCCCTGAAACCCCAATTTATTTTCGCCACCGCCACCATTTTATTTGATATTTCGCTGTCCTTACTTTTTATGTACTGTACGTGCGTTTTCCAATTTAATTTATTGTCGATCTTAACACCGATGTATGTGATTACATCCTTAAGTGGGATTTTCCCCCCTCCTAGTTCTAGCCTAGGGGGTCGCTGTCCAGGTTTCGTCCCGAAATAAAGCGCCTTTGATTTCAACGTGTTAAATTTTAACTTGGCTGCTGCGACCATTTGTGTTTATTCTGTTTATTCTGTTTAAAGTGCAGGTCCAGAACTGGAAGACTACGACTCCGCAGCTGCTTCTTTTTTTTTGGAGTGCAGGTCGACAAGTGAAAAGCTGGTACTCGACAGCGTCCTCTGAGTCGATGTTAGTTTCTAAACTGGAGGACTGTGACTCGGCCGCTGCTTCTGGTAGAAATGCAGGTTCACAAATAGGGGCTGGCGCTCAGCAGCTACTTATAGCCTGTGTGTGGTATCGGAAGGTACATACATGTCTTCAGGAAATATATTTCTATTCAAAGGATATATTCCCGTTTTTCAAACTCCCTTATTGCTGTTTGCATTAACGCTGCTCTGGTGAATGAACTATTCAACAGTTTCTCAACTTGGATGATGGCTACAACTCTTCCTGGATGAACTATTAGCCACTGTCTCTCCTTTTGCTCGAAAAGAATGCCAAGGGAACACATGAAGTCATGTCCAGGGGCTGGAGACGGTGCATGGTATAATGTTGGAAGCATACTTGTACGAAATTTTTCCCGCGGACTAACTGAATCAACTTCAACCTCTTGGTATGTGACTCATGCTCATTCAAGATCAGCAACACCGGTTTGTTTGGCGATGGATGGTGAGGTAGAAAGCATACTTGTACAATATCTTTCTCGCGGGCTAGCTGAATTAGCTCCACGCTCTTGATATGTAACTCATGCTTATCCAAGATCAGCAGAACTGGTTGGTTTGGCGATGGATTTGAGAAATCTATAAACATATTAAGTCATACCAAAAAAGAGTTCTTGTTGATCAATCAGATTCGTTGTAGCAGGCAAAAGACCGAGAAGGGATATCGTTCATTAGCAGGGGATTTCCTGTTTCCTAAGCTTTTTCTATATATTTTCATTTCATGATCAGTGTTTCCAATCCTAGATGTCGTAAGTGAAGACCTACTAGTAAATCGCTATTGTTTACTATATTTCCATAAATAGACGGCTCTTGACCAATTCGTTTGAGAACTTTTTATTTTTTATCTTGCTAACTCTAGCTATTTTTCTACATTTTCCTATAATACCCAGTTCAAAAGTTTCAAGCTTCAATCTCGCTCTATTGTAAGCCATTGCATTTTTAAAATTTTTAAATAAGATTAAAATTAGTTTTTTTAATAGCCTTTATATATCAATACATTAAAAATCATCATTTCTTTGTTTTTATTCGGAGTTGTTTTTAATATCTCCGCTTCAATTCTTAGTTTAGAATTTAAATTTATAATTTCTTCTTGAATTAATAATCTGACACGTATGATGCGCCTGTAGTACCACAGTTTAGAAGCTCGAATTTTCTATCTCGGTTTATTATAAGTCATTGCTTTTTAATTTTTAAACAATATTAAAATTGGTTTTCTTTGAATAGTCTTTATATATCGACACATTGAAAACCATCCATTTTCTTGTATTTCATTGAAGTTCTTTTTAAATCTATCCGTATTGATCCTTAATTTAGAAAGTAATTTTACAATCTCTTCATGTATTAATAAACTAACACGTATGATGTGCCTTAGTTTTCGGTTTGTAAAGTATAACGGTTTTTGTTGCTATGTAATATTTTTTTTATTTTTGTTACTTTTTATTTAATTTAACTTACAACGTTTAGTAATTTTTATATACTAGTTTACTCCTACATAAAAATTTCGCTCATTTGTTGTACCACTTCATCGGTAGAAGTTTTATTCTCCACGTTTCTCCAGACATTAAAAACACCCTTAAATCGTTTGCTCTGAAACTAAGCTGCCCTTATATGTAGTAATATCGTTAATTGTAAGTAGTTAAAAGACCATTCCGTAAGCAGACGAATTAAATCCAACTTTTTAAGAATAATTAAAATGCACCCTTTCATTCCTTAGTATCGTATAGCTTGCAAAACGGGTTTGTGTAAAAACCCTTTTAATAAATGTAACAGTAAATGTTTTGTAAAGCGAAATGCGTTCAACTCTTTTCCAGTGGATTTTAAAATATTTTGCTCTTAAATTTGTTTTGTTCGATCATTTTCAACGGATGTATATTAATGCAACGGTCTTAGGAACGTATTTTACTGTCCTTCTTTTTAAAGATACTTCTTCCAGTTCTTTGTTTTGTTTCTTTCTCGAAAATATATCGTTTGCAAGGCTCGGTAAAGGTTTCTTGGTTATGTTAGATTTTTTCTTAAAGCTTAAGGAGAGCTATTACCTGTGGCGTTTAATCCCAAGTTATCTATGTTTAAATTTCCCATAGCAGTAGAAAAATTGTTACAAATGACAGTTATTACAATGGTAGGTAATATACAGTAGTAAGTCGCTTGCTCATGCAGAGGGCACAATCGGTTTCACGTGAATTTATAATCATTATTTTGCTTTACAAATTGACTATGCAAAATTATTAAACTAGATTTACCGTATGTCCTTCTACATAATTACGGTAAAGCCAATTAATAAATTTTCCATTACGGCATTTGGCACGCTGAAATACCAGTAACACTGTTGTGAATTTATGTAAATAGGATTGGGGATCTAAATCCTTTTCTGTATGCAAATATAGCTGATGGAGTTCGTTGTTTACCTACAACTTAAAAAAACAAGACAAGGTAAAGATAAGAGATAGGAAAGATATTAAGATTTGACGGGTAAACTCCACCACTATTATACTGCACCCTTCACACTTCTACCAGATAAGGTAGTTACATTTAGAATGATCCTGGCTACCGTCTTTTTTACTTATCTAAACCACCACCCTTCTTCGTTACACATTCTGATTGGTAAAAAAAATGACGCGTATCGCTTCAAATCGTGGGAAAACGTCAACAAAGCAAAACACAATAATAGTAGGTGGTTCTAAAAAGCCCAAGGATAATTCGCATGGCTTATTTTCAAGCTAAATTACAATATGTAATATACTTTAAATTAAGGATCAGAAATCCCCTACAACTAATTATTAAATAAAATCGTCGTGAAGCCAATTGAGGCGTAACAAAACGATTTCCAGGTTTAAAAATAAAGTATCTCCTGTTTTGGTATCATTCTTTTATGTAATAATACTTCAGTTGAATCCATATGAACGGTTATAGTTTGATTACAATTGTTTATGGAAATAATTGTTTAATAATAATTATATTGTGGACAAAAACATTTATGAGCATTAAAAGCAAATGTCATATTGAAATTTATCGAGCTTTGTAAGTTGAATATGCCTCTATAATAGGTTTATTATATTTTCTCAGCTTTTCTCTGACAGCTGCTAAAACTTTTCAAAGTTTGCCTTAGTTGAAGTTCTGGAAAGAAGGTATATTTAGTTATCAATGTTTCTCGATGTTGCAAAACTGTTTTCACATTCAAAAAAGGTGAAATTAAATTATAGTTGTGTCTAGAGTATGCGCCAAAGGACAACTATCTTTTTACTAATTATTCGATATTAGACTCGATCACGATATAACTACAACACTATTCTTACTCATTGTTCACACATATATGATTTTAGATATGTAGTTTATATTTCTTCCCCTGCTATTTAATCGCGACGATTGTTTCCTTTCTTAGTTCAAAAACTTCTTGACTTAGTTTTGATGTAACGAATGAGTTATTTTTACATAGTATTCGAATTTAACTATGTATTTGAAAGTGTACTTAAACAAGTAATTTAAAAAAATACGTTCAATGCGTTAATTGCCTAGGTGACCATTATTCCCAGTATGTCGCACAGTGCGCATGCAACGTAAGGTGTCAATTCAAGAGAGACAATGTCATCCGAAGGATATCTCATGGTCTATCACAGTGTTCTTCTTCTAATGGGTTTGGTACAAAAGAATTTTATAGTAAGTACATTACTAATTTAGTGTGCCTTCATAGTTCCACCCGAAAAGGCTGCGAAATTTGCAAATCAATGTAAATTAATTATTAACTCGCTTACATTATGATGTAATGCATATTAGCCGATTGTGTACCAAATATTTTTGGTTATCTCAGTTATAGGTATAGGTATAGGTTGCCGCTCTAACACAAATTTCCCTGGTGGAGCTCGCTGATTTTCTTCCTACAACAAAAACGGGGAACAAAACAACCGTTAAGTACAATAAGGGATAGCTACATGAATCGACAGATAAAACTCCACTACATTCTATAATGCACTCCCGTACAAGTCCTTCAAGATAGATGGTTACGTCGAGAGAGCCCATCATGGCGGCGCTTTTCCAACCACTTCTCTACTACCGCGGCTTGTTTTGACGGGTCCGAATTGGTCGGAAAACGTAATGTCCGTTCCACTATCCGTGAGAACCGTATTTACCACAAAATTACACTATAATAAAGGGCTATTCTTTATAAAACATTGCTGAAGAACACCAAGACCAAATCTATTATTCGTAATACCTTAAATAATATTAATACAGTAATCCCTAAATTTAGTTATGAACTAAAATAACTTGTCAAGCACTTTTTAACGCATATAGCAAACGATCTGTTAATTCCTAAAGCGTGTAGAAAAGTTATCTATGGTTTAGGTAATACCACTGCTTTGGATAACCTCACCGCTGTCATATTGTGTCGTTCTTAATAACTCGGCAGTAATAAGTACATCTGGATAGTAAATTTTAAGAAGATTCGTTTATATGAGATGTATTTTATAAATCTATCTTACACGAAATGGAAGCATTTACATCAACTGTGGCGTACTGTCCAGGTTTTTTTACAATTTAAAAATTTGCAATTTTTATTCACTACATTTTCAAACGTTGAAGATTTGTGTCGCTAGTGTTTTGTTGATCATCTTAAAAATGCCGTAAAATAGCAGTAGTTCAAAACATTTTGTGACATTCTGAGCGGCTATTATTTTTGTAAAGTTCTTTGTCCGTCCATTACCAGCTCATTTTTTAAAGGTTTTTTAGGTCTACTGAAAAGTAATTCTCTAAACCTTTTCATTTCTTTACTGATAGTTATTGTCCACATTTTAATGACTTTTTCTAGTTGCCATAAAGAAACGCTCAATTTTGTTGGCTATTAAAGCCATAGTGTCGTCATCAACTACCAAGGAAAAGCAGAAGATTTTTGTCAGGCGACGAATACAGTTTGGTCCGGTTAACCTACTAGTAAAAGGAAATACCCTACTAACTGACGTCCTTTTTCTTTCGTATTTTTGTAAATATCTTATTCGCCAATACGTTAAACGTTAACAGAACAAAAAGAACGAAGGTCTAATACCGGTTTCAGAAGGTGAGTAAGTAGTAATTTTGTCATCCACTTTACCTTAGGAGTAATTTTGAGAGCGTTCTTGCTTTTGATTAGCCTGACGTAGTATTCTGAATTTGCAAGTTTGAAATTTAAAACGGGTTGTTACTTGTCAGACAGGTAAACGGTACTGTGGTTTATTGCTTGTCGCACAGAGGGCGTGATCGGTTTTACATGAATTTACAATTAATATTATTTAAACACGTTCAGGAAAAACCAAAAAAAAATGTACAAATGTCCCAATGATATAAAAAAAACAGTTGATAGCGGAATTTGTCAAAAATGATTGAGATAATTGCGTAATACAGCACATCGAATAAAAATTCCTCGTAGTCGCAATTCTGTAAATTGATTTTTTACTACAGGGCCATTGGTCGCAATCCTATGTGCAGCCAAAGAATAAAGCAAAACCCGACATCAGCTAGTACAAGTCTTAACAATTCGCCGAGTTGTTCAAACGGAAGGTCAACAACAACAAAAGAATAGGTTGGGTTGTGTGATAATAAGAGTAATAGAGAATAAAAATGAAAATGTAAGAAGAAATGTAATTATTTAAGCGTAGTGACAAATGAATTTTAAGAGAACTATAAGATTTTGAGATGTATACGGTATCTGGGTAATGAAAAGGTTTGAAATAATTTTGGGTTCGAAGGTAAGATACCTTTAAACACGAGAAGATAAAGTCAAAAGACCTAAATTCAATCAGATAATAGTAGAGAAGACAGGGAATATAATTAAATAAAAGTAAAAGCATAGGTAGTACTACTTCTTCATCGTTTAGAATGAAAAGAAAAAATTGGATCTTTAATATGCCTGGTTCTTGAAATTTATCACAAAATCTTGTAATATATAAATTAATTTAGGAACTATGTGTTATACTTTACTAGACGTATATTTAGAAGTTTTAATTGAATTAGATAAAGAATGATTTGATTTCAGTTTTAATTGTAGAAGTTCAAAGGTAATTTTATCTAAGTTTACGTGAACGTAATTCATCTTAGTTAATTTAATATGAAAAATAAAATTAAGGGAATTCAGAGTATTTTTTCATGCAGAACAAATATCAGACACTTTACATGCATGTAATTCATAATGATATGGTTAAAGTAAAATTAGACACAAAGAATAGAGGTATCAACTACTAGAGATACTTAGACATACATATTTACTCTTTAGAACAAGATTACAACAAGTTTTCTTTCATATAAAACAAGATTGAAATACCTGTCAAATGTGTAATTATAGAAATTTTATAAATCTAGCACAATAGTACAAATTTGTGTTTTAAGATAAGCGTAATTAACTTTTTTTTCTTTCTAAAAAGCACTATTAGAAATTTATTTAAAGGTAAATGTCCAAAAGAATTTGATAAAACAATTACACCACTAAAGATGAATTAGACAGAACTTCTATAAGTGGAAATGCTTTTACAAAGTCTACAAGAAAATGTGCCTAAAGTAATTCCGACGAGTTTTTAATTAAATGCTTTGTTTTAAAATTAAGTTATTAGCTTTTAGACAAATTCTACAGGTATACAGAGCTTATTTTAAAATTATAAAAGTTACTAACCAAATGCTATAAGATAACATACAGAATTTTTATACAATGGATTTCCCTTTAATATGTAGATTTAGACAGAACACAAAAATCAACGATGGTTCGTTGATCATCGTACTGACTTTTTTTTAAATACAATAAGTAACTTTAATACGCGTACACTTTATTATAATGGAAAGTAAATTACGACTATCTAATTAAAAGCATCGCCGCGATTTACCATCTTCGAAATTAGCATGGAAACACACCGCTGACGTGAATAATTAAAATATACTAAAATAATTAATTTATTAAAGAACCAGTCTTATATAACGAGAAATGTAGTTAGATATATAATTAGTGCATTATAAATAGAACACTTATTTTAGGCGCAAATTTGTTACTTATCAATTAGTCAAGTAAAAAGTACTATAGTTCATCGCGTGCCGTTCAGAGGGCATAATCGATTATACATGAATTTACAATCAATATTATTTTAATTATTTACAAAATAAGCATGAGTTAAGTATACCAGAATTAAGTTTACCTTTAGACTTTTAAAATAATTACTTTATGGTAAAGCTAATTAATGAATCTTTGATTACGGCGTTGACAACGTTGAAATACCAATGTTGATGTTCCTCTTTCCTTAGTTGTACAGGTTGTGGTTTTTCAGTGGCTTCTCTAGATTAAATTTGCAATAAAGTTCGTATATTATTTACCAACAACATATAAGAACAAACGGTAGAGAAAAAGATAAAGGATCAATAAAGGTAAACTTCACTGTATTGTAAAGCACTACTGCACAAGTCTTTCAGATACGATAGTTGCGTGTAGAATGGCATTATGCCCGTCATTGTTTTTCTGAACTGCCCACCACTTCTTGTACACATCGCGTTCTCAATAGGCGAAACAATGACGTATATTTGTTTCGAAGCGTGGGAAAATGTCTATACCACAAAAACATAATACTAAAAACTAATTCTAAAAAATTTCCGAGGATAATTAGACGACCTATTTTCCAACTGAATTACTACTAAATACTAAAACTAGTTTATGCAACTGTGTGGAGTATACTTTAAGTTAATAATTAGGAATCCCCTATGATTGATTATTAAAATAAAATCGAAAGCTAGTAGGGTGTAACAGGTTAAAAAATAGACGCCCCCGCGCGCGTATCTATACGCACACACATATTCATATGCACACGCGCGCACGCGCGCGAGCACATACACACGAGGAAAAATAAAAGACCACTTTTTGGCAAAATCCATTAATACCATGACCAGTAACTAACGATTCTTATAGTACCCCCTATGAAAGCATAGCGTCATTGAACCAGAAAGTTATGGGCCGCGGAACACGCGCCAACTAACGTATTTTCTTCCTACCTTTTAAATTTCTGTTTCTTCTTTGAAGATACAATTAAAGCCATAGAAAGTGTAAACTACGAAAAAAATTTATTTCTTTTTCATAAACCCAGATGAAACTGCATGCTCTTTGGGCGTTTCTGAATTTTAATGCAGTTAGTATCTGACGCAATTATAGTTAATTAATATCCAATTTTTAAATGGTATATAATGAACGGCTCCAGTGATTAGTCTACTAAATATAGACAAATGGACAGCAGGTAATTAATTTTTACCGTTGGCCTGATTTTGTATACAAAAAGCACAATTATAATGTATGTTTAAAGCGGCGTTTCTGCTTTTTTTTAAGATTTAACAAGCTATAACCAATTATAGTTGCATACAAAAACGTTTTAGGAAATTGCACACCTATAAAAAACCATACAGCTTTCCAATTCGGGATTGGATATTTATAAAGATCTCCATATAGGTTTTAATTAAATTATACGTCACTGTTTCTTTCTTCCTGCAGCTGTACATTACCATTTTGGATGGAAGCAAAATGATGCGTGTGACTATTATTAAGTTATCTGAATGGCGACGGTTATTTTTTTATTTATACCATAATGCAGTAAGGTTTTACAAATTGTCATCAGATTTTGGTAATTGTTATGAGGCTTGATGTCCAGAACGACACCTTTTATAAATTACAACCCTACCGTTATTCCAACCGATTTTTATCTACATAATCAAATACCAAGCCTTTGCATATAAAATGTCCGATTTATTAAACTTCAAAAGCTTCGATGGTTTTGATCAACTTGATCTTGGTTTATTTGCACTGTTATTTTGTTTTGGTTTTGACAGATATTAAAAGTTCATTTTCCTGTTATTCGACATATTAAAAACTTTTCAACAACTCTATAAAAAGTTCCAAAAGCGTTGTCAACGCATAATATCCTTGTACTTTTCTTGTTTCGATTTAAAAAAAGGTTTAAATGTCACAGCAGTGACTAATGGAATTAACCAAGCTTTTGAAGTAGACACAATTGCACCGTGCGTTGTTGGTTTGCAAATTTTCACAACGGAAATTTTACCTTGGAAATGAACTATGCGAACGGACGATCAACTACACCCTTGAACAATAAAGAGTTGTATAGGGAAAGCGTTGCAAACGATAGAGATTAATTAATATATTAAGTTCTTAAATACATGTAAACAAGATACTCTACTGATTACGGTAACTTGGTATTTTGGCCTGGACGTGGTTGCTAATCGGGATGACCTCTTGGCTGGTGGTCATCACACCTAAAAAGAAAGACTGGTATGAGTGTATAATTCCCAAAGGTATTACTTGTCAATTTAACATACAATACAACTAACTAGTTATACTCTGGACATGCCAGTTTGAAAGGAAACACCAACAGCAATTTATAGACAACCGGATATAACATACGCTGTCCATACAATTAATAGATCTTTAAGAGGTACTGAGTCGTGCAATGGCTCTAGAGGATACCTTATAATTTGAATAAGGGCCGCTATACTTGCGGCCATGTCCCCAATACTCCACTCAAAGGTACTACATTGGGTTTAAACGCGAAAATATAAACCTGGTCCAAATTAATTCTAACTTCAAAATTAATCCATCCTAAATAAAAATTCATCAAACTGATACAAAAACTAAAAATAGGGTATGAATAATGGTATCCCTAGCGTTGATTTTGGAGTGGGCCCGATCAACAAGACCAACCAAAAGTAAAAGGGGAAAGGATCCGTAATACCGGATAGCAGTTGCCAGCTTTGCTTACCGGTGCGACCTGAAGGGTCGACTTAAAACTATCCAAAACTAGCTAACTAATTTTAAAATTGGATTCAAATTTCTAAGCATTCGCCATATGTTTTAATAGTGAATCCAGCTATTTTGCCTGCTCTATACATTTACAAATTCATCCCCTGGTCTAAGTTTTTATTCTAATTTCATCCTAAATTTGTCCCTAGCGTTCCCTATCACTCCCTAACTGACATATTATAAGTACAATCTTCTTTCCTATATATACTGCCACCAAAAATTGGCGGCAAAACGTTAAACAAATAAAATCAAGGAACAGAACAAAAATACAGGCAAAAATATAAATATAAAATAAGTATTAATATATTAATGTAAGTATATAAATAAACATAGAATAAATATATAAAAAAATAAATAAACATCTAAATAAGCAAAAGCATTACCCAAATTATCAGTTGTACTCGCATCAGCATTATGATGGCTAGCGCCATTACACACAAAAAACGTACACGTTAAATTATTTCAAAATCTTCTTATTAATACAAGTCAACGCTTATGTGAGTACAGCCGCCACAATTTTATTCCTACCTCGTATATAAATTTCTCCAGCATCCAAAGATCTGGTCGTCTTCTTATGGCTATTGATATCTTACTTTTAAGGAGAGTTGAATATGCACTGTTAAAGTCCTGGTGGGTATGCTCTAAACGTTCTGGTGGGGTTCACAATCACTATCACTTAAAAAGTTCTGGGGGGATGCCCGGTTTTACTTTATTTTATTATCTTTATTTATTTTACTGATTTAGTTTGATTAGGGTTTCTGATTTAATTTGTTAATGTTTATTTGTTATTATTTATTCCTGATATTCCGCGCCTTTAAGGTGAGACAGTGATTGTTTCAGTAGTGTGAGGGGTTTGTCGTGCATAATAGATTTTAGTTATTGATTTTTGCTTTTGTTTTTGCATTTGATTTTTTTAAACAAGTTTTAAAACGTGCTCATATATTGTGCCAAGTCAAATCCTAGTTCTCCAATCCTCCCCACCCTCCGATTTACGCGCAGTTATCACCGTCTAATCTCGCGACCCTTCCCGAAAATTCTTTGAAGGCTGTCCAGAACGCCTTCTGTTTAGCCACTTCCCCGACCTCCTGTAGGTTCTTTGGCCATGCTAACCCAGCGATACCTAATGTCTTATCAGCTAACCCATGAGTGGTCTGCGCTTTCTGTGCCCTCACAGCATTCGCAGCGATTGTTACCGGTGAAACCGAATCTTTGTAAATACGATTTCAGGGCGTCGTGCCCTGTTATCAGTTGCACCATTTTATGATCGAGTTTCACCTCGATCTTATCTCTAGCTACAATACTCGGAATGAATATGTGTGTCAACCTGCCCGTAGCAGCGTTGTTCCACCTCTCTTCCCATTGTCGGATTGATTTTTCGCGCAGCTTTCGTTTAATCAGAGACCTCGGTATCGACGAATGTGATATCCGGAAGTCGCCCGTCGCTGCCTTTTTAGCTAACTCATCAGCCCTATCGTTGCCTACGTTGCCACCGTGCGACCTAACCTAACACAACTTTAAACGTCGAAACTCGAGTGCCGTATGCGCTACCCTCCAGACGTCCGCTTGAAGGTCTGTCGAGGTGTTCATGTTTGTTAAAGCCGTCAGCGCGGATTTACTGTCGCTAATTATATAATACTCGTCTCTGCCCGTGTGGTTTATTACGCAATCGATAGCCTCTCGTATGGCTACTAATTCGCACTGGAAGATAGTGCTCCAGTTCGCGAGTTTGGTCTGAAACCGAAACACCTCCCTTTCCTGCTTAAACACGACAAACGCCGCGCCTGCTTATCCATCGTCCATGCGTAAACCGTCCGTGTAAATTCTAATACCCGTCGCATCTCTATCACCTTCAATAAACTCGATCTTTCTCGCAACCTCTCTATTACCAAGATTAATATCTTCGATTATTTCGCGCCCTTTCCCTATATCCCTAATCTCCCTAACGACAGAATCGATAGGAAGAGTCCTACTAATCACCAGAACTGCCTCCGTGGAGGCGGTCCTGTACGCCCTCGCCGCCTTTACAGCGGTTATTCGTTGTACGCTCGTCAATTGACGCATCTCCCGGACTTTACAAACTTTCGCCCATACGGATGCTGCGTACAGCATTGCCGGCTCAATTGCTCCGGCATAAATCGTCCTCAGCGATTCGCCCTTGAAACCCCAGTTTATTTTCACCGCCGCCATCATTTTGTTTGATATTTTGCTGCCTTTGCTTTTAACGTACTGCGCGCGAGCTTTCCAATTTAACTTATCGTCAATTTTTACTCCGAGGTATTTTTTTTTATTTATTTGTTTCAACGTTTCAGTAGTCTGCTACCTGAAACTTAAGCAGACCTGGCTTCCTCTCAGAAAGTAGTAACCGTCAGTAGTGTGTGTGTGTGTGTGTGTGTGCGCGCTTGAGGGCATGTGTTATGTGTGTGTGTGAAGGTTGTGTGTTGTGTCTGTGATGTTGATATCCGTGTTACGTTCCCCCTCTAGGATCAGGACCATCGGCAGCCGGATATCCCAGCCGTTAAGGAAGAACGCTCAACGGATATTGCCTTATCAGTTCGAACCATCGGCAGCCGGAAATCCAGATGTTGAAAAGGCAATGTAAGTATGTGTGTGTGTGTGTGTGCGCGCGCGCGTGAGGGTTGTGTGTATATAATTGCTTCCTTAAATGGTATTTTTTCCCTCCTAGCTCTAGCCTAGGGTTTGTTGTCCCGATCTCTTTTGAAATAAAGCGCCTCTGACTTCGCCGTGTTAAATTTTAATTTTACTGCCTGCGACCATTCGTGTAGTTTATTAAGCGCCTCGTTCGGTTTTGTGCACATATCCATTAACAATCGCGATCAGACAATTAAAAGCGTATCATTCGCGAAGCCAACGATTGAGCATCCTGTAGGCAACTTGACCCTAAAGATGCTCTTATATAACAACTTCCAAAATATGGGACCAGAGCATGACCTTACATGTGATTTTGCAATGCTTCACCCGAAGGTACTACATTGGCCAGGAAAGGAGTTTTTTTTACCTGAAAAATTTGGAATTTTGCCGAACCCTCGCTGTTCCAAGCAAGGTAGGGATCTTTAACGTGCGTGACAACACTCACACACGGGACCTCTATTTTACCTCTCATCCGAACGACGGTGTATTTTTGTGAAAAATGCTCGCCTAACATTTTTCGAGCGGACTGTGTCGGGATTCGAACCGGAACCTTGGGCGTAGTAGTCACACACACACCACTACGCCACGGAGCCGCCACCAGAGCATGACGCCTGCGGGCATCCCCTTTCCACCTCGTGCAACATAACTTTACCTGGAATTTCAACTTGTGCCAATCGCCCTGATAAATAACTCTTGACCAAACACATCAAGTTTCGCGGACAACCCCTATTTTCCAACTCGCAAACAATCAATGGCTACCAAGCAGCATCAAATGCTCCTGAAAAGTCCAAAACAACAACGACACAATACTCTTTTGCATCTCTCGCCTGCTTAATTACCCGGCAACAAACTCTAATGCGTCGATAGTCGACTTTCCCTCTATAAAACCGAACTGTCGGTTGTTAAAACCATCGCTGTCATGCACTAAGTGCTCATCTCTGGTAGTCATAACGCGATCCAAAGCTGTCCCCAGCACCGGTAGCAAGGTAATTGGACGATAGCTATCCGGGTCTGACGCATCCGCCTTTTTAGGTTTAGTTATGAATTTCACGTTCAGGACTTTCCAGCAACGTGGAAAGACGCCCCTTTCTAGACAAAAAAACACGGGGCTAGCAGGCACGCCTCCAAAGCTGCGTCTGAAGTGATTCCGTCATGCCCCGGTGCCTTCTTAGGGTTCATCCTGCTAAGAGCCCTGGCGACCTCGTGAACTAGGATTGCCTTATCGGCATCTGTTCCTTGAGCCTCTGTAGCTTTTCGAGGTGCTAAATCGTGCAACCCCTCATCCTCCTCGGGATTATCCGAAGGGAAGAATTTTTCTAATAAATATTCCGCCGTGGTTTTAGAACCTTCCGTATATTCGCCATTTGTCGTTCTTATGGTACCGAACGCGATTTTCTGTTGTTTACCCCCTATTACGCGGTATGCGGTTCCCCAAAGTTCTTTCTCTGAGTTTCGCGTACAGAAATCTTTAAATTTATTTGTTCGAGTTCATTCTATTAATATCTTATATTCGCGGTAACTTTGATTGTATTCTATTCTCCGTTGTTCTCTTATATCTCCCGAAGCGCGTTGATAACGGCGCCTTAGGTTACGCGTTTCTGCCCGCTTGGTGGTTAGTTCCCGGGTCTACCAGGGTTCGTTGTCTTTAAATGTCTTTTTTCGCGGCATAGAGTACGATAACACGTTTACCACCGCATCGTTTAAATTTTCCGCGAGTGTTTCTATTTCGTCTGCCTCTCGGTAGTTAAATAGCTCGTCTTCGAGCACAGGGATACTTTCGCCAAATTTTTGTTTAAACCCAATTTGCTTTTTTATTACAGAATCGCGGAAAAATGGTTAGCTGCTCGTTTGCGCTTGTTTTGATTTCAACGTCCCATGTTATTAATTTATGGTCAGAGGGCGTTTTCTCGTCCGACCTTAGTTCCCAATCACAAATGATTTCTAACATCTCGTGCGAGGCTGCAGTAATATCTAAAAAACTGCTGCCTCTATGCCCCTCAAACGTAGGTGAATCATTAATGTTTATCACACTAAGATCCTATTTCGTAAAAAGATCAGCAACCTGCGGGCCCTTATCGTCCTCGATAGGGCTACCACATAATGGCGACTTAGCATTGAAGTCTCCCCCGATAATTAGTTTTATATTCCTGCCAACTTTACGAAGAATGCCTTCAATTTGATTTATTAAGTTCTCGGTTTGAGGATTCTGGAATTCCCCCGACAACGCTAGCTCTCCCGGAATATTCTGAACATAACCGCAACGCCCTAATCATTCCTATAAGTTGATTCGTCACGTCGCGGATATCATCCCCAACAGCTGTCACAAATCAGCAGGCGGCTCCGTGGCGTAGTGGTATGTGTGTGACTACTACGCCCTAGGTCCCGGGTTCGAATCCCGACACGGTCCGCTTGAAAAATGTTAGGCGAACATTTTTCGCAAAAATACACCCTCGTTCGGATGAGAGGTAAAATGGAGGTCCCGTGTGTGAGTGTTGTCACGCACGTTAAAGATCCCTACCTTGCTTGGAACAGCAAGGGTCCGGCAAAATTCAAAATTTTCTAGGTAAAAAACTCGCTTCCTGGCCAGTGTAGTACCTTCGGGTGGAGCATTGGAAAATCAGCTCAAACAAATAACCTTTTGAGCATTCAAAACGTCGATTTGATGGATCATTCGCCGTATTGTCCTGATTTAGCACCCAATGATTTCTTTTAATTCTGGCATATCAAAAATAAATTGCGAAAGCAATGTTTTTTGACACCTGAAGAAGCGGTTAATGCATTTAAAATACACGTTTAAAAGTGCCTCAATCCGAGTGGGAAAACACTCTGAAGTGTATTGATCTTCTTAAAAAATATTTTAAAAGCAATAAAGTCACTTTTATTATAAATATTAATCGTTTTCAATCTCAAATCCCAAAATAAAAGGCAGCCCTCGTAACATATAGTTTTTGCACTGCGGTTTATATGCTATGTTAAAAAAACGTTAAACTATTTAATTTTTAAATTGGCAAGTTTTATGCTCAATTGACATCATCCACAGTGAAATATTATTTTATTTCGTCTATAATTCGCCCTAGTACACCCTAAAATTCAAATCACTTGTACTAGAAGCAATACAGTTATAAACAGCTTAAATAAACAAATGGCAATTAAACTCTTTTTCTTAAGCATTTTGAAATATTAATTTTATATCCTTTTCGACCGTTTTGTTTTGCCCAAAATACGCCCTAGTGCACCAATTCACATCAGTAGCGTCACGTAGGGATGGATACGAACCGAACAGGTTCGAGGTTCGGTTCGATTTTTCGAACCGAACCGAACCGAACCGGACATTTTATTTTCGAACCGAACCTCGAACCGAACCGGCAAATTTTTCGAACCAAACCGAACCTAGCTCAAGGTTCGGTCCGGTTCGGTTCGAAAGGTTCGATTTTTAAATAAAAATTTAGTTTAAAATTTTAATTTTCACTAAAAACATGTCAATCTCAATTTCTCCCAAATGCACATTTCAAAAATCTCTAGTCGCAAGCATATAAGAATTAGAACGATTTTCTAATGTACATGGTTATCGAGTTTTAAGCCAATAGGTAAAAAATGTAATAGGTATTAGTGATACATATCTAATAAATTTTGTCATCGAGGCACGTCCGTAGATCAAAAAATTCTAGATTAGTTAGATTTGTTTAATGCTCCTTATTTCAAATTGTTGTTTGTTTATAATTAGTATTAGACATTAAAGAAACTCTAAATGATTTTGAAAATTTGGTATTAAAAACAAGCTTATTTTATTTAATGAACAGACGTCGGGTTGAAAGCTATCTTAAACATATACAAGCCGAGGTCACGGTCTAGAGACTACAGAAATTTTCAGAATAAACGAAACAATTTAGTTCTTAATTAAGTATGTATTACTAATCCATCATTTTGAATTTTTTACTTTTATATGAAAACCAGCTCTCTATTAATATTAAAAAATGTGACCTTGTAGCAAAAACTAATCTCCTTTTCTTTTGTACATAATCGCCCAACAAATTCCTGTTTATTTAGTGTGGTCATTACTATCAACGTCTTCAGAAGTAGCCGATACTCCAGAAGAATGACTCCGAAGTTTCTCTCACAACCAAGGGTTGAAGTTTATGACTCATGACGACATAAACTTTTCAATCAATGCCGACCTAAAATAACACAGTATAATGCAAATAATAAGCAGACATAATGCCCGTGCCATAAATACCGTTATATTTTATTATGAAAAACGTAAACGCTGTTTGAGGTAGATATACGATTCTTTACGAGAACCATCTGATATTGTCTTTTAAAAGAAATAATAATAATAATAAAGTTGAACTGACAAACAGCTTTTAGTTTGTACTGTATAAGAAATCAGCAACACCTTATTGCCTTGATACTCTTTTTATGCTAACTAAAACCAAAATAAAAGCAATCGCAAATATCTTGTGATATTGTTCTTGCATGGTAAAATGACATTAGTAAAAATCATCAATTATTAACACATTCTAAATTTTAGAGGTGGTTTTCAAATTACGCTTTGTTAAAGAGAGTACGTATTGAAAAATCAAACCTGGAAAAATAGTATTAATATGATTTATGCTACTAAAATCTAAAAAAAATTAATGTTGGGTTTATTGGAAAGCTATTAAATATAAAAACTACATTAAACATTTAAATTGTTGTAGTTGAACGTACTAGTCAGTTAAAATATCAAAATGTCAAACCGGTTCGGTTCGGTTCGAGGTTCGGTTCGTTTTTTTCGAACCGAACCGAACCGAACCGGAATATATTTTTTCGAACCGAACCTCGAACCGAACCGGACTAAAAGCTTTTCGAACCGAACCGAACCTAGGGTAAGGTTCGGTTCGGTTCGGTTCGAATCCATCACTAAGCGTCAGAAGCAAAAAATTGTTAACAATGTATGTAGTCATCGCTAAGTTGTTCCTTCTAAATAATTTTTCAAAAAATGTCAAGAAATTGATGACTAGTTATAAGCTATATCGTGTCAACACGAAGTGATTTACAATAGCAATTTCAAAAGGAAAAAGAATACTAACAAAGTACATAGTTGCCGACTACATTCTTTTTTCTAAATAACTTTCTAAAAAAAATTAATAAGTTGATGAATATTAAATTTAGTTATACACTATACTGTCAAGATTATGCATTGCCTGTGATATAAACATTTCAGAGATAAGACTTATTTTACTGCAAACCGCACTATAAAATAAATAAAACAATAGTATAATATTAATGTATATATCGATAGGATTGAAGTTTATTTCGCACTCACTTTTTGAGTTATAATTTGTGTTTTTATTGTTCTTGAAGCATGTGTTTCTATGAGTCAATAAATTAAATAAATTTGTTTTTCTTATAAATTGTTTATAAAAATTACAGAATGTCTTTAATGTTAAAGATTTCAGCATAATGTATTTGGTGCATATTTAACTCACCAAGACGACAGGTGCAAACTTAGCAAACACCTTGTTTATAGATGGGTATAAAACTGTCTTCAATTGAATTAAATTGATCAAACAGTTTTTATTTTTAATACTATTCATATTGATGTTTAGGAGGGTTACGGCTTGTTTTATACGCAACAAAATGGAAGGTAACATTTTAAAAGAACCTAGTATTTTAATGAGTTTGGTATTTGTTGAGCATAAAGTTGGTACAAAGTAATATGTTAGGCACTATTCCAATACTGCAATCTTCTACACACATCTCAAAATTATAACACTTACAGCTTAGTCCTGCGGCGACGAGTTTATGTGGCTTCTTGGCTTAGTTGGTTCGCGTGTGACTTCTAAGCGCAACGTCCCGGGTTCGATTCTCAACACGGACCTTTTGATAAATGTTAGGCGAGCATTTTTTAGAAAAATACGCCCTGATTCGGATGAGATGTATAATGTAAGTTTCCTGCGTGAGTGTTGTAACGCATGTTAGAGATCCCTACTTTGCTTAGAACAGCAAGAGTTCGGCCAAAACATACATTTTCAGGTAAAAACTCGGTTCCTGGCCAATGTAGTTCCTTCGAGTGGAGCATTGGAAAATCAAATGAAGGGTGATCAGCTCCTCTCAGGGATTCTAGTGGGGTCGGATTTCCTGTAGATTTGTTTGACGTCTGCTGGTCGATAGTAGTTGTAGTGCTACAAAGGAAATGTAAGAAGGGAGGAACGATAACAAACACTGTATCGACGGCACTCACGAGAACGACACTCCTACAAACCACAACCGTTTCAGTTGATTCCCGATACTGAAGTGATCGACCTTCGTTTCCACACTATATTCCTCACTCCCTAGATTGGCTCATTGGAACTGGCTGATGGCCCACAACCAACCAGCAGCACCACGTCAAATAAATTTATAGGAAACCTGGCCCCACTGGAACCCCTGGGATGTGTTCGTCACCGCAGCAGCAAACGGCGAGTGTTATAACTTTAAGATATGTGAGTAAAAATTGCAGTATTCAAACTTTAATATTTTATTAAGCAAGAAGGTACGTAATAATTGGCGTGTAACGTGGAGCATAATAATTGGCGTTTCGACTAATGGGCAAATTTCTAAAACATAATATTGTGTATAATTAAAAGATGTCAAAAGTTGGTTCTTTCTTTCTTTGTATTAATTTAAAGAAAAAGCAATTTTTACCGATAGCTATATTAAATTGTATCTAACGTTATTTTCTGTATAGGGATTTAAAAACTATCTAAGCTAACAATAAGAACTTTATTGTCGGACCGCAAAATATTGCTTAATTTCATAATAATTCCGTTTCTAATTTTAAAATAATGTCGAAAACATAATTTTCTTGTACCTAGACAAATATTTTCAATGTTTAGGTTTACTAAAGTTGATATTTTGGAATTGTAGTTTTTAAGAATAATTTAACGTAATTTACGGTAATCTAAATAAACGCTTTCAAAATGTGTACTTAATATCGTGTTTAAATCTTGTATTTTATGTGTAACCTATAAATAATTTATTTTCGTAATTAGTTCTGTATAAAGTAGTTTATTTTGAAATACCACCGTATTTATTTTATCATTTTTTTGATGACTTAATTTGCCGAATTACTAATAGAAACTTGTAAGTGATTTTTAGAGATCTTTTCATAAATTAAATTAAAAATTCTAAAGTGAATTATCTAAATTTACAAATGAAAGAAGTTTGCGTTGAATCAATAAATTTTTTTGTTAAACTATCTCCGAAATTTATCTTGTGTGAAGTAAGACTTTTGACCATACATTTATCTACAAACTTGAAGATCTCGATAGTAAACTACAACCTTTTGCCCATAGTACTGATCGACAATTATTAATTCTTTTTGTTCATCCTTTTGAATATATCTTGTATTATATTCTTTGTTTAGATTTCCTTATTCGTTTGCTAAATTGCCGAGATTTTTTTATCGTTACTGTTACGTTGATTTTTTATCAGCACAATTTACCTTTAATCCTTTATTTTGTTATTCCTTAAATTTTCAAAGTATCTTTAATATGTTTTCGGTTACCATCTTTTCATACACACCACCCCCTCCCCCATTTATGATTGATATATCTAAGGCATGAATAGTTCGATAAATCGTTAGAACCCGTTGGGGCTGATGTTGAGTTGATGCTTTTCAAATATGGTAAACACGGTTGTCGACAACCATGTGTATGTTGGGAAAAGTCGATATTCGCAGTAGTAAAAACGGGAAATTTCTTATTTCTTGTGTTTTCATCCTGAAGTTTTCACTCATTATCCTATATCATTTATTCTTTTCCTTTTCCTCTATTTGTGACCTAGAAACTTTATTGCATTTTTCTTTTTTGTCTAACATATGAGTAAAACGTGGTTGCTTTTTATACTTTTTTGATTATTTTAGTGTGCGTTTACCGTATATATTGATGTGATTAGGGGTCATCGAAAGGTCGTATGGTGTCATCTCATAAACATTCAACGCCATAACCCGAACAAATGCGGAACATTTAAGAAAAAGCTCAAATTATGTAAATATTAAGTTGTTTGTATAGAGAGGCGTATTTGGATAAACAGTCAGTATATGAATTATAAATTGAAAAGAGTTTTCATTCTTGTTATATAACTTAATCATGTTCTAAGATAAGAAAAACGATATTTACTATGTAGTACCTTCATCTACAAAATACTCTATTGCGTAATGCGTAATTATTATAAAAGATTTTTATGCTTGTAATTAATAAAGGAGATCGAGTGCAAATACTCTACGTAAATTTCCTAACAAAGGAATAATAGAATAATCAAGTACTAAAACAGAAACTGGTAAACCACAGATAAAATAAGATTAATTACAGCCATAAATCTTAAATATTGATAAGATAGGAAACGACATCAAGTAATTAGCATAGCTCGAAGTAGTTAGAGAACGACTAATCTATGAATGTTGCATCATATCTTTGAGAAACAGCCAATGAACGACGACTAGAATTAACGCGATTTTTGTAAATGCTTACCTAAAAATACAAACCAACTTTTAGGACCAATCCGAACCTAGAAACGACAACTAGACTTTACTAGAAGGATCTAAATGCCGACGTAACATGGAGGATTGCCTACATAATCCATTCGAAGTCAAATACAAGGGCCAATCAGTCAGTCCTCATTCTAATGTCATAATGCTAAATCATATGATATGTTAGTTGTTAGAGGTCTAATATGTATTGTGGAAATTATTTATTGAAATAGTGACGAAAAAGTGTTTTAAATGCTCAGAAGTAAGTAAGATTATTTGAAGTACATACTATGGTTTCAAAAATGGAGAATAAATAAATTAATAATAATTGACTACTGCAAGATATATTTTTAATTTGAATAAAAGCATATATGGAATTAGAATGGTAATTTTGGAATATTAAAACGATTTAAAACGATTTTGGAACATGAATGAATGATTAAGCTTTGGAAAAGACAACGACCAGCAGATTTTTTTTCGGTAAACTAAAGTTAAATTATTTAAAATTTAAAAAAGGAAATATCTATTGGCAATTTTAAAGGGGTGGATATTGAGTTATTTGACATCTTATCAAATTTTATGCATAACATTTCACTAAGGAGTTATTGGTGAATAAAATTAAGATTAGAGTGAATTATGGAAGAGGTTTTGTACTCTGTTTTAGTATAAGTGAATAAGAAATTGTATATATTTTTTGTTAGATTCAAGATATTGTTGCTAAGGTAGAGCCGTTATGGCAATTTTGGACTTTATTTTTTTTATATTTAAGGTCTGTGTTGAGAGAAAGGACCATATTAGAAAACGGGAGAACAACTTTACCTATAAACTAAATACAGTAAACTCAATGAAAATAAGAAATGGAAACTGGTTATCCAATAATTATAAAAAAAGGCATGTCACGGGTTAATTTGCTTAACACGTAGTAGCACATGAAATTTAAGCGCAATGAAATGGAAGAAAATTTTTAAATAATTGTTTATAGCTTTTTTTACTACCAATGCTAAAATTATAAAATTTACCATACTGTGGGGGTAGCAAATTGGCAAAAGAAATTTTGAATATTTAATAATTTTAATACACTTGGCTATTTAAAATTTCATGAACATTAGGGCATAACAAAATGACTAAAAGAGATTTTGAAATAATTTACTATTTCAATGTGCTTGGTGCTTGCTAATCGTAAAATTGGCACCTACTGAATTAAATTGTTTATAACTTGTATTTTGTGTTAAAAATTGAATTTTTGGGCTCATTCGGGTGCATTTTGTGCTCAACAAAATGGCAAGAACAAGTCTTGAAAGAATATAATATTCAATTAGTCTGGAGCTGAGTTTGAGGTTGGCACTTATCAACTTAATTTAAATATAACTTTTTGTTCTTAACATTAGTTTATTTTAGAATACATTGGGGTGAGTTTTGGGAGAGACTGATATGAAATTTCCGCTTTTTCTTGTGATACCTATTTACACTCCCGAGAGCTGGTTTTCCAGAGTTGTTTTTGTTTGCCCAACTAGTTTTTGTCTAATTTCTATACGAGTTTAGAGATGACAATGACATATAGCTCTGCTAGATTAATCCAAAGAAACCTCGAAGTTACCTTTACGCAAAAGCTACTTACTTCAGTTGACTGACAGTCAAGGTATCGTATTTTGAATTGAAACTAGTGACAATCTTCAATCGCTGCCGTTGGTTGACAACTTTGATTCCTCAGCTTGCTTAAGGTTAAATAAAATTATATGAAGCATTGAAGCGCGCTCAAAATACTTTTGGAAGTGATCTAATTAAAAAAACAGGTTTAAAGGATCATTCTCTTACTAACGAGTGGGCATGCTGCAAAGTTGAAACTTTTAGTCGGTAATTTCATAATAAATATGACTGATCTAATGGAATTTCCTTGTAACGTGTTGAAAACTTGATTATTTTCCCCTTGGTTGCTTTCGCACGTACTGAGAGCATTTCTAAACTAATTATTCCGATCAAAGTCCTTAATCTAATTTACCCATGATGAAATGAAAACCTATGCACATTTAAAGCAACATTTTAAACATTTCCTTTCTTTGCAAAAGTTATTAATATCGTGGATTCTTGGTATAGAGTTATATTCTTTGTGTGGTTTAAAAATTAACTTTTATTAGTACTTAACGTTTGAGCACCTACTAACGCTTAGATATCTCAAATTTTATGATTATATTTTCTTGGGAATACAACTGGTGCCAATTTGACATACAGCCGGTGTGACTTCTTATTCGTTTCGGTTGTTTTGTTATGGAACATGTGGAAACTTCCACAACCACCCTTTGCCACCCTTCTCCAACAAATATTAAAAATGAAATGTGTTAAATTTTTTCTACTTAGCTTCTGATGCGAGAACACGATCCAGATAACTGTAGAAAACTAGGGGCTGTTTCATAAATGCCCAATGCCCAATCAAAGCTTCTCATACTTTTTCAAATACAAATTAAATAGCTAAAACTACCAGTTTATCATTTGGAAAAGAGATCAATACGTAGTAAAGATATGAACTTTAGCATGTGTGATAAACCTTGAAATGACCGCATTCAATACATATAGTGTTAAATGATTGGCACTTAACCTTTTCATAGCCACTTTTGCAATAAATTTAGAATTATAGTTTAATTTTTAATTTATTATAGTTGCAGAAAAAATTAATACTTTGTTTCTATAAATTGAGAACAAAAATAACAATCTGAATTAGTGTATTGGGACTCAAGTGTAATCAGAAATAAAGTAAAACTTACATAAAAGTATAGTTTTCTTTCCATTTTCCTTGGAGAGCACTGACTTTATTACTTACTCATTTTTTAAAGTGAACCCTTACATCATGATAGTTGCCAAGGCCAAACAATTAGCATTTAAGAAGAAACCTTAAACATTTCTCAGCAGAAACAAACAGAAAAAAAATTTTACCATAGGTAGTGATCGGCCATCAAAAGATGTCTGAAAATTTAATAAGATATATTATAGAATTCTTTTTATAGAGTGGTAAAAGATTTTATATTTCCTGTGTAGATTTTTCCCTGTCGAAAACAGACCTATCCATTAACTTCCATGTTGATGCTGTACTCGAGACCCTTCTCAATTAGCATTGTTACTTATCAATCAGATAGGTATAAAGATACTATAGTTAATCGCATATCAGTACTGAGGGCGTAAAAATATTGCACAAATTTTACCAACAGTATCATTTAAATCATTTACAAAATGAACATGAGTTAAGTATACTAGAATTAAGCTTACCTTTAGTCCTTCTAAATAATTACATTACGGTAAAGCCACGCTGAAATACCAATGATGTTGTTCTTCTTTCCTTCAGCCTATAGTTTACGTTTACAGTCTACGTTTCAGTAGCCTCTCTAGATTAGATCCGCAGTGAAGTTTGTTATTTATATACCTACAACATATAAAAACCAACGGTGCGTAAGGGGTAAGAGATAAAGGATCGACAAAGGTACACTGCACCGCATTGCAAAGCACTACTGCACAAGTCTTTCAGATACGATAGTTGTGCTTAGAATGACATTATGGCAGTCGTTGTTTTTTCTTAGCTATCCACGACTTTCTTGTAAGTTCACGCTCTCTTTGGTCGAAACAACGACGTACATTCATTTCGAAGCGTGAGAAACCTTCTACGGTGCAAAATGCATAATAGTAATTAAATTCGACAAGTTTAATTACACGAACTACGTTCTAGCTGAATTACAATGTGAAATATCCCTAGATAGTAAAACTATTGTACACAACAATGTTTAATTATATTTTTAATTAATGACTAAACACCCCTATGATTAATTATTAAAATAAAATTGTTACAAAGTCGAATGAGGCATAACATGACTAGGTTCTTTGCAGCAATTGTAAGGAATCAAACATTACATTGAGCGCAATTTCTTTCGTTGTGTCGTCTAATTTTGGCAAAAAGGAAACATGGAGTTTGTAGGACTGTTCTCGGGTGTCAATTCTCTAGGGATCCATGCGTTATAACACAGACAATTATTTTATTTATGAAGTTAAAGACTACAATCAAACCAGGGAGATTCTCTCAGTGACTTGGTCTGAATTATTTGAAGTTTCTTCTGTTACATATACAAATGGCGGCCTGACTATCGTCTTGACAAGTCTTAACTTGTTCACAGCGTTGGGTTTTGCTGCTCATTTGTCACGGAATTAAACTGTAACTCGCCTTTGACTTATTCGAATCGATTTTTTTAATTAAGTTTTTAGTCAAGCGTGTAATAAAGTTTGGCTTCCTTTGTTTAGATATCGATTTATCATTTATTGCGGATAAAATGAGCCTTTATAAATTTTGGTTTGCCATGAAGGGGTAGATACCCTATCACGGCTAACTGCAGCGATGCAGGAACGGGACTGATGGAAAAAATTATAAAAAATAAAAATTCGAAAAAAATAAGGTGACTATAATGCAAAAAACTTATCCTGAAAGACTTTTTCTCTTGTAATAACTAAGGGGGGCCAAACTGTTTGGTCACTGCAATCCATTCGATATTATCCCATCACGAAATACCTACCGCATAGGTCTCCCTTGCTTCTGTTACCTAAATTTTATCACATTATATGTTACCTTTCTCTAAAATACCAAAACATTTACAAATTTTTTTGATCAAATCAAATACAATTGAAAAATAAAATGCCTCTTCGACCACTGGCGTAGCTGGATATCTTTTACAAAGTGTCTATTTACCTAGTTTTTAAATAAATTCAAATAAGGTTCAACCTAAACTTAAGCTCTATTAAAATTAAGTAATTTTCAATAAAAATACAAATATACTTTCACTAAAAAAAGAACCTAAGTTTCTTAATCTCACTTTGGCCAGTATTGCTAAAAAAAATCCTAGACAGACCTTAAATCTAATCAATCAATAACGTCTCATCACTCCAAATTTTCCAAATTGCCATATTAAATTACATGAAATTTATAAATCCTTATTTCTGAATATATCGTTAATAACTAACATAGAACACAATGAAATGCCAGCTATTTTTTTCTATCATTTGATTGTCTCAATTCTAAAATACTAAATTTTTATGCTTTGCCTTACACTAAATTTCACGAATAAAATTTGAAGTTAAAAAGGATATACACTACTTCCATCGCTAGGTTAGACCAACAAGGTAATTAACTTTTACTTTGATCAATTTCCTATTACATAAATACAAATCCTTGATATTTTCAGTTCACAATTAATAAATTTAATCATAAAAGCTCACATTTACTCACGGTTTTATTCCAATTCCTTTATCTGAGGATGCCCAGAGATCTTCAGTGTTTCAATTTCAACTAAAATAACTGCTTTAACTCAACACAATCCACTTATTTGAAATATCCTTGCAGGAAAAAATCCTTGCGGAAGCTGCAAGCAAGATTCCTCAAAAAAGACACACACACCGTTAAAATATATTCCCCTTTGGAGAAAGCCAAATTACATTTTGTGGATTATTTCTTTCAACGTTACTTTTGACTAAACCTCATCTCAACCGTCTATTTCGCGATCACTTCCGCCCGCGGCTCTGTGGTGTATCTGGTATGCGTGTGACTACTACGCTCAAGGTCCCGGGTTCGAATTCCGATACAGTCCGCTTAAAAAATGTTCGGCGAGCATTTTTCATAAAAATACGCCCTCGTTCGGATGAGAGATAAAATGGAGGTCTCGTGTATGAGTGTTGTCACGCACGTTAAAGATCCCTACTTTCTTGGAACAGTAAGGGTTCGGCAAAATTCAAAATTTTTCAGATAAAGGAACTCGCTTCCTGGCCAATGTAGTACCTTCTGGCGGAGCATTGAAAAATCACATGTAGAATCACTTCCGCCTTGCTATGTCCTTGCTTGACTACATTTTTGTTGTTTTCCTATTGCCGATTCGCAAATAATTAATTTTTTTTCGTCGATGTAATATTGTCCTTTAATTCTCCATTTTTCTTTAATCGGTCGGTGGTTTTGTTATGGTGCAGTTTTCCTATTGGGTTTATGGAATGAATCTCTGGAAAGTACTTGTGGTATGATTGACTTAGGTTAATGTTCGTGTTTTCCTGTCTTCAGCAATATAAATTGAATACATTGTAATATATAATGAGGTTTGGTTAGTAATACAAATTTCTGGATTTCAATAACTCATCGGCTCTTTTTTTGTATTTGAAAGAGATAAAACTATGATTTTCTGGTTTTTAAGTTAATGATTTTAATAGAACTTAAATTTTGCTGAAATGTCTTGCTTGTTGAATACTACTGTTTATGAAATCAGAATTATGCAGGGTACATAAATAATAGAGTGTTCGTTTTAGATTTATTTACCGTAACGCCCACGCGTTACACATTGGCGTCGTCAACTGATTTAAGTCGCCGCTTTGAGAAGAAAACTGCCGCGGCTCGGCATATGCCGATGCTCCAAAGCCCTGACCACCTTGGAAACGTCTATTGCTGTGTGTAGTTTCTGCATCAGTGGATGCGGAACACCTTTTTGGATCAGAATGTAGGTGTCATTGGTGTACAAAACTACCTAGGAGACTGCAGTTTTGGAAGACGCCCAAAAACGCGAGCAAAAGGACAGTGCCTTGCGGAACGCTGGCTAGGACAATTTTATACGTAAAAATCCTTCCACTATTTACTCCACAACCCACAAGATCGGTTACATCGTGAAATATCTTTTACAGAATCTAAAATCTTTATTTTGGATGATGTGGTATTGTCATTGTCTGTAGTCTACTTAGAAGAACAACTACAAGGAGCAAACTAATTGAACCGTGCAAATGTAACAATCTTATCGGTTTGGCAAGTCTTAATTTCATCCACCGTTTACTATATTGTAAGAAAATGGCGGTGCATCAGCGCGTCATCGATGATCCCAGTTACGCTACGATAGTAGTCACTGTAAACTCCAGTTGGAAATATAATCCGGTCTAAAAGCTTTTCCATTTCAAGGTTTCTTCTAAGTTTATCAACTTTGCCTATTGCTGTAGAGGTTGTTTTTAAAGGCCGTCCTTGAAACATCTCTGTTGTTGCGCTTGACATACTGAAACATGCGTAAGAATAAATTCTGCTCGATTTAGCAATTATGCATTTGAAGTTGATGCCTTTAGCTTTCTTTCATTCAACAAGCTGTAGGGTTGATGAGAACATTCGACTTCCTTCAGCACCAAGTTTAGAAGGGAGACGCTTTCTAAAACCTCGTCTACTACAGTGGTTTTCAGACGCACAGATCTGGAGTGCTTGACACGTAGTGCACAGATACACCACAATCACGAACGTTTCTTCAATCGGTGTAAGACATCTATAATTAAGAAGCGCTGCTTTAGTTATACACTGAGATTTGTTTTTTAACCAATACTCTGTTGAAGTCATTCCTAAAACTCTATTTGCAGCAGGGTATATCCGTGTTAACGGAGTTTGCAAGACCATACACAGCCCAACACCAAGTCGCCAAAGTTTTCGGTTTCGGCAATTATTAGCAGAAGCTTCTTGGAAATTACCGTGAATTTAAATTTAGTCCTTAGGAGTCTGCCAGATTTCCATACTAAGCACCTACGTTCGATGGAATCAATCCAAGTGCCTTACAATCTCGGAAGTACACGGGAGTGTTTGATATGTCAATCCTTATCTTACGGTTGTTGGTTCGGTGGCAGCTACATCTAATTGCTGAAACTGTTGAAGTACGAGCGGTTTCGTACCGTAGCCCTTTTTGTCTGTCAAAATTAGCAACCGAAGTGATTTACTATTTTGCTAACCGCTTGTACCTTTTAAAACAAGCTGAATATACGTCTTTGCAATTGGATCACTTGTGGAAATTTTCCTGCTTTTAAGATCGTTGCTTCTTTCCTGTTTGATACATTTTGGCACGGTATGAGCACTTTCGAGCATAGATGAAGTGTTGGATTTTCTGACATTGGTCAATGTTTTCTAGTTGATATCGTACCTGAACTTGAACTTTGAGATGCACCATCTGTTGAAACTTTACTTTCTTGGTTTTACCTACACATTCTACAACTTGTATCTTGCGCTTATCAAATCGGACTGAATAACCGCGAAGGAAATCGATTCCAGAATATGTCTAAGAAAAAGTTTGAGTGGTTTACCTTTTTGGAAGCGTTACGAGTACACTTTTCCATGATCTCCTAGAAGAGGTCTCGGAGTTGTCAATGAGGTGCTTATGTTGTGCCGAATTTTTTCCGATTCAATGAAATTGAGCTTTCTAAGTTTACTTTATTACATTCGTCATCAACGTGTCCTTTTAAGTTGATCGGCTGGGAGAATGTGGATCTTCTCATTTTGACCTCACTTACGGTAGATGATTCGAGTGATTCGAATTAGTTCAAAGTATTGGAATAGAGAAGCCAAAGCTGATGTGTTGGTTTTTTGATAGAAATCAGCACTGTTATTTGGACATTCACGAACGTTTCCTATAATCGAATGTACATAACATACTTTTGGGTTTTCTTAAAAAGAAATTCCACTTTTATAATTCTATTTTGTTTGTATCTTGTATAGCTTTAAATTTTGTAACATCTTTATTAGTGTCATTATGACTATAACTTTAACTTTAACTTTAGAATTCCGCGTATGCACTTCTGAGATCTACAAGTTGTTTTAATTGACGTATTTTTTAAAAAATTTGCCTACTTTATTCTTTTGGTTTGTTTGTACATACATTGTTTCAACGTTTTCCTTTTTTCTCAAACTCCCCCTGCCGTTTTGGTTGTAGTAGCACTAGCACTTTGTCGAAGAGGACTGAGCGTGATATCTAGTTTGCTCATTTTGCTAGATATATCATAGCGTGTAGAATATTAAGATTGCTTTGTTTAATTTGGAAGTTGCTCCTTTCGGTCAAAATAGAGGTTTTCCATAAAATTCTCACAATTCCTACATTTTTATGAGAACGATCTTATAAATCACCTAACGGTCAGTTTTTAGACAAATTGCTTGAACCTATTTTGCAATCAAACGGATTTCTTTAATTTGAAAATACAGAAGACTTTGAGATACGTACCAGTGCCTGCGAAAAGGCTTTTCTTTACAGGTTACTAAGTATCTATGAAAATTAAAACGTAATGGAATATTTCGATACGTTAACTAGAATATGCAACACCCCTACATTTGATTTTCCAATGCTCCCTCTGAAGGTAGTACATTGGCCAAGGTTTTTTATACCTGGAAATTTTAAATTTTGCCATACCCTTGATATTCTAGGCAAGGTTGGGATCTTTGACATGCGTAACAACACACACAGGACCTACATTTTACCCCTCATCCGAAGCAGACCGTATTTTTATGAAAAATGTTCACCTAACAATTTTCAAGCGGGAATCGAACCCGGGACCGTGGGATCAACAGTCATACGTGAGCCTGACTGACTGATGGAGACACCATTATGTAACACCGTCAACAAAGGGCAAGACTTGAATTTATTTTGAATTTTTTTACTTTTGGCATATTATTTTTCTCTGAAGTTTGACTTATTAACACATTTAAATTTTTATTGGTTGCGAGTATCTTCTGCAATTGCGTAAGCTTAATTTTTAAAATAAAATAAGGACTAGAGATTGACCATTTTTCTTTCTCTTGTCATTTGGGATATGATGTTTCTTTACCACGTTTGTCAAAAATATCAGTTCCTGTCACAAACTTTTGTATTGAAACTACAAAATTGTGGTGTTTATAAACAAGTGTTCCAAACAACCGTATAACAGTATTTGCTGGAGAAATTGTTTTTAACATCAAGCTCTCAAGAGGCAAAGAGCATAGTGCCTAGAAATTGTTACTCCATCCTTTTGAGACCTCTGTTAAGCTGGCAGGACCAAATCGGCAGAATCGATTCATACCTATTGCATTATTTAGTGCTTATTTTGTGCTAATTTGTGCCATAAATAAAAATTTTGTGCTACGAGCCGTTTTGAAAAAAATCGTGGCGCTGCTAGATTAATATTAAGCTAAGCATTGACCAAATGGACAAACAAATTAGCACTAAAAACCTAAAAACAGGGTATAATATCAATCAGCCATGAATTTGTGCTAATTTGTGCCTTGTCCATAATAGAAACATAATGATTCATGCCGTTTGAAACAACACGAATTACTCCACGATTAGTTCAAGAGTAAAGTACCGATTGCAGAGCAGAATCAATAGTACTGCTACATTCGAAGCACATAATTTGTGCTATTTCAAATGTTCACTCACGAAATTTGTTCCACTCCCTTTCTGAAAAACCACCGAATGAAACCTACTTGGCACAAGAGTAAAGTATCCGTTTCACAGCAGAATCAATTCAGTACTGCGACATTGAAACACTTAATTTGTGCTTTTCAAATATTCACTCACGGATATTTGTTCCCCACCCTTTCTGAAAACCACCCGCGAAACCTACTCGGCACAAGAGTAAAGTATCCGTTGCAGAATATTTGATTAGCACACTAGAATTAGTGTGCTTCGAAGATGTCGCAGTACCGATTGATTCTGCTCGTGGAAACAGATACTTTATCTTGTGCCGAGTAGGTTGTTTCAGAAAGGGTGTACATCCGTGAGCGAATATTTGATTAGCACAAATTAGTGTGCTTCGAATGTCAGATACCGATTGATTCTGCTCGTGCAAATGGGTACTTTATTCTTGATACCTATATCGTGGTAAAGTGTAAATTTCGCTGTTCGTTTAGAGCCGAATGAATGTGCTTATTTAGCTGTTGTTTCTGGCGTGCACAATTAGCACAAATTCTGGACCGAATTGGTATTTATACCTGTTATTTCGTCGATAATTCCTTTTTTGCATGTGGTCCTCTAGTCTAATATAAAGCTAGCAGCGCCGATTTTTTCAAAATTGTCGTTTTTCCTCGTTTAGCACAATTTAATTTTATTAATGCCAC
Source organism: Platerodrilus igneus (assembly GCA_036346225.1). NCBI lineage: Eukaryota > Metazoa > Arthropoda > Insecta > Coleoptera > Lycidae > Platerodrilus > Platerodrilus igneus. Next base: position 13,978,659 of record JARFIW010001380.1, read on the forward strand.
AAATTAGCACAAAATAAGCACTAAATAATGCAATAGGTATGAATCGAGTCTGCCGATTTGGTCCTGCCAGCTTAACAGAGGTTCTTTTGATACCGTTCTTTAAAACTATTCTTTCTCCCGTTCACGCAATTTGGTAAAAACCCAAGTATTTTTAAATTGAAATTTTTTGTTTTGCATTAACGTCGACAAGATCAAGAAGTTAAATCATTATGATTTAACTGAATGTTTCTTCTAAAGGAAAACAAGAAATACCGATTTTTAAATTTTTATTTTGTTGGTTTATGGTAGGAAGAACATGAAAGATGACTAACTCTATCGTTTGGGCGGGTTAGCGGTATAAATTTGGGTTCCTAAATTTTCGTACGACAGTTTACAATTTACAAGTAAAGAAAACAAAGATTTAATGCTGTTAACCCTCTAATTCCCACGTCCATTTTGAGGGCGATTTTGCAGATGTCAGCATTGTACTTCATACAAATGTTATCTTATACTTTGTTCTCATAGAGACAGGTAGGTAAAAAGTACCGCCATCATAAAATTACAATTCTCAATATTCCAAATATAGATTTAAAGTAAATAATCTTAAACCAAGCTCCTGTTAATTTTGTGGAGAAGAAAAATTGGGTTTTAGAGTTAACCATAAAGAACTTATAATGACCCTTTCAGTTCCCCTAAATAACCGCCAAATGATAGATATTTGTATGTTAAATTTAATAATAATTATCCACAAATATGCAGTGTAACCAAAGCGGGCGAAGTTCAATCAATCAATCCCCTAAAACCCAAGTGGAAGTAAAATGTTTTCTTGTAAAAGCTTACAATTAACATACGAAAAAGGAGTTTTTTCCATGTATTATTATTAGGATTTCCTTTTATTTTGTTCTCTAAAGGTTGCAACGGGTATTCGTATTCTTGTCTGCTATAAGCTGTATTTGCAAGAAAAACGTGACTGAAATTGTTTTGACAAGTTTCCTGAAATCGACCACTACCACCCGCTACTGTTTTATCTTTATCTCCATTGAGTTGTTACAAAATCTATTCAATACATAAGCTCCTGTATTATGAGTGACGTGTCATTAAAGACGTTTCACAGTTCTAAACGTTAAGAAGGTTGTTTGTCTATTTGAGTCATTCAAATCTATTATTTAATTCTTTGAAAGCATGTTTTCTACGTGTTTTCTGGACTTCCTTTAAAGAATATTAAGAAAATGGAAGGTTACTGCTCGCCATCTATTCTAGAAGACATTGATAATGAAGATAGTGACGGTATGTTTATTAATTTATGATTTCGTTACTGCGTTATTTATATTTATTTTTATATGATAGTAACTTTTTTCTCTGCTAGAGAAGTTCAATTGAAATAATAATTGAAAGGTTTTCGGGCATCAGAGGTAAAATTATATTTTCTGAGTTATTGCTAGATAACATGTCATTTAATACTGCGTTGACATGTGATATATATGATCCAATAATAAAGCCATATTTAAATATTAAAACAATACATACGTACATTATATATCAAATACAAGTGTGGTGAGTGACAAGAATATGATTATTAATTTTTTATCAAAAAACTTTCTTCGAATGTACAATTTAAACATGAACGTGGTTAAAAATTAAACCGAAATTCGTTGTAAACGTTGGACCTTTGCATATAGGTTTTTATTGAATGCCTTACGTGCTAGAGTACAGAGGATCAGCTGGCAATCAAATGTCCAAAGACTTCCCCGACTTGGTTCCATGCTGAAAAGTTGTATTTGGTTGGTGGTGAAAACGATTCAGATCATTCACACTATCCAGTGGCGATTCACAAGAAGTGAATCTCCGAAAAGATAACCCTGGAGCTTTACAAACTCGTGTCCTTTATTCCCGCTAGTGTAAAACATTTTGGAACCACCAATTTAAGTCATCATCATCATTTGGTCTTCAGTCCTGAAACTGGTTACACGCGCACCCCCATTGTTTCCTATTCTGAACTAACATACACATTTCCCTGAAATTTGCACAGTCTGCATCTATCACTATCTGATCTAGGTCTACATCTACCTCCTTTTTGCCATCTCTGCTTGTAATATATCTCATACTATTCCTCAAAAATGCCTTAGAACGTATTCTGCCCGTCTATTTCTCCTATTTTTTCCACAGATATCTTTACTCCCCTACTATTTCTGTAACCTGTTTGTTATTAACTTTGCCTGTCCATGCTATCATCCTCATACATCTGAAGCACAACATTTCAAAATCCTGCTACCGTTTTTCTGTCTACTTTTCTTACTGTCCGAATTTCATAGGCATACTGTGCTGTGCTCCACACATATGCTTTCAACAATATTCTTTTAATTTCTATGTTACTTGTGTTTGATCATAGGCGCTGTTCCTTCTTGTAAGGATCAGTACGGTCCCCTTCTATTATTTTACAATTATATACCTTTTTCTCCGACATTTAGTGGTTCTGAAGGGGGTAAGCAGCCTGTGACTGCCAAGTTCCCCCAGCACTTGAACTATTGCCGATTTAGTATTTTTTCCAAGATATCTTTTGCACAGTCAGCATTAGTTGCAGACATTTCACAACCAACACCTGTAGTTGTTTATAATAATCATCAAATTTATCTGTGCTTATTTTCATCCATCATTAGTTTTCCGTCTCAAAACTGGTTCGACACGTACCTCCACTTATTTATATTCTGAGCTAGCTTACACAGCTCCCTGAAATTCCCACACAGCCTATATACAGCTCGGTTCCCCTTCTATTGTTTTCTAATTATACGCCCTATTTCACTAAGATTCAGTGATAAGTGCAGGGGAAGCGTATGACTACGGATCTCAAGGTCCTAGGTTCAAATCCCGACACGGCTGACTGCTTGAAAAATGGCAGGTGAGCATTTTTCACAAAAATTACGCCTTCGTTCGGATGAGGAATTAAATGGAGGTCCCGTGTGTGAGTGTTGTCACGCACGTTAAAGATCCCTACCTTGCCTGGAACGGCAAGGGTTCGGCAAAATTCTAAATTTCCAGGCAACAAAAAACTTGCCTCCTGGCCAATGTAGTACCTTCGGGCGAAGCATTGGGAATGTAAATGAACGGTATGAGCAGGGTGGTAGGCGGCTCCGTGGCGTAGTGGTATGTGTGTGACTACTACGCCCAAAGTCCCGGGTTCGAATCCCGACGCAGTCCGCTTGAAAAATGTTATGCGAGCATTTTTCACAAAAACACACCCTCTTTCGGATGAGAGGTAAAATGGAGGTCCCGTGTGTGAGTGTTCTCATGCACGTTAAAGATCCCTACCTTGCTTGAAACAGCAAGCGTTTGGCAAAATTCAAAATTTTCCAGGTAAAAAAACTCGCTTCCTGGCCAATGTAGCACCTTCGGGTGGAGCATTGGAAAATCACATGTAAGGTATGCGCAGGGTGGGCATCCCCGTGGATCAATGTAGTAAGCGTAAGACTACGGATCCCAAGGTCCTGGGTTCAAATCGCGACACGGCCAACTGCTTGAAAAATGACAGGTGAGCATTTTTCACGAAAATCACGCCCTCGTTCGGATGAGAGGTTAAATGGAAGTCCTGTGTGTGAGTGTTGTCACGCACGTTAAAGATCCATTACCTTGCTTGGAACGGCAAAGGTTCGGCAAAATTCTAAATTTCAGGCAACAAAAACTCGTCTCCTGGCCAATGTAGTACCTTCGGGTGGAGCATTGAAAATGTAAATGAACGGTATGTGCAGAGGGTTAAGCAGCCTGTGACCGCCAAGATCCCCAGCACTTAGGCATTTGCCGAATTAATAGTTTTGCAGTAAATCCTTTCACACAATTAACATTATTCGAGAATATTACGCAACCAATACGTGTAGTTTCTTATAGTAATCATCATGTTTAACTAAAGTTATTTTTTTTGCCATTAGTTTATCCAACTTCGGACCGGTTGGATGCACACTTCCATTAATTTTTATTCTGAACTAGCCTACACATTTCCCTGAAATTCCTACAGCCTACATCTTTCACTATCTGTGTGCAATAGTCTAACCTAGATCTACCTCTACTTCTCTTTTTTCCTAACTCTGCTTCTAATATATTGCGTACTATTCTCTCATGCCCTAGTATGTGACCTATCATCCTATCTCTTCTATTTTGTACCGTTTTCCACATATTTCTTTCTTCTCCTACCATTTTTAGTACCTCTTTGTTCCTAACTTTGTCTGTCCAATTTAAATATATTATTATATTGTTTACGGGAAATGAAACTTGCATTTTGCATTGTTATTTTAGAATTGTATTTGCTTTTCAGTCAAATAGTTTTAACTCCTTCCTCTTTCTTTGCGAGTGACCATAACTATTTGATGCCGCCAAAAGTATTTCCATCCGATTACTAAGAGTTTTTAGATTACTATTCATCGATATTGATATTTTGAAAGTGCCTCTGCTTGTTTTCTCATGCCTTGTTCATATATCTTCTTTTTGGTTAAAATTTTTGATAGATGATCCCTTATATGTCTCCAATTATTTTCGCAGCCAATTATCTTAGCCAATGTCTGCCGGTTAGGAAAGTCCAGGTCTAACGACAGTTTAAGTCTCTCTTCTGCCTTTAGGGGCATATTAACAATGTATGACAGATTGTTTCCATTGTAAAGACAACAATTGCTGATGTTTTGTTTGCCCGCTACATTTGATTTTCCAATGCTCCACTCGGAGGTATTACATTGGCCAGGAAGTTTTTTTACCTGAAAATTTTGAATTTTGTCGAACCCATGTTGTTTCTAGCAAGGTAGGGAACTTCAACCTGTGCGATAACACACACATGCAAACACACGCACGTACGCACGCACGCACGCACGCACGCACGCACGCACGCACGCACGCACGCACGCACGCACGCACACACACACACACACCTGGTATCTTGGTAAAGATCAATTAGAAGAATTTGAAAGGAAGTTCGCTATAGGAGAAGTGTCGTGTAAAACAGAGAATGAAACTCTAATTTTTAGTTAAATGTTAGGCCTAAAAATGATTTTAATATAAATACATTAATTAATATTTCTATTAAAAAAAAGCGTAGTTAGAACACATATGTATGATTATATGTATAGAATAAGTTTTTGGTTAGTGTAAATATTATTGTTTTAATAAATATAATAATAATAACACACACACGCACGCACTCACTCACGCCCGCACGCACGCACGCACGCACGCACGCACGCACGCACGCACGCACGCACGCACACACACACACACACACACACACACACACACATTACATGTGATTTTCCAATGCTCCACCCGAAAGTACTACATTGGCCAGGAAGCGAGTTTTTTTTTACCTGGAAAATTTTGAATTTTGCCGAATCCTTGCTGTTCCAAGCAAGGTAAGGATCTTTAACGTGCGTGACAACACTCACACACGGGACCTCCATTTTACCTCTCATCCGAACGAGGGTGTATTTTTGCGAAAAATGCTCGCCTAACATTTTTCTAGCGGACCGTGTCGGGATTCGAACCCGGGACCTAGGGCGTAGTAGTCACACACAACACACACACACACCAGACCTCCATTGTATCTCTCATCCGAACAATGACTAATGCTCGCATAACATTTTCCAAGCGAACCGTGTTGGGATTCGAATCCGGGACCTTGGACATAGTAGTTACGCGCATACCAACTACGTCACGAAGCCGCCTGCGTATAGTTGGGTGCACCTCTTTTGATTTTTAAAATGTTTGTTTTACATCGCTAGAACAAAATTTTGCACCCTCTTAGCAAACAAGTTATTAAAAAAAAGTTCACGCAGCCGCACTTTTTCGGTATTTTCCAAAAAATCTTATGCAATAATTAGGTGTTATTTTGCGTCGCTAAAACAAAATTTTGCGCTTTTTTGCCAACAAGTAATTTAGAAATTTCCCGAAGAGCGCAAAGTTGGTCGTATTTTTTATATTTGTTCAAAAAATTCTTGTGCTATAATTAGGCGCCGTGTTGCACCGTTAGAACGAAATTTTGCGTCCTTCACGCAACCGCATCTTTTAAGATTTTCAAAAAAATCTTATGCCATAATTAGGCGCCATTTTGCGCCACTAAAACAAAAATTTGCGCCCTTTTACAAACAAGTAATTTAGAAATTTCCCAAAGAATTCGAAGTTGGCCACACTTTTTTTGATTTGTTCAAAAAATTCTTGTACTATAATTAGGCACCATATTGCGCTGCTAGAACGAAACTTTGCATCCTCCACGCAACCGCACTTTTTTAGTATTCTGCAAAAAATCTTATGCCATAATTAGGCGCCATTTTGCGCTACTAAAACAAAATTTTGCATCCGTTTGACAAGAAAGTTATATTAAACAAATTATGCGTCCGATCAAGTTCATGCAGCTGCACATGTTTAGTATTTTCCAAAAATTTTCGTGCCATAATTAGGTGCCAATTAGGCGGCATTGTAAAACAAAATTTTGCGCCCACTTGATAAGCCAGTTATTTAAAAAATATTTCAGAGGAGCGTAAAATTTTTTCTTTTTTAAAGCTTGTTTGCCAAGAGGGTGCAAAGTTACGCCCTAGCGGCGCAAAATGGCGCCCAATTGGCGCCTAATTATATCACAAGAATTTATGAAAAAATTGAAAAGTGCGACCAACTTACGCTCCTAGGGAAAAATTTCTAAATAACTGGTTCGCAAAAAAGCCGCAAAATTTTGTTTTAGCGGCGCAAAATGGCGCCTAATTATGGCATGAAAATTTTTGGTAAATTTCAAAAAAGTGCAGCTGCGTGAACTTGGCGACGCATAATTTTTTTAATATAACTTGCTTGTCAAGCGGGCGCAAAATTTTGTTTTAGCGGCTCAAAGTGGCACCTGATTGACGGCTAATTATGGAAATATCAAAAAGTGCAGCTACGTGATCTTGACCGGAGGAATGTTTCTTTCTTAAGTAATTTGTTTGCTAGGAGGACGCAAAATTTCATTTTAGCGGCGCCAAATGACGCTTAATTAGTGATAGCACAAGAGTTTTTTGAACAATCACAAAAAATGCGTCAACTTCACGTACTTCTCGAGGTATACATCAAAATATTTATGACGTTTAAGGGTTTTACATATTCCACGATGTAGCTTTCTTAGTGTATGAATTAAGTGGGCGAATTCACTACTATACTTAGTTACTCCTGTATACTTTTTCTTTATTTTATTTATCTGGGAACTGACTTCTTTTGATTCACTTATTTAACATTTTGTCAAGGTATTTTAAATTTTACTCACTATTACTCTTACAACATCTGGCGTAATGCTACCTGTTCTAGGAGCTTTTTCATCTTCATTTTTAGACTGAATCCAGTAATTAGTTTATGGTGCTGGGTTCCGGGTTCTGTATTTGTGGTAAATGCGTTGTTGTTGTTCCTGGCGATTTTTAAAACATTTGTCTCATTTTTTGACTTCAGATCTATTCTAGGAAAGGAATTTTAAGCTTGTCCTTAATAGTTATGTATATACGTGGCCAAATATGTCATCTTCGAGCTTGCTGCGCTGTTTCCGCTTTTTTTCCCTTTCTGGGCGATGATATTACGTTTTTGTTTTCATTTTCTATCAAGGTTTTTGGTCTTCTGAGCATGTCTTATTTTATTCGGCGCCTGTTTTCTAAAATTTGCAATCAGGTTTCTTCATCGCACTAACGAGTATTACTATAATTTGCTATTTCTGATACAGGAGTTGTCTGTAGGTATTCTTGCATTGCATTGCTCGTGCAGTTTACTACAGTATTTTGAGTTGTAGTGTTCTTTTTAAACCTGTTCTTAAAAGTTAGGTCGAGTTTTTTCGGGATAAGGTTTTCGCGCACCCAGTAGCCGGAACTTTTGACAATTATTTCAATTCCATCTATTGTCATCATATGATTTTTCTGAGGACGTCTCCCGTGTTGGGTTCATCCACAATTGACCGCTAACATTTGTAGGGTCTGTGTGTCTTATTAGCTGTGGTTGTTTAATTTTTTATTCATTACGCTTTGCCATAGCGATTTTTCCAACTTGACGACGCCTACGTTTGACTATCCAATGCTCCATCCGAAGACAATACATTGGGCGGGAAGCGCGTTTTTTTACCTGGAAATGTTGAATTTTGCGGAACCCTTGCCATATTTTATCTCTCATCGGACGAAGACGTATTTTTGTGAAAAATCTCGCCTAACACTTTTCAAGCAGTCCGTGTCCGGAATTGAATCCAGGACCTTTGGGTCAGGAGTTATACACGAATCTGTCTGATCCACGAGACTCCCAACTTAAGGACCGCTCTCTACAGTTAGCAATTATGTTACTTTAGTATAAGTGTTGTGCATTATGGTCTCTCTACAATGACGTCCTTATTTTTGGATCTTACTATTGTTGTCGACTCTTCTAGGCTTACTTCGTAATTCTGAGGCGAAGTGTTTGATCAGAACACAGGCAAAACTAACACGTTTGAATTCTTAACGCAGTACTTTCTATTCATATGATATAGTAATAGTGTCATTTTGTAGCAGATTATTTGCAATCCTTACGGCAATGGCCTTTTTGTAATGACTTCGCCTACTTTGAAGTGAAAGATGTGGCTCGCCACTTACCATATAGATTAACATTTTAAATGTAGTTGCCAAAACCACAGCAAGGTCATAAACTGTGCTCACAACCGTAAACAAATAAATATAAATACAACATAGAATTGCGTCACTCGTCGAATAATAAAGCTATTTAAAGGAATATATGCAAAATTACCGACACTTATCATAATTTCCTAGTTTAGTTCGGAACGTTAAAAATCGCTTGGCTTGCATCAGAACCCTTTTAAAGTTAGGGCACTTTGTCATTCTGGTTGTGGTCTGCTAGTGGTAAATAATACAAAATTTAGATGCATGCAGTTTGCCTTTACATATTCCTTCTTGGCGTATTCGTAACAAGTCCTTTGTCTTTTGGACGCAGAACTGTTTGACATGTTAGGATCGAAAGCTTAACATTTGGAATTATTATAGTCTGAAAATATTTTTCTGCGTTTTGGGTATTAATCGTCAAGAATACTGCTATGGTATTTCTGTCTTTAGCCTAACTTTGTGTAGTTTATGTTTTATCTTCTAGGCTACTAATCCTATCTTTGATCGAGCGCTGTACTTCTTCTTTGCTAATAGTGGGATCCAATTTTTTGATGTGTGCAGTAGTTAAAGTCTAAGTTCAACCAATCCGTCTTATTTTTAATTCCGTGTCCGTATTAATAAGCTGTTTAAGTTTAAATTAAGCGCCTTTCGCTAAACATTTATGTGACTTGCTGTTGTGAATTGTGCGGTTAGATATCAACTGTTGTTTATCCATCGTAGGCCAATGAGAATTAATTTTTAAGTGCGTGTGTGGAGATGTGATAACTTTTGCAACAATAAAGTGGACACTTTTCACCGGTATATTGGGATTAGAACTGGGCAGAAGTAGACATCTTTCTTTAACCCGTGTTCCTTTATCTATCTTTTTTCTAGATCTCTTTTACAGAAAAGTTTAGTATAGTTGGATAGCCACCCCCCCCCCCCCCGAAAATTATCTTGAAAAGCCGAGTTTAACAGTATAAGTAGTTCATTAATTATTTTAACTTCGTGTGATTTTGTATTTTAATATTGTGTAGCGCCGTGAACAAATCTACGATATAGTTCTTCTTAATTTTTATCTTATGTAAATATCAAAACCGAAGTTAAAATTTAGGTATGGCTTAATTATTTTTAGCGCAGATTTAGCTGTATTATGTAGGTCCTCCAGGCAGGTGTGGATAAATGTTGTTTATTAGAGATTTTTGTAAATATTCTTTTTAATATTGTTTTTTTTAACTAAAGGTTTGTAAATACATTGATTTTTTGAAGTGTCCAATTTTTTTTTCTGTGTGACTCACACCACTCTACTGCGTTTCTAGGTAGCACGGCATCAATTCTTTGGTTTTCCTTTGTTTTTGTTGCGGACTCGGTGCGGGCTTACTGTTTTTATTTGCTACTTTACTGCTTTCCTTTTTCTTGCCAGCAGGGATTACCGTAACAACGCTTAGTTAAAATAAGCAGATCTTCCCTTTACTTTAAACTATCCCAACGTTTTGGAAAAACAAAATTAACTTTAAAAAAATTCTTTTAAATGTAACGATTTTTAAATGTAACAATTGGGGACCAATGAGAGGATTTTGACTATTATGCTAAATTACACATATTAAGGTTATCTAAATATAATATTGCTATATTCTTGTAAATATAATAGCACTGCGCAATTTCACGCAATTCATATTTATTTTTGCTAAATGTTTGGTAGTTAAGCCAAAAACCGCAAGATGGGAACAGCGCAAAAATATAAAATAAAGATTAGCACAAGGTCGTGCTTCATTTAACAAGAAGAAGCAATTACTGTGTTCAAAGGCAACAAACAGAGAAACAAGGAAAAGATTGCTGAAAGCATATGTGTGCAGCACATCACTGTACAGCTGTAAAACTTGAACAGTAAGAAACGGACAGGAAAAAGATAGAAGCCTTTGAAATGTGATGCAGATATCATGGATAGACAAAGTTAAGCACAAAGAGGTTTTAGAAATGGAAGGAGAAGAAAGAAATATGTGGATAACATTAAAAAATAAGAGAGATAGGATGATAGGTCACATAGTAAGGCATGAGGGAATAGTGCGAAATATATTAGAAGCAGAGATAGGAAAAAAGAGAGGTAGAGGTTGATCTAGGTTAGACTATTGAACACATGGTGAAAGATGTAGGCTGTGGGAACTTCAGGGAAATGTGTAGGCTAGGTCAAAATAGAAATCAATGGAGGTACGCGTCCAACTATTTCCAACACGCAAAACCTTATGATGAACAAAACATACCACTGAATCTCGGTGAAATAGGGCATATTATTAGAAAACAATAGGAGAACCGAGCTATATCTAGACTGGGGCAAGTTCACGGAATGGTGTAGGCTAGCTCAGAATAGAATTAAGTGGAGGTACGTATCCAACCAGTTCCAAGATGGAAACCTATTGATGAAAATATAATTGCACTTAAATCTGAGGATTAATATAAACAAATACAGGCGGTTGGTTTTACAATATTTTCAACTAATTTTGATTGTGCAATATGATTTATTGGAAAAGTATTAATTCAGCAAATGTTCAAGTATTGGGGGACCTTGGTAGCTACAGGCAGCGTAACCCCCTTCACACACCATTGAATGTCGGTGAGATAGGGTATATATGTACAAAACAATACAAGGGGAAACGGAGCTGTATGTAGGCAGTGATAATTTCAGGAAACTGTGTAGGCTAGCTCAGAAGAGAAATCAGTAGAGGTACGCGTCCAACCAGTTCCAAGACAGAAAACCTAAAAAATATAATTAAACTTGAACCTGATGATTATTATAAACAACTACAGGTGTTGGTTTTGCAATATTTTCAACTAATCTTGATTGTGCGAAAGGATTTATTGGAAAACTATTAGTTTGGCAAATTTTCAAGTGTTGGGGATCTTGGTAGCCACAGGTTACTTAACCCCCTTTACATACCATTGAATATTGATGAAATAGGGTATAATTTACAAAACAACAGAAGGGGAGTCGAACTGTATTTAACATGAACGAGCAGCGGCTATATTCGAAGACAAAAATATAGAAACAAGAAAAAGATAGTTGAAAGCATATGTGTGGAGCACAGCACTGTACGCCTATGGAATAGGGATAGTAGGAGAAGCAGACAGGAAAATGAAGAAGCCTTTTGGAATGTTATGTTTCAGATGTATGATGATGATAGCATGGACAGACAACATTAATAACAAAGAGGTTATAGAAATATTAGGGGAATAAAAATATGTGGAAAACAAAAAAAAATAGGAGAAATAGAAGGGCAGAATACGTTCTAATGCACCTTTAGGGAATAGTGCGGGCTATATTACAAGCAGATATAGGGAAAATGAGAGGTAGATATATACCTAGATCAGACTATTGCACGCATATAATGAAAGATGCACACTGTGGGAATTTCAGGTAAATGTTTAGATTAGCTCAGAATAGGAAACAATGGAGGTACGCGTCTAACCAGTTCCAGGACTGAAAACTTAATGATGACGATATGGATGGACGTTGATATTGATTCTTGCAAGAACAAAAATTTGTGTGTACAACTGTTTGGAACATCCAAAGTTTCAGAAGAATTGTCTGGAAAATATGATTTTCTTTAAAGATGGGAGCAGCCACTTAATTTTTTTTTATAATTAGGATTGGTCCATATTTTAACTCTGTTTTTTATTATTTCTTCCACAATTCTTTTTTGTTTTTTATGGTTTACTTTTCTAGTACATTTCTATAAAGTATATGTATTTAGGATAAATTTTTTTAAACAGGATGTCCACTAATTAATGGTGCACAGCAAAGCTGCAGATTTCTTTGGTAAAATTGAGATTTGACCAAACTTACCTCAGTTCAAAAGTTGATAACAACCTAGATACAGGATGTCAAAGTTTTAAATTTGAATTCCTTTTTTTCTTAATAATTCATCAACAGGTCGGCATATAATTGGACATATGGGGGTTTTCTGAAGCGAGAAATTCAAATATGTTCCTAATTTGGTTGCCATTTGTAGAGGAGGCCACTTAGGGTACGTTAAATGTCTTTAAAATGACCTAACTTTTTTGTATCACGGTGTATCGGCCTAAATGTTAAAGATTATGTAGTTTCCATCTTTTTTACGCAAAAAAGATATACCTTGTAAATGTTTCTCCGACTGATTTTTTTCTAAATATCTCTTTATCAATTATTCAGTATACCTTTTTAAATTCCCGAAAGTAAAATTATTTTTGAAGTAGGATATGACTAAATTAAATACAATAACAAACGCTACACATTTAGTTAATGTCAAACTTTACAGGTGTTTGTTGACACTTTGCGCGTTTTACATAGTTTTGAAAGATTTTTTCAAAAGTACGAAACACCCAGACGTAACGAATTTTCGAAAGAAGATATGCGAGATACGGTATGTGTACACGCACAGCAAAAGTTAGTGGACGATGGGCCCAACAAAGATATTTGGAAATATCCACAGTGGAGACCGCCAGATTGTAAGGTTTTCAAGAATCTCTATGACCGGCCAGGAGAAACGGGCTCTTTTCGTGAAAATCTTAAAAACTTGTGGATGCATTTCTAAATATCTTTGATGGGACCCTTCGTCCATTAAATTTTTCCTTTGCGTATACGCATACCTTATTCCACATCTCTTCGTTAGAAAACTTGTTAGGCCTGGACATGTCGCACTTATGAAAAACTTTAAAAAATTATGTGAAACACGCTAAACGTCAACAAACACTAAAGTTTGACATTAATTAAATATTACATCTGCACAGCCTACTTCAAAAAATTGTACCTTCGGGAATTTAAAAAGTGGTATTAAATAATTGATACGGAGATATCTAGAAAACGGTCACTCGGATAGTATACCTTTTTTGCGTAAAAAAGATGGAAACTACATAATCTTTAACATTTAGCCTAATACATCCTGACACAAAAAGTTAGGTTATATTAAAGTGGCAACCAAACCAAAAATGAATTTAAATTTCTAGCTTTAAAAAATCCCCAAATACCAAAGTTCGTGCCGTTATGTCGCCCTGTTGATGTATTATTAAGAAACAACCAAATGCGAATCACATCACTTAACGTCGAAACAATCGGTTCATACTGGTCGTAACCGACTTTTTTAGCAGATGGATCGAAGCTTTTCGACGCCTGACACCAAGTCGGCAACTGTCATTAACCTATTCAAAAACGAGGTCATCTGCCGGTACGAGTACCAAAGAGCGATCTTCACCGACAACGGGTCCCAATACGTATCTCGACAATGGGACCGGACACTGGATCAATGGGGTTGTCACCACTGGACTAAACCGATCTTTTGCCCACAAGCAAACCCAGTCGAACGCCGGAACCAGGAAATCAAGAAAGCCTTGCGAGCCGTCGCGAACAATACGAAGCACGATCCTGGGACCTGAAACTACCCGAGATAATGTATTTCCTTCGCACCAGGAAGAACGCAGCTACCGGAACTACATCTAGTTACGCCCTACTGGGAAATGAACTACCCCGCCCAGGGGATCTCTACCAACCTCCAGTGGAGAATCAAGAAAAAGCCCGAAATTGCCGCATTCGACAAATTCAGAATAGCGATCGCCGCTTCAGGGTCAAATATGCCCAAGACGAGGATTGCGCTGTTTTCACCCGGGGACATAGTCATGGTTAGAAACCATCCCTCCACCAGAAATCGGTTCGAAACAAAATGGACTGGACCCCACCCACTCCAAAGGAGAGCCGAACCCAACATCTACTGGGTCTGGCTGGAACGAGGAGATGTGAAGACACACTCCAAGGATATACGATCAGCACCCGCTAGACCCCCGCCGCCCCGCATCAACCTAACTACACTACACTTTTCGGGGGGGATGTTAACTATATCAAAATGCACGAGCTCAACACAGAACAAACTAATGGAACACGATAATTTCCATTTCAATTTTTGTGTTACACAAAACTCTGCACACTCATTGGCCAAACAGCATTTGGACATTCTTTTTTACATACAAAAACAGAACACAAAATTTCTTTGGATATGGACATCATTTACGTTTTTCAACACAGTTAGCATAGGAAATGGAAGTGTATAAAATAATTTCAAATTCCACTAAAGACATTCGTTAGTGCTCCCTACAGCCTAAAGAATCAACAGGCAGTGCTCAACATAGCCTGCTATTACTTCAGCAAGCAATACTCTCCAAAGCCTGCTTATTCTCCGCCAGTAATGCTGTCCGCCGCCGATCCTGTGGCTAGTCACCGTCTATAGTTAATAAACCACGTATGGGCAGTAAGCGCCGTTCCGTCCATCAGGCCAACAGAAAGCAGGCACAGAACGCCCTCCGACATACTTTTCGATCAGCTTTGTAACACCCGAAGCTCCTGTGGCTCCTGTCACCATCTCCAAACCATCTTTGGCAAGGGCTGCGGCGGCACGAACCTATTCAAACCGCTCCCACGACAACGACGCACCGAGAGGTCGTTTACTGTGGTAACACCGAGTGTCTGTCAACTCTACCTCCGGGACAGCACCCCCGTAGAGTTCAACGGCGACGCACTCGACGAGGCCTAAGACACCTCTACCACGACGCCTTCCGAAGAGTTCTGAAAATCACCATAGTCTTCCGAACTACTCCAAGCTGTACATACGTCCATACCATAATTCTGAACATTCTCACGTTGTCCCACAAGTAAATCACGAAGCCTTCCGAAGAGTTCCGAAGACCGCCGAAGACGTCTGCTGCTCTTAAAACTGTATATATTTTCCATCTATCGTTATTTAGTTTTTACTTGGCCTCACAAGTAAATTTTGAAGCCTTCCGAAGCGTTCCGCAGACTTCTGAACCCCCCTTTGCTTGTATATATGTTCAATTTAAAGTTCTTATATTCATATTATAATTCTTTACATTCTCACGTAGTCCCACAAGTAAATCACGAAGCCTTCCGAAGAGTTCAGACGACTACCGAAGACTTCTAAACCTCTTTAAACTGTATATATCTTCATTTAATAAGTATTTAAGTTCTTACTTGGTTCCACAAACAACCACGAAGCCTTCCGAAGAGTTTCGAAGATTACCGAAGACCTCCGAACTGCTTCAAACTGTACAAATCGTTCATTTTTGACTATTTTACTTTCATATTCATGTACCTATGAACTTATAATTGCTTTTTCTTATACATATTAAACAAATAATAGAGCCAAGCCTACATACTTTGTCCAAGAAGATAACAATACCCTGTAATTCGGTTATCAACTTTTGGACTGACGTAAGTTTAGTCATACCTCGATATTTTTACCGAAGAAATCTGCAGCTTTGCTGTGTACCATTAATTAGCGGACACCCTGTATTTTTTTTATATTAGATGTTCGTAATAAAAAGTCATTCATGCTAGGTAGTGGAATTAGTAATTCTTCTTACTAGTATTTTATCGCTTGTGTAAAAAGGTTACCAGATCGTTGAACTATTTACTGGCTTGCACTGAGCATAATTTATGAAAAATCAGAAAAACAAGAGTTCTTAATGCAAATTTAATTTTTTATTGCATTTCAGAGCAAATTTCAGTCCTAAATAAGCTTTTAAATTAATTTCTCTTATACAAGTATGTTTAATTGAGATGCCCTTTTATCCTACACGCTGATTGTATTTTAAATGCATCGGTAGACTGTGAGGAATTTGATAATGCTTTTTTCATTTAATTTGTTCCCGTTTCACCACTGTACGGTTACTCGAGAACACCCTATAACGTACGGAACATTTTGGCGGCTAAGACCTTATGAAAGACCATAAAGTTGCATTTTATTACCACAAAAACTTTTAAGTGCTTTTGCACCGGATGTCATGAATTCCAACCATATCGAATCTGTCTTAAAATAGATCATGCTGTAAAATGGAATGCAGTGTACGTGACTATTTCACCTCACAGTTGACGTTAACATGTTTATAGCCTATTGTATAAATTCATTCAGAAATTTTGCGGTACCCTCTCGACCAACACTTGAACGAAACGAGTAGATTTCATGAATGCGAAACGGTTCATTCAACAACTTTGGTTTATAATTAATATGCTTGTGGGAAAATGAGCTGAGATAATTCTAATTTAGCATAGTTTTATATAAATAAAACACCAGTTCTTTTAAACTGAAGCTGCCTTAACTATTAAGTAACTGTAATTCATTCTGTTTTGGGCAACAGCTTCTTATTTCTCTCTCGATCTCTCTGCAACTCAAAAGCAGTGACTTTTTCCATATGCAGAATTCATACATTTTAACATTTTATTTTAATATTTTATTTTAATTGATCTTCATTCTGTAGGTAGTTGACTGTGTTATCGCATAGTTTTTGTAGAGCTTTATATCGTTGGTGCACAAGAATAGTGACACCACTCAATAAAATAGACTTACCACGGCAGCCATTTAAAAGTTTCTTGTTTCCTGCAAGGCTTGTAATGATCATGGATTTTCAGAATTCCCAAATCTATTTTGAGAATAAACATCAGTGTTTACCTCGTATCATACCTAACAACAACAGGTTTGTTTTGATTATATTAAGAACAACCCCTAAAAACATAATTTTCATTTCTACTTTGAGTTATGATGATCTTCCAGAAAAATTTATTTTACACCACTTTGATAATTTTATCACAAACACAATAATTAGTGCATACTAAAACAATTCTTTTCATCATCATTAGGTCTTCAGTCATGAAACTGGTTAGACGCGTACCCCTATTGTTTCCTATTCTGAACTAACCTACACATTTCCTTGAAATTTGCAGTCTGTATCTATCACTATCTGATCTAGGTCTACATCTACCTCCTTTTTCCTATCTCTGCTTGTAATATATCCCAAAAATGCCTTAGAACGTATTCTGCCCGTCTATTTCTCCTATTTTTTTTCACAAATATCTTTATTCCCCTACTATTTCTATAACCTATTTGTTATTAAACTTGTCTGTCCATGCTATCATCCTCATACATCCGAAGCACAACATTTTAAAAGTCTGCTACCGTTTTTCTGTCTGCTTTTCCTACTGCCCGTATTTCATAGGCATACCGTGCTGTTCTCCACAAATATGCTTTCAACAATTTTCTTCTTGTTTCTATTTTGTTATCTTTGATCATAGGCGCTGTTATTTCTTGTTAGGTGCAGTTCGGTCTCCTTCTATTGTTTTACAACTATATACCTTATTTCTCTGACATTCAGTGGTTGTGAAGGGGGGTAAGCAGCCTGTGACTGCCAAGTTCCCCAGCACATGAATTATTGCCGAGTTAATATTTTTGCCAAGGTATCTTTTCGCCCAGTCAACATTAGCTGCCGATATTTCACAACCAACACCTGTATTTGTTTATAATAATCATCAAATTTATATGCGCTTATCTTTTGTCATTTGGTTTTTCGTCTCAAAACTGGTTGGACATGTACCTCCACTTATTTGTATTCTGAGCTAGCTTACGCAGTCTCCTAAAATTCCTACACAGCTTATGTGCAGCTCGGTTCCCTTCTACTGTTTTCTAATTATATGCCCTATTTCATCGAGATTCAGTGGTATGTGCAGGGGGTTAAGCAGCATGTGGCTACCAAGATCCCCCAACATTTGCCGAATTAATAGTTTTCCAGTAAATTTTTTCACACAATTAACATTTTCGAGAATATTGCCCAATCAATATTTGTAGTTGCTTATAATAATCTTCATGTTTAAGTACAGTTATTTTTTCGTCATTAGTTTATCCATCTTGGGACTGGTTAGATGCGTACCTCCATTGATTTCTATTCTGAGCGAGCCTACACATTTTTCTGAAATTCTCACAGCCTACATCTTTCACTATCTGTGTGCAGTAGTCTAACCTAGGTCTACCTCTACTTCTCTTTTTTCCTATCTCTGCTCTAATATATTCGGCACTATTTCCTCATGCCGTAGTATGTGGCCTATCATCCTATCTCTCCTATTTTTTTACCGTTCTATAAATATTTCTTTTTTCCCCTACCATTTATAGTACCTCTTCATTCGTCTGTAGCACCACATTTCAAAAGCTTCTACCTTTTTCTTGTCCGCTTTTCCTGCTGTCCAGGCTTCACATCTGTACAGTGCTGTGCTCCACACATATGTTTTAAGCAATCTTTTCCTTGTTTCTATGTTTGTTGTCTTTTGAACACAGTAGTTGCTTTTTCTTGTTAAATGTAGCACGACCCTGTGCTAATCTTTGTTTTATATCTTTTGCTCTTTTTCCATCTTGCGTTATTTGGGTTCCTAGGTAGCAGAGATCCTTAACCTTTTGCAAGTTCTTGTTACCTATTTGTATTCTTGTTTTTGATTTATTTTCTCCCCTCTACATACTAATACTTTAGTTTTATTTTTGTTCCTTTTCATACCGTATCTCTCTGTTAGAACCGTTTCCATTTCATCAAGAGCAGCTTCTAACTCTTCCTTGCTAGATGCTAATACCGCTATATCATCTGCAAATCTAAGTATATCAATTTTTTGTCCTTGCATAGTAATTCCAAATGCCTTCCTGCATTTGACAGTTTTCATTGCCTCTTCAATGTACAAGTTAAAAATTAATGGGGTAGAGCACATCCCTGCCTCATCCCTTTCCTAATGTTTACTTCTCTACGTTCCTGCTCCAATTCTATTACTGCTGTTTGCTCTTTGTATAAGCTATGTACTATTCGTCTATCCCTATAACATTCCAATCTTTTTGAGTACTTCGAACATTTTTCTCCATTTTACATTGTGGAATGCTTTTTCCAGATCTACAAATTCTTTATACACGCTTTCCCCTTTTTCTATTGTTTTCTCCATTATCACTCTCAAAGCTAAAATAGCCTCCCGTGTTCCCCTGTTTTGCATAAACCCAAATTGATCTTCTCTTAGTATTTCTTCAGCTCGTTTTTCCATTCGTTTTTGTACAATTCTAGTTATTATTTTTGACACGTGTGCTGTCAAACTTATTGTTCGAAAATTTTCACATCTATCAGCGCCTTTCTTTTTTTGTATAGTGAGTATGATGTTATGTTTGAAATCTTTGGGTATCTCGCCTGTCTCATACATATAGCTTACAAGTTGGAAGAGACGTTCTGTTACTGCTTGTCAAGCGGCTTTCATTTAATAAAAAATACAACCCTTATTTATTGCAAAAAATAGCATATTTTTTACAGATTTGTATTAGTTTTGTAATTCAAATTTCAAAAATATAATATTATTATTATTATAAATTTTCATAGAAAAATGCATAGGATTTAGAGTGTACCTTTTTGTTCTAGCAATTGCAGAAGACCCAGTTTTCTTTTGCTGCTGCCCAAATTTTGCTATTAGACAGTTGTTCCAACTCATTGATAGTAATTCTGGTTTTCGTTCGTCCTTCTTTCAAATGGATTATCCTGAAGTCTTTCTGGGAGTAAGTTATTTTGAAAAAAAAATTCTCGAGGGCTGTTCTGTTCAAAACGAAACACAGAACGTTTGTTATTCTAGCATCGCCATTTGAATCCTTATAATTCGCTATGAGAGATTGTGCGGGCTAAATCTTTCAAATCAGAGAAGTAGTCACAGCTCACTTCATAAACCTAGTAAGGCTCCCCAGCTTTTTTTATATCATCAACCAATGTTGCATATTGGGGTGGTACGTAAATTAGGTCCGATTTTAAATTCCTCCTGACAGAATGCTCAATTACTGAATGCGCACTATCGCCCTCATTTTGACTGCGTCCCTTGACTGAAAATGTGTGTGTTATGGAATTTATGAAGGGCTACTTTTGTTACAGCATAGAGGTGCATCAACAATACAAAGCGATTCTTCTTCTAACCGCAACAGTTGTCACTGTGGAAGATCACATCTAGCTTCTCTCCATTCTTAACTGGATCTCTAACCTTCAATGATGCGATATATTTTAGGATGCAGATTCCAATCTCGTTAGTACCGCGTTTAGCTTACGTAACAAAACACATGCTTTTCTGCTTTGAGTTCGTAATGAGTAAAATTGAATACATTAACTTTGGACACATAGAAACTTGACGCCTCTACCCGAGGGCATTGAAGTACTGCCTCCAAGTCATAAACTATTACAACCAAATTGTTAATTTTGCTATTTTTATAAGCGTCCTTTGCGTTACGAGATAATTTTTTCTATTAAATGTCTCTCATATTTATCTTGCAACGTTTTTTTTTTCTTTTCAGAAGCATTCTGAAAAGTTATACAGTTTTCACATTGGTCATTTTTTAAACGATGAAATGCGATGTTGGATTTCGTATTGAAAATTCGAGAGTACATAAGATAATTAGGGTCTGACTGCTCATTTTGATCGCAGTAGTCCTTACGTAATTCTGCAGGCGTCTTACTCCCTTCAATGTATTTTCGAACGGAATGTTTTCGGTAGTAATGACATTCCACCCTGTGACGATGTCTGCTGTTTTAATGCTGTCATCAACTTTGTGGTGCCTATCATGTTTTCCCTGATCACCAAAAGTATTTGTCTAAAGTACATCTTATACAGTTGCAATCCTAGACTAGTTACAAAAATAACGGAAAAGCTGATAGCCTATCAACTATGGTGCTGTAGTACAAAAAGGAAGGTATAGATTAACGAGGCTGATTTTACCGTATGCTGGTTTGGATACAATTTGTTGGGTATTGGAAAGAATAGGTGTCGGTCGCCAGAGATTAAAACGTATCGATCAAATTGCAAGGGATGTAAGTAAGGGTCGTTATAAGGAAAGCGGAATTGAATGCACGAGGTGCAAACCATAACGATCACTTAAGCGTCCCTATAAATCTTTTTATACGTATTCTTCATTCATGTTGCAGGTGATTAGGGCTGTACGAACCGTAGCTTTTCCACTGTTCTTCAGTTCCTTTACCGTAAGACGAATTTGGCTTAATTGGGTTAGTGAATCTGCTGGTCCAAAATTAACCACCACTCTGCTGCAAGACACCTTTCGGATTAATTCGTTGTGTGAATTTTCACCTTCACAAGTATTCGAAGGATTGTAGTTCTAATGATGCCAGCGGGCAAACACTGCCCCAAACCCGGAACACGTGTTATCTTTAGTCAAATAGGTAATTAGCTTAATAAGCATAAAGTATTTAAACTCAGAACTGCACCAAATTGTCGTATAATTGATGACCTAATGATAATGATGATGCACCTATTTCTCAATAATATTGGTATGTTAAGGTTGAATGGCCGATTGTAAGTCTGGGAACTGGAATTTGATGTCAAGTGTTCTTTGAAGTCACCGCGGACTTTGAAACATGTTTTTATAGTCGTTGCTTTCGTGGTATTCCTTCTTTGTTTGTGATCTTACGGTTACCAAGAGATATCCTTTTTATATACTAGATTCAACTATGGCTGTACTTTTCGCATTAGTCCTAATGAATCATGGGGTACTAATTAACACTAGTTTTTATGTTTTTCAATTTGTATTAACATCACAGCTGTGGTCCAAATCTTGTAGTTTACCGAATCGCAAGGAATATTGACATTGCACTTATAGAAGAAACTATTCCTGCGTGCGTTACAAGAAAATACACCAGTCGACAGTAAATTCCAAAACTGTAGAAAAATTTGGCAACATGTTCAGTACAAAATATTTACATTTGAAATTTTACATTTGAAATGTTGATGTTAATGATTAACCATTTATATAGCTTATGATTTGGATGAAAATTGTTAATACTTTGCGTGTTCATATTTAAATGACGACATTAAAAATCATTTAAAAAGCATTCTTCGTTGTAAAGAACCATTACACCAACTAATAATAAAATGAGGTTAAAATGTTGATAACTTTTACGATTGTAGCTATTTATTTAAACGAACAATGTATGTCGACCTTATATCCATATTTACAAACAGACAAAAATAAAATTGGGCGTACAGTCAGCTACTAGCACGCGTTGAAAGCGGAAGGCTCATCGTATAAGTTGGAAAATTAGAGTTTTTTAAAAGTGACAAGTGATTAATTAATTTAAACATACAGCTTTGGTATGTATTTATTTACACTAAAGTACCTTAGAAAAATAACTTAATGCGTTTCTCATATAAGTTCTCATGCTGGACAGTCTTTCAACGCTATTTTGTCAATATCCCCATCAATATTTCAGACATGTTCTTAACCAAATTGCTTTTAATTTATTTATACTGTCGTTACAAATGTTGAGCGAGTGTTGAAGGACATTTGTAGACCTATAGACCATGACGCATTTAAAATGCTTTTGTAATTTTGTTTAGGTTTCCCACTTCCGTTTGTTAATTTTGGATGAGAGTCTATTAATACCTTGGATACTAGGTCTAGAGCTCATGAGGCCTGAATCGGGTTTCTATATTTGGATTAATTGATATAAAGATTTTGAGAGCTAGAAAAGGCAATGAAAGACTAAATATTTATTGGTCTCTTGTAAAGTTAAGAGCCCTAGAATTGCGACCAGTTGCCCGACGATTTTTAATTTTCTGTTATCATTAAAATTTGTTAAGTTTTAAAACGTATTTTGTACCGAAGAAACCTAACGCCGTTCTTAACTTTAGCAACATGAAAAAAATTTGGAAATATAAATTTGTAGTTCAATTTTCTTACACGGAAGTGGATTCAACGCAACAAATCTATTGGAAAACTTTTTAAAATATCTTAGATGTTGCAACCTTATTAAATATATTCAAATTGGATAAACGTTACCTAACTACGCCGAAAACATTAATCAGAATCGATCAACCATTTCTTTTATCTTTACAAATTTTATAAATAGGCGAAGTCGACAGTACAATATGGTGCAAATCTCTATCCACCCTAAAATTCAACTATCTTAAAAGCTAAAAACATGGGTTGATGCCAAATCACGCTCAACACCTAGCTTGCGTTTTCAAAATTTCTTTTGCTGTTTTACAAAGTCAAAAATGCGCTTCAACGCTTCCCAAAATTCAAATTTCTCTCACAAAAACAATAAGGTATAGGCTTGTGACCAACTTAACGCATAAAATCTAGGCTAATTTTTGTCCTACTTTGCTACGCCCGAATTCACCTTTAACGTTAAAAACAAAAGGTTTCGAAAGATGTAAATGTTTTTAAGAACGCCCTCATTTATTAAAAGATGGCTCTCAAAGTCATTTACAAACAGAAAAATCAATCAATTTAAAATATTGAGTACCTTTGTTAGTAATTTGCAAAGAGATAGCAACCAACTATCGAACTTCCTGTATCTACACCCCATCGGATTTCAACAAGCACAATTAACATTTTTACACGGAGATTAATTCTTCTGTTTGTAACCGACTTTGAGGGTCATCTTCAGGATTGTTGTCGCATTTTTAATCATCTTCATCATTAGGTCTTCAGTCCTGGAACTGGTTAGACGCGTACCATCATTTTCCTATTCTGAACTAACCTACAGATTTCCCTGAAATTTGCAATGTCTGCATCTTTCACTATCTGATCTAGGTCTACATCTACCTCTCTTTTCCTATCTCTGCTTGTAATATATCCCATACTATTCCCCAAAAATGCCTTAGAACGTATTTTGCCCTTTTATTTCTCTATTTTCTCTCCAGATATTCTTGTTCCCTACTATTTCTATAACATATTTGTTATTAACTTTGTCTGTTCATGCTGTCATCATCATACATCTGAAGCACAGCATTTCAAAAGACTGCCACAGTTTTTCTGTCTGCTTTTCAGGCTGCCCGTATTTCACAAGCATACTGTGTTGTGCTCCACACATATGCTTTCAACAATTTTCCTCTTGTTCTATGTTTGTTGTCTTTCATCATAGCCGCTGTTCTTTCTTGTTATATGCAGTTCGGCCCCCTTCTATTCTTTTACAATTATATACCCTATTTCTCCGACATTCAGTGGTTGTGAAGGAGTAAGCGTAAAACTACGGATCCCAAGGTCCTGGGTTCAAATCCCGACACGGCCGACTGCTTGAAAAATGTCAGGTGAGCATTTTTCACAAAAATTACGGCCTCGTTCGGATGAGAGGTTAAATGGAGGTCCCGTGTGTGAGTGTTGTCACGCACGTTAAAGATCCCTACCTTGCCTGGAACGGCAAGGATTAGGCAAAATTCTAAAAATTTCCAGGCAACAAAAAACTCGCCTCCTGGCCAATGTAGTACCTTCTGGTGGAGCATTGGAAATGTAAATGAACGGTTGTGAAGGAGGGGTAAGCAGCCTGTGGCTGCCAAGTTCCCCCAGCAATTAAACATTTACCGATTTAATATTTTTTCCAAGATATCTTTTCGCACAGTCAACATTAGTTGCAGATATTTCACAATCAACACCTGTAGTTGTTTATAATGATCTTCAGATTTATCTGCGCTTATTTTTCGTCATTAGGTTTTCCGTCTCAAAACTGGTCGGACACGTACCTGCACTTATTTATATTCCGAGCTAACCTTCACAGTTCCCCGAAATCCTCACACAACATGTATACAGTTCGGTTCCCCTTCTATTGTTTTCTAATTTTATGCCCTATTTCATCGAGATTCAGTGAAGGGGGTTAAGCAGCCTGTGGCTGCCAAGATCCCCAACACTTAGACATTTGCCGAAATAATAGCTTTCCAGTAAATCCTTTCACACAATTAACATTATTTGAGCATATTGCCCAACCAATTCTTGTAGTTACTTATAATAATCATCATGTTTAAGTACAGTGACTTTCTTCGTCATTAATTTATCCATGTAGGGACTGGTTGGATGCGTACCTCCATTGATTTCTATTCTGAGCTAGTTCACACATTTCCCTGAAGCTCCTATAGCCTACATCTTTCAGTATCTGTGTGCAGTAGTCTAACCTAGGTCTACCTCTTCTTCTCTTTTTTACTTTTTCTGTTTCTAATATATTCCGCACTCTTCCCTCATGCCGTAGTATGTGGCCAATCATCCTATCTCTCCTATTTTTTACCGTTTTCCACATTTTTCTTTCTTCCCCTACCATTTTTAGTACCTCTTCGTTCTTAACTTTGTCTGTCCATGATGTATCTTCATTATACGTCTGTAGCACCGCATTTCAAAGGCTTTTACCTTTTTCTCGTCCGCTTCTCCTACTGTCCAAGGTTCACAACCGTACAGAGCTGTGCTCCACACATATGTTTTATGCAATCCTTTCCATGTTTCTATGTTTGTAGTCTTTGAACACAGTAGTTGCTTTTTCTTATTAAATGTAGCACGGCCTTGTGCTAATCTTTTATTATATCTTTTATGCTTTTCCCATCTTGCGTTATTTGGCTTCCTAGGTAGCAGAAATCCTTAACCTCTTGTAAGTATGTGTTATCTATCTGTATTTTTGTTTTTGATTTATTTTCACCTCCTTTGCATACTAGTACTTTAGTTTTAGTTTTGTTAATTTTCATACCGTATCTCTTTGTTAGAACCGTTTCCATTTCATTAAGAGCAGCTTCTAACTTTTCCTTGCTAGACGCTAGTACCGCTATATTATCTGCAAATCTAAGTATATCAATTTTTTGTCCATGCATAGTAATTTCAAATGTCTTTCTGCATTTGATAGTATTCTTCAATGTACAAGTTAAAAATTAATGGGGATAGGGCATAACCCTGTCTCACCTTTTTCCTAATGTTCACTTCTCTAGGTTCCTGCTCTAATTCTATTACTGCTGTTTGCTCTTTTTATAAGCTATGTACTATTCGTCTATCCCTATAACTCATTCCAATCTTTTTGAGTATTTCGAACATTTTTCTATTTTACATTGTCAAATGCTTTTTCCAGATCTACAAACCCCATATTCACGCTTTCCTCCTTTTCTATTGCTTTCTCCATCATCACTCTCAGAGCTAAAATAGCCTCCCGTGTTCCCCTGTTTCGCCTAAACCCAAATTGGTCTTCTAGTATTTCTTCAGCTCGCTTTTTTATTCGTCTTTGTACAATTCTAGTTAATACATTTGACACGTGTGCTGTCAAACTTATTGTTCGAAAATTTTCACATCTATACGCGCCTTTATTTTTTGGTATAGTTACCATGATGTTATGTTTGAAATCTTTGTGTCTCATACATATAGCTTACAAGTTGGAAGAGACGTTCTGTTACAGCTTGTCCAGTGCCTTTTAGAGTTTCTGCTTGCACCTTATCTGTATCCGGCGCCTTACTATTTTTTAGACCCTTTAATGCTAATTCAAACTCATCTCTAAGTATAGCATATCCCAAATCATCATTTTCAATGTCTGTTCTAATGCAGTTAGTTCCTCGACTGCATATAAATTCCCTATATATTCTTGCCATCTACCCACTTTCTCTACATTTTCTATAATGACGTTTCCTCTCACGTCCCTTATATTTTTACTATACGGTTTTATATCCTTAAAATTGATTCTAATTAGTATATATGCTTTATCTGTTTTTCCTACTTCCATCTTAGTTTGTACCTCTTTGCACTTTTCATCAATCCAGTGTTCTATAGCTTTCCTGCATTTGCGAATAATTTCCTATTTTATGGCTTTGTATCTGTTTTCCTGTTTCGTCTGATTTATTTTTGTATTTTTGTATTTCTTCTATTAAATTCAGGATATCCTTGTTATCCATAGTTTCTTTTTTTTTTTGTGTATACCTCAGAATATCTCTGGCCGCCATGTCTAGGCTGGATTTAATGTTATTCCATTTTGTTTCTACTTCCTTAGTATAAGATATTTTCCCGATATCTTTGAGCAATTCATTTGACTTTTTTTCGAATCTTTCTTGAATATCTTTATCTTTTAGTTTCTCTAAGTCCAAGTGCCTTTTTCCGTTTCTGTTTTTCAAATTTTTAAATTTAAGTGCGGTCTTCATAATTACGATGTTGTGGTCAGTGTCTATATCTGGTTCTGGGTAGCTTCTACAGTCTTTGACTTCATTCCTAAACCGTTTTCTAACAATATTTGATATTTTCCTATATCTCCTGGCATCTTCCACGTATATCGTCTTTTATCTAGCATGATGTTGAAATAATGTGTTTGTGATGATTAAATTGTTCTTGTCGCAAAATTCTACCAGCCTATTTCCCCTGTCGTTTCTCGTGCCGAAACCAAATAAACCTACTACCGCTCCTTCCCTATCTTCACCTACCACTGCATTAAAATCCCCCGTAATTATTAAATTTTCGTGTGCTTTTACGAATCCTAATATGTCTTCGAAATCTTTGTAGATCGCTTCTACCTCTTCGTCACTGTAGCTAGAGGTGGGCATGTATACTTGTATTATTATTGTGTTTACCGGTTTAGATTCTAATCTAACCACGAGTACTCTTTCGTTCTTTTGTAAGTAATTTTCTACACAGTATTCTAATCTCTTTTCGCATAACTATCCCCACATCCGCATTTCCTTCCTCTGCTCCTGTATGAATTACCCTGAAGTCTCCACTCCAAAAATTCCCCACCTCTGGCCACCGAACTTCGCCGATCCCTACTGTGTCTAGTGCTAACCTATTCATTTCAATTTTTAGGTTCTTTAGCTTACCTACTTGTTTCATACTTCTAATATTCCACGCTCCGACTTGCAAAATGTTCCCGACTCTTATTCTGAACTCTCCGATCGCATCCTCAGAAGTAGTCCCCTCCCGGAGATCCGAATGGGGGACTATTTTAACTCCGGAATCTTTTACCCCAGAGAATGCCATCATGTTTATTACAATGTAAGTACGCTGTGTACTTCGGAGGTAATGTGATGGTTTCCCGTTGCCTTCCACATCGCGGTGGTGTGCCTTAGACTGCCATACCGACCCCTATGGTCTCTGCCAATCTAAGTACCGAAAGAGCCACTGCCCTCTTTCGGGGACCAGTCTTAGTCTGGTTCCTCACTAACGGCCCTACTACTTTGGTTGGACTCTGTAGTTTTGGCTCTTTAGTTTATTAGAACACGCAAGCCATTTCACACGTTCTAGTAATCTAGAACTTCGGCAAGGTGCAGGTTTATTCGAAATGGATTTTATTATCATTTGTTTAAAATTTTGTGTTTTTGCGCATGTCAAAAATTTTCCTGACAGCTTCCTCTTTAGTTAGGTTCTGGACGTGCCACTGCTATAGGCTTACTCAAAGCAATATAAACACGAAGCAATGAAATATGATTTGTTTCCGAGATGATATGTTGCAAGACCGTAAACAAGTCAATGTTTCAGCGCTATATACCTAACCTGTCCTAATACTTGCTGATATGATCGCTTTAACATATGTAAATGAGTTCTAAAGTTAACAAGTTTCTTGTGGCATATAACCATGGTAGGTGAAACCGCTTGTACAAAAAAAAATGTAAAATTTTGACTTACAACCTAGAAACAGGCATTGACGACGAACAAAATTTAAAGGCTGTAACATGTTTATCCTAGTTTTTCACTGTTTTACTACAAAATAGGTTTTGGGCCTTTGGGAGCTTGTTTTTAAAAAGTTTTGTCGCCAAAAACACTTCTATCAAATTTACTTTTAATTGTATAATTACAAAAACTTATTTCTGTTACAACAACTTAGACGTTTATATTCATTAAACATTAAGTAATTGAAATTGCCAAAAAATACTTGAAGTTAATAAATCAATAGTTAATAATTAAAAATTACGGTGAGTAGCTTGAACCACCAACAATGTTAAAGTTATGAAGTTCAAAGACCGACTGGTGATCAGGGGCTCCTCGCGGTTTATATGTAATCCCTGCTCTCACGTCATCTTGTAGGAAAGTGCCGATCTCACAGTCTGCTACTTCTTGATAAACATACATTGTCTTATTCTAAGTAACTTTAATTAAGACTGCTTTATTGCAGTTCATTGTATCTGCACCAGCAATATCAGGTTGTGTCTGGAATACAAAGTAGTTACTTCCGTTCTCATGTCTGATATGAACTTTGATTAACCTTTAAATTATAACCTTCAATTAATACAATGCAATATGCTATTACTAAGACATAAAAAATGCGTTTAATTTCATATACATTTGAATATGGGTGATATGTTACCAGCATTATAACAAAAAGAAACAGCAACAACATATCGCTACAACAAAACAAGACTGTCACACCTAAAAAGATCAGAATTTTGAGAAAACAAGTTTTAAAATTCACTGATCTATAATGGAACTTTACTTTTATACTTAGAAAATTGCTAGAACAATAAGCTTATACACGGTTAATAGTACTTATTTTTAAGCAAATTTTACTCGACTTTCACCATTGCAACACCCTTTAAAACCCTAAAGGGTTTTGACTTGTGACGGTTTTTCTTAAATATTTTTGATCTAATTTTTGAGTTGTGACAGTATTGTAGGAGAAGTAGGTAATACACGAAAAGCATACAAAGAAGCTGTATTTTCAATATTCTGATTTAAAAAATCCGATTTAAATAAAAAAAAACAATGGCTGTGAGTAAAGCGTTATACCAAATAAGTAAAATAAAATTAAAAAACTATAAGTTCTTAAAAAATGGGGAATAATATTTTGGTATTACTTTTACTTGTTATTCGCAAGTTTCAGAAGACCATCCTTTAGACCTTAAAACTCCTTTCTTTTGCGCATTTTACAGAATAATAATGAATTATTTCTTGCTATTTGGGTTTGTCCATTTGCTTTTAATGTTTTCTTACCAAATTCATGTTCTCCATCAGACATTTTATATAATTGAATGGGATTAGATTTGTGAATGCTAACAATCTTCACTTCGGATATCTTGAATTCATTTAATTCATATTTTTGTTTACGGATTCCAATATGTATCATCATGAAAATCATAAAAGTCTTCAAACGTTAGCTCGTGCACGACAAACCGTGGATCTGTTTCTTTAGCACACCTTATTGGAGAGACGTATAGGTCTGGGGTATAAATTGGTCCACATTTTCTTGCATTTTTTATCGGAGTTTCTATACAAAAGTGTATTTCATCCTCTTCGTTTTACGTATGTTCTGTAATTAAATATTTCTGTGTGATGGAAGTGATGTTTCTAAAATAATTAACTGCTCCTATAGTACATGTCAATTATCCAATAATTTTTATTTTGTCCGGTACAATTATCCAAATAAAAATTACTGGATTGCTGACGATGCATTAACTTGTTCAAGTAATGCCAAACACAAGATCCAATTTCACTCGAACCCCTAAAAGACTCTTCTTCGTGCCAAATATAACAATCGCCAACTTTGCTGTTTACATTAAAAATTGTGAAATTCTACAAATTCAGCTTTGAAACATAATAAAACGTTGAAACATTTCATCGAGAGCAAGGCAAGGTGGTTTGTAGGTCATAGACTGCCAAAACTTCATTATTATTATCAGCCTTCTTCTCTCTCTCTCTCTCTCTCTCTCTCGCTCTCTCTCTCTCTCGCGTTCTCTCTCTCTCTTTCTTGCTCTCTCTCTCTCCCTCCCTCCCTCCCTCCCTCCCTCCTTTCCCTCCCTCCCTCTCGCCCTCTCTCTCTGTTTCAATGAGTTTCGTGTTTTTCCTGAATAAGTTTATTTCTCTTCGTTATTGGAATTTGTGTACGTACTACAGAATTTGCATTGATTCTCTTTGGGTGAAAAACGAGCCAGGTTAAACTTGTTAAAAATTATATAATACAACATGTAATTTCTCATTTTGTTTATCAATATCACTTTTTAATCTCTGTACAGATCACTAATAGATTTCCCTCCATCAAAATCTTCTTTGGAAGTTCGTGCTCTACAATAATGGCTTTCGATCTTGGGAACTGAACTAATGTGTCTTCTTATAATTTCGTCTGGCAATTTTGGTTGTTTGCCGCGCTTGCCCTTTAAATCTTTGAAAATAAGTTATAACTAAATCTTTTATCTTTCATAGTTTGGAGTACACGAGTGCTGAATCCAAAGGTGGCCACAAAGGACTGCCTACAAACCTTGTTCTTTCTCCCTTGTGAGTTTGGCGAAATGCATTATTCAAACGGCGTCTATCATTTTCTTTCCCATACTTGGTTTTAATTGGTGTCATGCAAGATGCCATGAAATCACGTAGCCTTTATAGATCGGCAATTTTCCAATATTCATTAAAAATAATTAGCTTTTCATCGTTATTAAAATTCTTTAAGCAACTTAAACGACATTTTTCCCCACAAGGAGGTAGCAAATTTCGAGTCTTTCTAGTAACCAGTTGCCTTGTAACTGTGCCATCATCTTTAGTTACTTTCTTAAAAGATTGGTAAACTTTACCACTATTCCTTAAATTTTTACTCTCATTACTTTGCCATTTCTCACTCGCTTTTAATCCTTTTCGAGTTTTTCTCTGTAATTTACTAGCAAACAAAATTTTCCTCTTAGTAGGCTTCTTTCAGGGTTAGGGTTAACTGTTTCTGTATTTTCTATATCAGAATCATAGCTAGATGTTTCGCTGAAAGAAGAGGTGACGACATTATCATGAATCAATTGCTTATAAATTGCATGATAACTCTCAAAGTCCGAAATACGTCCTAAGAACCGCGGAACTGATAGGTGTATCAAGCGAATACCACTATTTATCGACAAAGGATTATTCAAATTTTCCACCTACAGCTTATTTTCTACGCGATCTAATTCACATTGTTCCGCGATAATACGAATATCTAATAGATAATATCGATTTTCAGCCTAAAAGCCGAGAATTCATCCAATTGTTCACTTTCTTCATCAAAGAATATATCCTTGCAAAAAAAACTTGAAGTGAGTTTCAATTTGCTCCACACTTTTTATCGATACTCTAATTACAGCAATAGATACATTTTTCGGTTGACCAATCTTACTGTATATATGATCCAACCTTTTAACTACAAATCTAGCTTCAAGAATAGCTTTATCAATTGATATAACCATATTTGATTAATGAACAACAATAAAATTAATGTAAAAACAATGCGTAACGCAAATACGCTACGAAAACTAATTAATCTACGAAATTAAATTATTAATCGACAAATGCAGCTAATTACAGTGCTCGTTCGACAAAACGTTTAATGTTTGAAAATAAATACCAATAACTCCTTTGATATACTAAGTTGGATGAACCCGAGTGGTTCATCAAACTTGACACGAAAAATAAGGTAAGGATTTAAAATACTACCTCTCATAAATTTAGTTTACATAAAGTAAACCGACCGACACTAATCTTTACGACAAAGGAAAGGGATGTATTGTAAATCTACCGTAATGCCCAAATGTTTCTATACAATTAAATGTGCAAACAAGATGTTAGCGTCTCTGTAACACACTCAAACATATAAAAATTATGAGAATTATTAAATTAAAAGCACTAATAAGGAACGATAGGAATAGGAACTAATTAATTAATCAAATAATCCGGTTACGAAGGCAATGTTTAAAGCGCGGTGCGTCTTATAAATTTGTATATCGACTTACCTCCGCGTTGTTCTACTGTTCTAAGGTGTAGTTTCTACTTTTCAACTAAGTGAACTGTAGGGCGAATTATTGTACGTGTGACGTTTGCACTTTCACTGTGCTTTTTAGGGGTTTATCAATATAATCACATTCGGCGACACTAATGATTAACACACTTTACCGAACGAACAACCGTTTCGCTTCGATATCGATGAGCAAGTGTCTGTCACTAACCCCTTTTTCAACTTAATTTCCACATGCACAAAGCAGGTTTTATGACAGAATATAACGGAACAAGGGATGACAGTTTTACTATTTGATTTACAACTACGAATTTAAATTAACTTAAAATTAACAACGAAAACGTGCGACAAAGAGACCAACAATTAGTAAATACGTTTTCTATTACTGTGTTTAAAAAATCTATGACTTAATAGATACTATCCCTATTAAAATCAGAATTTTAGCTTTGGAAATGTAGGAGAACGGGGGTGTCATTTTTAGCACCTTTTGAACTATGTCATGAAGACTACTGGACGAAAATTTTAGAATCTTTCAAATGATACCTCACACGATATATTTATTAAAACTTTTTCTTTTGACCGAATTAACCCCCGCCATTTTAATCTAAAAATATTTTTTTTCTTTTTCTGACTGTCGATATATGTGCGCGCCATAAAGACCTAGCATTGTGCCAAATTTAAAATTCCCACGTTACATGGTTTTCGAGAAAAACCCCTGTGACTGACGGACGGACGGACACGAGAGTGATCTTATAAAGGTTCCGTTATACTTTATAAGGCACACAGTGGCGTAACTACACCCCTGCCAGCCCCGCTATGCGGGGGCCCCTAAGTGCAAGAAGGCCCAAACGATAATAAACTCAACTTATTCATCTTCAACGTATTTGGCAGGTAAGAAACGGTCAAGAAAATATTGCAGATAATTCAGAAACCGCAGGTTAACGAACGTTTTCTTGATGTTACTACTAGGAACTGCTGAAATACAAGAAATAATAATTAAGATAAATACTGAACACCACCTGCAGCCTGCATCCTTTCTTCTTTCTATCCGTTCTGTCCTATTTTGTAAGGGTTAATAAACAGATGAAAGAGACTGTAAACTTTAATAACAAAGATGTCTATATTATTCTTAAGTGATAAGTTGTATAAAGTGGTAAAGCATTATTAAACGACGTATAGTAGGGTTAGTTTGGTTTGTGGGATTTTAAATAGGAATAAAGGGCTATTGTCTGTACAGTACAGATTCACAGGATGGCAGGTAGCTTAGTAACCTTTGCTTTCTAGAAATATAATACTAGAAAGAAATTCATTTTGTGGTTTCTAGTCAGCTGGTTGCAACGTATTTGCATTAGCTGCATTATATATAACGGAAAGGAAGTAAAAAGCATTCCAGTACGTTTTACTCAATAGTGTTGTGTTCGTATTACAGGAGGTCTTTCATATTTAAACGTAAGTATTTATATCTATTTTTATTAAACTACTATTGATTTGATCATAGTTGAAGTCGCGCTGAGAAATACATATAAATAAATCTTTAAGCATTCAATAAAAATCATTTATATTTTGTTAATTAAAGCATTTAAAGCAAAGTATGTATGTGTTATTTGTAATTTCAAAAGGCTTTTAAATAATTATTACTTATCTAATTACATTATAATTAATTTCATTCAAAATTGCAGGAAATAATATACAATGAGCACTACAAGCGGCGCTGCAAAAAACGAAAAGGAAACTATTGGAAGAATCAAAGAGCAAGATTCCAAAAATAAGTTCCTTTTTACTTCTAAAGAGTCCGAAAACAAGAACAATCTATGAAAGAAATTGGGCTTTCGACAGTAGCATCTACTAGTTCCGCTACAGACGAACAGCAGTCGTCAACAATTTTAAAACTCTCACTCAGGGCGCAAGTACATCACATAATGACGGCCGCGATAGAAATTTGGAACTAGATACCACTACAATTACAGAGGTAAATGTGAGTAGTACTTTTTCACTTAATGAACTATCTATGGATCTGACGAAAGAATATCCAACCGATTTTGCACATTTTTAAAAATCAATGTTTTACAACATGACAATTTAAGAAAAGAAATAATTAATTACGGATTGTGTAGACCAGATGGTGCGTTTCCTAAAGATAATAAAAATAGAAGTTTTTCAGTTCACTATTATTACTTAATAACTGCAAGCGAAAATAAAAGCAATACGTTAAACTTACCACACAATTCAAATGGGTGGTTGTGTTATTCTAAATTAAAAATTGTGTTGTCAACCATGTTGGCTGTTTGCTTCAGTAAGGTCAAGTTGGACGACCGGAATTAATGATTGGCAGGGTTTATCAAAAAATTAAAGAGCATTTGCTTGCTCAATCTCATTTAACTTGTTGTTTTATTTACGATATGTGGAAAAAAATTATACCATAGATAAGAAAGATACTCTACTATTAAAACAAGAAACTGAATTTTGGAAAATGTTTTACACAGACTTTTCAATGTTACTTTAACACTATCCCAGCGCATGCTGTCATTTCGAGGACATAGAGAAAGTTTTCTGATTCAAAAGACAGTTACAACGGTAATTTCTTAAGTTTAGTTCATTTAATTAGTAACTATGATCCTATATTACAAAAGTGCTTGAACGACCCAAAGGTTCAATTAAATATCTTTCCCAAAAATTCAAAACGATATTATTAATACTTTAAGCGCACACTTAAAAATATTTTATTAAATAAAATTAGATCCGCTCCTTTTTCTCAATCATAATAGACACTACACAGGATATAACTAAGATTGATCAATTAAGTAAAATTGTAAGATATATTGATTTTAAAAAGACAGCTTGGGAGAGGTAACCAAAATAGATATTTGTGAAACTTTTGTGGGTTTTACAAAAGTAGAGTCCCAATCTGCTGAAGGACTATGTAATACTATATTAAGCAATTTAACCAACATGCAATTAGATATAAATAAATGTAGAGGGCAGGGCTACGATGGAGCTAACGTTATGAGCGGTACGTATTCTGGCGTGCAAAAGAGAATTTTAAACATAGAGCCTGCAGCCTTATATATGCACTGTAGTGCCCATAACTTAAATCTAGTCATAAATGATGCCGTTAAAGGTATAAAAGAAATAGAATCGTTTTTCTACTTTTAGAAAACATATATACATTTTTGCTAATAGTATAGTAAGATGGAATTGGCTTTCTGTTTTTAAAGAAAATTTCACACAATTGAAACGCTTAAATCCGACACGTTGGGCGGATCGAGTAAAATCTTTAGCTGCCATAAGAATTCGGTATAAAGATATAGTAATGTCTCTTAATAAAATTATTATGATATCAAAAAACAGATGAACGAAATGACGCAAAGCAAATATTAACTAGCATGGATAATTTTAATTTTATTTTTTAAGTGTTTTTAAGTCAAATTCTAGAAGAGCTTAACAAGCTCTCACAAACTGCTCAGAGTGAAAAGGCGAATATTAATCAGATAACTCTCTTATTACAAAAACTTTAAAATTTTTCAAGGAAACAAGAAATAACTATTCCAACATCAAGGAGGAAGCAGCGAAAGTTGCAGGGCAATGGAATATTAAACCGGAATTTATAAAAAAAGGCAACCAAAATAAAAAAGCATTACGATGAATTATCCAATGATTATCGATTTAATGATGAAGAATTTAAATTTAAAATAAATGTATTTTATCGCGTAATGGATATTATAATTTCACAGCTGTCGAATCGTTTTAAATCGCTTTTTCATGTAAACGAAAAGTTTAATTTCTTAGAACCTAATGTATTTTTGAATTTAACTGCAGACGATATTTTATCTAAGGCAAAACAATTGCAAAATTTTACTACAAAGATTTAAATGATGCTATAGGTATAGAACTTACTACACTCAAAAATAATAGACTTATTTGTGATGAATTAAAAATGTTAACGGTATCTTACAATTTTTAGAATATCTAGTACTTTCCAAATCTACAGGTTCTAGCAGTTTTCCAAACACCATAACAGCCTTAATGTTATACCTAACTTTACCCGTTAGCGTTGCAAGTGCGGAGAGATCTTTCTCAAAATTAAAATTATTAAAAATTATCTTAGGAACCGCACTTCACAAGATAGATTAGACGATTTATCCCTCTTAGCAGTAGAACATGACACTGCCAAAAATATGAATATAGAGGATACAATAAACGCGTTTGCAGCAAAACATGCAAGAAAAACAAAATTTTGAATTTGATTTGGAATGTCTGCTAGCTCATAGGTTTTTACTGTATCAAATTTTTAGGTGTAAATAATTTTGTGCGGCGTATAAATATGTAGATTTAATATTAATTAACTTATAAGTTTGAATTTATGTAATTTGGTTTTATAATTAATAAAGCACTTGATTAATATAGTATATGTATTTAATTCTATACTGCTTCCTTCTCTACATGTACTATAATTTAAAAATATGGCTAAATATAAGCCAGTAAAAGTAATACATTTTAAAGAGAGCCCACTT
Source organism: Platerodrilus igneus (assembly GCA_036346225.1). Lineage (NCBI taxonomy): Eukaryota > Metazoa > Arthropoda > Insecta > Coleoptera > Lycidae > Platerodrilus > Platerodrilus igneus. The sequence goes on from JARFIW010001380.1 coordinate 14,016,016, forward strand.
TAAAATTTTTGCGGGGGGGCCCAAAAATCGTAGTTACGCCACTGAAGGCACAGAACCCTAAAAAGTATACCACATTATTATTTTTCTGAGAGTTTATTACGAATCCGATATTTTTTGAGTTGTGACAGTCTTATTCTCCGGTAGCGATATGTAGAAAATGTTTGTGTTACAGCTGAAGGTTCTTTCTCATAATTGCCGTAATGAATGCAGACGTTCAGAATTCAATACAAAAAAATAGTTTAAGCTAGCGTCATTAGGACAACATGGTTCGTACCTCTCCTTGTTTGAAAACCTAGCACGTGGTTAAATTAAACGGAACGCAACGGCACAGCATGTTGCATAAGCCTATTCATTTTCAAAGAAACCTAGGAAAGGAATAATCCCTCGAGATAAAATGCTTTAAAAAAAAATACCATAAAAGATAAGAGTACGCCTCTTCGTTTGATTATGGAATAATGTAGAATGTGATGGTCCACCTGGACTTTCGATATTTGACGCTTACGCCTTTTTTAACGAACGAATGCTCTCTTTAATTCAGGTGCGTTGAAACACTCTGTATATCTGAAACATTTAATTATTGCCCCATTCAATCGTGAATTCTCACACTGCAGTGACTAGATGTAATTCATACACTTTTAAATCATAGGTGCTTTAAACACCAATTACATTTCGTATTTCTCTCGCTTAATTTTGAAATGGGGTTGTTAAATGTAATGAAAATTTGTACCTGATAGTAAGGGTTGCGAGGGTATTTAACTATCGTTTAAATTCCAAGCGATATACAAAGCACCGGATGTCATACTTTCAGCAGATTTACAATAATTGAATTACATGGTCCAAAACGGCAGGTAGTTGGAATGTGATTTCTTTAACGTATTGGTTGTTCAAATCGAAAACAGCATATTGTATAAAAGTAGGAAATGGATTTCCTTTTAATTTTACTAAGAATAATTCCATATACGAGCTTCTCGAATGACTAGTCCGGATTCGTTATTTTTTCAGTGCTTGGGTGGGATGGGAAGTTGAGCTTTAAAAGGCGGCTCCAGACATTCCTGAGAGTATTTGTCGCTTTGATTAATATGGGGTTGTTTCTGCAGTTTATTTGGTTCTGTTTTTCAGCAGCTGCGAGTGCTATACGCTCTGCGCTTAAAGTTTTACATATAGGTAAGTTTATCATTACGTTTAAATTTTTTTTGCAATGTATGTGCATTTTATATAATTACCGTGCGTATAATATTTATCATGATCTCTACCAATCACAAATAAATTCAGTGTATATTTGTCCGCCAAAATTTCATTGACTACTTATAAAAATCTTGCAGATAATTGTGAAATTTTTGTAGCAGTTTTATTATTTATTAAACACCAATCTTCTTGGTGTGTTATGTTGTGTCGAGTTGTTTAAGCTAATAAAAATTACGAGGCGTAGAAGGGCCACAAAAAATCGCTCACTTATTTTAGTTCATTTTCGACTTCGATGTCGAAATTTAGTAAATTTCGACTTCGATCTCGAAATTTATTAAATTTCGACTTTTATCTCGAAATTTTGCTGAATTTTTAACTTACAGTCAAAAGTTTATTGTTGTTGGTATTTCGAGATCGAAGTCGAAATTTAACTAAATTTCGACACCTAAGTCGAAATTTAACTAAAATAAGTAGAGCGATTTTTTGGTGGCCCTTATACGCCTTCGTAAAAAATAATGTTTGCACAGCAGCATTTTCCAAATTGTGTTGCGTGAAATACTGGTGTCTTATGTCACTATGGCATTCCGCGAAAAATTGAGATTACAAAGCAACAAAATATTGAGTGCTTTCATTATATTCGTGTTAGCGTTTATTATAACTAAAAACACAAATTTTTCGATGTTGTTTAAAAGTTTTAGAACCACAAACGCGTTCTGTAATGAGAAAAGTTTGGGACACATGTTTTACAGAATAGACAGTTACAGTGCACAACTCCCGATTTGAAAATAACTTGTATGATAATTTTGTTCAAAAATATAATTTTAAAGACTACAAGCTTACAGTGTTTTTAAAGGGGGGTGACTACTGCACTGTCTAGACAGTGCTGTTCTAATATTATCTGCACTGTCTAGTCAGTGCTGTCTAATAAAATATTTTCACTGTCTAGACAGTGCTGATTATAAATTTAAAATTATTTGCACCGTCTATACTTGAACTGTTGAAATAAAGATAGATGTTGCCCAGAGAAGACCAGGGTCAAAAATTGTACATTACTATATTGAGAGTATTTTCTCTACATACCATAAATTAAGTTACAGAAGATTGTTTAAGATTTTAATTACGTATTAATTTTATTTATTTGTACATACAGGGAGTTATTACATGCAAAAAAATCAGGAGGAGAATCCTCGCTGCAAATTATGAGAAGTTATTCCTATAAAAAAATTTGGCTACCAACCCTTTAAATCGCTCCCAATAGAACGGAGGTAAAATTGAGTTTTTAATTGTTTTCTCAAATTCCAGTTAATGTGAAAACTTGAAATTTTCGAGATTTAATACACTCGTAAATAGACAACTGTGGGTGGTTTTCTCACCAATATCATTATGCCATAAGGGGGTGAAATTAACAACCCTGCTTTATTTCATGTAACAACTTTTTTTATGGAGTTGAATTTTAGAAATTAAAAGTATTATTCAGAATTCCTGTTTGATTCTTCAACTTTTTTGACTATTGCTTTTCTTCTATAAAATTGTTTTCGAATAAAAAATAAAATACAATATCACGTATGTGGCATTACTTGCTTTGAATATTAAGCAGCTTGTGATACAATAAGAAATACACCACAAAAATCTTTGAACCTATTCGACGATCAATCAGACAGAGGTCACTTTTAACATTTATTGCAAATTATTTCATGTTCTTTGCTAGCTTTTTTCACATTTTTATTCATAAAGTATTTAAAAAATTCAACCCCATATAAAAGTTCTAGTATAAAATAAAGTAAAAGTTACAAATTTCACCCTCTTATAACATAATGGTATTACTGAAAAAACCACCTATAGGTATCTAAGTGTATTAAATCTCCAAAATTTCTAGTTTCCACATCAACTCGGATTTGAGAAAAAAATTAAAAAGGGGCTGTTTATAGAAAAAAGGCCTCAATTTTCAGCGAGGAATCTCCTGAGTTTTTTCGCATGAATTTAGAAACATCCTGTATGTATAAATAAAATTAATACATAATGAAAATGTTAAACAATTGCCTGTAACTTGATAATTGTTAAATTTCGTAAATAAAAAAAAATTCAAATTCAAATTAACTACTTCAATATCAAAAAATGAAACGCTTTTAACATTCATTATCACTGTCAAGTAATAGTGGGTTTTTAAACCCTCGTAAACTTAAGATTAGACTTTAAAACATTAAATCCTATGGTTCTTAGAAAGTAAAAGTTGATAATTTCACCCTCTTATAATATAATGGTATTACTGAAAAAAACCACCTATAGATATCTATTTAAAGGTGTATTAAATCTACAAAATTTCTAGTTTTCACATCGACTCTGATTTGAGAAAAAAAAATAAAAAACCCAATTTTTTTTCTAGCCTTTTGAGGTTAATAGCTTTTAAGGGGTTGGGCTGAGAAATTTTGTTTATAGAAAAGACGCCTCACAATTTTCAGCGAGGAATCTCCTGAATTTTTTCGCATGAATTTAGAACATCCTGTATGTATAAATAAAGTTAGTACATAATGAACATGTTAAACAATTGCCTGTAACTTGATAATTGTTAATTTCGTAGATAAAAAAAAATTCAAATTCTAATTAACAACTTCATTATCAAAACATGAAACGCTTTTAACATTCATTATCACTGTCAAATAATAGTGGGTCTTTAAGGCCCAAATTCGTGGTCACTTTTAACATTTATTGCAAATTATATTATGTTCTAGCATCTCTATTTTTTCACATTTTCATTCATAAAGTATTTAAAAAAATTCAACCCCATATAAAGTTCTAATATAAAATAAAGTAAAAGTTGCTAAATTCACCCTCTTATAACATAATGGTATTACTGAAAAAAAGCACTTTTAGATATCTATTTAAAAGTGTATTAAATCTCCAAAATTTCTAGTAACTCTGCTTTGAGAAAAAAATTAAAAACTCAATTTTATTTCTAACTTTTTGAGGTTAATAGCTTTTAAGGGGTTGGGCTGAGAAATTTTGTTTATAGAAAAAAACGCCTCACAATTTTCAGCGAGGAATCTCCTGAATTTTTTCGCATGAATTTAGAAACATCCTGTATGTATAAATAAAATTAATACATAATGAAAATGTTAAACAATTGCCTGTAACTTGATAATTGTTAATTTCGTAAATAAAGAAAAGTTCAAATTTAATATCAAAACATGAAACGCTTTTAACATTCATTATGACTGTCAAATAATAGTGGGTTTTTAAACCCTACGTAAACCTAACACTAGACTTTAAAACATTACATCGTATGGTTCTTAGAAAGCGCACAAACTCCAGTGTTTTTCACCTGCTTCAAATATTTTTGTAGTATTTTGCATATATTTTGTGTTTTTTGGAATTGTATTGTATTTTTTGTATTTTTACTGTATTTTTTTTATTTTCACCATTTATTTTCAAGTTTGTAGCCTATTTTTAACCGATATTTTTTGTATTTTTACTGTATTTTTATTTTCACTATTTATTTTCAAGTTTGTACACTATTTTTTAACCGAGGTTTGCCACTCGGATGATATATTTGCAAATTGTTTTTCTGAGATTTGTAATTTTTATAATTATAATAACAAAGTCAAGAGTATGAACAGTATGATTTATTATAAAAATTTAACGTTCAAACGGCAATGTATTTATATACAACTATTGCACAAAAAATGCCTCCTAGAGGCTGAGTATTGTGTGCACATGCAAAATGTTACCAATAAAGACAACCATCGCACCGAAGACTAGGATCGGCTTTTGAAATGTTATTTTCACAAACGACACAGCTCCACACTGCATTACCTGGAGAATACTTTTAAAAGATTCCTAATACCTTTTTCAAAAAATTTTGTCACAACTGATATACTTACTTCCAATATTCTAACATCTATTCTGCTGGTTGATTGTAAATCCGTAATTTCAATTTGTTTCCTCTCTAGGATATTTGTATCTGGTAAAATCCAGCTTAAAATAATATCTGCCTTTTTTTGGCAGTTTTTTTTATTAAAAGGTTGAAATGTGTTTTTTTCTTTCTTCGTTTTAAAAGTCCGATGACTTACATCACTGCCAGCAGTTCAAATTTCTGATTGAACTCTCCGATTTCTTTTTAAGAATTTTAACATGTCCATTGTGCTTTCGAGCGTTCTCCTTCCATTGTATCAAAAGTTTTAAAAATAAAAATTTTCACTAAATAAAAATTACAACTAAATCTGACTGATTTATGCTCTTTATTTCTGACTTTTTACAAAATATAATCAAGTCTGAATGACGAAACGAACTATTCTAGTTGAGTCACCAATTTTATCTTGTATGCTAAAATCGAGTCACTTTCCTGGAATCGTGCCCCTTTATTGGGTCGTCAAAATTTATCTGCTGCATTATTGAAAGATGTTGCTCACGAATTGGGTGGTAAAATTTATCTGCTGCAGTATTGGAAGATGTTCCCCACGATTGGGTGCCAAAATTATCTGCTGTGATATTGTAGCTGACTCGCTTCCCTATACAGCAGACCCAGAAACTCATTGAAATTTAAGAATCTACTTCCTTGACTATTTCAGTTAGAACACAAAAAGGCTACTCGAAATGATTAATATGTTAATTTTTGCTAAAAATTTTAGGGTACAAATATTTGCAGATAATAATAATATAGAAAAAAATGAAGATTTAGTGCAGTATAAATCTCATAAAAATACAAAAAATTACCTCAGCTTTAACTACACTTAGAAATAAATTTACATAAAGTTTCCAGTGTCAAAGTATTCTTCCTGCCATGGTTACTTATTTAAAAATATATTTTTTTAAATCAAAGATACGTGTAAATTGTTTTTTGTTATACAGAATATGTTAAATGCATCTTTAAATTAACCAAACCTTAAGCTACAACTTCTTATGATAAAATCACCAAATACAAAATTCTCATTTAAATATTTTCGTACAGCCCTTTACAGAAAAACACAAATCTTAAAAGACAGTCTGACCTTTGAATTCAGGAGCATTGAATTAATTCCATGTCCAACAGTTTCTTAATGCTTTAGACTTTGAGTACAAACTTCTTTCACTAGGACTGCTCCTTGAATAAAATTATACTAACCTTCACGAGGTGTAAGTCAAAAAGTGCTAATTTACAACGAATGAATCGCAGTAGAATTAAATCAAATAGATTTTAACGAAGTGTGAACTGGTATTTGAGCAGAAGTAATATTTGAAGAAATATTTGAAGTAATAATTGAAACCGAATTCCTCAAAATTGGCGAAAAAATAAAGTAACTGTAAACACTTTTAATTATAATATTTGTACTTGCACTAAATTTTATTGAGTACGGTTATTATAAATTGATTCCCTTGTTCGCAGAACAACACGAATCATTCTTTCAAAATAATTCTAGGCTTATACATTAGCTTTGTCATTAAATTTAGGAGGTGATAGAGATTGATTGGGTAAACAAAACCCCCATAAAGCATTTTGCTCTTGGACCGCTTTTTAAACGCCGGACCTAGTTCAACTTAAGTAAAAGTTTTAGGGCTGCTGTTTTGTCATATGTTTATAAAAGTTAACTTATCTATGCAAAGTTCGTGGTTCGTATAACCCCCGGCCATGATAATTTCAAATAATAATTCACAAAACTACTACGCAAAAAAATCTCTAATTATCTACAATCAATTACAATGGTCTCAACACAGCGTTTACGTGTTTTACCTAAGCAGGTAGTGGAACACAAGTGACAAAACCTAACAGGAGAAACACCTACGAATCGTGTAACTTTGGTTACAAACTATTTCAATGAAAAAGCAAAGTCAACTTAAAGTAGGTTATCGTATAAAAGCTACATAAAGCTGAATTATAAGAAACTCGAGATTCCGGGGTCAGAAACCCAATACAGTCGACCAAATAAGCATCATGGAATATTATTTTTTGCTGTGATTACCATTAAATCATTTGAATGTTTAGAAAACGTTTAAACTTATTTTAGCAGCAGCTAAAGTGCATTGGGGGTTACTTCGTTTTGCAGCTGAAATGCACTCCATTTTTCTAATTTAATTTTACAGAAGGTTTACTTGGTTGGTCGACTCTAAAGGATGATGTCATTGTGTATTTGATTCCTGACCTAATTATCGTTGCAGTGGTTTAAAAACATGTATGACAGTTTTTTGTGTATCCGTTTGTAGCTTAACCATTTTTTATCGACCACAGGTTGATTGACAATTTTTGTTTGCCTTATCGGTCTCAACCCCCCCTCCCTTCCCTTTTTAAATTAATGAGAAAACTAATACCACTCTGTATAAAACGTCCAATTCCGGTTATAAACAACCATATCATAGTATTAAAACCCGCAACAAATGTACGTAATTCAAACCAATAAGAACCATTTGAGTTCATAACAAACATTATTCATCAAGCGCTTCCTCAATGCGGCATCGACTTCATATTCTGGACGTGCATTCCTATCATTTTAATTATTAAATGCTCCAAATGTTTCCTTGATGAATAGGAAAATTTGTTTCGATATCCCAGTTATTGTGAAAATGTTGGTTTTTATTCAAGGAATTAACTAGCGCGTACCTGACTATTTCCTCATAGCTTTTACATTAAGAATTGTTGTAGCTTCTCAGTAAAGTGAAGGAGTCTTATAAAGAAATGTTTGCCTAGATACTGGATGAAAGATATGCATGATGCAAGTAAACATTCATCCATTTAGGTAATATAAAGCATATACACTGAACTTTCTTACTGAAAGTTTACGCTTTTATAATAATTACTCCGAATTCGAATTTTACGCTTATTGACCATTATGGCATTAACGACGGGTTCAAATCTCTCTAGACTTTATTTTTCCATCTTTCAATTAATAGTTCGATTGGAAATGATTATTTAGGCTTCTTGCAAAATTCGTATGTGCTTGTATTAACGATAGATTTTGCTACTTGTTTCCATGTATTATAAATCTTTTTTAAATGTTATTTTAATAACGATTTTAACAGTTGTAAAGAATATATTACTGTTGTAATAGTATGTCGGAAAATACTAAATATCACTAACCAAGACAGTTTAATATCGCAGTGTTTGGTTTTGATTTAGCGCGAAGCTGGCACCAAACAAATTAAAATTGTTTAAACGTTTTATTTTTGTAGTATTGCATGACGCGTTAGGGTGCGATTTGAACGTGATAATTTATCAAAATCAAAACTTTAAAAATTGCCAGCTTGATGTTGGGCACGAAGTTGGTGCCTACAAAACTGCATCGTCTATACCTTCTTTTGTTTTTGATATTGGACAAATTTTTGGGTGCATTTGGACGAACGCAATTCTGATGCAAAACGGCAAGAAATCTACAACTTTTTGACTATCTTATCATAGCTTTTGTGACCTTGTTTTCAATTTAAAATTAATTTATTAAATACTGCAGTCCAAATCAAAATACAATCATTTTTCTACAACACGCGGTCGTGTATACAACTAACGACTGATAACGAAATACCAAAATTGATTAGCGACTAAACAGGACATAACTTGTGTTCCTTCACCATTCATCATAAAATTTCATAACCTAAAATGAATCAGCATAAGCACAGGTAAAAAGTTTGTATGTACTGTTGAAGGGTCTTTTATAATTTGCCTTAGGGAATGCATGCGTATGTCGTTATTAAAAAAAAGTTTAAACGAGCGGGCGTAAGAGATGAATGGGTCCCTACACCTCTGGGCTAAATCCTTGGCTAAATCGTAAGAAGAAACGCAACCGACATTGAGAGCTGCAAAGCCTGTTTGTTTGGAAAATAGCCTGCGATGAAAAACTTACTGTAATAATACTATAAAAGATAAATATACGCCTCTTCGTCTAATTTTGGAAAATGGAACTGTGGAACACATCACTTACCGTGATTTTAGACACTCGGCGCTTACCCCTTCTCGTTTTATGAACGACGAATGCTTTTTTTGGTTATAAATTGAGATCTTCAAATCACTCACACTTTAATCCATATGGGTTGGATTGGAACACTGTAATCGAGAAGATTCAGTTTCTGTCTATAGTTTAGCTTTTCAATTCATTTCATATTTAGTCGCACCATTCGATCGTGATTGCAGAATTTAGGGACTTGATTTTCAACTCAATTATGAAAGAAATTGACATTTTCAGGTTCTGTATTGACCGATTGAATTAACTTTTAAATCGTAAATTTCTTGTAACGTCTTTTACCCTTCACACTTCCGTCATTTAATTTTGGAATTAGGGTGTTAACGTAATTGAGAAGCCCGAGAACGGGTTGTGTTAGTTCTTAAAGGTTATTTAATTATTATTTAAATTCCAAGTGCTATACAAAGCTCCGGAAGTCATAATTCCAACCGATTTTCTATGCTTCGAAACACATCAATGTGATTTCTGTAACCTTTTGGCTGCTCTAAAAATTATTGCATATATATGAAAGTAGAAGTAATTATTTTTCTTTTAATATTTCGAAGAATTCCATGCATAAGCCTCACGACACAAGTCGATTGATTAGTTCCATGGTTTACTCTTTCAGTGCTTGGGTGGGATGGGAAGTTGAAGCTTTAAAAGCCGGTCCAGAACCCCCAGACGGCATTTGTCGCTTTGATTTAGATGGGTTTGTTGCTAGAGTTCATTTGGCGTAAGATTTCAGTGACGTTGAGTGCACTACGCGCCATGGTTAAAGTTTTACAAATTGGTAAGTTACTATTTTGTGATATTCTTTATATAATGATCGTGCATTTTTATAATGATGATCGTATATTTCTATGATCTTTATGGAACGGAAATAGTACGTATATATTCTGAGCGCGCTAGAATTGCATATTCTGTATTTAAGAGAATCCCTCAAATAAATTGTGAAATTTAATAGAAAAGTTAACAAGATTTTTATAGATTTTATAGATACAGACATTAAAATTTTTAGAACAAACGATACAGATTTCGGAGACACTGAGACCAGCTTTCTGTATCTCATTTTTGTTATAATTGTTTCCGATCCTGTTTTAAATTGAAGGCAGTACAGGAAAACATGCTAGAGTATAACGGAAACAATTAGACATTTAATTTTACTCTATCAAATTAATTTTATTAAACATTAAATCATCTTGATTTGTTGTTTTAACCAATTAAAATTAATTTCAAATAGTTTGCACCAGAATACGTTTTGTATCACTAGGATTTCCAGAAAGATTTATGAAATTGAGGTTGGAGAACGACAAAACATTGCCTGCTTTCCTATACATGTGTTATCATTATCAATTGATGTAGCTAATATACCAATTTAGACTACATTCTTTAAAAATTTTAGCACCTAGTGGTTTGAAAATAAAATGCATTTAGATTGAAACAAATTTTTTAACTATTTTGGTTAAAAGTCTGTCAGCGATATAGGTGGAAACAGTATGTATCAATTATAACTGTTTCCACCTATATCGCTGACAGACTTTTACCAAAATAGTCTAAAAATTTGTTTCAATCTAAATTCATTTTTATTTACAAACCATTAGGATTATTTACAATCTTTTGACATGGGCACAAAAATGTCTCCGAAACGTCAAGAAATTAAATAAAATTTAATAACACCTTTAAGTATTCATCGGACTTGATATCCACTACATACATCTATTCAGCATTAAATATTTAATATTAACCAGTCCGTTAATTATAATTTATATATATATATATATATATATATATATATATATATATATATATATATATAGTGAATAAGATGAAATAATAACTTAGACTTTTATGCAAAGCCCAAATGATCATTTCAAATCGAGCTAGTAATTGAAAGTAATTGAATTATTAACCAAAAGTAACTGGGCTTATCCCCAAACTTTACTTTAAACCCCTAGGTCTAATACGAGCTCGTAGTAAAATCCTTTCTTTACCTATGTGCCGACTACGGCACTGAAATTACCCAAAAAAAACTTTTACTTTGTACAAAAAGCCAAAATTACACCTTTATTTTATACCACCAAATAGTACATAAATAAATTTTCATATAGTTCTTACAATTTCTAAACCGACTTGCGTCATCAATATTTGTGATGTCATATATTAGCGCCGTTGCCACTATCAACATAGCAATTCCTCATAACTACAATGACGCTAGCTGTACAATATAAATTTTGCATTTATTTAGTAATTGGTGACGGTATGTGGTTTGTTACTTTTTAAAAGGTAACTTGTAAAATGATTTTATACTGACCAAATTGCAGTCTAAGTTGTTTAACTTAATAATAAATGTTATTATGTGGGAATTTGTACTAGTGAGCATATTTTAAATATAATTGAAGGTTTTAATGTGTTATATATTCTTAATTAAATAGCCATACGCATGTTATACCGGACACGGAATAATAGCCACCAATAATCAAGACTTCCAGAGGTTATGTTTATTAAACTAAAGTAAGAGGACGAACAGTCTCAAATGAAGGCGGCAACATTGTAAAATTTGCAAAGCGAGAAGGAGTTAGAATAAGACAAGAAAATCATATGTAGTTGATATGGCGTGACATCAGTTGTGACGAAAGTCGGTTTTGAAATTGCAAGAACTATATACTCCGTTCTCAAGGTAAATCGTCAAATAAAATGTTTTTACAATACAATAAAATACACCAATAATCACCAAATTGTCATAATCCCCCACAAAATCACAATAAGCAAAAGTTTTACAAAGGTTGAATTAGCTGGATTGTAGCACCACCAGCTCTCTACGTGGAAACCATCTCCAACGTAGTCGTCCCACTAGACTGAACGTTTAAAATTTACTCCAGGTGGCCTCTCACCATCTCGAACTGCCCGCTTCTACCCAGATTTCTCCGCGGCTAATGCACGGTACTTCCATGCTCCCGTACATCTGCTACTGGTCCATCCACATACTTGATTTGTACCCAGAGTACACCAAGCGCCTCTAACCACAAGTAGTAAAAATTCTACTTACTTTGCTTTCAGCTTCAATTATTAACAGGATTTTATATACTTTACAATAGTCATCTAACTTTGCACCAACTTGTGCATATTAAATTTTAATAAAATCTAAATTCACTTATTTACATTTACACTTGTATGTAGCTTGGTTCAAGATCGAAAGGAAAAGAGAGCCTTTACCGCCTCATGGGTTTATATAGCCTCCAAAACTGCCTCCTTGAATCTATTCTCACAACCCCTATAACACACTTTCTTAGTTACGTTTTCAAACCGTCCACCGGTTCCAGAAACACATGCACAGCACAACAACAAATGGTCGCTCAATTCCACAAACTAACCATTACCCTTGAGTTATTATAGGTAAAATTCTCAACGGTTTTCAAGCCGTCGCAAAAATCTTGGAATTTTCAGTAACAAACAATCGTTTTACGAAGAAACGCTCATTAAAATTGTCAACGGCTGTCACTTTCCGTGAAATCTCCCAATAACTGCCATCCACTCTAGCCTCCAAGGCACGTCTCTAATGCACGCGAATATATCATTTCCCTCTAACCTGCATTTAAATTCTTCCACCTTTTTATCTTTTCTTTTTCTTAATTTTCAACATTAGTTGTGCCTTTCTCTTATCTTCGTCTAACCTGTATGTTATATCTGGTTGTTTCTAACCCTCCTATTCATAAGCTCTGTTCTACCTAACAGATTGATACTATAGTCTACCTTGCTCCTATTCGCCTAATGTAACAATCGTACTCTGTTTGCAACCCTCTACTGGATTTCTGATTCCCTTTTCAACTAGTATCTTCAGAATATACATAATATTTTTGTCTCGCTTATTTGCCTTTAAATTTCCTTGTCTAACAGACGTTTCAAATTAAATGATCACTAACCATAAGCTATCTCCCCTTCTTTGCTACTTCATGTAAAATACAGTCTTTCTCTTTATATATCGATTTATTTTCGTACGTAACGTGCAACATTTTATTTAACATATACCTGTAACGGTCTTTTACCAGGAATTTTAATACTTGATGACAAGCTTTAAACTCGATACAAAGAACCTATTTACAATGCTAAACCTTTCTAGAAATATTATACATGTTCCCGCTCTATATTACCCTAAGTTAAACAAATAAATAAATGACGCTTGGAATATGCGTTACTAAATAAATACGCACTCTTCCATTATCGATTTTTATGCTACTAACATAAAAGCTTTCGTATTAACAAATTTACACGCTATTTCATTTTAAAACCTTAACTACGCTTTACGGAACTTACGTTTTCTACATATGTATGAAACTATGCTTTACTAAATTACGTTTCTTACCTAATTATAATTAATATTTACAATGAATTTTACAACTACGTACAGTTAATCCTAATATTCAATGAAAATTGGTAAATTCTTATCCTATGTTTCGGAACAACGTCTCAAACTTTACTTGACCCTTATATACATAAGACACCCAGCAATAAATAATTATTTGAACTTTATAACACCTATTATAACCTATAAATCCACAGTAATATATATATATATATATATATATATATATATATATATATATATATACCGAGTGTTCCTAAAATATGGAAACGGTAAGATATTTCGCTTGAAACGCCTTTTCGAAAAAATGTCTCGGAACAAAAATTGTAGGATTTTTGACTCTCGATTGAATGGTGACCTTGAATTCGACATCGACCTTGTCCTTCAAGGTCATTTGAAGGTAAACCGTTTTTTCAAATTGGAACCTGTACTTTTTATTGCGGATTTGGAAAGAGCAGGAAATTTTACATTCAAATATGACCTTGACCATACCCTTCAACTTCACTCCAAAGTCAATGTTGTTTTTGCAACGGGAACACTGAATAACTTTGGAGCTATTAAATTTTTTGAAAAATGATAACAAACGTTTTAGGATTTTTCTCTGCCTATTCAATGGTGACCTTGGGTTTGACCTTGACCTCGTCCTTCAAGGTTATTTCAAGTCTACTTTATTTTTTCAAATGAAACCCCCCTAAGCCTAATGCGAAAATCCTGGCGAATAAAAGCAAGGAAATATCACAGCTATTTAAGAAAAAGCGAAGGATCCTGGCCAGTCGAGGCGAAGCGTTCCGACCAGTTATGGCTTGGAGAAGAAACCCGGCCAGTTAAGGCATGATAGAGCCCAGCCAGTTAAGGCTAGGATAGAGCCCGGCCAGTTAAGGCAAGGATGGAGTCCGGCTAGTTAAAGCAAAGAGTTAGCTGGACCAGTTGCGGCACAGCTTACAACCTGCGTTCAAAATGGTCTTCATCAACATTCTGGCAGATTCCTAGACGGACATAAAAGTTTTCAATGTCACTTCTTATAATTTCAGGTGTTATATCAGTGCAAACATTCACTAATCTTTGTCTTGTTATGTTCATTTTACGACTAAATTAAAATCTACATTCTTTCACTTCATTATTCATTTATTTAGATCCTGCTCAGATCCTGTAACAACCGGTATAATTAGACCTTCCTACAATAAATGCGCTTTCTGATAATTTTCAAGTTCAAATCTATTTGTTTTAAAATGGAAAGTTTATTCTATAAATGAAATAGTTTATAACTTGTTTTAAGTATCCGTGAACTCTTATACCTTGCGATAGCGTGTAATTACTTTCTCTATTGTTTCAATTTAAAACTTCTGGAAATAACGTATTGAACTATCCGATAAAACCGTGTTTTCGAGTTTGATAATCACGTTTGATAACACCAATATAACTTTGAGCTCTGGGTATTTAGTTAAACAAATTAATATTCACTTTCTCTTCCTTATACACGACAAAAACATTTGTTATATTTTTTTGTTTCTGTTTTCTTCGTGGGAATTTCGCGCACGCAATACAGCGTGCTTCTTCTTCCGGTGGCTCTATGCCATGATGGATTGTCGCCTCTTGTTGTGATTGGAGGACCACCCCAAAGCGGAATCACGCGCCCCTCTGTTTCGCCCCATCACTAGAGACGGTAGGAGCCAGCCCGATGCTGTCATCCCGAGGGTGAGTGTTTATATACTATTTACACCATTTGGTAACTACATTTGGTGGCCTTAACTTGATTATCATGATGTGAGATAGCATGAAGCATGAATATTACACCTATTGTGATCATTTTCTCCGCTTAATTATATGTACGTAATCGTAGGCGTACGATCAGTTATAACTGCTGGTTTACCTTGGTTTTTTTCTGAGTTGTATAATTTTATTAGTTAAGACATTGTACTGCCAATGTGGCATAAGTAATTTTATATTTACAACCATTTAGAGCTATGGTTTTTAGTGTTGCGCTTGGGTTTTTTGTTGTTGCTAAATAATGTGGGGGGGACCTAAAAACGGCAGCTCGCCATTTTAAAAATGATTTCTTTTTATTGTGTTGATATGTGTAGCTTGTAATTATTGATTGTCTATTTGTTTGGTACTAACTACTGTGCTTTTGTACATATTTTTTTTAATTAGAGGTTTTCTTTGTGTATGTTTAGTTGTGCGTTGTGAATGAGTGTATGTATTTTTATTTCATGCCTTTCTTTAATTTTTATGTGTAATACCCCGCTTACTCACCGACCGAGCCCAGTCAGTCTTTGTTTGGTTTTTTCTTTAGGCTACGTGGATGCACGTAGAAGTCTCAGATCTTTCAGATCCCGTGGTTGTGTTACATAAACTTTATTCTTTATGTAGCCCCAAAGGAAAAAGTCCAGTGGATTTAGATCAGGTGATCTGGCTTGCCACCCAATCGTTCCTCTTCTACCTATCCAATGATTATTGAATTCTTCATTTAGATAGTCCCTTACAATTGTCCGAAAATGTGCAGGCGCGTCATTTTGCTGAAACCAAACCTCATCGTATTCTTCACCAGATACCTCCCGTATCGCTGGTACTATTTCCGCCTGTAATAATTCCAAATACTTCGGATCGTCTAAGATTCCATCTATGAAAAAAGTCCAACTATTCGGTCCCTAAAAATACCTGCCCAATCTTTTAATTTTTGTGGGTACTGCGTGTGATGTTCACGAACCAATGAGGATTTTTATTACTCTATAATCTGCAATTGTGATGATTCACTTCGCCATTGAGTTGAAAGATTGATACATCTGAAAAAACAATGAGCAATTGAAAATTGGGATTTTGAACAATCCTTCTCCCATCATGTTCTCACAAAATTTCAATCGCTGGTCTGAATCATCTTCATTTAATTCTTGATGAAGATTTATTTTGTAGGGGTGAAATTTAATGATCTTTAAATTCCTAAAAATCGACGTCTGACTAATTTGAAGCTGTGAGAGGCCTTTCTAATAGATAAATGCGGGTCTTCGATGAATGATGGGACCACTTCCATTTACCGCTAATCTGAGGTTTCAATTTTCGGCCTTCCAGATTTCGGACGATTCTTATTAGTCCCAAGGAAAAGACAATGGTTGTGCTATTATACCTGATACTTTAGGAGAGCCATTGAAAATTTTGATGTTCGTCTGTTAGAATTTTGATGGAGAACATTTTGAACCAAGGTTGTTAGCCTTGCTTGAACTGGTCGGGTTTCCTCGCCTTGCCTTAACTAGCCGGAAACCTTCGCGTCGCCTTGACTGGCTTTTCCTTAAACAGCTGTGATATCTCCTTGCTTTTATTCGCCAGGATTTTCGCTTTAGGCGAAGGGGTTCCATTTGAAAAAATAAAGTTCACCTTGAAATGACCTTGAAGGACAAGGTCAAAGTCAAACCCATGGTTACCATTGAATAGCCAGAGAAAAATCGTAAAATATTTGTTGTTATCATTTTTCAAAAAATTTAATTGCCCCAAAGTTTTTCAGTGTTCCCGTTGCAAAAACAACGGAGTGAAGTTGAAGGGTATGGTCAAGGTCATATTTGAATGTAAAATTTCCTGCTCTTTCCAAATCCGCAATAAAAAGTACGGGTTCCAATTTGAAAAAACGGTTCACCTTCAAATGACCTTGAAGGACAAGGTCGATGTCGAATTCAAGGTCACCATTCAATCGAGAGTCAAAAATCCTACAACTTTTGTTCGAGACATTTTTTCCGAATATGCGTTCCAAGCGAAATATCTTACCGTTTCCATACTTTTGGAACACCCGGTATATCATATATAACCTTTGATATGCAAGGTTCAGTTCACTATTTGTATTCTCAAAAACTTTTAAAGATCCATAATCTTTTGTTCGAATTGTTGTTGTTGTACCATATGTAGTTTAAAATATGTTTACATCATTCTCACCAAGGGATTAACCAAAATGGATCTTCCCGGTGATATTTATGTGATATATTTTACTGTTCGGGTAAGACATCAAATAGCGAAATGAAAATGATTTAATGAAAACTGATTTTGGGGAGATTCTTCCACCAGTGTTTTTTATGTTTCTAGGCAATGTGGTACTATCGTCAACCCACGAAGAATATAAAACTTTGATAAGTTACTCAAGCATCCCAACTATTAGAAAAATCCTTAAACATGATAAACATAAAAAAGTGACTCGTGCACTGATAGAGGGATCTTATAGGACTGCTATTTTTTTCGAAAACCAGTATTTGGTAAAAAAAAAGTTGCCTGGTTAAAATACAAGCAGACAGAATTACACATTACGGGCGCGTTTCTTTATATGCTTCTGTGAACATGCGGAGTTAAAAAAAAGTTTGTTATTTCATCTTTGTTTATTGCAAAACCAAACGAATCAGTTACTCAGCAGTTACCTTTTTCTCAGAATCTAATTGTATCCGATTTTAAGTTCTCTTTTAACTGCAGCGGCATTTAAGAGACAATCACTTCCGTTTGAAGGAAGAAATTCTATATAAGTAATGAGACTTCATAACATCTTGGAAACAAAGTAACTAGTATTTATTATTTGTGGAGTGAATTGACTCTCACTCACTGGTATCTTTTAAATGGGAACTATAAACATGTAAAAAAAAATTCAGGCAATATATAGAGTAGTTTTTGTATTAATTCATTCAGAAATTTAATTCCACTCTGAAGTACCAGCTGAACGAAACATAACGGTTATAACAATGCAACTCTGTAACGGTGTACGCGTAATTTTGGTATATAATATTCCCACAATGAGGAAAAAAAGTAATGATATTATTCTACATTTTGCCTACAAAATGTACAAATAATGCAACACTTTTAAAAAGTATTACCGCATGGTGATTTTGTAGCAACTATTTACTTTATGGTACTTTAATTAAGACCAAACTTATGGAAATATTCTGTTAAGAGACATTAAAAAATTGAAACATTATTCAAAACTAACAGTTTCTTCATTGAAAAACATCTTTGTCGAGAAGCTTTCTATTAGTTTATTTTTACAAGCTCGTATCGTCTGAGAAACATCAATTGCATATACACTTCCGTTTATTTATGTAAAATGTTGTTTTGTTTACATGCGCTATAAACTAGAGCTAGACGTCATCTTTACATATGAATTGATAAAATGCCAAAAATGTAGTAACTTTTCCCTTACCTTCTTGTATTTAAATACAAAAGCGTACAAAAAGTATTTTTAGTATAAAACATCGTCATTTCTGAAAAAATAACTAGCTCAAAAAATTATAAGAAGCAAATGCAAAAAAAAGGGAGTAACGGAAATAACTAAACACCTTCTGTAGTTCCCCTTTCTCACTTCTATAGATCGTCAGATATTATTGTCCACAGAATAGGAATTTGATTATCGCAGATGTTTGTTATGAAAATTTGAATAATGCTTTATCAATCGGTCAGTTTCAGAAGATATTAGCAGGATCGCGACCCTTCGGTGCCCTATAACTTACCACTGAACACTTCACAAATTACTTTTATCCTCTAGAAATCAACGTTTACATTTAACAATATGTCCTTTCTCAACATAATTCTTAAATCCAAAATTTTATCTAATTTACAATGGAGGTCATGGAGGTCAAGCAGGCAACTTTAAATGATTGGTAAGATATATTCAGAGAGAGTCAGGATCATCTCGAGCAATAATAACTAACCGGTTTCCTCAAAACTAAATTTAAGAATTCACTTCCTCGACTATTTCAGTTAGTAGAGCATCAAAACCATCTCCTGGTCGAATAGATTAGTATATTAATCGTACAAAAAATTTTAACGTGCAATATTCACAAATAATTGTATAAGGAAAAATAATAAAAATTTGTGCATTATAAATCACAAAAAAGATGTATAAAAAAGATACCAAGGGTTCAACTTACACCCAGTATAAACCTATGTTGAACTTCCAGTGGCAGTGTACACTATTACCATACTTACTCTTTTAAAATTATATCTTTTAGAAAAATACGTGTAAATTACTCTTTATTATATAATACATAATTACCTAAGTATAATTTTGAAATCATGTTTAATTAAACCTTAAAATTAGTTTCTCACAATAGAATGATTAAAAACAAAATGTGGATTTGAATATTTTCATAAAGTCTTACACAAAAAAACATTAAAACTAATCTGACGTTTTATCTCTTGCTCCTTGGAAAAATGCTTGACTTACCAGTATTCAATGCTTTTACTGTACGTAATCTTTTTTCACTACGCGATAATTTCTTGAGCAAAATTACACACTTTTTCAGCACAAAACCAAGAATCAATTTGCAACAAATTCAAATAAAATCAAATGGATTTTAATTAAGATTACTTAAAATTTGTGCAAGATTAGAAGTAGTATTTGTACAGAATATAAAGTAGTGTTTGAAGTAATATTTGAAATTGAAGTAGGCTGTAAAGCTCTAAATCACGCCTATTAGCTAAATTCGATTTCTTACAATTGGCGAAAACAATTAACTGCAAAACACTTTTATAATAATCATAATATTGCACTTACTTTTATAACTCAATTATTTTTAAATTAATTCGCTAGTTTGCAAAAATAACATGAATAATCCTTTGATGGTCACCCTAATCCTACATACAACGTCCAATTCAGATTATAAACATGCCTTTAAAAAATCCACTTTGTTACCCAAATATCAAACTCTTTACTAATCACGTTATTTAGACCAATAACAAATGTTTCAGTTCTTAACATTTCATTCGTTGAAAGCTCTCGTCAATGCAAAATTGACTTGCTCTCAGATGCGTAAATTTCAAATATTTTAATTTCTAATCGCTCCAAATATTTTTTTTATAAATGGCAATTTGGTTTCGATATCGCAGTTATCATGCAAATGTTGGCTTTTATGGAATGAATTACATGACTTTCTCCTTGTGGCACTTCATAGTGAGAACTGATACAACTTTTAGTGAAGCAAGTCTTTGTTTTAAATTTTTTGCCTAGGTGCTACATGAATGATATGAGTAAAATATGCATTTATTTAATTAATGCAAAACGTACATTCATATACACAAGCATTCTTAAAGAAGGTTTAATCTGGTATAATTAATTATTGCGAATTAGAATTTTGCCCTTATTTAACAAGAGGGCGTCTTTTTCTCATATATATATATATATATATATATATATATATATATATATATATAAAGTTTAGGTGGATTTCGACTATAAAGATTTGATATTGTAAAGTAAATATCGGGTAGTAGTCAATTTGGGCGATTAGTAAACTCTTTTAATCAATTCAAGCTTTCGAAAAATTTATTTTCTTCATCAGGAAAACTATAATAAAAGGATTATAAAATTTCTTGGTACATAAATTGCTTACTTACGATTATACAGTCTATTTAATGAATAAGTGGAACATAACAGATATTAGAACACGCTGCCGAAATTGATAAAA
Source organism: Platerodrilus igneus (assembly GCA_036346225.1). Taxonomy (NCBI): domain Eukaryota; kingdom Metazoa; phylum Arthropoda; class Insecta; order Coleoptera; family Lycidae; genus Platerodrilus; species Platerodrilus igneus. The sequence goes on from JARFIW010001380.1 coordinate 14,036,883, forward strand.
ACATTCCAAACACAATAACTAGCTTATATAATAATTAAAAAATTTAGTGGAAAAAAGATTAAATATTAGTAACAAAGTAATATAAAAGTTATTAATTTAAAATAATTTAGAAAATGTCAAAATATAAAATACTTTTGACATATAAATTATGTCATAAGCAAGCATAGATAAAAATAATAATTAAATATAACGAGTCAATCTTGAAGTTAAAAAAAAAGTTTAAGAGTAAAAGAAATAAGGCAAATAACTATTTACTAAGAAATACTATCCTTGTTATTTTTTATAACAGAAATAAGATGCGAGTGGATACTATTAAGATTTTGAGTGTCAGTTTTTTTGTTGAGAGGGTGGTCTTGTAGCGCTATCGCTACCATTTCTAGGAAAATGCGTTTTCTGTAATGGCTTTCCCTGAACATAATTTTAGCATTTGCATAATTGATTGTGTGTCCAGTCTCAAGAGCATGGGACACCAATGCGCAGGTTTTTGCGTATCTGTTAAAGTCACTTTTGTGGGAAGTGATTCTGGATGAAAGCCACCTAGAGGTGTGACCTATATATTGGCCATGACAATTCTTACACGGTATACGGTAAACAACTCCTGACTGTTGTAGTTGGGGGGTATGATCTTTTAATTTGCTGAAAAGCGTCTTTCTTAAAGTCAAGGTAGGTTTTTTGGTGAGAGATATCCCTTTGATGGAATGTTTTTATCAATTTCGGCAGCGTGTTCTAATATCTGTTATGTTCCACTTATTCATTAAATAGACTGTATAGTCGTAAGTAAGCAATTTATGTACCAAGAAATTTTATAATCCTTTTATTATAGTTTTCCTGATGAAGAAAATAAATTTTTCGAAAGCTTGAATTGATTAAAAGAGTTTACTAATCGCCCAAATTGACTACTACCCGATATTTACTTTACAATATATATATATATATATATATATATATATATATGTATATTCAAATGAGTTAGATAACGGGTTTATAGGTCTATGTTACTTATATAGATTAAAACTCCTTGTCTTTAACCAAGCTTTCGATGCGAAGTAAAAAATGTGAGGAGCTACACGTTGGGTGTCAAAAAATAATGCTATGGATGCTGGCTTAAGCTACCCTGGCCAATAAAGTTGAAATGACTTAATTGAAAAGATAAATTGATATAATGTGGATTCTTGCATTAATATTCCCGTGTTATCTTGTCAGCTCAGCGATAAATATGATGAGAAATTTACGAAAACAAAATGAGACTAGGAAATCTTAAAACCACAGTTACAATTATATACACTTTTTATGAAAAATCTTCGATACATTCAAAAACACCTTTCTTCTACACATATTATCTAAAAAAAATTACTTACACATACAGTTATAAAGAAAACTTACAAATGCAACTTACAACGTAAGTGTAGAAAGAAACAATATTTCATCACTACTTACACATTTATATAATCTTCACCTAATCCTTGTTAATAATTAGAAAATCCCAAAACGTTTTATATGTAAGTCACAAAAATTTCTCTAAGAGGAAGATGAATAAATTAAATATTCTCTTATTACCTTGCCTCAATATGTCTGATCAGCAACCTTGAGCAGACGTTTTTGTATGGGTCAAACCACCTCGAGATCTGACCTCAAAATTACTAAGAAAATTATCCACTTACAAGTAATTTTCTATACGTAAAAGCTTATACTAGCTTAATCTACTAATAATAACACAAATTGTCTGTAAGGGTTTAAAACAAAGTTATACTTGCGTTTTGAATCGTCAAATTTTTGCTTCATATCTCCAGTACAACTGTCTTTGATTATAATTGCTATCTAAAGATTTAGAATTAACTGCATTGAAAAATTTTGGGTTTCATTTTAAATTTCCATTTTAATTAATCTTTATATGTCGAAGTCTCCTTTATCAATTTTCTAAAGTACTTTTATTTTAATAGATTAAGATATCAGGTGACCTTGCACCAAGTTCAATTACAGTATATATTGGAGCAATAAATACATCGTCGGTGCCCTCTATAAAAAACGATTCAGTAACTATCTATGCATGACCGAATGTTGAATGAATAATGTTGAATGAATCCTTCACATTATCTACCGGCTTTATATAATAAAAATCGAAATATTTCATACTTCTTGAACGTTTCGATTACATTCTAGGAGGTGTAACACATCCAATGATGTAATAATTAACTGTAATTTCGTGTGCTCTTTTTTTAAAGGTCTGTCAGTTTAAGATTTATTGCAATTATAAAATTTAATTCTGTTATTAATGAATGAAACTGCCTGCCGTTTCATCCCTATTATAATTTTATGAGCTTCTGTTACATTTATAGTCACTAAAACGTGTTTCATTATCGGTTTATAATCTTTACCGGTGTTATTGCGTTCCACGAACTTCTTAATTGATGTGCATTCATACACGTTAGTCGTTAGCGTACAGATAATGGATTTTAGAACAATCTCGAAAAGTAGCTTCTTTCAAAAAAAGATACTCGTCATTAAGTTTTAACGTTTTGAAGAGGAATACTTGACATTGAAGTTATTTAGTATTTTTAAAGTGGATGCATCTATACACACGGATTTTTCAATCAAGGGATGCTTTCATATTTTCGCCGGCTAGAACTTATTTTAAATAGTATTTTTAAAGAGGATAACTTGACATTGAAGTTCTTTAGTATTCTTAAAGTGCATGAATGTTTAGACACGGGTTTTTCAATCAAGGGATGCTTTATATTTTCGCCAGCTGCAACTTGTTTTAAATGATATATTTTAAAGAAAATATTTACACATTAGTTTGAACATAGGATTGACTTATGTCCTAGCAAATACTATAATAAACTTATTTTACTAGAAATATCTGAAAATTGAATTTTTTTAGCTTTGGGTTAGTTTTTCTCACAGAATGTGGTAAATGATCTCTTATATATATATACTCTTATATATACATATATATCTCGACATGGAATATTTATAATATGCATAGAAGGTGCCCAGATGCTTTCAGAGAAACTTAGAAATTCGTGTTTTACCATTTAAAAAGCAGTTACGTTTAATTTTTTGAAGCTTGCCCATACGAAGTGCAGTCATCCTTTTATAGCTTTTCAATATTCACTTTTTTGTAAACTCGCGTTTAAGTTTTTCAGTTTTATGTTCACTTCAGCAGCAACCAATTATGATCTTGAAATGACTTTCCATTCTCGTTGTTCCCAACTCTTACTTTGTATAAGTTTACACGTAGTCTATTTGATATATTTCTTTATTTATTCTAAATATGTGTAGTTTTGGGCAAAACAAGCGTTAAGTTACTAGCCCGGAGGTGGCGGGTATCCCGTAACAATATGTGTGCGTCAACTAACTGCAGTGGTGCAGGAGTGGGTTTCTTTGGAAGAAAATAAATTCGATATAATAATAATAATAATGAAATATAAATAACAAATAAAAGGGCTAAAATACAAAAAAAAAACACGTTACGTTATCACTTAACCATGAAAGGTTTCTTCTCTGTCAAAATTAAGGAAGTCCAAATCGTCTGTCACACAGCAATCTCTTTCATATTTTTTCTACATAGAAGACGGTTATTCAGCATAAATCTCCCTTGCTTCGGTTTCCTAAACTTTGTCATCTATACGTTACTTTTATCTAAAATACCTTAAAAAATCTCCCTAAACTTTTGTCAAATTACATATTCTCGAAATACTGTTTCATTACTGGGGTAGCTAGATATCCTTTACAAATATGACCGAACCTAGTTTTTAAGTAATTCAAATAAAAATTAAACCTAAACTACTGCTGTATTAACATATAATAATTTTAAGTGAAATTACCTAAATACTTTCCATAAAAGAACCTAAATTTTTTAACCGCACTCTGGCCAGGTATTGCTAAAAAATCCTAAAAAACCAAGAGTCTAATTCATCAACAATGCTGTCACTCCACATTTTTCTGTTCTCAATATTCAGTTACTTAACATTTATAAATATCAAATATTGGAAGTGCCTTTAATAACAACATTCAAAACCAGTGCAATACTAACTTTCCTTTTCTCCTTTCATTGTCCATTCGAAATAATAAAGTTCCAGTCTTTAACTAATGCTAAATTTCACTAATAAAATTTTCATTCTAAAATCAATATGCATAATTTTGTCGCTAATTAGTCTAACCAAATAATTATTTTTACTTGGATTAATTCTACTCGTTGTTTAGTTTCAGGTTATCCAATATCAACGTTTTTTGCTACCATTTCTTAAATTATCCATCAACAGAAACACCCTTGCCCTAACAAACCACAAAATTCCAATTTCTAATGCAGGGGTGAACTAATCAGGTTCTAACCCCTTTTCTAAACGCTCAACATGACATATGCGGATCCATCCTGCATCTGTCGGTTTAGTTCCATTTTCATGTCGATCCCTGCATATTTCTCGCTTGAATGCAATCAAATTTTTCTTGGACCTCTGTATTTTCAACTTCACATTTAACTTAACATTATATCAACCACACAACCTGTGGCCATGTCCGCAATATCACTACTGGCTCGTATGTCAACATAGATATTTTCTTATTACCGGCTTATCGGATGTAATTATTTTCATTTAATTTCCCTTCTACTTCTTAGGTTGTCGAGGTTTTTTGTCACAGTGCAGTCTTCCTATTGAGTTTATTGAATGAAACCCGGGAGAAAGTACTTGTGTTATCATGTGATTTATTTAGGTTAACATTCGTGTTTCCATCTGTCTTTGCACTATACAATGAATACATTGTAGTGTATTGAAATGATTAAATTATATCTACAATATAAAATCCGTGGATTTCCATTATTCAGCGTCTGGGTTTTTGACTACTTTGTACATTATATCTGTAATTATTTTAGTGTATTATTAAATGAAATAATTTTTTGTAAAAGTTTTCTTAATTTTATGATAGAAATGCATAATATTGAAATCTTTTCCCTTTTTGTGGTTTTAAAATAGTTTATGTCATAGTTTCGTCTTAATATGTATTTTACCCATAAACAACTTTCTAATTTTGTGGTTTGAGTTTATTGCACGACGCCCTGCGTTCTATATCTATTACGTTGTATAATTTGAGGCATCTGTTATTTCAGCGGTTTTCATTGTCGCGATATTTATCCTATTGAATGATTAATGTTTTAAATTGTACCCATTTATTATAAGAAACTTCATTTTGTATTGGTTTGATTATATTAACTGTTCTAATTTGAAATTATATTTCCTAAAAACAAAAGAAATAAAATAGCATGCGTAATTGATCTTAGCTATTCATGAAATCTACTATACAAGATGCGTTATATTTAATTTGTCCATTCAACTTTATTACATTTGTCGTTATTTCTTTAATTTTATAGGTAGCGTAATGCGCCCACCTTACATATGGGAATATATTTTCTGCAATAAAGGAATTTTCTGCATATATGCCAAACATTTCTTCTTCGGTCCATAATTTCCCGCCATTTCTTATCCGCGTTCTTCAGATACCTTCATTCTAGTCACGCAATATTAATATACAAACTTGTTTTAATAATTTATCTTTTCAGAATACTTTTCTGTTTTAACTTTGAGGTAATCGCTTGGCGTGCATATTTCAATAATGAACACGTTCTCTTTCCCTCTCTTCAACACCGCATCAGCATCCATGTATTTTATCTTACACTTTTTTAAATCATGGAACTAGTCTAATTCCTACTTTTTGTTTTGTTTCTTTCTGTTTGTTGCTATAACGTCAGTGTTTTCCGCTTTGCACGACTACTGTTTCACCCCATCCTTCTCCACACAATCCAAACGCATCTTTTTTATTTCATTTCTTGCATTTTCTAACTTTTTGTCTAAGGACATTCCATTTTGCAGTTTTTTATTTCTTCATTTTTATCTATCTGTAATTTCTTTACTATTTTTCCACCAGCCCGTAGTCCAGCATATGGTTTTTCGAAAGCTTCCCAGCATGTTTTTTTAAAGTTCCTCCCCACATCAATTTTTTTCAAGAAAAAAATCCTCGTAGCTTCTGTTTTTTTAACAGCACACCTTCCAAGGATCCTACAGTGGGAGAATCATACATAGATTAGTTTGCATCCAGGTCATTTTACCCGGAGAAAATCCGCTGCATTATTTTCATTCTATTGCAGAGAATTATAATGTGGTTATTTTCATATTGCTGTGTTGCAGATGCTGACTGGATTCATCGGAGTCTATATATCTTCTGTCTAACTGTTTAAATAATTTTTAATACTCACTCTGTCCGATTATGAGTCCCATTTCATATAAAATATTATCCGAAAATAAGTTCCATTTTAATTTAACAGTGTTCTTCGAGGCTAAAGATCATTGTTAGGGATTGAAGGGCATTAAAAATAAAATTAAAGGTTTACTGACCATTGCAAAAAAGCTCGTTTTATTATTTACATAATTTCTTAAACTAATCATTTTGACGGAATATTGTCGTTGTTGCTTGTGAACAATTTAAAGACATGGACTGGACCATTGGGATATTCTAATCAGTTTTTCATTTTTTCAAATGAGGTATTTTATTATTCGCCCAATTTTTCCGTACAACGCAATACATGCAGCTTTGAAACGTTATAAAAAATTTTGTCCAGTTTGGGTATAATCACAATCCTCAAATTCTTTTTGAATTCTTTGAATTAACTCAATTCAATTTGGTGCATCATGATGCTGTAAAGATTGTATGGATGCAAAAAGTCCCAAATTTAAAACATTCAAACTGGGACTGCTTGGAGGTTGTGATATGTGGCTGCGAGGATCACATCTGTACCGCTATTGGCCACATGTGGTTTAGTATTGTCTTATTGAATTTCTTGGGCCATTTTTCATTTATATTCAACTTTACATGTGATTTTCCAATGCTCCACCCGAAGGTACTACATTGGCGAGGAAGCGAGTTTTTTCTACCTGGAAAATTTGGAATTTTGCCGAACCCTTGCTGTTCCAAGCAAGGCAGGGATCTTTAACGTGCGTGACAACACTCACACACGGGACCTCCATTTTACCTCTCATCCTAACGAGGGTATATTTTTGTGAAAAATGCTCGCCTAACATTTTTCAAGCGGGTTTTATATTTAACAGCATTAATTGAATCGATATTTCTTGTAACCATTTTCCCACTTTCCGATTTTTGGAGTTTCTTTTTCCTGGTTCACATTCAACGACAATAGACATATTTTTATCAAAAGATTTGATCCGTCTTTTTATTTTTCTACCCCCAATAAATGACTAGGGGTGTGGCGTATTTCTGGGGATCGGGTTCCAGTGGATAGCTTAATATTTGGAGTCCTGGTGCGGAGATGTGTGTGTGTGACGACACAACATCGATCGATTTGTTTGTATCTGGACAGATCTGCCTAAATAAGTGGCGTCACGTGGTCGTTCCAGTAGCTTGGAGTTGACGTTTCCAGTAGCGCTTGCTGTTGCAAGTTTGGTATCAACACCACTCGAACGTCCGGCATTTCTAAATTCCTAATAAATAACTAACAATTTTTTTTCAAATGAGACTTATTTTCGGACAAGGGAATATTTTATTTGAGAACAATATACTGCGTTGTTTGAGATCTTTTGGTAATTAAATGTAAAAATAATTCTCGTGGGAACCGAAAACATATTCACTAAGGTAGGCGTTTTATTTTAAAAATTAATTTAAGATGATCAAACCTGTTATTAATCATTCTGTTTATCATTAGTTTTGTCTGCACTTTTCAGATTATTATGCAATTTTTGTTGAGATATTCCCATGAGTGGCTGAAATCACGGAACGATTACGTGTGCACATCTTTAATAGCTAAATTGGTGTTTGTTATTTTTGCAATGTTATCTAAAGCTTAGCATCAACCTTCAAACGCCTACCATAATCTAAAATTTCCGTTTCAGTTAATCTATTAATTGTTCAATTAAGTAAGTGACGTACTGTTTTCTATCCTAGAATTTATTTGACGTAATTTTATTGGTATGTGTTTGCGCAACATTGCAATTTTCATAGTTGGTTAATGCAATAGTAGCTGCAACTGCGGAAGTAGTATCTATTATGGAAACATTTCCGGTCTCAAATTGCAGCCTCTAATTGGGCGTGATTGCTGTAGGTACAAATTTATTGTATGTATCATAGTAATATTCATTCCGAGGACCATTTAGTTTGTTGCCGATAAAGTACTTGAAGGTACTTAATCAGCATGACTTGACGTTTGATAAACTTCCGAAATTTCTAAGAGGGCCAAATGAGTTATTCTGTAAGCAATGAAATGCGCGTTTCCTAAAAAACAAGTAACTATTTTTCAATACTCGTCTAAAGTACGTCAATAGTCAGCAGTTTTACAGATTTGATAACCAATTAGATTGTTTCATCATTTCTGAATTCAGTTTCACATAACCATTCGAAACTGATTCTTTGGCAATCCCAAATTAAGGCATCCCGTTGTCTGTACTATCAGCTGATTGAAACTATCCCTGAAAAGCCAGTAATCGAGAGTCCTCGTCTTATTATCGGCCAAAAGTATCCAAAGGTTTGATATACATACTTGATTTGACTTAACTTAGGTTTGGGAATTCATCATTAGGTCCTCAGTCCTGGAACTGATTAGACGTGTACCTCCAGTGTTTCCAATTCTGAGATAACCTACACGATTCTTTAAAATTTCCACAGCCTACATCTTTCATTATCTGTGTGCAATAGTATAATCAAGTTCTACCTCTACCTCTCTGCTTCTAATATATCCCGCACTATTTCTTATATATCTAGAAAACAATAGAAGGGGAACTGAGCTGTTGGCCTGCAACAAACATAGAAACAAGGAAAAATTGTTAAAAGCATATGTGTGTAGCACAGCACTGTACGACTATGAAATAGGGACAGTACGAAAAGCAGACACCAAAAAGAACTCTTTTAGAATGTAGTGTTCTAGATGTATAAGGTTCTAGAAATAGTAGAGGAAGAAAGATACCTATGGAAAAAAAAAGATAGGAGAAATAGGACAGGACACGCTTTAAGGCATTTGGGGAATAGTACGGTATATATTATAAAAAGAGTTAAGAAAAAAGATAGGTTGAGTAGATCACACTGTCGCAGGCAGATAGTGAAAGATGTAGGCTCTGGGAATTTCAGAAAAATGTGCAGGTTAACTCAGAATCGGAAACAATGGAGATACGCGTCTAATCAGTTTCAGGACTGAAGACCTAATGATGAAATTCCTTTTGCCTTTAAACGTGTCCTATCATCCGATTTCTAATATTTTATACAGTTTTCCACATACTTCTTTCTTACTCTATCATTTGTAGTATCTGTTTGTTCTTTACATTGTCTGTCTATGATATCTTCATCAGACGCCTGTAGTACCACATTTCAAAACTTCCTGTATTTTTCTTGCCTGATTTCTCCTACGGTCCACGTTTCACAGCCGTACAGTGCTGTGCTCCGCACATGCTTTTAACAATTATTCCCAGTTTCTGTTTGCTATCTTCGAACATAGCAGCTAATCTTTCTTGTTAAATACAGTACGGCTTTGTGCTAAACTTTTTTCTATACCTTTTACACTTTTCCCATTCTATTGTTTTTTAAAAATATACTTTATCACTGATATTCAATGGTATGTGAGGAGAGTTAAGCAACCTGCGTCTACCAAGATCCTCCACCACTTAGACATTTGCTGAAGTTTGCTAATTATCTACTAATTTGTCCACTTTGCAAAATAACTTTAATTAAAGGTTTTAACAAAAATATAAAACAAAACAAAATATTATAACGAACTAAATTTACAGGTTAATTACTCACGATTATTTACATAGTACACTCAAATGCCGCTACGAAGATTGCTAATGATAATTACTAACACTAAATTCCTTCTTTACAACGATAACACTATATTTATTACTAATTTAACTGGGTACTTTGATTCCCCCTTAATTTATTACTACACAAGCACTAACAGTTAAATTCAAAATTTATATGGACACTAACTGTATTTATTTTAAATGGATCCGATAATTTATTTCTCAATACTAGCGAATTCATACTCAAAACTGAACTAACCGTTGGATCGTGCGCTTTATATATCTAATAGTTTCTGCATTATTCCAAAACCTTTTAGATTATGATCTAATCGTCCATTTTGTTTGCTTTATTGGACTTGTTTAAATACACATAGCTGACAATCAAACCATTGTTCGCTTAATGGATTTATCTCTTTCAATTGTAAATTGTTCGGTGTCATTATTACAATATTGTGTAGATGATAATAATGTACTTCGGTATATAAAATCAGGTTAACTTAAGAATTCAAGACTCGACTAGTGAAATTACATTTCAAATATTCTTCCTTTAATTTGAAAAATGATTAGATTGTTGCGTCCAAGACACTGGGCTTTGCATCTCTCATTCAGATTACTATCAAACTTCGACATTACAATCCCAATAACGCTCTTTGGCTTTTGATATCTTGATTGTCATTGGTTTTTTTTTCATTTTTTGTCTTCTGACCTATTTTCAAATTATTTTCTGTACTTAAGAGAAAAAAACTGCTGACTGAGGATTCCCAAATTTATTTCATGAATTAGCATGTGTAGGATAAATCCAATGATTTTTAATTTGACTTCTCATAGTAAAATAATTTTTGGTCGTCCTGGAGTGTATTATTTTATAACAGGTAGCCATACGTTGCTGCACACGCCAGTCTTTTCTGGGCGTCTATAGTTGTTTCTTTTCCTTTTCTTTTATACTTTATTTTTCTTTCAAGCGTTAGGTAAGGTCGTCACGTTTTGCAACGAGATCGCGAGCCAACTGCTTTAATGTTATAATCCCGGTCGCTTTTCGAGTAATTATTTTTTCTGCCCGCGTTACTCCATCGTGGGCCGCTTGCTGGAGCCGGCAGTTTTTTTCACCTTCTTGCTTAGGTCTTTTCTTTTCTTTCTTTTTTTGTACCCATTAATCTTATTCCATTTCTTAATTGCGGTACGATTAATTTGAGATTATTTCTCAAATTTCTGAATATTTTCTTTCTTCTCGTTCCCGAAGTCAGCGCAGATTTGGTAGCCAAGATTTTGTTGACTCGTTTACTATGTCAAAATGTGTCTTCTGTATTTCTTGGAGTACAATTTTACCGTCAATATTAATACCACAGCCTGCTCCTTGCAATTTGAAAGTCTTCTCATCTATGGAAACTAAGAGAGAAGATTTTATTCATCCATCTTATCGAAAGCTCTTCCGTTCGTTGCTGCGATTCTTTTTCATATGTAACATTGAAATCATCAGGTTTATTAATTTCTGAAATGTTTTCGGCTTATTTATCAAAACTCCTAAATTTAACCAGGATTTTTTACTTATCATATGTTCTCAAATTATCCATCTGGCCTGTATACACGTTTAATTAATTTTAAAGAGTTACGGAACTATTTTATGAAAAATATTTTTCATAATCATCGCTACCCTTGTTTGAGTTTTAACCTGAGCAAATTTTTTACTTCTTCTTCAATACAACTATGAATAAACCAGATAGCTATCTTAAGAATTGTTCCTTTTATGGACAGGCCCTTAAATTTTTCAGTCTGTTTTATAGCCAAAACCAGTATATAGTATTTTCCTCGACAAGAATATAGTTTCTCGCCTTTTTGGTATTGATTCACTTATTGCAATTCTTGTTTCTGATTCGTATTTGTTCTAGATGTGTGTGTGCTTTTCAATTGCTATTTAACAACGTACATATTTAGCCCAATTGCAGTAACATAACGCGGCCCTGTTAGCATTTATTGTTCTCGGGCGTAGGCAAGCTTTAGCAGCCATCTGGTACTACGTGTAGTCTGATCCTTTTTCAGAGCCTTCTGAGTTTGTCGTCCTTTTACCAAAAAATCAGTTTTAAATGCTTGCAACTTATTTCAGAGCCAAAATGTTTCAAAGGCTTTTATTCTATATTTTAATGTTTTTGTCAGCTTTAATGTATATTTATTTGAAAAAAGTTTATTATAATTGCATTATCATCGATAGGTTTAAAGTTCTGGAACTGGTTGGACACGTACCTCCTATTCTGAACTAAGCTACTCTTGTCTCTGAAATTCCCGCAGCCTGCATCTTTCACGATCTGGTGTAATAGTCTAAGCTAGATCTACCTCTACTTCTCTTCTTTTCTTTCTCTGCTTCTAATATATCCTCACTATTCCCATGTGTATTAGAACGTGTTCTATCACCATATTTCTTCAATTTTTTTACTGTTTTCCACGTATTTCTTTCTTTCCCTTCCATTTATAGAACCTCTTTACTCCTTACCTTGTCTGTTCATGATATATCTTCATCATACGTCTGAAGCACCAAATTTCAAAGGCTTCTATCTTTTTCCCGTGAGCTTCTCCTACTGTCCAAGTTTCACAGCCGTACGGTGCTGTGCTCCATACATCTGCTTTCAGAAATCTTTTCGTTGTTTCGATGTTTATTGTCTTCGAACATAGTAGTTGTTTTTTCTTGTTAATTGCTGGTGGTCTTATGTTAATCTTTGTTTCCTATCTTTTGCTCATTTTTCATCTTGCTTTATTTGGCTTCCTAGGTAGCAGAGACACTAAACCTCTTGTAAATTCTCATTTTCTATTTGTATTGTGGTTTTTGACCTACTTTCTCCTCCTTTACTTATTAGTACTTTAGTTTTATTTTTGTAACTTTCATACCGTATTTCTCTGTTAGTACTATTACCATTTCATTAAGAGATGTTTCTAACTTTTTTTTGCTAGATGCTAATAACCTGCATGTGATTTCCCAATGCTCCACCCAACGGTACTACATTGGCCAGGAGGCGAGTTTTTTTTACCAGAAAAATTTGTAATTTTGCCGAGCCCTTGCTGTTTCAAGCAAGGTAGGGATCTTTAACGTGCGTGACAACATTCACACACGGGACCTCCATTTTACCTCTCATCCAAACGAGGGCGTATTTTTGTGATAAATGTTCGCCTAACATTTTTCAAGCGGACCGTGTCGGGATTCGAACCCGGGACTTTGGACGTAGTAGTCACACGCATATCAACTACGCCACGGAGCCGTCTAGATGCTAATACCGCTATACCATCTGCAAATCTAAGCATATAAACACATGATAATTCCAAATGTCTTTCTGCATTTGATAGTATTTGTTGCCTCTTCAAATGTAATGCTCTAATTCTATTACAGCTGTCGAATTCAATCCAGAAGTATATATAACCGCTTTCTCCTTTTTCTAATGTTTTGTCCATTAATGTTTCCCGTTTGCCCTGTTTTGTCTAAATCCAAATTGATCTCTGCTAATATTTCTTTAGCCCGTTTCTTTTTTCGTGTTTGTATAATTCTAGTTGATATTTTTGACTGTTTGCTGTCAAGTTTATTGTCCGAAAATATTCACATCTATCCGCAGTTCATGTTTAGTATAGTGACCATGGTGTTACGTTTGAAATCTCGTTTGTTTCGTACATATTGCTTACAAGTTGGAAGGAACGTTCTGTTACTGCTTGTCCAGCGACTTACATGTTATCTATACCTGCCACTTTATTATTTTTCAGGTTCTCTAGTGCTAGTTCAAATTCATCTCTAAGCATAGAAATATCCCAAGTCATCCTTTTCAATGTTTGACTACAGTTCTAGTGCTTTTAGTTCATGCTATGCCTATAAATTCCCTTATATTCTTGCCGTCTATCAACTTTCTCTACATTTTCTATAATTGCATACGAAGAAATTTATGTCATGCCATTTTAAAGCAAGGTCGTATTAAGTTGTGAACAGTTTCTAAGCTTCTGTAGTAAAAATGTCAATTGAAGAAATTAATTTTCGTTGACATATCAGTCACAATGGAAAAGTTTAATGCAGCGGTTATAGCGAAAGCACTTTGTGAACTCGTAGGAGCGCATGTTGGTTAATGAATGGATAGCGCGAGATTGGTTCCAATGTTTTGCTTTCGAGGACATCAATTTCGATATAAGCCCAGGAGTAGACAGACATCTCTAGTTGATCTTCAGAAACTTATGGGCCTTGTAACAGAACAACTTCATGAAATCGCGCACGAATCATCAATGTGCGCATGAACTTTTTCAACGGGCTGTCAATCATTATTTACATGGATCTATTTTGCTTACGAAAGACTTAGGGAAGATCATGAACTCACCTATAAAAAGCTCAGCCACATGAATATCTATGCACACTTTCTCAAAATCCCATCAATTTGTAATTATTGTCTTTGGCGTGGTGATAGTAACTTCGTATAAGTGTGTAACCCTTTTTATTAGTTCGAACAACATTTAGCGGGGTTCGTAGAAAATAGCAAGCCAAAACCAAGAATACGTGAAGATTGTTTTGGGAAGAAAGTACAGTTGAACGCGTTGTAAAATTTTGAGATGGTCACAGCTGGATGGGGTGTATGGAGTAAATATTTAACAATGATCAATCAAAGACGCGTAGTTTTCCTGTAAAACAATTGACACTTGTTACTGTGTTGTTCAAACACACTTCAAACTGTAGAAAATAGACGAATTTGACGTTTTGTTACGTCCTATTACAGCCGCGATGACTTCTTTTTGTCTGAATTGTTCCAATCCATGCAAAATTTTCTTCGAAAGAAATTTCGAAATGTAGAAGTTTGTAAAACTAGGAATAATTTCGGACTGGTTTGGATCGGGCTTTCTTCAATTCCAGTTCGCCGTGAAAGATCGGCCCGATGAAAAATGATAGGTATGGTTCGAAGCTGGACCGAGAGTTCGAACGGAACCGAACTGACTCCGAATTTGAAGCTATCCATTTCAGTTAAATCAGGCTTATAACAGCGTAGTGCCTGCACAATCCCTACCACTAAAGCAAAGTTATTGGAACTAACTAAATCATTACCCGTCTTATTATGATTATGAAACCGGAATGTATAGAGTGCGAGTGGCATACGTATACTATTAGAATTACGCATGAGAAAGGAAACCCTTTGCAACGAGAAAGGTTCGTGTGCACCAAGTGGTAGAAGTCGTAAGACTCGAATCTAGACTTGTGCTGCAGTGACGGAGTCAATTGTACGATCGCCGATAAAGTCAACCCGCAATCGGTCTGCAGAATTAGACCTCTCGTCATCGGCTATGCAAGATCACATGCTGAAAGACTTGCACGTTTCATGTTTTCGGCCATCGTCAGTGAATTAGTTGAGTGATTGTAACTTGGAGCAACGTGTTCATGCATGTGAAATGATGCTCACACGCTTCCCGTATCCAAACGGAAGAATTTCATGTTTTCGGACGAGTGTGCTGTGCTGTTTATCGCAGCTCGCGAAATGATATCCTTTTTTGGACAAAAAATCCATACTTTTATGAGGAAATCGAATGCATTCCGCCACATGTTTTGATTTGGGCAAAGATGACATCGTACATCTGCTTGGACCATTTTTCCTTGATTCCAGCACCGTCGGCTGCACATAATTAGCACGTGATTGCTTCCGGAATTAACGGTTCCGAACTGCGATGTTTTCCTGATTCTAATGTTAGATGCCACTGCACATGGTGATACATTTTCAGGTTTTTGTTATTATTTTTGCGGTTTTTGTTATTATTTTTGCGGTTTTCCTACATTTATAACACCCTGCATCCAGAACATGTGCGTTGCAATGTTTGTTAGTTTGACATAATTGTGATAGAATATGACTCTAACTTTAAATCCTCACGTGCACGTTTTTTGAAGACACCCCCGCTGATTTTACGATGAGATCCCAAATATTTTTTCCAAACATCCTAGATAAATCGGGTCTTGTTTGGATAAATATTGGATTTGAAAAACGTTGTCTATTGTAATCAGTGAAGTGCCTTCCATGTTTCATGTAAAAACAAATGATTGCATTCTCAAAATAGTTCTTTCAAGAGGATTGACATTTTGTGGGATGTTTTTCACATATATTGCGCATTCAAAAGCGTTCGAAAATACACAACTTTAAACGGTTGCATAAGGTCTTACATAATCCACTTCACGGAACCACAGAATTGGATAACAGTTCCTAAAAATAGATCATATCGCTTTAAGTTAGTGCTTATCGGTTTTATCTCGTCAAAGGAAAAGTTTACGTCAGTTATATTGGCATAGTCGAATAGATTTTATGTAACTTCTGTTTCTAAAATGTCACGTGTTTTATTATATGTTATATAAGTTATTTCTGTGTTTTTAAACGAGTTAATTTAATATAATTTGCCTTTGTATTTTACATAAAATCTTAATCGGTATCGATAAAGTTAAAATAATTCTCGAACTCTTAAAATTGTGGTTAATATTATTGGAATGGCTATCACCTCCTTTATATTCATGTAAGAGCAAATAGGTTTGTTAAAAACATAATTTTCCATATTCATTACTTGGAATTTACAGAGTTCAGAGTTCAATTCTATATGAACTGTTATTGGTACACTTCATTTTGCCATCTAAGATTTATTTCAAACTCGTAGCTGACGTTGGCAGTAGTATACGTTTTGCAATACAGTGCAATATCTTTCGTTTTACGTGATTTGTGTTTGCCAATTTGGATTTTGGACAGACCTTTTAATAGGTAGGACATTTTTCTCAATAGCTTATTTGAACTAGTCACTCAAATTTTGACTAATCCTATGGTCTGAGACTCCAAAGTGTGAAAGGTTGAAAGTAAAGCGTCGATAACAATCTTTCGTTTTACGTGATTTGTGTTTGCCAATTTGGATTTTGGACAGACATTTTAATGGGTAGGACATTTTTCTCAATAGCTTATTTGAACTAGTCACTCAAATTTTGACTAATCCTATGGTCTGAGACTCCAAAGTGTGAAAGGTTGAAAGTATAAGCGTCGATAACAACACACCTTCTCAATACTTTAGTAAATGTAATAAACGAGAACGCAAATTGAGGCTAGAGGCAGCCGACCAATGACCTAAATTGATAAACTTCCGAACGTCTTTCTTACAACACGATATTTATATTTTTAGTAATTTTGTTTCAAAAAGTAGTATTTCCTATGGGGAATCTGCAAAGAGAGTATCGATCTATAGCAGGGATGGGCAATTGGTTTGAATGGAGCCCCTTTGTGGAAATGGAAGTTAACGGAGGACCGAACCTTTCAGCCGTCCTAGTGTAAAATCTGAGACGTATCTTCGGTCACGCACGAGAAAGAAATCTCCGTTAAAGGCAGATTTTTCTAACTGTTCGACGAGTCACAAGAAATTGTGGCTGGCCACATGTGGTCCGCAAGCCGCTATTTGCTCACGTTTGACCCACAGTTGTGTGGAATTAAGTTTCAGTTTGGCCAAAGGTGAAACAATAAAAATGAACGATCTGTGGCGTTTCAACAGATTTCTTTTTCTATAAATTGTTACGGGTAAAATGAGCGTTACGTTATCAATTTATATTTACCCTGAAGGGGCGAAGGCCCTGTAACAGTTTAAGGATACTTCGGCTCACTACATTAGTTCGGGAGTGGGTTCTTTTGGAAAAAATAAAAAAATTTAAACTTTCTAAATGGCTGAAATACAAAAACTGCGTTACAATAACTAACCACTTATCTTGAAGGCCTTTTCTATTGTCATAATTAAGGGAATCCAAACAGTCTTGTTTCGAAAATCCTTTTCGATTTTTTCACTACCCGGTAAACTGTTATTCCGAATAGGTCTTTTGGTTTTCTAAATCTCGTCACATAATAACTTACCTTTCTCCACAGTACCATAAAAACAATAATTAAATTTTATTCAAATTATAGAAAATTGTGAAATGGAAGACGGGCTTTGTCTAATACTTTATCGCTGGGGTGACTGGATATCCTTTCACAAATTTATCGAATTCTACCTAGTTCATAAAGTTCGAATAAAATTCAACCTAAATGTAACTTCTAGTAAGACTATATGTATACAAATATACTTTCGTTAAAAAACCATAAGTTCCTAACATCAAACTGGCCAAGGGAGTACTAAAAGAAATTCTATAGAAAAAAATTATTTCAGTCAATAATACTACAACACCATTGTTTCAGTTTTCAATATTGATGTACATGACATGCAAAATACTATTTCTGGAAATTCCATAATTACCAATACTCAGAAGACATTGTGTGAGAGTAGGTACCTATGGAAGAAATTACAAAAATAATTAAAAAAATTAATGAAACGACTGAAATGGTTGAAATACGTTTCACTATTAACTAATCATGAAAGGACAGTCATAAGTAAAGGACATCAAACCGTTTTGTCTCAGCATTCCCTTTCGATTTTATTCCCTTTAAGGAAGAAGGTATTCCGAATAGGTCTCCTTTGCTTCAGATTTCCTAAATTTATCACAATATACTACCTTTCTCTAAAATACCGTAACCTTCATTAAATTTTGTAATAATTAAAGAAATTTTTAAAATAAAATGCTTTTACCAAATATGACTGCCGCACTGAGGTGAGCAGATATCCTTTTATAATGACCTCATTTTTATCCTAGTCTATAAATAAATACAAATGAAATTCAACCTATATTTAAGTTTAATTGACATTAAATAATTGCAATATAAATACCAATACTTTTCTTAAAAGAAACTTAATCTCTTAACCACAAATAGGTCAGGAAAAATAAATTTAAAAAACATCAATTCAAATGCATTAATTATATTTTCACTCTATTTTTTGCGTTTTCCATATTAAATTAAGTGACGTTCTAAATTCCATTTCTGGAAATGCACTTAATACTAAACATAGAAAATAGTTAAATACCAACTTCTCTTTTTATCATATTATTGTCCCTTCAAAATACTAAAGTTTCATGCTTTGACTAACACTTAAATTTCACCAATAAAACTTTCATTCAAAGTTCACATGTACATCGTTATAAAGTGTAGACACAAAAGCTCATATTTACTCACTGCTTAAACTCCAGTTCTTTAAGACTTTCAGGATGTTCAGAGACCTCCAGCATTTCACCTTCACGTCCTGCAAACAGCTCCCTTGGCACAACCAACCCACTTATTTGAGCTATACCCACAGGTTGTTTTTTACGGTACACACGAGGTTTTATAGTTCTGCGCACGGATAACATTCCTTGCTGCACACCGTTTAAAATTTTCCTTTTGGAGAAACCCGTTTAGGTCTTGAAACTGCATTTAGATCACTAACTTTTACTTGTCTTTATACCAACCTCAACAGCGCGACCGTTTCTCCATATGACTACCATTTGGACCTTTCTAATTAACTGCTCGCGAATTATTCATTCATTCCTTTCCATATGCTGGTGTCTAGCTCTCACACGAGGCATGGGGGGAGAAGGGATATCATGTTACAGTCGTTTTATATATGTGACTCGGGTTTGATACCTGCTTAATTTTTCCTTATGACGGGTTGATACATTGTAACACTATTTTATGGTGATGTTTGGTTCGTAACCTAATATCTACGAATTTCGCTAAATTATCAGCCTTTTCTTTGTGTTTAATTATATTGTAGTAACCTTATATTTATCTTTTTTTCTTGCAGTGTATTAAGATTTATTCGTGCTGTCAGTCACTGCATAGCACAGGGCGTAATTTAATTCGCTCTCAAATTTGCTTGCATTTATTCGCATCACGAATAAAGCTAACAAAGTAACTGTAAACCAGGGGCTTACTTGCTTATTTGCTGGAGGCAAATGCAGCCTCCGCTCGTCTTAAAGAACTCAAGGTCGCATGGAAGTAGTTTCTTCTATGCTTTCAAATTCAGAAGGTAAAGTGAGTGCACTTTTATTTTGCGGAATGCGAAATGTTTTTTAGGTAATTACGGATAGGAAGGGATTACTGCGCCCGAATTAACGCGTATCCGCTTTCGATACTTTTCGATAGTGTGAAGTAGTCTTTTTTTTTAAATGCGGCTTTCCTACGAGCCTGTTGGTATTCCCGCCATATAACGTTTATTATGGCTAGCGGCCTTTAACCACATCATATTCCTTTCTCTGAGAAATGTGTGCTTATGTGGAATACAGACAATAAATTATGGGATTATTGTCTTCTGGTTTGTGGAAAATTATATTCATAAAAACTTTGCACGTAAGAACTGAATTAAGGATGAGACTTAGCTTTCACTTGCTGAGTTAAAAAATCACCTAATCCTAATATTAAAATGAAATTTGATGCAGCCAAAAGGCGTAACAAATGCAGACTATGACTTCGATTGTTTTAGGGTATTATTAACTGGAATTATTTCTAATGAACGATACATAAAAGTTTTCTTACTTTTATGTGAATAATGTGTGACCTTGAAATCTGTTTTCACCTTTTGCGGTTTTAAATTTATGATTTGAATTTCCTTTAATGGAAATAAAAATTTATTGAAATGTCATGCACAATAAACACATATTCCTCAATATTAATTTTTTCCATTTAGAATCAATTTTCTTCTTTTTCATACAATTTCTATTTAACGTAAAACCAACGCGTTACAAAATTGCCAACACCTTCATAACTATATCAAGAAGACATCGTGAAGCACTGTTGATGTTATTACATATTTTTGATAAAAAACGACGTACTCCCGCTTGCTTGACTTTAAAGCTCAACACTATTCGGGAACTTTGGAGCTCTTCGGGCAAAAAGGAGCAAATATTTGTTTTATTTCTAAATTTTAACCTTTTGTATTTAGTTTTTTTTTATAGAGCCTCAGCTACCCTAAGATTTATTGCAAAACTTTTGACTTTTCAGAATTCTCAAGATCTTAGAACCTTCTTTTTTCAAACGATGACGGATTTCTTTACCTTATTCTTTCATAAAGTGTTGCATTGTTTCAAGAAATTTACCTGAATTTTGCGTTTTCCTAAAAGTTTTGTGTTACTTTCAAAATACGGACTTATACTTGGGGCTGATCCCTTGTACAGAAAGTTGCTATTTCTCTTTTAATAGTTTTCTTCTTCAATTCCTCCCTGTAAAAAAAGAGGAGGAAGAGTAAATAGAGGACGATTTCGATATTATTATATTTTTAACATACTGATATTTAGAAAGCTAGCACTAACACGTATCTAGTGGGTTTGGGATAGCTTGAGGTGGGAAAAAATTTAAGTACGTTATCATAAGATTTATTGTAAAACTTTTGTTTTCTCAGAATTTTGAAGATTCTAGAAACCCAACTTTTTCAAACGATGGCAGATTGTAATGTTTTCTTATACTACCTTCGATTAGTTATAGGTGTGACCCTAAACAAACTATAACGGAAACAAAGGGAGCCCAGGCTTCCTGTTTTTGAAATTATGGCTCAGGGTTGGAAATGTTAGAAAATGGCTAAATGAATAAGAAAACTTATTTTGACAAAACGGCTAGCGGTCTTCGGAGGCAATGAGTGCGGGGTTGGATTTTTGATGTATTACAAAATGGAAATTTATTCGCAGGGTCAAATATATGAACAATATATGACATAATGGGCGCCACTATACTCTGCCGTATGATTGAGATGTATCATTCAAAACGTATTTGTTTCCTGTGATAACGTAATTTTAAATTGCTCCAACTTACACATTCGAAAAATTAATTCTTTACTCAAAGTTACATGTTCGATGTCGTGAAATGAATTAATCTTGAATGTCAAATACTGTATGCATGCCGAACACCGAATCTCGAATCTTACATATTGGTTGACTTTAGGGAATTCACGAAACTTGAATGAATAATGAATGCCGATACTGAATTTCGAATATCGAATAAATCGTTCTAATTCAGTTCCGGTTTATATAGTAAAACAAAATCAATACGTCATGTTCCAGATTTTTCCTGATTTATTTCGAAGGATTAGTCGCCCTGGGCGATGTAATATTTACGAGAATGTCGGAGTTTAATGATCTAATTAGTGAAAACTGTAGCCGCTGTCATGATTTGTTCTTCGTAAAGCGTCATGTATTCTTTTCTAATGCACGAAGTTAAAGTTCACGGTCTCCTTCTTTCTTATTGTAATACGTAAGGCTATTATACCGTGTTATCTTATCTAACTTTTATGGCATTTTAATAGTCGCACGATGTTTTGTATCGGAACGTTGATTCATTTACGGGAAATAATTGGCTTTTAGAACAATCCTAATAAAATGACGTATTTTCTTATTAAGTAACCGAAGATTCTAGACTTAATGTCTTGTTTAAAACTCAGTGTTATTTTAACAAAGAATGAATATTTTAAAAAGATATCTACACACGTAATGCCAATTACATAATTAATTAAAGCTCGCAATTACATTCTTAATAATTGTATGCAATGACTTTTTCTATTTTATATACGGAAAATATGATTTGCTTTTATGAAGATGCATTAAAACTCGCAATTAGTTATAACACTTCTTATGGCATTATTAATGATTAATTTGCATTCTAATAAAGTACAGATTCCAGTATTTTTAAACTCGTTTCATGGTATCTCTTAAAAGTAATTTTTATACATGGTAGAGAAATTAAATATTGGGAAATTTTAATTTGTTCTACTTTCTTTCTTTTTGGGTGGGGTTTTCAGAGAATTTATGTGTTCAATGACCTTTCGTGACCACTATCACATAATTTTCCCCCAAATTAAAATATAAAAGTTTTTTCTTAATCTTATTTTCTTATAAAACGTTGCATTGTTTAATGAGACGTGTCTGAATTTTGAGTTTTTCCTAAAAGTATTTTAGGTTTTCCTTTTTATTGTACTATTACGCCATTCAAAATATGGACGTATACTTGGGACTGATCCCTTGGAGAAAAACTTACTATTTTTTTTCCTCAATTCCTTCCTGTAAAAAAGGAGGAGTAAGTATGGGACAATTTCCATAATATTAAATTTTTTAACGTACTGATAATTAAAAAGCTAGCCACTAACACATGTCTAAAGTGGGTTTTGGATAGCTTGAGGTGGGAAAAAATTGAAGTTATCATAGGAATTATTGCAAAATTTGACTTCTCAGAATTCTCAATATTTTAGGAACTTATATTTGTTCAAACGGTGGCAGATTTCTTATTCCTATTTTCTTATGGTGTTACATTGTTTCAAGAGACGTCCCTGAATTTTCAATTTGTTTAAAAGTTTTGTAGCTGTTACTTACTATTCAAAATACGGGCTTATATTTGGGTCTGATTAGGTAAGAGAAAAGACTTGCTTTTGCTTTTTATTAATAATCTGCCTCAATGCCTTCCTGTAAAAAAGGAGGGGGAAGAGTAAGTAGAAGACGATTTCAATATTGTTATATTTATTAACAATCTAATATTTGGAAACCTAACCACTGTACCCGTCTAAAGTGAGCTTGGGATAACTTGAGGTGGGAAAAACATTTAAGTAAGAAACTTAGGTTTTCCAATAAGGATGTGAGGATTCAGTCGGCCGCTTAGTAAAAAGTTTTATCGTAGTCTTTCATTAAAAGAAAATAGCATAATCTGATAAAATGAAGTGCCAAATTCAACGCACCTAAGATACTAAAGAAAGTTACCGCAAAGGGTTTTGTATTTTTTGATAAAATTTATCAATAATTTTTGTTTACTATTTTTAAATATTTTCTTTTTGTAGTACCCGCTTGCGTCTGGTGCTTTTTACCTACGTTGTACTGACAGCTTTATTCGACTTTTTGATAATTCTCAATAGTTCTCGCGCATGCTCTATATATTTTGTTATATTTTAGAATAATTTTTTTATCCAAGATTGAAGCCTTCACGTCGTGCTGGAGAATTAACTTTGTAGGCACTTCAACCTCTTTTACAAGTTTTCTAAGGTTTGATGGCATACGATTTTTGAACAATTACTTGATTTTGCACAACAATTTTGCGTAATATAATTCTAATTTATGTTGTTCAAATTTTCAGTAATGCTTACATACTCCGGTCCTTTTGATTTGTTTTCGTTAGTCGATTGATTCGAGATCAATTTTGAAACAAATTTTGTCTCGGTATCAAAGATTTTTAATTATTTTGTATGTTCGCGGGGTTCCAATCGATTTGGACACATTGTTTCGGTTCTTTATTCTTTCCCCCTCATGTTCATAACTCATTCAGGGGTGATATTCTGTATCGCTTTGTTGGCACCCCTTTCAGGTTTTTATATGCACTAACTCGTTCGACGACGTTTTAAAATTCGCTCCATCTTACAACGTTAGATCAGTTTGATAACAATTTTATACCATTTTCCCAGACGTATAGCTTTTTACATGATAAAACTCACACATACCCAAGCACTTCAATATACTTCAGTAATTTGTTTTGGGCTTTAAAAAATTAGTAGGGAATCTTGTTGACTTTTTGAAAATTTCGGTATTGGCCATTTCTTGCATATTTCGACACAAATATTTCGATCTTTATCAATTGTATTCATCTCAATTTTCATAATTCGCTTTGGTTTCTTTTCAGGTTCTTATATCAATTAGTTTGTTCTGTGAGATTTTGATTTAGGTTCCGCCTTAGAACAGTTACACGTGTTTGTATTTATTTAGACGAGAGATCAGTTTGATAACAATTTTAAACAATTTTTTCTAGTTTTATTGCGTTTTACATGATTTGATTATTCTCACACATTTCCAAGCAGTTTGGGTAATTTGTTGTGGGCTCTTAAACCAATATGAAATTCTTGAAAACTTTTTGAAAAATTCGCGTTTCGCGAAACGTCGACCTTAATTTATAAAATGACACGGTCCCAACCCGGAACCATAAATAATTATAATGACTCCGGCCGTGAAAGCCTCCGACAATATCACAGCTATGCAGTATGTGTATGTATAAGTTCGAAAGGTTGTGGTTTGCAATGAGTTTTAAACAACAATCCGTTAATTCATATGGGTGTCGAATGCATTTTTTAAATCTACAGCAACGGCTACGGTGGTTAGTCCCTTATAGCTGTTTGTAATGTTCGTTAGTACCCTGATTACTTAGAGTTGTATAATGCTGTTCTTTGAAAGCGTACTGTTTTGTTCTGTGTTGTAGCAGTGACTTCAGTCTTGTTAGTAGTATACGTTTGTAAATTTTGGATAGTGTGCTTAGTAATGAAATGGACCTGTAGTTTTAGGTACCTTCTCTCATTTTCCCGAGTTTTGGGAGCATTACGATTACGGCTGTCTTCAAGACATCGGAAAAGTACCTACAGTTGATCATGCTGTTGAAAATCTTCGAGATGAACACGAGCCTTTTTCGTAACATGTTCAAAGCTTTCTGTTAATTTTCTGCATTGATGGATTGCCTAACTTCCCGTGATAATATGTGTTGTATGTCGTGTTCTTTTGTAGCTTAAGTATCTGGTTGGTCATTGTGTCCACGAGGTTTGAGAAACTTTGCAGGACTTTGCCAAATTTGGCGGCTCGATTTTGGTGCTGTATAGCATATCATTTTGCCCTTGGAAACGGTAGGGGCCACGGTTTCTCTGTTTTTACTAGTCTTCAGTTTAGTCTGTGTGAGTGTAATGTATCGTTCACGTAGTTGGTTGAGCATTGGTTGTCAAACTCGTCGATCAATAGTTTGATAGCTTCTTGTTTTAGAGTGAGCTGTGTCTTTACTTGGAAGTCGCGTGCTGGAATCACCTCGGAGCTTTGTTGTTGTGCTTCATTGAGAGTATTAGTCAGGTGTTGCAAGGATTTGTCGATGTCTTGTGTGCTGTTTATATTCGGTTTTTTGTCGGTATTTTCCTTTGGAGTGTTTCGTAGAATTTACATTAGTTCTATCTCACTTGTCCGGGTGTCATTTGTCTGAGGTTGTATTTAAATTTCAGTGATTATCGGTAAATGGTTCGGGCATGTTGTTTATTTTGGAAATATCTAGGATATCTGTTTGTTGATGTCTTTCCGGATAAATTCTTGACGAAGTATTGGGTGCAACTAGTCGAAGTATTTGCCAAGTGAATGCGTGAGAAGAATGCACCCATTCTTGTTGGTTGTCTTCGCTCCCAAGCCCTAGTGTTTGGTGTTTAATTCTCCCAAGATTATTGTTGGTTTGTCGTCTATTTCCTCCGGACGAATGTCTATGTTGTTGGAACGTCGGTAAACAGCGATTGCACGGATGAAACGACCATTTGCTTTTAATCGCACTCCGTCAGTCTCTATGGTAGTCGGTGGTAGCGAGTTCCTCCTTTAGTAGTCGATTTTGTATCAGCACAGCTACTCCCCCGTGGGATGGTAGCTCTAGATTGATTTACTTGTTCTCGTGACTGGTAGTGTGTTTTGTGGGTTTCGGTTGCGACTGATGCTGAGCAGGTTTTGTGGTTTCTTCTTTTTTTGTTTTCTTTTTCTTTGGTTTTGTTCAGCTTTTTGTGCGCTTTTCTGTCGTAGCTGGATTGCACGTCGTCGTCAGTAGTAGTGGTGTCAATGACAGTGTCTGGCAGCGACATGGTTTGCAGTAGTCGCGAGGGCTACATGTCGACCAGCCTTGTTCCTTGTAAAGCCATCTTCGTCGGTTTCTGCAGCGGCCAGTGCTGATCGTCGTTGCGTCGCTGTGGTGTTCTGTGTCTCAGTAGTTCTTAGAATGCCGTATACTTACTGTAATTCGCAGATACGGGCCGCTGCAGTTGGCACATTAAGCTGGCGTTTCTCTAGTCTTCCGGCAGAGCTGCTAGGTGTTCACTGCATTTTGCGCCACGTGGTTTGGGTCCACAGTTTAGACTGGAATGTCCGAATCGTTGACAGTAGAAGCACGGAAGAACTACACCATTGATTTAAATGCGACGATATTGATCTGATTGCAGAAGAAGAAGTTTGTCAGTTGATAAATTTCATTCGATTTCTGGTTGTGCGCTAGTACGACGAGGAAGGTGTTGCTGAATTGTCTGTCCTTATTTTTTAGATTGGTTGCGTAGTTGATTGTGTAGCCCATATCGGTGAGTTCGATGCTGACGTGTTCGACCGTGATGTTAATTTTTAGGCATTGATCGTATAGGTGTGGACTTTGATGTTGTTTGTTTTACTCATTGCTGTCTGTTACTAGTATGCGAGCTCGTTGTCCAGAAGCTCTGATGCTCCACGTTCTTCTGAAGTTTGTCCTGTAAAACCTACGTGCTGCAAGAAGTTTGCGAGTTTATCTATAAATTTTGATGGGATACGGTTGCTCATGGTTTCTTCTAGATTGTTCGTTGAGTGATGTATCTATAGAGGTGGTGGTGAGATGGCGTTTGCGTAGCTTCTAATGATGGTACTCTTGTTTCCGTCGGGGAAATGGTGGTGGTAGAATTGTCGCGCTGTGTCCCGGCGTTGGAATTGTTAGATTTTTTGCTCTTCTTGTTTTCTATCTCGGATGCTGATCTCTTGTCTCAACGTCTGATGTTTGAAATGATCTTGTAGTCCATGTCATCCGCGATAATGACGGATGTCTATTTCTTCACGTAGTCCTTGGCCGTTGTACCCGACATTGTCGTGCAGGGTTGATTCTCTTTTATTTGCCTTAAAAAAAGCAGTTAATAACATCGGTGTGTACACTACTGCAGCTTAAAGTTGAATTCACTCTGGTGCCTTCGTGGAAAAAGGCGGGGCTGATCTGAAGTTTCAAGCCTTGATATACCCGCTGTTTATTCTCTGAAGGTCTGACTGGAACTCCCGCCATTTCTAGAGCATCTTTTCACAGATAGTTCTCTCTTTAGTAATTTCTAAACGATATATGAATTGGAGCACCTGCACCTATCTTTCTAGTTCTGCAGTTACTGCTTGTTCCCGTTTCTTTTCTTTTGGTACATTTTGCTAGTTTTGACCTAGGGTTGCTCATTTTGACTATAGCTTCGGCCGGGATTCATTCATTTTGTTTTCGACCTTATTTAAGGTCGGTTTGACGCAGCTCTAACTTCTTTTCTATTCTGTGCTAATCTAAAAAGCTCTAAATACCCTTCACAACCTAAATTTCTAATAATTTGACTAATATAGTTTGGTCTAGGTCTTCCTATATCCTTCTATCTTTTTCCTATCCACCTGGCTCTACATAGATATTAGCAACCTGATGTTTGTTAAAGAACTCTAACATGGTCACATAATTACCATTTATCAGGAAATGAAATATAACCTGGTTATCCGCTTCAAAAAGGAAAAGTGTTAAATTATATGTTATGGTAAGGCTTAAGCAACGAAACGCTACCAACATGCCAGACCGCTAACTAATTGTGAGTTATGTCATGGTGACATTTAGTTACCTGATTTTTATTTTTTTTTTGTTTTGTTTTCGAACTTACTTAAAGTCGGTTTGACGCAGCTCTAAATTCTTTTCTATTCTGAGCTAGTCTAAAAAGGTCTGCATACCCTTCACAACCTAGATCTCTAATAATTTGACTAATATAGCTTTGTCTAGGCCTTCCTACTCTATTCGGCCGGGAAGTCTCACGTTATCCGTCGTTTGCACCAAATGCGAAAGCATGTTTTATTAAATCTGCACTTTTACTGTAAACGGATAAGCAGCTTTGAATTACAAACGATTGCAATATTAAGGAAGTTTCTCAAGTATTAAAGTAGTTCGTATAGAAACCTTTTTGCAATAAATTAATCTACGGTACAAGATTCTTTTTAAAATAATTGTCTCTTATGATACATGGTAGTGGATTTAAGAAAGTTGTTACAAATTTAATCTTCTTCCACGACCTCAACCTATAATCTGGATTTTTTTTTGTCGAGTGACTAGAAAAAGTAACGTGGAGTGAGATGTGATAATTATAAAGGATGTTTTGAGTGAGAATTGTTTGCTGAAGCAATCTTTCATTGTGAAGTGGGTGCATCAACATATTTCCAAAGCCATACCGGTATTTCGACACAATTCTGACGCTCTTTCTAGAGTTTTAAGTGTTTTTTGGCTTATCAGCGGCTAGGTACTCGTCAATATATAGCGCATTTCTTTATATTTGTTTTTTATTGCGACATCCCCCTCTTTCTCCAACCACCATCAATTCCCTTCTTATTTGTTAATTCATAAAACAGCTAACTTGATGCAGAATACGGAATATGAGACATGCTTCATCGAAAGAATTAAATTGTAGGCTGTTCGATAAAAAAAATTGTTTAGAATGAATCAACATGGATTAAAGTGTGTTATGAATATCAACTGCCGCCAGATGATTGATAACAACTATTGTATCATAGCATAAAGGTTTGCAAGCGTTGGTGAAGAATTTGCAAATTCCTTAACCTAGTAGAACAAAGGATGTACTACGAAATAGTGAACCTAATCATCTACTGTCTCTTAGAGCTACATTCCTTCCAGAACTGGGGTACCAATTTTTTTAAAACATTGCATACACAGGCTGTCGAAAATGCTGGAAGGGACAAATGACGGGCGCCCGTCAGTGTAGTATTTTTTGCGATCAGTTTAGGAGACAACCATCCCAAAAAAGGTTTCAGTAATTGGCCCTCCTTTTAATGTACTCGATATTCATAATCTTGTTCTGTTTTGCTAACTATTTATTTTTGTTGATTGGTAACTACCTACATAGTTGTTGGTCAAAGTCTGCCCACTTACAGTTTTCGTTTCTGCTAACAAACGCCAATTTGAAACTCTAAATCAAAAGTTGAAAGTACTCAAATAATGTCCAGAGATATATGGAATGAAGAAAGTATATTGAATGACTTACATGGAGTCGTTTATTAAACCAAACCAATACAGTTGGTAAACAAACTGAAGATTCTCGTTCATTATTTACTTAATCGGGTTGTTTTCTGATTTTTACTACACTCACATACAACACTGTTTTTATTGATTTTCAGACATCTTTTATCCACGGATCACAATCGATCATCCACTCGCGAGATTTATACGAGGTTGTCTTTCCTAATTGATTTTGACACTGGTTACTATGTGAAAAGCGCTGAGCTAACGTTAACTCAGTTAACTGTTATCTAATGTATTCTAAACTAATGGTAAACCTTTGTGGTGTTCTGAATTGTGAAGAGGGTCACCTTGTTAATTCTTCATAACAACAGAGATAACATTTATTTACAAGTTTAAAATCTGAACTAATTATACATTAAAGTCATGATGCACAAGGAAAATATTTACAAATTTCTGCATAATTATTGCAAATGTCTTTAGCACTGAAAGCACTATAATTTGTGAAGTTGCTGGATTAGATTTTCTTTTTGAAGTATTGAACGTTGTGGCTTCATGACGAAGGCCTGGATCTGATATATTCCCATGCTTCGGTACACTGCGGCTGGTAGGTGGAGATGCGTGTAGACGGGGCGAAATCCTGGGTTGATAGAAGCGAGCTGATGGCGGTATGCTCCCAATCCTGACGTGCTTGTTGGCGTTACGTGTTCTAGGAGGTGATCCCGATGGTTTGGGAGATGTATTGGTCCAGGTGACGACGGGGTTCGCTCTATAACGTTGTAAGAGTTTACTTCATTTTATCCCATTAGATTTGGCTTGCACGATGAGCTTGGTGACTTCCAACCTGCACTATCTTAAGTTCTTTCCAAGAAGTTTGGTGACCACCTTAAGAAGAAAAAAGTCAAGGTGTAATTTGTTCTAGCGTTTGCAACTCCTTTTATATCCTGGGTTTGTTTATATTGTACGATAGAACGGTTTTATTATGCATTTCGAGGGGTGTCACACGAGTCGATTATTGTTTGAGGTATGTTTTAAGCGTGCATGCTATTTATTTGCATGCTGCGTGGTTATTGGTCAGTTAGTTGAGTATGGTCGGCTACATACTCCTACGCCTTTAATAAATTGGGAGACTTTTATTTTTAAAATGAAGTTCAAAATAAAGTATGAAATAAAGCAACAAAAAAACATGTCTTGATCTAAAAATGAATTATTTCTTGGAATACATGATGTTACTTTTTATGCAGAAAAAAAGAGTTCGATTATTTTCAACACTCTGCAATAATGAACGAGTACTCTTGGTATCAAATTTAACCAATTGTTTACAATGTCTGTAAGTGTTTTGCGTTTAGTTGTTTTACTAGAAAGTGCTCGTTTTTTGATGGATTCATAATGGACATCGCCCGAATTGGAATCAGAATTTGAATTAGGAAGGGTCATTTCGACCTTTCATCATTTTAAGGAGTCGTCTCCTAAGTTCAACGTGTTTAACAAAAGAGAAGGCAGACTTTAGTCTTTATCCTTCTTTATTTGTTAAAATGTAATCATCTCTTTCTCTTTTGATCAATTTATAGGTTTTTCTTTCTCTTTTTTTCTAATCGGCAGTGTTTCCACAAAACCTGTCACAAATACCTTCTTTTTACTCCACGAATTTATATTCCAAAACTTTTTAAAAATATATCTTTTATCTTCCTCTTTAAAGAAACTGCATAAAAATGAGTTTTTACTAGTTTTCTTCAGCACAATGTGAGCACTTTTACCCTTCATTATTCTACTCACTTTTTCCGTATTGTGAATTACAACTTAAACTCGTAGGTTTTGTAACCAATGTATGGTTTACGTTTTAATCGTCTAATGCTAGTCTTTCTTTTTTTGATGCAACTAAGAATATTTTTCTGATAAACTGGCAGGTATATGGTTTTCGGCAGCATTGCCATTGGCTAGTAAAGGTAGATTTTCTTATTTTCATTGTCAAACATGCTAGCACTGTCAGAATTCTTACTTTTTTGCCAGATTCATTTTCACAATTTAGTTTATTTTCAACAATTTGTGTATTATAGTAAGCGGTTTTCAATTTTGAAATTTTCAATATGATTGTTTAGGTTTTCGTTGTTCAAATATTTGGTAGCATGAGAGATTTGAACTCCTTGGAGGTTACCTTTAACAGTCTAATTTTTTTCCCAAATGATTTAGATTAAATATTATTCTTATGTTAGAAGTCTTTCTTCTTACGTCATAGACTCCGATCTAATTATAACGAATCGACGCGTGAGGACTGTTTCCAGAAAGTGGCTTCTTTAGAAAATAGTTTAGACATTTTTTTAGTGTTTTACCTGAACCCTCGTTTGATACCGTGTATAATCACGTGCACCTCACAATTATTATCTTCTAGTGATATTTCTGTTCCCACCCCGTGAGTGTATGCAAACAAGGGTTCTCGTTGGCCATTTAACTGGTGTCCTTTCTACACAAATTCTAAACGTCTGATTTGTAAAATGAAATTAGTTCAGTTATTGTAAAATAGTAAGCTTTTGCCAATAAAAACACGGACTTAGCTATGTTATCAAAGTTGTTCTGGTAGCTAAATAATGTGTTGACAACAGATGTCTCAATAGACCACGGCTAACATTGTATTTTTTAAAAGGTTTACAAACAGAGTGGTGTTTATGAAAGATACTGTATTTTTGAAACTCGCTTTGTCTTACTACATCTTGTGTTTATTGTAACAAAATAGGCGGCTTATTTCAAAATTTTAGCCTATAGATTGGGTATCCTACAAAGTCAAAAACTTTCTTTCTATATTCTTTGTTTTCCTAAAATTTATTGAGTACAGCACTGTTTTATATAAATTAAATACGATGGTAGCATATTGAATCGGAGGACTAAAATTATTGGTCCACAACCAACACAAATTAAGTGCGATGAATGGTACGATAGTGAATTGAAAGACCCTCTACATTTGACATTGCAATTCTCCACCCCAAGGTATTACATTGGCCAGGAAGCGAGTTTTCTTTTACCTGGAAACTATGGGTGTTGCCGAACCCTTGCTATCCCAAGCAAGGTAGACATCTTTAACGTGCGTGACAACACACGCAGACGGAACCTACATTTTACCTATTATCCGAACGAGGGCGTAAACTTCTGAAAAATATTCGCCTAACATCTTTCGAACGATCCGTGTCGGGAATCGAACCTCGGAATCAGTCATACGCAAACTTGTCTGATCCACGGAGCCGACACGAATTGAAATACACTACACTTGATTTTCCAATACCCCACCCGAAAGTACTATATTGGCCAGGACGCAACTTTTTTTAAATATTGCTGAACTTCTGCTATTTCAAGACAGGTATTTTTAACGTGCGGGACAACACTCACACGAGAAACTACGTTTTATGTCTTCCGAACGGGGGCGTATTTTTTTCAAAAATGCTCGCCTAACATTTTTCAAGCAGTCCGTATCTGAAATCGAACCCGGGAACTTGGGCTTGTAGTCAGACGCGAACCAAACGACGAAGTCACCTTGAATAGAATTGAAAAATCCTACATATGATTTTCCACTGCTCCAGCCGAACGTACTACATTGGCTAGGGAGCGAGTTTTTTTACTTACAAATTTTGGATGTTGCCGAACCCTTGCCATTCCAAGCAAGGCTAGGGATGTTTAACGCGCGTGACAACTCTCACATGCGAGAATTTTACACCGCATCCGAATGAGAACGTATTTTTGCGAAAAATGCCAGTCTAACATTTACCAAGCGGTCCGTTTCGGGAATCGAACCCGGGACTTAGTAGTCACACGCGAACCAACGAAGCCACAGAGCCGCCTAGAATAGAAAGACCCTACATTTGACCTTCCAATGCTCAACCCGAAGGTACTACATTGTCCAGGAAGCGAGTTTTTTTATCCGGTAATTTTGAATTTTGCCGATCCCTATTTTAAGAAAAGTAGGTATTGTTATTGCGGGACAACATACACACACACACACAAAAACTAGATTTCATATCTCTTTCGAACGGGAGCGTATTTTTATCAAAAATGCTCGCGTAACATTTTTCAAGCACACGTGTCTGGAATCGAATCCAGAAACTTGGTCTTAGTAGCCAGATGCGAATCAAGCGACGAAGCCGCCTTGAATTGAATTGAAAAATTCTACATTTGATTTTCCAGTGCTTCAGCCAAA
Organism: Platerodrilus igneus; assembly: GCA_036346225.1. Classification (NCBI taxonomy): domain Eukaryota; kingdom Metazoa; phylum Arthropoda; class Insecta; order Coleoptera; family Lycidae; genus Platerodrilus; species Platerodrilus igneus. Next base: position 14,070,503 of record JARFIW010001380.1, read on the forward strand.
GGTACTACATTGGCCAAGAAGCGAGTTTTTTTTTACTTAGTAATTTTTGATGTTGCCGAACCCTTGCTATTCTCAGCAAGATAGGTATCATTTACGTGCGTGACAACACCCACACACGAGACCAACATTTTACCTCTCATACGAACGAAGACGTATTTTTGTGAAAAAAGCTCGCCCAACATTTTTCAAGCGGTCTGTGTCTGGAATCGAACCCGAGAACTTGGGCTTAGTAGTCATACGCGAACCAAGCTACGAAGCCGCCTTCAATTGAATTGAAAAATCCTACATTTGATTTTCCAGTGCTAAAGCCGAAGGTACTATATTGGCCAGGAAGCGAGTTTTTTTACTTAGAAATTTTGGATGTTGCCGAACCCTTGCTATTCTCAGCAAGATATGTATCTTTACCGTGCGTGACAACACCCCACACACGAGACCAACATTTACCTCTCATACGAACTAACACGTATTTTTGTGAAAAATGCTCACCCAACATTTTTCAAGCGGTCCGTGTCGGGAATCGAATCTGGAACCTTGGTCTTAGTAGTCATGTGCGAGCCAACCAAACCACGAAACCGCCTGGAGTTGTATTAAAAGACCCCACATTTGCTTTTCCGATGCTCCACTTGAAGGTACTACATTGGCCAGGATGCAAGTTTTTTATCTGGAAAATTTTGAATGTTGACGAACCCTTGCCATTCCAAGCAAGGCTAGGGATGTTTAACGCGGGTAACAACTCTCACACACGAGAACTACATTTTACACTTCATCTGAATGAGAACGTATTTTTGTGAAAAATGTTAGCCTAACATTTGCCAAGCGGTCCTTTTCGGAAATCGAACCCGGGACTTAGTAGTCACACGCGAACCAACTAAGCCACGGAGCCGCCTAGAATAGAAAGGCCCTAAATGCGATTTTCCAATGATTCACCCAAAGGTACTACATTGGCCAGGAAGCGAGTTTTTTTACCTGGAAAATTTGGAATTTTGCCGAATCCTTGCTGTTCCAAGCAAGGTAGGGATCTTTAACGTGCGGGACAACACTCACACACGGTACCTCCATTTTACCTCTCATCCGAACGAGGGTGTATTTTTGTGAAAAATACTCGCCAGCATTTTTTAAGCGGATCGTGTCGGGATTTGAATCCGGGACCTTGGGCATAGTAGTCCAACACGCATACCAACTACACCACGAAGCCGCAAAATAAAAAGACCCTACATTTGATTTTCCAATGCTTCACCTGAAGGCACTGCATTGGCCAGGAAGCGAGTTTATTTTACAAGGAAATTTTGAATTTTGCCGAACCCTTGCTGGTCCAAGCAAGGCAGGGATCTTAGTGCGTGACAACACTCACACACGGGACCTCCATTTTACCTCTCATCCGAACAAGGGTGTATTTTTGTGAAAAAATGCTCACCTAACATTTTTCAAGCGGACCGTGTCGGGATTCGAACCCGGGGAATAGAAAAATCGTAAACCTTCATGCAATTTGAACTAAAATAACGCATTGATGGAACCATAAGTTCATTTCATATTAGAAACAAAATATTACATGGAGTGTCACTGTTAGTTTAAATAATGTTGATACACGTTAACGGTAGTATAATTAGAAATTTTTTGCTTGTAGTTCATGGTGGGAAAAAAATTGGACTTAGCTTTTTGAATTGTATCTTGATACCCTTTTCGTATTTTCACATTCCATATTCTCTTAAATAAAGTAATGATGTAAAAAAACATTTTGTTATGATATCCTTTTAAACTTTGGTCGATCCGAAAATCTATCGAATTATAATCGCTCACGACGGGAGCTCATGATATCTAGTATTCAACGAATATATGATAAATAAATGACAGACTGCAAACAAATTATAAATAACCATGCCAGACAACAAAAACCGGAATATTTCTTTGTGTAACCCGATTTTTTCTTATATATTTAACGAACTTTCTCTTGTATTTAGAACGTTTCTTGTATGAATATCTATTTGAAGCAGATGGACTGTGGTTTGGAATGTTAAATCGTTACGTGGAAAAGAACTAGACCGAACGCGGTATACGAATGCTTTCTTGATATAGAACAGATCATTATCAAACAGGTAGCATAGTTTAAATACTTCCAGGTTTCGCTCATTGGCAAGCAAGCTTCAAACGAGTTTCTTGCGAGGAATTTATATACAACTTCATAATAAAAATGGTCCAGTGCCAGTTTAGTACAGTACACGCTCATTTACCTGCTGACAGACCTAAACCAAACGGTACCATACCCCAATCTGTCGTACTCTTAGATAGTATATGAAGAATAGAAATCAGTAATTCCAGGAAGTTTAGATTGATAACCTTTACTGATAATTGTGATTTCTTTTATCTATAGTTAGATAAAGTTAATCCGTTAGTTACACTTATTGAGGGAACATCTGGAGCATGATGATGCTACTGAAGTTCATTTTCAACCGTTAACAACCGGTGGGCGAAGTTAGCATTTGTATCGGGTTTTCGCATATTTTTGTGTATTTAACTTTTAATCGAAGATTGCTTTAGCGGCATTAAAGCTGTTACACTTCTATATACAAATTTTCGAATATCTTGCTAATAGTATCGGTTCCTAAAATTTTTCATAAGTTTAATTCTCTGACTAATTGATTTTTCCAAGGTTAAATAGGTCATATTTTTGTAAGGATGTCTTAAAACAATTTTGGCTTGTTGGTCCCGCATTCGGATCTCCGAGATGGGACTACTTCGGAGGATGGGAGCGGAAGTTTAAAAGAATAGTCTGAGCGCGGAATGTCAGAAGTATGAAGCAATTAGGTAAGCTAGAGAATTTGAAAGTTGAAATGGATTAGTTAGCATTAGACATTGTAGGGAATAGCGAAGTTCGTAGGCCAGAGGAGGAGGATTTTTGGAATCTAAACTTGGGGGCAAGTCATACAGGATCAGAGGAAGGAAATTCGGATGTGGAGATAGTTATGCGAAAAAGATAGAACGCTGTGTTTTCTTTTTACAAAAGAACAAAAGAGTACTCATGATTATATTAGAATCTAAACCGGTAAATACAGTAATAACACAAATATACATTCTTCTTAACCTTTTTTGGGAATTAAACCACTCATAGTTTTTAAAATCATCTTTATTTACGTTTCGATCGTTGATAACGATCCTAGGTCATGGATCGAAACGTAAATAAAGATGATTTTAAGAACTATGAGTGGTTTAATTCCCAAAAAAGATTAAGAAGAATGTTTAACAAACTAAAACAAACATACAGGGAGTATTTACAAATATACATGCCCATTTCTAACTACAGTGCGGAAGAAGCAGAAGCGATCTACAAGGATATTGAAGACATACTAAGATGCGTAAAAGGAAATGAAATTTTAATAATTACAGGGGATTTTAGTGCAGTGCAAGATGATGGTAGAGAAGGAGCGGTTGGTAGTGGGTTTATTTGGTTTAGGTACGAGAAATGGCAGGGGAAATAGGCTGGTAGAATTCTGCTACAAAAACACATTATTTCAACATCATGCTAGAAGACAATACACGTGGAAGATCCAGGAGATATAGGAAGATATCAAATAGATTACATTCGTGTTAGACAACGGTTTAGGAATCAAGTAAAAGACTGTAGAAGCTACCCAGAATCAGGTATTGACACTGACCACAACATCATAATTATGAAGGCCGCACTTAAATTTAAAAATTTGAAAAGAGGCACTCTGTCTTTGAGAAACTAAAACTTCTGATATTAAGGAAGTAGAAACGGAATAACAATACATCCAAGTTAGACATGACTGTCAGAGATATTCTGGTGTATACACATAGAGAAAATTAGAAACCATGGATAACATAATAGAAGATAGACAAATACAGACCAGACCAGATGAAGTAAGAAAACAGATACAAAGCCATAAATGGAAAACTATTCGCAAATGCTGGAAAACTAAACAATGGATTGATGCAAAGTGTGGAGAGGTACAAACTAAGATGGAAATAGCAAAGACAGACAAAGCATATAAACTAATTAGAATAAATTTTAGGGATATATAACTGTACAGCAAAAATATGTGGCGCGGCAGGAGACATCATTATAGAGAAAATAGTTAGATCGCAAGAATATATAAAGAATGTATATGCAGGACAAGAACTAGAAGCAATAGAACTGGAAACAGACATTTAAAAAGATGACTATTTTTAGAGATGAATTTGAACTAGCATTAAAGAGCTTGAAAATATATAAGGTGCAAGCAGAAGCACTAAAATCCGTTGGACAAGCAGTACCAGAACGTCTTTTCCAACTTGTAAACTATATGCATCAGACAGGCGAGATACCAAAAAATTTCAAACGTAACATCATATAGCCACTATACCAAAAAAGAGAGGCATGGATAGATGTGAAAAATATGTCAAGAATATGAACTAGAATTGTACAATGACGGATGGAAAAACGGGCTGAAGGAATACTAGGAAAAGATCAATTTGGGTTTAGGCAAAACGGGGGAAAGGCTACTTTAACTCTCAGGGTGATACGAAGAAAACGATAGAAAAAGGAGAAAGTGTATGTATAGAGTTGGTAGATCTGAAAAAAGCATTCGACTGTGTAAAATGGAAAAAAAATATTCAAAATTCTTAAACAGATTGGAATGAGTTTTTGGGATAGGCATATAGTACATAGCAAACAGAATTACTGCAGAAACGTAGAAAAGTAACTATTAGGAAAGGAGTGAGACAGGAATGTGCCTTATCCCCGTTAATTTTTAACTATTACATAGAGAGGCAATGAATACTGTCAAATGCAGGAAGACATGTGGAATGGTTATGCACAAACAAAAGCTTGATGTGCTTAGATTTGCAGATGATATATCGGTATTTTAGCATCTAGCAAGAAAAAGTTAGAGCAGCTTTTAATGAAATGGAAGCAGTTCTAACAGAGAGACACGGTATGAAAATTAACTAAAATAAAACTAAGGTACTGGTATGTTAAGGTTGGGGAAATAAATAAAAAACTAGAATACAAATAGTAAACCAGAACTTACAAGAGGTTAAGGATTCCTGTCACTTAAAAAGCCATATAACACAAAATGGGAAAAGTGCAAAAGATATAAAACAAAGATTAACACAGATCTTACTGCATTTAACAAGAAAAAGCAACTACAATGCTCAACGACAACAAACACAGAAACAAGGAACACAACACTGTACGGCTGTGAAACTTGGAAAGTAGAGGAGAAGCGAAATGTGGTGAGTAGAGGATGATGTTCCTTCGAAAACAGCGCCGCCGCTGTCACCGCCGCATTTACATGTAAATTCCCATAAGTAGGAAACGAGGAGATGAATCTTCTCCTTTGCTCCCTCTCTGTGGACCTCCTTGTGGGATTTTTACCCCAACCATTTTGATTATGTCACACCCGCATTCTTTCCACCCGCGAGATAAATCTTTTTCCACATTTCCACCCACGAGATAAATCTATATTGTTTGGTATCAATTACTATTAGAATTTTCTCAGCTACCCGAATCTATAGGAATTGTTTGGATAAAATCATCCCCTAGGGAGCTACCCTCATTTTAAGATTTTTTGCTGGTAGCGATTTCTGGCTGTCCTTATAAATTTTTTAAACATGCAACACATCAAATTAGTCTAGAATTTTACGCAGAATTCGAATCTGCAAACGGATTTAAATTCCGACCACTCCTTACAAAGTTACACACATACTTTCTAGCGAGCATACTGTCACTGTACCACTACTCGCGTTTTTATCGCTTTTTATGTGCATTCTCGTTTTTGACTTATTTACCCCTCGTTTACATATTAGTACTTTAGTTTAATTTTTGTTAAATTTCTTACCGTATTTCTCTGTTAGAACTGTTTCTATTTCATTAAGTGCAGCTTCTAACTCTTCCTTGTTAGATGCTACGAGGGTTGTCTTTTAAATTTTGCATATAGAGCTGGAATAAGAGAGTAGATAATTTTGAAAGACTATTGTTTTTCGAAGTCTTCTCCACGAAGATTAATGCATTTTTGCATGCGCTTGAACCAACTCTGGAAACAGTTATTCTGCTCGTTTATTGGTATAGTCAATATTGCATTTTAGAAAATATCCACTGCTTCTTCTTTCGATTGGACTCTTTGACCACGCAGTCCGTCCTTGATTTTCAGAAAGGTCAGACTTAGGTCGGGTGTACGGATGGTCTAACAATTCGACATTTTATTGCGTTGAAAATTCAGTTGTCTTGCGAGCTGTGTGCGAACTTGCATTGTGTTGTTGGAGGATGATTCGTCGATTGGGGTTTGTTTTTTCGAAGCTTCGCGATGACTTGTGGGAAACAAATGGTTATATACCAATCGGCAGTAACAGTTCTTTGATCTTGTAGAGGAATTGTTACTACATGACCTGCGTTCAAGACAAATATTGCGACCACCTTTTTGAAGATACTCCGTGAACGGATGACTTTTGTTGACTTTTCTTCACTTTGGAACGTCCAAACAGACGACTGAAGTTTATTTTCTGGCATTTTAATGCAGTGGTAGGTGAGGACAGGGAAGGAGCAGTAATAGGTTTATTTGGTTTAGGCACGAGAAACGACAGAGGGAATAGGCTGGTAGAATTTTGCGACAAGAACAATTTAATCATTACAAACACATTATTTCAACATCATGTTAGAAGACTATATACGTGGAAGATACCAGGAGATATAGGAAGATATCAAATAGATTACATTCTTGTTAGACAACGGAATCAAGTAAAAGACTGTAGAAGCTAAAGAACAATGGATTGATGAAAAGTGCAAAGAAGTACAAACTAAGATGGAAGTAGGAAAGACAGATGAAGCATATAAACTAATTAGAATCAATTTTAGGGATATAAAACCGTATAGCAAAAATGTAAGGGACGCGGGAGAAAACGTCATTATAGAAAATGTAGAGAAAGTGGGTAGATGACAAGAATATATAGGGAATTTATATGCAAGAGAAGAACTAACTGCATTAGAACAGGAATCAGACATTGAAAATAATGACTTGGGATATCCTATACTTAGAGATGAATTAGAATTAGCATTAAAGGGTCTGAAAAATGATACAGATAAGGTACAGATAAGGTGCAAGCAGACACTCTAAAAGCCGCTGGTCAAGCAGTAACAGAACGTCTCTTCCAACTTGTAAGCTATATGTATGAAACAGGCGAGATACCCAAAGATATCAAACGTAACATCATAGTAACTATATCAAAAAAGAAAGGCGCGGATAGATGTGAAAATTTTCGAACAATAAGTTTGACAACACACGTGTCAAAAATTTTAACTAGAATTGTGCAAACGGGCTGAAGAAATACTAGGAGAAGACCAATTTGGCTTGGAAACAGGGGAATACGGGAAGCTACCTTAGCTCTAAGGGTGATAATGGAGAAAACATAGAAACAGGTGAAAGCGCGTATATAGGGTTTGTAGATCTAGAAAAAGCAGTCGACAATGTAAAATGGAAAAAAATGTTCGAAATATTCAAAAAGATTGAATGAGTTATAGGGATAGACGGATAGTAGTACATAGCTTATATAAAGAGCAAACAGGAATAATAGAAATAGAGCAGGAACGTAGAGAACTAAACATCAGGAAAGGGGTGAGACACCCTATCCCCATTAATTTTTAACTTGTACATTGAAGAGACAATGAATACTGTCAAATGCAGGAAGACATTGGAATTACTATGCAGGGACAAAAATGCTTAGATTTGCAGATGATATAGCGGTATTAGCGTCTAGCAAGGAAGAGTTAGAAGCTGCTCTTAATGAAATGGAAACGGTTCTAACAAAAAGATACGGTATGAAAATTAACAAAACTAAAACTAAAGTACTAGTATGCAAAGGAGGGGAAAATAAATAAAAAACAAGAATACAAATATGTAACACGAACTTACAAGAGGTTTAAGATTTTTGCTACCTAGGAAGCCAAATAACGCAAGACCACAAAAGATATAAAACAAAGATTAGCACAAGGTCGTACTACATTTAACAAGAAAAAGCAACTACTGTGTTCAAAGACAACATTCATAGAAACAAGGAAAAGATTGCTTAAAACATATGTATGGAGCACAGCACTGTACTGCTGTGAAGCCTGGACAGTAGGAGAAGCGGACAAGAAATGTAGTGTTACAGACGAATGATGAAATCATGGACAGACAAAGTTAAGAAGGAAGAGGTACTAAAAATGGTAAGGGAAGAAAGAAATATGTGGAAAACGGTAAAAAATAGGAGAGATAGGATGATAGGCCATATACTACGGCATGAGGGAATATTGAGGAATATACTAGAAGCAGAGATAGGAAAAAAGAGAAGACGAGGTAGACCTAGGTTAGACTACAGCATACAGATAGTGAAAGATGTAGGCTGTAGGAGTTTCAGGGAATTGTGTAGGCTAGCTCAGAATAGAAATCAATGGAGGCATGCATTCCAACCAGTCCCAAGATGGATAAATTAATGACGAAGAAAGTAACTGCACTTAAATAGGATGATTATTATAAGCAACTACAAGTATTGGGTGGCCAATATTCTCGAATAATGGTAATTGCGTGAACGCATTTACTGGAAAACTACTATTTCGGCAAATGTTTAAGTGTTGGGGGTTCTTGGCAGCCACAGGCTGCTTAACCCCCTTCAATGAATCTCGGTGAAATAGGGCATAAAATTAGAAAACAATAGAAGGGGAACCGAACTGTATTGCTATATGAGAACTTCAGGGAACTATGTAGACTAGTTTAGAAAATAAATAAGTGCAGGTACGTGGTCAACCAGTTTTGAGACGGAAAACCCAATAACGAAAAAATAAGCGCAGATAAATCTGATGATTATTATAAACAACTACAGGTGTTGGTTGTGAAATATCTGTAACTAATGTTGACTGTGCGAAAAATTATTAAAGCGGTAAATGTTCAAGTGCTGGGGGAACTTGGCAGCCACAGGTTCCTTTCCCCCCTTTACAACCACTGAATGTCGTAGAAATAGGCTATATAATTGTAAAACAATAGAAGGGGACCGAACTGCATCTAACAAGAAAGAACAGCACCTATGATGAAAGACAACAATCAGAACAAAAAGTTGTTCAAAGCATATGTCTGGAGCACAGCACAGACAGTATGCCTATGAAATATGGGCAGTCTGAAAAGCAGACAGAAGAACAGTAGCAGCCTTTGAAATGCCGTGCTTCAAAAGTATGAGAATGGACAGACAAAGGTAATAACAAATAGGTTGTAGAAACAGTAGGGGAACAAGGATATCTTTGGGAAAAAAATAGGAGAAATAGAAGGGCAGAATACGTTCTAAGGCATTTTTGGGGAATAGCATGGGATTTATGACAAGCAAAGATAGTAAAAAGGAGGCGGACGTAGACCTAGATCAGATAGTGATAGATGCAGACTGTGCAAATTTCAGGGAAACTGTACGTTAGTTCAGAATAGGAAACAATGATGGTACGCGTCTAACCAATTTCAGAACTGAAGACCTAATGATGATGATGATGCATTACCCTAGTTTCTGTGCTGCTAAAGTTCCCCGCATCTGATCAGCGAACTTCACTAAGCCCTGCATGTCTAATGCTAACATCCCCATTTGAATTTTGAAATTCTCTAGCTTTTGCTTCATGCTTCTGGCGTTCCACGCTCCAACTCGCAAAATGTTCTTAGCTCTTCTTTCAAACTTTCCGATCATATCCTCCGAAGTAGTCCCCTCCCGGAGATCCAAATGTGGGTACTACTTTAATTCCGGAATCTTTTACCCCAGAGAAGGCCATCACTTTGAAACGTTTTCGGTACGCCATGTACTTGGGAAGTAACGTGATGGTTTCCAGTTGCCTTCCACATTACAATAGTGTGTCTTACGATGCCATACCGACCCCTATAGTTTCTTGCCCTCTTTTGAGGAACTGTCTTATTCGGCTCTTTAGTCCACTGAAACACGCAAGCCATTCTACCCGTTCAAGTATTCTAAAACTTTTCAAAGTGCAGTTCAGTTCAGATCGGTTTGTGGAAGTATTTAATGCAAAAGACTTAATTCCGGACAGTGTTTGCACCTACAGAAGTATTGAACGCGCCGCGCCGCGTCTTGATGATGACCCATTGTCGAAATGTCTGTTTTATATTTAATAATAACACGGTTCAAAATCAGTAAATGTAGTAGTGTGTCATAAGATGGGCTTGAAAGACGATTCGCAATATTACGTCAGTCTGAGATGCTTGCAAAAAATTTTTTCCCTGAACAGGGAAACTGGATAAATTTTTTAATTAAATTTGTTTTTTAATGGAATAATACTAGGGAACTGATAGTTTAGTATATTACATCGATTACTATTAAAATTTTGTCAAAAAAATTAATCATGAGATTGAAAAATCGAATGTTATAATTTTATAACGAAATTATAGTGTGTGCGATTATTAGAAGCGTAGTTACAATTTAGTTTTTGCAACAATAAACACGTCAATGTTAATTTTAATTCAGGCCAAACGACCTTGTGGACATAACCAGTTTGAAACTATGACCAAAATTACGTACTACATGAAAGAAAAATAAGAGATATTACTCATAATGCCCTTGAACTACTACCTTTTAATACAAGATATAATTATCGTGTGGAGGTTTGAAACATTTTGCTCGTAAGACTAGACGAACCCCCGCCCTTATTGATTTTGTCAATGAGTTCAGTACGACGCGTCGCACAATCGTTTTAAAACGTAAATGCGTTTCTGTTGCCCAGGACCTTGATTAGTTATTAACGGGCTTCGTCTCAGACACGAAAATTAAAAATTGATACATAATCCGCGTCTACAGCATTTTGGCTTCCTCCAATTAGTTATCCGTGACGTAATACTGTAATCATTCATAAATAAATCCCACTACTTGGATATTTCACGCCTACTTTGTATTGATGTTTACTTCCCTACGCGATATGTATTCTCTGAAATGAATTACTAACAGATAAAATTCCACTCGTACTTAAAAACGTGATATACATAGAAGCTATATAAACTGCGAAACAGCAACACCATGAAAATTAGTTTCACAGTCAGTGATGGCTGTCTAAGTGCATACGCTAGGGTGAGTTTAGCTTGTTTTACATGGTTTATATTTAGTTTGGTAACGTTGGCTAAGTACATGTAAATCCACTTGAAAGTCAACATTATGTATACGTTGTAGGTCGTATGTACATAATTAAAATATTCTCAGAATTTAAATCTCTCTCGCGGTTACACTTTTTATTAAACGCGTCTGCGCCCGACCGTCCTTGTCTTTTTTGACGATTTGACAACATAGTAAAAGCGCCGGCGCTCGCTGTGTCGTCTGGGCTTTCTCACGGCTAACAGAGGCGCCGTGTGTGTGTGTGTGAAATTTCTGTTAAAATGGATAACTACATGTAAAAATCGCTTACATTTATTAATTAATTCAGGTCTGTACTATTTTATTATAATTTAAGTACTGGAAATACGATAACGTTATAACAATAGCTCTGTTCATCAAACATATGTCATGGAACATTTACCGTTTAGTAATTATTAATGGCGACTTTCACCTAAATTTTTAAGTGTTAAGCAATTTAAGTATTTCCCGATTAATTTTTTAAGTAGGTGACGTGCCGGCGGCTCTTCTGGGGTGTGGAATGCGAGCCTATCCTTTTTTTATGTTTCCGGCGTGCGGTCATTGATGTGTTAACGTTGGAATGTGGTAGGGCTAGAACGACTTTGGCCGCGCGGGTACAAGGGCGAGCATGGGAATGGAATGCTGGAAATCGTGAATGATTTGAATTTCAGCCTGGTTGCCAGATTTTCTTGTACTCATTATACAGGATGGTGTAGAAATCGGTGAAAGTTCCTATTGTTTAAATTTTAAAAGGTTAAAAACTTTTTTATGACACTAATAAATTGCATGGGTTTAAAGAAATTATGTAACGCTTTTGTTTATTTTTCAGATCCAATCTTACCCCCTTTTGTTTGTTTAAATACAATGGTATCAGTAATAGGACATCAGAACCTCCCAAACCATTTCAAAAATCACTATGAAGAAGAACCCGACAATGGTAGTATCCTGGTCATGCTTAGAGAAGCAAATCGCTTAAAATCATTCAAAAATTGGCCTTGTCGCTTTATGGAAGCTAAGAATTTAGCCAAAGCAGGATTTTATTATGTGAATAAAGATGATATCGTCAGATGTGCTTTCTGTAATATTGAAATAGGCCAGTGGCAGGAAGGTGATAATGCAATGACTGATCATCAACGATGGTCCAGTGATTGTCCCTTTGTATGTGGACAAAATTGTGGTAATATTCCGATCGAAATTGATGCTATGCCCATTTCTGCTCCTGGACAAGATACTTGTGGAAAATATGGAATTGAGATCAGGCCAAATTCATTCCCCGAAAGAGAAGCTTGCAGCACTAGTGCCAAAGGACTAAATTTAACTAAACTTGGTGTTCAACCAAACAGAGCATCCGCTTATAGTGCGTAAGTATAATGTTCTTACAGTCATAATGAGAAACCTGATGTAATTAACATATAGTAGACCAATTTAAACTTGGAAATAACCATTTTATTTAAATTAGTAGACACACTTTGAAGTTGTGTGTGACTAGACGGAATATTTATAATTATTATTCTGGTATATCAAAAATTTCCTTTGTAATGCTAAAATATTCTGTTTTATATTGCGAAATTTAGTGCATTATTTTTGTTTGCTATCAGTTTGGAAAATGGATATCTTGCAAGATAACTTTTGTTTAAGTGTCACTGATAACTTACATGTTTATTGTTAACATATAAAAGCTTCTGTGATGGTCTACAAAAGTTTGTTAAAATCGTGATATTGGTTAAATACGTGCCGCTGATAAGATCTCTCTCTTTTAATAATTCTTCAAATAAATTTCTACTTATTCCGTGTTTATTTCTCGTTAATAATTTCAAATCTCCTAAAGATTTTTGATCAATTGAGTAGTTGCATCGATGGAATGTTTATAGCGAATAACTTTTTGTTGACATCCACGTTTACCGACTCTATTATAGGCAGCCCATCCACCTGATCAAATTTTTAAATTTTGTTGAAACATTTTGAATTATTGGAAATGAATGTGTTGCATCTCTTTTTTTCAATATGAACTAAACGCCAATTATATGTACATATGTATTCTGATTGTTTTATGTACAGCAAACTATTCTAAATACCCAAATACCTTCAATTCGGTCTCCATAATTTTTACATCGTAGATAATAGATTGATCCAGTATCTCTTAAAAGATGCCCCTTCTCGAAGAAATGTTTCATAAATTTACACTGCAATTTTTATCGTCAATTTTTGGTTGATTGTAATTTCAAATTCTTTCTCGAATGAAATTAAACCATTGAAGAATTGATATCTGACTTAAATATGTTTAATTCGTATGCTACTTCAGTCTTTATTTTCATGATCAAATATATGACTGAAAGATGTTTTGGAGGTAATTTGGCTTGAGTTTTGTAACCCACAATACGACCGATCCAATGACGAGAACAAAATCAATAACGGAATACTTGCCTGTATTATGGGGTAACAACGGAAGGAAAGAAAAAGAGCAAGAAAACTAATGCCGTGCTAAACACAGTTGGAGATGGATTTAACCACCATAATTAATAATAATCTGTATTGGTACAGCAATTAATACTGATCATATATACACAACGTCATACACCTACATAATCTAAATACTTACTTATATTGATGCAGACCGAATTCGTTCTGACTAAAACTACTGAAACATATAACTACACAAAAACACATAATACATTTAAAGATAAAACCCCAAAGTCTTAGTCTAAAATGTTGGTGGCACTGTAGCCCAGGTGACATGCACATGGCTACTAAGGCGAAGGTCCTGTGTTCGAATCCTGACACGGTCCACTTGTAAAATGTTAGGCGAGTATTTTTCACAAAAATACGCCCTCGTTTAAAGGAGAGGTAAAATTTCAAATCCCTGGTGAGCATGTTATTGTGCACTTAGATTCGTATCTTACTTGGAACAGCAAGGGTTTGGCAAAATTCAAAATTTCCATGTTTAAAAATTTGCTTCCTGGCCAATAGTAGTACCTTTGGGTGGAGCATTGGAAAAGCAAATGTAGAGTCCAAACCTTTGCTCTCGACTTTTATGGAATATAAGCAAACCACATACCATTCGAGCGTAAAGCAAATATCTGTTGTTCATCACCATATCGTGTTCCTTCTCGCAGGCTGTATAGACAGCTACAATGGTCCTAACTTGATCTACATATAATACGGTAGCTAGACAGAATAAACTTTACAAATAAAGTAAATTTCTGTGGTACAACGAAACAAACCTTAGTTCTAAGAATTTAATATTGAGTACAAATATGGGCTGAAACTATTAACATTTCTAAAAGGAATCTCACCTTTCAATTACCGATCAATCACAAAAAGAGAAAGCACATTTTTCATGATGAGAATTTGCAAGTGCTCGATTTATTAGAGAAGAACCAGCACGACCAAACGCTAAATATCTAGTAAACTCGTTTATCAATGTAGATATAAAATTGTTTTCCAAAGAAATAATCACGGAAATCCCATAAAAATAGTAATAAATTTGAGCAGGTGTGTATCTTGACAAGACAGCACAGCTGCTGTACTTAATCACCATTAAACTGGCAACATTCAGGAATTGCCTAATTAGTAAAAATTTACATATCTAAATAAGGAGACTTGTAAGAATATAGACAAGCAAACTTGTGAATTTAATAAAGGACGAGCAAAGGTGGCTGCTTAATTAAGCAGGTTTGACATTGTAGAAGTGTAACAACCTGCAAATTCAAATGATTAAAAATCCAATTGGTTTTTAAAGTAAAGAGGCAGTAAATTTTCAAATACGAAGTGAAACATAACAGCTATTCCAATTTCCATTGTGTAAAAAATGTAATCTTAAACTTTTTTTGTGCATCTATTACAGACTGAAAAGAAAAATTCTCCATTTTTCGATTTCCAATTCTTAAAGTTGTTGGTTGAATTGCAGCATTAAGAATCGGTTGTAATTAAAATTCCTACATTTTTTGAGTGATTTAAGGAGTTATTTTTGTTTGTTCTTTAGAAAAAAATCTTTTAACTTGAATGAGATAAAAGCACACTACTGATATGTATTTAAGTAGTCTGAACTTATTTTAATTTGGAAGTTCATACCAACGTGTATCTAACCAATGCCAAAATGTCATACTTGCTCTTTAAAGTAAGTAATGGCAATGGTTTTAAATAAATATGAAAACGCCTTAGTTTACAAATTTTCAAGACTCCCTACGTACAACGACACCTGTTTGCTATGCTATATTGTATTATTGTTAAACTTTTTTCTTTTTAGTTGTTTGTATCCTTTTGAAAGTTGTTAATCCAAATTGCTATCAACCTAGGATACAGTGTCTCAAAAAAAAAGTCGGAAGATTGGCCAAAACATTCTTCTGGCATCTGCCAGATCTTTGATTCATATCACTGGTGGGAAATTGTAAATGAAATCATAGGCTGTCATTCGTTTTACAACAATAAATCTCAAATTATATATGTGAGGTTACAAATCATGCAAAATTTGTACTTATCACAGTCCTAATGGTTGCATTTCTACTAACTTTTAAACACCTTCATTTCGTATTTTGAACGAAAGCTATGAAATCACAAATTGCTTAAGACAAGCTTACTCTGTATAATGTCCAGTGATTCTGCCTTATCAAAGCTCATCAGTTTCGATTAGGGATGATGATGCCCAGGTATCCGAAATTAATACTCAGTCTACTACCCATTGTCCAATAATTACCCGATACCTGATAAGTACTCGTTACCTGATAAATACCCCTTAACCGATAGTTATCTATTACATTATAACTATCCCATACGGACAATTAATTGTACAGAACACTTGAAAATTGTGATCATTATCCGATCAAAAACACGGGAAAATTGTCAATAACTCGATATCTGACTTGCAGGTAAATACATTAAAATTGCATGATTTTACTAAGTTTATGGACCTCTGCAAAAACACCCTTGGTATTTATTTCAATTAGTAATGTACCAATTTTTTTTATCATTTTTACAAGCATCTAACACTAAGCGAACAAGATTCATATTATAATACATACATTATCACATAACCACAATAGAATTTATTTGGTAGTTTTCTTTCCAACAAAAGCCAGACTTTTACCTTGTGTATGTACATGTCTTTTTCAATAATATTCAACAAGTTTCTAACAAAAATTCAAATACCTGCTTTTACAGCTAAATATGGGGTTTCAAAATTCTGACCCAGGTATTGCATTATCGTGTACATACCCGGGTACCCGCCATCCTTCCTGTTTTGATTATGCTTTAATCAGTTGAACTTTTTGTAGTATCATACTCCGTACCAAATTTTTAATATACTGGAAGTACCTTCAAATATTTGAACTAAATTTCATAGCATTGTCGTTTATCCAAAAATGAACAGTGTTATTTTTGATCCTAATGGGGATCTACATTTTATCTTTCATCCAAACAAGGGCATATTTTTGTGAAAAATGCTTGCCTACATTTTTCAAACGGTCTATGCCTGGTATCGAACCCGATGCCTTGGAATCAACAAACATATGTGAATCTGTTTGATCCATGGTGCTGCCCGAATCTATGCATCCTATATTTGATTTTTCAATGCTCTCTGAAAGTGCTATATTGGCCCGCTGTTTTTTTTTTGTTACATGAAAGTTTTGAATTTTGCTGAAGCCTTGCTGTTCCATACAAGGTAGCGATTTTTAACGTGTATGACAACGCTCGCACGTGTGACTCTTATTCTAGTTCTCGTCCGAAAGAGAACATACTTTTGTGGAAAATGCTTGCCTAACATTTTTGCAAGCAGGTCATGTTGGCAATTGAACCCTGGGCCTTGGGATAGGTAGTCATACGTAAATCTGACTAATCCATGCAGCCGCCTGATTCTATGCCCCAAACAACCTTATGAATGTTGTATTTCAAGTGCATCATCATCTAGACCGATTTTAACTCATTCTCTACAAAATTGTTTTAAATTTGGAGCACCTGGGTCTCTTTTCGGCATTTGTCAAGTGTTTTGTTGTACTAGTTTGCTCTTGGTAAAGAAACCTAATCATAAATAACTTCTGTTTGTCTAAGCACCCAAGTGCATTATTCGGTTCCTTCAATTGCTTAGTTTTAGTATTTTTTCCTATTCGTTTCCTTGTAATCATTATTTAATTGTTTCATTTTCAGTCTGTTTGCTCGATTAATTTTTTCTTGTTGCAGAGTTTTAATGATTAAACCTTTATTCTTGTTATCCAAAACTTTGCATAGCATTATTTATAATCTTTTTTGATGTGCTTTTTCATGATCGTATTTGAATTTTTTTTGTTCTTTAATTAGGAATATAAATTTTCATGTTGGAATTCATTCACATCGAACTGTTAATTTATCAGTAATGTTTCCATCATGTATTAGCAGTATATTATGCTTTTTCGGCATTCTAGATAACGAAACTTCCATTTATCCAATGGGATTCGTGTCAAATTTTTTCAACCCTACATACCATTTAGCATGGCTATTTTTTTTTATTATTTCAATATTATATGTTTACAGAAGGAAAAGTATCACTCATGAATTGACGTCTATCTTCTTTCTTTTTTTTGTTAATTAATATCTTCCTCTCTGTTTCAATGTACACAAGAAGGAACATTCAAAGATCAAGTATTATTGGTAAAATTTGTGAGTGGAAATACTGTAAATATTCCGTTCTTTGCTCGTTGTATACTAGATGCTGTTAAAAATGGAAATGGAAAATTTTATGATGTAACTTCATTGTGTATGGAATCGAAATACTCGACAATTAATCCCCGAAACACTTCATATAACCTGATTGATCGAGATGCACCAGGTTTTTGAGTTTCATGGAATGGTATTCTATTTGACAGAAAAATTGTCTTTCCATGTGGCAACAAACATCTTGATGCTTTGTTGACGCTGATGATTCTGTCTGATTATGATCTTTGTTTTATAATAATTTTTTTTGATCAGTATCGCCACATTTACCAATTTAAATATTGAATTGAAAGTTGATTTATGTTAGTAATCAAAATGTATCATTGATTTTACTACATAATTGCTAGTACAATATGTGAAGTGGAGAATTTCTTATACAGATGGCGAAAAGTAAATCCACTTAAAGGAGAAACAAATATTTAACGAAACACAGAAATGTATTAGGATTGGAAATTTTACAGTTTAAACCCGTTTAAACCCTCAAGTTTCCTTCGCCAGTTTGTACCTGATTATTTCTGAATTTTATCCTCTTCATGGTTATTATTTGCATTTAGTTAATTGTACTATTTACATCGAGAATGGTTTGGTTCGTATTAAAAATATAATAGTATTTTCTTTTATTAGGAACCTCCATCTATTAGAAACTTTAAAATTGTTAATGAAAGAAACATCCCTTTTTGTGCATGATTGTCTTGCAAAACCATTTTAATAACATTGTTGTGGCTTAATATTATTTTCTAATCGTTTAAACAAATCCACATTAATATAAAGTGTTTCATTTAAAATTTTAGATTACTACCAAGTTTAAGTTTATGCACAACTTTAATGCACCACATTCAGTTCAAATATTTGTTAATAATAAATGTTCCCATTAAAATTTAATATTGCTCTATTTTGTTAAACGATTGTAGTTTCATATTTATTTAAATCAGCAGGTGGAAAAAGGAGTCACGTAGAATTGTTATCTGTCTCAACTAGTTTTCCATACAAAGCTTGATATAGCTTGTATGATAAAGCAAAGTTCAATTGAATCAGTTTCTCAGTATCAAAACATTAATCTGATCATGACTATAGTAACCATTTGGAGTGATTCACTGTCTAAAGGTTTAAATGTGTTATTTTACTTTTAATTGAAATGAATTGCAAAATATTATCTTTGGTCAAAAATGTGTTTTTGGTGGTATTCGGAAACTTTTTTTCCTGTAAACCATCGTGATAAGGAGGCTAAGAAATCTGGATTTCACACAGCTTAATTATTTAGTTAATTATCAAAGATCTAAAATGGCTACATAATTGAAGATTTGCATGCAAACTTTTTCAAGTAATTAACTACATTTTGTTTTATACTTAATCAGAAGTTATTAAGTAAATTGAAATTGTAATTTGGCTCAAAATTTTTGTTGATAATTAGCAAACAAAAAAATTACGTGCAATTAACTTTATTAAAATCTGAAGTGCTTTTGACTACAAAACCAATCGTATGTGGATTGACTATGGAAAATTCAAATATTTTTGAAGTTTTTAAACTAATTTTATGCTTACAGATAATATTAAAACAAAAATCTCTCTCGTAGACCAGTACAGTATATTTATATTTTATTTATATTGTTTTATTTTAGATGTGATATACCTGTTTTTAGTAAGTTAATGTGCAAACATATTCAACTTGGAAAATTTTTTAATTTCCTGCGGTTTATTCATAATGCTGATAATAATAATAATTTATAGGTTGAAAGTACTGGAGATATGTGTAATGTTTTATTTAAAACAGAAAAAAGTATGGTCTGCCTGGAATCTACCAAATTAGTTCTTGTAAAGTTCACTTCATGATAATTGGACACTTTCAATCAGTTGTCCAATCTGAGTAATTGTCTTCCTGACCGGATTGTTTTAAAAACAAATCTTTTGCGAAAGTTTTGAGCCGTATACTTACTGAATGCATGCAACACGTCTTTATATATTTTCAACTTGCTTAGTAGTTCTTTGTAGGTAGATTCTTTAAGACTGTGAACAAACAATATATAAAGTCCCGACAAGTTCTTCATGAGAAGCATGCTAAAAATTATCGCTTTTTGTGATCTCATATAATGAAATTCCAGATTAAATTACAGACTAAACAGACATCGAGTTTTGTGATGTTACATCATTTATAACGATTTTTTACTAGTCATTCGTTTATTCTAGGAAAACTGTTCATTTTAAAATGCATGTAGTACTTCTAATTTCGTCGCCAAGCTCGCGGAGTTTTGGTCTTGTTTCTGTGCATTTTATTTAATTTCTCCATGAATTCTGCAGAGTTACCAGTCAAATTTTCCTTAAAGTTTGACTTGAAGTCTTACAAGGGGAACAATTTCACTATTCTTTTTTCTATTGTTGACTACGGATTACTGGCATGCAAATAGAAATTGTTCAAATGTCTTTTTTCAATACAAACATCATTCCTGACGTCAGCGTAATGAAAACTCTTTTGCACAAAGAACAGTTGTTTATTATCAGCCGATTACACAAGCCTTTTCAACAATTCGTATCTACAGTGAAATTCTTAAAGCACTTGGTACAGTTTATTTTCAACCAATCACTAACGGTTTAAATACCAACTTGTTAAAACTACGATGCTATCTTCTTAATTACTTAATATCGAAGCACTATAATTAACTTTTATCAATACACTATAATAGTTTATATCGAATACTATAATAAATTTATATCAATCACTACAATAATTTGTTGTGACTTGATAGCACAAATAAAAACGTAATATTGTAATCAAAGCTTTAATTAGAACTGATTTAACTAATGCTCATCGTGGTAATTTATATTTTATCCAATTGCTCTAGATAATTTCGAGAATGTAGCAAAATATACAAATAACATTTATATTAAGTTTAATAAAGCTTTTAAATGCAAACTCTTGTAACCTGTCAATCAACTCCATCGAAAGTTGTCACGCCACAGGATGGCTATCAATCATCTTTTGTGTACAAACGTCTCATTTATGTTCTGATGTATTATTCTTGTCCGAGGTAGACTAAACAGCACTCTTTTACACTATATAAAATCTGGCTTAACTTAGGGGTAATGTCTGTTAAATATATGTTGTCATTTAACTATCAATTTTAATTATACTAATATAATATTGTTAATTGCTTCCGAAACCCTGGAAACTCTGATTTTATTTTTCAAATGTATACCATATTTTCACGCAGAGGTAGTACTTTTGTATGTTATATTGTATTGGCTAATTTTCACTTATGTAAAACCTAACACTACACGTTTTTGTAAATATGGGTTCATTTTACACAGTTCGAGTTTGCCAGCGTTTGTAGGAATGGAACTGCGTCAGAGAACACCAAATTTTTTCAATATTCTGTATCAATCGATGGTACGAACCCCCTATTTCATATTGTTATGCAAGTTTATATTCTATAATTACATTGCTCCCTTTTGAATGTATCAAAATATTTGTTTATATTGAAAAGTTTCAATTTATTGGTTTCATCATTAGGTCTTCAGTCCTGAAACTGGTTAGAGGCATACCATCATTGTTTCCTATGCTAAACTAACCTAAGATTGCCCTAAAATTTGCAGTCTGCCACTATCACTTTCTGATCTAGGTCTACATCCGCCTCTTTTTTCCTATCTCTGCTTATCATATATCCCATACTATTCCCCAAAATGCTTTAGAACGTATTCTGCCCTTCTATTTCTATTTTTTTTTCCAAAGATATCCTTGTTTCCCTACTATTTCGATAACCTATTTGTTATTACCTTTGTCCATCCTCATACATCTGAAGCACAGCATTTCAAAGGCTGCTACCGTTCTTCTGTCTGCTTTTCAGACTGCCCGTATTTCATAGGCATACTGTCGTTGCTGTGCTCCACACATATGCTTTGAACAACTTTTTGTTCTGCTTGTTGTCTTTCATCATAGGCACTGTTCTTTCTTGTTAGATGCAGTTCGGTCTGCTTCTATTGCTTTACAATTATATACCTTATTTCTCCGACATTCAGTGGTTGTGAAGGAGGGTACGCAGCCTGTGGCTGCCAAGTTCCCCCAGCACTTGAGCATTTGCCGATTTAATATTTTTTCCAATATATCTTTTTGCACAGTCAACATTAGTTGCATATATTTCTCAACCAACACTTGTAGTTGTTTATAATAATCATCAGATTTATCTGCGCTTATTTTTAGTCATATGGTTTTCCATCTCAAAACTGGTTGGACACGTACCTGCACTTATTTATTTTCTGAACTATCCTACATAGTTCCCTGAAATTCTCACACAGCATGTATACAGATCGGTTCCCCTTCTATTGTTTTCTAATTTTATGCCCTATTTCACTGAGATTCGGTGAAGGGAGTTAAGCAGCCTGTGACTGCCAAGATCTCTCAACACTTAGACATTTGCCGAAGTAATAGTTTTCTCGTAAATTCTTTCACACAATTACCAATATTCGAGAATATTGCCCACCCAATACTTGTTGCTTATAATAATCATCATGTTTAAGTGCAGTAACCTTCTTCGTCATTAATTTATCCACCTTGGAACTGGTTGGATGCGTACCTCCATTGATTTCTATTCTGAGCTACTAAAAATGAATAGTTTACAGTTTGGTGATATTTTTCACGTGTTAAATGTTCGATCTTCTGGTTATGCTGAAAACATTGAGGGAATTCGAACGGATCAATTGTACTATGTTTTCTTTTCCACTAATAAACATTTTGATGAAATTGTCTTATGCAAAAGTAAACAGTACCACCGATTAACTGATGTATTGTTATTTTTAAATAAGGAAAGTATAGTTAATAAATGAGTCTATATCTTTATGGAAAAAGCCAATGCAGTAATAAATGTTTTTCAAATATTGGTTAATAGAGCATGAAAACAATTTCTTTAAGATTTACGTAATTTGATTTATAAGCCATAAAGTAATCGTCTGCATTTGTAATTACAGTATATTATTTACATTTATAGGTGATGTCATATTTTTACAAGCAATTGTTTATTCAACTTGTAGTCTAGATTAATCTGTTTATGTTAAGTAATTAGCATATTGGTTAGGAAATGTTTATCAGTAACATACCTCAAGTCTTAGTCAGTCATTATATTATGATTGTAGAATTTTAATTTGTTTTTAAAGTAATATTTCTGGGACTTGCTGGTTTTGTTTCACTCATAGTACAATGGTGAATTATTAAGTACTGATTATCATGTACTTCATTATACGAAACTCGCAGTGAAAAATTGTTTGAAGGCTTGTTTTTTTTTTTTAATAAAAAGTTACTTTATGACGGACATATGGCTCAGATGGTAAATGCACGTGTTTAATCTTTGCCATGCAGTAGGTTGCATCGATCCTGTTTGGTGCAATGGGTTTCTTTGGATGTTGTTGGTGTGTCGTATGTAGTTTGTAGATCGAATAGGCTTTGCAATTGGTACTTCTATAGTCCTGTTGACAAAAAGAGCCGCATCTTTTGTGCAAGAAAATAGTAGTATTTTGGAATAATTTACAGTTTTCTCTTTACAATTATTCCATATTTTTTTAAAAATATAGTAATACATTGCATACACCATGTTCGAAGTCCAAAATTGAATTTTTATACTTTTATTTTAATTGCATTATTGGTTTTGCTAATTCATTTATACTATTTATATAATTTACGTATGTTTTGAAATTTTGCTAGAAGTCCGCACTTTTTAATTATCCCAAATTTCAAATATTTTTTATGATCTTTCTGCAGCGATATATCTTTTTTATCAGGCAGTCTGTTCAATTTTTTCATGTTTTGTTTTAAAACAAACTTGTGTGAGAGAGGATGAAAAATGAACAGCGCATGGATTAGCATGGAAATTCAGAAACTAACTGCAAGTTTTGGGAACTCAAATGATCAACTTCAATGTAATGATACCCTAAATTTTAAGTAAGCAAGCAGTGTATAAAAATCAAACGGCTTTGTGTCTTTTATTAAACAATGCGTTTTTTTTTTGGTTGCTACTGCCTGGGTAACTCAATTATTTCTTTAATACAAAAAGTGTAACCACTTCAGACGATGATAAAGCTGTCGAACAACGAAACCGAAAAATCCAAAAAGCACATTTTTTGCAAGTGCCAAGTGCTTTCTCTCTATTAATCAAAAACGAGCGTATAAGATTACGTTAAATATATCGCTTTGATTTGTGCTTCAAAGCTTATTTTTTGATAATATATCGCTCTATGCCCTAAACTGTTATCAGTTTAAGTTTATCCTAAACTTTTTGGATGTATTTTTTTAACATGTTGACTGCGGTAGTGGCGAGGCATACTTGAACTGGTGTGCTTTTACTGGCCTTCAAGGAACAGTAATTCCCTATCCCTTGTAATGTGGCTAACTACTATATAATTACTTTTTCGGTTTATCATGGGCAGTATATAAACTACACAAAAATTATTTTGAATTTATGTAATTAATACAAATTTCAACTTTTATATATAATCCTATTAACTCTGATTCTTTTTAACGATGTCAAACACTTCTGAAGATTAGGCAACGTTTTGATATGGGTTACTTACAGCTATAAAATATACAACAAGCAATTGTTTCTCATTTATTATTAACTTTTTTTCTCATGCCGGAGATGAATAGACATAATGCTTGTGAAAATCTAAGCAGAAGTTAATTATATCTAGCAATATATATTGTCACTGTTCGTTGTAGCAACCTTGACAATGTCTCCTTTTTTCTCCCAGAACCCGATGGCTTTAAACATATATATATGCCACTTTTCTGGAAGTCTCAGTTTCTTCATGTGACGTAGGAGCTAAAACTAGTTCTTGTGCTAATCTTTTTTCTAAACTCGATTATTAATATTTTGAGCAACTAACTTTATTATAAATTATCCGAGAATTTACAACTGCTACTCAAAATAAAATTTCAAAAACCAATTTTCGGTACCACTTATGGCTTCTGCGTAAGACTGAATCGTATGATATTTGATTACTATCATCGACACTCTTTTTAGTTTTGTTATAGCCAATGATTACTTTTAGCTTCAAATATATCATCTTGTTGTGCTCGCTTCCCAATTGGCATGCATGTTGCAATATGATTAGGATCTGCACACTACATCTAAATAGGTCGTTTATCCCCCATGCATTTGATAATTCGTAAGCAATTGTTCTGCAAGCCATAAACATTTCCTTTTTCATTCTATGAGGAAGTGTTGTAGATATCTTTTTGATTTGATTTCAGTGTGTCACAATAGATTATATTTTGCTTGAAGAGAGATTCTCCTAAGCTGAAACTAGAGTACAAATTGTCAGAATATAAGTAATGTCCAGCTTTAGGATCAATATGCTTCACAAGATTGTGTACGATTTGTTCAGTATGAGATACATCTGGACTTTCTACCATGTTTGTCTGTACAAACAATAATATTACTTGTGTATCCATCAACTTTGTATATATAGTTAGATATCATAAGGATGTGTTTTGTTTGATTTATACCTTTTAAAGAGTACCTTGAAAAAGCACCATGCTCCCGTCAACAATTCCCGTTGTAAACACTTCTCTGAAATTCTTGTTCTTAGTGTTCAATATAGCATCTTTGTTTTATGGAGATGATCAATGAAATGTGCAGTCTCATTATGAGAGAAAAATATATACAACGTAATACAAGAAATCTATTTCGAGGCGTGTTTGTGATGAACTCGTTTCGAAACAGAAGGTCTCTCGACCAAATAAATTCAATGAAAGCACTTCATTCGATGTCATTACTAAGATAATTGAAAAGAAAAGTTCCGTTTCAAATTCGTTACAATCGACCAACAAATTGAGTCAAGATTTTGAACTCTGGTTTATTATGATTTGACGTGCGTATTTGTTGGATTCTTAAACAATAAATGCTATCAGATCTTCCGATAAAAACAATTGATAGTCATCTATTGGGTTTGTAAGAGCACTAACATCTAAATTCAATTTAGTTAGCTCTGGTTCTTGTTTCATGTCAATTTCAACTTCAACAAAATCTGATGCCACTCAGCTTGATTAAGCACCAAGTTTTGTGCCTGCGCCGACAGTTCTTCCAAATCACAATTTCTTTCGATATCTGTATCATAACTAGGATGATTTTCACTACTTTCTGGTCTGATGTTGAAGGGATATGTGTAATCATTTTCATTCTTATTATTTAGTTATTGAGCCAAGATTAAAATTTTTCTAGAAAGAGAAGACAATAGTGTACATATATCAAAACATTCAAAACCAACTTAGGTTTATTATCATAATGGTCAAGCCTGACCTGCCATCGGCCGTTTAAAACAAGACTGGTCCTGCACACCAGACACTATACTGTACATAGGCTATAAAATACTACTTTAATACATTGATAAACGATTTAGTAGTTCTATTTTTTACATTTCAACAACAAACACGGGTACCTGTGAAAGTGGAAACTATGAGAATATAGCAAAGCTACAGATTTTGCAAGTTTTTGAATATTTTCTTCTGCACAACAGAATAATTCAGTTACGGTTCCAGGTGACTGATAATGCATCCAACCTGTTAAAATCATAATTGTAATGCAGTCATTTGATATTTTTTAAGCAGAGCAGTTTTTAATAAAAATTTTAAATTATACATCTTGTTAATTAAAGAAAGCTGTGATTTGTAAATTAGTTTGCAACTGGAGAAGCAAGGGTGATAAAATTCATGGAACTTAATTTTTTTTCGTGTAGTTTATGTATACTTTAAGTATTTCACTTTTTTTTTTACAAATAACTGTAGACTTGCAAAGCAAAATGAAGTTGATACTATCTATCTGCTTTTGAACATTTTACAATTTTTTCTAATATTACAGCAATATAAAAAAATGTGCCGTTATAAGATAGGTTAACTAAGATTAAACTAAGAACATAATAACTGATTAGATACATAAAGTGGTATTGGCGCCAGTCGTATTTATTGTATGATAACCTGTTTTTAAAGTGCTTTATTTATTTACTTTATAACAATTTTTCGAAACAATTTTTTATTTCTTGTATAACAAATATTTTGTGTCTTACTAGATTCATTTATTTGTCTGCTCAACGTTTTTTGTTTTTTGAAGGATAAGGCAAATGTTTGTTTCTGACCAAAATAAGGCTGGAACCCGGTTTTTGTACTCCTTGGCAACAGTGATATATCAAATCGTATTACGTGACTATAAGCAAGGTGTGGTACACATATTTGGCATGTATTAATATTTTGTACTCTGCATCATAAAGAATTGTTTATGACATACAGAGTTACAAACTGTCGAATCAATATTGAATTTTCAACATTTTGAATATCACGTGTCTGTGACAAGACGATATTGCAACATTTTAATTGTACTAATTTGCTCGAAGTAGTTTGTTTACGCTGTTTTGCTTCTTCTGGACATTCAAGGTATTTCTTTTCGCTGCACAATTGTTGTTTTATAGAACACAGAACTCTACTCTGCTGTGACTGTAGGAAAAATATAAAACACCTAGAATGATAATCCCCATCTTTTGTTAACTATACCCGTGTATCGAAGTATAAATGATTATAAAATTAGTAAACATATTAATAATGTCATTGCCTTGTGAAATTGAATATGCACATTAGCCACATTTTATTTTACTGATAGCTGAATTATCTAAAAGAAGAAATTAGGAAATTGGTAATGAAAAATTTTTGTATCGTCCACCAAAATAGCCAAGGTTGGTTTGGAAATTGCCTAGTGTTATCAAGACATCTCTATACAGTTGTCATTAATGATTTTTATTAGTTTTCAATAGTATACTCTGATAGAACGGAATATAGTGACAGGAGAGGATTAGGCATTAGTTTTGATCAGAGATACCAAAGATGTAGTTCATGGTCGAAGTTTCTATTGCTTCTTTTGTTTTAAATTGCGCATGGTTTGTTATAATGTTTATTTAAAATTTGATTAGCGTCAATGCTATTGTTTTTATTTGCATATAATGTATTCAAAAAGCTACAACGCACAACCCGTTAACTGCCACACTATAAAAAATCTCTACTTACATGACAGTTTTGACAATTTTTACGCTTGTAGTTGCCTTACTGTCATTTTTACGTTCCCATTTGTTCTAGAATGTAGATGTGTCATGTTATCACCATACCTGTTCATTCGAGAATCTTTAAAAAATTCATTATTTTCTTATCTTTATTGTTGCCTGGGGCTGTATAATAATTGGACGATATCGTTTACACATCTCAACATCTTATCGTTCTAGAACATCGGGTCATTAATCACACTTTTTCTTTAATTAGAAACATGTTTTCGATTGAAATACTAACCTAAATTTTTCTTAGAATATGCGATTTTACTTAGAATTTACATGCATTTGATACTGAAATTTCTGTTAGAATATATTCTTGTGAACAGGATAAATTAGAAATAAAAACTCTTCCAGCATATTTCTATGCTTTTGTATATACATTTTTCTAAACGCAATGCTTTTATTACAAAATTTGGGCGAAACTTTTGATATGCTCTTGTATATGTGCCGAATACCTTTATTTGTATTTAAAACAGTATTAAACTGTTTATACTAATTAATACATTTTATACAGGGCATTTCACAAATATTTTCTATACAGATAAATATGTAAATCATTTAACTTCTTCTTGAATTTTTTCGAATTTCCTTGCATTAATAAAGTCAGATCTCTTTACCATATGATAGAATCTGACCTTTAATCACATCTATGTATCTAGTGCCATTTTAAGTAAAAGAGCAGCAATTTGTTATTCAACTACGACACTGTAACCTATAAACCTACATACATTTATCAACGGGTCTTCTTATCTTTGTGCAAACAATTGTTATCTTCTAACTAGCATTGACTACACACATATGGTATTTTCAATGATTTTTTAAACACGGAAGTGTATATTTGTATATTGTAGTTATCTGAAATTGCTGAAATGTGAGAACCTACAAACATTGAATCATCGCTTAGTTTTTCTTGTTTGGGATAGCAAAAGTTAACATAAATTATTTCTTCCTGGTTTGGTATTAATATGTTTATTAATAGTCAAAGGTATATTACTTATCTAATGTGAATGTGCTTGATATGAATGTATTTGTGTTTCATTGATGTAAAAGTTCTCGCATTATAGATTTTCTGTCGAATACGCCCACACCATGCTCAGGAATATATACAGAGTTATCGTAGAAGATGAGTGTGTGGTGCACAGGCAGTGAGCAAGCAATGTGGTTAACATCATTAAAAAGTATATTGGATGGTTTTGTAATTTATCATTGTATTGACCTTAAATGTGCTGGTTTCTGGGCTTGTACACGGGTGTTATAGTATCATGCAACTTTTGTTTCGCTAGTTGGTCATTTTAAAAATGACATGATGAGTATACATCATTTTAAATTTTAAAATAAGCGTGAATATTTTGTTTTGTGAGTAAATATTATTAGATTTGACTATTTTACAGTGAAATCATGGATACTTTTTATGGGCATATGTCCTGATGTGATAGCAATTATCTAGGTAAAGTATTCCTATTGCATAGACATTTACCATTCCCATGGGAAAACCTCGAAAATTAATTTTTTTTTAATAACGGGGTTCTGCATTTGATTTTTTTAATTTTTCTGCATTGCTAAATATGTTGTTAGTTTATGTCAAAAAGAATTTGACTTAGGGAGTCTCAAAAAATGAAAGATTGCCATATTACCGAGAAAAAATCTACGTGCAGCACACACGAATTACAATATATTCTATAAACTACTAACATTTGTTATAATTTTTCATATTTTAATGTGTTATAACTTGCATATAAGTTTTAGAATCAAGAAAAATTGGATATGAGCATGGAGCAAGGAAAAGCATATATCGTTTAATTGCGATTTAAATTAAAAGTAGAAAGGGTGTTGCTTTAAAAGTACTGTTCTTTGATTTTTACCAATTCATATCGCTCTATCATTAGAAAAATTGGTGGCTAATTTACAAAGCGGAAGAAATTCAGAAAATTAAGTAAGCTTTTTGGATTGCGAGTTTCCTGTATATGAGATGGTATATTTCTCATATACATACCAGGAGAATTTGAAAGAATTGAAAGACAAGATACTACCTACTAGGAATGACTTTGACTTATGGCACATAGCTGTATATAACTGACAAACTGACCAGAGTGGAAAAAAAACCACAGCAAGCATTTAAATATATAACAGCCATTTAACTCCAATATGTATTGTTACTTTGGAATATTTTTGGTTCATACATGATAGTATTCCATCCCTGGATTCTGCTGGGATGCAATATTTTAATATATACAAACTTATTCACTTCACTCAAACCAACATGTTTTTACATACCAGGGAGATCCACGGATTCTGTCCTCCCTGGTGGGGCGAATTGAGAAATCCTTACTCAAAAACATGCCAGCTTTAGGTGTGCATGTTTATTGATCTCGAGGGTGTATTTAGCGAAACCACATTTGCAACCATTGATAAAGCCATGCAGAGCATGTAGCGAAGAATACTCTTTGGCAGTTAATCATGTATGTTTTGCAGTGCCGACGAGTACATGTTGGTGTTGGAAACATCTTGATAATTAGGACAGTAAGTAAAGGCTGTCCTCAGGGTGGAGTTTTGTATCTACTATTATGGAATCTTGTAGTCGACAGCCTTCTCCAACATTTTAAGAAGACATGTTTCTACACAATAGTTTATACAGACGACATAAGCACACAAGTTGGCTAATTCGAGCAAGTGCTGTGCAATCTTATGAAAACAGCAGTAAAGTTAACCAAATACCAGTGCATTAAAATTCCCTGACAATCAACTCAAACAAAACAAGGCTGGCGTTGTTCACAAATAAAAGGAAGCTAGTACTCTTTCAAATCCCATTACCTCTTTCGGAAAAGGTCAAGCATCTGGAAGTCATACTTGACAAGAAGCTGAATTGAGCCAAGTGCCTTCAAGTAAAAACTAAGAATGCCAACCCACTATTCTGGTAGTGTGGGTATGTCATAGACAAGCTTTGGCGTCTTCCACCAAAGGTTGTCCTGTGGCTAAACACTGTGTTAAGACAATACTTTGCTATGGCTCTGTGGTTTGGTGGTTCAGAACCAGAGTGATTCACATGAACATGGAACTCGTGCACATCCAAAGACTGGCATGTACGCAATGCAATCTACATCCACTGCAACCTTAGAAGCCAATCTTGGCCTCGCTCCAATGGACTTGCATGTGGCAGAGATATTTTTGAGAGAGGCACCAAAGTCTGGATTGATAGGGTTGTGGGGGGAAGACACCACGAGATCTTACAAGAGGCAGTATGTACTATGGCATTTTTGGGCGGGCTGATGGATTTGATTATTCGTTATGATATTCAGTAAGCACTTCAGTGTCTGTACTAATGCTGAAAATGTCATCCTAGTGAAAATCTGCATTTTCACAGATGGATCCAAAACAAATGAAGGCATCTTTTCAGATGACCTTGACCGTCATGAAAGGGTTACACTGGACACTGGCTATTGTCTTTCAAGCGGAAATCGTAGCCATCATGCATGGTGCAAATGCTATTCTGAAACGAAGATTCCAGAATAAAACCATGCATATTCTGAGTGACATCAGGGCAGTATTAATGGTCCTAAACAAACCGTAGCTCTTCGGAGTGGTACTCTGGTGCCATCAAACTCTTGGGTTTGCCTGTAGTACTAATCTCCTTGATGTAGTCCAGATTCAAGGATATTTAGGGGTACGTTGCAACAAACAGCCTTATCATTGGCGAAACAAGGACCGACTAGGAGTTTTGTAGGTTCTGAGCCGTCTATTTCCATATCACCATCGACTGTGCTCATCATGATAAAGTAAACTACCCACCGACAATGACAGGCAGGTCTGTAAGGCTGGCAAAACTATTCATCAAGCCCTTGACAAAAATTGAAAAATTCTGTTTGCTTGTGGAGACAAACTGCAGCTATTAGTAAGTATTTTACCTGAACACTACTAACTAAAAAGCAACTGCACAGGTAGGGTGGGTGTGTCAGATAACTCTATCTGTCGTGGTTGTCAACAGGAGGAATGAGATGTCGGCGCACTTCCTGTACACCCATCTTACACCCGCCAGGCTCAGGAGTTTCATGCCGGAGGACTTCTTGCTTGAACCAGTCTTAATCAACGATACTTCCTGTTTCGACATCATCAAATTCACATGGCCGAACGAAGGAGGCAACACAACGGGCACAACAGTAGCTGTTCTTCCCAATACAATACAATGTCAAAATGGTGGGGGGTATCCTACTAGCATATAGATACACTGCCCTTTTTCAAAATAAGATTAGAAGCGGAATTCTTATGTGTAGATAGGTGTTACTTCAGGATCTTGTTAGCTGTAATGCAGTTAATGTAGTAGAGACCATGCGTCCTCCTTTATACAAAT
The DNA here is from genome assembly GCA_036346225.1 of Platerodrilus igneus. Taxonomy (NCBI): domain Eukaryota; kingdom Metazoa; phylum Arthropoda; class Insecta; order Coleoptera; family Lycidae; genus Platerodrilus; species Platerodrilus igneus. The sequence goes on from JARFIW010001380.1 coordinate 14,102,706, forward strand.
TTAAAACACAAATATTTGCCTTATACATTTTCATGACATCTAAAAATGTATACAAGACCACAAAGTAAATAAATATAGGTGTGTAAATAAATCATCTTTAACATGGTGACTGCTGTCTCGATCAATATGATCGAGAAAATAAAATTCCCCCAAACTGGCGCGGTCTATACAACTAAGAAAATTTACTCTTCTCCATGCCGGCTCGGCCAACATTACCAAACCAATTTTTCGTATCCAACATGCCAGACGCTTAGCATATAATTGTTTCGACTGTGCAAATTGACCGAACTTGTTCAGTGCCAGTTTCTGCCATACAATTTTAGTGGCCAAAGAAATACCAAATAAAATATGAAAAATATAAATACTTAGAAAAGGCAGTCTTTATTATTGTGAAATGTTTAACAAATTTGTACATTCATAACGCAATTTGAAGAAAAAAAGTCTTAAATTCTTACTACAATATTAGTTTTGGAAGTAACGAAAATTGTGCAGCATAACGATGTTTTTTATTCAAAAAGAGATGACGCTCTCCTTCACATCCTTTACAGTAAGTCCAAATCCTCTTCAAATTCCTTGCTATACGGCAGCCATGAGGCGTGAACGATATCTGCTTGGCGCGACTGTTTCAACTTCTGCTGCTTGAAGAGGACGCAAATTGCATAAACTATAGGCGACAGATTTTTGAAATTCCAAGATTGCCTGTATTCACACATTCAACTTCCTTATGCATCAACCATGCGTTTACCATAGCAGTATTCAGCAAGATCTCAAACACAAGTTTTCGATACCACTTGATAGTTTTTCTAAGTGGTGATTGATATGCTTTCATTTGGTCTCGGTGATCAACTTGCGATTTTCATTGGTTGTAGGCAATTATAACTTCCAGTTTCTCCATTATTTGTTCCGGACGATTATTTGTTCCGGACGATTTCGCGCTGTAGTTTGAGAATCTGAGTGCTTTGTAGAGAGCATCAGGACATACCGCTTGTCTTTGCAGCAGAGAACAGTTATTCCTTTACAATTCTCTTTTGCAATATATTCTCCCGACTTAGGTTTTTTTTTTCCTATAACTTCGTGTGGATTTTCTTTGCGGTTCTTCCTCAAGTTACAAATTAGGTACGTTTGTCTATCCAGCAACTGTTCTGCTAATGATAGAATAGTGTACCAATTGTCCGCGACCATGGTTCTTCCGCAACTCAACAATGGTTCAGCTAGTTTCATCACTACTCTAGTTGATGTTGTTGGGTTTTGCTCAAGGTTCTTACTGGCGTAAATTTCTATATTGTAAGTATAACCTCCTACACAACAGAGTTTAAATATTTTAATGCTATACTTATGACGTTTTCCTTTTAAATATTGGCGCAAAACGACCTGATTACAGAATGGTATGAGTGATTCATGTATGCATATTGTTTCACCAGGATTGAGCACCGCCTTATAGACCCAACTCTGATTTTGTGGAGTTTATTATATTGGGGATTGGTTTCAATATCTGCAAAGTGAACCATCCTCAAAAGCAATTCAAACCTGTTGCGAACGATACCCATATAAATAATTTTAAAAAAATGCTTCATTATGACTACATGGTGGTCAAAATGCATATTTTAAATTTTATTGTATTTGATTTACATACCCAAGTTTGTAATCATTTAAATACTGAAATAAATTTAATTTACCGTTTTTTCCCTATGTAAAGTAAATGCACCCTCGTGTATGTGTTTGTGTGCTCTTAGCAACTATTTCAATAAACCGTATTAGACGCAACATGTAAAAACTATGTGCTAGTATTTATAGAAAACTGTTCTGTTAAATTAAACTTCTTGTATATATTAATTTTAATTATACCGTCATCAGCTGTGGATATAAATAATATATTATTTAGTATTTTTTGTCCTAATAAATTATTTACGTTAAATCGATTTTCATCAGGTTGCTCAATTTGCACTAATTTGATATTGTCTAGTAAGTAGTACAAAAATTTTATTGTTTTTTTTTTGCAGATATGCAACTTTTGAAAGACGCTTAAGTACTTTTGCCGAATGGCCACGTTCAATGAAACAAAAACCAGAAGAATTAGCTGCTGCTGGGTTCTTTTATAATGGTAAAGGTGACCAAACAATCTGCTTTCATTGTGGTGGCGGGCTCAAGGATTGGGAGGATGACGACAACCCTTGGGAACAACATGCTAAATGGTTTTCGAAATGTAACTTTGTGCATTTACAAAAGGGTCCCGAATACATAGCCGATGTATGCAGCAAGCAAGCAGCCGTTCTTACTCCAGATGAAGCAACTGCTATATATGCACCTCCTGGCTCCTTTAACATTAACCCTGTAAATGCTAAATCAGATGCTGGTGGTAGTGCAGCAAGCAGCTCTGACGAACCAATACCTAAGCCTAAAGAAATACAAACCAAAGAGCTTGCCTCTGACGATAGCAAAAATTCAAACACTAACACCTTGTGTAAGATTTGCTATTGTAAAGAGGTAGGCGTTGTGTTCCTACCATGTGGGCATATTGTAGCTATGTGGACTGTGCTACAGCACTTACAACTTGTGCTGTCTGCAAGCCTCTTGAAGCAACTGTTAGAGCATTCCTATCTTAAACCCTTACCCCTCTCAGTTGCAGTGGCAAATAACATCTTGCTCTAGTCATTGCCAATAGAGATCAGTTCAAGGTTATAGCATTCTAAGTCTCATATCATCTAAGATTACATTTACAGTAATTTTTCTGCTCTTAAACGCTTATGAACGTACAAATTTTACATCTGTAGTTAATGATGATAATGATTGAGAAAGATTAATAAGTCTTACTCGATAACTTTTTAAAATTATGACATTGTAAGTTTAGTTTGCAATGAATATTAAAATGAGCAAATTACCTTGAATTATTTTTCATATTGAAAATTTCGATTATTTTATCCTAAAGTAGGGTGATAGAAACAGTATTATAGGTTAACGGTCATATGGACGGTGGTAAATGAAAGAATTCGCACTATCTGATTAGTAGTTGATGATCGCTTGCACTAAAGGTAATCTTTTCATATACATTACCCGGTGGTTCATTAACACGTATTACAAAAAATATTTTGGCTATTCTGTATGGTTTTGAGGCATTTGAATACTGTATTTTTGGACATACATTAAAAATTTAATAATTCAGAGGTGTGTCGTGTCGTCTGTAAATCAATAAACTCATTGAAGATTTATTTAAATACTCTTGCTTTTGCTAAGGATTATCATAAAATCAATTATCTTTAAAACAAGTATCTGGAGACACCGTACACTTAATTCATTCTAAACCAAGTGCAATACTTCTTGTATTGCATATCAGACCTAAACAATGCATTCCATTATAACGTTTACTTAGCTGTTTCTCATTACTCTGCTTTAGAAATTTCCATAAGCATAAGAGTGGCAGGAATGCTTTGAATCTTCATATTTTTATTAAGCTTGTGTGTGGATCTTTTAATATTTATTTACAAAGTAATGTAATTTTTTTACAAATTTATAGTACAAATGAAAAATCTTTTATAAAATACGCTTTTAGTTCATGCTAAGTTTGTTTAGTACCTTAGTAGCTTACAATTTGGGCTATTGGTGTAGACGTCTGCCATGTGGCACCATATATTTGCTTAATTTAGCGAGTTATACGCTTATTAATCTGTAATTGTAAAAAGTAGTACTTTAGTATATCAGTATTGCAGACTTAAAACACTTCCGACTGAACATATACAATAGATTATTTTTCAAGTTGTTAATTGTTGATGTGTGATGACTAGAATACAACTATGTTTTGTAAGTCGCTATTTCTGATTTTGAAAATTAATTTCAATCCAGATTTCTATGTGGTATATTTTGCTTTAATTGCTTTATATTCATTTGCTTCTTATGTATTGCCATACTCGCAATTACCCTATAAATTTACATATCTGCATTACTTAAAATAACATTTAAATTGGTGTAATATCTTTTGGCTCTATTAAAATGTACGTGTTGATGTCAAGGGATGTATGTATGGTAGATAGATGCCTTAGAATTATGTATTTATTCTACAGTAAATAAAGAAATCATTTCGTATTTTTCCTTTTTGTTAAACAGTGTTAGTTCTGCAAAATTCATACAAAGCGTAGAAAAGAAGTGAACACGGTATGTGAATTTATACTCGCATTAATTGGAACTTTGAATCAGCTTGTTATTCACAGTAATACCCACTACCTTGCTTTACCTAAAGCAACGTTGGCATTATGCTAGTTAACTAGCGCCAGCTGACCAGCATGTTACGAGTATTATACAAACCCTAAGTAGCACTAGTGCTTGTTCAACTTAGCACCAGCTAAGTTGAAAACATTTGAACTTTTGTTTACAAGTTGATTTATGATACTGCCAAATGGACAAAATGATTCCATTGAATTCATTAGTTTGTATAGTGTGGAAATCTTGTGGTATGTTCGAGATGAAAATTATAAAAATCGTGATAAGTGAAACAGTGCATACAAAGTGAAATGAATATAGAAGATTTTACAGTGAAAATGGTGAAGAATATTAAACTTATTAGGGACATGTACAATTAGGAGAAAAATTCACAAATCTGGAACATCGTCATGGCTTTATTTGGTTCAATGAAACAGTTACATTCTTAGAGTATTGTTATGGTAAAGAATCTATGTTAAAATGAAATTCATACATATTATGCAGAAGCGTAATGTGAAAATACATTTACCTTCACCTTGATATATACAAAGACCCTAAATATATCAAAAACTATAAAATTTGCAGTGTTTAAATGTAACCAAATTGTCACGTTCGTCCATGAATTCATAATACGAGGGCTGTCTTATGTTTTGAATACGGGCGCCACTAATCAAATGGCACTAAAACTTTATCTTTAGTTAACCTAAATCCAAAGTTTCAATGCGATACGTGTAGTGTTGTAACTACAACGAACTGTCAAAGTTATCAAGTTATTTGAAAAGTTAAATTAAAGCGCGAAAATTTTCGTATAATTTTTTAATTATTGATTGAAGACAATTATTTTAATAAGATACTTCGTTGAGTTGGTTTCTGTGTCTGGCAATGAAGCACCATATCAAACAACAATTTCTCGGTGCAGAGAATTCAAACATGGACGGATTAGTCTTGGCGGCGATCCAAGAGCAGGTTTTCAGACTTCAATTCAAGAAATTTTACAAGAAAAAATTAGTTTCCGTTGCATACCATCTATTGACAAAAACAGAAAGCAGCTAGGGTGAATTGGTTTCAAAAACTAGAAGAATTAGCTGCTGCTGGGTTCTTTTATAATGGTAAAGGTGACCAAACAATCTGCTTTCATTGTGGTGGCGGGCTCAAGGATTGGGAGGATGACGACAACCCTTGGGAACAACATGCTAAATGGTTTTCGAAATGTAACTTTGTGCATTTACAAAAGGGTCCCGAATACATAGCCGATGTATGCAGCAAGCAAGCAGCCGTTCTTACTCCAGATGAAGCAACTGCTATATATGCACCTCCTGGCTCCTTTAACATTAACCCTGTAAATGCTAAATCAGATGCTGGTGGTAGTGCAGCAAGCAGCTCTGACGAACCAATACCTAAGCCTAAAGAAATACAAACCAAAGAGCTTGCCTCTGACGATAGCAAAAATTCAAACACTAACACCTTGTGTAAGATTTGCTATTGTAAAGAGGTAGGCGTTGTGTTCCTACCATGTGGGCATATTGTAGCTTGCGTGGACTGTGCTACAGCACTTACAACTTGTGCTGTCTGCCGCAAGCCTCTTGAAGCAACTGTTAGAGCATTCCTATCTTAAACCCTTACCCCTCTCAGTTGCAGTGGCAAATAACATCTTGCTCTAGTCATTGCCAATAGAGATCAGTTCAAGGTTATAGCATTCTAAGTCTCATATCATCTAAGATTACATTTACAGTAATTTTTCTGCTCTTAAACGCTTATGAACGTACAAATTTTACATCTGTAGTTAATGATGATAATGATTGAGAAAGATTAATAAGTCTTACTCGATAACTTTTTAAAATTATGACATTGTAAGTTTAGTTTGCAATGAATATTAAAATGAGCAAATTACCTTGAATTATTTTTCATATTGAAAATTTCGATTATTTTATCCTAAAGTAGGGTGATAGAAACAGTATTATAGGTTAACGGTCATATGGACGGTGGTAAATGAAAGAATTCGCACTATCTGATTAGTAGTTGATGATCGCTTGCACTAAAGGTAATCTTTTCATATACATTACCCGGTGGTTCATTAACACGTATTACAAAAAATATTTTGGCTATTCTGTATGGTTTTGAGGCATTTGAATACTGTATTTTTGGACATACATTAAAAATTTAATAATTCAGAGGTGTGTCGTGTCGTCTGTAAATCAATAAACTCATTGAAGATTTATTTAAATACTCTTGCTTTTGCTAAGGATTATCATAAAATCAATTATCTTTAAAACAAGTATCTGGAGACACCGTACACACTTAATTCATTCTAAACCAAGTGCAATACTTCTTGTATTGCATATCAGACCTAAACAATGCATTCCATTATAACGTTTACTTAGCTGTTTCTCATTACTCTGCTTTAGAAATTTCCATAAGCATAAGAGTGGCAGGAATGCTTTGAATCTTCATATTTTTATTAAGCTTGTGTGTGGATCTTTTAATATTTATTTACAAAGTAATGTAATTTTTTTACAAATTTATAGTACAAATGAAAAATCTTTTATAAAATACGCTTTTAGTTCATGCTAAGTTTGTTTAGTACCTTAGTAGCTTACAATTTGGGCTATTGGTGTAGACGTCTGCCATGTGGCACCATATATTTGCTTAATTTAGCGAGTTATACGCTTATTAATCTGTAATTGTAAAAAGTAGTACTTTAGTATATCAGTATTGCAGACTTAAAACACTTCCGACTGAACATATACAATAGATTATTTTTTCAAGTTGTTAATTGTTGATGTGTGTGATGACTAGAATACAACTATGTTTTGTAAGTCGCTATTTCTGATTTTGAAAATTAATTTCCAATCCAGATTTCTATGTGGTATATTTTGCTTTAATTGCTTTATATTCATTTGCTTCTTATGTATTGCCATACTCGCAATTACCCTATAAATTTACATATCTGCATTACTTAAAATAACATTTAAATTGGTGTAATATCTTTTGGCTCTATTAAAATGTACGTGTTGATGTCAAGGGATGTATGTATGGTAGATAGATGCCTTAGAATTATGTATTTATTCTACAGTAAATAAAGAAATCATTTCGTATTTTTCCTTTTTGTTAAACAGTGTTAGTTCTGCAAAATTCATACAAAGCGTGAAAAGAAGTGAACACGGTATGTGAATTTATACTGCATTAATTGGAACTTTGAATCAGCTTGTTATTCACAGTAATACCCACTACCTTGCTTTACCTAAAGCAACGTTGGCATTATGCTAGTTAACTAGCGCCAGCTGACCAGCATGTTACGAGTATTATACAAACCCTAAGTAGCACTAGTGCTTGTTCAACTTAGCACCAGCTAAGTTGAAAACATTTGAACTTTTGTTTACAAGTTGATTTATGATACTGCCAAATGGACAAAATGATTCCATTGAATTCATTAGTGTGTATAGTGTGGAAATCTTGTGGTATGTTCGAGATGAAAATTATAAAAATCGTGATAAGTGAAACAGTGCATACAAAGTGAAATGAATATAGAAGATTTTACAGTGAAAATGGTGAAGAATATTAAACTTATTAGGGACATGTACAATTAGGAGAAAAATTCACAAATCTGGAACATCGTCATGGCTTTATTTGGTTCAATGAAACAGTTACATTCTTAGAGTATTGTTATGGTAAAGAATCTATGTTAAAATGAAATTCATACATATTATGCAGAAGCGTAATGTGAAAATACATTTACCTTCACCTTGATATATACAAAGACCCTAAATATATCAAAAACTATAAAATTTGCAGTGTTTAAATGTAACCAAATTGTCACGTTCGTCCATGAATTCATAATACGAGGGCTGTCTTATGTTTTGAATACGGGGCGCCACTAATCAAATGGCACTAAAACTTTATCTTTAGTTAACCTAAATCCAAAGTTTCAATGCGATACGTGTAGTGTTGTAACTACAACGAACTGTCAAAGTTATCAAGTTATTTGAAAAGTTAAATTAAAGCGCGAAAATTTTCGTATAATTTTTTTTAATTATTGATTGAAGACAATTATTTTAATAAGATACTTCGTTGAGTTGGTTTCTGTGTCTGGCAATGAAGCACCATATCAAACAACAATTTCTCGGTGCAGAGAATTCAAACATGGACGGATTAGTCTTGGCGGCGATCCAAGAGCAGGTTTTCAGACTTCAATTCAAGAAATTTTACAAGAAAAAAATTAGTTTCCCGTTGCATACCATCTATTGACAAAAACAGAAAGCAGCTAGGGTGAATTGGTTTCAAAAAACTAGATTGTTTCATCGCAGGAAACGCTAAAAACGTGTACATCGTAAGTGGTGAGGGATCTTGGATTTACTCATACAAACCAGAAAATAAATGCGTCGTCTTTTTGGCTGTTCCAAGGTGAAGGAGAGCTAGGTTGTCTGTTCTCGAAGTGTCTCCAAAAAGATTGTGTCAACACTTGTCAGCATGTATTGTAGTAACAATTCCTTTAAAAGAACCTACTGATGGTTGATGTACAACCATTTGTTTGCCACAACTCATCACAGAGCTTCGAAGAACCAACCCCAAACAACGAATCATCCTCCACCAAGACAATGCACATTTGCACATAGCTCACAAAACAATAAATTTTTAACAGAACAAAACGTCAAATTGTTAAACCATCCTACGTACAGTCCTGACATGGCAACGATTTCTATACCTTTCTGAAAATCAAGGACAGACTGCATGTTCAAAGATTCCAGTAAAAAGAAGCAGTCGATGCCTTCAAAAATGTAATTTGGACTGTACCAACAAACGAGTGGAATACTGCTTCCAGAGTTGGTTTGAGTGAATGCAAAATCGCATTAATCATGGAGAATACTTAGAACTGTTCTATTACAGGTACATATGCAAAACTTAAAAGACAACCCTTGTACAAGAATAAAAAGTGCACCTTCATTTCTATATTATTTTCATCATATTTTATGACTAAATAAAGAAAAACAAACTGACAACTTATTTTATTTATAAGATATAATACAAAGTTTGTTCGTTCTTAATTTTAATTAGTGTGAAATTGAGCAAAACAATCTTTTTCTTTTGTGATACAAAGATGAACTTTGCATTTGCTGCAGAAAAATACTGGTGCACTCTTGTAATTTACACTTTTACATTTTCCTCTTTGTAACCTCAGGGTAATGGCGAAGATCTAAACAGATATCTCTTCCAGCGATACTTTTGCTGGTAGAATCTTTTCTCTACATCAGTAGAACTAGTAGAAGGCCTTACTCTTTGTGTTGGTCTATTACTTTTCTTTACAAAAGAAGAGCTTTGGCAATGCTCATTGTGAACTCTTGCAGACTTGGGACCTTTTATTTTTTGTAATTAAAGGCTCTGGCTCTACGATATGAACAGCATCTGTAAACAAGGTGAAGTGTATCCACCACTTTGTTTTTAACTATATTTTGCAGTGTTTAAATAGAAAAATTATACCACAGTCTAGTTAACTTTTTCCTGTTCATCATAGTGCTGTTAGTCAATTGAGTGCAGCATTTATTTGATTAATCACTGTTTATAAAAGTATGTCCATACTAGCATGCTTTCGTCTTCTATTTTCAATTCAACTTGCGTTTCACATTCAGTTCCACTTTTGCTAAGCACATATCTTTGTTGAATGAATTAAACGCATGCTTTTTTCTGTACACACTTAACCGCCATCACGTAGTCGATTTCTGGTGTGTTGTTAGGCATTGCATTTACATTTCCAATGCTCCACCCGAAGGTACTACATCGGCCAGGAGGCGAGTTTTTTGTTGCCTGGAAATTTAGAATTTTGCCGAACCCTTGCCGTTCCAGGCAAGGTAGGGATCTTTAACGTGCGTGACAACACACACGCGGGACCTCCATTTAACCTCTCATCCGAACGAGGGCGTAATTTTTGTGAAAAATGCTCACCTGCCATTTTTCAAGTGGACCGTGTCGGGATTCAAACCCGGGACCTTGGGTGTAGTAGTCACACAAATAACAACTACACCACGTAGCGGCCTCCCCTGCACATAGCACTAAATATCTGGGAAATAAGGTATATAACTGTAAAACAATAGAAGGGATTCGAACCTGGGCCCTTGGATGTAGTAGTCACATGCATATCAACTACGCCACGGATCCACCTAACAAGCACATACCCCTACATGTGATTTTCCAGTGCTCCACCCGAAGGTTCTATGTTGACCAGGAAGCAAGTTTTTTTTTACCTGAAAAACTTTAAATTTTGCCGAACCCCTTGTTGTTCCAAGTGAGGTAGGGATCTTTAACTTGCGTGACAACACTCACACACGGATCTCCATTTTACCTCTCATGCAAACGAGGGCATATTTTTGTGAAAAATGCTTATGTAACATTTTTCAAGCGGAACGTTTCGGGATTCGAACCCGGGATTTGGGTGTAGTAGTCACACAAATAACAACTATGCCACGGAGCGGCCTCCCCTTCACATAGCACTAAATATCTGGGAAATAGGGTATATAACTGTAAAACAATAGAAGGGATTCGAACCTGTGCCCTTGGATGTAGTAGTCACATGCATACCAACTACGCCACGGATCCACCTAACAAGCACATACCCCTCCCTACATGTGATTTTCCAATGCTCCAACCGAAGGTACTACATTGGTCAGGAAGTGAGTTTTTTTACCTGGAAAATTTTGAATTTTGCCGAACTCTTGCTGTTCCAAGCAAGGTAGGTATCTTTAACGTGCATGACAACACTCACACACGGGACCTCCATTTTACCTCTAACCCGAACGAGGGCGTAATTTTTGTGAAAAATGCTCACCTGCTATTTTTCAAGCAGTCGGCCGTGTCGGGATCACACATGCACATGCCACAGGAAGTTGATCGAAAAATTGAATCAAGTTAGTAAGAAAACCACGCAAAGGGAAGGGAGAGGAAAGTGGACCCAAAGGAACGGAGAAGCAAAACCAAAATCAAAAACCTAAAAACAGCACAAAAACAAAACAAAACCAAAGCCGATGCTAGGTATGTGTGTGGATGGACATGCATGCATGTGTGTGTGTGTGTGGCATGTGCGGTGAATGCATGTGTGTGTGTGTGGTTGGTGGACCGTTTTAGTTGCATCTTATTACAGCCAGGTTGTACCGTGGGACACACACGAGGTGGATGAGTATGAAGAGTGAAGGAAAGGAAAGAAGACCCAGCAAATAGGAGGGTAAGTAGAAAAATCGTAAAGTGCAAAGGTCGGGTCCTAAAGAGAGCAAAGTTAGCATAAGAATCTGGGGGCGTGAGGACTAGGAATGCATCTTTTATGTTTATTTACCTCATCTAATTTCTCCAGTTATTCGGTTTTGTGCGTCGAGTTACCAGTACAGGTGGGGCTATTGATTGGGCAGTTTTCTGCAAAACAGGAATAACAAGGGGTGGTTGCCATACGCGGTAAGGGAATTGGCTGTGATGGTGAAGGTAGTAGTGGTTGTGGTAGTTTAGGATACCCATTACACATTATGGATGAAGCCCGTTTGGTTGTAAGAGGGTCAACGTTAGAAGAAGGAACAGAATCAGATGAAACTTCGTCTACATTAGATAAAGAAACAGAATCAGATATATCTTCATCAACTTTATATTAAGGAACAGAAGCATGGAAAATTTCAGCCACAATAGAATATACTTCCTCGACAACAGCAGATAAAGGAACTGAATCAGATAAAACTTCCTCAACAACAGCAATAGGCATTATGGATACCGGTTTACTAACTTCAACGGGACTTTCTTTGTCAGTAATATTAGTTATCGTCACTTCAACTACATCTGTTATTGCATACACGACCGGAATTTCTTTTGTATAGTATTATTTAAGGTAGCAAGAACAAACTCTTCAATTGCTATCTGTAACCGAAAGAATTTAAGAAATTATCCACTCCTGGGATTAGACAAAAAGGTATCTGCTATAGTTCATGCTAATACTGCAAATATTATAATACTAAAGCAATGCCAGAAATGATTAAGAGTGTTTCATGTTCCGTCCATTCACTACAGTTGCCAATAAATAAAGGATTGGAAAGTAACAAATTTATGAAAGAAATAATTTACAAAGAAAGTTCTGTTGTGGGTCATTTCAATCACTCTACAATGGCAACTGCATAACTACAAAAACAAATGGACATACCACTTAAACAATTAGTTCAGAGTGTAAAATAAAGTGGGATTCACATTTTTCATGATTGAAAGAATTTTAGAAGAAAAGTTTGTTATTGCTGCGGATTTAAATAAAAGAAAACTGATTCGTTCCAAAAGGTCATTGTCGTAGAAATAACGCGACAAGAATGGGTGCTAATTGAACAGCTTGCAGCAATTTTAAAACTTTTTTAAATAGCCACAAAGTTTTGCATACATAAAAATGCATCGTACTCCTCCGTATTACTCATCCTTGTGCAACTAACAACAAATTTTTAAAACCAGAATCTACGGACTCTGAAATGCTATCCAACTTTAAATGTATCTAGAAAAACGTTTTGATTTATCATTTTGCAATGAACATTGATCATCATTAATCTTATCTTCATTCTTAAACAACAGGTTTAAAAACTTAAAACTTATGCCACACAATATTAAAGAAAACTGACTAAAAATTGCTTTAGGATTGATACTAAAAAAGAGAAATCAAGAAAAATTTTTGAAAAAATCATAAACTGCTCTTGATTTCTTTTCTGAACAAAGAAGCAGAAGAAGACTCTGAAATTGAATTTAACCATTACATTGGAATCGGCAATAGACCATAATAGAGACCCTTTGATTTGGTGGAAGTACAACAGCCATATCTACCCTTCATCGGCAAAACTGTAAGAAAATACTTATGCATTCCCGCAACTTCACTTGTCTCGGAACGCATATTTTCAACATCCGCAAATATTATAATGCAGAAACGAGCCTGTCTTAGTATGGAAAGTGTTCAGTGTCTAATGTTCTTACATCAAAACATTAAAAGGTTACTTTATTAAATTACTGCTTCGTGATTATTTGTCTTTATGTACCTCTGTTTATTTCATCTCATTTATGCTCTGTGCTAGAATGCCTAGATGTCTTGATTGCTAGAATACCACATAACATCATCTTGTCTGGTGATTTCAATGTGCCTGATTTTAACACGGTTTCCTAACACAAAAAAAACATACACACCGTTAGCCGCAGGAGTAACCATATTTTACCACGACTAGACTCTGGTCGGTGAGGGGGAGTGGGAATTTGCACCAAGATACAAATAATCTAAGGTCGACACGGTGAACAAGAGTCTTGGAGAGCGCCACCTAAATCGGAACTGTACGCCTCCCACGAAATCAATCTAGGAAATTTCTCACGCAATCTGTAGATGCTTAACGAACATAAAACTCGACAACAAGGAAATACAAGTAACATATAATTGTTTACTGACACAACTTATGGTTTCTAATATTCATAGGGTTAAACATGAACATCAATTTTACATCATAACAAAGCTTAAATGCAAGCGATTGGGTTAATGAAACCAACGTACTTTTCAATATGTACCTTACACTTATTAGAAATTAAATGGCTGCAGTATATTTTCATTAGGTTCACCTTGTATAAATTTAAAATCAGTCGAACGCTGCTTAAGGTGGTACCAACACTTGTGCATACGATTATGCAGATAAAAATACCTATCAAACGAATGTGTACAATAATTCGTTGGTTAAATTAATTCCGACGCACAACTGTTACAAAAATGATATTAAAATAAATTCCAATATCAGTTATAATGTTAGATGGCTCTATAATGATATCTGCAGGTGGAAAGTCAGCATGGATACCAGATTACGGGCACGTACAATCAAAATAGAAAAGATCTTACCAGAGCAGGTCCTGAGCGCGAATATCGTATCTTGCAGGTATGCCCGAGTTTGTTTCAATAAAATATGTCCATAATGTACCAGACTGAAATACCAAGCACTACAAGACTGCAAACTACAAAGCTGTAAAACTGCAAACTGCAAACTACAGCTGTAAAACTGCAACCCTAAAATGTTATAATTAGATGTGAACACACCTGTTATTTACTTTACCGTTTTGCGGTTCCTTTACAAAACTGGCTTAAATAATAACAAAACTAGATGTTATCGAGTTTTCAAATGTGTGTCGTCGAACTTGTATAAAATTTTCAAAAGAGCAGAGCAAATATAAAATTTTCACTAATAATTCGCTCTTAAATAACGGATCATCAATTCCCCAAAATTAAAATAATAAGGGCGGAACTACAAATTAGTTCACAATAAGATGCATGTTACCAAGCATCGAGAATCAAATTCAGAATAGAACAAATAATCACGACTCGTATTGAAGTGATAAGGATTGGTTTTATGCACGTTATCAACATACAAGAATTAAAACTTTAATTTATGAACGAAACTTGATAAATTACAACAAGGAAATAAACCATAGGCGTCGTATTTGGGAACGAAGTACGTATAAAAATTGGGAAATGCGTTATGTAAAATTGAACCGTAACAATTTTTCCAATAATACTAAAGTAACTTTCTAAAAATGCTACTTTACTGCGTGACTTTCAATCAATGCATAATTTTACACAAGTAAATTCCATTTTTAACTGTAAAGTGACCATGATTGATCTTTTATTTGCACGATTTCATACCCGTAACATTTTTAATGATATTGTCAAGAGCAGTATCCCGGTTGTTTCGGAAAACATATCATTCTGCATTGGTCCTCTCCTTGTTCACTAATCATTCTGCTAATAGTTTTAGTAATAGTACAAGAAAACCGTACCCTGTTAAATATAACTTCAAAAAAGCTAACTTTACTAATATGTATGGCCGTGTTAGAAACACTTGGTAGGATATTTTACAAATCCCAGATACGATTGAAGCTATAAACATGTTTACCAATAAGTTCCTTGATATCTTCGCCGTTTCTGCTCACAAGCTTAAAGAATTCATGCTATCCCATATCGTACACGAGCTTGTAGGTCTAATTACTTCCAATTCTTTATTAGCAAATTTAAGGAACTTCGTGCACGTCTAAAACTCTCTATTAAGTGTGTATTTTGTCCATATTAAGAGTGTTCAAGCTGCATAAAAAACGATCACAAACAATTCTAGAATTTCTATAAAGAAAAGCTGAAATCTGCTGTTACAAAAGTATTTAAAATGAATAGTCGAGAATTCTCTAGTCCAGAAATTATATGTCATGCATTTGCATCGTATTTCGTCTCATGTAGCATCTCTCCACCGTCTGTTCCGTTAGATATAATGTATCCGTATAATATCAGTTCTGTCATAGACGTATCGACTATTACTGAACATGCAGTTATTAAAGCTTGTAAAAATTACCAAACTCATTTTCTTATGGTCCCGACGGCATACCTGCTGTTGTCTTGAAAGATACTTCCTGTATTATTAGCACCAGTCTGGCCATCTTCAATTTGTGCCTCACAAAGTTGTATTCCCTGACATATGGAAAATATCCTGTGTTCATCCAGTTTTTAAGAAAGGTGACACATCTTCAATCGCAAGCTATCGTCCTATTTTCATTATATCTAATGTCGCCAAATTTTTTGAGTATATAATTTTCGATTCTCTCTACCCCCAAATCTCGCATCTCATATCAGAATTTCAACATGATTTTGTTAGGTGGCGTTCCACTGTAACCAACCTATGTTTTATTACCCAGTTTGTTTCAGATTGTTTAAATTCTAGATCGTAGTGTGACGTCATATGTTTTGACTTCACTAAAGCTTTCGACCTCCTCCATCATGACATTCTGCTACATAAACTAAATCAGTTCAATTTTTCAGATAATTTGCTAAAATTTGTGGTCATATTTGGTTAATCGGTTACAATATGTTGATGTAAATGGCTTCGAGTCTAAACCATATCCCCTTTTCAATGGAGTACCTCAAGGGTCTGTAATTGGACCTCTACTATTTCTTCTATTTATTACTGATATCACTACTTTATTTCAAGTAGAAAATTACTGTTTGTCGATGACCTTAAGTTATTTGCTAAAATAGATTCCGTCCATGATTGTTAATTGCTTCAAGCCGACATATTACGATTGCTTCAGTAGTGTTCGTCAAATAGTTTATCTCTTAATACCGATAAATGTGTAGTAATGTCGTACAGCAATAGTATTTCCCTTATATTATTCGCTAGGAAATACTAGAATATCAAGTGTATCATCTGTTAAGCATTTGGGTATTTCATTTGATCCCAACCTTTCATTCGAGTACCATGTAGATAGTATAGTTACACAATCATTACAGACATTGGGTTTACTGATCCATAGCACATCTTTTTTCACTGACATCGATTGTCTTAGAACTCTATATTTCGCTCTAGTTCGTGGTATGTTGGAATATGGTTCGCTTATCTGGTCGCCTTTCTATAAAAAAAACCTCTCTTAGAATAGAGAAAGTCCAAAGAAAATTTCTGAAATTTTTGTATAACAAAAAGCTTAAGCTTTATCCTCCTCATGGTTATCCTTACTCGGACCTTGTCTCAGAATTTAGTATTCCGTCCTTACATTCGCGTAGAGTGATATTGGATATAATGCATCTATACAAACTCCTAAACAACCAGCTTGATAATCCAGTTAATCTGTCTTTCATAAATCTGCATGCACCACCTAGGTTAAGTAGAAATGGTTCTACCTTTCACTTCAATTTTGCTAAAATTAACACCTATAAGAACTCTCTGATCTTCAGAATGCCCCTCTCTTTTAATAACTTATCTGACGATTTGGATATCTCGACTCCTTCATTTCGTCTGTTTAGGGAAACCCTTACTGTGGCTGTTGTATCTGTATAACTGTAATGTATCTCTTGTTTATTACTTAATGTTTAGTCCATAATTTAGCTGATTATATATGATTATATTACCAGTTCCTATTGTATTTGGTATTATAATCATATTCATACTGACTTCAACAATTAATTATTATTTATTTTGACTTCAATAATTCCTTATTATGTAATTTGATTGTTCGTTATTTTGTGTGTGTTTATAGTTTCTTGTGACCTGATAATTGGATTACTATTTTCTGTGTGTCGATTGGAAATAAATAAATAAAAAATGCACAGTTATTAATTAATAGATGACTTGGCCAGTAAAGAAAGTCAGGCCACTTTCAAATTTATTACCCACAAGTTTCTTTCAATTTTGATTTAGCTCTATAATACAATGTAGTTGTATAGTCATCGTTGTAAGCTATTTACTAAAATACTAAATAAAATAAAACTATAGTGTGTGTTTGTTAGATTTTACATCTATATATGTTACGTCTAAGACGAGCGGGCCAGTAAGAAAAGATCAAAAGCAGTAATGGAATACTCACCCGAATTACGCATAACGAGGGAAGGATAAGAAAGAAAACTAATACCATACTTACACAGTCTGTTCGGGATTGATTAATTTCATTATTCAAATTCAAATTTTTTTTTCTTTTTTTTTTCGTGTTTATAAAATTGGTGTGTTGGGACGTTATCACTCCCGCCAACATATTTTGTCAAAAACAAGTGCATCTTATCACTTATTATTTCGGTGTACAACATGGTGGACATAAAAGGTGCTGCCTTGTAAACTTCAGGGAATGCGGCCAGCAATTTTCAATCTATGTGGTGACTAATTGCAGAAAATCGCTTGTGTTGAAAGTGAAACAGTTCCTCAGGTGAGTGTATTTTCGTTTTAACTGCACCAATTTCGTGATATTAGGTTAAACATTTTGTACTCACATTTCGTGCGGTTTTTCAAACAATTTCTATAGTTATTCATTAACATTTTGGTCCTTCGAGCCGGATTTTGAATTAGTTCTTAAAATATACAGTTCACAGTTCATTAAAATTGACGCGTTTTTTCAAGTGATAAATTTTTATGCTTTGCACGTGTTTGAAAATCGGTTTAACCTAAACATTAAACTCTCCAAATAGCTTATTTTTATTATTAATTGTGAATACTTTGGGTAATTTGAACAAATTAATGCTATTTATTTGATAAGATTACACATGGTTTACACTTTAACAGATGGGTATAAATTTGACATTCTCATATTTCCTTATGGTGAGCGGTGCAGTGTTGCCAACTCTTTTAGGTGCTGTGTTGCCAGATTGTGGTATTCTTTCAAAGAGTATAGAAATTTCTTGCTAAAAGGTGATTGGTTGTTTAAGGGAATTGATGGGATGTTTTTTGGTGAAAGTATAAGTTAATATTTATATATATTTTTTGATTTAATTGCTATTTAAAGCATTTATTGGACATTTTGTGAATAATTCGTGATTTTCTTGTTTGTGTATTTGCATTGTGCACATACAATTTTCATTAGAGTGTTTTGTGTTTACGATGGTGAAAATGGAAATTGAAAAATTAGCAAATAAACGCAAGGTGTTACTTTACAAGGTTCGAGCTTTGTTAAAAATTGCGCAAGTAGCTCAACAAGATCCTGTTTCGAAGTTAAATGATTTTGAGGTTCGTTTTGAAGATTTATCTTTATTAGTTGGTCAATTTGAAGAGGTTCATTTTCAAATTGTATCTCAAGTGGAAGATAAGGATATTGAGGAACAGGAAACTATTCAAACAGAATTTGATGATTGTCAATATTCTATAAAAGTGATTTATAAGGATTTGACTCTACAGAGACTTGTAGATGTTCCATCTAGTGCTAAAGGTTCACGTGCAAGTTCAAATCATTCTCATCCAAATTGTGAAAATGCTAATTTGCACAAAAGTGGTGTTAATGCAAGTTGTAATAAAATTAAATTACTGAAAATTGTGATTCCAAAATTTGATGGCAGTTTCAAAGACTGGCCTACATTCTATGCTTTGTTTCGTACTTTAATTCATGAAAATAATAGTCTTTTAGATATAGAGAAGTACCAGTATATGGTGTCCTCTTTATCTAAAGAAGCCCTTGCGATGGTTCAGGGACTCCCTTTGACTTCAGATAATTATAAAATTTCTTTTCAACAATTGGTGGACAGGTATCAGAACAAACGTTTTCTGCTTACTAGTTATTGGCAGTCCATATATAATGCTCCAAAAGCTAATATGGATTCTGCAACTTCTTTGCGTTCATTGCTAGCAATTTTCTCTGAAAATTCATTGGCACTTGAGCAATTTAATTATGATATGTGGAATTTTACTCGATTAAATCTGTGGTTACAAAAATTAGATAGTGTTACTAGAAAGCGTTTTGAAGTTGAACTTCATGATGTGGAGCTACCAACGTATGAAGATTTATATGCCTTTTTGTTAAAACATTGTAAGGCATTAGAGACTAATTTAGTGATTACAGGACAGCCTACATCATCTCTTAAATCAAAACCAGAACAGAAACAATCAGTGAAATTTGGTCAAAATGCAAATCGTGCTAATCAATCTTTTACATTTGTGACCAGTGCAAAGAATTCTAATAGCAATACTTTGTACAATTTTAAGTGCGTGTGTTGTAAAGAAGATCATTCACTTCTAAAGTGTGATCGCTTCTTGCAATTAGAACCTTTTGATCGCCACAAATTGGCGAAGGATTCTAATCTGTGTTTCAATTGCTTAACTGGTGGACATGCTTTGGCGAAGTGTTTGTCAAAGTTTCGATGTCGTATATGTAAACAGTGACATCATACATACTTACATTTTACAAAACCGGAATCTTCCCATCCTAGCAGTTCTACTGATAAGGAAGTTTCTCAACAATCTAGTGCATCTGAACAATTGTCGGTTCTAACCAATACAGTGTTCAAACATTCCGTGGTCTTACTGTCCACAGTTCTTTTGCATATTCGTGATAGTGCCGGGAATTTTTAAACTTGTAGAGCGTTACTGGATAATGGAAG
Organism: Platerodrilus igneus; assembly: GCA_036346225.1. Lineage (NCBI taxonomy): Eukaryota > Metazoa > Arthropoda > Insecta > Coleoptera > Lycidae > Platerodrilus > Platerodrilus igneus. Next base: position 14,122,750 of record JARFIW010001380.1, read on the forward strand.
TCAAGCAAGTTTTATGACTCGAACATGTGTGAAGAGATTAGGTCTAAAAGCAGTTCCATCCTCGATAGATGTTCATGGTCTAAATACAATGACTATGTCTAGTTGTGGTGTGGCTTCATGTTTTATAAAACCTATACAAAATTCTAATATTCAATATGAAATTGACGTGATTATTGTGCCTTCAATCGCTAATTCCGTACCGTCTGACCCAGTTTCGAAACGTTGGGATCATCTTAAGGATTTATCTTTGGCCGATCCTTATTATGGTCGCCCCCGTGAAGTAGATTTGTTATTAGGAGCAGATAGTTATTCTTCTGTGTTGCTACCTGGTTTACGGCATGGACATGTTGGTGAACCTACTGCAGTGAATACAGTTTTTGGTTGGGTAATTGGTGGAAAAACTGGTTGCTCTTCTAATGCAAAAGTGAAATCATCGTGTACAACTGTGAGTGTTCCATTGGATACAGTTCTTCGACAATTCTGGGAAACCGAACAAGTTCCAGAAACAGTGTTACTTTCTCCCAAAGATAGTCAATGTGAGGCTATTTTCAAAGAAACTTATAAACGTAATAAAGAAGGTAGATTTGTTTTGCATTTACCTTTTCGTGAAACAAGTGTGGAATTAGGTGATTCCTATTCTATGGCGCTAAGGGGTTTCGAATTCTTAGAAAGACGTTTAGCTAGATATTGTGATCTTGCGGATAACTATAAAGCCTTTATGAAAGATTATCTAGATTCAGGTCATATGTCGTTAGTGACTAAATTTAGTGGTGAACCATTGACAGGTTTTTACATTCCTCATCATTGTGTCATCAAACCTGATAGTGCTACATCAAAGTTGAGAGTCGTGTTTGATGCTTCTGCGAAATCTTCAAATGGTACATCCTTAAATGATATATTATTAGTTGGTCCTAAGATACAGAGAGATTTAACAGGTATTCTTTTGAACTTTAGGTTACATCAATTTGTTCTGACCGCAGACATAAAACAAATGTATCGTCAAATTGAAATATGTGAACAACATCGTGCTTTTCAGCGCATTCTGTGGAGATTTTCTAAAAGCGATTCTATTGGAGAATACCAATTGAATACTGTAACCTACGGCGTTTCTTCGTCACCCTTTTTAGCAATTCGTGTTCTTTTGCAACTTGCTGAAGATAATTGGAGAAATTATCCTTTAGCTGCTAAGGTGCTTATGTCTGACACCTACATCGATGATGTAGTGACTGGATGTAATTCTATAGATAGTGCTTTAAACTTACAACAACAACTTATATCTTTGTTATCCAGTGCTGGATTTATGCTCCGTAAGTGGGCTAGTAATCATTGTGAATTATTATCGTCGCTTCCTGTGGAAGATCTTCAACCGTTATGTTTTGATCATTCAGATTCATTATCAGTGAAGGTATTGGGCCTTCAGTGGGATCCTCAAACAGACTGTTTTCAATATAAGGTAGAACCTTCAGCTCAAATTTGTACCAAACGAGGTATTTTATCAGATATTGCTAGAGTGTTCGATCCGATTGGTTTATTAACTCCTGTGATTTTTCTTACTAAACATTTGATGCAACAACTTTGGAGTTTAGGTTTAGATTGGGATGATAAACCCCCTTCAGAAGTAGTTGATCGTTGGTTATCTTATAACCTACAATTACCATGTTTAGCCAATCTTACCATTCCTCGACATATTCAAATAGATAATGCACAATCGGTGCAGCTTCATGGGTTTTGTGATGCCTCTGAAGCAGGTTATGCTGCTGCCATATATATTCGTTGTGTTACACTCGAAGGAAACATTTCCGTAAAATTAGTATACGCTAAATCTAAGGTTGCTCCTCTTAAGATAATTTCTTTACCGCGTTTAGAGTTATGTGCAGCCGTGCTTTTATCCAATTTAGTGGAATACGTGTCTTGTGTTTACAAAAACCTGATTACTCCTGATCAGATATATGCTTGGTCAGACTCGACAGTGGTGTTATCATGGATCAAATCGTCTCCTCATCGTTGGAAGACATTTGTCAGTAATCGCATCAGTCATATTCAGGATAAGATTGCCCCTCATCAATGGCATCATGTCAGTGGAGTAATCCCGCAGATTGTGCTTCGCGTGGACTAATGCCTTCCGATCTTGTAAATCATTCAATGTGGTGGTTCGGTCCAACTTTTCTTTACAACTCGAATGAATATTCTTCATTTGATGCACTGGAAATAGACCCAGTAGTAGAAAGTGAACAAAGAAAATTAAATTTGTTAAATGTTGTCCCCTTTGATGAGATAAATGTCTTATTGAAGAGATTTTCATCATTGCGTAAAATACAAGGTGTTGTGGCTTATTGCTTACGCTTTGGTAATAATTTGCGAAGTGAAGTTCATCAAAGAAAAACAGGTTCGCTTGTTATGACCGAGTTACATAAAGCATTACTAGTGATTCTGAAAATAGTACAGCATGAAGTTTATCTCAATGAAATAGATTGTATTGAGAAAGGGAAAGTGTGTGCAAAATCAATTCAAAAATTGGCTCCGTTTATCGATTCTGATAACCTTGTGCGTGTTGGTGATCGTTTACGACATTCTGAATTATTATATGATGCTAAGCATCCTCTACTACTTCCTCGAGATCATAGACTCAGTGAGTTGATTGTAGAATATACACACCGTAAATATCTACATCCAGGTCCTCAAACTTTAGGTTATTTGATTTCTCAACAATTTTGGGTGTTGGGTTTAAAACGTGTTCTTTCAAAGTGTGTTCAGTGTTTTAAAGTCAAGCCTACTTCATTGTCTCCGTTAATGGGTGACTTACCTGCTCCTCGAATTTCTCAAATAAAACCATTTAGTCATGCTGGACTAGATTTTGCTGGTCCTCTTGCTATGACTTCAAGGCGTGGTAGAGGTGCAAAACATACCAAAGTCTACATTTGCATTTTTGTGTGTATGGCCACAAAGGCTTTACATATTGAACTGGTTTCTGAGCTTTCATCTAATGCTTTTCTTGCTGCCTTGCGGTGCTTTATAGCACGACGAGGTTGTTGTTCCGATTTGTATAGCGACCAGGGTACCAATTTCGTCGGAGCATCAAGGTTGCTCATTGCTTATGCTCAAGAGGTATCGGGATCTTTAGCCATCAACTGGCATTTTAATCCTCCCGCCTCGCCCCATTTTGGTGGTATCTGGGAAGGAGGTGTTCGGTCCATCAAGACTCACTTATATAGAGTTATTGGCGATCAAGTGTTGACGTACGAAGAACTTTTAACAGTGCTTGTTCAAATTGAGGCTGTTTTAAATTCTCGTCCTTTGTACAGTCCCAGTTGTAATCCAAATGATCTATCGGTCCTTACACCTGGACATTTTCTTACTTTGGAACCGTTGACGTGTCCTCCGGATCCTGACGTTACAAATCTGAAACTTAATAGACTTTCTCGGTGGCAACTGTTGCAGAGAATGCACCAAGACTTCTGGAAGCGTTGGTCTTCAGAGTATCTCCATTCTTTACAACAGCGTGAGAAATGGATAAAATCCTCTTCCCATGTTAATATTCATGATTTGGTGTTAATCAAAGATTCCAATTCGCCCCCACTACAGTGGAAACTTGGTCGAGTATTTGCTCTTTTCCAGGTCGTGACGGGTAGTTAGGGTTGCTCGTGTGCGCACTCAAAATGGCGAATTAGATCGTCCATTAGTTAAGTTGTGCCCACTACCACTGTGTAATTAGTCATATGTACAATTATAATGATTTATGTGTGTAGAATCAAACTTTGTTCAAGTTACATTTTGTATTCATGTGTTCAAGTATATTGATGTACATTCATTTATTTATTTTCAATTAATTAAAATAACATTGCTTATTTTGGTGAGCGGTATGTTCGGGATTGATTAATTTCATTATTCAAATTCAAATTTTTTTCTTTTTTTTTCGTGTTTATAAAATTGGTGTGTTGGGACGTTATCACTCCCGCCAACATATTTTGTCAAAAACAAGTGCATCTTATCACTTATTATTTCGGTGTACAACATGGTGGACATAAAAGGTGCTGCCTTGTAAACTTCAGGGAATGCGGCCAGCAATTTTCAATCTATGTGGTGACTAATTGCAGAAAGTCGCTTGTGTTGAAAGTGAAACAGTTCCTCAGGTGAGTGTATTTTCGTTTTAACTACACCAATTTCGTGATATTAGGTTAAACATTTTGTACTCACATTTCGTGCAGTTTTTCAAACAATTTCTATAGTTATTCATTAACACAGTCAGAGATTGGTTTAAAGAACGAAAAATTAGGACACACCAGCTAATTCGCCCTTTTTAAAAGATCTGTACCCTGAAATGATAATTAAACACAAAAACACATGTAAAATATAACTCTAATATGTAACTAGGAATTTAGATAGTAAACAATATTAAATTGTTGATTTAAAGACGAACTTCTCAATTCTTCACTCTTTACGTACTAATATTAATATTCACTATATCTAAGTAACAATCAAACTAAAGGGTGTTTAGCATTTAACAACTGTAATGAATAACATTGTGCATGTGCACAGCAAATAACTAATTAATTACAATTAAAACACAATAACACGACGAATTCAGATTGCATCCATTGAATTCGATGATACATAGAAAACATGACGACAAGTGTAAAACAATTTCCAATTCTAAATACACCAATAAGCCTAGATAACTATAAAAATTAATTTTACCTAATTGCTTCCTAGGTTGACCAGGGCGTAATTAACCAACCAACCGTACAATTAATCACTATTACAACTACGGATACTTACCAAGTCTATTACAATTTCAAAACCAATTACCACAGTTATTCAACAATATAAAAACATTATCATACAAAACTACAGTAAATTCTTATTCTAATAATCACAGTATTATACACAACATGTTGCCCATTAATTTCTAAATATTTATCTACGACAAGCAAATCCACGTACCATAAGTAAATGAAGCAATCGTACCTGTTGGTATTTAATGATGTTTCTTCACATATGCTTTTGAGGGTTTTAGGTAACAGCCTTATCTCATCATAACTTCTTCTGTATACGCCAGCAAAACAAAATGTGTGGTAATGACAATGTAAAATTTTTGTAATAAGACCAAGTAAGTATTAGTTCAAAGAATCTAAGAAAGTGTTAGTAAAATATCGGACTATAATGTGAGTTAAAATCCAGACTGTTGCGTAAAAAACAAAAGCACATTTTTCACCATAAGTGTTTGTAACTGCCTGACTGAGTTTATATTATTATCAGAGAACACATGCAAATCAACAATCTAAAGTATAGTGACAAAGATGCAAAGAGTGATTTCAAATTTTATTTAAAATAGCAACATTTAGGGAATTTTTGACTATCTAACAGACGACTAGATAAAGAATCAGAAAGTATAACATATCAAATGCGGTCTTGCAAATTAAATAATGAACTAGCAAACATAGTTGCAAAACTGACCTCTTACAAATCTGAAATAATGAAAAGAGTAGCGAACCCGTATATTTAAATAAGTAGAAATTGAAATGGTCTTTAAATCAAGAAGCCAAGGAAATTTACAAGTACGAAATGGAACATAACACATATTTGTATTTAGAAACACAGACTTGAATCAAATATTGTTAGCTATCTGCAACAAGGATCTGGCATTCATGGCATCTGGTTTTGGGGTACAGATTCAAAATCCGAGTTTGCAATGTGAACTCGGATTTGAAATCCAGATTTGTGACCTAGATACGGAATATAAAATTCGAAGCCGAGATCTATTTCATAACCCACTTTTGGATCTGGATCCACTTCAATCTGTATTTATGCAACCCAGTTTTGAATCTGGATCTATACAATCCATTTTGGATCCAGATTCTCGTAGATCCGAATCTTGGATCTAATTGACAGCTTTACTAGTTATAAAGTTCATGTAATTTATAAATGTGCGTAATAAATAGTTACAACATTGTACAATGCCTGTGTTGCCACTATCAAAAACTCACGAGTACTGTAAGTAATATAGTGACATCAGTAGAGCGTAAGGGAGTATATTTAAAACAATATTTCCTATGATCACATTATGAAATTGGTTACTATTAATGTACAATTTGGTAAGCATCGACATCTATACTTTAATCTGTATTTAAATATAGTTATACATGTAATCAGTAACATAATAGAAATGAGTGGTTTACCTACATTATAAAAGTGAAAGATAACTCAAGGTGTGAGCTTTCTACTAAGCAGTATGTTACATAACACAGTAAAAATTATTTGGTCAAGAAACATTGGTTTTAAGGTGATTGCAAAATGTAAAAGTTGTTAGGTTTATTTTTCAACATAACTTAAATACCTTTTTTTTTCCTGGTTAACTCATTACCTGCTCAAACAAATTCCATTCCTATTCTTAAATTCTCTAACAATACCCTATATAGTGTACCTGTTCAGAATAAGCCCGCTTTAACATAATTTTAACTCTAATCCATTTTGCTTTTAAAACGAAAATTTATTCGATAAATTAAATAGTCAATACCTTGTTTTAGGTACTCGTTAATTTGTTAAACATTCTGATAACGTACAATTGCTTTCTCTTGTGTTTCCCATTTAAGACTTGTTGAAATAATAGATCATACTATTATTTGATAGCGTGTTTTGCTGTTTGCTAATCGTGCTTTGATAACGCGAGGATTGCAGTTCAAACTCGTGTTATTTGAACCAATTTTTCATTTGACTCTGCAGCTTGTGCGTAGAAATATTTTCTACATTACTCGTCCCAGTACTTCAAGAGCGATGCATGCTTTTTTGTTCGACAAGTAGGAAGTATATTGCGAGCATCGGTGAGTTTGTCTGTGCTTATCCATCCTAATCAGATTCTCTTTTTAGCTCAGACCTGGAGACCAAATTGGTTCTTTTTTATGTAGGCACAACTGTACTTTGCCACAGATCAACTGCCGTTGCCTGTAGATCGCTAGTGCCGTTATGGTAACAGGGTAAATATATCCCGATGACCGTGACGATACAGTGCTGATTCACTCCCGATGGCGTGTAAGCTAAGTATCTCGATACATACAGGTATACAACTTGTTTTCTTTTGTGTATATCAAGGGAATATTCCTTACCAGCGTTTGGTGTAGTTACATGATAAGAAACGTGACACTGTAGGACTATTCTTTGTTGCTGCAAATCGATATTATCGCTCTACAGGTGTGATTTATCATTGTTAAAAATGTTTGACAAAAGTTCCCACATGCTTATTCTTTTCTACTGATTAGTTTATTTTACAAAAGATATTATGTGCAATTTTAAAAACGCTTAACAAAAGCTCGCACATGTTAATTTTCTACTGATTAGTTTTATTTTGTGTAAAATAAGAGATATGCACTTCGTATCTAAAGTACTAAATTGTTCGTATCACATAATTGGGTACCGTGAAATAGTAACGCTTAATTTATATTCTTTTTGCTTATTTGTACAGAATCCTTTATTTATTTTTATGGTTAAAAGATAATCGTGGGGAATGTTTTTTTTTGGTATTTAGGTGAATCCCCCACTCTCCGCGTTTGGTAGTTAGTCTGGTATTTACGTTTCTTCCGGCTACGTATAAGTACGTAGCATAATTTGCGATGCCCTGGAGTAGGGCTCCGATTTTGTTTCGTGTAGCTTTCGACCCGATTTTGTTTTAGTAAACGGTTACTTCGATTTGGTTTTGATTAATTTCTGCTCCGAGTTTGTTTTAGTTAATTCTCACCCATGTGGGTTCGGGAATAGAATAACCCCATGGTACGACCTGCCTGTCGTAAGAGGCGACTACAGCGGTCTAACACACACACACACACACAAACACTTTATACACGTTCAATCCATACCCACAAACTTCATACACACACACACACACACAGTTCATAAACACACAGTTCTACTTGGTTCTCCTTTCTTTCGTTTTCTCCTTGTACTCCTTGCTCCCGTGTGGGTCCAGGAATAGAACAGCCCAATGGTATGACCTGCCTGTCGTAAGAGGCGACTACAGCGGCCCAACACATACACACTCTTTATACACGTCCAATATATACCCACACACACACCCCCTCACACTTCATAAACACACAATTCTACTTGGTTCTCCTTTCTTTCGTTTTCTCCTTGTACTCCATGCACCCATGTGGGTCCGGGAATAGAATAACCCCATGGTACGACCTGCCTGTAGTAAGAGGCGACTACAGCAGTCCAACACATATACACACGCCCACTTTATACACGCACACTACATTCACACGCACACACACATACACTAACTTACTCGTACATCAACAACACATCCACATACATGCGCATACTCATACGTAACTACACTGGGTTCCTGTTTTATATTCTTTTGTACGATTCTTAGGTTTTATGTTGGTTCTGGTACTTGTACTTGTTGGTGTTATTCTTTTTGGGTTTCTTTTTTTCTTGTTCCTTTCGTTCCACATTCCTCTCCCTCTTCCTTTGCTCAACTTTTTTGCTGTCGGTCCCTAGTCCGATTGTTTCGTCCATCCACTCCTGTGGTAGGTGCTTTCTAGTCCGGTTTTTCTTTCTTCGGAAATCACGACTTAGTTGACTTTAGGTATAGTTAGCATTTCTTTTCCTTGGTTCTTCGGCTTTGGTTACCACAGTTAGTAGTACATCGTTTCCTTTTACCAGCGCTCTCCCTCTCTTCCTCTCGTTCTCCCTTTGTTTACTTGAGGCTTGACCTTTGGGTCTTGTTTTGGTTTGCAGTGTTGGTTTTCTTCCTCGTTCCCGTTCTTTTCTTGAGGTTGATAACCTTACTATTTCTGCTGAGAAACATCCGTCCTTTGACGACTCCGCAGTGCTGAGGCCGTTCCACCTTGGTCCTTTATTGCTTATTACCCGCCTTCCCTTCCTTCCTTCGTTTTTTCTCTTTCTATTATTGTTCTTCGAGCCGGATTTTTTTTGGTGTCTGTTTTTGTTTTCTTTTCTATTCGGAAAATGTTGTGGTCGGTCTTGTTGTTATTTTGGGGGTTTCTTTTGTCTTTTTCTGTGATTTTGTTGTTTCCGTAACGAATGTTCTTTTAGTTTGAAGCAAATTTTCTTTCTTTTTCGTTTTGTTTGGTTTTTTGGGTCCTGTGCATTCCCGGATTTTGGCTTTCCTACCCCGAACTGTTAATTTTGCTGGAAGGAGGGAATTTGTTACGTTTATTTTACGACATAAATTAAATGCCTTTTTTCCTGGTTGTCATTACCCACTCGAATAAATTCCATTCCTATTCTTAAATTCTCCAACAATACCCTATATAGTGTACCTGTTCGAAATAAGCCCGCTTTAACATAATTTTAATTCAAATCTATTTTGCTTTTAAAACGAAAACTTATTTGATAAATTAAATAGTTAATACCTTGTTTTAGCTACCCGTTAATTTGTTAAACATTCCGATAATGTATAATTGCTTTCTCTTGTGTTTCCCATCTAGAGACTTGTTGAAATAATGGATCCTATTATTTGATAGCGTGTTTTCCAGTTTGCTAATCGCGCATGGATAACGCGAGGATTGCAGTTCAAACTCGTGTTATTTGAACCAATTTTTAATTTGATTCTGCAGCTTGTGCGTTGAAATATTTTCTACATTACTCGTCCCAGTACTTCAAGAGCGATGCCCGTTTTTTTTTGTTCAAAAGTAGGAGGTATCTTGCGTGTATCGGTGAGTTTTTTTCGCACTTACCCATCCTAACCAGAATCTCTTTTTAGCTCTTAGGTGGAGGCCAAATTGGTTCTTTTTTATGTAGGCACAACTGTTCTTGGCCACAGATCAACTGCCGTTGCCTGTAGATCGCTAGTGCCGTTATGGTATGGTGATGCAGTGCTGATTCATTCCCGACGGCATGTAAGCTAAGTATCCTGACACATGCAGGTATACAACTTGTTTTCTTTTGTGTATATCAAGGGAATATTCCTTACCAGCATTTGGTGTAGTTACGTGATAAGAAACGTGACACTGTAGGACTATTGTTTGTTGTTGCGAATCGATATTATCGCTCTACAAGTGAGATGTACCATTGTTAAAAATGTTTGACAAAAGTTCCCACACGCTAATTCTTTTCTACTGATTAGTTTATTTTACAAAAGCTATTATGTACAATTTAAAAGAATGTTTGACAAAAGCTCTCACACATTAATTCTTTTCTATTGATTAGTCTATTTTACAAAAGATATATGCAATTTTGTAAACGCTTAACAAAAGCGTGTTTATTTTTTACTGATTAGTTTTATTTTGTGTAAAATACGAGATGCACACTTCGTATCTAAAGTACTAAATTGTTCGTATCACATAATTGTTTGCTGTGAAGTAGTAACGCTCAATTTATTTTCTTTTTGCTTGTTTGTGCAGAATCCTTTATTTATTCTTATAGTTAATAGATAATCGTAGGGGAATGTTTTTTTGATATTTAGGTGAATCCCCCCCCCACTCTCCGCGTTTGGTAGTTAGTCTGGTATTTATGTTTCTTCCGACTACGTCTACATACGTAGCAAAGTGTGTTTTACCTAACTAAAATAATATGAAGCATAATAAAGCACCAATATAACTTACAATTAGTATTCTTATACAAATAGAGCACTTTAGAGCAAAGCACCAAAAATCGCTGTGTCAAATTAGAACGAAGAGTAGACGGCAATACCGCAGAATTTATTAATTTTTCGAATATACTATAATGCAAGATGAAAAAGGAAAACAATACTTGAATTGTGTGATGTAGTAATGATGCATATTGGTTTAGAAATTATACGAACTGTATCACCAACTAGCGCAAGCTAATGCCAGAACAAAAAATTATGTTGAAATAAAATACAACAACTACTTGCACTATTGTAATAATTACTTTTATATAATAAATATGTATTTTTCTGCGTATAAAAATGTAGAATGAAGCATAAATAAAGCTTAATAGTAAAAGTAATACTTCATCCTGAAGATATTCCTAATTTGAAGGCGATTTCAATTATATTCTGTGGTATTGAATCTTGATAACAAATGTATACTTCACGTGGATGTGGCGTATAAAAAAGTCTCCTGCAAAGAAACACCCAAAAAATTATTTGTATCGATAATTGTTGTTCTTACCCAACGACCCAATAAGTTAATTTTTCAAATTTCTTTGCTCCTTCCTCGCAATTATAACCACATTCAAATAACATTCCTTGCTCTTTAATAGCTACAAGACTTTTGTTGATCACAAATTTTGACATGTCTTGTGCGAGCATATTCTAAAAAATGTCTTTTAAAAATAAAATCATAAAAATGTGTTACCTTAAATCTCAATGTATTTTGAAATGTGTTGTGAATTTGTTGAGCACATGTACGGAAAGATAATAATACATTTTCTAAAGTTGACGATGTCGATTCAAATTTTGGGGGACATATAAGCACGCCCTCACTCATATCTAAATATACAAAATAGAATAATACATTTTCTGCACCTGCAGTTAAATGCGCCGGTTTTATTTCTGCTGTTTCAGCTAACAGGGATTGTCTAAGATCAGCAAGATCGTTACTACTGTTCTGAAAGAAACAATACAATTAGAGTATAATATCATACAAGCATACATACATCTTCGATATCCGATTCCTCATCAGATTCTAAATTTTTCTTCTCAAGATTGGCAACTCTTCCAAGCATAGGTTCTTCACTTGTTTCACTATAACTACTATAACTCATAGAATCTTCAGACTGATTTTCAGAACCATCGTCATGTAATGATAATGAAGATGAACTAAATCGCATTCGATCAGGACTTCTATGTTTTAAAATTGAAGTAACTTCAGGTTTCTTTTTTGGTAATGCTGTCACATCTTTTGGAATAGAAGGAGATGCAGATTTTGCAAAAGGTATATTAACCAAAAAATCCGATCGACGCTTAAGAGGAATTTCTGGCGTAACAACTTTCCAACCAGGGTTTAATATAAAATGTTCTGCTATATCTGGAATTCCAAGATCGTGCAGGTGTTCTAAGGTCGCCTGAGCTTCTTCAACATAAAAGGCATCAGGATTAAGGTTCTCTTCAGCAGGTTCAGTGCAGCCACCTGCTTCCATTAAAACAGCCAAGAGCTCCTAAAATATGTAGAAAAATATACTACCCTTATACAATGACTGTCTTTCAACTGAGCCATATGCTGTTTCAAGAGTGAACTTAAGCGGAAACATGATTTTAGCATTGATGGTTAAAGACAAAAACTGTGGCTAGTTTGTTGTTTCTTAAGATAACAGTGTGATAATAACCCATAATATGATTAGATCTTGTATTGGATGCGATATTCTATGTTTTGATCAACCAACATTAAATTGTAGTGTATAAGGGAAACATTTGAACTTTGTAATATTTCTTTGGAATGTTTATAATCATATTTCATTTTAACAGTTTTTTTATTGGTAAATCCCACCAATAGGGTTAGGTTATTTTCTTTAAGAAATCTAATTTAAGTTTACATGCATTCTTGATCTAAAGAAGGATTACTTTTGTATCTTACATTGTTCATAATCAAAGGATGTCAAATTCATTAGGGCAGTTTTAAGGTTAAAAATGATATCATCGTTACATTGTAATCTAAATTATTACAGTTTTACGATTCATTTGTTTTGAATATTTATTTATTTTATTAATTATAATTAACTGTTTAGTTCATAAAAAGCAGTGATAGAACAATCATAAAATATAATTACTTATTTGTTTAAAGTAAAATTACTGTGCTAAAGCAGAAATAAGTTGGATAATATTTGATGGAAAAGGGTCAAACACATGTTGAGGAAGGTCATTCCACAAAGTTGTATCTTAACAGGAAAGTTCTTTCGCGAGAGGTGGTTTGTTGGAATGTTTTTTCCGAGTTCAAACAGCAGGTTTACCTGATATTGCTTCATATATTAACACAAGAGCCCGCTTATTACGCCTATTTGTAAGAGTCCCAATTTAATTCATGTATTAATTACGTTATACCAACTCGCTGCCAAAGACGTTTGAACACATATCTTGCAGTACGGTGCTGGACTGAATTTAGTTTACCAATTAGATACCAAATTTAGGGGTTCCACACTGCAGCACAGTATTCCAGAATTGGGTAGATTAATGTCAAATATCCACGACCTTCTGTAGAGGAAAAGGCATTACACAAACGGAACATGACGAGATGTATATTTCTTAGAGCTTGAGAAACTACTGAAACAACTTGCTCGGTTCACAAAGTCACTGCTAATGATGATCCCAATACCGTTGCAGCTGTGAGAAGGATTAATGAAATCATTCCCAACACAGTATCGATGAGTGACAGACAACCTTTGAACCGAATAAAATGCAATCTGTTTTAGTGAGATCACTAAGCAATTTTGTGTAAGTCACATTGCAGGACCTCCAAGTCCGTCTAGTTCCTAATGGGTCTATATAAAACGATGTCATCAACAAATAGCCTTAGAGTGGAATGTATCCCAACAGTGCAGTTGATGAACATAAGGAATAGCGTTGCACCTAGCATACTCCCTTGGGAAATACCGAAGAAGTCTACAATGGGCACTAAGAGCATCTGATTGAGTAGTATTTACCGAGTTCTGTTTGAAAGATATGCTGCAATTCATTTAACAACTCGGCCGAGCTTAGAGCTACAAGTAGTGCCTTGTGTGAAACTCTGTCAAAGGCTTTTGATATGTCTAAAAAGATGGCATCAACTTTAACTCCTTTGTTAATGCTTTCAGCAATATCTTGACGAAAACTAGCAAGAGCATGCTCAAGTGAATAACCTGGCTGAAATGCAAACTGTAAAGGATAGATATAATTAGAATTATCAAGCACCTTTGTAATGTATTGATTCATATACTCAAATAGGCTACAAACACATGTCAGACTGACCAACCTTGTTACGTGCCATTGCCACTTAAACATTGTTTTAGGTTAGTTTTTGGTGTACGGAAGTTTCGCGGCATATTTTCAAATACGCGGTGCGCGGGAATCTTTTAAATAGACTAGGCGGTACTTCCGTACGTCAGAGTAGTGAGCTTGCGCAGTGTGTTTATCCCTAGAGGGGTAGAGCAATACTAGACAAAGGGTGGGGAGAAGTGTTTCCGTGACGCTCTAAATCGCGGCTTTTTGCGGTGAACTTTCAAGGTGTGTGGTCGGTCAGGTATCGTAGTGTGCCTTATCTCTAGTATGTAGATTTCCCTTCTGTTTTATCTTGTTGTCGTCCCCTATAAAACCTGATCCTGCCGCTCCCTACATATTAGGTAGATAAATTTGCAGCCACCTCGAGGCAAACCGGACTCCACGACCCCGAGACAAATTGGATGTCCAAGCTCAGCCGACAGCCCCGGAGCAGAGGCCTACCGTAGCGCGACTTCCTGCCGGATGCCGGATTCCTTATGTAAGTAATAACGTATTACCTTTTGTTTTTAATTCTGTATTATTTATTGCCTTAATTTTGTGTACATTTTCCGGTTATGGCGCAATATAAATTATTGGTGACGTCATGGTAGATGATCGCGCCAAATCTGTAAAAGGTTCGCGCTTTCCTCCGCCAGGGCGTTGCATTGCTTTTTATCCATTGCGCTTGCGCGATGTATCTTATGAACTTTGGTAACTGTATTACCGGCTTTTAGGAACTATCTATCACCATATAAATGTTTCACCATTAAAAGTGTAATAAGAATGGCGCCCTTATCAACGTGGTGAGGTTAGGGGTTTTTCTTGGTTTTTAGGTTATAATAATTTACTTTATAAAAATATAATGTATTAACAGCTTTCTCACTTAAAAAATCCTAATTATATTCATGTAAGTATACAAATAATTATTTACCTTAATTAGATATCTTTAAATACAGTTATTACAAAATTATCTATTAAAATATAACTTTTGCTTGATTGCGTAACTTTAAAAGACCGTTTTTTGAAACTTAAATGCACTTTTATGTTACATTCTAAAAACTGCATTATGGATTTACCTATTGAACTAATATCTTAATTACCTTTACAAGAAAACCTTGTGGTTAAACCTTCTGATTTGCGTCAGTATAGCATATCGTATACATATATCGTGTCTCAAATAGAATTCAAAATGAATATTTCTCATTTAAAATCCCTAGAACTAATTTACGAGCTTGAGTGTAGGAATATTATTGCAGCTAGTAACCAAAACGATAGAAGATCTCAGCTCAGGGCCATTTTAGCCCAGGAAACGAAAGGCGTTGCTATCTTAAAGAAACCCGTTGGCGATTGGCCTCTTAACGTATCGGAAATTAAATTGTCTTTAGATGACATATCGGGTATAATAAATAGAACAGATCCTCGTCCCAGTGATGTAGAGTTAGGGCGATTGGCTTCGAGAATAACGCACGTCAAACAACGTATCGAATTATTATCTTTATATGACGATGCCCAAGCGACTCAAGCTAAACAAAGTTTGTTGTCCGAAGTATTATTACTTGAAGGAATTGTTCTTGACAGACTTAATCCAAACGCAGACGTAGATATATCGTTACCCTTTTCAAATCTCGCACTCGTTTCACCCAATCCTGTAGGAAAATCCATACCTGTATACAAATGGGGTCTCACTTTTGAAGGGTTTGATTCGCAGGTCTCTTTATCGTCTTTTCTTGATCGGATTAATGATTTCAAAATTTCTCGACAGTGTACAGACCAGGACCTATTTGTCTCAGCAGGCGACTTGTTCGCAGACTCAGCATTGATATGGTACAGAAACATACGAGACCAAATTTCTACCTGGGAGGAGTTAGTTGCGTGTTTGAAACGAGACTTCCTACCTCATGGTTATATTACCGACCTTTGGAACGAGATACGTAATCGAACCCAAGGTCCTGACGAAAATGTTGTTTCTTTCATTACCTCACTAGAAGCTTTAATAGCAGACTCGACAAAAAACCTTCAGAATCCGAAATTATCGATCAGTTACTTAGAAATTTAAACCCGTATTTCTCTGAACGTTTGGCATTACAGCAAATCTCTTCGTTAGCCCACTTTAAAGATCTATGTCGTTCTCTCCAGGAAGTGAAGTTAAGGATTGATAAATATCGTCCGTCCCCAGAGAAACAGTCTGGCCTTTTAGAACCCGATTTAGCTTGCCAAGCTCGAGCTTCCCATAAAGTATCTACCCTTAGCGTTCCTTCTACCGTAACTAATAACTCACTTACCTGTTGTAACTGTAAGAGAAGTGGACATAACTATAATGTCTGCACATACCCTAGAAATATTTTTTGTTATGGTTACAAACCGTCAATTCCTTTTACCATAAAAAGACTGCTGCCGTTTCACAACTTGTTAAAAAACCCTTCGATAATCGTCCACACTTATCTATCTCAATAGGTTCCTTAAATGTAATTGCTTTATTGGATACAGGTTCTTCATGTTCCCTTATAAATAACGAAGGTTTATATCAATTATCTCAGCAAAATATCAATATTCAAATTATTCCCGAAAAAACTTCCATAAATTTAGCTGACGATAATCAAATACATGTAACCGGTTCCCTTAAGTTAAAAATTCGAGTAGAATCTCTTGAACGTGATGTTTTATTTTGATTGTCCCTGCATTAGCGTATCCTTTTCTACTAGGTGTTGATTTCTGTAAACTTTTAATCTGTCACTTTATTTCCAGGATTTTCATGGCAAACCTCTCTTAAAACGAACTCCTGTGCATCTACAGGAATATCTAACAAAATTTCTCTTACTGATTCCCAAAATGTAACTCTTAACGCTACAATTGACAAATTTCGCAAACTTAATACCTCTGAACTTGGTTGTGTTACAACGGCAACACACGTTATCTCTACAGGTGATGCCCTTCCTTTAAGCAACGTCAATATCCCTTATCGCCTGCATTACAAAAGCATTTACATGCTGAAATAGACAAAATGTTAGAATCTGGTGTTATCTCTCCTTCAAATTCACCGTGGACGTCTCCCGTATTATTAGTTCGGAAAAAGAATGACGAATGGCGTGTCTGTTTCGATGGCAGAAAGTTGAATTCTGTGACTGTTTCAGACGCTTACCCTTTACCAAGAACTGACTCGATTTTAAGCCGGCTTCGTAACGCAAAATTTATCTCATCTATCGACCTTAGACAAGCTTTTTATCAGATACCTCTCGACCTATCTTCTCGTCAAAAAACTGCTTTTTGTGTTCCAGGCCGAGGTCTTTTCGAATATAATTTTTTGCCATTTGGTCTCTGTAACGCTCCACAAACTTTACAACGTACTATGGATCAAACGTTAGGTCCTATCTTACATCAGGAACGTGCCTTTGTATTTTTAGATGATATCTTAGTTATCTCTAGTTCTTTCGATGAACATATCGCCACATTAGATGAAGTTGCAGAACGTTTAAACGCAGCAGGTTTTTAAGATAAACTGGGAAAAGTCTCAATTTTGTCGTTCATCCCTCACATTTCTTGGTTTTATTATCGATGGGACTGGCTTACGAGCGGATCCTGCTAAAATCGACGCTATTACTAAATTTAAAACACCTAAAACTGTTACCGAAATCAAACGTTTAATTGGAATAATTAGCTATTATCGCATCTTTCTACCCAATCTTTCAACTATATCTGCGCCCATTACCGCTTTAATTAAAAATAAAAAGAAATCCCAAACTATCGAGTGGAATTCAGAATCCCAACAGGCTTTCGAACAAATTAAAACGTTAATCACTTCAGCACCTATCTTAATTTCACCCAATTTCGATGAAAAGTTTTATATACAAACCGATGCCTCACTTACCGGTTTAGGTGCAATGTTGTTCCAGGTAAACAATGGTTTAGAACATCCAATCGCTTATGCGAGTCGTGCCTTAACTTCTGCCGAACAAAAATACTCTGCTACCGAACGAGAATTATTGGGCGTTATCTTTGGCATCGAGAAATTTAGAGGATATGTCGAAGGTACACACTTTACCGTAATCACTGATTGTGCAGCTCTCACTTGGCTTAATAACTTGAAACAGCCCGCAGGTCGTTTGGCAAGATGGAACTTGCGTATATCTCAATTCACTTTTGATGTTAGGCATAGGCCTGGCAAATTAAATATCGTACCTGATGCCTTATCTCGTGATGTCGTTTCTCTTAACCTTCCAAATTTAATTCTGGATACCTGGTACCTCAATATGATTAAAAAAGTTTCTGATAACCCCGACAAATTCCCTACCTTTCGTGTAACTAATAATAGACTATATAAATTTGTATCTTCGTCCCCACATAAAATATCGAATATCCCTGAATGGAAACTGGTCGTGCCCACTGCAAACCGCAGTGAGGTGCTCAAATTATGTCACGATGATCCCATAGCTGCACACCTTGGTGTTACAAAAACTCTCGCTAAAATATCTGAATTATATTACTGGCCCACACTTAAGCAATCTGTTTGTCGTTATATCAAGATCTGCAAAATTTGTGGTTCCCATAAGAGTTCACAAGACGCTCGCCCTGGTTTAATGGGTAACTTTAAGCGTGTATCTTATCCCTTTCAATTAATATCGCTTGACTTATTAGGACCTCTCCCTCGATCGAAAAAAGGTAATCAATATCTTTTAGTCGTTACCGATTGGTTTTCTAAATTTGTTATGGTGCAACCCTTACGTAAAGCTACTTCCGCAGCTATAATTAAATTCCTAGAACAAAATGTCTTTCTTATCTTTGGTGTGCCACAGATTATCCTTTGTGACAATGGTGCACAATTTATCTCTAAAGATTTTCAGAATTTCGTTAAAAGTTATAAAGTACAAAAAATTTGGTTTAACGCAAAATATCACCCCCAAGTAAACCCTACCGAGAGAGTAAATCGAGTCTTAATTACCGCTATTTCGTCCTATATTGATTCAGACCATACTACATGGGATGAACATATCTTTAAAATTGCTCAAGCTTTGCGTACATCTAAACACGAAGCAACCCAATTCACTCCGTCTTTTCTTGTTTTTGGAAGATATACCCCAATCGATGGGAGTTACTATGGTTTAGTGCCTGACGATACTAACGTAATTGAATTTGACGATAAAGTACGTTGGGACAAGGACCAACAGTCATTACCTTCTATCTTTAACGACGTTAGAAAAAATTTGTTAAAAGCTTACGAAAAGAGCAAGGACCACTATAACTTACGTAAACGAAATATTTCCTTCGCCTTGGGCGAACAAGTTTGGAAAAAGAATTATGTCTTATCGGATGCATCTAAGAAATTTTCTTCAAAATTAGCCCCTAAATTCATTCTTTGTAAGGTCACTCGTGTCATTAGTCCCCTTATCTACGAACTTCAGGATGCTGAAGGAAAACGCCAAGGCAGGTGGCATATCAAAGACCTTAAGCTATTCTCTGCCGACCCAAATGCTACTTAAGTTTTTCATGTTCCATGCTCCTCACTATTTACCTAATATTTTTTGTTCTCACCATCAATTAGTTAACTTTAATTACTTATTCCTTCTCTCATATAGTGTATAATCTCTTACACGTTTAACTTTACTTATCTTAATTTAGCTATCTTTTTCTTTTGGTTGACTTTCCCTTGACCATACCGTTAGATATATATCACTTCATTCTCTACACCCCCCCAATATAACTTTGTCGTTTCATTTAATTAACCCTAGAACTTTTCCTACTACATATTATTTGGTTTTTAGTATTTTTCTTACATGGTTTAATTGTATGGTAATTGTCGTAACTTTAGTTGCAATAACTCATTGAATTTTTATGATTGGTTTTAGCTGATGTTAGAGTGAATGCTTTCTTCCTTGGACTCACATAGGAGACGCGGCCTATGCCATTGTAAGAAATAGTTCATATTCGCAGTTGCAAAAAATTAGGATTATCTATTCCATGTGTTTTTCCTCTGAATTATTGCAGTCGCCCACATTATACTACATCATTATTTCTTCCTTTTTCTATTAAATCTATATAACTTATAAACATTTTTTTTTCATTGTTTTTTATTGAACTTTGTGGCGAGATGCTATTGCTTTTTATTGTTATCTTATTAAATTCTCGGTTGTTTTAGCACATGGGGACAGTGTATCTGTATTTAACTGCTTATAATTGGGCTTTTGTGTGTGTTTAGGGTGCTACCGATTTGAAATACTACCTTAAAACAGTTTGTTTTGTGTGTTTGTATCTGTAATGATACTTTTAAGTTGTTGTCTACTTTTGTCTGATTTTCTTATCGTAGTCAATGTACTCGTTGGAAAAATGATCGCACTAGTTCTCTTGAGAGTCTAGTGAATGTCAACATATGATATATCTTATCTTGTCGGATTAATATCGCAGGTGGTCCTTCAGACTGCGCTGTGTTTAATAGGGACAATTCTCTACCTTCTCTCGGACGCTTGTCCAAAAACTATACTTTTTTCTTATCCCGCTATCTCCGCTATGCCTTATTCTTCTTTCGGTGGACCTGTTCTTGTCCCGGAACACCCGTCTGCCACATAAGAATGATGTTCCCTCATTCCGAGCTACTGATCACACTGGTTGGTTGAGTAGCGCTTTGCTATCCACCTTTCCCTCTGTCGCTTTTGCTCAATGCGAGCCCTTACTCTACTTTCTTCTACCTGGAAGTGCCTCTTATGCACTCCAAAAAACCAACCTCCTTCTTTTTTACCGTTCCTGTTTCTCTACTGCCTTTTCATTTCTGTTAGTCACCGTGTGGTTGCGCGGGAGGTTTCCACAGACACCTGGACCATGTCTCTGCGAATCTTTCGTGGGGTCATGCGGTGCCGCTGTCAGTGCATGGGCTCTGGCAGTGAAAGTATGTATGAGTGTGTGAATGTGTGAGTGAATGAGTATATATGTCGTTATATACCGTGTGGATATTGGGTGATAGTATCACCAATATCAATTACCGCCGGGTGCAGGGATGCACCCAAATGTCTTTGCCGGTCTCTCGTGCTGTTTCGTGTAAACGGACCTGCTTCACGGGTTTCTCTTTTTAGAGGGCACGGGTCAATCCCATTTAAACGGCTCTACTGGAGCCACTCTATTTGTTGTTATTCATTGTCTTGGGTAATAACTAGGCCAAAACCTTTGTCTTCTTTATTATCTTTGATAATACCCTTAGTTTTAATATCGTTATCTTACTGATTACCTTTAATAATAACTTTAGTTTAGTATCGTTATCTTACTGATTACCGTTAGTAATAATTTTGGTTTAATTTCTTGTTATCTTACCGACTACCGTTAGGAATGACTTCGAGTTCTTTCGCGTTATCTTACCGGTTATCTTTAGTAATAGCTTTTTTAAATTCATGTCACCTTACCTATTATCTCTTATAATCACTTTAGCTTAATATCGTGTTATCTTATCGAGTATCTCAAATAATAACTAAAGCTTAATACCGTTATCTTATTCATTACCTTTGAGGATAACAACTTAAGCTTAATATCGTTATCTTATCTACTATCTTTAACAACAATTTGAGATCTTGTCTTATCTTTTTATCGTCCTAACGTGTGGTATATATGACCAGACATGGAAATTATCTTTTCTGAAATTTAAGTGAAAAAGCTAACCCGATATAGAAATGTAATTTGTCAGGTTAGCATATAAGGATTTAGTAGGTGGTACTTTTGGTAAATTTGTTGATTCACAACTATGTCATGGACAAGTTTCAAATGTGCATTGTAGAAAACCAAAGTACCAGTAACAAAATTTGCTAGAGTGTAGAGTGACTCACTCCATGAACATTTTAAAATTTGGGCACTTCTTGCCAAAAAGAAGAATAGTTTCGATGCAACACTCATGTGTGTTTGCACATAACAACTTTTATGTTAGCTTTAGTTAGATAGGTTTAGATAGTTTAGGCGACTTGTCGCACCCGTGTTAGTTTAAGTAGTGTTTCATGCTCCCCGACCAATTTGTGCTGTCGGTAATTAGTGTAGTCAAAGACTATCGGGCTACCTATTCCGTTTCCTGGTACTTCGGTAGACGTGTTATCGGTCGAAAAAACCAGGTGGCGCCTTATATAAACATTTTGTAGGTTTTAAGTTAGGATTTATATAGGGTAGTTAGGATTTAGATTTTAAGCTGTTACTGTGCTAACAGACTTTTTCTTTTTTTTAGTTTTTTCTTTTGTGGCTTTGTCGCGATTGTTACGTGCCATTGCCACTTAAACATTGTTTTAGGTTAGTTTTTGGTGTACGGAAGTTTCGCGGCATATTTTCAAATACGCGGTGCGCGGGAATCTTTTAAATAGACTAGGCGGTACTTCCGTACGTCAGAGTAGTGAGCTTGCGCAGTGTGCTTATCCCTAGAGGGGTAGAGCAATACTAGACAAAGGGTGGGGAGAAGTGTTTCCGTGACGCTCTAAATCGCGGCTTTTCGCGGTGAACTTTCAAGGTGTGTGGTCGGTCAGGTATCGTAGTGTGCCTTATCTCTAGTATGTAGATTTCCCTTCTGTTTTATCTTGTTGTCGTCCCCTATAAAACCTGATCCTGCCGCTCCCTACATATTAGGTAGATAAATTTGCAGCCACCTCGAGGCAAACCGGACTCCACGACCCCGAGACAAATTGGATGTCCAAGCTCAGCCGACAGCCCCGGAGCAGAGGCCTACCATAGCGCGACTTCCTGCCGGATGCCGGATTCCTTATGTAAGTAATAACGTATTACCTTTTGTTTTTAATTCTGTATTATTTATTGCCTTAATTTTGTGTACATTTTCCGGTTATGGCGCAATATAAATTATTGCTGACGTCATGGTAGATGATCGCGCCAAATCTGTAAAAGGTTCGCGCTTTCCTCCGCCAGGGCGTTGCATTGCTTTTTATCCATTGCGCTTGCGCGATGTATCTTATGAACTTTGGTAACTATATTACCGGCTTTTAGGAACTATCTATCACCATATAAATGTTTCACCATTGAATAATAATAATAATAATAACCTGTAGTTTGCCGGGTTAGTTTTTGAACTGTTTTTATGAATAGATAGTACACAAACTCTAAGCCAGTTCAAGTATGGTACCACATAACCAAATTAGCTGGCTAAAGATACCAACTGTTGTGTTTATTCATTTTTTTAAGAGCAAGACGAATATCCTTAGTACTGAACAGGAAAACATTTAATGTTGTATTGTTGACTAAAACAGCATTATTGGCATTCATTTAAGGGTTTGTGTTATATACTTCCTTAAATGTGTTTCATAGTGTAACAGACCCATTATCTTTAATTTATGGGATGGACATACTACACGATTTCATAAACTTATTAAACAGTACTACTTACTGGGATTTTTGTTGCTGAAAGCAAAATTGGCCCTGAAGTCATGTAAAGCACTCTTTTTTGCTTCAAGAAATTTTTTGTTGCAGCTTTGAATTCAACCCTATTTAATACTATGTTGTTGTGGGTTTTCTAGTAACGCCGGCATTGCTTTTTTAGCATCCTAACTTCATGATTATAGTAAATTGAATTGGGATTCATTAACCGAGATCAAGTAGGTATGAACTGAAGACAGTTATGCATAAGGCTTTAAATAAATTCCAGTATTGATTTACATTACCCTCCAAGCAAGCCCAATCATTGTATTTAAAATATGTATTACCTCCTGTATGCTGGTGGTGTCTGCCTTATTATAGCAGACAACCAATTTTCTGTGGATTTATTTGAAGTCACTTCTTCTATGATTACATGCACTGGGTAGTGATCGCCAAGATAGTTCAACACCTCATGGGAATACATATCAACTAGTGAATTGATAAGAAAAACATTCAGTAAGTTGTTTCCTTGTAGGACAAGGTACAATTTGCACAAGCATGTAGGATGATAGTAATATTCCATATTGCATTAGGTAAGTTTAAATTGTTAGCAAGTAGTATACCTATTGGTGTGCGGTAGTTGTTCTGTATTCAATCAGTGAGATTATTAAAAATAGGCAATAGGCAACAATGATTTGTAGATGGAGATTGCCTAGGATAGTATCAACAGCTACAATTTCGTGCACAGAGTCGAAATGTGCATTTTTCGAGGTAATTCTATTGCGTACTGCTATAAGTTGAAGCAGTTTTAATTACTTTATGATGTGTGCTCCAAACAGGTATTAATTAAATTAACAGAGTCAATGTAACGAATTTAAAATATAATGCATGCTAATTATACTATTATCCTGCCAAGGTTATAATGTCTATGATACGGTGCTAATGTAACAACTTTTAAATAATTGAAGCGGGCACAATCACCATTATTGCAGGTGAGACGAGTAGTACTGTACTTCAAAGAAAATTAAAACTTTTACGCATACTAGATGGAAAGACTAAAAATGCTTTGCTGACGTCTAACTCCCTAGGGGAGAGTTAGTGAATTGATCAGACTTATTTAATATAGAGAAAATTACCAGAATAGGAATACTTCTATTCTTTAATAAATAATTTGCGTCAAATAATAATATTTAACAAATAAATAAAATCACACACTTAGTTTTTTTACATAGTTGAACGTAATTTCATTACATGACAGTTAAGTCCTTGAATGATTGTTATATCTGGCAGTTACGTACAAATATAATAAAAAAACTGCAATTTCAAGCAATCGTAATATAAATCTAATTTCAGTATTAGTGAGCTTAACTCTTTTAAGCTTTTTGTAAGTGAGAGCTTCAAATATAACAAAATTTAAATAAAAATTGTTCTTTCACGAAAAAAATATACGATCATAAAAAATTAACAATATTGAGTGCGATTACTACAGTTGAATGACGGATCTTACAAACCGAAACGATTGAGGTTTTTGCGGCTAGGAACTTACTATTTGTGGGAAAAAGGGTTGTTGAACAAATCCATTTGAAGATTCAGCAAAAATAGACTCAACTTTAACCACTGGTCGCCAACTGCTACCCTTGTGTTGGTTGTGACCAGGTTTCAGCTCGTCTCCAGCTGTTTGCTTGCATGTGTAAAATGCAATGGACCCAGACTGATTTTAAATTAGGGGGACTTATCATTGTTCTTGATCTTTGGGTGTTTCATTGTTATGACGTTATTTCTTGACTAGAGGGCGTTTCTTGACTAAAGAGTACTTTTTTTTACAACAGATCTTATGTTGTTTTCCATATGAGAGCAAGGACTTTATTATATCCCCGCCGGTGCGGTACACGCGCCACTACAGTCAGTTGGTAGCAATGTTAAATTATTGTAAAAAGACGTGCAAATAAAAGATTGCGTCATATCAATGTTCGAATTATTACAACATAATAAAAAAGTTATACTAATTTTAAAGAAAACCCAAAGGGGTACCTACGTAAACTGTAGGGCGACTCCAGCATTACTCCATGATGGCGGGCTCCGTTGATCTTTCGGGCGTGGGTATTCGTTGGCCCGGTCGAATCCAAATTCAAATTTGTCTTCTTCCTATTTGTATGTAGAGGGGCGACAGGAAACTCGTTTAAAGAACGATAATCTAAGATAAGGCAAGGAACCTACATAACAAAAAAAGACACGATAAGACACAAAGATAACTCCATTCGTTGGCCTCTCAATCACCGGTCACGACACGTCTGCCGGAAATCACCACCACCCTTATTGGCCCGCCGCGTCGGCGCAATCTCGCGCAAACGCACTGTCTGAAGTGACAGAAATACGCGCACGTCTTTTTAAATCCTTGGCGCGAAATTCTTACAAATTAAAACTTGAATTGAAAATGTTTAGTGCCGATTTCGGCACGTAACAACTTATTAAGAATTCGAAAACCTATTTCGGTTTGCAAATAAATATATTTGGCAATTTTTTAAATTTTTTCTATTGTCTAAATACAGTTTTGTTTTCTGCAAAGAAATTTTGTTATACACTAAGAAAAAAAGTTGTTACACATCCCTCTTCCAAAAAACAAATGAAAAAATTCCGAGTATTAGGCAAAAAAAGACACTCAATATCAAAGTTAACCCCAAAAAATTAAAGCAATTAAAGCCAAACACAAAGGTTTAGTTACAAAATTATTTCCAAAAAAAATTTGTTGCATAACAAAAAATACAAAAAACTATTTTGAACTACTGGAGGACTAATAAAATAAACTAAAAATATGAAAAACTATTTCAAAAATTTCTACAAGACTTAAGGACTAGGGGGGCTAATAAATTAATAAACAAGTGTCAGAGTAACTACGGTATCACATGACCAAAAGTAAACAAGTCAAAGATAGACAAAATCGATAAAAGTCACAATTGGTATGTCTACATTCAATAATACATGGGGGGTGTAGGAAACTAAAAGAACAAAAAAATTTGCAACTTCAAAAGGAGTTTATATATTTACATATACAAAATTTTTGAAGTTGGGACAAAAGCGCTTTACTTATTTTCTTTAATTATATTA
This sequence comes from Platerodrilus igneus, assembly GCA_036346225.1. Lineage (NCBI taxonomy): Eukaryota > Metazoa > Arthropoda > Insecta > Coleoptera > Lycidae > Platerodrilus > Platerodrilus igneus. Next base: position 14,149,046 of record JARFIW010001380.1, read on the forward strand.
ACATAGATGCTAATTTTTCTCATCATTATACGTTTATCCAAAAAAGTCTCTAAATGTTGAATATGGAATATGGAAACTAAATATTTTTTAGTTTGTAGTTATAAACTAAAAAATATTTAGTTTTCAACAGATCATTGGATTCAACCTTAGACATTTCATTACTCTATATACGATAGAGTATCGCCTAAATGAAGCTCTGCTTTATAACAATTCTTCACAACACCTAAAAACTTCAACCAAAACTAAACAAAGAAATTTTCTTTCAGAAGAGAACCTTTGAGTATTCCCAACTGAAAATTTCTAAATGCTACTCAAATTTAACTATATTTAATTACTCCTTAAATTTGAGTAATATATTTTATCAAAAGATACTTACTAGTAACCAAAAAATATATAAACTCTAACAAGGATACTACAATAACTTCCACTTATCATTAATGAGTTACGATGTCAGTAACTGCTATCTATAGTTTATGCGCAAATTAAAACCTTAACCACAAAGTTACCGCACAGTAAAATTTTTATTGAACAAAAGAAAATCAAAAAGCTTACAAATTTATAAGTCTAATTTACTTAAAAATTTTTAATCCAAACGATATCCCTCTAAGCTATCGGAATTAGAAGAAAAATAGGGCTTTCGAATTTTAACATGCTAATTTCCAATCAGCCTAAAAAATATTTCATCAAAAACAATTGTCAGACCAAAGAGTATGGTGAGCAATATTTAAAAAAGGTGAGATATAACCTGTAATTTAATAAACAAGTTCTCCACAAAAATTAATTACTACAATGGCTAATTACAACTTATTTTTTGGCGAGTAAATTTTGATCCATGAATAATTAAACTGCTAAACAAATAAAAATACCCCACAGTGCAAAAATTGCTAGAGTCTTGTCTAGACTAAAACTAAACAAGCTACATTGCAATGTCAATGAAATTAAATGGTCCAGTAAAACAAAATCACAAAACTGGTCACATAACATTATATCGCTATAACGTTATGGGACCAGTTTTGTGATTTTGTTTTAAACTTTACGTACCAAATTAGCAAAATAAGCTATTAATTATCTCTTTTTCTGCATTAATACTAACAACTCATACTCCAATTTATCTTTATACAAAAATACAACCTGGAAAGTAACGGCTTTTAAAAATATCAAATAGTCAAACTACCGTAATGCCTAGACCAGTGTAAACAATTTGTAGGAAAGGATATTAAAAATTCATATAAGTAAGTCCATTAAAATATTGAACAAATTCCGAATGTTAGAATCTGCAAAACAAAACATGAAATCGAGATCAAGTTTCTTCAAACGTTAAACAATAATTTAATGAATACAAAATTAAATATAACTAATAACTTTACTAAATGTGCTTCAAACTTGTTTCAGCCAAATACAACATATTCTATTTAATTCTAGTAGCTTCTAAACTACAAGGTTAATATTGTACTAACAAAAACAATTTTTATACCTCGATTAAAACAACATTAGCAAGAGCCAAAATATGCAACAAACCTGATTCAATTACAGCAACTTAAAACTCGTGGCCTTGGGTACAACAGATACTTGATATTTCAATAAGAATAGTTATATGTTTCTATTGCTACAAACGAACCATTTATGTGAAAGTTATAAATGACCTGTTCTTTCTTATCTCTAAAATAGTTGTTTGTTATAATTCGTTCCACTTAAATATATTAGTTAATATTCGAACTATTGAAAATGAATTTTTAAATTATAAACCTATCTGAAAATAAAACTTAAAACAGATATCCAAAATTACCTAAGAATTAAATTTATAACTATTAGAAACATTTCGTTAAAAGAAGAGTTTCGTGTTTTGAACGTTGAGTGCAAATGTAGTAGTTTGTGTTTCTAGATTTCGCCTTAAGAGATAAGATAATATTAATTAAGAAACAGAAGAAAAAGAAGTCGCCAAAATTACGTGTAATGATATATTTAAAATACCTAAGAATTAAGTTTACAAAATTTTCCTTAAAACACAATCCAACCTAAAAAAAATTTTTGGAGTCTCAAGGTGTTGCGAACACTAGTGGAGCAAAAGGGTAGAAACAGGAAATGCGTTCGTATAACTATTTTATAAAATATAATGTGTTAATTTAACAAGAATATTTCGGGCCCCCACGTTGTGGATTCTAGTGCAGCAGTTTCAATTATTTTATGTGTTCCCAAACAAGTATTAATTAAATTAACAGAGCCCAACGCGTTGTGCGTCACCCCAAGGAAAAGTTAAAGATGGGCAGGGTTGAAATTTTCTTAGTTAAACTGAAAACAATGTAAATTTAAGTTGGATGCCACTGTATCTAGCAAGTATTTAATCAAAAAATTATAATTATAGGGTATATTCAGAAACTATTTCAGAGTTGATAATTCTAAAATCTTCTATTAGATTCTTGGAGAATTGATCAGACTTCTTTAATATAGAGAAAATTGCCAGAATAAGAATATTTTTATTCCATAATAAATAATTTGCATCAAATAATAACAATATTTAACAAATAAAATTAGACTTAAGTGTTTTTTAAAAACATTTGAAAAATTTCATTACATACCTAACAGTTAAGTCCATGATTGTCAGATCTGCCAGTAACGTACAAAATTAATAAAAAGCTGTAATTTCAAGCAATCTTAATATAAATCTAATTTCGCTATTAGTAAGCTTAAACTGTTCTAAGCTTCTCGTAAGTGGGAGCTTCAAATATAACTAAAGTTTAAAGACAATTTTTCTTTCACAAAAAATATACGGTCATAAAAAATTAACAATATTAAGTGCGATTAGTACAACTGGATGGCGAATCATATAAACTGAAACCCTGGAAGTTTTCATGGCTAGGAACTTAACCATTCATGGGAAAGGGGGTTCTTGAACAAATCTGTTTAACGATTCAGTAATAGATTCCCCCTTAACCACTGGTCGCCAACTGCTATCCTTGCATTGGTTGTGCTCAGGTTCCAGCTTGTCTCCAGCTGTTTGCTTGCTGGTGTAAAAAGCAATGATTGATTTTAAATTAAGGGACTTATCAGCCTTCTTGATCTGTGGGTGTTTTCATTGTTCTGATGTTATTTCTTAACTAGAGGGTGTTTCTTTACTAGAGAGTATTCTTTTCTTAGGATAGTTCGTACGTTGTTTTCCATATGGGACCAAGGACTTATTAAGAATTCGAAAACCTATTTAGGTTCGCAAATACATGTGGTAAAATTTTTAATTTTCTTTTATTGCCTTAATACAGCTTCGCTTTTCCGTAAAGAAATTTTTTTAAACACTAAAGAAATTGTTATAAAGTATCCTACCACCACAACAGCCTCTGGCCCTTCGATAGACAAAATAATATGAAGGAAATATTTGGGCATCTGCAATATGTTCGGAAAGTTAGGATTCTGTAACTAAGATAATGTCAATCTTATAGCTGTTGCAAAAATTATTAAACTCTAATATTTTATTTGCAACACTTTGACAGTTATGAATTATTCGTTCTCCATGTGGCGTCAATTATTATGTTAACCCGGAGCATAATTTATTATGCCTCAAATTATTGCCGTCAAACGGATATAGATAGCAATTAAAAGTATACCAAATGCATACCTGGCTTAATAGCTGGAGCAAAAGCATCCTCTGCTCGTCTTCAGATAGACCAGGATTCCGTGAAATCGGTTTCTTATGTTAGGTCCAGATTATTGCTGCGAAGTGCCTTGAACCTATACTTTCCGGAAACACGAGACATTATTAACGTAATTGGACAGGTATGAGAGAATGCAAAAGATACACTTCGCACTTAATGTGCACTTCTGCTTAATACCTCAATATCGTCTGGTAATTGGAAGTCAAGTTCTTGTTTAAAACATGTCCTTCTCACGAATTCGTTGGTGTCCCCACCATAAAACGTCTCTCATTGGCTAAGCGCGCTGCCCACACATTCCTTTTGTTTAGGAAATGCATAATTAGCACAATACATCAACAAATTAGGGGTTCTTCACCTCCGGTTCAAGAGAAGTTATAACCACAAACTTTGTACGCATTAACCTAATTAAGGATGGGGAAATAGCTTAACCTTTTCGATTATAAAATCTCCTATTCCTAATATTAAAACGAAAACTTTGTGCAGCCAGAAGCATAACAGTTAATTAGTAGCACACTCATGTGGTGTACGTTTTGATTGCAGTAGCATCTAAAAATCTTGACTATTGGTAGGTTGAGTTATTGGTTGGTTTTTGGGGCAAACTATATCAGATTTAAAAACAAATTCTCAAATGTAAACGTTTTCAGGCCAGTAAGAGAGGTCCATCTACTGCTCTTTTTTATGTGAAAAAATGTTCAATTTAATAGTACTGAGCCTTACACTGGCGTTAATCTTGCACTTCATCAGCAGAACATTTGGTATCTTTTAGATTCAGTGTATTGTTTTTGTTTATTCATTAAAGAGGCCGAAAGATGATGATCAGTATGCCACATCAGATTTAGTTAATCTGTACCCAGCTATGAGCAATCTGATTAATTCTATATTAGAATCTTTAGGATTTTTTACTTCAAGACTTAGATTTGTGATTCCCTGCAGTAAGCTCTGAGTCTTTAATTCAACAACATTTTCCAAAATAATTTTAAATCTATTGCATACAGAAACTCCAAATCACTGACATTATAAAAAGTTTGGCTGGTGTAAGAGTTGTCATTATCACTGTACTGCTGCAAGCAGTTATTACACATGTATATTTTTGAACCATTTGAGTTCATTACAGTAATACCTAATCTACTGCTACATGCGGAGTAAGCTCTTACTTCACATTTAGCACACTCCACATATTTAATCACAACCTTTTTCTATAGAACTGAATCTGAGGTTATTTAATTTGTGGTCGTTGTTAAATTAATAATGTATAACGTTGGCGCATATGACATCAACATCTTGGAACGAAGAAAGTTCATACGCGAAATTATGCTGATGCAGAAAATGGAAAATCCTCTTTGCTGGTACAAGTCAATATTTCAGTATGATAGTTTTATATATATATATATATATATATATATATATATATATTAGATAGAGAAAGACAAAAGTAATATGAACTTAGAGTCTTAATTCATTTGTCCAAATTCTGCCGAAGACAATCTCCAACATTTTAGAGAGGGAAGGCTTTTTGTTGAGTACTTCGTGAGTAAGTACATCGTACCAGGTTGGTAAATTTTATTTTAAGGAACAATTGGGTCCCATAAATAGACCTATTGTTGGAAAAAGCAGGCTAATTAAAAACATCAAACTTTTTAAAGTCCCAGAGATCCTGTAGGATCTGGTTAGAGCAAACCGAGTGCAAAATATCATTGATTTTAATTGTTTCTAAAGGTATCTACAGTCAAATTACTCCGGGTATTTATGATAAAACTTCGAAAACTATAACCTATAGTAACTGAAATAAATGAACTTTTTTTAACTGTATGAACTTATAAACATGCCCTCAGTATGTTCTTGTTATTAGTTTAAGGACTTAGAACGTAATTTTGTTCGCCAAAAATGTTTTCCATTAAGCTAAGTAATTTTTGATATACTTGGTATTTTCTCTTAAGAATGTTCATATTGTGATGAAAACATAATTGTGTAATAGAGTAAAGACTTTCATATATTGGCGCTTCTCACAACCAAGGTAAAGGTAATAGTTCCAGCCTTGATGTATACAATATATTGCAACTACATTAAGAATGTCGTAGTAATTAAAGAATCTAGTACAAGGGAATGGTAGTATTACTTTCAGATTAAATGTTATTTTAAGAGTTCAGCTATTAATACCTGGCCAGTGGAGGTTATATTAGGTTCATTTCTTTTAAGGTTACTGTAAAAGAAATTATATAATCAAGATTTATTGTTAACAGAGTTTAAACTTAAATGGAATTTTTCTTTGAGTTAGTTATAGGCAAGGTGATCACTGTGAAGATGAAGTCATATTCGGCAGAGACCGTTATTTTGAAAAAAGTTTTCATTTGAAAGAAAATCAAGGACTGTTATTAGGTAGGATAAAAAACAGGTAACAGTTGAAGTAATGAGATTTTGGAACATTGAAAGCAAGGAGGCCTATCCGGAATAACCGTCTTCTGGGTAGCGAACATATCAACAAAATTGCTGAGTCAAGACGGTTTGGAACCTTTAATTTTGACAATTAGTAAAACCTTTAAAGGTAAGTAGAACTTGTAAGGTTGTTTTATGTTTTGGCCATTTTAAATTTTACATTTTTTCCACGTTTTTCATAGGAGCCCACCGTTTATGCACCACTGAAAGTTAGCCAGTGCACCTTTAAAATTGTTTCGGGGTTCCAGTCTCTTCTGAGCAATTCAAAGTTAATAAGATAATGTCATTTCCACCTACAACAACATGAAGAAATGATAGTGAGTTTTTATTCAAGTTAAATTTGCCAGATATAAGACATCAACAACGGTATTTGATCAATATCTCTGCTAACTTACATGTAAAAACATATGGCACTTGGTTTGGTTTCAGAGAAGGTAAGTAACGCCAAGACGAGACTTAAATCTTGTACCAATGATCATCCAAATGTCATCTGGGGCAAGGTCTAGTTCGATAAACTTTCGGAGAGAAGTTTAAGTTACCTCATAAACACACCACACAATATTGCTCTGTTACGGCACTAGTCTCTAAGCAACTGTACATTGTATGATTAGGAAACAGTGCTTTATCATCGATAGACCTGTTTTCGTTATACAATTATGTCATAGTCACCAGTAAGTACGCTGTTAAAAAAATTAATGTTTAGGCTCGTAGGCTCTGTATGTTCTAGAGTAGAATTATTATCAGATGGCGAGTGTAATCATATGCACAATAGATTCAAGTAAACTTGAACGTCAAGATTCAGCATGCTACAGTATGACCTACAAACAACATGCTAGTATTATAGTTTTAATACGTCGTCACAAATACCCCATTGATTGCGTAAAATAAAATACTGTTTAAAAGGTCCTCCTTTACATTGACAGTATTTAGCCATTAGAAGCGTAAATACCAGTAGTTTTATAATAGTGGTTACCAAGTAACTATATTTGCCAAATTCACAAAATAAATCAAGACCATCATATATCATCAGAACTTTTACTTGTTTTCACTGATAAATAATTGTAGGTTCACAGTTTCTTATTCAGTAAAAATTTGTTGTTGCAACAGTGAAAATACTCAGCTGAACACAATAGTGTATGTAAATGTCATTGTCATTCTCGCTTTTGTCATCATGTTAATCAGTTTCCAATTTTTATCAAGTCGTAGTCACCAAAACAGTTTTTTTCAAAACTAACTGGTAGTCAATTTCTTATGTAAGTATTTGAAAAGAATGCTCATTTAATGGTTGATTTATTTTGATAATTTTTTTAGAGTAATATGAATAAAAGAGAGAAGAAGCACAGTCGAAGACGACAGTTTGTTTTTAACTTGTTTCAATTTTTGAAACGCGAGAAAGAATCACGGGTCTCTATCACCTGAGCAATTTTGCAAGAGCATGTGGCCAAAATACTAGGCGCTTCATTGCAGACCAAGCAAAAAATTGAAAAGGAGACACAATTAAATCTAATTACAGAAAATTCAGTTCACCAGGGAAAAACATAAAGGAACTAAGTCTAAAGTCGACAGTGAATGGACGATGAGATCCTAAGCACCATTATAAATTGAGTTGCAGCAATACATAAACGTAGATCGATTTTGAAAGCAGTATTCGACAAACTTTGCCCCCATTAGACGAGAAAATTAGGTTAGTTGAGAAAATAGTCCCAAGAGAATTGTGGAAAAATTATTGTCAAATAATGGAATATAAGGACAAAGTGCATTATATTTCTGAAAAATCTTAAAAGCATCGTGTACAATGAAACATATCTGCACAGTCAGAATTCGAAATCACTAGTTTCAAAAAGGAAACGTTTGATAATGATTCATGCAGGTCGAAAAATGGGTTTGTTTGAAATGCAGCATTAATATTTAAGCTAGGTTTGAAAACAGGATTATCTTGATGACATGAGTCACTGCAATTATAAAAAGTGGTTGCAGGAAATTTGGAACCGAGTTCAGTATTGGCAATAGGCAATGCATCATATCATAATGTTCTTGTGCACCCTAATCTTACTTTAAGTTGGAAGAAAACAGATATGCAGAAGTGATTGAAGGAATGAAATTTCTTTTTTGAATATAAGAATGTGAAGTCAGTATTATATTCCAAAATTAAGACAAATAAACCTGTTCATCAGGTGTTTATAATTGACCAGCTACTAGCAGAACATGATCGTGTAGTATTCTGTTTGTCTCCATATCATCTAGAACTAAACCCTATCGAGATATGGGCGTAACTTGGAAACCATGTCGCTGCATGTAATGGAATCTTTAAAACTCTATATATGAAAGCTGGCAGAAGAACATACAAAAAATATTGGAGTTAAAGAGTAAAGTGATATATTTGCCTAAAAATGAATTTTGCATGGCTTTATAAATGCAGCGTTATCATAAACTTTAACTTAGAACTTATATTTAAATAACTTATAATTTAATTTGCAGTATAGCTATTAACTTACTTTGCCTTTTCCAACTACTAATAGAAATCGTTTTCCATTAGGTACAACAAACAGAGTGTTTTCAGTATCAACATCTCGATTGCACGAAAAGGGGTAAACTTCCCTCCATAACACCAAAGACCTTACAGGTTCAACTTGGGACAAATAGAATAAACCATAATGGCGGCAAAATAAAGAAATATCGATTAAATCTTCATGTACCAAATGAGAAGCTAGCAAATATCCCGAGTGGAAAAGGGCACTTCCGAGTATAGTAAACAGCCTTCGGCAATCCAGTGGTTCTTCATTCTATAGAAGAAACAAAAATTAATTGGTGTCAATATAAGATATATGAATTTTATAAGTATCTGTAAAATTTTAACGAAGTAGTGTGCTATACTAATAGTCATATTTCAAACCTAATATTTTATTTTTCGCTTCATTAGGTGATTATGTCATGGTGCTTATAATACAAAATATGTAACGTCCATAACAACTGATGCATAATGAGATAACCGTATGCATTTATAACACTCTATCATTGCACCCTCAAACATATTGTAACGAACTTCCTTGTTAAACTGTTCTTTAGTGAATGAATACAAACTTGTTTACTTGCAAATACAGGGAAATTTTAATGCAACGATGGTAATTTATTCTATGTACTGAGTTACCACTACTAATTGAGCTAATGACAATTATTACAAGCTATTCACTAATAATGTTTCTGTACTAAGTTCTTAACCTCGTGAGCCCCAGGACGTCCTTGGTAATCGGAGACTAACGGCCAGGACGTACACTGCGTACGTCGTCACTTTAAGAGTACTTACATATTTCCCTTTTGCGTAGTATTATTATTCCCCTTCTCTTGGACGTTCTGGTTGTAGGCGTTGATTCATTTCACCAATAATTATACTAGGATCAAGCGAGGTAGGTAGGGAACTAGTGTAGATGTAGGGTTGCAATATTCTCTTTAGTGGGCAGTGGACTGATTTTATGATATGTTCTAGTGCATATTATTTTTTAGTACGTTTTAATTTCTGTGGCTATAAAGTAATTATTATTGATACAGTTTTATACATACTAGTATTTCTTATTGTTGTATTTTGCATAATGGTAGTAAACTATGAGAGTGATTATGTTGGAAGTGATGAAGAAAGTTATGTTCCCGGGAGTGAAACAGATAGCAGTGACTCTGAGTTAGAAGAAGTTTCCGACGAAGAAGCTGAACCCTGTACAATCAGTGGGTGGCAGTATATTCCTAACCTGTTTCCTGACATAAGATTCCATCCCCTAAAAGTTTTCAGAAGTGATTATTGTGTCCATCTTGCTGTTGAGTTAGCTGATATGCCGAGTCCACGTAAATGTTTCAAACTTTTCTTTGGAAACGTCATAAAGGATTTGTGCAATAGACAAATGCCCGTGCTGATATGTATTTTGAAGACATAAGTTACAGCACTACAAAGGTAAATGGCATAACTTGGCGACCTGTGACAAAATGTACGTGTTCTTTTCATTAGTTTTTCTAATGGGACTACTACAGCTACCAGAAATCACTGATTAATGATTGAGCAATATATTTTGTCGTGGACCAGATGTATTCAAATCAATAATTATGAGTCGAGATTGTTTCCAAAGTATTTTAAAATTTTTACGTTTTTCAAATCCACATTTTGCCATTAAAAAGAGATCAGTTACGTGCTTTGCTCAGTATACATCAAAGCTACGGGAGACTTGCCAGATTATAGTAGATCCAGGAAGAAATCTAGCCATCGATGAATGCCTGGCAATATATAAAAGATCAGAGGTCCGATTTGGGTTAAAACTCTTTTTTGTCTGTGTCCAAGTAATCCTAAGTTTCTAGGCTACAACTGGAATTTTTCTTTATACATTGGCAAAGACATATGAAATGCCACTTCTTCCCGATAGTGCTGAATTGCCCGTATCAGAAAGGATAGTAGTATATTTGGCAGAATGTTTGCTAGACCAGGGAAGACATTGTTCTAGACAAATGGTACATGTCGGTTTGTTTAAGTGAATATTTAATGAAACGTGACACCAACGTTACCGGCACTATAAGAAAGAACCGTGGAATACTAAAACATTTAGTTGATGAACAAATTCCAAAAGGATCGTCAACATTTATCAGGAATGAAAATCAACTTTTAGTAAAGTACAGCGACAAAAAAGATGTTTATGTATTGACATCTCAATATGAAGCAAGTTTATGTGAGAAAATTCGTTTCGTTGCGGGTGGAAAATCAAAATTCCTTTACAAACCAAAGCATATTGAAAAATATAATCACATCATGGGATCTGTAGATAAATCGGACCAGCTTTTACAACCATATAACCCAACTAGGAAATCATATTCATGGTCCAAAAAGTTTGGGATTCATGTAGCTTCACGGATGCTTTTAAATGGATTTATAATTCTTCAAAATGGTAACGGCAAGATAAAAAGGAGTAAAGATTTTATTATAAAATGCAGTGAAAAGATACTTCAAAAATATAGTGGAGAGTACCGACAATTAGATGGTCGGAATTTGATTGATCAATCAGCCAGCAGGACAAATCAACAGCCTTCTACCTCACCAATTGGTGCAAATACCTAGCTCAGGTAAAAAACGTCCACAGAAACGTTGTCGAGTTTGCACTACACTGGGCAACAGAAAAGATTCTCACGTTTGATGTATTCTGAATGCTCAGATTTTCCGGGATTGTGTTCACGTGATATCTTTGATCAATATCATAAAACAATTGACATGTAAATAGCTATATCATCTTTTATATTTTGTATAAAAATTATTGTTTATAATGTAATAAAAAGAAATACATGTAGTTACCCTTTTTATTGAAAACCAATACACATACAATACCTAGCAACGTCACCATACAATCACTGCCGCCGTGTCACACCGGTCAGCCTGGAACCACTTGAGATTTAAAAATACCTATTCAAACAAAATCGAGTGCTGCATACGTTTTAAAATCAACAGTTAGTTTTCCTAGAAGAAATGAATAACACGTCTATTTAGTGTGTTATACCTGGAAGTTCGTTACATACGAGATCAATATAAGTGAGGGTTCACTACATCCAATGATGTTATAACCGAAGTTCACTATACTTTTATATGTGTATTTAATACCAGGTGCTATCACAAAGGTTCTAGCCTAGGTCTAATAATGTTTCTTGCTTGCCTAGGCCACCGATGACCCATCTCCTTCAATGTAGTCTTCCTGCAAATCAATACAATGCATCCAGCATTTGTTCCATGCCTGGAAAGTGTTAAAAAATCCTTTACCAGAAGATAATCAAACACATGTGTTTTATTCTGAATGTCTTCCACTATGTCAAAACGGTGACCTCTACTAGGTTAAGTTGTTTTTGTATTGAGACGTGTCCGACTAACAATATACTGGCTAAAAACAATAATCAAAATAAGTCGGAACACTCGGTCCGGGTGGTTAATACTTTATGATCCACTCCCGATGTATTCACAATGGCCTGGGCAAAGTTGTTATTTTCCGTAGTTAAATGACCTTTGGAATTTTCCGGACTAGCTTGAGACTCTATCTCCCTCGGTTATTTGAAGAGACTATCAGGGGGGTTCCTATTTTACAGACATTTTACGGCGCCACTACTTTCTTAAATTATTTTACAAGACAACACTATAGCCTGAAAGTAGAAGTTCTATGGTGTATAACGTATCTTAAGGAATTTACAATTAAAGTTGCTTTATCCTGGTTTTCAAATTAATTAGTTATAAATACATACTATTACCTTTAACACTGCAGGTGGTAGTTAAGCAAACAGTTTCTATAATCATTTAATAGATATCTCTAATCAAGTTCTATTATCTCTGAGTCGGTCTATATGAGCATAACTGCATAGTTAAACTCCTCCTTTTATGTTAATTTATATGTCCATAAACCTGAGTAAATAAATTTTAAGTCAACTCAAAGCATCTATTTTTACATAAAGGAGTTATATACACAAAATCAAATGAAAGTTATTTGTCATTAACGAGTTTGTCAAATTTTAAATTTGAATTCTTACTTCATAACAAAAAATATTTTAGGTTATCGAAGGTGATCAGATCTGCGGCCCTGCGAATTACATTTATGACCACAAGGTCATTATATATTGCAATTATTAAAATTTCATTGTTGGCGAACAATCATTCCTTAATATGTAAATTTCAAAAATCAATTTCATTTATACTTGGCTCTTAAACCAACTTTTTAAATGGCATTACACACAATCTCCTACCAATTAATATACAATAAAGTTTTTAGACCAATAAGAAATAAGCAAAATGCATGTAATATTCCAACAGATCGAATTTCAATGGAAACATTTTTATAACAACTCACCGTACATTACATGCGTGGTACCTGGCTTTTCCATGACGTAACAAATCGAATACATGGACGAATCCTATATGGAGCCTCCCGCCTACATCGGTGTTTATGACATTGAAACGTGTCGTAGCTTTAATTTCTTGAGTTCAAGGTTCAGCGTCGGTAGTTAAATAAGGCGGCTCCGTGGCGTAGTGGTATGTGTGTGACTACTACGCCCAAGGTCCCGGGTTCGAATCCCGACACGGGCCGCTTGAAAAATGTTAGGCGAGCATTTTTCACAAAAATACACCCTCGTTCGGATGAGAGGTAAAATGGAGGTCCCGTGTGTGAGTGTTGTCACGCACGTTAAAGATCCCTACCTTGCTTGGAATAGCAAGGGTTCGGCAAAATTCCAAATTTTTCAGGTAAAAAAAACTCGCTTCCTGACCAATGTAGTACCTTCGGGTGGAGCATTGGAAAATCACATGTAAGGTAGTTAAATACATCTTGGTTAAAAAAAACGTATTGCTGCTTTTCACAGTGCCATCATATGTAAGGATAATAAAAACTGTTCATGGTTGAATTAATTTTTGTTTTAGTGAAATTTATAATTAAATATAGTTACGTAGTTGCGCTACAAATAAATAATATGTTATTAAATTTTACGTATAGAAATTATACGAACCATTGGTTAAGTGGCTTCTATTAATTATACCGGTGAATCAGGAGGATGGCTATACGTAAACTTGCGGCCAGTGCGCTTAACAAATACATGTTTGCGGATTGATATGTGGACTACAAGTGGTGGATTTTCCATGCAGCCGGCAGTGCTCAATAGAACAACAACCTGTGGCATGTTACAAACCGGTAGATGCGCATTGAACCTATGACTTTATTTACTTTGTTACAATAAATTTCTATTTCTGATCTGTAGAACTTATTGAGATTTATTTTATGAATTCTGTACAAGATTAGGGCGTTGAGTAAAATTTTATAACACAAAATAATTTATTGGTAGAACAAAATGTAAAGTAAATATAATCGATTTAGTGCAATACTGTTTCACAAAGGGCTGTAGACAATTAAACTGTTTCAATGTGCTTCTTCACTTTCGGAAACAACAGTCACGGAGTGCTAAATCTGGTAAATATGACAGGTATGGGATGGTGGCCATATTGCTTTTGGCCAAAAACTGCCGTTTTCAGTGAAACGTGAGCAATAATCATTTACCAAGCACCTAACCATAACACAGTTTTCAGGTCTTAAGTCCTGTTTTACTGAGTAACTTGTAGGCGCGCATCACAACTGAAAACACGAAACTTTTCTATACTAATTTTTCTCCTATATCATAGCTCAGCTGGTACTTTGTTTTCAAGCACATTCGTAGGGGCACTATTAAATAAATATACTGCAGTCAGAGTCCTTTTACAATTTAGGGCATTTTCATTTCTCAGCCACCTCAAAAGTATTGTTAAAAATTTGAGTTCACTGTAACACCAACTAACACAACCTTGCGATTGAACAATGTCTAAAAACACAATGAGCATGATTTTTGTTGCACTTCTGACCTGTCGTGCTTTTGTCTGCCGTGGTGATCGCAGACTTTTCGATTGGCATAACTGGTGTTTTGTTTCTGGATTATAGCCAAAAACCAGCTTTTATCACTGGTTATGACCCTGGAGATGAAGGTAGGGTCACTTTTGGATGATTCTTTGAGTTCACTGCACACCTCAAAACGATGCGTTTTTTTTTGTTCCACAGACAAAGATTGAGGAGCGATATTCGCAGCAACATGACAAATGCCCACAGTTTTAGTTAGAATCTCTCAGCAGCATCCATAGCTTATGCCAACACATGTTGACAAATGAAGTATTGTTTGACAACGGTCCTTGTGAATGAGTTGTCAAATCTTTCCAACATTTTCATCCATTTTGTTTATTCAAGATCATCCTGAACAATGATCATCTTCAAGTTCCACTGGCCTTAAAATGAACGTACCATTCATAAACCCGTGTTTTGTTCAAGAAATGTTTTTCAAACACTTCCTGAAGCATTGCTAAAGTTTCAGTTGGCGATATACCAAGGTTAAAACAAAACTTGATGTAAATGCATTGCTCGAATTTATCAATCATGATAAAATTTGCAAATGAATATTAACATGCAATTCTAAAACACGCAGGAAAAACACTATCTCCCAATACAACACAATGCTACACACTGATTCATCAGATATTAGGTTCATCGTCAGTTGCACGCCAGCTTGTACAGTGAGATCCAACAGCAGTGCCCATTACAGTCCAGAACATTCTGATAGCACCTCGTAATGACATTAACCATGAATTTTTGAGTATCGCTTCCTGTCGGAACATCTACAAGAACAACCTACTTAGTAAAATTGAACATTATTTGGTACATTGTACCCCTTGCTAGAATATTAGTTTAAACGCAATTTCTTGTAATTTTCTTAGATCACTAATGATTATTAGTTCTGAAATATGCTATAATCTATCTACATGAATACTGCTAACTAAAAGAGTTCAAAACTAAGCTACACCAAAATTATGCCATATTAAAAAGATAAGCTTTCCAAAGCATATACGAGTACTGCTTAAATTAAAAGTAAACTTACCCATTCTCTATAATCACTGGCCTCTAATTCACTCAGCGAATCTTCAATTTGAATTTGAGCTTCCTCGTGTAGTGTTATGTAATTGACAACAGGCAACAACTTTTCAAACTTCCATTTACCATGCAATAAGTCTTCCCAATTTGTCAAAGTTGAAAGAGAATCACCACATAATATTTTAGCAAAAATACTTGAAAATAGTTTGTCCAATGAATCTTTAAATAAAGGAGTTTCAAAACACTGATCGATGGTAGGATAGATAAATTTTAAAATACGCAAAATTCCCTTTAATATTGTTGTTGTTTCTTCACTAGAAACATGCTTGTCTGGTAGCATAAAATATAACATCTTTTTGTTAAACCTTTCGTAAGCAATATGTATCAGATGACCATTGACTATTGCTGAAGTTGAAGAAGGTTCGGATTGAGTTAAGTTGCTCAACAAATGATTCAGTGTAATAAAAACGCCCTTTGTTAAATATAATACATTAGCTTCAAATGGTGCAGGATAACAGTAAGAAACACTGTCACCTTCTAATCCAGTATCATTTGAATTATCAGTGTTCACATACAAAATGCTTACTTGAAGTTTGCACAAGAAATTATTTAACGATTCATCTACATTTTGATTAAGCATTCGTTGCACAAATTGCGATTTATTACTTAATTCGTTAATAGGTGGGTTTTTAGTTACTTCAATCCCTGCAACTCTTTGTAATTTTAGAACAACTTCATTTCCTAACGACATTTGCTCTAAAATGCTATTTAAGTTCTGAAAGCTGACATCTACGTTATTAATACTCCTCAACCAGTCACCTATTTTTATACCACTCAGTTTAGCAGCTTCACTATCGGGTATAAACCCTGCTATCATAACTCGACTGCCATCTAAAAGTGTACTTACAGATAAACCCAATAAGGATTCAATTAATGTTGCTCTGCGACCTAATTGTCTATTTTCAGGATGATTCAATTTTAAAAATACTTCACGTATTTCCCCTTCATCGTGGTCCTGAAACTTTACTCTTGCTGTATCTTGTAAGATTGATTGAGTATCTTGAACCTTAATGGCACGCTTACTTTTTCGTTTACTATCTCTCCTATGTAAAAGCTTTAAAAATTTACTTCGTGTACTTTTACGTACAGATGTTTTTGTTGATAAATCAATATTTTCAGTTTCTGGCTGGCTACTTTTCTGCGATACTGTAGGGTCACAATCAATATACAGTAGCTCCCCTTTTGTAGTGATCAGTGATTCCCATTCAGGAACAGAACTAAATAAAGAAATATGTTAGCACTCTAAATGTGTATTACAAAATCTATGTTTTATTTATATTGTTGAAGATATTGACTAATAAATAATTACAGTTTAAAGAGTAAGAATGTTTTATTAACTTCAAGCCAGATATCAACAATTAAAAAATAACACATTTCAAAACTCCACCTTAGCACACCCCAAAGCTTTCAACTACACCAATTTGGTTCTATAACTCTCCGAAGCGGGTTCCGCAAATTGCTTTAGTTAGAATATCTGCCTTTTGATACTGCAACGAAGTGTAGAATGCTATAATCTGTTTTTCTTCCACCAATTGCTTGATAAAATGGTATTTCACATCCACATGCTTCAAATCCCACTTATCCAGGTACTGATACATGCTTGATTGTCTTCAAACAACGCGATAGGTTCTTGTATATCAACATGAAGATCTTTCAGCAATCCTTTCAGCCACAGAATTTCTGCAGCTGCAACTGCACGAGCGACATACTGCGCTTCCGTTATGAGGATTGCTTTTTAGTAGAGCATACCGACAAGCACCCAAAGCCGATCATTAAATAACCCAAAGTTCTCTGCCTGTTAGCCATTCCAGCCCTATCAGAATCAGCTTATCCCACTAATGGCTGTTGATAACCACACTTGTAGAACAAACCAAAGTCCAAGGCCACGTTTACGTATCGAAGAATCCGCTCCAGTTCTTTCCATTCACATTCTGTAGCATTAGCTTGACTGGCTATAATAATGGAATGCAGCAGTATGTCTAGTCTAGTGGTCAGCATTACATACATCAAACAACCAATTAGTTCATGATAGTTTCCTTCATATGTTACATGCCAAAATCGGCATTGTACATTTTTAAATTTGTGAGTAAATTCCCGCCATTATTTTAAATTAAACTTGTTAATTTCCGCCTTCCCGGACAGTTGCGTCGGCGTGGAGTGGGTGGACAAGTGCGCGGTGTGACACGACATTATTAGTAACGAGACCTAGAACAGTAACGTTTACCTGTGTCGTGTTTTTTTGGTCTTTTTTCTTTTTTAGGATGTAGGTTCCTCCTTATCTTGCCTTATCGTTCCTTACCTGGTTGCTACTATCGTACCACTACAAGCGACGAAAGAGGAAGACGAATAAATTTGGATTTAACAATGGCGTGACGCAACCCACCCTAAAACAACAACAAGTTGATGCTCTGAGATTAACTGCAAGGCACGTTTTAAGTGAGTACTTTGCTTTACTTTTGTGTAAAAATAAGAATTGTATCATTGTAAACGTGTTTGGTATTTGATACAATTTGCCACGTTATTATGTCATAATATTAACTATTGCGTAATATTGTGAAACGTGGACCGTATAAGTGTTGCCAAACGTAACAGTGACGCCTATAACATGTGTTGAAAATTCGTCTTCACCTCTAATCTATCTTGTAAGATGTTAGTTTTGATTATATCTTTGTAGAAATTACGTTTTTCACTCAAATATCTAATAAAAAATAATTTTTTAAATTTTTAGTAGCTTTTGGGTAGAAGAAATACAACTTGGCAGCATTGCATTTAGTAACTTTTATCTTATGTTGCCCTGACATTTAATGCAGTTTGAAATGTCAATTTATATGATTAAGAACCGCCTTTTTTGATGGTATTTGTTTACATTTTTTTTAAGTTAATTAACTATGCAGTTTTAAATATACTATAATTTTTTTCTTTACAAAAACAGTGTATTTATATTTTAATTCTCTCAAATAATCACCTAACCTAATTTAGGATTAAACTAAATCATATACTTTGAGGTGCTTAAAACTATCTTAACCTCACTTCTAAGTGGAAAACATGTGCTTTTTTGGAATTAAATAATTCTTTTCGTAAGTACCTTTATATATAATTAACTGCATTGTTTATTTGTATTCCTTATGAAAAAGTTTTTTAATATTATATTAAATTTAATTAATATATACCTGTTTTAACCGATTTTGGTTTAACTTATTAAAAGCGTGTTTTAGATAACTCCTATATTATCTTAGTTTGCCATGATTCTAAAGTGTTCCCTTACAATTTAGATAATTAACTATAGATTACCAATTCTTTCTCAAAGAAAATTTTGTCTTTGACACAACTATTGTAATCAACTGAAATCTTATCTTGGTATATCTATACCTTCTAAAACACTATAGTAAACTTGATTTCGCTATATCTGCTTTCTCAAACACTATAGTACAATAAATCCCGTAAACCTTAAAACTTACGAAAAGAGTATCACTACAATTTGCGAAAACGAGATATTTCTTTTGCTTTAGGTGAACACGTTTGGAAAAAGAATTATGTCTTATCTGATGCTACGAAAAAATTCTCTTCAAAATTAGCCCCTAAATTCATTTTATGTAAGGTCACTCGTGTTGTTAGGCCACTTATCTATGATCTTCAAGACACTGAAGGAAAACGCCAAGGAAAGTGGCATATTAAAGACCTTAGACCATTCTCTGCTGACCCGAATGTTAATTAATAATTTTCACGTTTCATTTCTTTAACGGTTTACCTAATGTTTTTGTCCCTGCTATGAATTAGTTAACTTTATTCAGCCATTTCTTTTCTTATACAGCACTTACCTTCTGCACTTTTGCCTTATTTACATTAAACTAGGTATCTTTTTGCTGTCCGTTAACTTTCTCTTGAATTTATTGTTAGCCACATATCTGTTTATTATCCAGGTCCCCTAGTATAACTTTGTTGCTTCATTTAATTAATCCTAGCACCTTTTCTTCACCAAATTATTTTGTCTTCAACATTTATCTTACGTTGTTTAATTACATGGTGAATGTCGTAACTTTAGTTGCAATAACTCATTGAATTTTTATGATTGGTTTTAGCTGATGTTGAGTGGATGCTTTTTTCTCTGGACTCCCGTAGGAGCCGCGCCCTATGCCTTTGTAAGAAATAGCCCATATTCGCAGTTGTAAAAAACTAGGACTTTCTATTCCATGCGTTTTTCTTCTGAACTATTACAGTCACTCACTTTATCCTTTATCATTACTTGTTTCCTTCTTCTATTAATTCATCAGAACATATAAACATTTTTTTGTTGTTTTTTATTGAGCTTCGTGGTGAGGTGCTATTATTTTTTATCGATATCTTATCGAATTCTCGGTTGTTTTTAGCATATTGGGACAGTATGGTTGTATTTAACTGCTTATAGTAAGGCATTCTTGTGTGTTTATGGCGTTACCGTTTCTAAAAATTACCTTGAAGCAGTGGTTTTTTGTGTGAAGGCATCTGTAGTGATACTTTTAAGTTGTTGTTTCAACTCTTGTCTGATTTTCTAATCGCAGTGGATGCACTCGTTAGGAAGATGATTGTACTAGTTCCCATCACGAGTCTAGTAATTTTTATTTACTTATTATGTGTCTTAACTTGTCTAATTAACGGCTTCAAGGAACCACTTTATCTTGTATCTTTGCGATGTATGACAAAATGGCTTGGTAAGCTGAAGAATTCTGTGCTATATCTTTAATGTATATAGTCGTAGCATGCCTTAGCGTGCTGGGACGTTTCGGATCTATTTATTGTTATCTAGTTTTATCTTAATATCTTTATCGTACCTATTATCTTTGATAATAACTTGAGACGTTGTCTTACTATCTTTTGTTTTCCTAACGTTTGGTATTTATGATCAGACATAGGAATTATTTTATGAGTATTGAATGAAAAAGCTAACCTGATGGTAGCAATGTAATTTGTGCTGTCGATTATAACTGCGCCACATCAAAGACTCGTGTGTGCATTTACAGATGTAGTTCAAAAACAATGGGGCTACACATTCCGTTTCCTGATTATTCATAAGACGCGTTATCGGTTGAAAAAACCAGGTGGCGCCTAAAATAAACATTTTCTAGAATGTAAGTTAGGGTATATGTAAGTAGTTAGGATTTAGATTTTAAGTTTTTACCGTGCTAACAGTCATTTTCTTTTTTTAATTTTTATTTTATTTTAAGGCTTTGGTGCGATTGTTACATGCCAAAATTGGTATTGTACATTTTTAAATTTGTGAGTAAATTCCCGCCATTATTTTAAATTAAACTTGTTAATTTCCGCCATCCCGGACAGTTGCGTCGGCGCCAAAGAATGCGCAGGCGCGGAGTGAGTGGGCAAGTGCGCGGTGTGACACGACATTATCAGCCACGAGACGTCGAACGGTAACATTTACCTGTGTCGTGTTTTTTCTCTTTTTTAGGATGTAGGTTCCTCCTTATCTTGCCTTATAATTCCTTACCTGGTTGCTCCTATCGTACCGCTACGAACGACGAAAGAGTAAGACGAATAAATTTTGATTCAACAATAGCGTGACGCAACCCACCCTAAAACAACAACAAGGAGATGCTCTGAGATTAACTGCAAGGCACGTTTTAAGTGAGTACTTTGCTTTACTTTTGTGTAAAAATAAGAATTGTATCATTGTAAACGTGTTTGGTATTTGATACAATTTGTCACGTAATTATGTCATAATATTAACTATTGTGCAATATTGTGAAACGTGGACTGTATCAGTGTTGCCAAACGAAACAGTAGCGCAGGAATACGAACGCAGGAAAACGTAATACATATGATGAACGCTTAGTCACTTTCTTCAACTTCTCTTTTCAGCATTTCCCAAAGAGTTTCCCCTGGTATAGTCTTCCATTTCAAATTTGTGTACTTTCGGCAAATAATTTGACTTGTTTGGAAACAAGTTCTTTCTTTTTATCAACATTGATGCCAAAAAAACATTTTAGATCACCAGAGTTAGTCATTCAGAATTTAGCGCATTATCTTCCTTCAAGTTCTTCATGCTTACTTGATTTCCTATTATCAGACAATCCTCCACATACAGCAGAAGATACATCTCTTCATATTCTTTCGCATACAGACAGGGATCATTTAGTCAACACTGAAACCCCTTTTACACTAAAAAATGATCTATTCGTGCATTCTGTAACAGTATGATTTCCTGTTACACTGTTTGGAAAATTAGTCAACTTTATGTGAGTGCTATATTATGGGTGTAAAAGCAAAATGCAGCTGCCTTTTGCCCTCCTATCATATGATATTGAGGAGGCATGTGCAGTTCAACCTGTTTATGCAGAGTGTAGTCCCAGACATCGTCTTGCTTCCCTTTCTTAGTGTTGTGGTGGACGATGGATTGCCATCACCATCTCTGGTTCTTTTTGGCATTTCAACAAGGTTGTGACCAGTTGGTTAAACTGACAATTGAAATAATTCAAGTCCTGTTTGGGGTAAGATTTTTCTTGTGCTACTAATCGAATTCCACTCATAAGGATGTAAATTTTTTAGCACCTAAGAAGGAATATACTTTCAAAGCAATCCATTTTATTGAAGGCACTATGCTGTTGCAACAGAGTCGAAATTCTAATCACTAAATGTTTGGGGCCTCTGTAAAAATTTGGGCTAGCATTAATAATCGATATATAAACGGGAGTGATGCACAGTATGAAATGCTATCTAGAAATATTGTTTTATACGTAGAGGGTTATGAGAATTCTTTTTTTAGTTTAGTATTTTAAGTTTTGCTTTAAAAAAATTTGAGTACTGGAACATTCAACTTCTGGGTCAATAGATGTCAAGGCTACTTATGTCAACAATGTATTTATCAATCACTATTAGTTTCATACAATGCATTTGTCTAGAGTATATTTAAATTGGTTTAATGTATAAATAATGCATTCATCTAAGGTATTTAACAAGCAATTTTTTAATTGACTGTAATGCTGTTAGCCATACTTTGAGTTCAAAGTGTCGGTAAACGATTCTTAACTTTTGGCTGTTAAGTTATGTTTTCTTATTATTTTATGTATAACGGCATGCCTTATTACGCACTGACTGTAAATACGTCCTAATCTATACTTAATGGGAACCTTTAAAACTGTAATTATTGATATAATTTTTTTATTTAGCATAATGAACTTATTTTATTTAATAACTTCACATAACAAGATACCTTATTAATTTTTACAGTGTCATCAAAGTATGTACCTTTTGATAGCTCCTGCAGCAACAAACAAATGACCCACTAGGTGATCCAGAGGAGGTCTCATTGCAGTGTCGCTGTTTGATAATTTCCAACAGTTGTCTTGCATTTAAAAAATTTTAAAAATAGACTACTGTTTAGTGTTTCGAGCAAGTATTAAACAGGTTGTGACCATTAGAATTCCAGATGTGCGCCGCCTGTTGAAGTCCATAAAAAGTACTTTTAGTCGACACGCCTTATTTTCATCTCTGAAATGTCGGTCTTCATGTCGCTCTTCTCTGAAACTATATCATGCAGGAACGCGTTTTTTGTCCATTTGCTGCATAATTAGACCCTTATGCATAGCAATCACAAGTCTACATATAGTGGCAATGTGTGCTACAGGGGCATACATGTCATTGTAATCAAAACCCCTTTTTGATGCACAGCCTCTCACTACTAATCAAGCCTTATATTTCTCGATTTCCCTACTTACATTTTTTTTACTTTAAAGATCCACTTGTTTGCATTAGGTTGCCTACCTGATGGCAGATCCGTTAACCCCCAGGTATTGTTTTCTTTTAGCGCATTAATTTCTTCTTCATTAGCTCTTTTCCATACTATGTTATCACTTCTACCTGAAATTTCATCAAAGGTTTGAGACGTATTGTCCATGAACAAACAAAGAGCAAAAATGGTGTATTCATTCAATTGGTTTTGCCGATGGACAACTCGGCCTGAACATGTTTTAGTGGCATCAACTTCTGTAGTCACTTCCAGTTTCCTTTGGATTTCTCATCATGCGGTTCTTCATGTAGAACAATTTCTGTATATTCAACAGGTCTATCCCTGCCTGACTTGGAAGTTTCGGTTATACTCTTGTAAAATAGTCCGTTTCATCGAATATACCACCATGAGCAATTTACAGTGTCTTATGATGCTCATTCCACAAGAGCCTAACCATAACACACTTTTCGGGTCTCAAGTCCAGTTTTCCTGAGTAACTTGTGGGTGCACATCACAACTGAAAACTTGAAACTTTTCTATACTAATTTTTCTTCTAGACCAAAGCTCAGCTGGTACTTTGTTCTCAAACACATTCGTAGGGACACTATTAAATAAATACACTGTAGAATAGATTGCTTCAGACTATAATGTCTGTGGTACACCATTTTCAAGTAACAGACACCTAGTTTTTCCAGTTCCGATACTTCGTTTTGCTATGTGCATTCATACTGGATGCCTTTACTCAAAGTATTGTGCCAATGTTTCATTAGCATATTCCTTCCCATTATCACAATGGAAACGACTGATTTTGAAGTTTAAGAAGTGTGCAGTGATCATAGCTTCACACTACTTAAAATATTCCAGCATCTCCAATGTGGCCTTTATTGCACAGACAACTGTGAAATGAGTAATGTCATTAATAAGAGTCATGCCATATCTTACCCTGTGTCTCAACTCCTAGGGTCAACGAGCACGAATAAGTTCTTTTTAGTGGAGCAATTGTTTGTTTAATTTTCATGCAAGTTTCTCACACCTTCGTTGGTGCAACTGCAAATACATCCACTTGCTTCTCTAAAACTATAAGTTCACGGTTGCTTATATGTCCAGGTTGCATGTGCCATAGTTCCGGAGTGAGCCTAACTGCCAATTACATTGATGCTTCTGACGCCACTGGAAAATCAAAAACATGCAACTGCCCAACACATTAACCTTCAGCAAACTTCACATTTTCTTTCGAAATCTGCTTTTCTGCATTTAAACGCGATTTTATAAGACTGTGCTTCTAGTCTACTTACAGATAGTAGGTTAAATGTAAAAGGGGTTAACAACACATCGTGTATTGTTAAGGGTTCAACCCCTTTTCCAATATTAACTAATACATGTAACTTTCTCTTTTTGGTTACATTAAACTTCTACCCAGAAGCAACATGTATTATTCAGTGGGTAAGGCAGCACCCCCACACCGTCTAGCAAATGTGCATCTTCACTACATGTCATGTACTGAGATGCTCCAGAATCCAGATAGAACTTCAATGTTTCTGAACTTGTTTTCTCTTAAACAGAAGTCGTTGCCAAAAACACTGTGGCAAATGCTAGGTCTTTACAATCTTGTTTAGCAACTGCACTTTTGACAGACGAATTCTTCAGATTAGGACATTCAGCATGTCGACGAACCTACTCTTTTAAAAGTGTGACATGCAAAAGAAAAGCTCTTCCAACATTTGTTTACTTCTTTGTGTTTTGTGTAGTGAATAAAACTGTGATGATGAATGTTCCCCATCATTACCCAATGTACGCTTGTGTTCTTCTTCCAGAAGGCGATTTTTTACAAATGACAAGGACAGTATCTGTGATGACAAAGTCTTTATTGCAGTTCCAATTACTTAGAATATCTTTTCACTTTCATTTGTTATCTGTGTTTTAATTTCATAGCCTACTAATTTTATATTATAAATTAATTTATGCTTTTATTAATATTTTCCTTATAACTAAAATTTTTTCAAACTATTATAAATCGTTGAAAAGCACTTTTTAAGAACTATCTAATAAACCCAAAATCCAATACAGCCGCCATATGAAAAACAAAAAATAGCTGTAACAACTTAAAAACAAATGACAATCTGGGGTTGCTGTTAATCAAATAATTTGTCTTAGAAAGAGGTTTTTGCACAATGTGAAACTTCAAAAGAGGTCAGGATTAAGTATAGTCGAGTTGTTGAGGAATAATGAAATCCCTAATTTTTGATTTTTCAAAATATTTTAAAAATTAGAAAGTTATGTCAAATTTGAAATAAAATTAGTCGTGAGTATTGAATTCTGCAAAACATTCCCCATTTAACCGCTACCCTGTCTTCTAATAACCGAGATACCAATTGTGTACATCGAAATTGAGACACACGGTATATTCCATAATTATTATAGGTAGTTTCAGTTCATTGATTTGGCATTTGGCAAGTGTGACAGGACAGGTTTTATAGAAATTATGTACAAGAGTCTTTCCTTAATTAAATTACGAGGTAGTAGACGTTTTAACTTTATTGTAAATGGAATGAATGAAGAAGTCGAGAGTTGTTCAATGCAGCACATGAAGCAAAACAGAGTTATCTAAAATCTAAAGGAGCCTTTTTTATGTTTAAAAGTTATACATTTAAGTGGTAAGTGTAAAGCACAGAGTATTGTCATTTTTGTGGAAAGAGATATTTAATTTTACTCTAATCAGAACTTGCCAAACATTAAAAAGATCATTACAACAGGGTGATAAAATTGATTATCATGGTCTTAGGGAGAGATATGTAGAACTGAAAAAAGTGTTAGCAAACCAAATACGTGCGCATGTATTTCTTCAAACACTTAGAATTAAAGTAAAGAACAGCATATCAGAACATGAAGCGCGTGTATTGGTTGGTACTGGATCACAACTATCTTATATCCTTAACTCTTCGACCATGGAAATGGGGTATTCTATTAAACGAAAGGAAAAGTTTATTTATGCCCTTTTTGGCAGTTCACTTCTGCCAGAGAAATGTCATTCTTGTTATGATGTATGTGTTGCAATTTAAAATGGCAGTTATGTTGGTCGTTTTGAAGTTTTTGATCAACTAAATACACAAACACATAAACAAAGTGGCGGAACTATGTGCACCAATAAGATGTTATAGAAAGAATGATAACAGTGTTGAGTAGTATGATCATGAAATGATGATCACGAGCAAATAGAGAGATGTAATATTTCAGCAATTTTTATCAAATAAAACTGATAATAATTGGGAAGATATCGTTTATTGCATAATGAATGTACGAATATGCTATGTCAAAAAGAAAAGATATTTTTTTTATAACAAAATAGATCTCAATAAAAATAATCCTATTGCAATGTGGAAAACGTTAAAAATGTTAACTAAAACCAATACAAAAGCAATATCTTTTAAAAATGGAATTTTATTTGAATGGAATGCCGAAACAAAATTACCGTATTACTTCAAATTTAAGAAGCCCTCGAATTTAAAACACACCCTTGTTTTCAAAACGTTTTCTGGAGAAAAAAAATATCATCGAATTTAATACGCATTACACTTACTAGGTTAATTTAGGAAAGGAACTTTTAGAAGAAATAAAAATACTTAAGATACTAATAGTCAATACCCGTATATTTCTTCAACATAATACGAAATAACGTATTATAAACTAACAAGTACATACGCTTACTTCACGCAATTTCATTTGCAATAAAAGAACAGTAAAATTTTGCCAGTTGGTGTGAGGGGATGATCATTTGCAGTCAACCACTGATTGCATTGCACATGAATACAATCTTTAAAAGCTTTTTAACACCCTCATCAAGTGGCCGTAACTGACTCGTCATACCTCCAGGAATGACTACTAAATCGTATTTTCCATTTGCCAATCAATGTTGTCAGATAAATGACCGTGAAACGCATTCATCACTAACACGCTATCTCGTTTGAGAAGTCCACCCGGTCTACGCTCCCATACACACCTTAACCAATCTTGCATAAGTTTTGTCATCCAGGCATTTTGTTGGGCTCGAACAATAACATCACAGAAGGTTTCTTTTGAAACAGTTTTTCTATTCGGGATTACATACAGTGGTAACTTATTGTCATCCGCAGTAGCACTCAGCATAACAGTTACTCTTAATTTTTTGTAGCCGGTTGTTTTCACTGTTACTTGTTTTTGTCCCTTCTCACTGACCGTGTAATTTCTTGGCATGTCAAAGAAAACAGCAGTTCCATCAGCATTACCGATTTAACTAAGATGGTATCGTTTCTTTAACCTTAGTTGTATTACCTGACGTTGATATTGAACCAATTTATCCTCATAATCAGATGGTAGTTTATGGCAAATTGTGGTTCTACAACGTAATGATAGACATTATCTTTTCATGAATTTTTCACACCATCCACGACTACCTTTAAATTGAAGGGTTTTATCGGCAGCAATTTCTCTGGCGTTTAACATTAATGCTTCATGCGTTACTGGAAGACCATTTGTGCAAAGTTCTTTAAAATAGGTTAAAACGGCAGCATCGATTTCCGGATATCTTCCGGTTTTTGATTCCGAAAATGATTTTTTTATTCGTTTACATGCAAATAATTTATTTTTCATTTTATGCCAATGATGAACATTTTATTCATTAATCGAGAACTGTTTACCGGCGGCACAATTTCCTATATTTTCAGCACACAAAGTAACTTTACGTTTAAATTCTGCGTCGTATGTAAAACGCTTTTCCATAATACAAAAAAGGTACAGTATGAACAAAACAACAAATGCAACGGTTACGACAACTGCAATGTTTGGGACAACAACACTGTCTGACAATGACAAGCGACAACTGTGATAGGAAATGGGAACAGGTTCACAAGTGTTTAGTGATCACTTTTATAAACATCATTATTCAATTCCATGAAAAATTACTCATATATGAATAGAAGGATAGTGTAGTATGCCGATAAGATAATGTAGCAAATACGATAAGACTACTACTATTGTACGTATAATAGGACAATTTAACTCGTATAATAGGTTGTTTTATGGTAATACATGTGGTCAATGAAGAAAGTACCTCGAATTTAAAACGCACCCATTATTTTAGATGATGAACCATGAAAAAAAGTGCGTCTTAAATTCGAAGTAATACTTAGCGATTTTGCTAATCACTTTAACATATATTTTGTGAACAGTATTCACGAAATTGTTGTTGATAGTATTGAAAAGGATAATGAACGAGTAAATCAATGTTCTGTACAAAGTTCGCTGGCACAATTAAAGATGCTTGATAAAGCAGACATTACTAAAACTATTAAGGGACTAAAAAAATATTTGTGATACTATTGCTTCACTATACGAGGGTAGTTGGCTAGAAGAATTAAGAAAGATGAACATAAACTCAACCAATTTACACGATTCTGAAAAAATCAAGGTCCTAATGGGGACAGATGAGGCCGGATAACTTTTAACTGGAAAACGGCAATATTGAAATGTGGTATTGTGGTAATGGAAACTTTACTGGAATGGATGTTAATGGACAAGGTTCACAGCGACATCCAAATGAAGATTAATTCTATGATCACTACGAGTTGGTTAGCTAAAGACGTGAATATTGCCAACTTCTGGATGCCAGATGTACTTGATATCAATGATCTTGTATAAAAAATCCTACAGAAGGAATTACAAGTTGCTATAAACAAGAACTTCTTAGAAATCATTAAAACTTATAGCCTTGGAAGGTATGAAGTACAGCTACTATGGTTAGAAAACCACCCGCCACTATCATCAAATTGTCTGGTGGCAAAAAGGCATCTAGATTTTGTAATACGTACATTGAATTTGAAGTGTTACAATGAATAATATGAAGAGATTTTTTATCAGCGGTTGGAGGAATGTGTGATTGAGTTGATACCAAACCGTGAGCTCTCTAATCCTACACATTATTTGTCACATAGGTCTGTTACAAAAAAGATTCATTCCATGCATAATACAGCGGCACATGAAAAAGGACGACCATTGTTAAACATTTGTTTACAGAAAGGTCAAATTTAATAGTTACTTTCTATTCTTTTGATGAGATTTAGAATTTTTCATTCTGCAGTAGATTCTGATATAAAAAAGGCATTTTTGCAAATCGGCTTTTGTTACAGAGATAAGGACATTATACGTTTTCTATGGCCGGACAAAAATGAAGATTAAATTATTTATCGTCACAGAAGAGTGGCTTTTGGTGAGGGATGTAGTCCATATTTATTAGGTATGACCATTCAATACCATTTTGATAGAATGTTGAAAGAATTCACATTTTCCAAAACTACAATATGGCAGTTGATAAACAGCTTTTTTACACAGCGCATTATGCTAACAATAAATTGGAGGTAAAACAAAGACAATTTAATCTTGAATGGACGAACTTGTTATTAAAGCACCCTGTAAAATTTTAATTTCATGTATAATAGCGTTCAAAAACAAGACATGCAGTCAAGTCAATATTTTTATTGAAATGATAAACTTAAAACCACAAATATTATCGTTTTATCTCTGCTAAATACATATTGGAACTAAACTCAGGATTATAAATTATTTTAAACCACAAAACAGCAAACAAACCAATTATAACCGTACAATTTCATAATGGAAACATATATTTTTAATAAAACTTTCAGAATTATTAAGTGCATAATAGGAAATTCATTAATATGCACCCCAAAGATGCGTTTTTAGAAACGCTAGTTGAATAAACTAAATTTAATATTACATAGTTGCAAATACGTAAGGAAACCGTAGATACTTAATACAATGTAACAAACCTGACACTGTGCAATGAGAATTCATAAGTTTAAGGTTAAAGAGATGACAATCTTCATTCGACACGTTACAATGATTTATTTTATATGGCTTCCCGCGCGTCATTTGACATAAACTCAATAGTAAGATGGTGCAATAACATGAAAATCACCGACAACATAGCAAGTAGAAGGGAAATTAAAGAACAATAATTACAATCGACTGAAATTTGAAAGGAATTAACTGTGAACTGGTGATCAACATGCGGAGAGGCGCGCGAATAGATAACCGTGGACGTAACCACAGGATTGAGGATTGATATAATGTTAGTTTTTATTTAAGGTTGAAAGTACAGAAGCTCCAAAAAATGTAATTGTATTACCGAAGAGAACAGGTGGCAATCGACCTGTAAAAATGAAATGCATCTGCAAGTGGCAGGGTGTTTCAGGACGCGAACATGTGGATATATTGTGAGAACTGTTTGAAAACAAAGGAGTTAGGACCAAATGAGTCATTCCTCCATTAAATTGGAACTGTGGCTTGTATAGAGCAAGAGGGCTTCCATTTATTGGAAAACTGAAGGAATGATTGCAAGCAAACATTGATGTTCTTGGATACCCTCGAATTATGCAGAGTAAATAGTTGTATGGTTAAGCATTTTAATTAGGTATTTATGAACTAAAAAGCTTATTGGTCGTTATTTATGTAATAAGGAATTAATTAAACGTTAAAGTGATTTCAAATGCCAGATTTATTAGTGAAACTTAGGGTAGTACGGGTATAAAACTTAGTAATTTTAGAATGGACAATAAAAAGATGCAGAAAAAGTACAGATTTAACTGTTTTTTCGTTTATTATGAACAACATTTCCAATAATTGGTGATTTAGAAACGACTTATAATTAAATATGGAATCAGGAAAATTTGGAGTGCAGAATACTTTTGTCAATAGCTTAGATCTAAGTTTTTATAAAGATTTTTCATTAGGATTCAGTTTGAGCAATACCTGGCCAGATTTGAGGTTAAGAATTTGTCTTTAGGAAAGTATGTTTGCATGTGTACCAAAATTATTTTATGTTAATAGAATTTAAGTTTAGGTTGAATTTGATTTCAATTTAATTAGAAACTACGTAAAGTCAGAGAATTGTAAAGGATATTCAGCTACTCCAGTGATCATATCTTATTTAGAAGTATTTTAGTTTACAATTTTATTTCACTATGAGTCACTATGACCCAAGCAAGGGAGTTTTATGCGAAAAAAGTCTCTCGCATGGAAATAACATCAAGTAACAAATTACTGTGATCGATGGTTTGGCACCTCTCCATTTTATTTAACAGAAAAAAACATTGTGAGGTAAGTGTCATGTAATGTAGCGTTTTTGTATTTAAACCATGTTGTTTATTAGTTTTGTATTTCTTTATTTTCTTTTCTGATTTCTTCCATAGGAACCCACTCTTGCACCGCTGCAGTTAGCTGATGCACCCTTATTTTGTTACGGCGGTCCCCACCCCTTCTGGGCAAATCAAAATTAAATTCATTTAATGCTTATTTTACTCATAGAAAACTTTTATATTGATATCTGTATTGCCAGTATTTCAAGTAAGAAAGAACTTGATGTTTTTATAAATAAATCAATGCAAAAAGTTGGATCCAGACGTATATTTAATCTGATAGGATTTACAAGTCTTGTTACATTGTTTCCGAAAGTATTACTTCAAAGAACGTGGAACGTTGTCTATGAAGAAACTAAGCACAAATTTCCTACTTGAATAAATGAGTTGCCGTATCTTCAGGGCATTTAGATACTTCGATGGATACATGCTGATACCCAATTTACTGATGGTAAAAGTTTTCATATATATTTGCAATTCCAGCAGTGAAGCTTATTAAGCTGCAATATTTTTGTGGGTGGAAAAAGATGGCGTAAAACTTATTTTGGTGAAGGCCAAGGTGAATGGTTCAGATGGATATTTCTCTAGGTCAAGAAGATACAAAAATTCATTCATTATAACCATTTTTGGATGAAAAAATGTACTTTGATTACCAAGCCTTATTTGTAAAAGATTTTTGTTATCCCATTACTACCAAGCAAACATCCGATGGTCACACGATTGATTCGACAATGTCATTTAAAGAACAGTCATGTTAGTGTAGAAAGACTGGCAAGTATACTAAGAGTATGTTTTTGGAGTTAAGGAGGTAGAAGATCTTTGAGGAGTGTTGTGTCAAAATGCATAGCATGCAAACGTTATAATGATAAACAGTTTCAATTGAGTTCAAGATAGAGCGGCATTTGAAATAAATGATGTGGACCTAGCGGGTCCGATGATTTTGAAAGGTTCATAAAAGGCCTGAATAACTCTACCTTCAAGTGCAATGTACAAAGCAGTACATTTGGAATACGTAATGACCTTGTCTATAAATAGTTTTGTATAGGCTTTGCAAAAATTTGTAGCCCGTCGAGATCAGCCCAAAGTTACATACAGCGATCAAGGAACAAACTTTATGGGAACGAATACAGAATTACGAAAGTTAGATTGGGAGTGTATATCAAAATACGCTAGTTTTCATAAAATTGAGTAGAAGTTCATACCTGATACTGCTGCCTGGTGGGGTGCATTGTGGAAACGTGGTGCTATCTCAACCATTTTATTTGATGCCAAATCTGTTGTGAATGCCTATCCTATTACTTATTTACCAAACGATCCTTCAGAACTGTGGTTCTTCATGATATTCGGGAAACCAAAATGCCAGATTCTGATCAAATGGATGCCAAGTCTCTACACAAAAGAATACAGTATAGCCAGCATTGCACAAAGAATTAAAATCACTTTTTGCAGTGAATATTTGGGACAACTACAAGTGTACTATAATAAACTTAGTAAAGAGGTTACACTAGGGGAAGTAATAAAACAAGGTTAGGTTGGCCGTTGGGATTAATAGTTAAATTGTTGCCAGAAAGTGATGGTGTGATACGTTAAAAACTGTGCAAGATTATATGTTACGACCTGCTCAACATTTATTCCCTCTGGAATGTACAGAAGGTTTAAAATGTATAGAAGAGATTAAATCATTGCTGGATATTATACCTAAAAAGACAGAACTCTGCAAGGAGGTTGAAAAATCTAATAAAATGTGTGAGACTGCCATTCCAAAAGTGACGAGTAGTAGTTGAACTGTAAAACTGCGCTTAAGAATTTCTTATTAAGTTGGTTCCCTGTTAGGATGGTGATTTTGCAACAGGTGAGAGAATGTAACAAAACCAACATAATTATTATTAATAATAGTGGTGGTTAGTTTTAGTTTTGTTAAGAGTTAAAAAAATAATTAGCCTGGAGTTTTTATGAGAAAAAATAATAGTTGTTTACGTTTTCATGTTTTGAAAGGTTTTACAAAAGTTGCTAATAAAACTAGTAAAATGAAAAGTTTGATGCAGGAGTAAAATTGATTTCTAGAGAACACAAATTATATAGAATCAATTATCATTAGGGGTAGTTTTGGTTCATTGATTCGATATACATATCGGTCACCTTTCATATCTTATGACTTGATTCTTTTCATTCCCACATTTAAAAAACAATATTTTTAAAACTCCGTGTCATTTTAGAACGATTTAAGAGACGATATGACAAATTACTATATAGTGCAATGCAAATTAGTTGATAAAAATGTGTCGTTAAATGTATTTCATATAGCTTAAAAATACAAGTTAATCGATGTTTAATGTTAATAAAGAGCATTTCAAGTTTTTACTCTAAATGTTTGCTTTTGAAAAAACTGTTGTGTTATATTTCAATAAAGTTTATTTCAGTCTTTTATTTTACAATTCTTGAGTTAAAGTTTTATACAATCATTGAGTGTATACACGAATGATAACTACCGTAGTTATAACTACGGTAGTAATAACTACCGATTGTTCAAGGGCCATATACACATACGGTGTTTCTAAGTTCCTCAATCATAAACCAGAGTAAAACCCCCGTCTGAAGTTGTATTTACTCAGGTTGCCAGCAAAAGATTAAAATAATATCCTGAAATTTATAGCAAAATAGTTATTGTTTACTCCTTTAAATATTTGCATTTATTTAATGGTTTTAAAATATCCCCTTTCCTGCATTGGATCAATTAAATGCGAAAATGTCTTTGGATCTAAATTTTTTCCGTCGAGAGATTTTAATATCTGACGCTCCCTAATGAGGCGTAAAAAATATATAGTTTCGTCAACATCCCATGACTGCGTTTTTGAGACATAAGTGTATAGATAAACTAATTTTTTATTAATTTGAAGCAGTAAACTATTATCTTCAATTAATAATTAATATGAAGTTAGGCGTATATTATTTAGAAACATTTATTTCAAACATATTAGGTTGGTCAACTGGATATTAGCGCCAAAAAACCGTATACATGGTATTTTAGCACGGTAGTTATGTCTAATGCTGTTGAAGAAAAGTAGTAGACATAAATCCGGTATACTAAATCCGGGTGTTATGAGGTGTGTACACGGAGTTTAACACTGTGATTTAGTACAACAATTAGAACTACAGTAGTTATCGTTTGTGTATACGTACTTATAGTCTCTCTACCACCAACAAATAACATGGAAAATATGATATTGTTCCAAATATTTAGACTGAAAATAATCTCCTATATATAATAAAATCAAATTCTGTAACCTACCTGTCTGAATCAGAATAATAAGAACTGCTGCAGTTAGACCCCTCAGAAGATTCATCGCAAAAACAATCTCTTGAGTTTCCAATAGTACCACTAGCTTGCTGTGATGAGGAGGGCCCTGTAGCACGCTTCTCCATTATGTATTTTATTGCATTACTTATTAATTTCTACACTTCAAATTAAGATATTCTTAAGATTGTTTTAAAAAATAATAAGATATACTGTTTCAAGTAAAAGGGAGCTTATAAATACTACACAAAGGGGTTTAAAATCGCTTCACATTCTCCACATTAAAGTGGCGGTACATTCAAGCTTCTAGAAGCCTATTCTTCTGTTATGGCCACAATAGTGCAGATTCATTGTTTTGATTCGCATAGCTTCAAAAATGAATACTATAGTAAATGCGGCCGTACAATCAAGCATCTAGAGGCCACTTCTTTGTAATTATCCTGTCGCTTCTGTTATTGCTGAACAATAATTTTACAGTTACAATACAAGCAAGCAGCAGTACATTATTACATAACCTCAAACCATGCAAATTCATTTTCCTTTTGCTGTTAAAGGTTAAACTTGGACCACAAACTTCTTGCATTTTAGAGTCAAGAACTGCTTTTTCAAAGTCAACCAATAGGAGACTCGCAAAGAATGGAAGTGGCGGCATAGAAGCCTGATTGATGGCCCTCTTAAAGGTCTTAAAAAGTTTAGTCAATACAGTATAACAGTTTTCTATGATAATAACAATAAGTGTATATAATAACCTGCAAATTGATAACCGACACTAGGGCTTTCAAAAACGAAAACCATCCTCTCATTAAAGAACAAAATCTTTTGTCTATGATATTCTAACTCCCTAATTTAGCTATGCTTTTGAATAGTCCCCCAAATGTGTCACTAAATTTTTTAAATAAAAAGGCGTAAAACAAAATAATATTCTACTTTGTTATTTTAATGCAACAAACAAAAATTATTAATTTACATTTACATTGGCTGTTCTTTATAACCAGATGTAGCTTTTACCAACAAATTTTGTTCGTTTTTTATTTTGTTATAAAATTCCAAAGATATTTTAATTTAAATTTAACTTTTATTACCTGCTCAACTATAAATACACTCAGC
This sequence comes from Platerodrilus igneus, assembly GCA_036346225.1. Classification (NCBI taxonomy): domain Eukaryota; kingdom Metazoa; phylum Arthropoda; class Insecta; order Coleoptera; family Lycidae; genus Platerodrilus; species Platerodrilus igneus. Next base: position 14,184,931 of record JARFIW010001380.1, read on the forward strand.
CTGCTTTTTTCATCATTCCAATAATTGTTTATAACACTGAACAACCTTTCACGTTCAGCATTTGATTCCGGCAACGCAATCATAAAATTTACGAATTATTCCAAGATACTATGAGGTTAACACTAGCATACTCAAAATCTTTACAACGGTATCCCAGCGTTTCATGAAGGGTAGGTGGTTAGTTTCACAAAATGTTAAATGTTCTTCTATACACATTTTTAAAAAACAGTATGTATCAAAAACACTATATCACCAAGTTTAGCAGACATCGTATAAACCATGAACCTAGTTTTGAAAATAGTTGAATGATATTTTTTAGAGTCCCCAAATGGCAAAAGTTTTTAAGCATGAAATATTCCATCTGTTTTACTTTTAGGAAAAATTTTGCGAGCAAATTTCTAAATAGATTAATATTTCAGAATAGAAGCGCATAACAGCTGTATCGACATATTCTTATCTATCACCGTTTTTGACAAATTTTTGCAGAATATTTTGGACTAAAAATAGTATAAAACGATTTTCAAGCCTATTTTAAATTTGTTGCACTAAACTAGAATACAGTATCGCAACTTCCACAATCGTTATACTATATCCACCAACGATAGAAATTGTTCATTAAATATTTCTAGCTATATATGTACGAAGTATAACTAAAATTCAAATGTATTTTCTTTAAAAAAATTTACTGGTATTAATGGAGTGTTTTATGTTCACTTAAAAAATAAGCTTTCGGTTCCCCATCCTTTCTACGCAAAGTAAAAGGATAAACATCTTGTTTTTGAATGGTAAGCAATTTTCTGTATTCATTTCCTACAAATTCGCAAAAGTCGTATCATCATCATTAGGTCTTCAGTCCTAGAACTGGTTAGACGCGTACCATCATTGTTTCCTATTCTAAACTAACCTACAGATTTCCCTGAAATTTGCACAGTCTGCATCTATCACTATCTAGTCTAGGTCTACATCTACCTCTTTTTTCCTATCTCTGCTTGTAATATATCCCATACTATTCCCCAAAAAGCTTTAGAACGTATTTTGCCCTTCTATTTCTCTTTTTCCCCAGATATCCTTGTTCCCCTACTATTTATATAACCTAGTTGTTATTATCTTTGTTTGTCCATACTATCGTCCTCATACATCTGAAGCACAGTATTTCAAAAGGCTAATACCGTTTTTCTGTCTGCGTTTCAGACTGCCCGTATTTCATAGGCATACTGTGCTGTGCTCCACACATATGCTTTCAACAACTTTCTTCTTGTTCTATGTTTGTTGTCTTTCCTCATAGGTGCTGTTCTTTCTTGTTAGATACAGTTCGGTCACCTTCTATTGTTTTACAGTTATATACCCTATTTTTCCTACCTTCAGTGGTTATGAAGGGAGGTAAGCAGCCTGTGGCTGCCAAGTTCCCCCAACACTTAACCATTTACCAATTTAATATATTTTCCAATATATCTTTTCGCACAGTCAACATTAGTTGCAGATATTTCGCAAACCAACAACTAGTTGTTTATATTAATTATCAGATTTATCTGCGCTTATTTTTTCGTCATTAGGTTTTCCGTCTCAAAACTGGTTGGTCGTATATGTTATGATAAATGTTGTAATCCTAGAAAATAATGTTAATACCTGACTCATGATGTTATCACATAAGCTTTGTGGAATAGAACATAACTGTCGGGTCTTTAACACTATTGCCCAACTGATTTAGGCAGTAATATTAATAACAATACCCGGAAGCTCACGTTATTTCCTACTGCTACTTGGTCTGGCTAAATTTTATAGCTTGCTGCAGAGATTTTGTCCTGAATCAAGAGATAACATCCTGCACAAGTCAATAGTCCTATGCAGGTGGATTAGCAAGCTTAGTCATCTTCCCAACTCTGGTTAAGCACTCTGTCTATTTATTCATAGTAGACCTATTGTGATTGTTTATTTCGATTAGTTAATAGGTTTCTGATTACTGTAAGTTAAAATGGAACCTACCGAAATGCTTCAAAGATTTGATTAAGAAATATCCCGATTATTAAAAAAGAAACGGGTTGACATGATTTCGTAGCGAAGAAAAATATAGACACAAGATTCAAGATGTATGTCAATCTGAAATAATGGTAAAAAAAGGGGAAGTGAAAGAACAACGATGGACTAGAGATTAGTACACAATTTGGTGTTTTAGTTATTAACAGAGAAGAGAAACTTATAAAACCTATCACAAACACCGACAATAATGTTTTGTATTACATAAAAAAATTAAGAATTGTTTGACATAGCTCATACGACTCATTCAGATATCGGTCATGGCGACAAAATAGGACGATGTGCGAATTAAAGAAAAAATTATGCAACATAATAATGAAACAATGATGATATACTTACACTCATTATAAAAAGAAATCGAGTTTTCCCCAAAAAAAATAAAGGTTAGGTAACAAAGTTCTTGTTACATTTGCGTTTTAATTCCTGTGCTCAGCTAGACCTCAACGATATGCAATCTATCGATTTACTAAGACCATTTCACTAAATTTTTTATTTTGAAACCATTAACGACTAAATGCGCAGAAGAAACTGCATTCAACTTGTGTGAGATCTAACAACTTCTGAAGCTTCTGCTATATTTTATTTGGCATATGGCAGAGAGTTTGTAAACTGCGTTACCTGCAATGTGAGCTGAAATAATCATTGTTTATGCTAAACCGCGTCGTAATCAGATGTAAGCTTCAGTTGAGCAGGCAGGTAGAAATATAGAAAAGATGCTTTCATGTTTCATCGTGGGTAAATGAGAATCAGAGTAACGAATGACCAGTAGCTTCAAAATTCATTCAATTTAAAAAAATCAGTCTCTTGAAATTTATTTACTGGGGAAGAGGTTTTAGAAATAGTAGGGGAAAAAGATATCTGTGGAAAACAAAAAATATGAGAAATAGGACAGGACATGCTCTAAGGCAATTGGGGAATAGTGCGGGATATATTAGAAGCAGAGATAAAAAAAGAGAGGTAAAGGTAAACAGAACAGACTATTGCACGCAGCTGGTGAAAGATGTGGGCAGTGGGAATTTCAGGGAAACATATAGATTACCTCAGAATAGGAAACAACGAAGGTACACATCTAACCAGTTCCAGGACTGAAGACCTAATAATGATGAATTGTACTAATACCTTCTTGGGGAGTTTTTACATTTATAGGTATTGGTACATCACCCATATGATGCCATGTGTGGATGTTCAACTCGAGTGGGTTTATCGTCAATTGGAATACCACCCGACAAGCAAGCTAAAATAAATTATGAAAACAATATAGACGTTTGTCCTATTTGAAAATAATGATTGTGATAGTGAAGCTATTAGAGATCCTGGAAATAGTCCCGGTTTATATGCAGCAAAATTTCTGAAATCCAGATCAATATCAATAAATTACTTTCTTCATCAGAACTAGTTCTAAACAATTTAAATATTTTTCTAAGTAACATAATAATCTTGTGGCTGTGTAATCCATTAAATTATGTAAATTGACTTCTGCGCACGTTTCAGTCACTTTGTAAGATTCCTTGTAGAGCACTCTTCTTCTTCTTCTTTTAAAAGAGAATAATAAAGGTATATATTTACTTTGGAGCATCTTATTATCTCGTATTACTTTCTGACAAATCTGCTTCTACATACTTGGCATAATGGAGTCAGCTTTGTTTGGTAAACCTATTGTTTGCTCGAAAATAATTTTTTACATTTACACTAGCATGTGTTGGTGAATGAGTTATATCTTTAAGAACTTATGAAACATTTCGCTTACCACAAGATGTAAGTTTGGATCAAGTAGCATGAGTAAGGATGTCCTGGATTGTAGAGATATGTAATTTTTAGGTTTTTGCTATTTTGCGCTTCCACTTAACTTACAAAATGGTTTAGGCGGTCAACCAGATGATCTATTCGAAATTGTTTGTGTTGTGATAGCTCCTTCTGATCAAGCAGCATTTCATGAGAGAAATAAATTCTCTTTATTTCTTGCTAAGGTTCCTCGTATCATTTCACTTTTAAAATGCGAATGTGTCTGTTTGACATTCTTCTTTGAACATCTGAATAATCTTCATTAGAAATGAGGACTTTTTCGATGTAGTTCAACTTTAAATTAATATTTGACAAATTTTGCTCTTGCATTATTATAAACAAGTTCTTTCGTGTCATAACTTTGATACTTGAAGGTCCTATACAGAAAAAAAATAAGGATACAAAAAATATTTATATTATACTTAGTGTATACAAACGCTATTATTGCAAGAAGTGGAAAAAGTGGAGAGCAGTTTATGCTGAATTATAAACATAAAAAACATTAATCTATCAAATACAATGAATTTCTAGGGCAGGAAATGCCAGGAAGCAAGGATGTTGTCCTTGCCAGGAAGTATAATGAAATGTCTAGTCTTCGTATATTTTTGCAAAATAATGAAAGGGAATTCATTCGTATTCAAACCTTTATTTCTAATAGAGGATAAATATTATTATAACGAATTTACGTAAAAACTACATAGCCTTACCAGCTTCATAAATTTTTATGATGAAAAAACAGCTTATTACTGGTTGAAAAAATATTTACTGCCAATACTGGTAATGTATTAATTGCCAAAAAATGTAGCGTGCATACAAAACAATGACTAACGTCTGACTATTGACACGACATGGCAGGAATGGGCAGAGTGCAATGCATTGTGGTTTTCAGTTTACTGGTTTGTAGAAATTGTCTGGAAGCTGTTTCTTTTACTAGTGCATTAATATTAGAAAAACGATTTATGTTATGATCAAATGCGTCTGTTGTTGTCATTGGCATTGCTTACAATATAACACTTCAAATTGTAATTTTGTAAACTTTAAACCTCAAACCATACTATAAAATTTTACAATACACACAACAACAACAACATACCAATCACGGTTCCCTTTCAGGGTAACCAAACCTAGCACCTCTTTCTGGGTGGGTATGCAGGGTATAGCTCTAGACTACTACAGTACTTTTACGACCAACACTATGCACAATCTTTCTCCACATACCTCGGTCCCTACACACCTTCTTTGCCTCTGCAATATTCATACATTGCTTTTGGCATACTCTTTTATTTGTCCGACCTCTCACGTTTCGTTCTTTCAGAACTTCCTCTACTACATCCAACCATCTTCTCCGCGGTCTGCCCCTTGCAGACTTACCAGTCATCTTACTTGCATATATATGCTTAGTAAGTCTATTCTCATTCATTCTTTCCAAATGTCCAAACCATCTACGCATGCTTCGCTCACTCAACTCTTTAAAGGTCACCCGCAGCCCACGCTCTGCTCTGATCCATTTATTTGGCACTTTATCTCTTAATGTTTTTCCGCACACACTTCTTAGAAATCTCATTCCTGCAGCATTTATATGACTAACGTGCTTCTTCTGCCAGACCCAGGTTTCACTTCCATACAGGACAGTTGGCAAAAACACACTGTTGTAAAGGGTCGGCTTTGAATTCATACTCAATTCTTCATTGCTGTCTACTTCCCACATACTTCCAGACACTTTCCTTCCAGTATTTGCCCTTCTTTTTTATTTCACCATCCAGATTTCCATTATTCAAAAACATTCTACCAAGGTACAAGAAGTCATTCACTTTTTCTACCGTGTCATTGTCCATTCTAAATACAAAGTCATCAATTCCGGCATCTCTGTCAAAAATCATCACTTTTGTCTTATTTACATTCACTTTTAATTGCATATTTTCGCACACATCTGACAGCCTGTGAAGCATTCGTGACGAATCAGCTAACAATACTGCGTCATCCGCACACAAGAATGCACTGACATTTGTTTCACCATTTTTCACTCGTTCGATTCCTTCGCAAGCCTGCCTGATACATTTATCCCTAAATACATTAAACAGCCATAGAGACATCACACAGTCCTGTCTTACACCTTCTACAATGTCAAAGTATTGCCCCATGTTACTATTCACACGTACACAAGCTCTACTGCATTTGTACATCACTCTGATAGAGTGATTTTATTAAGCATTTGCTGACACCGTATTCACGCAGTGCCTTCCATAATTCACTTCGGTTCACAGAGTCATACGTCTTTTCCAGATCTATAGATACTGCATACATTTTGTTTCTGGCATGCATGCACTTTTCGACAATTTGTTGCATTGCGATCATCTGAACCACACATTCTCTTCCAGGTATAGAACCATATTAAATGTTCCATATCTTACTCGGCGTTCTCTTGCGAACTTTCTTGTCTGTAGTTGCTTTAAAGTAGGAATTCTGAACGAGTGCATGATATCACAAATACCACTTGGAGGTAAAATAATCTCATTCTGTATTTGTAAACACGTATTTTGGTTTTCAACTACATGATGTTCTTTTTTGTTTGTGTTGTCTAATATCGTATAATAAAAACGTTGTATAATAATGGAACTTTCTATGGTTGGATTAATGCTGGATGACATTCACAAAACAACGATATTTACATAAAATATCATCAATACAAGTTGAGCCTTACAACTGGCGAATTGTTCAACAAAGGTGGAAGATTTTCCTATGATTAGTTACCCAGATGCAGTAAACTGTTAATCGCCAAAAAAGATATACCATGGAAGCATTAAAGACCTACAAAAGCTTCGAGGCCTATAATCAAGCTCTTTGTGGCTGGGTGAAAACTTGCTGTCACTACATACTAATATTAGCAAAGGTAATAATTAAGTAATTCACACAAATAATTAACTATATAACTAGTTTTTGTTATAAGTGATGCATTTTATGAAATTGAATGAAAAATTATTGACGCCCTAAGTTATAGCAATGCAGTATGGCCAGATGATTTCCACTTACTGTGATTGTGTTGCTGTTCTTGGCGAAAGTTGTACGCATGTGGCAGCAGTATCTTTTAGTATTGAAATTGTAATTGGTAAAGTGCAAGAAGTTAGCTGAACCAGCACAAAGGCATATCTGATTCCACAATCTAATAAACAAACAGAACCAAGCCCTGTTGCACATATAAATTTGTAAAGTGCTAAAAACGCAAATTCCGAGATCAATTATAGCACATTGGAAATACAGTATTGCCCGAAATAAACAGTACTGAAACTAAGTTGGCGGTGTTTTTATGCGTGCGCTGTCACACTCAAGTTAGCTAGTATAGACCTGTCAAGTAAACCTCAAACAAGTAATTAGTAGGGCCTAATTGTTAAAAATGGTGTTAAGTACAGAGGAGAAAGTGTTTCTGGTAGAGCATTATTTTCGTTCATACGGAATCGGCCGACGTAATGGTGCAAGTTTGCTATACGTGTCTGATCAATTCACACAAAGGTTTAATAAACGTTCTCCAAGTAATGCTGTAATTTTGAAGGTTATTGAAAAGTTTAGAAATACAGGTAGTGTATTGTGCCAACGAAAAGGAAACTCAGGGCGTCCCAGGACAGTTAACAACAACAATAACCATGAACGTGTTTTTGAGCAAATCTTAGAAAATCCGAAAGTCAGCCAGGCAAGGACAGCGTTACAACTTGATTTAAAAGAACTTCCTTTCAAAGAATCCTGAAGGAGCTGGGTACATTTTCGTATGTGATTCAGGTACATCAACAACTACATCCTCGGGATTATCGCAGTAGAGTGGAATATTGCGCCAGAATTCTCGCGTTACAGTATGAAAATCCTGAATTTTTGAAAATGTTTGGTTTTCAGACGAAACACATTTTCACTTGTCAGGCTATGTGAATCGTCGCACAAATCGATTTCTGGGCTTTGCCAGACCCGATGAGGTTCAAGAGGTTCCTTTACATAGTGAAAAAGTGAGTGTCTGGTGTGCTGTTTCCGGACACGGAATCATTGGTCCGTACTTTATCGAAGAGAATGGTAGGCAAGTCACACTTAATCAACAGAGGTACAGACAAATTTTAACACGATTTATCCCTGATCTACGTCAATTCTGTCGTGCACGTAACTTGGCATTTCGAAACCAATTTTTCAGCAGGACGGGCAACTTGCCATACTGCTGCCGCAATTCGTCAATTTCTGCAAGAACATTTTCCAAGCAAATTCATATCACGATTTACTGACTTCCCTTATCCTTCACATTGTCCAGACCTCACACCTCCAGACGCATACATTTGGGGCATGGCTAAAAATGCCGTTTTCAAACGAGCACCACAAACCATCGATGAATTAAAGGATGCCGTTAGAGTCTTCTTCGCAGCCCTGAGACAACCCTTATTCAATAACATGACCAGAAACTTAGAACATCGTTATGAAGTCTGTCTCGAACGAGGAGGTGCACATTTAGAACATATAATAAAGTGTCAATAATATGTATTTTTTAAATATACAAAACAATTACAATTTCAGTACTGTTTATTTTGGGCAATACTGTACTTCATATACCTCTGTTTCGCTGACGACACGGGAGGAAAAATTACAATTATTGCTTAATTTAGCAGCTACGCCACAAGGTTATGTACTGCACATAGTTATTGCACCATTTTCAGATGCAATTAAGGAAAGTTTTGAGCACAAAAGAAAATTTACTATAATGCTGTAATATACAATACTAAAAATGAGAACAAATCTTTAAATGAACTATAACAAACAGGTAAATTTATTTTAAATTGAGTGTAGCCTGTTTGTTAAACTTATATTTTTCTAGGTTTGTCTACCGATTTGTCTTTATCAATAGAAGATTGTAAGAAAATTGATAAAGACCAGTCAATATCTAAAGCTTGGTTTTTGTTTCAGACTGACTGAGTCACTGCGTCAAAATTAAAAAGCTGCTGCAGAACGTCCTTGAATGAACCTTCCCCATCGTTAGTTAAATTTATTTGTTATCCTTATACAAATTTAAAATAAAGACTCTTGATTATGGTTGCGAACAAATGATGTCCAAACATGAAAATATAGCTTCTGAAAGGATGAAATTTATAATTAATCCCAATTTTCCATATTTTGGCGCATCACCCAATGCACTTGTTGGGTGCAATTGTTGTGGCATCAACTTACTGGAAGTTAAATGCCCTTTCTGTGCAAAAAATGGTGGGATAATTGAAAACTGAAAGAGAATTTTTTTTTTAAATAAAATGTTACGTTCATTTATGGCCGATGAATTAAAAACCACATTAACTCAGTTTCTAATCTTCCATACGTCAATAGCATCCTATATATTTTACCTGTTTATAATAAATACGCTTGCAAATAATTTTCAATTTCAATCTATCTACTCTAAAACGACGAGTTTAAGCTATAAATTCTATAGTTGGCACCTTGTTTTGGGTATCCGTTAACTGGCTACACATTACTATAACGTAAAATTAATCCTTATACCGCTATAACCTTACATGTGATTTTGATGTGCCACCTGAAGGTACTACATTGGTCAGGAAGCTAGTTTATTTTTTACCTGAAAAATTTGGAATTTTGCCGAACCCTTGCTGTTCCAAGCAAGGTAGGGATCTTCAACGTGCATGACAACACTCACACACAGGACCTTCATTTTCCCTGTTGCGTGCCAAACTGGCACTAAACATTGTTTTAGGTTAATTTTGATGTGCAGAAGTTTCGCGCCATAAATTCAAAAGACTCGGTGCGCGTATTTCCGTTACGTCACTGTGCGTTTGAGCCAGATCGAGCGACGCGAGTGGAGTAGGGACAAAGTGGGGAGAAGTTTACGTGAGTCTCTGTAACGTAGCTTTTTTGCCTGAACCTTCGAGTGCAGTGGACGTTTTTCGGTAACGTATCGTTATCTTTATCTATGTAGATATCCTTGCCTGATTATCTTTGTTTGTCGCCCTTATACCATGTTTCCTTTCCGTTCCCTGCATAGTTAGGTAGAAGAAATTTGTAGCCGTTGGCGAACCGTACTGCACGACCCGGAGGACTAATAGGAGGCCATGCCCCGCTAGCATACCACGCCGGAGCACCATCTCTAATCACCCCGGGATGGAGCCCTGAGATATCGAGAAGCCAACTTTAACTCAACCCCGCCGGACGTCGGATTTCTTATGTAAGTACTCTCATTGTTAATTTGTTCGTTGTTATAAATTGTTGTCTTAAATTTATATCTTCCGATAATGGCGTTTTAAATTTGTGCATTGGTGACGTCATTGATAAATGGGCTCGCCGAAATCTGTACAAGATTAGCGTTACCAACCGCCCGTGACGTCGCTTATTTCGCGCTTGCGCGATGTATTTATCGACGTTTTTTAAACTGTAGAAATTGGTTTTAAAGCGTAAGATCCCTCTCATTCAAACGAGGGTGTATTTTTGTGAAAAATGCTCGCCTAACATTTTTCAAGCGGACTGTGTTGGGATTCGAACCTGGAACCTTGGGCGTAGTAGTCACACACATACCAACTACGCCACGGAGCCGCCTATACTGCTACGACTGAAAGACTCGTTGAAATAGTGTATTGTATCATTTGATAAAGCTTGGGTCGAGTTTTCTAATCTCATTTCTGGTGTGTTGATAACGAGAGGATTGAAGCTCGAATTCTTGTTATTTAAAACAATTTTCAATTTGATTCTGCATTCGTCTTCATATGTATTTTTCTAAACTACTCGTTCTATTACTCCAAGAGCGATGCACATTTTTTTCTTTATAAGAAGTGTTGATTTTGGGTGTATGGTAAGTGCTCCTGAGTTATTAGTACTAGTAGGACTTTTTTCTAGCTCTTTTAGCTGGAGGCCAAACTGTTATACGTAGGCCGATTATTCTTCTTATGTAAAACCAACTGCGCTGGTATGTGTTCCACTGTTGCAGAGAGTGTCGCAGCGTTCAACATCTGTCGACCGTGGTGATGCTACATCTGGACCTAAGCACCCGGACGCTTTGCTGACTCACCTCCATGGATGCAATGGGCACACGATAATAGCTGGCACTTGGAGGTATGTTGTATTAGTGTTTCCATATTTCGGGAGCACCACTTGTCTTCCTACTTTTGTTGTTTGTGCGTCGCTGGTGCTCCATAGTACTTCACTACATGATTATTAGAATTTCTTCTATCGTAAATAATATTTTTTTTACTTTAACACCCTGGTGTTATGAGCAAGCAAAGCAGTAATTTTTCTTTTCTTTCTTTTATTAATGAATACTACATGTCAAACAAAATTGATGAAAGAACGCGGAATAACTACACAACGTGTTTTAATAACTTTCTTTTATAACAGTTTAATATGGAAGCATAATATATTATATTGAAACATTGACAGTTCAAAAGGAACACTCTAGAATATACAAATCTTAACCATGACTACCATATAAATCACGGCTTACTTTACAACACCTCCACTTGAGCCGTAGAGTAAGTTACATCCTCTTGTACAGAACCTATGCTTTTCTACGGATACCGGTTTCGGCAAATTATCTGCTATCATTTCATCCGTGCCAATATAAGCAAATTTTACAGCCTTTTCGGTTACCTTTTCTCGTAGAAAATGGTGACGTATATCAATGTGCTTTGTGCGTGAAGAATAAGCGGTAGTCTCTGATAACTGTATAGCACCCTTGTTGTCGCAGTGTATGATTGTCGAACCCTGTTTTGTTCTTTGACTAAACAATTCTTCGTATAATCCACGAAGCCACAATGCTTCCTGAGTTGCAGCAGACATTGACATATACTCAGATTCTGTCGTTGATAATGCAACAGTTGCTTGCTTCTTTGATGTCCACGAAATCGCACCACCTTGCAGCTTGAATACATACCCTGTAGTCGAGCGTCTGTCTGTAGCATCACTAGCCCAATCTGAGTCACAGTAACCCTGTACAAAAGCATTTCCATTTTTTGAATAAGTCAACTTCCAGTCAATTGTCCCCTTTAAATAACGCAGAATTCGTTTTGCGGCATTCCAATGCGCCCTTCCTGGGTTGTTGTTAAAACGACTTACGACTCCTACTGCATACTGAATGTCCGGTCGTGACACTTGTGCCGCAAACAACAAACTCCCAACAACTTCTTGATATGGTACATTCTGCATTGTTTTTCGATCTTCTTCGTTTTGTGGTGACATTGCTGTTGTCAATTTTTGATTTGGGTCTGTTGGCGTAGACACGCTGTTACAATCAGTCATTTGAAATTTGTCAAGCATGTTTTGAATATACTGACTCTGATCAATTGAAATTGAACCTGATTTTATATCACGTGTGATCTTCATACCCAAGACAAACTTGGCTTCACCAAAGTCCTTCATTTTAAACTGACCTTGCAGCGTTGACTTCAACTTATTCTTTAAGTCCTTGTTGTTGGAGAAGATCAAGAGGTCATCAACATAGACCGCCACGATTAACATTTGACTGCCATTAACATAATAGTATATGCACGGATCGACTACTGAACAGTTGAGACCAAACTTTCTCAGTGCAGTATCCAAATGTTGGTTCCATATGCGACTCGCTTGTTTGAGACCATATAACGATTTCTTTAATCGGCAAACACGCTGACTGTCATCGTTAAACAATTCAGGCTGAATCATGTAAACCTCTTCTTCTAAATTACCTTGCAGAAAAGCTGTGACCGCATCCATCTGATCAATCTCTAAGTCAAATTTTGCAGCAATCGCGATGAGAAAACGTAATGATGAGTAACGAACAACGGGTTAGAAAGTTTCTTCGTAATCAATCCCTTTACGTTGAGAACAACCTTTTATTACCAGACGAGCTTTAAATCGATTCACTTGACCATTCTCATCGCATTTAGTTTTAAATATCCATTTGCTTCGAATTGCCTTGTGATTTGCTGGCAAATTTTCCAAGGACCAAGTTCCATTTTCAACTAGAGACATACTCAGCCTCCATGGCTCTCTTCCAGTAAGACGCGTATGGACTTTTCATCGCATCCTCCACTGTCAACGGATCGCCTACGTTATTCACTGTTGCAACATAGACAAAGTCCTCCGTCTTTGTGGATTTTCTTATTCTTGTTGATCGCCGTAACTCTTCGTCTTCATCGATGCTTGTATTGCCCATTGAGTTATTAGTAATAGGTTGCTCATTACTGCTTATATCATCAAACTGACTCGTATTCAAACTACTGTTCTGAGATTTCATTTCATCTTGGTCTTGCATGTCGGTATTATTCGTAACAAATGGTTCCTCCACTTCATTGTTATAGTCTTTGAATAGATAAAAATGATTAAATTTGTTACAGGAAAGTACTTCGTTTTCGTAACGTTGCTCTTCCAGAAAAATCACGTCGCGACTTACATTAACATGCATCTTCTCTGGATCAAAGACTCTATAGCCTTTACACTGTTCGCTGTAACCGACCATGATGAATACTTTAGACTTAGAATCAAACTTTTTACGTTGTTGTTTTGGAACATGCACCATTGCTTTGCATCCAAAAACTTTCAAATTTGACAGATCTGGCTTCTTTCCAGACCAAATTTCTTCGGGTGTTTTGTCAATAGCCCCCCGGCACGGGGAACGATTAATAAGATATCCTGCTGTATTGATCGCTTCCCCCCAAAATTTGACATTCAGCTTTGTGTCAAAAAGCATACATCTTGCTCTTTCGACCAAAGTCCGATTCATCCGCTCGGCCAAACCATTCTGTTCGGGCGTATACGGCGTTGTTGTTTGGTGTTCAATTACCGAATCACGTAGAAACTTTGAAAAGTCTTTGTTACAGTATTCTGTGCCGTTGTCCGTGCGAATTTTTTTAATTTTTTTACTAGTCTGGTTTTCAACATGACTTTTGAAATCCTTGAAGGCATTTAAAGCATTTGACTTGTTCTTGATAAAGTACACAAATACTTTTCTGCTAAAGTCATCGATAAAAGTCATAAAATACCGAGAACCCCCAAACGAATCAACAGACATAGGACCACACAAATCGGAATGTATCAATTCCAAAATACTGGAAGCTTGGGAATTGTTTGTTTTAAATGGAAAACGAGTCTGCTTTCCCATAATACAGGTCTCGCAAGTTTCTCGCTGACCGCTGACGAAACTCATTCCCTTAACAAAACCGTTTCGCAATTTCATCAAACTGCCGTGTCCTACATGACCAAGACGTCGATGCCACAATCGTTGGGTTTCTGTTGATTTTACAATCATACTTGATATACTTGCTTGATCTACTTTAAACAATCCGCCTGTCAGATTTGCTTGAACTAACAACTTATTACTTTTGTTCCAAATTTTGCAACCTGTGGTACCAAATTTCACAATTAGCCCTTTATTCAGCAATTGACTGACAGACAATAAGTTTGTACATAGATTTGGTACATACAGCACGTCTTGAATGGTTGTATCAACTGCACTATTATTAATTTGCAATTGAAGCCGTACATCACCTGTTAATTCGGCTTTCAACTTCGATTCATTTGCAATTGTCACTTCGCCATTTGACTCATATTTGACATTTTCTAAACAACTTCGTTCGCATGTCATGTGACTAGACGCACCAGAGTCTACATACCATTCTGTTGACTTTACATTGCTTGCAGTCAAACAAGAAAAAACTGATGTATAAATAGCTTTACTATGTTTTAAATTTGGACATTTGTTTTAGTAGTGTCCTATTCCACCACACTCAAAGCATTTCATGTTCTTTTGGCGGACTTTTCCTTTTGAAAATTTTCGTTTTTGAGTATACATGGCCGACGATACGGAACCATCTGCTCCATCGTTTGATTTAACTTCCTGCAATAGTTTTGTTTTGATCAAATCTGCAGAAATTTTTTGTGCTGAACTCTCAGTTGCCATGATCATTGGTTTATATTCTTCACTCAATCCAGCCAGTAATAAAGTGCCAACCCATTCGTCATCTATTTTCATTCCAGCACCTTTCAGTTTGTGTGCCGTGTTAACGATTTTGTTGACAAAGATTTCCATTGAGGAACAATCCTTCAGTTGGGTTGTTACAAGTTCACGCAATAGTCCAACGCGACGCAACAAGCCCGAATCTTCAAATGCTTTTTGAAGATTCTGCCACACTTCCTTGGCCGATTTTGCCTCTTGGATATGGGAAAAATTTACTGGATCAACCATCAATATAATCAAAGCTTTCGCTTTTGTATCTCCAGCTAATTTCTTTATTTCATCGGTTTCTGTACAAGTATCTATTACATGACACCATAAACCGATCATCTCTAAATAAGACTGGACAGCGAATTTCCATGATTCATAATTTTCCCGTCCTTTCAATTTTTCAATTGATGCCATTGCCGACGCCATTGACAAAAAATTAAAAAAATTTATAAACTGTTATGAGTGCCTGGGCCCATAACCTGATGAAAGAACGCGGAATAACTACACAACGTGTTTTAATAACTTTCTTTTATAACAGTTTAATATGGAAGCATAATATATTATATTGAAACATTGACAGTTCAAAAGGAACACTCTAGAATATACAAATCTTAACCATGACTACCATATAAATCACGGCTTACTTTACAACAAAAATGCGCACTTCGTACGTAAATTTCTAAAATTTGTTCTTTATAATATAGCTATTTATTTATTTTTTTTGTTGATTCAAACCGAATTCTTTTTTTTTATTAATGTTTACCGTGAATAGAAAATCGATGATGATGTATTTTTGTGTTGCTAGGAATCCCCCCCTTCTCCGCATTGCTAGTTAGCCCGGTATTTCTACGTTTCTTGTGTTCTGTTTCGTCAGTGTGATTTGTGCGGGTCCGCACTTTAAATATCCTTTGTATTTCTATCTGACCCGTACGCTGCATAATGTAGCAAAGAGATGGTGAAGTTGCTGTATTTGAAGAACAGGCATCTATTATCAAACTCAAATGCAGCTTGCAATAACAAAATTACAATATTGTTATTAAATGGCTTGGAGTAGAGAAAACTGTACAATAACCAAAATAACATTTAATGACAGTTTTTGGAACCAAGAAACCAAAAAGGCCAAAGACTTATTCAAAGTGCTTTTTCCTGAAGTACTTGGAAAATGACCACTACAATATTCCAATAGATTTGTATAAAGAAGTTATAACTTCAGCTGATACGCCCAATAATTTAGCAGATTCGAGAAAACTTCTCTACTGTAGATTACCATGTTACACCCATAGCTCGTAAATCAGTTTCGTGTGCAGTCGAGTGGTACCATTTAGGTTGTACTGGGTAGAAATAATTGCCACTAATAATAAGTGGATTTGTGATTTATCCAAGTAAATTATTTTATGTCGATTCATATGTATATATTAACAGGTAAATTAAAAATCTAGCATTAGAAAGAATTTTTAATTTTAACTAAAAGTATATCCACAGAATGCACTTCATGTTTAAGCTATTATTTAAATAAATTTGTTAGTTAATGTTTAAAGATACAATTCTAATTAACTTGAATATAACAATTAAACGTTTCCTTTGTCCGTCTTGACAAATGTGTTTTTAATCTGGAGATACAATTCCTGAATTTAATCATTGCAGCACGTACTATAAGTAACTTGTCCACAAATGCGTATTCATCACCACCATTCTTCAACGCCACCAAAGAAAAAACTTGATGCAATATTTTAAACTTCAATTTTAAAAGTCTAATCACTCTTTCAACTTGAATGCAAACACTTGCTAGTTTTTTTGTTAATGGCAGTTTCATTGCAGTCAATTGATTTTTGCCTCTCGGCAATGAAGGACATTTTACTTGCGCATGGCAAATTCTCACAGGATCATCAATAGTGAATCCTCAATCAACTACCAGTAAATCGTCTTTCAGTAAATTATCGAGCACTCCACAGTCTCTCGTAATAAATTTATCACTTGCTCTACCACCATAGCCATTTGAAATAAATGATATAACTCCTTGGGAAGTAATGCTTATTAAAAATTTCAGTGTGTAGTGGCTTTTATATTGCGACCAACGTTTATTTGTGCCACAAGATTCGAAGGTTTTTGATAAAAATCTCGATACAATCTAATATTTTCATTGTTTTTAGGCCAAATGCACTTTAAAATAAAGTAGGCATATTCTTTTGAATCTCTTTCTATCTGGTCATTCCACAAAACATCAAAATTACCGTATAAAATTTCAATTACTTTTTCAAATGTCCTGGATGCTGATATCTGTGGCTAAGACCTGTAAATGCCGAATTCAACCTTAACTTCATCAATGTTAACACCAACTGCTGGAATTTAGTTAAAGAATTTCGTGATGAAAGATAGATTTGTATAATTTTATAAAAATTTTCCAGTTATGTATATTTAGGGAAGTCAATATAGTATTGTGTCTTGCCATTATTATTTTCAAAATATTGTTCATCGAACTGATAATTCTTCAACTCATTTCCCAACTTATAAATTTTTTCATTTGGTTTTTGTAGTCCAAACTGCAGTTGCTCAAGTGTCAGTGTCAGTTGCGCACTGGCACTATCTAAGTTCTCTTCTTGGGTTGTCCCGTTCCCAGTGGGTTTTAGTTGCAACTACAATTTTATATAATAATGCACAAAGTAAAATGCATACATCCTTACATACTTTTCTGCACAGCTTTTTAGCTTTTGATGTATTTATTGATTTTACTTGAAGAGATGTTGTGTGCTCCATGTGTTTGATGGAAACCCAATCAGGATCATTCGTGTTGCTTAGACTTGCAGGCTTGCCTATCGTAGAAACCACTTACTAATTAAAATAATTTAATTATTGTTTACTTACCCTTATGGAAATGCAGTGTACATACACGTCGATATTTAAGTTTAGTTTCTCTGAAATCATCTCTCTTGATCGCAGTGATTCACTTTTCTCTCCATAACTTCAAAAACTCACAAATCTTTTTATTTTTTGTGAATATTGATGGAATTCTATTAAAATAAGCAATCAATATCATCCTGTAGAAGTGGATTTAAAGTTAAAATTTATGATACTACTTCATTTATTACTTGAAAAAACTTATTCCTGCATGTCCTGCTGCATTGCTGTCACAATTACCTACCATATAGAACGAAGGCATTTTAAAATTACCTTACAATGTACAAAAAGGTCTACCTTTAAAACTAACACTAAACATAATATGCAAAAATCAATATTTAACGGGTAAGAAATTATTTATAACACTAAATGTAATATAAAAAACTTTTAATGACTAAAATTTATTATTCCGATGAAAAATAAGTTGCTTAAAGCACCTGTGATGATTTAATAATAAAGAAATTATAAAGAAGGAAACCAGATAAATAAAAATAATGTTTATATTAGCAAATTTGAGCTTATTTTATTTTTGATTTAAAATATGTTATTTACAGTTGATGATGGATAGACAAAAGATTTTGTTCTACAATGAGATGTATGTGAAAATAGTTATGGCAATTTTAGGTTATGTCACAGATAAGGTTATCTGGGGGTTCTGTGGGTTATGTCTTTAAACATGAGGGTATCAGCTGTTTAATCAAAGTAATGGATAACTTTTTTAACTTAAACAGTTTAATTTTACTGTAACTAGTGAACTAATCCGTCATATTTTCGTTCTATTTATTAATAAAAGTGTTAGGAATTCAATTTTTTTATTAGATTATGGATAATACAGAACTTAAAACCTTGCAGAATGAAATTTCAGACTTAAAAAAGTTACTACATGAAAAGGAACAGAGATTCCGTCAATTATTGCTAATGCAGGTACAATGTATTTACAACTTTCAAGAATATTTAAGGTTTCTTCTTTTAAAGGGTTCCTGCCCTTATGCTTCGGGTCTTTCTACCAGTGAAATATCTCGTTACAGTCGCCAGATGTTAATACCACAAATAGGAGTCAGTGGTCAACTAGCTTTAAAGAGAAGTCGAATATTAATTGTAGGTGTTGGAGGTTTAGGATGTCCTGCTGCAATGTACTTGGCTGCGGCAGGAGTAGGTATTGATTTGTTATCCAATTTAGGCTAATAAATTAATTTAAAATGTTTTAGGTGAAATAACTATTGTTGATTATGATGTTGTTGAACTAACCAATTTACACAGACAAATATTACATACTGAATGTGATATAGGGGTTAGAAAAGTTTGTTCAGGCTTTAACACTTTGAACAGTATCAACAGCGATGTAAAAATTGTTCCTCTGCATATGCACATAGACGGAGATTCATTGTCGCAACTATTAAGAGATCATAACTTTGATGTTGCTTTGGATTGCACTGATAATGTAGCTACTCGATATCTAGTGAATGATTTATGTGTAATGAATAAAATTCCATTAGTATCTGGTAGTGCTTTACAGATGGAAGGGCAACTGACAGTTTACAATTATAAAAATGGACCTTGCTATCGTTGTGTCTTTCCTGCACCACCACCTCCACATACTGTAACTAGTTGTGGTGATGGAGGTGTTTTAGGAGTTGGTTAGTATATCCCTGGATTTTTTTATTATTATAGTGTACATGATTATTTATTATCATAACTTCAAAACTTATAGGAAAAACAAATTATGATTGACTGATTTCTATATGGTTTAACAGTTTATGTTGTAATTAGAACATTGCAAAATTTTAATAATGAGAGAGGCATTTTTTATATATTTTAAAGAAAAATGCAATTTATAAAATGATCAGCACTACTTTGCATGCCGTTTATGTATAATTTATGTTGCTCACACCGATTGTTTATGTGAACGAATGTTTCTCATATACGTTACAATATTTTTATATATAATTTAGGCATTTTCCATTTCTTGGATACCTGACATATTTTGAATAATATTTGATGACGTAGTACGTGTTTAAAAGGTTACTTGTGATTTAAAGAGCTGCTACTGCGTCAGACTATGGGACAGATTTATTAAATACGTTATTTGCTTTTTATGAACTAAGAAATTGAATAATATAACATAGTTGTGTTTTTAAGAAAATGTACGTTGCTTAGAATAAAATCGTGTAAGTTGTTGTTTGTGAAAAACTATAATAAACAAGTCTGTTCAAAAATCTGCAAAATTATTATTTTGAATTTGAACAGCAACAAACGACTAAACTAACTGAAAAATAAAAGTGATATAGGAACACTATCTTAAGAACTATAGTAATGGATAAACGGCTCCTTACAAAAAATGTCAGACCACCAAAGCCCAAGATACTTCCAATCTTTAATTAGAAAGGTCAACAGGATCTACAACTGAAGGTTGGAGTTGGACTTCAAGCATGCGAACTGCCTATCTATTACCAGAGAACATACTTGTCACGGGTGTTTGTAGCCTCTAAGGTTAAATTCCGAATAGCTCAATTGAGGTGGGAATCCTGTAACAAAATCAAGATGCACCCATCAACTATAGTGGTGCGGAATTGGATCCCTATAGCAATGAATGGTAGAAAATTGAACAAAATTGTGTAATGATCAAAATTTTATCTAGGTGCAATGTCAAGCTATATTATTACTACCACTTATGCTGTTAGGTTTTTAATCCGTCGAGTTTAAAAGGCATCATCTATATATTTCTAATAGGATTTCCACTGGGCAACGTATAACCTAGGGGATTGTTAATTACGGCGTATTCTCTTAGTGAAATGGATGTCTTTATAAAACGTCACCTGTCTGAACAACTAAAACCATTCTCAACTCATCTTGCTTAAATCTATTCTAAAATAACATTATTTTAGCATTTCTGTAAACAAATACGCATAAAACTGTTAAGGATACCTGAGCATCTCTGATACTTAAAAACAGTACGCTCTGTATCTTAGTAGCAATGTTTTCATGGTTAGGTTTTTGTAAATAAGTTTGACACTTGGTTCTACTAATCTTAAAGAAGTATATAAATATACACATTAAAATCTATTTATTTTTCTGACTCTTATTGATGGAAGTGTTCAATGATCATGGACCTAATCTATTAGGTTATAGGCACAGCACGATTCCACTGTGCAAACAAGAAAAAGAATAGCTTTTGAAATGGAAAATGAAAATCTTGAGGGTGCTAGCAACTGGATTAAATGGAAAATGCTTATTTCATTATTACTCAGAGGACATCGCCTTACTGATATGGTTACTGTAGTACTAAAACGACCAGAAGTGCTGTCAGTACAATCAGAAAAGCCAGACGAAATAGCGGCGTTAAAAACTCAGTATGAGAAAGATGTAGCATGGAAACAAGCTGACTTGAAAACGATGTTGTATATTTTAAGTGCATTATCTGATAAACCAATGACTTTGGTTATGACCTGCGTAACGACTAACTGTGTTTGGGAAATTCTCAAATCTCTACGAACAGAGCAGTGAACAGCGATTAGACCAGTTACTGGAAGAATTTTTCTGCTGGGTTCGAAATCCATCAGAAGATATTGCTGGTCATGTTGCGCGTTAACAGAAACATTTTGCCGAAATGAATGATGCTATAAGACAACAAGGCGAACACTTACTTTCTGAGAGATTATTGATAGAATGTATAATGTCTACATTGGGTAATGTGGTGTTGCCAAGGTTACGGGATTGATATACTAGATCAGAGTAGCTAGGGGGATTTTGAAAGGAGTGTAAATTAGTGTAATTGGCAGAATAAAGTATTTAATATTGTTTAATTAAGTAGTAATATATCCTTCCAACATACAAATACTACAATTGGCGACGAGGATTTTGGGTTCATGTAAAATAATTTGAAAAATTATTGCAACATGGAGAAAATGCATATTCCGTCATTTGCACTTCAAACTGCATCACCTCATGACTGGCAGAGATGGAAACAAACTCTTGAATTTTACTTCATCAGTGAAAAGATAACTGATGCGAAGGTCAAACAGGCAAAATTTTTACTGTTAGGCGGTCCGGCTCTTCAAGATGTTTATTTTCTCTACCTACAGTTACCGAGTTTCCTGATGGTACTGATGCTTACATACACTTTAGAATGTTTAGAGTCAAAATTGGGCTTAGAAGTACAAAGTGGTATGAACGGTATGTTTTATCTCAAGCACGCCAAGGAAAGGACGAAAACATTACCGCATTTCTTACCCGTATTCGAAAGCAAGTTCAACGGTGTAGTTTTAATGGACCAGCTGTTGACGAAGCTATCCTAGGTCAGTTAATTAATGGAATTTCATCGAATGAACTCCGTTCCGGCTTATGAAAAAGATTCTCTGACCTTGACGAAGCTGAAAGGCTTGCACGTACATTTGAAACAGTGTTATCACAAGCTGGAATAATGGCTAATAACTTAACTGTTTCTGGTAATTCACCATTTTCTACAAATTCGACTTCCGTGTGCAAAACTACAGAACGGCATAAGAAGAAGAAGATTGGAGAGAAGGCAAATTTAGTTAAAGCTAAGCAAAATAAATTTTCATCTGGTGAATCTAAAACACTAATATGCGTTTGCTGTGGAACCGAGGGTCATGTTTCAAAAGACAGTAGGTGTCCGGCGCTTAACGCTGTGTGTAATAAATGCAAAAAGACTGGCCATTTTGCACGTATGTGTCGCTCAAGCGGTAATTCAAATTTGGGCACAGGTAAAAGTTCGACTGTCAAGCAAGTGACAGATGAATCCATTTTTTGCGTACTTAACTCGAAAACTGGTAATCAACCAGAAGAAATAGTTGCATGTAAATTCGGAGGAGTAATACATTTCGCATTCGTGGATTCTGGTGCACTACATACTATGATGTCGAAGAAAACTGGGAAAACCTGCGTCTAAATGGCTTACAATTTTACTGTTACGAACCTAGTCCTGATTTAAATTTCTTTGATGGTTCTGGTCAACTTCAGTATACTGTATTGTTTACGGCGAGTGTAGATGTAGTTTGTAATAATATCTGCATAGGGTCTCTGTCGTTGTCATTGAAGAGAATTTTACTACAATTCTTGGTCGTAATGATGCGAAGAAATTTAAAGTTTTACGTGTTGGTTTGGATGCATGTACAGAAGTTCGGTACAAACAATTTCTATGACCCCAACTGCGCCTTTAGGTAAGCTTAAAGATTTTCAACTAAGTATTCCTATTGATTCAAGTGTTGCACCATGCATTCAACCCCTTCGTCGAGTACCATACAGCTTACGAAAGCGGATCGAAGACCAAATTACAGAGCTATTACATCTAGAAATTATCGAGAAGGTCGAAGGAGCAAGCAAATGGGTATCGCCTGTAGTTCCTGTTCCTAAGTCGGACAACACTTTACGCATTTGTGTAGATATGCGTCGTGTCAATGAAGCTGTACTTAACGAAAAGCATCCCATACCTATGATTGAGAATGTTGCACCATTACTGAAGGATGCAAAAGTGTTTAGTAAGATAGATCTCCGTCAGGCTTATCATCAGATTGAATTGGATCAGCAGTCACGAGAATTAACTACTTTTAGTACACATATTGGTCTTTTCCGGTATCGTAGGTTAATGTTCGGACTTAAATGTGCACCTGAAATGTTTCAAAGAATTCTTGAAAGCGTTTTGTCTGGGCTTTTGGGCGTTTTAAATTATTTAGACGATTTGCTAATTTTTGGAAGAACGACAGAAGAACACGATGCTAATTTACAAGCAGTACTCCGTCGTTTACAAGAACTGGGTCTAGTTATTAATCCTGGGAAGTCAGAATTTCGAAAGGACACCGTCTCATTTTTAGGACACATTATTAGTCACAATTCAATACGACCTACATTTAATAAAATTCAAGCACTTAAAGAATTTCGTTCGCCAGCTACAGCAGAGGAGCTTCGGTCATTTCTGGGTCTGGTAACTTACGTCGGAAAATTTATTCCTAACCTTTCTACGGAATTAGATTATTTGCAACAAACTGCTCGTTTTTCACCATTTAAATGGACTGGTAGGCGGAACAAGATTTTATACATGTCCAGTCACTGCTGTCTAATGAAAGCAGCTTAGAATTTTTGACCGGATCTACCTACCATAGTTATGGCAGATGCTAGTCCCGTGGGATTAGGGGCAGTATTATTACAAAGAAAAGGAGATGATATTCATACGATTTGCTACGTTAGTCGCCGCTTTCTTCAGTTGAACGTCGATATTCACAGACTGAAAAGAGGCACTTGCACTAGTTTTTGCAGTAGAAAGACTTGAATATACTTACTTGGACGGGAGTTCGAATTGGTTACGGATCATAAACCTCTACAAACAATTTTCGGACCACGTTCGAAACCGTGTGCTCGGTTAGAAAGATGGATTCTTAGACTCCAAGGCTTCAAATTCGTTGTTAGGTATGCTAAAGGCAAAATAACATTGCAGATCCATTGTCTCGTTTACTTCAAGTGGATGAGTCAATTACTACAATAAATGAGATGTATGAAAGAAATTTAGTTATGTTTGTACAACAACTGGTACCGATAGCAGTTACTTTACACGAGGTAAAGAAGTCTACAGTGGAAGATGCCGAATTAGCAAGGATTTGTTTAGATTTACAGTTAGGTATAACACCTAAGTTTAAACCTTATTCTTTCCTGGCGTCTGAACTTTGTGTAGTAGATGAGGTATTGCTAAGAGGAGCTCGCATCGTAGTTCCTACTGCTCTTCGAGACCGTGTTCTACAGATTGCACATGAAGGACATCCTGGTATTACTAAAATGAAGGATAGGTTGCGATCGAAAGTGTGGTGGCCTGGAATTGACAAAGAAGCTGAAAAATTTGTTCGTACCTGCGACTATTGTCAAAAGTTGGTAAGGAAATAATCATGGAACCTATGTCCAGACGCCAACTTCCAGATGGTCCGTGGCAAGACATAGCCGTTGATTTCAAGGTTTTACCGTCGCTAACGACCACTTGTGTGTCGTAACTGATTATTTTAGTAAGTATTTTGAAATCAAAGTGATGAAGAGATGTACTGCGTTTGATACAATTTCCTACTTAAAAAAGCTGTTTGCTAGGTATGGAATTCCGTATTCAATTACAGCAGACAACGGTCCACAGTTCCGATCAGAATTTACAACGTTCTGTAAGTCATTTGGAATTCTTCATTATACAACGGAACCGTACTGGGCTCAAGCCAATGGACAAGTGGAAAGGCAGAATCGGTGTTTGCAGAAAATTATTCAGATAGCTTGTTTAAAACAACCTAATGCTTGTAGAGAAGAAATATTGGAGTACTTGCTAATGTATCGCTCTACACCCCATACTGTTACGGGTAAAAGTCCAGCCGAATTATTTTTTGGACGTGTTATTCGTGATAAATTGCCATCAATACGTGAAAGGGTTTGGGAACAAGGTGTTCGTGATCGAGATTCATTCAACAAAGCGAAATCTTGTATCCCCAATGAATTTCCAAGAAAACAAATCGCATTGGGTGATGAAGTTCTTATTAAAAGACCCTTTTCTACAAATAAATTTCAATCCAAATTCGAGGAGGAGACAGGTGTGGTCACTAGTGTCAATGATCCAGTAGTGGCAATACAAACACCGTCGCGTGAAATTCGACGACATAAAAATGATGTTGAAAAGTATGCTCCACGGGATCCGTCGCCTGTTACTACTGTTGACGATCCGGTCCCTGAAGATGTCACTGCTATTCCCAGTTCGAATAGTTCAAGGGAACCAGTTGCTCGTCGTTGTCAACGTTGATCGCCCGCCAAAATGGTTGGATGATTATGTTTGCAACTAGGTGTTAAATTCTTTTAGTTCAAACCAAGGGGGGGATTGTGGTGTTGCCAAGGTTACGGGATTGATATACTAGATCAGAGTAGCTAGGGGGATTTTGAAAGGAGTGTAAATTAGTGTAATTGGCAGAATAAAGTATTTAATATTGTTTAATTAAGTAGTAATATATCCTTCCAACATACAAATACTACAGGTAAGAGTACCGTGAATTTCGAAATGTTTGGGAAGCAATGCCTTGTACCGAGTGCACGTTGAAAACGCTTGTGGAGAAATTGCGTATCATTGTACAAAGAAATAATGTGGAAACCGAAAAAAGTGCATTTTATGTTAAAAGTTGCAGTTCCACAGGGTCGACTTCAACAGCAAGAAATGCTAATAGTGCTGATATACAAAATGGTAAAAAGAAAAAGCGCTGGGAAAAGTTCAACTGTAGAAAATCTGGCAAAACAGGGTATTTTGCAAAGGATTGTCTAGAATCTATCTGTGATAGAACAAAAGAAAACATGGGTAATAAATCCGAAACTGTCGTATTGTTCTATTGCTACCAGGGAGTATCTCCGTCTGCTCAATGGATCACTAATACTGACGCAATGGCACATACAACTTCAAATAAGGAATATTTTGTTGCATATTAAGTATTTTCCACGCCACAACATTATGCAAAGCTGATGGTGGAGCAATTTATGCTATTGGATAAGGGGTAGAGATTGGGTTTAGCTCCAGCAGAAATTTTATGAATATAGGGTATCAATCGACGCAGAATGACAAGCTGAGTCGAATGGTACCGGTCCCTATGTGCGGAAACTTCCGGTTAAAAAGTTATGATTTTTTAAATATTATAATGTTTTTACATAGAAATCAATAGTAACCTAACCTAACCTAACCTAACCTGACCTGACCTGACCTGACCTAACCTAACATAACTTAATTAATTAATAATATTTGCTGACCGTTTAGCCGCATACAGCGTTTCTAGAGTATTACAATTTAATTCGACATATTACGTATTACGTAATAGTATTACGTATTACAATTCAATTGGTGATACATTTATATGGTCGATAAAACAGTTTACGACGTCGGTAATACAGTTTAAGAGTTCATAAATACATCGCGCAAGCGCAATGAATACGAAAGCAATGCAACGCCCTGGCGGCCGGAAGCGCGAACCTTATTACAGATTCCGCGTTGCCAAATACCATGACGTCACCGATACAAAATTTATATTGCGCAATACTTCGGAAAATTTAAGAATTTAAAACAAAAGGTAATACATTAATTACTTACATAAATATGTCTCGGGGTTAAAGTTGATACGCCGACGCTATTCCAAAGCGTTCGGACCGGCACTCAGGGCTCTGCTCCGGGCTGTTGGCTGAGCATGGACATCCGGCTCATCTCGGGTCGTGGATACGGTTAGCCTCGGTGGCTGCAAATTCTCCTACCTATGCAGGGATCGGGCAGGAATACTAGGTAAAGGTAGACAAACAAAAGATTATCAAGCAAGGAAATCTACATAGGTAAAGATAAGCACGATACGATACCTCAAAGCGACCACTTCACTCGAAGAACCGAGGCAAACAGCCACGTTATAGAGAGAACAGGAAACTTCCCCACTATTTCTGTCTTTTTCCCATTGACGCGAACTTATTCGTCCACCCCTCTAGAGTCGCACGATCTGCGCAAGTGAACTATGACGTAACGGAAGTACACGCCTAGTCTATTAAAATTCCCGCGCACCGCGTCTTTTGAAATTATGGCGCGAAACTCCCGCACATCAAACTAACCTAATAACAATGTTTAAGTGCCAATTTGACACGTAACAAGAGAGCACCGCGTGGAGGCGGTCTGCTTCACTCTCCTGTCCCTCAGTAAACCATCATCGGGACTAGCCTTAAGGCCTAGGCGCGGAAGTCGCCATACTCTCGGCGAACTGCATCCAAAAGAGCCTCCATTGAGTCGAGTTTACGTTTACGAACGTCTCGATGCCAAAGGTGCTCACACAAGAAGAAGCCAAACTCTTCATGAGGCACCGAGTTCCGTTGACGGAACCAGTCCTTGGCTGGGCGCCAAGATGCCTCAATCCGTTGTGTATGAGTACCATCTGGAGCTAAGAAAAAAAATAATTAGAAAATAAAAATAAAAATAATTGACTTACCAACAAACCGATTCTCAAGGTCGCTGTGGTTGACCGTCTTATGAATGAACCCATGTTCACTCAGCTGGTTGTAGGCCGCCCACGAGTCCGTGTGAATCTCGGTTCCGGGAAGAACTTTCTCCTTGATGGCCGGGATGAAAGTGGCAGAATCACGGTAATCAACCACTTGCATTACAATATCTTCCCGACCATCTTCGATCATACCGAGGACCCAATGGCCCCCAATAATTCGGCCCCTCTCGTATTTGCGGCGCCCGAACTTTGCCTCGTCGATTTGGACTATATGTCCAGGTCCTCCAAGCATAACGTCTGATTGCCGAAAACTAGTCATCGACAATCATTTCTCGGCAATATCGGTTCCTAAAAATAAAATTTAGATAAAAAAATAATAAATTACTTACCAAGCAACAATGGTGTCTTGTCCCAAGAGCGTCCGGTCTTCTTGATCGAGATCAACGCATTCATCGCGCACCAACTCTACTGGCCAATCATGGGCAAAGCCGTACATGAGCCAAGCGACCTGGTACGGCTTGAGATGGGCATGGGCAAGCCAGGTGCCATCCGCCATGGACTTAGAGCTGTTGCACGCTCGTTTGGGGCATTTAAAGCGGCCAATACCATGTTGGCCCTCGGTGTACAGCCTCATCACTGTCTGGTGACTCCTGCAATCAGGAGTCACTCTAGGAATGAGGCCCTGGTCAACGGCCCATCGCCGACCATCTGCTTCCATAGGAAGCCTCCGCGTATTCCAAATACGCTGATAGCCACTCATTCTAAATAAAAAGAAATAAAGAATTAAAATAAACAAGAATTCACTTATCTTAACAAAATGCGACTGATGTGGTTGAAAGCTGAAGCACAAATGAAGAATAAAGCAAGAATAACTGAAAATGAAAAATTACTGACCTGTAGCGTCTGAAAGCTAACTGACAACTGAAACGTAATTTCAGTAGTTGCTAGAGTTATATCTTATTATACCGTGATGAGGAGCAGCCAATAGGAAGAGAGGTAGAGTCTATTTAGAAAAGGGGTGGTACCTTCTCACCTGCACATGCGTATTAACACATATTGACATTCTTTTCGATTATCGATGGTCGATAATCATTTTCTTTTTGATAAATTCATTATAATTTTAATTTATAATTTTAGCTTAGGTTAGTTAAGGATAGGTTACCTAAGGATAAGTTACTTAAGGATAGGTTATGTCCTGGGAGGCTAGGAGAGTGTTGTTTAGTGTTGATTTCTATGTAAAAACATTATAATATTTAAAAAATCATAACTTTTTAACCAGAAGTTTCCGCACATAGGGACCGGTACCATTCGACTCAGCTCGTCATTCTGCTTCGATTGATACCCTATATTAATAAAATTTCTGCTGGCGCTAAATCCAACCTGTACCGGACAAGGAAATGGAAATATTGAAATCAAAGTTGGTTTAACAGTAGTTCGGATCTTTCTTGAGGACGTTTGGTATGTTCCAGACGTCACAGTCGCATGATGTATGATCAACTTTATACATGGTTTTCTGAAAACAACACTGACACTGTATTTTACACGTATTATGCAAAATAAAAGCAATATGCTCCACTTACCGTACATTTTACTTACCCTGGTGTACCTTAATCAACAGTAATTTAATGATTGTATGTATTTATAAAAGTAGTTGCCATTAAACTTGTGCTCTAAATCGGTTTTAAAATTATTGCTATTGTAGACAAAATTCCAATTTAATTAGAACTATTGTACATTTGTTCGGTTTTTGTTAACTTTTTAGACAGTGACTGTCATTTATTCTCAGTGGGTGTAGCTGTAGCTAAGAAGTATATATTTGAAGTAGATCGTTACGGATGTAAGTTCAAAAAGGACGGCAAAGTACGACTTATGGGTCGTATGTATGGTGGCAGTTATGTGCTAATGTGCTAGTGATTCCAGACCAGCTGGCAGTAATTTATATATAAGTGATGCCAACATGTAGCAACTATGGCATCAGCAACTCTGTCACCAAAATAAAAGGCACATGAAAGGATTCTTGCAACTTAAAGGGATAAATGTGGTAGCCGATCGTGAATTCTGTGAGGGATGTGCACTTGGAAAGTCACATCGTCATAGCTTCGATGGTGAATTCTGTGATGGATGTGCACTTGGAAAGTCACATCATCGTAGCTTTGGTTCTCGTTGAAATTGACTTGTGGTCATCGGGGAACAGATAAATGCAGATGTCTGTGGGTCCATGCAAAACATTTCTTTGAGTGATAATCGTTATTTTGTGATATTTAAAGATGGTTGCAGCAAGTTTAGGCTAGTGTTTTTTATTAAGCATAAAAGCATTTTATTCTTGTTAACCCCTTCGCGTAACTGAGATATAAACGAATATATTGATCATTATTATGATGTCTGGTTGGTAATTTAATCTCTTGCAATATAGAGGTTTATGATCAGTCGAAAATATGTGCCCAAGTGTCACCGGTCTTCCATGGTCAATGGTCGGAAGAACTTAGAGATTTGGAGGTGACGTTGAACGATAGTGGTCTATCTAAAATTATTGAACTGTTGATTGGAATTGGTTGTCGCTGAATCGCTATATGCGGGTCATCGTCATGTTTTTACAAGCGGGCTTGTAGCGATGGAGACGCTCCTGGGATAGACCCTAATGGGAAAAATACCAGTAAACCTGAATGAAAATGCCATGTCTCTTTTTGCCGTGAATCTTTTTGTAGGAGATGCGGCTATTAGTAGTTTGTGAGAATTGGATGTGCTGAGTATTTTAGAACCCATCAATACTGCGAATAGACAGGAACTAGAGGTCGCAGATAAGAAGTTCCTTTGTGATACTTAAAGCTGACAAAGAGGGTCGTTATGAAGTTTATTTGCCATGGTAGGACCCCCACCCCAATTGGCCTCTAAGTACAACATTACAAAAAAACGACCACAATGTTTTGACGAGATTGAAGACTGAGCTACTTTTGGTAAAGTATGATGCAGTTTTTAAAGAATGGTTACGGGAAGGCATTGAATAGGTTAACGGCGAGATATATGTTGACGTGGGTCACGGTTGCGGATATACGAAGGCCTTTTTACAGATTTCTATAATGAGTCTGACCGGAATTTTCTTAGATTTTTGTGGGTTAACTTGGAAGGTGATGAAATGGTTTATTATCACAAGCAGATTGTTTTTGGCATAAACCGCAGCTTGTTCCTCTTGGGAACGACAATCCAATACCATCTTGACAGTGTTTTGGAAAAATGTGGTACCCATGAATTAAATTACACAGAAAACCTAATCCGCAATTTAATTGATAGCTTTTACATAGATAATTGTGTGACAAGTATTATAGATGAAGAATGTTTGAAAAGTTTCATCTAAGAAGCGACATTAGTGATGTTAGATTTGTAGTAGATAGCCTGATTATTATGTATGTATTTATTTGAATATTCCGCCATTACAGAGGGCAAGCCTTGCTATTGGCTGAGCATGCGCAAGCGGTGAAAAATGAACAAGATTAAGAAAATGTTGTTGTTGTTGCCGGTCCTTAATTACATTAAAGTTTGTTGAAACTTAAGAGTATCATTTTGTTTTATTGGTATGAATACTAATCAGTTAAGTGTGAGGGATAATACCCTACAGATTATAAATTTTATTTAAGGAGGTGGGAAAGAACACTTTACTCTGAAGACCTCGGTACCAACGTATTCCTTGGTTTGACTTGGAATATGGGTCGAGATACTTTGTCTTTGAAGCAGTGTCTTAGTAAATTAAACGAAGATGAATTTGAAATTGTAACTAAGCGCTGTATACTGTCAGCAGCGCAACGAGTTTTTGATCCTATTGGATTTGTCTCCCCTGTCATGCTGGTTCCAAAGTTGCTGTTGCAACAGACTTGGGAAATTCACTTGAGCTGGGATATCCCTGTAGATGTGAATATTCAGGAAGAATTTTGTACTTGGGTGAAGGATTTGAAGTACCTGGAACACTTAGAGATCCCCAGATGGATATGAGTAGAATTTGGCGAAGAAAAAAATTATTCATTGCATGTTTTCTGTGGCGCCAGCCCCTCCTCGCCTGCGGATCGCTTGTTCGATGTGGTCGCTTTCCAGGTAACTGGAGTGGATTTGGTGGGTCCCCTGTACTTGAAAACTGGTGGAAAGGTATGGGTGTGCCTGTTTACATGTGGTATATATAGAGCAATGCATATGGAACTGGCCATCTCGCTTTTGACGTCTTGTTTTATGCGTGCATTACATAGATTTGTAGCACGCAGAGGAAGGCCAAAGGTCATATATAGTGATAACAGTACGAATTTTGTAGGTACCGACAATTTGTTGCAGAGAATTAATTGGACTGAAGTTGTTGAAAGTTGTGCCGTTCAACATATATCTTGGAGGTTCAACCCACCCACAGCAACATGGTGGGGAGGTTTTTGGGAAAGGCTCATTGGAATATTAAGGAATCTATTATGCAAAGTGTTAGGAAGAGCTTCTCTCGATTATGAAGATTGGTCGACACTCCTATGTGACTGTGAAGTCATGTTGAATTTGAGGCATTTAACATACATGTCAAATGACATCAATGATTTAGTGCAATTGACTCCTGTTATATTTATGCAGGATCAAACAGAAAGTGAGTTACCTGATTGTGATATTGTAGACCAATCATTTTTGTGTAAAAAGGTAATTTACATGCAAAAATTGCGCGATAATCTACGTAGCAGGTTTCAAAGTGAATATCTTGGACAGCTTAGGATGTTACCTAGTATCAAGCCATCACCAACAATCACAATTGGAGAGGTCGTGTTGATGGGAGATGATAAATTAAATGACTAGACTGGCCCATGGAACGTGTAGAGGAGCTATTGCCAGGAAAGGATGGCCAAGTACGTGTAGTACGTAAAGGGGGCAACTCTTATGCCTGGTTGAAAAGTTGTATTCATTAGAGGAGAATGCTGTTCTACATGATGTTAAATTTGCACAGGAATTGGTCGTGAAGTCGCCGCAAGAGAAATGGGGGTGTGGTGGTGCAAAAGGAAAAGGCGGCGTAACGAGTGCCATTGCCAACGGAAGTGATGGGAATAGTGTAATAACTCTGAAGTTTACATCTAGTGGTAGCAAATAAGACCGCCGATTAGATATACAATGAATTAATACAAATGGCGTGAAACTTTCTTGGTTTTCAAGTTTTCCAGGTGGGAGTATGTTGTAGCCGGTATCGAATTGCCTGGATACGTTTTTTGTTTTAGTTTTTAATATTGTTTTGAATAAAAATGTCACCAGAGTTTTTTAGTTCAGATACTTTTTGTTGTATTAATAACCCAGCCCAAGTACATACTCACCGAACCTGGAATTTCACTTATACAGGTAGTCTAGAGAAGTGAGATCCCACAATTGGGAAATTCCCTACATAGTAACATTGTAATGCCGACCTACGCGAAAACCATATAAAGCAGTGCTTCACACGGAAAGTCTGGACATTGGCTTATATTTGTGGTCTGAGAGAATGCTAACATTGCATTTTCTCACTGTTTGAACCGTGTTGTACCCACCAATGTGGGTCAGAGAACTTAACTTCTTATGGAGGGGATAGACATTTTTGTGGGAGCAAATGCATGGTATTTTGAATGATCCAGTGGCTTTAGTTTCTGCGCTATATAAACCTTATAGGCTTTCAGAACTAACTCCTTTCTATAGAAGTTTCTCGTTGTAGATTCATTTGTTGAGAATAGTGATTAATGTTTATTTCTCGGACTTCAGCAATACTTTCTAGAACCAAGTCTATATACTCTTGTGAACGATTACTACGGCCATATCTTTCTGCTCTTTTATCTTGCACTGAACTAGTTTATGGAACAATTTGGTTTATGATCAGCTGGACGATAATGCAAACTGTAAATATTACAAATGCATCCTTTGTTTTTTAAAAATTGTCTTTCTATATAATTATGTTACGTCTATTTATAACGCTAAATATCAATAGAAACCATAGTTTATGTAACAAAAGTCATGTGTCAGTAAAATTCTTTCTTATTTATGAGGGGTCACAGCTAAAGTAGATGCAAAATATAAAAAAAAATGCATGGCATGTTATATAAACTGCGTAATTGTTTTTCAAAATTTTCCACTTTTATGCCTTGAATCGTCAACTAATTCGTGGGTTAAAAATGTCAAAATTTAAGAAATTGACTATTGCAGAACCCTGCCACTTTAGGGTGTACTAGAGTCTGCAATTTTTAGTAGTGATCCTCGTATACTTTCTTTCCTGTTTATCCCATTATGGGTATCGTTTCCTACCAACAGTTTCCCCTATTCTTCTATATTGGTTCTTACTGTACAATTACATAGAAGTAAATGAAGCAATAGCTCACTTATATATTCCTATACCTATAAAAAAAATGTGCCCTTTCTCATAAGGTATTTTTATATCAGGTTCTTTCTCTACCTACAATTTGTTTTTGAAACTTTGAATCATTTTTGTGTTGGTTTTAATGCACCATTAAGTAATTTGTTAACCCTAATAATTTTAGTGCCAGGCGTGATTGGAGTATTGCAAGCTTTAGAGGCTATGAAAATCATAATGGATCTTTCTGGAGTGTTGTCTGGTCGATTGCTATTATTTGATGGCAGTGAAACAACATTTCACAATGTACGCTTAAGAAATTCCAATAGAAATTGTGATGTATGTGGAGATAATCCTGTTATTACTAAACCAATTGATTATGAAGAGTTTTGTGGAGCCAAAGCACACGATAAGGTATCTAAAGCCATTGATTGTTTTATTTGTTGAATTAATGTTTGAAGTCGAAAGATTGCTTTGCTTAATGCGTATAATTTATAAATTTTAAACATTGTTAACATTTCTATTTATATGCCTTTAATTACATATGTTTTTTTTAGGTTACAAATATAGATATTTTAAAATCGTCAGAAAATATTGGTGTGCAACAACTTTTCAGCGAGAGTAAGGATAGCGTTCTGATCGATGTTCGTTCAGCTTTAGAATATCAAATGTGCCATCTTCCAAAATCGATAAATATTCCATATACCACAATAGAAAAAGGCACAGACGTGCAAAACTTAAAATCAAAGATTCGCGACAACGTTCCTTGTGGCGCTTTAAATGGTGAATATGTTTTAATAGTTTATAGTATTTTAATTATTATTTTGTAGTGTATGTTATATGCAGAAGAGGGAACGACTCACAAAGAGCAGTTTGCAAATTGAGAGAAATTGTTGCGGACGATACTCTTAAATTTATTAATGTATCGGGAGGTTTACATGGTTATGCCAAGTTTATTGATCCGGCCTTTCCAGTTTATTAACTTAATTTTATGTGAACTTTAGATCATGGGTACCATAATTTTAATTTTATAGAATTTGGTTATGCATAAGTAAATGTTTGTATTGAATTATTTCTATCTGTATATATTGCTGTGGCCCTATAAAGATTGCTATGGATTGATTCTAAATCAGCATTAAAATATTGCTTATGATGAAGGCTTCAAATTCTGCCCGCTTTTTAATTATCTCTGTTAGCTCTCTTGAAATAAAACCACCAAAATTATGTATCGGATTTATAATAATACGAAATATTCTTTTATGAACAATACTTCAAATGCATTTATTGGAAAGAGTCCCATCAACCTATGTGATGAGGAAAATATTCTTCAAAAGTGTTCCTAAACATATTTATTTTAATTGATTTAAAGTCTTGCTACTGATTACAACTACGTGGTTGTTGAAATGTATATTTTAAATAATATCGTTTTTATTGTATTTGATTTGCATGCTCATGCTCATCATTTAAATAAAATGAAATAGGGAATAAACTTAACTGACCTTTTTTCCTATGTATTGTAAATACACCCTCGTGTATGTGTTAGTGTACTCGTGCAACTATTTAAAGAA
Organism: Platerodrilus igneus; assembly: GCA_036346225.1. NCBI lineage: Eukaryota > Metazoa > Arthropoda > Insecta > Coleoptera > Lycidae > Platerodrilus > Platerodrilus igneus. The sequence continues at coordinate 14,220,445 of JARFIW010001380.1, forward strand.
AACTGTTCTGTTAAATTAAACTTCTTGTATATATTAATTTTAATTATACAGATTTCAGTTATGTACATAAATAATAAACTATTTACTATTCTTTTTATTTATTTATTTTATACGGTTTATACTATTATTATAAATTATAATATAAATATCAATACAGGCAACTTAAATAACATTTAACAGACATTTACTTAATGCATATTGAATTAAATTAAATGCACTAATTAGATTTATTAATACAAGATAGATGAGTAAAATAAGTGAAGTGTACAAACAAAAGTGAGTGCACAACAAAGTAGCAATTGAATATTAAAATATTACTGCATAACATAATAATGTAGGTTTAACTAGAACCTACTCTATTCGAATAAGACATAACGTAATGATTTCGTTAACGAATATAGAGTACAATCAAACAAATGGAACAAATGATGGTGCTTATTAACTAGTCTACACATCCTGTCAATAGAAGAAAAATAACCAAAGTTGGTTTTATGGAACCTAATGAACAAAATTTCACGATTCCTAATAATTTTAGGAAGCACTTGTATACATATCTTGTGTAAAATTCAGGGCAGATAGTATGACAATTCAAAACATTGAAGACAAAACATGTCATTGATACACCTATCAGATCAAGAGTGAATATTTAAAACTGACATGGTAGTGTGCTTGTTATTTAAAGTTACTTGAAGACTCAGTTTATATAATATGCATTTAAGAAATCTACCTTTAACATGCTCATTCAAGTCAGAGTAACAATGGTAAATTGGATTCCTGACAAGCGACACATACTCTAAACGTGAACGGACCAGAGGTGTATAATATTTGTGAAATGTTTAGTATTTCTCTTAACAAATCCAAGCATACACATTGCTTTAGCTGAAACGTTTTTGATATGGGAAACAAATATTAGGTCCTTATCAATTAACACTCCTAAATCAGTTGTCGCAGTTAAGATCTCTAAAACTCGACTACTTAAAGAATAAAGTGTCATAAACGGATTGTTTTCTATAAAATCTTAGACAATAACATTTATTAATGTTTAACTGCAATTCGTTATGATCACACCATTCACAAAATCTATCAAGATCAGGTTGAAGTAACAAATGATCATTAGGAGAATAAATAGACATTATATATTTTAATATCATCTGTAAACAAAAAAAACTTTGAAACTTAAAGTCGATTTAATATCATTTATGAACAATACAAATAAGATTGGACCAAAGTGAGAACCTTGTGGAACACCTGATTTAACTACAATTTCCTTTGATATAAAATTCAGGATTTTAACAAACCTACTTCTCCCAGTAAGGCAGCTAGATTTCCAACCAAGCAAAAATCCTCCAATATCAATTGATGCAATTTAGTCACTGGCTGCCAGTATCAAACGCCTTTTTAAAATCACCATAAATACAATCAACTTGATGACCTCTTTCAAAAGCAGTAGTAATAAAATCAACAAACAATACGTTTGTTATGGTAGAGCGTCCAACACAGAAACCACATTCATCAATAATTAAATTTCTAAATGTAAAGTTCAAGTGATCTGAGAAAACTTTCAAAAATTTTTAGTATACAACTAATTAAGGAAATAGGCCTATTTTTTTTTATTTATTGCATATACGTTACAATTTCAAATGTACAATTACAATTATAGCATATAGAATCTAGACAGTTTTAGGAGAATAACTATATACAATTAAAGACATTTAAAATTAAATAATATTGTACATGGTGTTATAGTTATGTATATACAAAATTAAGCACCTAAGTGATTAAACACTTGTATGTGCTAGGATAATAGTAAACAAAAATATTTAAATGTAATAAACAAATAAAACACGTTGTATTGGATGGTGTTAGTAAGCATATAGGTATAGATTAGTAATTGTAACAAGGTAAATTAGTATAAGAGTTTCAATAATTTGCTGTAGTTTTTGTATATGAATTCTTTTGATTCGTATGAATACTGTTTTATTTTACTAAGCTGTTTAATTTCAATTGGCAACTGATTAAAAATGCTGGGTATAGTATAGCTTGGTAGTCTTTGACAAAGAGTTTTATTAAATTTTGGTACTTGTATTAGCTTTTGCAAGTACTGCGAGCATTGTAGCTTGGTAATGAGTATGTATTTAGTAATTTATTCCTAAAAGCAAACATACATATACTGTGAAAGTACAGTGATCGAAGATTTGGTATTTCTTTTGTATAAAGCATATTTGAGTGAGTTCTCTTGGGTTTGTTTAAGATAACTTTTAGAATATAGTTCTGTGTTGTATTAAGTTTTTGTAATGCATTATTATACAAACCGCCCATATAAGTATCCCATAGCGGAATATAGATTCAACTAGTGATTTGTAGGTTATTAGAAGTAGTTTTTTGAAAGAAATTCACGAAGTTGATAAAATTTGTATATAAGTTTTCTAACTTTTTGTTAAATAGTCAACATGGTTAGACCATTTTAGATTTCTATCTATGATTATGCCTAAATATTTCACTTGGTTTGCTTCACAAATTTCATCTTCTAGGCTAGATACCTTTATACGTGTAAAGTCGGGCCTATTTACTTCAGTTATTCCAAATGCAATATATAGTGATTTGCTAATATTCAACGACATTTGATACAAATTAAGCCAGTTCATGATTTTTTTCATACCATTAGCGACAGCTCGTTTGCAGTTTTTCCAAGAGTTACCTCTAAAAATAACCACAGTATCATCAGCATATGATATTATTTTTGCAGATATTTTAATGGATAGTAGTGAATTTATATAAACTAAGAATAGTATTGGGCCAAGTACTGTGCCTTGCGGGACTCCAATTAGAAATATTAGACATCACCCGATTTATGAACTGGAGTAACAAAACTAGCTTTCCAGTAAGCTGGAAACAGTCCTTCACTTAAGAACATTAAATAATATGAATAAGGGTTTTGAGATAGTACAAACAATTTTTCAAAAATATGGGTGGAACTTCATCAGGACCAGAGAATCTATTCTCACATGCTGATATGCGAATATGTATATGAAAGTAATGCGAAAGGACATTCTTGTGCATGTGTTTTAGCATTCGTAAATATAGCGAGCAGTGACTGTTATGTATGTTTGGATATGAATAATAGTATAATTTTTCTTTTGTGTTTGTTAAACAAAGCTTTGGTATATTTTGTACTTTGAGGTGTCAATTCATTAGTCATGGCTTGAGTATTTGCATTTACATCTATTAGAAGAATTAGAGAATGCTGAAGAAATGGCAATGCGAGTATACGATAGAAGGCAAAATCCTTTTGAGGAATTATCGGAGAAAAAATTTATGAAAATGTTTCGTTTGTCAAAGACTTGGAAAATTTTTTAATAGAAGTATTAAAGCCTTATTTAAAAGCTCCACAGAGAAATATGTAAGTTCTAAGGTACAATTCAGCTTTAACAATGTAAATGTGTAAAAATTTCTCCTATTTTAAGTATTAATAGCTGTCTGATTTTATGCTGCCGGTAACTATCAGATGGACGTGGGTGCAAATAAATTGTTTTGTATTTCGCAGCCAACTGTAAGCCGATATCTTATGGAAGTTAAAATGCTTTAAATGAACCCCCAATTTTTAATTGTTTTGTCAAATTTCCACATACTATTCAGGAGCTAAATGTTATACGAACCAAGTACATAGGAATATTTAAGATTTTAACCAATATATTTAATTATTTATTACAGTTTTTACCGGCAATATCACTTTCCTGGAATAATAGGTATAATTGACTGTACTAATGTTGCAATTGTTCTACAAGCTGAAAACAATCCAGACCATCTTGTGAACAGAAAAAATTTCCATTCCCAAAATGCACAACTTGTAATAATGAATTTCGTCAGGTGATACTTTCGAACAAAATCGTGTTAGTATTCTGTCAGGGATTCCAAAATCTTTTGCAACGCTTTGTATAGATTTATTATTAATTGTACTTCTTTCGCCTGAAGCATTATAACTGCAGGTGTATTTCCTTTCTCCGTTTTCTTTTATAAGTTTGCATTTTTCTATAAGTTAACAAATGATATGTGTGATATATGTAATTTTTTCAATTAATTGATTTTAAACAATTACAGCAACGACATTTACTAAACAAGACTGCTTTTTGTTTATATTTTAAAAATTCATTCATTCACATCTTGCAGATGTTTCTGTAATATTTATTTAAACAATAACTTTTCAGTAAAATGTGCTTATACCAATTAGAAGGCTATACCTTGTACAGCAAAATGGTATTTGTTTAAAATCTGTAATACTTACCCTATGTTCTTTGTAGCAAAAAAGCGGGAGAGTACGGATATTACTTTAGATGGTTTTGGACGACGAAATGTATACTCTACTGCTTTAATGGCAGTCAAACCAGTACTGAGTTGGTTTACTGATACAGTGTGTGTCGATCTTTCGTCTGCGCATACTTATACTGTTGTCAGCTTTCTACTATTTCAGATATAATGAATGCGCCAACCAACTCTGGTCTCCCATATAACAGAGAATCACGCAGCATACGCCAAACTACTTGATGAATAATCTTTAATGTTGATCGATTTTTCTGGTGCTAGTGCCTGGATGTTCTTTTATTACATTTAGAACAGCTTCTTCAATCTGAGGCGTTCTAACAATTACGTGGTCTAACTACATCATTGGTGTTTTTATTAAGAGTTCATCATATACCAATTGCGGTATTCTCTTTCGGGGTTACCAAACCTAGCACCTCTTTCTGGAAGGATATGCAGAGTATAGCTCTACACTATTACACTAATTCTGCTCCCAGCACCATTCACAATCTTTCTCCACATCCTTCAGTTCCTACACACTTTCTTTGTCTCTGCAACATTCATACATTGCTTTTGGCATGCTCTTTTGTTCCTCAGACTTCTCACCTGTCGTTCTTTCAGAACCTCCTGTACTACATCCAACCATTTTCTACGCAGTTGGCCCTTTGCAACTCTATCAGTCATTCTACTTGCATATATGCGTTTAGTAAGTTATACTTCCTGCCAGAGTTGGCAAGAATCCGAGTACTTTTGTATTTGAGTACTGTACTCGAGTACTTTTTGTGTACCCAGTACTCTGTATTCGAAAACTTTCAAAATTTTGAATCCGGCATCCGTATCGGAGACTACAAATGAAAGTATCCGGTACTCGAGTACTTTTTCAGAACTTCGGATACTTTAATAAAAATTATTTACTTGAATTCTTGAAAAGGTAGCGCCGACGACATAACAGCATAGCAAACTAATCCGCAAGATATAAACTTGCAATATATTGTCTACAACTCTCATTTATGTTTCTCTCATTTGTTTATTAGCTGATGTAAAGACTACAGATACAGAGAACATATAAACGCCCAGGGCGCAATTGTGTCGTGTTTTGTTTTGTGTGAAATGTTTGATATACAGTAAGTATTGGAAACCAAAAAGTAAGTTTCTTTTAATTTTTACAAACTTAAATTACCTACACTATTTAAAAATTACTATAAATAACGAAGTACAATTTCAAATAACGAAAATAAAAAATGTTAGTTATTTTATTAGTAGCAGTTACAAGTTAGCAGTAATGTGTATACAAGTGTACAATATGCCTGGATTTACTACTTTTATTGAGGTATTTATCCAGAAATATATATTTAGGTAAATAAATACCTAATGCGGGTATAAACTATAAATATATGAAACTAAAACTGATATAGGCACCAAATGTTATGTTTATGACTAGTTTTGCTAATGTAAGCTTATAAAGCTAATGATACACACATATATTATGTGTGTATTACTGTGACAGCATTCGGTTTTGTGCCTACTTGAAGTGTTATATGCACGTTTCTAGAGAGTTGTGAGAACAACTATTTTCCCTATTGAATTCTCAAAGTATCCGTACTCAGTATCTGAAAAAAGTACTCGAATACTTATATTCGACTACATTTTTAGGGTAAAGTACTCGGACTTTTTTTAAGAAGTATTCGAATACATTTTGAGTATTCGGTACTCGGTATCCGAGTACATTTTCATTGCATCCGGCCCAACTCTGCTTCATGCAGACAAAGGTAATGCGACTGTAATTCTAAACCGTACAGAATACTAAGAAAAGATTAACAAATTATTACAAGACGGTTCTTAAATTTTTATAACCAAAGACCCCTCTTCAAAGCTTGAACGGAAAATTTCAGAACTTATAAAATCCTCTAATATTTCCAAAAACGCATAATACCTCGCGAATCTAAACCACTTCGCTTGTACGGCATTCCTAAAGACCATAAATGTGATATCCCTCTCCGTCCGATAGTGATCACATTTGACTCGCCAACCTACCATCTGGCCAAATACCTAGCAAATTTCTTAAAACACTTCCGGTAACACCCCTACTAACGTTTTAAACTCCACTCATTTTATAGAACTAATTGCAAATATTGAACTAGGCCCTAATGAGTGCCAGTGATGTTTCATGCGTTAATTTTTCAAGTGCCTTCTAGTCATGTAAGTATTTATGCTCATAAAGACATTATTTCTATTTTTTTTTTACTTTCGTTAATTAACTTTATTATTTTTATTTTTCCCTTATGTCAATTTACTTTTAAGTGCCTTATACCTACAATTATGTTATGTTAATATTTTACCTACATGAATTTATTTTTGATTTCTTACTTTCAGAATTTTTCTTTAACTCTTGTTTATCTACTTTTAACTTTTTATGTTAAAATTTTTAAGCTTTTAACTTTTTGCAATTTTATCTTTTTACAATTTTACTTTTAAACTTTCGCATTTTGCAGTGAAAACATTAGCTTTGAATTGATTTGATTTATTTTGATGTGAATGCCTTTTTATATACAATTGTCTCCTTGCCTCATTTTTTTCTTTTTTCAATATTTTCACTTTTCTTTTAATTTATTTGGAATCCAAATTTTACAAAGGCGGGGCATGTGTTGTATATAGCGAAGCCATTGTTTTAGATTACTTTTAGAAGTGCAACATTGTAACAATCAATACATTTAACATTCTGTATTTTAGGAAACTTTGCAATCTACTTTGTCATTATCTTGTTCAAACCAAACCTTATTGTTTCATGTAATTTCCTCTTAATCTGTACCACATTGTTTAGTTACTTTGTATTTTTCATAATCAGTTTTCCTGTAAGATTATTACAAACTTGGAAATTTTGGCTAACCTCTATACTGATTATCACATGCCAAAACCTTACGTAGAAACCAGTATCCTTGGGTCAGCATGTATAAAAGGCCAAGACACCCTTCCACTCATCGGTAGTTTGTGGGCAGCTAAGCAGCTAGCCAAGTCATTGGTCGTCTGCTGAAGAGCAAGTTGGCTCTCATCGAAATGTGACTTAACCCTTTATAGATGCTGAAGAAACTCTAATCAAGATGGTCACTTAGAATTTCAACCGTAAGTTAACTTTTCATTATTATAACTGTTTAACTCTACTACTGCTTCGTATTTTATTAACATGTTGCTTAGCTTTAAGTTTATTCATTATTAAATATTGTTGTTTGATTTCATCGTTTCATTACTTCTATTCAGGTAATTGTGATTTTCACTAATACTTTTCAATAGATCCCTAGGTCCCTAGGACCTGAGATAAATACCACCTCTTGCAACTTACCATCTATAACAAATCCTACAATCACATTGCCATAACTACGCCATTACCCCAAAAGTATATTTAACAATCATTCAAAGTGTATTTAACAATATACTCGTCAGTTCCGACGTAACATCCCTTCACAAATGTACCTGTCATAGACATTGTCTCCAATATTAAACAACTCCTACCACAAAAAGAATTTGAGTACCTGGCCACGCTCATTGCAAAATGTTTAACTTCTACCTATTTTGTCTCTATCTCCTTTTGTTGCCAATATATTCATGAAGTCTCTGAACTCCATGGCTTTAGAATCCACATGCCTTAAACCAAAAACTCGGTTCCTTTATGAAGATGACACTTTTGTAGTTTGGCCCCATGGATACCAAACGCTCAATAATTTTCTAGATCACATACACAATCAACATAAAGATATTAAGTTCACTATAGAAATTGAAAAGAACGGAAATCTGCTATTCCTTGACGTTCTGGTGGATCGCCAACTCAACGGACGACTAGGCCATTCCGTATATCGAAAACCCACACACACACACACACACACACACACAGACAGATACCTTTATGCGTCGTCACATCATCATCCGTCACAGAAATCATATGTAGTCAACTCTCTAGTCCACCGGGAAATTAATATTTCACAACCAGAACATTTATCTAATGAACTGACCCATCTAAATACTAGTTTTATAAAAAACGACTATCGTAACTCAGATATCGGCAGAGTAATAAATCAGTATCTGCATCCAATAGGAACCCCCAAACTACGCTGTAATACCGACACACGATCTTTAGCAATCCTTCCATATATACACAGAGTAACAGACCGAATTGGCAAAATTCTACGTAAACACAACATCAAAACAATATATAAGCCCACTAATAAAATTTCACAAATACTACCAACCCCAAAAGATTCAGAAAACAGTCTTAAAGCCCCAGTATATCTTGCAGCTGCGGTTTAGTATACATAGCAGAAACAGGACGGTCAGTACAGACTAAACTAAACGAGCATAAGCGATGCTTAAAAATAAGCCAACACAATCGCTCAGCGGTGGCCGAACACCGAAACAGGCCATACCATTAACTTTCACAAGATGAAACTAATTGCCAGAATTCCATTTTTCTACAATAGAAAAATCAGAAAATTCGTAGAAATCACTAAAAATTCTAACAATCTAAATAAAGATGCTGGCTACTACTTTTCCCCCATTTGAAAAACAAGCCTATGTTTACAAATGCAGAACCGTGACGTTCACTGATCCGCTACGATACTCCTCTCTATTCATGATCACTCATGCATCAAGTTCTCACCCTATATAAACCACTACTTTCGCTACTTTCACCAGTTACGTTCCCACAAGACACCTTTTGGCTTAAATGGGCTGGTGAGTATGCTTGTTTAGAAGTAACTTTACCTACTCTTTACACTTTAACTTGTCTACTTAATTTATCATTCTTATCTTTATTATTATTTATTTTCTTTTCTTGTCCTGATGAAGCTCATTACAGATGTGGACGAAACGTCGACCTTAGTTTATAAAATAACACGCTCCCAACCCAGAACCATAAATATTTATAATGACTCCGACCGTGAAAGCCTCCGACAATATTTGAACCACACATCCTCTTCCAGGCATAAAACCATATTGAACGTCCATATCTTGCTCTGCATTCTTTTGCAAACTCTCTCAATCACAATCTTTTTATACACTGTACTGAGTACACTTAACAGACTTCCCACGATAATTTTTGCTTTCATTCTCGCTGCCTTTACCTTAGTGCAAAGGAATAATAATTGCACTCTTCCAATCTTCAGATACTTTCGCTTGTTCTATACAGAACTCTATCAGTTTGCACAAACATTCAATTAGCACCCCGGATGCATATTTAAACATTTCACTTTATATTACATCTAAACCCGCCACTTTACCATTTTTCAAAGTTTTCATGGCCTTCCTGCCTCATCTCGACTGCTTTCGAACTGAATACTATTGTCTACGTTTTCGACCAGTATTTTACTGTTTTCTGCATTATCCACACAGTCATCTGTATCCTTCTTGCTACCACCATACAGCGTCTTAAAATACTCCTTTCAACGGCCTTTCACACGTTTCGTCCCAAAGAATTTCATTTCTACTGTTGTTTCGTTTATATTATATGTATTGTAGATAATAACCGCTTGATTAATCCGCACTTAGAATTTGTTAATCATTTACCTCCATTCGGTATTTAATTTTCATTCCATTTTCCGCGTCATTACTTCAAGTATTGCATATAAGTGCCACGATATAAATAAACTATGCTACACATGTGCAAGAACATCTTATTACCGCCATGAAGAAGACAAGACAGTATTGTACGATCGCATTCCGTACTAGACGAACGTCGTGAAAGCTTTGTATTAATCGATTTGCGTACTAGACGGTTGCAATAATCGTCTTCCGTTGAACGGCTGCAAAACTACTAGTGCTACTCGTCGCTAGAACTCGAAAGGTAAGTGTTTGAAGTAATCATTTTGTGTTTGTTTATTATCATTTATTTTTGTTTCGTATATTTGTCCACTTTCTCTACCTCTGTAAGTATAGAAATCTTGACGCATTAATAAACATAATCATGTCGAGCCCGATGTGAATGTTTTACGGATTCTAAATGTTAATAGATTTCGCATCATTATCATACCGCCTATCAAATCATTTGCCTAGTTTAATAACTTTGCTTCACTTTGTTTGAGTTGTTTACGGGTTTTCTTGCTATCGGTTTTAGTATCAGAATTTTTACGAGACCATATTTTGTTATCGCCGCACTGCTTTTATTTTAATTCACCGAAGTTCGTCGCCATTTCATCGGTCCTTTGTACCTGCTTAATTTTAATCATGGCAAACAGACTCAAAAAGGCATATTTTATAAGAAAAACGCAAATTAACTTCCTTCAGGAGATCTTTGAAATTGCTAACAAGACTGTAGTTGAACCCAGTGTTTTAAAACTCTTCCGGGCTCAATACACGACGATCGACACGATTAAGGAAGCCTTTTTTGAGCAACATAATTTCATTATTAGTGAAATCGTTTCGGCTGAAGACGCAGGTAATCACTTTGAAATAGAGGATTCAATCAGAAAGCGCTTCGACAATACCTTCTTTCTTGAGAAAACCCTTTATTTCAAGTTATGTCCAATCAATCATGCTTCTACTGCGGAAGGTGGATCCGCACCTTCACACAGTGCAAAGTCCAAAGTGATCCTACCGCCGCTGATTCTCCCTTCATTTGACGTTCGAAACCTTTATTGATCGATTTAATAGTCTGGTTCCCTATAATGACGACTTCTCCGACGTCGATAAATTTTCCTACCTCCAGTCCGCTTTGAAAATTCCGCCTTACTTACCATTAAGAATTTTGATCAAACCGCATCAAATTACCCCCTTGCATACAAATCATTGTCGTTCCACATACTTCCACAGCACATTTCATGATACTGTTTTTTAAACAATTCCATGCTTTCTCCACATCTTCAGATTTTAGAGAATTCTCCGATTTATATTTGCAGTTATACAACTCCCTTTCTAACATTGTGCTCTTTTTGAGTCGACTTTTCCAACAAGCGTTCTACTTTCCTTTTTGATTGCACATACTGCTTTCTTCTCCACACCCACTTTCGGCTAAGATCAATCTGGACAAAACCGGAAAATGATCGGTCCCATATTCAAACCCTCTCATTATTCTCGTGTCTTTTACCAATTGTCTGAGACTTTCATCAAATACAACCAAAGCAATTATACTTCTAGCATGTCCCCTTTGCCATGTGTTCTTGTGTGTGTTCTTCTATTTATACCATGCGTGGATACAAACAGTTCTCTTTCCATACATATACTAACTAACATATCTCCATTTTCGTTGGTTCTTGGATCTCCAAACGGACCTACCACAAGTTCAGCACTTTCTTTCTGTACCCCGGCCCAACTATTCATATCGTCTAATAAAATCACACGACCATTCCGTTCGTCTTATACATTTTCCAACTCTTGCCAAAACCGTTCACACTCCTTATCGTCATTCACCAAAGCCTAACATGCACTATAAAGATCTTTTTCGAGGCCATTTTCATTCTAACCCACGAGATGCGGGGGGGGGGTACCAATTCATACTGTTTTATGCACGCTTTTGCTTGATTATTCATAACCATAATTAAACCAACACGTTTTGTCCAGAACCCATTGCTCTCTACTCCAGACCACAAGCCCCCAACATATCGTCATCCAATTCAACAACAACTTCTTTTTTTGCTTCGTTTTACTCACACAGCACATATATGCACCTTTCTTTCATTTCATCATGATTTCATACTCTTTAGTATACAATTCCCTAACATTTCAAGTACCAAATCTCCATTCCTAATTCGTGCGGTTGTTATCTGATGGGCCAGATATTTTCCGTCTCAGTCGCCCACCATGACTTTGACTGTGTGACTTTTTCAAAGGTCTTGTTACCAATTTTGAATTAGGTTGAATCAGGTTACCAGTCTAAATTGCAACCGTACCGTTGTAGCTTTCCTTACTGACGGTAACGACAACTTACCATTTAGTGTTAGCATGTTTAGCCTCTCTGCCACAGACCTCGTCACGATTCCCAGTCCTCCAGGTGTGCCTAACGTCTTTCAATACAAGCTAAAACTTCGCCTTCCAAGAGGATTACTTTGTAAACCAGCAAAGTTGCCCGGTCTACGACCACAAGGAGGTACATGCTGTGCACTGACACACATCGAGTTTTTGTAATACGCCCATAAATATTTGCAAATCTTCGTACATCTAAGTACTTATTTTGTCGTATCTCTAAAGGTACATCACTCAGTAGGTCTGTTAAACGATTTTGCAAAAATTGTAAATAAATGTCCGCTGTCAAACGACCATCTAATACAATCGAGCCAAGGAGTTGATTGTTGATCATACCGCACCATACATTAATATTAAACCGATGCAAAAAGTTACTTTCAACCGTGGCATGGGGATTCTCATCTGACCATCGTTGTTCATTATGATGATTGTTAATTTCATCGCGTGTGAATTGGGCTTCATCCGTAAACAAAATGTAACGTTGTAGTCTACGATTTTGATCTACTCAATTGCAAAATTGCAGCTCTAGGGCAGGGTCTCTATTCTGAAGATTTTGGACCCTCTGAATATGGAAAGGGTACAGCGCATTCCTGCGAAGAGTCGTACATACTGCTGTCTGATTAATTTGAAGGCTACTTGCAATGCGCTTTGAACTTACACCTGGACTACGGTGTACAATACAAAAATCTCTTCTTCTACACGCACATCAAGACCAATTTCTCGCTCAGATGTGATTCTTGCACTGGGAAACATGCCGGTTTCGCGGGAAGCGACAAAAACTGATTGAAATATACTTCTGTGAGGGGCTCTTCTGTTAGAATAGCGTTGTTGGTGTTTAGCAACGGCGGTCCGTCTAGCGTTCCCGTTACAGTATCCATAAATGAAAATCATGTCGGCATAGTCTTGATGTGTAAATATCGCCGACCTTGCGCAAGTGTGTAGCACTAATAAACTAACAATAACATTACATGTGATTTTCCAATGCTCCACCCAAAGGTACTACATTGGCCAGGAAGCGAGTTTTTTTTTTGCCTGGAAAATTTTGAATTTTGCCGAACCCTTGCTATTTCAAGCAAGGTAGGGATCTTTAACGTGCGTGACAACACTCACACACGGGACCTCCATTTTACCTCTCATCCGAACGAGGGTGTATTTTTGCGAAAAATGCTCGCCTAACATTTTTCAAGCGGACCGTGTCGGGATTCGAACCCGGGACCTAGGGCGTAGTAGTCACACACATACCACTACGCCACGGAGCCGCCTAACTAACAATAACAGCTGGATGTGAGCCACAAAAAACAAATGTTAAATATTATTTATAACAATAACAGCTGAACGTGCTAAACACAAAAAACAAATGTGAACTATTATTTTCCGCGGTTAATCGCTTACCATTAATAATTAATATCACCGTAAGGGTTAGGAATCGGACACATGCTTATGACTTTTTTGTTTATTTTAATCTCCCAAACACGTTCCCCGAGTATGACCGTTTCGTCACCAATTACCATGTATAAACATATGGAGACACAACTTACGATTTCAACTGCAAACGGTTAAAATGATTAAAAACAAGAAATTATGCACAATAAAGCCATAGCTTACTAAACTATTTTAAAATTTTGATTTTTATCTAGGGATTTACGGAAAATAATTTTTTTTCTCGATAACAGTCGCACGTATGAAAACCTGCAAGAGACCAAAAACTTTGTAAACAAAACAAAATTTATTTTGTATTTTTAAATTTACCAGCGGTGCACCGCAATAGGGTTTAGGCGGAAGAGAAGAGAATATGACTCCTGAAAAATTTTGCCCTGTAGATTCTCACATCCATTTGACGTGTCCAATGAGGTAAGCCCTACAGCGTAACCTATATTCCAGATTTTATCTAAGCACCTCAAAAACTGAAGGAGCTATAAAGAAAAACTAAAAAATCTTAAAATTTCAACACCCTGTAGATCGATAACGATGCGTTAGCAGTCGTATGTTTACATACATTTTTCGTCATGAAATAAGCCAAAGAATTACATTCTTCCATGTGTACATGACATTTAGGAACATCCAGTATGTATTGTTTGGTCTCTCTATCGCACGTTTTCGTGGTTAATTTTAAGTTATTTTACATTCGTAGTTGTAAATCAAATAGTAAAGCTGTTATCCCTGGTCTCATTGTATCCTGTCATAAAACCTCCTTTGTGCATGTGGATATTAAGATGAAAAAGGGGTAGTGACAGACACTCTCTCATCGACATCGAAGCGAAACGGTTGCTCGTTCGGTAAAGTGAGTTAGTCATTAGCGTCGCCGATTGTGATTTTATTGATAAACCCCTAAAAAACACAGCGAAGGCGCAAACGTAACACGTACAATAATTCGCCACAGTCCACTTCGTTGAACAATAGGAACGACACTTATAGAACAATATACGCGGAGGTAAGTTGATTTACAAAATTATAAGACGCCCCGCGCATTAAACATGGCCTTCGTAACTGGACTATTTGATTTGATTAATTAATTAGTTCCTATTTTTATCGTTCCTTATTAATACTTTTAATTTAATAATTGTCGTAGTTTATATGTTTGAGCGTGTTTCAAAGAGATTAGCATCTTGTTTGCACATTTAATAGTATTGAAACATTTGGTCGTAACGGTAGATTTAACAATACATGCCTTGTCCTTTGTCGGAAAGGTTAGTGGTCGGTCGGTTTACTTTATGTAAACTAAATTTGTGAAGGGTTGTATTCTAAATTCTTACCTTATCTTTCGTCATCAAGTTTGATGAACCATAACAAAGGGGTTATTAATATTTGCTGGTAGTTATTTGAAACTTTAAACGTTTTGTCGGGCGAGCACTGTAATTAGTTACATTTGTCGATTAATAATCAAATTTCGTAAATTTATTAGTTGTCGTAGCGTATTTTCGGTACGCATTATTTTTATGTTTAATTTTATTGTCATTCATTAATCAGATATGGTTATATCAATTGATAAAGCTATTCTTGAAGCTAGATTTGTAGTGGAACGGTTGGATCATATATACAGTAAGATTAATCAACCGGAAAATGTATCGGTTGCTTTAATTAGAGCATCGATTAAAAGTGTCGAGCAAATTGAAACTCATTTCAAGTTTTTTTTACAAGGATATTTTCTTTGATGAAGCGAGTGAACAATTGGATGAATTCTAGGCTTTTAGGGTGAAAATCTATGATTATCAATTCATCATCATTTTGTTTTCCACCTTACTTAAGGTCGGTTTGACGCAGCTCTAACTTCTTTCCTATTCTGTGCTAATCTAAAAGTTCTAGCTACCCTTCACAACCTAAATTTCTAATAATTTGACTAATATAGCTTGGTCTAGGTCTTCCTATACTCTTCTATCTTTTTCTTATGTACCTGGCTCTACATAGGTATTAGCAACCTGATGGTTGTTAAAGAACTCGAACATGATTACTTGATTCCCATTTATAAGAAAATGACATATTACCTGGTTATCCCCTCCAAAAAAAGGAAAAGTGTTAAATTATATGTTATGGTAAGGCTTAAGCAGCGAATCGCTGCCAACATGCTAAACCGCCAACTAATTGTGAGTTATGTCATGCAGACCTTTATTATCTATTAGATATTCGAATTATCGCTAAACAATGTGAATCAGATCGCGTAAAAATAAGCCACAGGTGGAAAATTTGAATAATCGTTTGTCAATAAATAGTGGTATTCGCTTGAAACACCTTTCAGTCCAGCGGTTTTCAGGGCGAATTTTGGACTTTGAGAGTTATCATGCAATTTATAAGCGATTGATTCATGATAATATCAGTTTGTTCTCAGTGGAAAAATTTTACTATCTCGTTGATACACCAAATGAGTCGTGGCGTGCGTTAATAAAGCATTTGCCATTAAACGATTGTGCATACGATAAAGCCTATAAAATCTTTACTAATCGTTTTCAGTCCAAGAGGTTATTACTTTCAACATGTTTTAATGCTTTTGAAAAATGCCCTAAAGTAAGTTCCTCAGACTCGCACACGGAACTCCGGCAATTAATTAGTTGTTTCGATAAAAATATATTCGCGTTAAAGCAGATGGAAATAGATCTATTAGATTTCATGTTGTTTAATCTGTTATCTAAAAAATTAGATACAAACATTTTAAAGCGTTTTGAATTAGGAAATAGTGATGAGATTCCCTCGTTCAAAGATTTAAGGTCGTACATTAAAAACCAATGTAAAGTATTGGAAATAAATGACATTGCTTCAGGAACATGCTTAAAATCCCGAGATTCCGTTAAACAAAGGAAAAAAGGAAAGTTCGTTAGCACTTCGGCTAAAACTTCTTTAGTTGGTACCACCAATGATTGTAAAAATTGTAGTCTGTGTCAAGCTGTGCATCCTACTTATATATGTAAGCAGTTTTTCGATAAAACCCTTCAAGAAAGATTTGAGGTGGTAAAGGTTAAAAATCTTTGTATTAAATGTTTAAATACTTCACATTCGATAAAAAATTGTAAGTTGGATTGGTCGTGTAGAAAATGTCATCAATCACACAATTCGTTACTTCACTTTGATAAACGAGAAAAATCTATGTTTCCACGCAGACAAACTCATCGTCAAAGGTCAGCGTCCCCTCGGAGAGCGGCGCCTAGACTTGCTTCTACTAGTAGACCTAGTGAAGACAATCTGTCGTCGGCGGTTGTACATGAACAACCTGCCACTAGCTCGTTAATTTTGACGTCATTAGAACATACAACCACGCTGTTAACTACGGCAATGGTGTTGGTGCTTGATTATACAGGAGAATTGCAACCTGTTTGTGTAATTTTAGATAACGGATCCATGGAAAGTTTTATGACTGAAGGGTGCCGTAAGAAACTAGGTTTAAAGAAACGGAGAGCTAATGTCACTGTTCAAGAACTTGGCTTGAATTCGTCGTTGGTGTCTGGTGCACTATCGTGTGTAGTCAGCCCCTCGGGAGCAAGGTCTCCAGCATATGAAATTGAATGTTATATTTTACCTAGCATTTGCAATCAATTACCTTCGTCGTCTATAGGGGTCAAGAAATGGTCGCATACTTGAGGTGTGACTTTGGCTGATCCTAATTTTAATATTCCTAGTAAGATTGACATGTTACTCGGAGCGGAAATCTTTGTTCAGGTTTTCTGGAACGAATCTCGTTGGGTGTCGCTAACGAGCCAGTTGCTATTCAAACAACCTTTGGTTGGGTTTTAACAGGGAAAGGTCGTTTCCCCGAATAATTCTATTACGTCGTTGTGTGCTTTGGTTGAGCCCTTAGACAGCGACATTCGTCGATTTTGGGAATTAGAAAATATTCCCCTCAAGAAACACATTTCTCCCGAAGAAGAAAAGTGTGAAAAGGAATTTCTGGAAAATTATAGACGTAACAAGGACGGTCGTTTTGTAGTGTCCTTGCCTTTTAAAATTTCTGAACCCTCATTTGTGGGTACGAGATCGATTTGTATTAAAAGATTTTTGTCATTAGAACGTCGTTTGCTAAAAAATCCTGAACTGTATTCGGATTATAAAACATTTATGGAGGATTATTTGAAAATGGGTCACATGGTTCAAGTGGAATCGCCTGAAAATTCGTCGGTTTATGAGAAAATGTATTACATTCCCAATCATGCTGTACATAAGCGTGATAGCACTACTACCAAACTGCGTGTAGTTTTCGATGCGAGTTATGTATCCCACAATTGATGTATACATATTAAAATAGAATAATTAGGAAATTATTAAAAAGTGTAATGAAATGTTTAGTGAAGTGCAACATTGTAGATATAAGGACAATTTGTAAAGTTTATTAACGTTCATAAGAACGGATGCGCTACTTTGTATCGCAGACGATCGTGACACTGAAGATGTCAGGTCACATACGGTCAGGTACCGTGATTACTTAGAAATTAAGATTACAACAATATAATTATGAAAAGTATTAAGAATAAGCAGACATGCGATCTGCAAGTTCCCACATCCATATGAGGGGCTAGGAACATTATAAAAAGCCCGGGAGCTGAAAGACCCGGCAGTCAGTCAAGTGATCCGCTTTTGCATTGCAGTTTACTTACTACACAAAATAGTACCTTTATTAATTAATTTCGACTTAAAGTAATGTTTAATTGTAACTTGTCAAAATTCCACATTTAATTTCTGTATTAATAAATAAATTTGCTAAGAAGTTTTGGAACTGGTTTTTAAAAAGGCAGCTCCCAAGGCCCGAACCTTAACTGGCGCAGTCGGTAATATGTCAAAAGGTCACTAGGAAACCTAAATCCGAAGAACTGGTGGTCTGGAATTTCAATTCCGAATTTGACAGAACCAAACAGAAGTTGGAGGCGAAACAAGAATCGTTCAAATTCGACAAAAGAAAATTTGGAGAAGATACAAGCATAGATCGAATCCAAAAAACCCGACGCGGAGATAGTACAAAAATCGACGAACTCCATGAAATAAACAGAACAATTAGTGCAAGCTCATTTCCTTAAATCAATTGAATTTTTTATTTTCTAAACGTCTGATATTTGCTAGTATAAGAGAAGTTTTATGATTTTATGATTTATATATGTATATGGATTATTAGTAATATTATTTTATGCTATTTAATGAAAATAGTTCACTTATCTGTTGCAAACGATTATTTTCAAGTTATTTCTGAGAAAATTTATTTTTTGTTTAAGAGTCCTATAAAAACTAGAGAGAACCAAAAGACGCATTATATGCGAACTTGAGACAATTATTACGAAAGTTAACTGAGCAAAATTATAGAAACAAAACAAAAACGCATTTCTAATTTAACAATATGAAAATTAACTGGCGCAATATCCCAAAAATAAAGCGAAATTAAAATTACAATTAACACCGAGATCCTTGTAAATATCGCAACAAAATAAAGAGAACTTTTAAAAACAAACATGTATGATGAAATGACATTAGACACATATCTAAATGCACTACCGGAACGACTATCAGACAAAATTAGATTCCAACGTCCCCAAAATTTAGAGGAAGCCATGAACATGATAATCGAGGAAGAAAACGTAATGTACTACAGAAACAGATTATACAATCCCAACGCGAATAAAAGTTATTCACCAATAAAAAGTATACAAGCCGCGAGACAAACAATTCCCCGTTCAATAAACAAACAAATCAACCGCGAAATAATAATCCACGTTTTAATAACGCAAACTTTAGTAATCAACATAAACATTTTTCAAAACCATCGTTCAACCCAAATTTTACGAAACCCGCATTTCAACCAAGATTCAACCAAAACGTAAATTAACAAAGACCAGCATTCAACGCGAATCCTATCAGAAATTCACCAATGACAAAAAATAATAACAATTCCAATAACAATAATTAATCCACACCGATGGATACCTCATCTGGTAACACCAGACCAAATACAAAAATAACCCACATTCGACCGAACCCTAACCAAAAACGCACTTTTACATCGGAAGAACTATTTTATCAAGAAGTAGAAGAATATGACTACGAGATAATATACAAGAAGGGAATTTATAATAACAACGCGGACGCTTTAAGTAGAATATAGCTCAACGCACTGGAAACAGAATCAGTTATAGGAAACGTAGTCGAAATGGAAATCAGAGAAGATTCAGACGATTTGGACACCATACATTCAACACCAAATGGAGAACCAAAAACCGCGATTAAAATTTTAAATGAAGCCATCGATATGAAACCCAATCAGTTTATAATCACCGAAGTTATAACCAACCCGAACCCTGTAAAATACACAAAAGTAGATAACAAAAGATATACCAAATTCAGATAACCAAAGACGACAATGAACAACAAATAATTAAAATTTTAAAAGAATACACCCCGAGAAAACGATTTTACTTTTACTTTAACACCGAAAACTTGTATAAACAATTTTCAAAATTAGATGTTAAATTATTTAATAACGCTGGCCCTGAACTTATAAGATGCACTAGAAAATTAATAACCTTAGACGACCCTGACGAAATAAATGATGTAATCCCAAACCAACACGAAGAAAAACCAACCATCGTGGAATTAATGAAACTCTAAAGCAAATTATGAGACGATATTATTTCAAGGACATGAAAGAACTAACTACAGACTTTATTAATCAATGTGAACTATGCGACAAAGCAAAATATGATAAGAAACCCCCAAAGATACTCTTAATGTTGACTAAAACACCTGACAAACCCTTTCAGAAATTACATGGCGATACTCCAGTAGTAGAAGCCCAAAGTTATTTGACAATCGTAGACGCATTTACAAAAATAGGCCAAGCAATACCGATCACCTCTAAAAATAGTATTAACGTAACCCAAGGATTTTTACAGTACTTTACATTTTATGAAACGCCCGAAACAATAACATTAGATAACGGCAGCGAATTTAAAAATGAAACAATGCAAAACACTTTGAAACTACACAAAATCAAAATTCATTTTTTAACTGATAACCACCCTAAATCCAACGGACTAATCGAAAGACTACATTCAACCCTGCTAGAACAAATCAGATTACTAAGAATAACCTACAAGAAAGAACACATTACTAATTTAATGTCATACGCACTAATCGCCTATAATAACACAATTCATTCATCAACCAATTTTACACCATTAGAATTAACTTTAGGACATTCAGATTCACGCAACCCTTATGACATACATTATAACAAAGAAGTTTATCAGCAATACGCCAGAGATCATAAAGAAAAACTAAAAATAACTTACGACAAAGTAAAGGATTAATTAGATAACGACAAGAAACGTATTACTACAAACCGTAATAAAAATACCGGCGTAAATAAATTTTCAATAGGACAAACCATGTACGAGAAAAATTTCCAAAGCATACAACACAAAACGGCACTCAGAAATTTAGGCCCTTTTAAAATTAAAAGAATATCGGACAAAAAACGTTGTGGACAACGGCAAGATAACAAAACATATTCACCCTGTATTTTCAGATGGACAATCATCACCCTTACCGTCAACCTCCACCCAGGTAGAACGTTCACCGAAATAATAACTGAAGACATAAAAAATAACCCCGGTATAATACCAATAAAATTAGGCAGTATGCAGAATACCATAGACTATTGGACCTTTGCACAAAAATTCGACTTAACGGAATTAAAATAAGAATTTCAAACAATCGAAAACAATTATTACCGATTAAAACAATCAATGGACACAACAAAATTCGGGGAAGGAATACGCAATCGAAATGATGAACTATGACAGCATAATAGAAAGTATTTTGAGAAACATAGAAGGTAAATTTAACCTACTAATACCCACAGAACAAACGGCAAGACGAAAAAGAGAACTAATCAACGGATTAGGAAACCTAATAAAAGCAATCACAGGCAATTTAGATTATCAAGACGCATAACGTTATGACAACGCAATACAACAATTAATTGAAAACCAAAACGATATAAAAACCATAATTAGCAACCAAATATCATTGACGCAATCAACTATTATAAAATTCAACGAAACGCTAAGAAAATTAGTTAGAAACCAAGATAGTATAACCACCCGAATACAAACCCTTGAAAATAACATGCAAACTACCATGTTAGGCATGCGAGATTTAATTAGATTTAACACAATACACACCCGAATAATATCAACCCTTACCCTAATTCAACAAATTTTAGCCACATTAGAAAACGCAATAACATTTGCAAAATTAAATACCCTACATTCCAGTATCATAGAACCAATTGGTTTATTAAAAGAACTATTAAGAATTAGATCATTTATAACCAACAGTAAATTACCCTTTGATGTAGTAGAATCAAACATTTTAATATTTGAAAAAATAGCTATAGTTAAAGGCTATGTAAAAAATAACGACATAACATTTTTAATAGAAATCCCAATAGTAGAGATTAACAATTATAATTATTATCATTTATTTGCTTTTCCAATGAAAATGACTAGCACATACCAAGTTATTATACCCAAAACCAAATTCCTATCCTTAAATGAACTAAGATATGGTTATACAAACGAAAAATGTGATGAAGTCACACCAAATCAATATTTATGCCAATCGTTGACAACGACGACCATTCAAGAAGACAGCCCTTGCGAAGTACAATTATTAAAATTTTCAAATCATTACGAGAACTGTGAAGCCAAACCTGTACAAATCACCACTATGAAAACTCAAAAAAATTAACAGAAAATAAATGGATAGCCATTTTCCCCACAGAAGTAATAGCAACAATCCACTGCAATCAAGACGAAAACAACTTAGCATTAACCGGAAGTAAATTAATCACCCTCAAGGAAAATTGTTATTTAAAATTGAAAAATGAAGTAATCAGATTTTACCAAGATCCAGTACAAACCAAGAAATTAGCAAACTTACCCGAACTACAGATCAAGACAGCACCAATCGAAGACGAAGAAATACTTCAAAAGCCCATGCAACTTGAACATCTGGAACTAGACAACTTCAACCACGCCATGAAACTTATGGAAAATTATAAGGAACATTTAAACGAATTAAAAACGCCCAAAGTGCACTACGATAACATTAGTGTTTGGACAATTGAATTAATTATTTTGACTATTTTATTGATCATTTATGTAATTTACAAAATGTATATTAGGTATAAAAATAAAGAAAGCACTTTTGGATTTAAGGCAACCAAGGTAAACAAAGAAACAAATGTACCATTACAAACTATGAATTTTAAAGAATGAAATTAAATAAATTTAATGAATTAAAAATCAAGAAATGAAAACCCTTAATTTTTAATGTACGTCGGGAGGAGTTATGTATCCCCCAATATGTATACATATTAAAATAGAATAATTAGGAAATTATTAGAAAGTGTAATGAAATGTTAAGTGAAGTGCAACATTGTAGATACAAGGACAATTTGTAAAGTTTATTAACGTTCATGAGAACGGATGAGCTACTTTGTATCGCAGACGATAGTGACACTGCAGATGTCAGGTCACAGACGGTCAGGTGCCGTGATTACTTAGAAATTAAGATTACAACAATGTAGTTATGAATAGTATTAAGAATAAGCAGACATGAGATCTGTAAGTTCCTACAGTCATGTGAGGGGGTAGGAACATTATAAAAAGCCCGGGAGCTCAAGGACCCGGCAGTCAGTTAAGTGATCCGCTTTTGCATTGCAGTTTACTTACTACTCAAAATAGTACTTTTATTAATTAATTTCGATTTAAAGTAATGTTTAATTTTAACTTGTCAAAATTCCACATTTAATTTCTGTATTAATAAATAAATTTGTTAAGAAGCTTTGAAACTGGTTTTTAAAAAAGCAGCTTTCAAGGCCCGAACCTTACTTTGCGTCGTGTCAGGATCAATCTGGAAATTCGTTAAATGATAGCTGGGTAATGGCCCTGCTTTGCAAAAAGACATTGCAGTTTTGTTATTGCACTTTCGTGTACATCCTATCGTAATTACATCTGATATTCAACAAATGTATCCGCAGATTTTGATTAAAGATACTCATCGTGATTATCAACGCATCGTCTGGAGATTTTCTCCGTCAGATCCTATTATGGTCTTTAAATTAAATATTGTGACTTATGGAGTTTCGTCATCGCCTTTTTTGGCCTGCGTACTGTTCAAGAATTAGCAAGGTTAGAATCGATTAATTTTTCTTTCGCGTCATCCGTATTGGCGAGCGATACCTATGTGGATGATTTAGTCACTGGTTGCAATTCCATTGAAGTTGAACAGTATTTGCGCTAGTGGTGGTTTTCAATTAAGAAAATATAATAGTAATTGCCTGGAAGTGATATCCAACTTGGAGTCTCTGTCCAGTTCGGAAGTAAGAAAAAGAATGTGTTTCAATAAAAATTTTGGGCCTTTCGTGGAGCGCTTATACAGATGTATTTTTATACAACTTAGACGTTAAAGAGCGCACTTGCACTAAGCGTAATATTTTGTCGACTATCGCAAAAATTTTTGATCCTCTCTGTTTGATACCGCCTTTAGTACTTTTCGCTAAACGTTTAGTTCAAGATCTTTGGCTTTTAGATCTCGGTTGGGACCAAGAGTCTTCATTAGAAGTCGTAGAAAAATGGAAATATTTTTTGGGTTAATTGCCAGTGGTTTTGAATATTGAGATTTCGCGTCGCATCGTATGCAGTAAATTTAAAAAGGTGGAGTTGCAGGGGTTCTGTGATGCTTCAGAAGCCGGGTATGCAGCTGTTGTCTGTTTTCGTTCGATCGATTTAGAAGGTAATATTATCATGTCATTAGTATGCGCAAAATCGAAGGTTGTTCCTACTAATCGCGTTTCATTGCCCCGTCTCGAATTGTGTGCTACTGTACTCTTGGCAGATTTAGTAGATTTCGTCAAAAATACTTATACAGATAGTTTATCATTTAGTGATATTTTCGTGTGGTCAGATTCCACTATTGTTTTACCTTGGATTCGGTCTTCCTCGCATAAGTGGAAGACATTTGTTAGCAACCGCATTTCACATATTTAAGAACGTATTCCTCCATCTTCGTGGTTTCATGTTAAGTCCCAGGACAATCCTGCGGATTGTGCCTCACGTGGACTTTTGGCTTCAAAGTTGGTTCATCATCCATTATAGTGGACAGGGCCTTCCTGGTTAGTGCGTGGAAGCGAAGAATGGCCAGAAACGTTACTGCCAAAAATTTATTGACTCATCTCAGATGGACGTCGAGTATCGTATTACATGTATTCGTCATTTCATTCGTAATGTTCAATGTCTGGCAGATTTGCGTTTAAAATATTCGGATGGTTTCTCTCTAGCTCAGCAGCAAGAGGCTATACATTTATTGATTAAAAGAGTTCAAACAAATGTTTTTGCCCAAGACATGGCAAATATTAAAACTGGAAAACTTGTTAGTAAACAACTTCGTAGTCTTAGTCCGTTTCTAGATTGTCGTGATTTGTTGAGGGTGAGGGGTCGCCTGCCTAATTCAGAGTTATCGCAGGACGCAAAATTTCTAATTTTGCTTCCTCGGTCGCATCGGTTGACCGAAATGATTACATTAGATTGTCATGAAAGACATTTACATCCAGGAAATCGAACAACTTAATTTTTATTAACTCACAATTATTGGATCTTGTCCGCAAAAAGGGCTATTCGGAAATGTTTAAAATCCTGCATTCGTTGTTTTCGTGTAAACCCCTTGACTTTATGCTTCCCTATGGGGGATTTACCAGCTTCTAGGTTAACTCCAGGTAAGGCGTTTTTACATACGGGAGTCGACTTTGGTGAATCTTTCTCTGACACGATGAATCGGTGTCGTGGCGCAAAATCATTGAGTGTACATTTGCTTGTTTATTTGTTTCAGCACTAAAGCAATACATTTGGAATTAGTGTCTAACTTGTCGACAGACGCTTTCTTGGGTGCTTTATGTCGATTTATTGCTCGAAGAGGCAAATGTATTTAAATCCATTGTTATAATGGCACTAATTTCGTTGGGGGCCTTTTGTGAAACCTCTCAATTGATGCGCCATTCGGCAAGCGTTGAGGGAATCGAATTTGTGTTTAATCCTCCTGCTGCTCCTCATTTTGGTGGGTTGTGGGAGGCCGGGATTAAATCGGTAAAATCCCACTTGAAAAGAATTATCGGTGAACAAATTTTGTCGTTTGAAGAATTCTCGACGATGGTGATTTAAGTCGAAGGGATTCTCAACTCACGTCCACTATGCGGACTGAGTTGCGAACCGCATGACTTTTTGTATTTGACCCCGGGTCATTTTCTTAACGTTGAACCAGTCTCGGTGTTACCAGATCCGTATTTATTGTCCATAAACCCCTCTTGTTTAAATCGCTGGCAACTGTTGCAGCATATGCAATAAAGGTTTTGGAAAAAATGGAGTGCTGAATACCTGCACACGTTGGAACAGAAAGGTAAGTGGTTGAGGAATTCCGCTACTCTGCCTATTGATTCGCTTGTCCTCTTAAAGGAAGAAAATAACCCCTTTTTACAATGGCGTTTAGGAATAGTAGTGGATGTTCATCCTGGTAGGGACGGTATCGTTCGGGTAGCTACAGTCAAGACAGCCCAAGAGTTAGTTAAACATCCTTTAGTGAAACTATGTTTACTGCCAGTTAGTTAATATTTAATGGTATATATATATATATATATATATATATATTGCTATGATAAGAGGGTAGTTTAAGGGTAGATTAAGTCATAGGGGTCGTAGGGTAGATATAAATAACTTCAACTTTAAGAAAATCAAATAATTCCATCAATTATAGGAGCAAATCGACTATTCTATAAAAAGTTAATTGCGAGGACACTGTATATAAAAGATATTTGATTAAATGCACGAGGAAGAAGCTCCTTTAGTAATAATCCTATATTATTTAATTAAAATAGTAACGTGTGCATCGTATAATATGTTTAAGTATAATTTACGAGTGAAGGTAAGATTTTAGAAGCAACTAATTGCAGCAAATAAAATTATTGGGAAACATAGATAAATTGGTATTCCAAATATTTATTAATAACGTCGAAAATATCAACGCATCTATATGCAAACGCACCTTAGTACGTCACTAAATACGTGACAAAAAAGAATACATTTGTTCAGAAAACCAAACAAATAAACAACAGGCGGTTTAATTATATAATAAATCTTTTACTTTTAATTGACAAACATTAAATACGTGACTGGGTAAAAGCAATAATCGGAAATCCTAACAAAATACTGTAATATATCAGAACGATTACGTGACTGTGAAAGCATTTCGTCGAAGAATTAAACCAGGAAAATTGAGAAAATACCGAAGTCTGCCAGAGATAAGGCAGAGCCTTGATCAATAAACACGCCAATAAAAACGATTGGTGGTAAGGGCTTATAAATACAATAGAAAATGAAAAAAAATTAAGTTAAAATTCAACCAGGCACAAACTATGATGAAATGCAGTAGAAAGTTACGTAATTAATTAGTGAAATAAAATTCAGAATAATTAAAGTTTGAAAGTGAGAAATTGTGCGACGAAAATAAGCCGATCTACAAATAGACGTAAGTTAAACAATTAATTAAATTTATTTTTAATATTTAATAAAACAGGGCTTTTTTTATTGAGACGGCTTTTGTTGAGGCGGCTTCTTTTATTGGGACGAATTTTGCTGATGCCATCTTATTGAGACGGCATTTTGTTGATGTCATTTTGGGTTGTGAAGGCTTTTGTTGAGTCGATGTTCATGTCGAGATCTAAGCCTTAACGCAAATCTAATAATACCAGAGATCAAAAGTGGATAATTCTGGCTAATAAGTAAAGCGGATACAACAAGGGATGCAGACCATAGACACTATGAGGGAACTCCAGTGACCATTTCAGGTTAGCGATTTTTAAAAATTTTATTATTTAAATACTGTTTCAAATTTAATATTTGTTATACATTATATATTTGTAAAAGTCATCAAAAAGGTCATTTAAAAATATGAAGACAGAGAAAAGCGTCTTAGAACGTTCGAAGGTACTTGAGAGTTATTAAAAGATATTTTGCTGGCTCTCAGGAAAGCATAAATTTGGTAAATGTAAATATTCTATACAAGGGAAAATTTTTAAGGTTACACAACATTGTACATATTATCAATTGTTATACTGTGTGATTTTGAACTGCTTTATTTTTAAAGGGTAAAATAAGATTTATTAGGAAGTAGAGAATTCAGTGAGTAGTCGTGGTAAACAAACAAATAAAATATAACGTGAAACATTGAGGCTTAAAGGAAGTAAAGTAAATATCATATCAAATAAAAATTTATATCAAATAAAGCAAATCACAGCTTTACAGGCCCCACAATTGGTGCGTCATTTTTATTGATATGAAATAGCCTTTATTATGCCCCTACGATGGGTGCCTATTTTTATTTATATGCTAGAGCCCCTACGTTGGTGTGCGATTTTTATTGCTATGATTTGCTTTATTTGATATGAATTTTTATTTGATATGATATTTACATTACTTCCTTTAAGTCCCAATGTTGCCCGTTATATTTTATTTGTTTGTTTACCACGACTACTCACTGAATTCTCTACTTCCTAATAAATCTTATTTTACCCTTTAAAAATAAAGCAGTTCAAAATCACACAATATAATAATTGATAATATGTACAATGTTGTGTAACCTTAAAAATTTTCCCTTGTATAGAATATTTACATTTACCAAATTTATGCTTTCCTGAGAGCCAGCAAAATATCTTTTAATAACTCTCAAGTACCTTCGAACGTTCTAAGACGCTTTTCTCTGTCTTCATATTTTTAAATGACCTTTTTGACGACTTTTACAAATATATAACGTATAACAAATATTAAATTTGAAACAGTCTTTAAATAATAAAATTTTTAAAAATCGCTAACCAGAAATGGTCACTGGAGTTCCCTCATAGTGCCTATGGTTTGCATCCCTTGTTGTATCCGCTTTACTTATTAACCAGAATTATCCACTTTTGATCTCTGGTATTATTAGACTTGCGTTAAGGCCTAAATTTCGACATGAACATCGACTCAACAAAAGCCTTCACAACCCAAAATAGCATCAACAAAATGCCGTCTCAATAAAATGACATCAGCAAAATCCTTTCCAATAAAAGAAGCCGCTTCAACAAAAGCCGTCCCAATAAAAAAAGCCCTGTTTTGTTAAATATTAAAAATAAATTTAATTAATTGTTTAACTTACGTCTATTTGTAGATCGGCTTTTTTCGTCGCACAATTTCTCACTTTCAAACTTTAATTATTTTGAATTTTGTTTCACTAATTAATTACGTAACTTTTTACTGCATTTCAACATAGTTTGTGCCTGGTTGAGTATAAACTAAATGTTTATTCATTTCCTATTGTATTTATAAGCCAATTGTCCTAATCGGTCTCGGTGGCGTAATTGGTAAACGCATGGTTCCGGCAAAACCAGGATACAGGTTTAAATCCTGTCCAAGACCTTATATTTTCCATCTTTCAATTACTAGCTTGATTTGAAATGACCATTTGGGCTTTGCATAAAAGTGTAAGTTACTATTTCATCTTATTTCACTGTAATACGATGGTATTAATCAACTTACTTTGTGTAATTAACTACATAAAATATATATATATATATATATTGTAGTGATTTTAAAAGGTTAAATTTAGGTATGAACAATGCAATTTCAAACACCCTGTATAGAGGAAACAACTATAATTTACGTGCGAAATTTATTTAATTTAGTTAATTTAAAGTAACAAGTATTACCATAATTTTACAAGTAGGGATTAAAATTTGATAAGTTCGTAAAGAAAATTAATTGTATAAGTCAATAGAAATTATTAAATTAATTTAATTGAGTTTAATTGAAAGGGTTATAACGTCTAAAACGCATAAGAGCGTGAAAAATCGATAATTCCAAGGTGAAACGCTTTACTAACAAACAAACACGTCGAATATATGAAATACCTTGAAACGTAAACTCCTAGAAATGTTATTTTAAAACGTTCGTTAATTAAACACTTGCATGTTTTGAAAGGTCAACTTCTCCTTATTTGTATAGATAAAAGTCAAGATTCGAGGTATAGTGTGCAAACGGTCGGATGTATTGCATGAACGCTAACCAAAAGTTTCCTTAAAGCGTAGAAGGAATGGGCAATCAATGATATGCTTCGGAATGAGACAGGCATAATAGCATTTCACTTCGAAAGTCTACGTGGGTTAGATATCACGAGGACAGGAATATCGATTTTCTACGACTCAAACAAGGTTAGAAGAAAACATATAATATGCATAAGAGAAGAATAGAGTTAATATAGGCGGGGTTCAAGACGTCACTGAAATATCTCATTGGTCTAAATACTTAGTTGTACAACAGACGAACACGGGAAAATTTGAATGCGGGTTTTTCGGAAATATTGTATCAACGAGCTAAATTTCAAAGATTTTGAAAAGGGTTATACCAAAATTTGAAGAAAGAGTTAGTTTGCAATTAGGATTTCGGGTAAAGTGTGGCCGAGCGGGGACCTAACTTTTAATATAAATAAGCTAGCGAGATTGATAGTTTCCTCTTTGATTCCTCTTGTTTTGACTTCGCGCTTTGACTTCGCGCTTTGATTTCGTTTATTTGCAACGCGTACTATGTACAGAAATCTACTAACGAGCTTGTAAGTATTTAAACTTTAAAAATTAAATAGTACCGTGTTAGATTGTTGGCCTCATAGCTTGATACGCGGAAAGTGGCGAGTTTATGTAACGGGGTGCAACAGATATTTTAACAAGCTCGTAAAGTAAAAGTAAAGTAACGTAAATTAAATTATGCAATAATGAAAAAGTGTAATACATTTGGATTTGGATTTGGATTTGGATTTGGATGGATCGTGAAAGAAAAGCATGCAGCACAACTTGGATGGTGTTCATCTACAAATAGTAGAGGTAGAGGCAAGCAGAACAGAACCACAAAACTGAGGGTGCAGGAACTTAACGTCATTGTCAACGGAGCAGGGATCTTCAAGAAATTCCAAGTAACGCATTAGAATTTGCTGTTTTTGATATAAACTATGACAATTATTGTGATGTGTGAGAATGAACTTTGATGGTATTTTGCATTATTTTGCGTATTGAAAGTAATACGTATAACTGACTTTGATGGTGGTATGTGAATATAAATCTAAAGGTGTATAAAGCTTATTAACGTTCCTCCTGAATTTAAATTTTTATTGTTAAGAGTCCATGTTTTTTTTTGTGTTTGTAGTCAGAGTATGCAAAGTAAAAAGCATACATTAATACAATAAACTGGGTTATCATGAGCTCACCATACTCCAGCGTGTCCTAATTAGAAATAATGATAAATAAAAATGAGAAAATTTTAATAAGGTATTATTCAGGGCCCATTTACTCCTATTATATTAAATGTGTTTAATATTTTAATTTAAAAGACTGGACTTTGCAAAGATAGAATTGATTGAGGTGTAACTTGAGCACCAAAATGTATTTAATCGTGAATTATTATTTGTAAATAGTGGTAAATAAATATTGTATGATTGTTGTATTATTTTGTGGTTTTATTGAGAGTGTGCGTGAACGATAAAGAGTATGATAGTTAATCTAGCTATCTAAGAAGAAGCCCAACTGAGCTAGCCAGGGCAGCTGTTGAAGTAATTAAGTTGATGGAAGCAGAATCTGGGTAAGAAATATTTTTCTTGAAATTTTTTTTTGTGAAAATTTTCGATTTTTATAAATCTACTGAGTTCAAAAGAGGGACACGGCATTTTATGTCTCCCAGTTCGTGGAACTCGAACGATTTTTAGGAAGGTCCAGAGGCTGACAACAGGGTACACAGTAATTTATGACGCCCAATTCGTGAGGCTCGATTCATACAGGCATTACACGGCAAATTTATGGCGCCCATTCGTGAGACTCGAATGGTTTTTTTTTTAAATTACCGAGCTAGAGCGGAGTTACACAGCAATATATATATATATATATATATATATATATATATATATATATTCACTTATATAAGTTTGTCGGTTTAGGTTTCTTGGTTAATGGCTATAATTATTTTTAAATACAAAATAAGTTAGTTCATACTTATTTTGGTGGGCGGGATGTTTGGTCTTTTTGTCGCACGTTTTCGTGGTTAATTTAAAGTTATTTTGCATTCGTAGTTGTAAATCAAATAGTTAAGCTGTCATCCCTTGTCCCTGTATGTTTGTTGTGGTTTGTTTAGCATTCTTCTTAATCTTCTTTGGGAATGAAACCACTCATAGTTTTTAAAATCTATTTTATTTACGTTTCGATCCATGACCTAGGATCGTTGTCAAAATAATAAAAACTTCAAGTTTGACGTTTATGACATAAATTGAAGGTTACTTTGATTTATTGATGTTTGAAATATTTGGTTTGAGTACACTAAGCAAAAATTTTTAAAGTTTAAAAGAATGATTGCCTTCAATTTGTGTTGCGACCTGGGATCGACTTTCCTATGGTAGCCAATACGCTTAACGTGAAATTGAAGGCAATCATTCTTTTAAACTTTAAAAATTTTTGCTTAGTGTACTCAAACCAAATATTTCAAACATCAATAAATCAAAGTAACCTTCAATTTATGTCATAAACGTCAAACTTGAAGTTTTTATTATTTTGACAACGATCCTAGGTCATGGATCGAAACGTAAATAAAATAGATTTTAAAAACTATGAGTGGTTTCATTCCCAAAGAAGATTAAGAAGAATCCCTTGTCCCGTTATATCCTGTCATAGAACCTCCTTTGTGCATGTGGAAATTAAGTTGAAAAAGGAGTAGTGACAGACACTCTCTCATCGACATCAAAGCGAAACGG
Source organism: Platerodrilus igneus (assembly GCA_036346225.1). Lineage (NCBI taxonomy): Eukaryota > Metazoa > Arthropoda > Insecta > Coleoptera > Lycidae > Platerodrilus > Platerodrilus igneus. The sequence goes on from JARFIW010001380.1 coordinate 14,253,022, forward strand.
TTGTTCGTTTGATAAAGCGAGTTAGTCATTGGTGTCGCCGAATGTGATTATATCGATAAACCCATAAAAAACACAGCGAAAGTGCAAACGTAACACGTACAATAATTCGCCTACAGTCCACTTCGTTGAAAAATAGGAACGACACTTATAGAACAATATACGCAGAGGTAAGCCGATTTACAAACTTATAAGACGCCCCGCGCATTAAACATGTATAATTATGTGAGTACATATTATACGCATTACTCTATTTATGGAAAGTCAAAATTTCGGTAACGACTTGCTCAAATTGGACCTATGCTCGCGGACCCACATTTATGTTCCATGCATCCTCCAATTTTTGTTTTTTCCGACATAGACCTCTTGTAATTTGGAGTCCACCCTATAGGTCTATAAATTATTCTATGATATGCATTAACCACAAACAACAATGAAGAATTATCAGGCGGCTCCGTGGCGAAGTGGTATGTATGTGACTGGGGCTCCGTGGCGTAGTGGTATGTGTGTGACTACTACGCCCAAGGTTCCGGGTTCGAATTCCGACACGGTCCGTTTGAAAAATGATGGGCGAGCATTTTTCACAAATATACACCCTCGTTCGGATGGAGGTAAAATGGAGGTACCGTGCGTGAGTGTTGTCACGCACGTTAAAGATCCCTACCTTGCTTGGAACAGCAAGGGTTCGGCAAAATTCAAAATTTTCCAGGTAAAAAAAACTCGCTTCCTGGCCAATGTAGTACCTTCGGGTGGAGCATTAGAAAATCACATGTATAGTAACGAATTATCGTTGATAAAGGACACATGGACAAAGCCTCCTTATCTTCATCAGCTTAGGACCTCATCAGACATAATTCGTCCCTGCTCTTTATGCACTCAATTAAAATAGTTTCCTTTATCTATTATAAGTGGTTTGGTGAAATATGTATTTTAAAAGTGATTCGATAAAATTGTTACATAGTAATTCTTTATCATAATAAGAATAAGCCAACGATACCTTATCTTTCTCCAGGTCGTTCTACAATTTCGTGGTTTATTTGCCACGATATGAATTTTATCTCATGCGCTTTATAGAATTGGTTTTAGCACACACTCATAAAATTTAGTTTTTAAAGTGATTCATAAACGCTATTATAATTTTGCGCCAAATATAAGAGCTTTGAATAGAATTACGTGCTTAATTAGATAAAGATAGCTTCTTGAAAAAATTATCACCCACTGTATCAAAGTTCGTCATACGATCCTAGAAAAAGGTCGTTCGAGACACCATCGAGAAATTAGTTTGATATTTTGGTCGAAAACAAATCTCTAAGATACGAAAACCACACATTGTTATTTATCTCTTAACGACCTTCGCCCACACGGTCTTATAAACAGCATTTCATTCGAGAACCATGAGTAGGTTTTGTGTTAGTTTAAATAGTTTAAATAAATAAGTGAGTGATGTGATTCTTCCAAAATGGAAAGTGGTGATTTTAAAATTGTTTCTATTCCACAATGGGATATATTCGTTATTTTATTTTCGTCAGTATGGATTGGATTGTGGGTTCTATGTAAACAACTTTTTAAAGGAGTGTGTTTCCCGAATTCTCCTAACCATGTTAACCGTGATTCACCGCCGTTGTGTTTGGTGGATACGTCTTTTGGACAACATAAATACATCAAAATTAAGGTTAGTAAATTTTTTGGTAATTTTATGAAAGTCAAATATTGTTGGCTTAGTGTGTTAACCTGCCAACTCTGAAGCAAATGTTACAGGAGAAGGAAAAACTTCACATAACATGTAATACTTAATCGAATAGAGAAACTAAAATTCCGTTCACGTAATGATTATTCCTAAACATTATTAGTATATGAACAAATGCACTTCTAGACTATTATGGTTTCTATTAATATTTAAATCACATATCAGGTTGTCATGATGATAGCATGGACAGACAAAGTTAGTAACAAATAGTAGGGGAATAAAGATATCTGTGGAAAAAAAATAGGAGAGATAGAAGGGCAGAATACGTTCTAAGGCATTTTTGGGGAATAGTATGGGATATATTACAAGCAGAGATAGGAAAAAGGAGATGTAGACCTAGATCAGAAAGTGATAAATGTAGACTGTGCAAATTTCAGGGAAATGTGTAGATTAGTTCAGAATAGGAATCAATGAGGGTACGCGTCTAACCAGTTCCAGGACTGAAAACCTAATGATGATGAGCAGGTTTTTCTGACCCTGCTAGCAATATTATTTTGGATTTGTCAGTTTTTAAAGCGGAAGTAACTATGGAAAGCTATCCCAGTTACCTGTTCAAACACAATTTTTATTCAAGCGTAAACAAAGGTTCAAATAATTATTATACGTTTACCTAAAAAACAGTTTCTGGCAAAACTAAAAAGTGGTGTGAAAGCAGCACCCGAAAATTAGCGGCTAAAATAACGACACGCTCGAAATCGAGGTTTGTTACATCACTATTGCCAATTTAAATCATGCTTAATGACCGCCAACTTATAAAGTTGGTGGCCAACTTACCAGTAGAAATTTGGTGCATATCAACAGCCGTGGCTTTTAAGCGTTCGAGGATTAAGGCATAAACTACGATATAAAAAAATTGCGCTATTACATTTGTGAGAAAAATTCATCGCATTCCACGGCACAGAGCGTATTTTTCAAGGAAGGCTGATAGTTAATATCAAACTTTAGAAAATCTCATGCATAGAGTGTTATAAGTCGGCCTTAGGACTATATGTCATTTAGTAAGTTATCCAAAAACGTTGTTCGATTTTGGTTAATAGGATGAATACACCACATTTTAAGCCACAAAACAAAATTTTCAAAATTGACTGTACCCCCGAGGGAAGACTGACAGTTAATATTAAACTTTGCAAATTCTCATATATAGAGTGTTATAAGTCACGGTTAAGACGATATATCATTTACTAAGTTATCAAAAAACATTGCTCGATTTTGGTTAATAGGATGAATACACCACAAGTAGTAGGATTGGGGGATACGAGCACAGCGCCGCCGCCATAGCACCGCCATATAACCTAGGTTTTACATGTTGATTCCCACTATAAAATCTTATTTTAAAGGTATTTTTTCCTTGTGGACCTCCTAGTGGGGGGATTGTTTTTCCTTGCTTTATTTTTACACCCCCCCATCCCTACCCTAAAAAATCGGTAACCTAACCCCTAAATTTATGACCAACCCTTATCGAGTTACAACTTCCAATTTTATAACTTTTTTATTTATAAACAGTTTTTAGTCGTGTATGGTAATACCGATTTAATTTTTCTTGGAAGTCCGAACTTAACATTAATTTAACCTTAGGCTAATTCGATATAAAAAATTGGTGTAAGCAAAGAAGTAGTAGACATTCCTTTAAAACAATTTTATTTATTTATAAATATACAGTGTACACTTAACTATGAGGCACCGTTTGTGTCTACAATAAATACCGAAGTATATATTTTTTTAATATATATGTAAAATATTTTGTAATATATATTTTTAAAATATATATATATATATATATATATATATATATATATATATATAATAATGATGTATCTGTAAACAAACTCTATGAAAATAATAGAGTCTATTGACGAATACAAATCGGGCTGGTAGTTATATGGCTATATAAATGGCTATATAACTACCAGCCCGATTATTCGTCAATAGACTCTATTATTTTCATAGAGTTTGTTTACAGATACATCTTATTTTATATATTGTTCTACACAATTTCTTATTGCGGACTGCAAATAACCTGTCTTTTATATATATAAAGTCTAAGTTATTATTTCATCTTATTAATTTCAATACGTAAGTATTTATCAACTTACCTTGTGTAAAAACTAATTATAATATTTATATATATATATATATATATATATATATATATATATATATAAATTTTATGGTATTTCGAACGTAAATAACAATTGAAAAATGTATGGGTGTTGAAAAAATTTTTTGGGATTGAGTTTCGTTCGGACAAATTATGTGTTTATATGTAAATGAAAATCATTTGTTTATAATCGACGTTTCGGACTTTATTTAGACCATAATCATGATTCTGTAAAATTATAATACAAATAACAGTTATGCACATAGCAAGATACTTACAGAAACTTGATTTTTTAAGAAATTAAATTAACAAACATGTAGTTCGTTTATGAAATCTATTTGTCTGTGTGTCTGTCTGTCTGTGTGTCCGAGGCCTTTTTAATGGTCGGACATCAATGTGTGATACATCAATCGATTCAGCTCGGTGTCCAGAGCTTAAGTTTTGATGTCAGTTAAAATCGGGCCACGGGGACGCCGAGCCCCCGGGAAAATCCACAGGGATAATTAATATTTTAAATAAGTTTAAAATCAATATGCGACACATATTTGAACAATTTTTGGCATTTCATGCCAATTATTCCAATATTATAGACATTGTTTAAACTTAAATTTTGATTACCGAAAATAATTAGATTCATATAAAAAAAAATAATTCTTATCTTATTGATGAGAACTAATATATAGCTTTTAAAATATTTATTCAATAAAATAAAATATATTAAAATGTCTCTTTTGTTGTTTGTAAATTTTTGTATTTTATCTGAATACTTATAATTATTACAACATAATAATTTTAATTTCTTTAAATTGTTTTAAAGTAAGTCTACATTTGGAAGTTCGATGCGACAATGCCTTGCATTTTCAACTTGTTTAAAATACTTTCAAGATTAACAAAAATTTAAAATTAAAAGGTGTAAGTACAACAAGACGATCGGTATTAGTTTGACAACGATGAGTTTAAAGTGTTACACTAAACAATTGCTTATCGTTTTTGAGGCCAGCATATGAGTGAGCCAACCGGTAATACAACTGTGCGATATGAAATTCAATAATTTAAGGATTGAGAAATTAACGAGGAATGTAGAAAGATGGTACTGGGTTAAGTATTTCTAAAACTATATAGTAGAGAGTATATGGTATTAAGATTTTGCGTGTCTATTTTAAAGTTCAAACTATTGTCATCATTTCTTATATGGTACGATTCCAAGAACAGTCTGTTTACATAATTGACCTCTTTATCTAAAATTTTTGTATCGTTCCAGTTTGCTGTATGTTGGGTATCGTGAATATGAGACGCAAGAGCACAAGATTTTTTCCCAATTTTTGCATCGCTTCTGTGCTGTGTGAGCCGGGATCTTAACCATTGATTTGTTTGTCCCGTATAAGACATGCTACACGAGCATTTAATTCTATAAACTATGTTACTACATAGTCCTTTATCAGTCTTATCTTTAACCGTAGTGAAGAGATTGTTAATCGATCTCTTGTAGGTGTACACAATTTTTTTTTATGTTGTCCTTAGATAAAGTTTTTTGTATTGCCGGCGTAAGGTTATCAATATATGGTAATTTTTTATAAATTACATTGTTCTGGGGGTTTTTTTATTATAGAGGTTCTTGTGTTTGAAAAATCAGTTTCTTTAAGAGAATTTTTGGGTAGGCATTATTTTCTAGAGTATGTTGAAGTAGCTTAAGATTTTCGGTTATAAATTCAGAATCACATATTTTTAGGATACGGTATTTTAGGGCCAGCACGGCGTTAATTTTTTGTTGATATGTATGATTTGAATGATAGTTTAAGTACCGGCCAGAGTTTGTCGGTTTTTTATAATAGTTGAATTTAATATGGTTTTCTGCAGTTCTTATCACAAGCGTGTCTAAAAATGGGATACTATTATTTTTTCCATTTCAAGAGTAAATTGCAAATGTGGATTGATGTGATTAAAGCACCGTAACGTATCATCTATTTTGTTGTTGGGTATGGAGCATAAAATGTCATCCTCATACTTGATTATGAACGGGGTATGGAAACCTAGTAAAGGAACAACCTCATTCAATAGATGATCCATCACGATTTGGGCTATTATCGGGGAAAGGGGTGAACCCATTGGTGTTCCAGAAATTTGTAAATAACTATGACCTTCGAAAACAAAAAATGTGTTGTTGAAAATTAACCTGATTGTAGTAATGAAAGTATTTTTAGTAAATTTACAGTGGGGTTCGATCTTATCCTATCCTATTTTTCGGTTATGATATCTAGAAATAATTGTAGAGGTATATTGGTGAAAAGTGATGTAACATCCAATGATATGAGTATGTGGTCTCTTGGTAAAATAAAATTTCTGAATTTTTCTGTAAATGTGAACGTATCTTTTGTATTATAACTCTCTAGAGGAAATGAAAACGATAAAATTTTTGATATATGTAATGCTAATTTATACGTGGGAGTATCAATAGATGAAATTATCGGACGAAGTGATAAGACCGGTTTATGAATTTTCGGCAGTCCGTAGTATTTTCCTGGGATTGCATTGTTACTGCTAAGATTTTGTTTTTCAACTTTCGTTAGGAGGTTATTATTTGCTAATAGTTTTAAGTGCTCATTGACTTTTTTCTGTATTGTGAAAGTCGGATCCCTTGGTAATTTTTTATATACTTCTGTGTTATTCAACAACTCTCGTGATTTTTCAATGTATTGGGCTTTATTCATTATAACCGTGACGGAACCCTTATCCGCTCTAATGACTAAGATATCAGGATGATCTCTTAAGAATTTTTTAGCAACCCAGTAGTTAGTTAAATTTGAATTATCATATTTGTTGGTGTTCGGATTGAATAGGTAGTTTGTTATAATATTTGTAACTTTTGCTCTAAGAATATTTTTCTGCACAATATCTGACTGATGTGAATCGTTAATACCTTCAACACCGGCTAATAATTTGCCGATGTGGACGTCCTTGGCTGATACTGGTAGATTAAATTTTGGTCCTAATGATAAGACATCTTTCACTTTATTTGGAATCACACAATTGCTAATATTGACGACCCATTTGCTGTTGTCATTAAATAAAACTTTATAGTTACTTTGATTGCGTTTCAAATTGCTAAACTTTTTAGATGGGTTTTCTTAACTAATACGAATCTCTTGTTATAAGAGTCCTGTTGCCTACGTTCAAATTCAATGAATAGATAATTTGGTAAATTTGCTTTCAAATGAGCTTTTATTGACTGCAAAGATTTGTGTAGTGATTTCAATTTTATATGTGTAATTTCTATTTCAAAGTTAAGTATGGAAATCTCTAACCTGTTATTAAATCTGTTAATTTTATTGTTGATCTTCTGGTTCTGGACTTGTAGTAACGACAAAACTTGTTTGTTGCTATTGTATATATGCGTCGGTGTTATATGTTCTCTCCTGCATTGTTCCAAAAACAATTTCCGGTTCTCCAAGTTTGCTAATTTTTGAGTGATGTTTGCTCGCCTTTTCATGTTTTTGACCATATGCTCACCGTAGGTATTATTGATATGGTTGTAAAATCCCATTTGTAAAATTAAATTTTATGGTATTTCGAACGTAAATAACAATTGAAAAATGTATGGGTGTTGAAAAAATTTTTTGGGATTGAGTTTCGTTCGGACAAATTATGTGTTTATATGTAAATGAAATCATTTGTTTATAATCGACGTTTCGGACTTTATTTAGACCATAATCATGATTCTGTAAAATTATAATATAAATAACAGTTATGCACATAGCAAGATACTCACAGAAACTTTATTTTTTAAGAAATTAAATTAACAAACATGTAGTAACTATTACATTTTAAAATTGCATAATACATGCGTCGGTTTTTTAAAATACTTTCAAGATTAACAGAAATTTAAAATTAAAAGGTGTAAGTACAACAAGACGATCGGTATTAGTTTGACAACGATGAGTTTAATGTGTTATACTAAACTCCACCTCTCTGTTTAAATTATCAAATTACACTTCCACTAATTTTATTATTCTGCCTCAACTAGCTTTTATTTTGAATTATAAAATGAAGTTAATTAATTCCATATAATGAAAACAAATATTATGTACAGGTTTTGAAAATGATTAAAATACACTTTTCAATCAATCAATATTGTAAGTCTTATTTGTCTCAAAAATCATATGCTTTGTAATCAATCTAAAGTCACCAAAAACTATTCTTTTTATTATCAAAGAAGCCTAGAACGTTCAAAACCCCTTTATTATATTACGTAATTTTAACGTATGCAAAGTTCGTTGCTGACTCTGTTACACTTTTATATTATTTAAGCAAATTCAATATCCAAATTCAAATAGAAAAAAATGTCTTAAAACTAAAAAGATCTAACCTGGTCTGTTTACTTCGTGCTTCTTTATTTCTTTCTCGCAACTCAAAATTGTACCATGACTATCGACGCATCCATTATCAACCAACATCAATTAGAATTTTCCATGCATTATTATACCATCCATTTGGATCATTAATATCGTATTTGAAATTATTCTCCACCAATTCGGAATTATTATATACCAATTTAAAATATTATCTGCTGAATTATGCACCCCTTTGGAATTTCGAAATTAAAATCAGCCTCGAATTATTTTCGTCAAACAGAATATCATTTGAATTATTATATTACTTGAATTATTGTCGTCAGCCTCCGAGTATCATCGTCAGACTTAGAGCCGTTAATCGGCAATAGAAATTTTCATATTCGTAGCACTATCTGTCACTAAACAATTTTCACTATTTAAAATATTATTATTACGCGTTACTCTTTGATTTAGAGTAACACAGCTTGGCCTTGTTGAGTTGAAAACTGAGCTCCGTTATCATTGCTCGTTGTTAATATATGGTAATGTCTCCCTTTGTCTGTGGGTTTGGCTTCCTAATCTTAACCAATGAGGTCTTTGTATTTCCTACACTTAAAGTGGTTTTCTGATGTAACATTCTCGGCCTTTTGAGTAATTGTTGTTTGCTTACAGATGCTTTGTTATCAGACCATGCGGTGTTTTGAGAAAATAATCGCTTTTCCATATTATACCAAAATACCTGATGCAATTCGAATTTCAATTTTCATGTATGTTAATTTCTTTACGCATTTTTAATTACCTTTACTATTAAAAGTGTTAATTGTTTGTACGCACTTACACTACGCTTCTTTAAGTTTTATCTCTTATCTCCGTATTATCATAACTGATTAGAATTCTTTTGAATGCGTGTTTAATTACATTTATTATCATTCTCTTCTAAATACGCGTGCTTCTACTAAAAATATCGTTATTTGCCTTGCTTAAAATTACTAAAGCTCTATATACCGGGTGTTAAATATTAGTTATTTACCTAATGCATGAATTACTTATTTCCATGCTAACTATGCGTCTTATTGTTTCTATTTGCGTCGCTTAAAACTACTTATACTCTATATACAGGGTGTTAACTGCTTACTATTTACAAACTATTTCAATTACTCAATTTTCTATTAAATAAATGCAGCTTTCTGCTTCCTATTATAATTTATGGTTCTTGCACGACCTTTGCTATATAATACACCCTTAAACAACCCCTTATCACAGCAATATATATATATATATATATCAATATGATATTAATGTCCCACGTTCGGGTCGTCTTGTAAATTGCTATGATTATCGTAGAGACACCCTTTTCTTCTCTGTAATTTCCATTAAATCGAGCTCCAGGCTTGGGCAGCTATTAAAAAAAATTGATATGATAACGCCGTACTCGGTGTTATTAACGTTTTACTTAACGCCACCGCCCTGTGTTTTCATTTCAATCTTACTAATTTTATTATTATCCCACGGCTAGCCCTTTTTAATCAACACAGAGTGCACAACGTTACGATGATCAATTTTCTCTTTTCACCCCTTTTTGATTACCTATTTGAATTGATAAAACGAAGTCAATTAATTTCATATAATGAAAAGAAATATTATTTTCAATTTTTGAAATTCTTTAAATACACCCTTCGATCAATTAATATCATATGTATTATTTATCCCAAAATTTATATACTTTTAATTCAACATAAAGTCACCAAAAACTACCTCTTTACAAAGGAATCTGGGACGTTCTAGACCTCTTTATGATTTATTACGTAAGTTTAACGTAAGCTATGTTTCTTGTTGACTTCCTTACAAGTTTTTGGATAAATTGAATATATTCAGTATTAAAATTTAAATTGAAAAATGTCTTAAAACTAAGTAGTCTGACCTGTGATATGTTGTTCGTGTTGTGGATCAACACCTCCTCGCTGTCTTTATTCGTATACCAATGTTCTGCTTAGTTAAACCAATATTTGAGTACAGTTACCTCTTGTTTTCCAAAAATTACCTCGTGCTTCTTTATTTTATATTTGTCTGCAAATGCTTTGCATTTCTTCCCTTAAATGCTTTCGACGCAAATTAGAATTGTGCCAGAATTGTACCAAAATTTGATTGGAATTGGCTCCGTAGAGTCCAATTAGAATTAGATTGTGATTCCTCACCTTTATTCGTGAACTAAGGTTTTCGAATCGAGCCCCAGCGTTGGGCCGTCAAAATTGCTGTGAAACCTCCAAAAAGCCTCACCAGAGTAAAAAAAAACATTTGAGCACCAACGTTGGACCGTCAAGATTTGTTGTGATTCTCGCCCTAAAAATCTCTTCAGATAGTCGCCTTTTTACTCTTTCCGCCTCGGCTGATCACCTAGTTAAAACTTTCATCCTCATTCATAAAAAAAAACAAACACATTCCTACCACAAACATCAACGTTAACTCTATTTACATCAATATTCATAATACATTAAATTTTCAAAATTAAATTTCAGCATAAATTTCAGTATCATAAAATTTCAAGTTTAAATTTGTCATCATTTTTAATTTGCATCCAGAATTAAAGTCCTGGTAGGATGCATACTAATTAAGTTACAATATGTGCAGACCTAAGTCTGAATAAAAGGGAGCATCTCCCACCCCTTTACGTTAATTAAACAGGTTAGTCTAATTGAGCTCAAAGATAGTCCCAAATTTTCATCATAATCAAAACCTAAACTGCTAAATACTCCTTTCTACTTATACAAGAAAATTTCACCTTAAAATTAAAAATTTGTTGTTTATACAAATTCACTACTGTCTATTTTATCAAACAAATTATAAAAATATCCAACACACACCAAAACATCAAAGTTCGAACAAAATAGTATAATTTACCTGAAGGTTACTGCACTCGTGGCTTAAATGCACATCGGACTAGCTAATTCCATCATTCCAGCTGGTTTATGTTTACGGCTTTAGATTCTGAACGCTTTTAAAATTTCTCTACCCCACCATTCGTCTAACAGGTCTCAGGGCTTCTCAGGAACGCATCTATGTACATCTAAATCCTGTTTTGTGGATCCAATCACGTTTACGAATAACATTTGATTATTAACACCCCCGAAAAATAGCACTAAAATTCAGACTTCTTTCCCGCTATACCCAAAACTGCCTACTTTTGTTTATTCATTTATCGTTACAAATTTGGATAATTGGTACAGTAATACTCGCAAATATAACTAGACTTTATTACCTTGTATCTTCTTTTCTAAGTGCACTAATGCATAATAACTCGTATCGTAGCACGTATTCTGCTTGAAGTATGGTATCACGTCAAAAATTAAAGAGCAAACTGTTTTAAAATATTCAATAATCAAATATATAAGAGCAAACTGTTTAAAGTATTGAATCAAAATCGAAAATCTAAGAGAGCGAAACTGTTTAAAGTCCGGGTTTATATAACAGCCTTGCTTGCACGTCGGTTTTGTCCCGCAACGGACAATTTTCAGAATTTCGCATTCTCTGTTCCCTTCTCGACAGTCCGGCACAGCGATTCTACTAAATTTTTGCACTCGTGCCAGTTAAATCTAAGAAATTTTCACACGGCTCGCAAACACGTCCGAGAACAACCAATTAATTTTGTATAGAAATTGTTGTGTTTTCACCTCTCATATCTGCAACTTATTTCAACCAATCGTTTCCTCGTGACGTTGCTCAAATCACGCCTTTTATTATCTGTGTCTCTGCCTTGCGCATTTTATCTGTCCTTTTCTAACTTGGTCCTAGTGGTGCAAATCGATACTCTTTACTATCGGTTATTTCAGTCCACGTGGGTTTATATGTTAATATAAGCTACGGTTTATACGACCGTTTGCAATATAAGCAGAATCTGCATGTTTATCAGCTCGAATTTATTAGAATTTGACATTTAAAAATACGCAGGTGTTCAATCGTAATACTTTAAATAACACTTCTACGATTTGAATATTATTGGGTTTTTTTAAAAGCTTTTATGCATATTATATATTACTAATGGTTCAATTAACTCCAATTAAAATAATAATGAATGGCATTGACTTCTACTCTTTAATTTTTAGCGAATCTTAATTAAATATTAATTATTATTTGTACATTTTGTTTAATACTCGTTACTTAAAAATTGAATTAATTAATATAAATTTTGCACGTAATTTCTATTTGTTTCTTTACTTGGAATAATTAAATTACATACAAGTTGAGCATTTTAATTCTGCTTCTTTTTATAGAAAGCGTCTAGTGAATAATTTAAATCCTTTATTTTTAATGAAACGAATAAATTTGTATGCTCCACGTTTTAATAACGCGTATTATCTAATAAAATTCCTTATACGCGGTGATTAAAATTATTTGATGTCGTTAATTAATTTTCTACCCTGGTCTAAATTTGAGCATTTTCCCTATTTGAATACAAATAATCCCACTTATTCGAATTCAAATATAAAACATTTAGACGGCAAAAAAAATTTACAAAAAAATTGCCTATCTCACTCTACCCTTATCTTTCTAACTTACCTAACTTATATCCAATCTTAAAAATATTTACACCTATCCTATATCCCTATCCTATTTTTAACTCTCACCTAATTTTATAAACTGAAATTATCCCTAACTTCATCCTACTTCTCCATCTAATCCTATATACATCCTATATACCTATCCTATTCCTAAATTCTAATTAATCTTCACTATACTCACTTCCCCCTACCTAATCCTATATACTTATCCTATTCTTATTCTATTCCTAACTCTCCACTAATCTTATAAGAAATATCTACACTTAACCTATCTTATTTTCTTCCTACATTTAATTTTTATTCTCATCCTATATACCTATTTCTAACTATCTCCCATATTTATCCTATACTTAGCTTTATTTTCTAGAAACACTTACTTCTACTCTTCTATATACATCTATTTCTACTGTGGTGCTGGTTCTCCGGTATAAGGAAATAGTACGTTGACGTGAAATCGTCCCCTCTCATTTCCTGTCCCTACTTCCCTTAATAAATACGTGTACTCCCCTACTACTTCACCTATCTCAAAAGGTCCCTCATAGTGCAAGTGTAATTTAGCACATGTCATTCTATCTCTCTTCCCTACTCTCAAGCTTTTTACTACTACCTGGTCTCCCACTTTAAATTTTACCCTCTTTCTTATTCTCGCGTTCATCTTCCTTGTATATTTTTCAGCTCTCTTCCTTAATCTCTCCCACACATCTACCAAAAGTTGTTAAAATTCATCGTCCCTAGGCACAATTTGCCATGGTCTTTCGGGATACTGTTTCTTGATAAGCATAATGGGACTGGTTTCTGTCACGGTACTAGGGGTTTCACTGATAAAAGATTCCATCTTGGACAAATTGTCCTCCCATAAACGATGATTCCTATGTGAAGCCAAACGCAAGAATTTAACCGTCTCTTGAATATATCGCTCAGCTGGATTTGCTTGAGGATGCCTTATGCTGCAAAACACCACTTTGATGTTTTGCCTCTCCCAATAATCCCTAAACCGTTGATTATTAAAATATGTAGCATTGTCTGCTAATACTCGTTTAAAAGTTCCTACTTCCCTACAAAATTGTTCCAATTTCTTGTTTGTTCAAACTATGTTACAATCCCGAGTAGGATATAATTTTGTAAATTTCGAAAACACATCAGTCACAATCAGCACATGTTTGTGTCCCTTTGTACTTCGGACTAGATTACTCAAATAATCAATAGCAACTAAGTCCAGAGGATTTTGTACGTGTATACTTTGTACCACATCTTGACTCGTACTATTTTTGTACTTTCCTAAAGTACATAAGTGACAAGTGTTGATGACTGACTTTACCAACCCTAAGTCTTTCGTTGAAAAAAACGTTTCCCTAAAAATTAACCAAGTCTTTCGGATCCCTATGTGACCATATCTTAAATGCAGATCTTTGATAATTAATTTTGCTTGTACCCTATCCACTACATACACTTCCAAGTCTTGAATTTTTTTACACAAAAATCCATTTATCATATGGAAGTTTTTAAATCCCGGTTCATTTTCTAACTTTTTGCTAATAGTCTGCAGCTCCTCACTCTGCCTCTGGTTCCTCAAGATCTCCTCTTCTCCATATACTGAATCGTTTTGTAGTAGACTGTTCATAGCAATCATGATGTCACACGCTCTTTTGTTATCCTTGTCTCTGTTTCTACTAAACGCGTCTGCTATAAAATTGTTTTCTCCCTTAATATATTTAATCTCAAAGTCAAACTCCTGTAGTAACAACCCCCATCGATATACTCGATTATTCGAAAATCTTGTATTCATCAAAGCACACAACGCCGAATGATCCGTTTCGATTACAAAATGTCTTCCGATCAAAAAAATTTTTAACTTTGTAACACCAAATACCACTGCAACCATCTCCTTTTCACTAATTGTGTAATTTACTTCATGCGGCTTCAGTGTGCGTGAAACAAAAGATATGGGCACTTCTTCCCCCTCTTGTACTTGGTACAACTCTGCTGCTAAAGCACTATCCGATGCATCCGTCCTCAGTACAAAACCTACATCAAATCTGGGATGCCTCAAAATTAGTTGGTCATGAAACTGTTCCAACAGTGTTAAATATGCTGCCTCTTGACTCTCCGTCCAACTCCATCTTACTCCCTTCTTCAGAAGTTTAAACAATGAACTCGCTTTTTCGGCAAATCCCGGTACAAACTTTTTATAAAAGTTAAGGACCCCCAAAAAAGCTCTTAATTTCCTAATGTTATTAGGTCTCGGATATGTCAAAAGTTCGGACAATCTTTCTTTATCGATACACATACCTTGAGTGTTCACCACATACCCCAGAAATTTAACAGTTTTCGAAAAAAATTTACATTTTTCTATATTCAGCCTCAATCCTGCTAATTTAAGTTCTAATAATATTCGTTCTAAATGAGAGTAATGTTGTTCCTCAGTTTCACTAAAAATTAATATATCATCCACATAGTGTATGCAGAATTGCTCATATGCTCCTAAAATTGCTTGCATTGCCTTAATTAATGCTGCACTTGACGTTGACAAACCTTACGGTACTACCTTAAAATTATAGATTTTTCCCTCTACGGAAAATCCTGTGTACCTTCTAGAATCCTTGTGTAATGGAATCAGCCAGAATGAATTCCTTAAATCTAATTTACTAAAAACCAATTTGTCACTTAATCTCGTCAAAAGTGTGTCCATGGATGGTGGACAATGGAATTGCGGTTTGGTCCGTTGATTAATTTTTCGTGCATCTAAACATAAACGAATACTGTCATCCTTTTTCTTAACTACCACCAACGGATTTATGAAATGAGTGTTTGAGACCTCTATTATGCCATCTTCCAACATTTTATTTAATTCTGCCTTCACCTGCTCCCGATATGCTGCTGGAATAGGATACACCTTGGCGTTGAACGGTTCTGAATTATCCACTTTCAACACGTGTTCATAGCCTAACGCTGTGCTTGCTTCTACCCTCACTAATTCTGCATGTTTTTGTAATAAAGCTTGAACCTCTACTATCCTATCCTCTGGACATCTTATTGTGTTGATCTGTTTAACTCCATCTTCCTCTAACTCTACTACATTAATACTCAACCCCGTGTCATCCTCTGTGACTTCATAATTGCCCTTCCATGGCACTACCCTATCCTTAATCCTTACTACCTTCCTTTCCATATCTATCAAAACCCCTAACTGCATCATACAGTCAACACCTAAAATGCTCTGAAACTTCAGTCCAGGTACAATTACAAACTCCTGTTCACAGCTTAAACCTCCTATATTTATCCTAAGCACCACAACACTATTTACTACAGCAAACTTCTTTTTATTTGGAGCTACTAAATGGCTACGCTTTATAGGCATAATTCTATCACAAACCTTATCCCTAATTTTGCTGACGAATTCCTCCGATATTAAACTCGCCTCTGCCCCTGTATCAAGTAATACTTCTACATTATTCTCAAAAATTCCTATATTAACAATTGGCAAACATAATTTTTCCTCAGTTTCTGGCTCTACTTCCTCCTCAATTTTGAAAAATTCACGTGGATGTTCATATACATTTACACTGAAATCTAGTGGTCTGTCGCGTTCTAAAAATCCTGTCCAGGTCTGTTTTCCCTACTTGGTCCTGGTCTAGCCGTCACCTCAGCGTATGTCCTAGGCGTTTCCACTCGTTCCGTGTCTGTATTAGCAGTCCCCCTCATGTCCGGTGAACTATTCCTTCTGGTAGGTTCCGGTCTCGGTGCAGGTCCCCTTCCTAAACTATTACTTCTAAAGTATGGTCGTATCTGTTCCCAATTCTGTCGCTGGTATCCGTAACTATTCCCCCTTCTAGCATAGTTGTCCCGTCTATTGTCAAACCTAACTGTGTTGATCTGTCTTTCCCTATTATCCCGAGGTCGTCCACTACTTACGTCGTCGTACCTCTGCAGGTATTCTAAAAACATTTCTCTGTCCACTATGTTCTGTAGTGCTACGTGTTGTCTTACTTCTACCTCGAAGTGTCGTGATAAATACTTGATAATTTGTCGGTCCGTCAGTGGTGGGTTCAGTTGCTTTGCTATGCTATACTTGCGTATAGCATATTACTCCCTACTTCCGTGCTTGGTCCTGGTTGTCCTTCTACAACCTGTGCGTACGTCCTCCTTGTATTAATACCCGTGTCCCTGTCTCTATTCGGCGTGCTCGTCTCAGTCCTGTTTACTTCCGGTAAACTGTTTTGTCTCGTGTAACTAGGTCTTGGCGTCGGTCCCCTAGTCGCACTATTGCTCCTGTATTCCTGTCCTCGTCGTTCCCAATTCGGTCGAAAATTCCTATTATAGTCAGGCCGTCTCGGATAATTCGGTGTCCTGTTGTCAAACCTAACTGTGTAAACGTTTCGTTCTCGTATCTCTCTTGTCCGTCCAACACGTACATCGTCATATCTTTGTAAGTATTCTAAAAATGTCTCCCGTTCTGTGATTTTTTGTAAGGCCACGTGTTGTCTGATTTCCAGTTCAAAATGTCGTGATAAGTACTTGATTATTTGTCTGTCCGTCAATGGTGGATTAAGTTGTTTGGCCACACTGTATTTTCGGATGTCATATTGCTCCCTAGAACCTGCAAACTCTCCCTTAAATTTTCCTGTAATCAAGTCGTCCCTAATCTGATCCTGTTTGTGATCACTCCAGTAATGTTGTAAAAATTTGTTTTCAAAGTCCTGATATGTCTCTATGTCCTGTCCTACTAAATTGTACCATGGTTCCGCATTGTCTTTCAATAAAGCCTTTATCGTATTGAGTTTAGTCTGTTCGTCAAATAAATTTCTTACACTATTAATAAAAATTTGTGGATTTACCCTGTTATCGCCATAAAATTTCATATGTTGGTCCAATGATACGCCACCTGTATAAAATCTGGGACCATCCCCCGTTAAACTTGACATGTTGTATTTGATACTACTAACTTCGCGTTCTACCCTTGTTACGTGCTAATTGGCACTTAAACATTGTTTTAGGGTAAGTTTGATGTACGGAGGTTTCGCGCCATAATTTCAAAAGACGCGGTGCGCGGAATTTTAAAAAACTAGGCGCGTACTTCCGTTACGTCATAGTGAGTTTGCGCAGAGTGCGCGACGCGAGAGGGTTGGACGAATAAGTTCGCGCTGGTGAAAAAAGACGAAAAAGAGTGGGGAAAGTTGTGAGAGGTTTCCGTGACGCTCTTAAACGTGGCTTTTTAGCCCGTGCCTTCGAGTGGAGTGGACGCTTTGAGGTATCGTATCGTGCTTATCTTATTTATGTAGATTTCCTTTGCCTAATTGTCTTTGTTGTTGCCTTATACCATGTTCCCGTCATTCCCTGCATAGGTAGGTGTCAATTTGAAGCCACGTAGGCGTACCGTACTACACGACCCTGGGAGAACGAGCTCAGGATTGCTGGAGCTGGTCCGAACGCCTTGGAAGAGCGTCGGGCATACCATCTTTATCTATCCGGAAGGACGACAGGTGTACTTCGTGGAAATCTGGACCTATCATGTGAGTAAATTATGTAATACCTGTGGATTTAACTTTTTATATTTCCGATTATTACGCAATATCATTTATTGTTTTAAATATGTAAATTTCCGAAGTATTGCGCAATATAAATTGTGCATTGGTGACGTCATTGGAAGTTGGCAACGCGGAATCTGTAATAAGGTTGTCGTTGCTATCCGCCAGGGGCGTTACTCGCTTTATTCATTGCGCTTGCGCGATGTGTTTATGAACTTTTGTAACTGTAATTATCGACTTCTTTTAACTGTATTACCGACTTTTAAATTGTAAGAACTATCACCATTTAAATTGTAATAAAATGGCGCCCTTATTAACGTGCGAGGTTAGGAACCTGTGAATATTCCTTTGTTTTTTATAAACATTCAATGTATTATCAATGTTATTTAAAAAAGCTTTTTCACTAAAAATGAATTAATTAATATCTGTAACCTTGAAACTTATACGTGCTTTGGAACACGCATTCTTTTAGATGTCAAAAATTAGTTGCTATGGCAATTGAAAGGTGAATACCGCCATTTTGAAAAAATATAACTGTTGTTTATAAAATGTGTTTTTAGTATAATGTTTTTCTAAATTTTCAATGTGTTTGTTAACTACAGATGTATTGTTGAGTGATGGGTTATTTTTAGATTCAAGTATAAACTTTTAGGGAGAAATCAATCACCAAACCTTATTTTTTTATACATGTAAGTTTATAAATAAATAAGCATTTCACTAATTTGTGTGTTTACACTTTTAAAAAAAAGTCATTTACCTGTTTGAATAGGATATTTAGACTCGCTTTTAACAATACCTTATGTTTAAAAGAACGTTTAATGTAGTGAATACCTTCAGATTATCTTATGAAAATGCTAGATTATAGTTCTTGTGTTATTTCTTAAATAACATATTACCTGCGTGTTTTTATAATTTGGAGTGGCTTTTTGTAGTTTATCAATGATATATCCCTTTATTAAATATTAACCTTGCCTCATATAGTTTAAAAGTTGTTCCCTTGAATGTTTAAACAGTATAACCTATAAATGCGTTTTATAGAGGTTCTTGCTTTATATATATAGTAACGAAATTGCTTAATCATATTTTTTACCTTCCAAAATGTTGCAATAAACTGCATTTCTTTATATCTGCTCTTTTGAATACTAAAATAACGAAATTTCCGTTAACGTTTTTTATTTAAACTCATTTACGATACTGGTTGATAACTTCTGCAATATTGAAAGAACATTCCAATAATTTGGAATACCTTTTGTATAGGTATCGTGGAATTTTTCTTTCATGTAGCGAGTTTGATTTTGTCTTGATTGCATATTTTTTTTAGTTATTGATATTTCAACGTACCTTAACATCCGTTAAGCGAGGTTTACTGTCGGATTTGGTCGTATAGCTCTGTAAGTCTAGAACGAGACCCAAGGGCCAGTCGTAGAGCATTATAAGTCTAGACGAGAATTCGGTTGGTAAGTTTGTCGCTTTACAATTTGTAAATCATTTTTTTAATAATGATGTTGAAATTTTTCCTCATTGGTTTGGGTAGAACTCAAATGAGAGCTTCCCATCCCAGTAAATTTATGCCTTATAAAATATCTTTTTGTTTTTCAACAATTTTATTCGTGAATCGAGTTTTAATTACTCTTATCTCTTCACATATCGATTTAAACCTTATTAAATGCCTTGAAATTGTGTTTAAAATCGTTTAACCTTATGTATATCTAAGAGCTTTTCACGTTTACTTCTTTGACAATGTACCTAATGTTCT
Organism: Platerodrilus igneus; assembly: GCA_036346225.1. Classification (NCBI taxonomy): domain Eukaryota; kingdom Metazoa; phylum Arthropoda; class Insecta; order Coleoptera; family Lycidae; genus Platerodrilus; species Platerodrilus igneus. Next base: position 14,273,029 of record JARFIW010001380.1, read on the forward strand.
TAGCTTTCACTTGGCTTAATAACTTAAAATAACCCACAGGTTGTTTGGCAAGATGGAACTTGCGTATATCTCAATTCACTTTTGACGTTAGGCATAGGCCTGGCAAATTAAATATCGTACCTGATGCCTTATCTCGTGATGTTGTTTCTCTTAACCTTCCAAATTTAATCCCTGATACCTCGTATCTTAATATGATTAAAACCTTACGATTTACCTAATATTTTTTGTTCTCACTATCACTTAGTTAACTTTAATTGCTCATTTCCTCTCTTGTACTGTGTATATTTTTTACACGTTTAACTTTACTTACCTTAAAGTAGTTATCTTTTTCTTTTGGTTGACTTTTCCTTGACCATACCGTTACTTATATATCACTTCATTCTCTACACCCCCCATTATAACTCTGTCGTTCCATTTAATTAACCCTCGAACTTTTCCTACTGCATATTATTCGGTTTTTAGTATTTTTTCTTACGTCATTTAATTTTGTGTGGTGATTGTCGTAACTTTGGTTGCAATAACTCATTGAATTTTTATGATTGGTTTTAGCTGATGTTGAGTGGATGTTTTTCTTCTTTGAACTCACATAGGAGACGCGGCCTATGCCAATGTTAGAAATAGTTCATATTCGCAGTTGCAAAAAACTAGGATTGTCTATTCCATGTGTTTTTCTTCTGAATTATTCCAGTCGCCCACATTATACTACATCATTATTTCTTTCTTTTTCTACTAAATCAACATAACTTATATACATTTTTTTCATTGTTTTTTGTTGAACTTTGTGGTGAGGTGCTATTGCTTTTTATTGTTACCTTATTAAACTCTCGGTTGTTTTAGCATATTGGGACAGTGTATCTGTATTTAACTGCTTATAATTGGGCATATTTTTGTGTGTTTAGGGTGCTACCGTTTTAAAAAACTACCTTAAAACAGTTTGTTTTTGTGTGTTTGTATCCGTAATGATACTTTTAAGTTGTTGTGTCAACTTTTGTCTGATTTTCTTATCGTAGTCGATGCACTCGTTAGGAAAATAATCGTACTAGTTCTCTTAAGAGTCTAGTGAATTTTAAATTTATGTCTATACTTATCTTGTCGGATTAATATCGAAGGTGGTCCTTCAGACTGCGCTGTGTTTAACAGGGAGAACTCTCTACCTTCTCTCGGACGCTTGTCCAAAAACTCTACTTTTTCTTATCCCGCTGTCTCCGCTATGCCTTATCCTTCTTTCGGTGGACCTGTTCTTGTCCCGGAACACCCGTCTGCCACATAAGAGTGGTGTTCCCTCACTCCGAGCTACTAGCTACATTGGCTGGTTGAGTAGCGCTTTGCTATCCACCTTTTTTCTGTCTCTTTTGCTCAATGCGAGCCCTTTCTCTATTTTCTTCTACCTGGAAATGCCTCTAATGCATTCCAAAAAACCAACCTCCTTTTTACCGTTCCTGTTTCTCTACTGCCTTTTCATTTCTGTTAGTCACCGTGTGGTTGCGCGGGAGGTTTTCACAGACACCTGGACCCTGTCTCTGCGAATCTTTCGTGGGGTCATGCGGTGCCGCTGTCAGTGCATGGGCACTGGCAGTGAAGGTATGTATGAGTGTGTGAATGTGTGAGTGAATGAGTTTATATCTTCATATCGATATATCGTGTGGGTATCGGGTGAGCGTATCACCGATATCGATCAACGCCGGGTGCAGGGATGCACCCAAATGTATTTACCGGTCCCTCGTGCCGTTTATTGCAAACGGACCTGCTTCACAGGTTTCTCTTTTTAGAGGGCACGAGACAATCCCCATTTAAACGGCTCTACTGGAGCCACTCTATCTTTACCTTTTTCTATTGTCTTTGGTAATAACTAGGCCAATACCTTTGTCTTCTTTATTATCTTTGATAATACCCTTAGTTTTAATATCGTTATCTTACCGTTTACCTTTAATAATAACTTTAGTTGAATATCGTTATCTTACCGACTACCGTTAGTAATAATTTTGGTTTAATTTCTCGTTATCTTACCGACTACCGTTAGTAATAATTTTGAGTTAATTTCTCGTTATCTTACCGACTACCATTAGTAATAACTTTTGTTTAAATTCATGTTACCTTACCTACTATCTCTAATAATCACTTTAGCTTAATATCGCGTTATCTTATCTAGTATCTCAAATAATAACTAAAGCTTAATATCGTTATCTTGTCTATTACCTTTGAGGATAACAATTTAAGCTTAATATCATTATCTTATCTACTATCTTTACTATCTTTACTATCTTTACTATCTTTCCGCGGTGCGCGGAATTTAAAAGACTAGGCGCGTACTTCCGTTACGTCATAGTGAGTTTGCGCAGAGTGCGCGACGCGGGAGGGTTGGACGAATAAGTTCGCGCTGGTGAAAAAAGACGAAAAAGAGTGGGGAAAAGTGGTGAGAGGTTTTCGTGACGCTCTTAAACGTGGCTTTTTAGCCCGTGCCTTCGAGTGGAGTGGACGCTTTGAGGTATCGTATCGTGCTTATCTTATCTATGTAGATTTCTTTTGCCTAATTGTCTTTGTTGTTGCTATATACCATGTTCCCGTCATTCCCTGCATAGGTAGGTGTCAATTTGAAGACACGTAGGCGTACCGTACTACACAACCCTGGGAGAACAGCTCAGGATTGCTGGAGCTGGTCCGAACGCCTTGGAAGAGCGTCGGGCATACCATCTTTATCTATCCGGAAGGACGACAGGCGTACTTCGTGGAAATCTGGACCTATCATGTGAGTAAATTATGTATTACCTGTGGATTTAACTTTTTATATTTCCGATTATTACGCAATATCATTTATTGTTTTAAATATGTAAATTCCGAAGTATTGCGCAATATAAATTGTGCATTGGTGATGTCATTGGAAGTTGGCAACGCGGAATCTGTAATAAGGTTGTCGTTGCTATCCGCCAGGGGCGTTGCTCGCTTTATTCATTGCGCTTGCGCGATGTGTTTATGAACTTTTGTAACTGTAATTATCGACTTCTTTTAACTGTATTACCCACTTTTAAATTGTAAGAACTATCACCATTTAAATTGTAATACCCTGCCTAACTGATCCCTACATGAGTCCGTTACTTCAGTCATTTTTATATTTATTTCTTCTTCACAAAAAATGCGTACTTCGGACCTTAAATGTCCCATTTCCTGTCGAAGACCTGTAATATCACGCTCATTTTTATCAACCCTATTTTCAACTTCCCCTATCTTTACGGTAAGACTATTTTTAAATTCTGTAAATTCTCTCGTCGATTTTTCTATTTTATCCCCTAATTCCTGATTTAATTGGTCAAATTTCTTATTCGATTCTTCCCTAGCTCTATTAGCTTCATCGCTTAGCTGTTCTAATTTTCGGTTGGACTCCTCCCTTGCTCTATTCGATTCTTCGTTCATCCTCTCTAGCATTCTCAATATCATCTTGTTTCCTTGATCCCCTGATTCCGCCCTCGACTGATCTCTACTGCCTCCAGCTTCTTCCATTTTCGAATTTTTTTTACACAATGCACTATCGTCACTTCCAATTTCCACTCCTTGACTCCTTAACCACTCCTTTCTCTGCATACGTTCTAATCACTCACACACACTCTAAAATACTCTTAAACTTATACACAAACAGAAACTCTCTCTCTCAGATCGCCAGTTTCCTGGAATAAAAATCACAAAAATTTTATTTGGAACTCGAGCCTCACTTTTGGGTCGCCAAGATTGCTGTGATTCCTCACCTTTATTCGTAAACTAAGGTTTTCGCATCGAGCCCCAGCGTGGGCCGTCAAAATTGCTGTGAAACCTCCAAAAAGCCTCACCAGAGTAAAAAAAAACATTCGAGCACCAACGTTGGACCGTCAAGATTTGTTGTGATTCTCGCCCTAAAAATCTCTTCAGATAGTCGCCTTTTTACTCTTTCCGCCTCGGCTGCTCACCTAGTTAAAACTTTCATCCTCATTCATAAAAAAAAAACACATTCCTACCACAAACATCAACGTTAACTCTATTTACATTAATATTCATAATACATTAAATTTTCAAAATTAAATTTCAGCATAAATTTCAGTATCATAAAATTTCAAGTTTAAATTTGTCATCATTTTTAATTTGCATCCAGAATTAAAGTCCTGGTAGGATGCATACTAATTAAGTTACAATATGTGCAGACCTAAGTCTGAATAAAAGGGAGCATCTCCCACCCCTTTACGTTAATTAAACAGGTTAGTCTAATTGAGCTCAAAGATAGTCCCAAAGTTTCATCATAATCAAAACCTAAACTGCTAAATACTCCTTTCTACTTATACAAGAAAATTTCACCTTAAAATTAAAAATTTGTTGTTTATACAAATTCACTACTGTCTATTTTATCAAACAAATTATAAAAATATCCAACACACACCAAAACATCAAAGTTCGAACAAAATAGTATAATTTACCTGAAGGTTACTGCACTCGTGGCTTAAATGCACATCGGACTAGCTAATTCCACCATTCCAGCTGGTTTATGTTTACGGCTTTAGATTCTGAACGCTTTTAAAATTTCTCTACCCCACCATTCGTCTAACAGGTCTCAGGGCTTCTCAGGAACGCATCTATGTACATCTAAATCTTGTTTTGTGGATCCAATCACGTTTACGAATAACATTTGATTATTAACACTCCCGAGAAATAGCACTGAAATTCAGACTTCTTTCCCGCTATACCCAAAACTTCCTACTTTTGTTTATTCATTTATCGTTACAAATTTGGATAATTGGTACAGTAATACTCGCAAATATAACTAGACTTTATTACCTTGTATCTTCTTTTCTAAGTGCACTAATGCATAATAACTCGTATCGTAGCACGTATTCTGCTTGAAGTATGGTATCACGTCAAAAAATTAAAGAGCAAACTGTTTTAAAGTATTCAATAATCAAAAAATATAAGAGCAAACTGTTTAAAGTATTGAATCAAAATCGAAAATCTAAAAGAGCGAAACTGTTTAAAGTCCGGGTTTATATAACAGCCTTGCTTGCACGTCGGTTTTGTGCCGCAACGGACAATTTTCAGAATTTCGCATTCTCTGTTCCCTTCTCGACAGTCCGGCACAGCGATTCTACTAAATTTTTGCACTCGTGCCAGTTAAATCTAAGAAATTTTCACACGGCTCGCAAACACGTCCGAGAACAACCAATTAATTTTGTATAGAAATTGTTGTGTTTTCACCTCTCATATCTGCAACTTATTTCAACCAATCGTTTCCTCGTGACGTTGCTCAAATCACGCCTTTTATTATCTGTGTCTCTGCCTTGCGCATTTTATCTGTCCTTTTCTAACTTGGTCCTAGTGGTGCAAATCGATACTCTTTACTATCGGTTATTTCAGTCCACGTGGGTTTATATGTTAATATAAGCTACGGTTTATACGACCGTTTGCAATATACGCAGAATCTGCATGTTTATCAGCTCGAATTTATTAGAATTTGACATTTAAAAATACGCAGGTGTTCAATCGTAATACTTTAAATAACACCTCTACGATTTGAATATTATTGGGTTTTTAAAATCTTTAATGCCTATTATATATTACTAATGGTTCAATTAACTCCAATTAAAATAATAATGAATGGCATTGACTTCTACCCTTTAATTTTTAGCGAATCCTAATTAAATATTAATTATTATTTGTACATTTTGTTTAATACTCGTTACTTAAAAATTGAATTAATTAATATAAATTTTGCACGTAATTTCTATTTGTTTCTTTACTTGGAATAATTAAATTACATACAAGTTGAGCATTTTAATTCTGCTTCTTTTTATAGAAAGCGTCTAGTGAATAATTTAAATCCTTTATTTTTAATGAAACGAATAAATTTGTATGCTCCACGTTTTAATAACGCGTATTATCTAATAAAATTCCTTATACACGGTGATTAAAATTATTTGATGTCGTTAATTAATTGTCTACCCTGGTCTAAATTTGAGCAATATATATATATATATATATATATATATATACATATATATTGTTGTGGATTTAAAGGGGTAAAGAGCTGTATACAATATAATTTCAGCAACCATGTATATAGAAAAGAGCAAATTATTTACGCGCCAAATTAATTTAATTCATTTTAAAAACGGACGAGTATTAAGGCATTTTTATATTTAATAATTGGAATGTTAGAACTACATGAAAGAAGAACGCTGCAAAGCATATAGAAGTTTAAAGATACGCATAATTAATTATAATTTATTTTAATCAAACGCACGAAAGCAAAGGGGAGCGTGCTTGCATAAGAAAATCAATAATTTCTAACGCAAATATATTCGTTTTAAAAGTCAACGCTCAGTTTTATCAAATACGTAGAAGCAGAAAATCGAGGAATTGTTATTTTCAAACGGTCAATAATTAACAGAAACACCTGCTTGTTAAATGTTACGTTCGAAGAATTTGAACGTACGTTAATATACCTTATTCACGTTACATATGGGATGACGTCATAAAGTGCTAGCGATTGTAAAATGTGAACGTAGCTATAAACGTAGGTTTAATGATATTAGGATTTAGTGTGTGGCAGTTGGCAGTTCTGTTCGGTGTTGCAACATTTTTACTTCTATTACTTTGACATTTCTCATTTTATTGTCATAGTTTAGTTATTTAGTAAATCGTTTGTGCTTTATATTTGCTAAATAAAACAGTTCTTTTCAGAACTAAAACACTTTATACATTGCAAGTTTCGAGTATTTGACATTTAGAATGCTTAAACATTTGGATTCGCGCGCACAAGAAATGGTTACTCTGATCAGGAAATACACATATAATAAATAACCATGAAACGCAACATTTATTTAAATTACGATGTCATCTCATATTTAACGTGAATAGGGTATATAAGATTTCATAGAAATTGTTTGCAACCGTCAATTTGTATAAACAGCTAGAATAACGAACATCTTAAGGAGCGAGTGGAATAAACAATCGATAATATACAACAGATGGAGACAAATATAGAGCAAGCGTTGAATTGAAAATCACGTAAGGTATACACGTGGAGTTGATGCAGGACGTCGACAATATCGATTTTCTGTAACGCAAGTGGGGTTTGAAAGGAGACAACACACATGTATAGAACAGAGATGAATAGCGGTTAGGCGTAGCCTTCTAACGATAGAAAATTTTGTCATTCGTTAAAGTCAACAGTTTTCAAAAGGAACGCGCACGTCAATGTAGATTTCCAATTCTCTGAATATAGCACGTAGAACGGGAGAAATTTTGCAGAATTTAGAGATGGTTAGATTCAAAATTTTGAGAAGCCGTTTTTGAAAATAAGCTTTCCTAATGAAACGGGTCCGTTAGGGGGTTTGAATACGAATATAAACACGCAAGCAAAGTTATTAAAGCTCTCTTGTCTTTTACTGCGATCAAGTGCTGAATACTGATTTAGATCACCATAATAATAAAGCTTTTGATAGTAGTTTGTGTGTGTAGTAAAGTTACTATTAATATAGTAGTTGAAAGTATAAAAATGTAGTAGCGGACCTCGTGTTATTAATGTGACGTACGAGTTAGTGCGTATTTAAATAAAAGGTCCGGCTACTACGACAAAAATTATTAAATAGATGCATGATATATGGGGGTAAGCAGAACTGGTAATCAAGTTTGTATGCAAGATATATGGGTATGGAATGGTGCTGTGAGACGAAGTGAATAGCTTGCAGAGATATCAGATGGTAGAGGCCTGTGGATCCGTAAACAGCATAGTAAATGTAAACAACGCCGAGGGGTTTCTGGTAATCATCTCCGACGGGAATGCAGAATGAAGAATTCTCCAGGTAATTACTTTGAAATTTCTGTTGTTATATGAACATTTGTGGAAATTTTGTGTTGTGTGGTTGACTTTTAGGTGGCATATTTATTGTTGTAAAAACTTGATTTAAAAGATACATGTACTGGACAATTTACTAATTTTGAGTATTGAGAATGGATGTATATAGAATGTATTAAAAATTTATTCAGGATATAAATTGTGTTGTAAAGGGTAAACGGGTCTGTAAATTTGTTTTAATTAATGCAAGGTTTAAAAGGCATATACAAACAAAACTGGATTATAATGAGCTCACAATACTCCAGTGTGAAGTCAATTTAGGGTTACATGTGGGGCCTATCTACTCATATCTAATCGAATTTGTTTAAAATCATTTTAAAAATCCAGGACTTTAAAACATACGATATATTGAGCTGATAATTATTGTATCAAACTGTTTGGAAACATGTGTAAATATATTTTATCTGTAAATAAAAGGTTGTATGGTTGTTGTATTATTTGGTAATTTTATTTGATGGTGTGTGAGTATGAAAGAGGTATGAATGTTAAATTAGGTATTCAAAAAGAGGCCGATTGCTGAGCTAGCCAGGGATGCAGAAGAAATTCGAAGGCGTCCTTAATAAAAAAGTAAGAAATTTTTAAAATTTTGAATTTTTTTGAAATTTTCATATGTTGGCCCAGGTGAAGGCTTGAATGATTTTAGGAGTTGAAGCGAGTAATCCAGAGGCTGTCCCGACTGCCACGGCAATATAGCTATGATAATAGGATAGTTTAAGGGTAAATTAAGTCATAGGGGTCGTAGAATAAATATAAGCAACTTTAACTTTAAGAAAATCGAATAATTCCAGAAATAATAAGATAAATCGGTCATTCTACATAATGTTAATTAATAGGACACTGGATATAAAATACACGGGATTAAATGCACGATAGCATAAATATGTCTAAGTATAGTTTACAGGTAAAGATAAGATTTTAAAACTCAATAAATTGCATCAAAATTAAATTACCGGGAAGCATAGATAAATTGGCATTGCAAATATTTAACGATTGCGTCGAAAATATCAATCTAAACGCATCCTAAATAATTAATTATTACAAAATTGTTACGTGACTAGAATAGAAAACATTTGTTCAGAAAACCAACATTCTGTGAAAACAAATAAACACCAAGCGGTTCAATTATATGATAAATTAACAAACATCAAATACTCGAGTAAATTAAAAGCCAAAAGTTGAAAAACCATCGAATAATACTGCAACATGCTGAATGCGGACGTGACGCACAAAGCATTCATCGAAGATTTAAAACTAAGTAATTTGTAAAAATTCCGAGTTCTGCTAGATAAGACAAAAGTATCAGTTTAGATTGAAAACACGATAGTAACGGAACGACATTTTAGTTTACATTTAACTAAGCAACAACTATGTTCGATGGTGTTGAAAACTTACGTAACTAGTGAAGTAAAAATCAAAACAAATCAGTTTTAAAAGTGCGAGAATTTGTGCAATGAAATATAAGCCGATCTATAGACAGACGTAAGTTAAACAACTTAATTAAATTCATTTCTAATATTAACGAAACAAGCCTGTAATTTGGGACCTTTAACTTGCGGACTGTAATTTAGGACCTTTAATTTGCGGACTGTAATTTGGGACCTTTAATTTTGGATGTACTGTAATTTGGGACTTTAATTTGCGGACTGTAATTTAGGACCCGTAATTTGTGGACTTTAATTTGGGACCTTTAATTGGAGACGGCTTTAATTTTGGACATATCCTAATTTTGGTGATATTTTAAAAATGGAGATATTCTAATTTTGGAGATATTTTTAAAATAGACATATTCTAATTTGGACATATTCCGATTTGGGACGTTTTAATTTTGGATGTTATGTAATTTGGTACGATTTTAATTGGAAGAGATTCTTATATGGGGCCGGCACACCAATAAGCAAAGCGGACACAGCTAAGGGATGCAGGTCATAGACTAGGATGGAACTCCAGAACCCATTCCAGGTTAGCAATTTTTAACACACTGTATTATTGAAAGATTGTTTCAATTTAATATTTGCTATGCATTGTATATTTGTAAGAGTCATCAAAAGGGTCACTGAAATAATATGAATATGGAACAGGTATCTTGGAACGTTCGAAGCTCCTTGAATATAATTAAAAGATATTTTTGCTGGCTTTCAGAAAAGCGTAAATCTGGTATATGTAGATATTTTGTACAAAAGGAAAATTTTGAGTGTTGTAAATATGATCAATTATTATATTGTGTGTTCTAGAATTGCTTTATTTGATTCAATAAAATTTATTCAGTAAACTAGTCGGATAAAAATTCTAATTTAACATTTTATAGCATGGGGGCTCGATAATCCTAAAAAGGGCATATCATAGCAAATTTATTACGTTCAAATCATGGCGCCTAGATCACAGCAAATTTACGACGCACAATTGAAGGGCGAATATCATAGCTATATATATATATATATATATATATATATATTAATTACACAAGGTAAGTTGGTAAATACTATCGTATTATAGTAAATAAGATGAAATAATAACTTAGACTGGCCAAGACCTTATATTTTCCATCTTTCAATTATTAGCTCGATTTGAAATGATCAATTGGGCTTTGCATAAACGTATAAGTTATTATTTCATCTTATTCACTATAATACGATAGTATTTATCAACTTACCTTGTGTAATTAACTACCTAAAATATTTATATATTTAATACTTGGCTTATAGCCATAATTTTGAGCGTAGTTTCCTGTCCATAACTGACATGAGTCAAAAACTTGACAATGTCAGATATGATTGACAAAAATGCCGAACGTAATTGAAAGTTGGGTTGATGTATCATCGTGTACACGATTTAAATTTGTAAATTTCCAATTGTCGCCATCGGTCTCGTTGGCGTAATTGGTAAACGCATGGTTCCGGCAAAACCAAGATACAGGTTCAAGTTCTGTCCAAGACCTTATATTTTCCATCTTTCAATTACTAGCTCGATTTGAAATGATCATTTGCGCTTTGCATAAAAGTCTAAGTTATTATTTCATATATATATATATATATATTGCTGTGAAACCACCAATCTCCGGGTACTCCGCATTAAGAATCGAGCCCCTACGAATTGGATGCCAAAGAATGCTGTGAAACCTACAAAGCTATTAAATTACCTGGTCCGTTGACTTTCTTCTGTTAATCGCCTCGGCTGCTGATAGCTTTCATCCTCATACATAAAAAAACAAACACATTCCTACCACAAACATCAACGTCAACTCTATTTACATCAATATTCACAATACATTAAAATTTCAAAATTAATATTCAGCATAAATTTTAATATCGGAAACTTTCAAAATTAAATTTATTTTCATTTTAATGTGCATCCAGAATTAAAGACCTTGTAGGATGCCTACTAATTACTATAACAATATATGCAGAGTACAAAGGGAGCATCTACCACCCCTTTACGTTAATTAACCAGGTTCGTCTAATTGAGCTCAAAGACATACCCATATTTTTATCATAATCTAGAACATCAATACTAAATACCCCTTTCTACTTAAACAAGCAAATTTCACCTTAAAATTAAAATATTATTGTTAGTACAATTTCACTACTGTCCGCTTTAAATAAACAAATTAGAAAGTTATTCAACACACACCAACATCTCAAAGTTCAAACAAAATAGTATAATTTACCTGAAGGTTACTTGCACTCGTAGCTTCAATGTACATCGTCCCTTTTGTTAATCACACCATTCCAACTGGGTTATATTTACGGCTTCTGATTCTCAACGCTTTAAAAATTTTCTCCATCACCATTTATTTAAAGTTGTTTCAGGGCTTTTCCGGAACTCCTCTGTGTATATCTGACCTTTGTTTCGTGGATCCAGACAAGTTTATGCACCATTTAAGTATTAATACCCCCGAAAAATAGCAAAGAAATTCATACTTCTTTCACCAAGATACGCCAAAACTGCCTACTTTTGTGTATACATTTGTCGTTGTAAATTTTACTAATTGGTACAGTGATCCTAAATTTTATTACCTTGTATCTAAGTGCACTAAAGTATATTCATGTTAGCACGTAAAGAACAAACTATTTTGAATCACCAAAATATACGAGCAAACTTTAAATTATTTTATCAAACTAAAATGCACTGTTTAACATCTTGAATCAAGTCGCGGATGTAAGAAAGCTTGTTTATATTCCCCTGGGTATATATAGCCGTTAACCTGTCTGTCGGTCGAGTCCTCAAAACGGCCAGTTTCTAGAATTTTGCATGCTCTGTTCCCATTCCGTAGCCCGCGCGTCGGTTTTTACGAATTTTGTACTCGCCAGTTGAAAATCTCAGAAATTCTCACACGGCACGCAAACATGTCCGAGAATACCTAATTAAATTTTATCCAGAAATGTTATTTCTACCTCTCAATTTTGCCTTTTACTTTCAACCAATCGCAATCCCATGACGTTGCTCTACTCACGCCTTTTTACTATATGTGTCTCGGTCTTGCGCATATTATCTGTCTCTATCTACCCTGTTCTTATTAGTGCAAATTGATATTCCTTATTATCGATTATTTCAGTCCATGTGGACTATCTGGGTTAAATAACCCCGTATCGCACCTTCTCGTGAATATTAAGCCCCGGTTTCTCCAAGATTCTCTGAAACCATTTGTTATCTACACAATTTTCGCCGTACGTGATATTTAAACTACGCAGGTGTTCAAAATAATATTAATTCTCAGAGCTTTATTTTCTGGTATTATAATCTTGGATTTTCACAGACTTTTATGCTTATTATTAATAATGGTTTAATTAACTCCAATTAAAATTGACTTCTATCCTTTCATTTTAGCGAATACAAGTTAAATATTAATTATTATGTGTACACTTTGTTTTACTACCGGTTACTTAAAATAGGGTTAATTAATATAAATTTTGCACGTAATTTCCATTTGTTTCTTTCCTCGGAATAATTAAATTACACGCAGAGCTTTTTAATACTGTTTCTTTTGATATAAAGCGTCTTATAAATAATTTAAATTTCTTAATTTTAATAAAACGAATGAATTTTATGCTTCACGCTGTTATTTAATAACGCGTACCTTTTCCAAAAGCTTCTACACAATGATGAAAATTATTTGATGTGATTATATAATTTTCTACCCTGGTCTAAATATGAGTAATATATATATATATATATATATATATATATATATATATACAGGGTGCCCACAATCTATCTCCGTATATGGGTAACTTTTTTATTATAGAAGATACAATGTTGGTTAAATTAGCAAAGTTGAAGAGAAATTTACGAGTAGTTGTTTTTTGTTTATTTAAAATATGTATCCATGGACTCCTTGATGTCCGCAAATAAATAAATCGTTTTTTCTTTATTATGAAGAAACTACTGAAAATAAGTACATCAACCTTTACATCAGGGTAATCAGAAAAGAAAAACCTTTCCATTTGGGTTATATTGAACTATGGTTGCCATTTAAAAAAAGTGAGATTGTTTGTAGCTTGAAAACCCATTTCCAATTAAAATTGTCATATACGCTATTGAATTCTACGTAAAAAGTTACCTTACAAGCAGTTTTTATTTTCTCTATAGGTTAAACCGTTAAAAAGTTATTAGCCTTTGAAGAAAATGGCAAATTTCAGTTTTTTTCAAATATCTAAAAAAGTTGAGCATCTAGGTGAGTTTTCAAAAAAGCATCATACTACTCGTAAATTTCTCTTCAACTTTGCTCATTTAACCAACATTGTATCTTCTATAACAAAAAAGTTACCCATATACGGAGATAGATTGTGGGCACCCTGTATATTGCTATGAATCTTCTCGTTCAGCCCCACTCTTAGGCTGTCATAAAAAAAATTATGGTGCTTACCTTCGGAAACTCCCCACAAATTTTTTAAGTAGTTCCAAAAATTTTCCACTTACCTAAAATTGAAGCCCTACTACCTAGACTTACAATTTTATTCCATCTAATAACAATATCTTGTGAAGATGTTCTTTACTCAGACACTAAAACCTCCAGTTTTTTTACTAAATTAAATACCCCATTCTTTGGTGAAGGATATCTACCCTTTTGATACGTATAAATGAACTCAGCATTTCTCGTAATATTTCTACCTAACAATTTTTTCTTTTTACTTCAGAATTACTTACCGGAAAGGCTTTACTAATCTATCTAGCGTATCAAAGTTCTTTTACATGTTGGAAAGATGTTGTCGATGTACTAAAAGCCTAATTTCTGCCTGTTGATTATAACAAACACTTAATGGACGAAAAAAATTCCCGAACTATGGGTCCTACGGAGACCATTGGCTTGTATGTTGGAACAATGCAAAGTTTATTTTCACGACTGTCCGTTCTCTTATCGGAATTGCAACAATTGGAAATTCTGCGATGTAATTTAGCCCCGTATTATCAATCCTCGTTAACACTAATAGAAATTACTTCTATTGCACAATTACTATCTCTGGGCAAAAGACTCGAATTTAGTTAGTATTCTGTGGACGCTTTCTGATTCCGACAGGGTCCGCTTGAAAAATGTTAAGCGAGCATTTTCACAAAAATACGCTTTCGTTCGGATGAGAGGTGTAAAATGGAGGTACCGTACACGCACGTTAAAGATCTCTACCTTGCTTGGAACAGCAAGGGTTCGGCAAAATTCAAAATTTTTCAGGTAAAAAAAACTTGCTTCCTGGCCAATGGAGTACCTTCGGGGGGAGCATTGGAAAATCACACGTAGCGACATTTTCCGACCACCCCCTTCTAGTACGACTCCTAATTGGTTGGAACCTTTTTTAGCGTACACGCCTTTTGTGTCAACGATTACCACTTCTGTAGCTACCTTTACTAATTTTACCTCAACTAAACCCGCTTCTGGGACCAGTTTACTGCCTATTGCTGCTCACACTTAACTTAAACAAAACTCCCTATTATTATTAAAATTTCGAATATTACTCGTGGAGCTTCAACCTCGAACATTAAGTACTGGAATAGTGGTCAAGCCGGACACAAGTCTCCTGTCTGTTTACACCAATGTCCACATTGCTATGGTTGCGGCAAACCTAATATCACAAGTTGAAGACTTATTGGCTGTGTACAAGAATTTTTGCAATAAAATACAAAACCAGAGAGTACTTTCGTGTAAAAATAATATAATAGTTAAAATATATAAATTACAACAGAGCGCTTTCGACGTTAGCCATCTTCGGTGATATGTCAAGTGATTTAAAAAAATATATTCGATTAAACTAATATTACATAGAAAAAGACTAATTAACAAATTGATTTTTCCAATAAATATGGATTACATCATGTCTGTGTCCTTGATGAAGCCGAAACCTAATATTATCCACCACAACTGTCCTGATTATCAGAAGTCTTTAAACTATAAAGCAAATCGTTAAGTGAAAGTCGCGATTCATTGGCCCCTAATTTGACCTCATTCGATTCGTTAACGATGAATGTTGCGGATAACAGCGCATTTGGACGAGCGATCTAAATATTTTCTGGATTTTATATTGGCCAATGCTCGAAACGACGAAAGACCCTACCTCGCTGTTAGTGTTTTTGGGATTAAATTAAAATTATCGTTAGATTCTGCTTCATGCACAAGTATTGGTGGACCTGGATGGAAAATTCTGTCTACTATTAATCCATCGAGAACCCTTAACTGTACTGTGGCTAACGGTCAGTTTTATGAAGTTTTAAGATCTCTTAGCGCACCCATTGCGGTAAAATCGAAACACATTTTGATGAATGTTGTCTCTTTTGTCGCACAGACACTAATACTTGGAATTGATGTTTGGAAAGCTGATTTGCGTACTAGATAATGGTCTGTTGGTGCTACTGACGATCTGTCTATTGACTCCATTGATACTTTTGACAATCTTAATGCTACTCAACGGTCGGAATTGACCAGGCTTTTCATACTGATGAAACTACTCTCTTAGGTTGTACGAGTTTAATCGAACGTCAGATTAAAGCTACTGCCGAACCGGTTAAACAAAGGTATTATCCGCTTTCTCCGGCGTTGTGGAGTTATGTAAACAAAGAGCTGGATGAGATGTTAAAAAATAATGTGGTGTAACTATCTAATAGTCCACTTTTATGGTGCCCAAGAAAGATGGTACTTGTCGTTTCTGCATTGACATCTGTTTTTTATACGAGCAAATCTCTATTTCTGCTGATTCGAAACCCGATACCGCTTTCACGGTACAAGGTAATGATTGGTTTCCGTTTACTAAAATGCCCTTTGGACTTCATGGCGCTCCTGCTACGTTTCAGCATTGTCGATCGTGTGCTGGGAACCGACCTTGAACCGTATTGTTTTGCGTATTTCGGTGATATCATACTTGCTGCTCCTACTTTTGAAAAGCTTTTAGAAGTACTCCAGAAAATACATTCTCGCTTGAATTCTGCTAGGCTTACTCTTGGTAAAAAGAAATGTAATTTTTGTCGTTCTGAACTCAACTACCTGGGCTACGTTGTGAACCGCCAAGGTCTTTACGTCGATCTGAAAAAAGTTTTTGCTATTTTCAACCTACGTTCTCCTACTACTGTCACTGAAGTTTTACGCATCGTCGGAATAGCTAGTTGGTATCGTCGCTTTATACCTAACTTTTCTTCGGTTACTGTTCCGATTACTGCGCTTACTAGGAAGCACGTAAAATTCAACTGTACTTCCGAATACCAAATTTCTTCGAAAAGCTTAAGGAACACTTAGTTTTTGCCCCAATCCTTAGATGTCCCACTTCTTCGTTACCATTAACTATCCAAACCGATGTCTCTGATTTTGGACTCGGCGCCGTTTTAACTTAACAGGATAGGATTCAGAAGAAAATCATTAGCAACACTAGTTGCTCTCTGAAAAAAGCCGAACGTCACTATAATACAACCGAAAAAGAATGTTTGACTGTTCTTTGGGCTATCGAAAAGTTTCGACCTTTCGTTGAAGGTAGTCATCTCACGTTCATTACCGACCACCATTCTCTAGTCTGATTTAACAATTTTCAAAGACCAACTGGTTGTTTAACTCGTTGGTCCATTAGATTTCAGCAGTACAATTTTACTATCCTCCACCGGAAAGGCAAAGACCATGTTGTCCCTGATGCTCTTTTATAATCCGTTTCTTTATTTGAACAATTTCTATTTTCGCCATCACGTCCCTTTATGTTACCTTTCCTATTCCTGACCCTTGGTACAATTCCGTACTCCAAAAAGTCTTCAACCCTCCTAACCGTTATTCTTCCTGGTCGCTTTATACCTAACTTTTCTTCGGTTACTGTTCCGATTACTAGGAAGCACGTAAAATTCAACTGTACTTCCGAATACCAAATTTCTTCGAAAAGCTTAAGGAACACTTAGTTTTTGCCCCAATCTTTAGATGTCCCACTTCTTCGTTACCATTAACTATCCAAACCGATGTCTCTGATTTTGGACTCGGCGCCGTTTTAACTTAACAGGAAAGGATTCAGAAGAAAATCATTAGCAACACTAGTTGCTCTCTGAAAAAAGCCGAACGTCACTATAATGCAACCGAAAAAGAATGTTTGACTGTTCTTTGGGCTATCGAAAAGTTTCGACCTTTCGTTGAAGGTAGTCATCTCACGTTCATTACCGACCACCATTCTCTAGTCTGATTTAACAATTTTTAAAGACCAACAGGTTGTTTAACTCGTTGGTCCATTAGACTTCAGCAGTACAATTTTACTATCCTCAACCGGAAAGGCAAAGACCATGTTGTCCCTGATGCTCTTTTATAATCCGTTTCTTTATTTGAACAATTTCTATTTTCGCCATCACGTCCCTTTATGTTACCCTTCCTATTCCTGACCCTTGGTACAATTCCGTACTCCAAAAAGTCTTCAACCCTCCTAACCGTTATTCTTCCTGGTCTGTAGTTGACAATATCGTTTTCCGTCGCCACAAAACTTCTATTGCTGCTGATTCTCAGGACGATTGGAAAACAGAACCTTCAGAGCAGCGTAAACATCTGATTTCGCTCCATCACGATCCTCCTACTTGTGAGGGCTTAATGACGTCCATCGGACCCCAAAGTCTTCTTAAAGTAGCATGATCTCGTAATGAATATTTACTATTTTAATTATTCTCTTTACATTTCTGTCGTTTTCGGAATAATTTATGGACCCGAGTTCCGTTCCAATATCTATTACACAGTACTAAAATTATGCTTTTGTAGTTTTTAGGTTTAATATCCTTTTTAAAACAAAAATTTATTAAAATGTCTTAATGAATACTACCAATCATGAAATCAGAACTATACAGGGTACGCCGATATGAATTGGTCCGTTTAGATACATTTTCCTTTTTGCATCTGGTTTCTATTTAACGTGACTCCTACGCGTTACAAGTTCTATTGGTCAAGAACTCCTAAGATTTGGTAGAGCGGGAAAAACAAACACTTACAAAAAACCAAGTTCCCCAACAGCTTTGACAGAATACTGGCACGCAATCGCTACAACAGTTCTCTGGAAGCGTGCGTGACAGTTGATAATGGACAATCATAAAATTAATTAGATTTAAATAGATATGCCCATATGAAGCGCCATTATTAGGTGATACCTGCAGATCAATAAAAGAAGGAAGAAAACACTGTACAATTCTGATAGATAAGAAGAAGGATAAAGTACTGCAATTGGTTTTCTTCTAAGTTGTCTATTTTCAGACCGATTTAGTGTTTCTTTTAAGTTAGCTTTAAATTATTTTGATTGGTCTATACTTTAATTTTAGCCTGACTTGGTTTGCTCAAAACACACTTTGTCTTATTTACAAATATTCGTAGTATTTTTATTTATTATTTACTATAATTTTTATAAGATTATTCTTAATACATTATTTTCTATTTTAGGGTACAAAATTTCACTACATAGAAGCTGGTTCACCGGAAAGTCCATTAATATTGCTACTTCATGGGTTTCCTGATTGCTGGTTAACATGGCGACACCAAATTCCTCGTCTATCTCAGCATTTTCGAGTCGTAGCACTGGATCTCAAAGGGTTTGGGGATTCAGAAAAACCAATATCAAGTAGTTGTTACAAAATTGAAACACTTTTAGATGAATTAGAGCAGTTTATTTCTGCGTTGGGAGTTTCCAATTGCTCAGTGATTGGGCATGATTTAGGAGCTTTGCTTGGTTGGTTTTTAGCTCACCAATCACCTCATCTAGTCGATAAGTTTGTGTCAGTTTCGTGCGCTCATCCAAATGTATATTGGAAAGCATGTTCATCGTCTGGTATATTTAATTCAACGTGGATTAAATTTGTACAAATGCCGTTTTTGCCGGAAAAAGAGGCCCTTTGCGATGATTTAAAAATAATCAGTGATTTTCATAAGCATGTTAGCAAAGAGTATTTAGAAGCTTACAAGTATTCTTTTTCACGTAAAAGAGACTGGATTGGACCCATCAACTATTTTCGTAATTTGCCATTTGTGCAGATAAGTAAATATTCCCAGCAGATGCAGCCTTCAACTCTAATAGTTCAAGGGGATAAAGATAGTGCCATAACCGTTGACAGTATTGTAAGAACCACTGAGTATTGTCAAAAATTTATTTTAAAAATGGTAAAAAATGCAGGCCATTTTCCACATCAAGAAAATTCAGAAGTGTTTAACGGAGAAATATTAAAATTTCTAAAGAAACCTGAAAATAAAGAAGAGATAACGCCTATTTCTAAAGGTTTTGTTGATCGTATGTTTGGAGCTATGACGCTAACAATGAAATATGGCAACTCCATGCTCGATAGCGTACAGAAGAAAACCATGGATGGCGTAACCAGGCAAGTGATGAAATTTTCGGCAGATTCAAATTTTGGGAAAGAGTGAAGATTCTTTTATTTATAAGTATTTATTTTTATACAGGGTGTCATTAGTTATCAATTTTAAGACCCTATAAGTATTTTAAGTCTATTCTACACTTCTTCCTTTTGTAATTAGAACGTTTTATATGTTTATCATCAGTCGAAGTCTTAACCTTTACTTAGCCATATGAATTTTCTTGTTATGTAAAAAGTTATTTTTAATATCTTTATTAGTATAATTTCGGTCTAAGCTAAAATAACTTCTAGTATCAGATCTGAAACATAATTCCAGTATATTTTAATTGTATATTTTTCAAATATTATATAATTTTACCTTTGTTTCGATCATCTTCAGGTTTGTTTAATTGAAGTGGTCGCAGATAAGACAAGCCGAGAAAGAAGTATGGGCAGAAACACGCCAACAGGTATCCAAATATTAGATAATTGCAGTAATTAAACATAAGGAATATATTGAAAGAATAAATGAATTTGTGATCCTCGCAAAGGTTTAGCGAAAACCCCACAAGTTTGAAGAACATTTCAAAAACTTAAGAAACAACGTTGTTAAAAGATCTATTCTTTCAACATTTTCAGACTTGTAGCAAAAGCTAACAATATCAAAGATGAACGTAAATTAAGCAAGTTCAAAGGTTCGAGAAAGAAATAGAGAAGGAAACTAAAATCTGGTTTTAATTTATATATGAAAATATCTCTCCTAATAAACAAAATATCGTAATAAACAAAAAATGCAAGAATTTGAATCGAGTTGTAGATTATTGACATCGAATTTTAAGCTTTACTGGAAATTAATTTACACTTGCCAGTCTTGTTTCTAACACGGCCGTCCTGAAAGTAATTAATCTACGTATGTTTTAAATAAAATTTTCTCTTGTTATACAGTTTACTGGGAAGTTTAATAGAGCTGTAAATTTGTTCATGTAAAATAGTTCCATAAGGTGCTTCGAGCCTGTCGTCTTGATTAATTTAGGGAACTTATTCTTTTACGACTTTCATGTTTTAATATAGATTGTAAGCAATATATTTTTTATAAAGAAATAAAATATATACACGGATTTACAGTACTGTACTGCGATGAGTAATCAGAAGTTAGTTATACAGGGTGATTCACAACTTTATAGAAAAATATTAACCGATGATTAGAAATGGGCCATAGATTGGTATTTTCGCAAAAATAATTATTTTTTATTTCGGGGTACGTATAAAAATAATGTCGACACTTACCACGCGCTCTAATTGAAATTTCTTGATGAGCTATCTCCGGTATAATGTTTATGTTGTATGACAAGTCTAACGTAAAATTTTAAGGTTTAAATTTTACAAACCCCAGAAATTTACGAGTTTTATTATTAGCGGTGCCAATGATACCGACAGACGTTTCAAATAATGTTTATTTGTTACTCATTAATGAACTGCATTTTTTGAGTTGTAATACAAACAGTGGGTGTTCAACGTTACATGTAGCGAGCTTGTAAAACGCTACTTTTAAAAGCAAAATTTTTGTTGGTTTCTACGAAATTAAAATTCATAGAAAGCAAAAGTAGTATAAAGTTGGAACTAGATAAACATTAAACAACGAATTCTACTGTGTACCAACAAATGCTCAATGTAATTTAATCCTTTTAAATTTATGACTGAGATTATTGGATATTTTCGACACCAAAAGAGAATTCTTCTTAATTTTCTTTGGGAATAAAACCACTCATAGTTTTTAAAATCTACTTTATTTACGTTTCGATCTATGACCTAGGATCGTTGTCAAAATAATAAAAACTTCAAGTTTGACATTTATGACATAAATTGAAGGTGACTTTGATTTATTGATGTTCAAAATATTTGGTTTGAGTACACTAAACAAAAATTTTTAAAGTTTAAAAGAATGATTGCCTTCAATTTGTGTTACGGCCTGGGACCGACTTTTCTTAGGTAGCCAATACGCTTAACGTGAAATCAGCTGATTAATTTTTATTGGTGAATTTTATATAAAGAGAATTACCAATGTCAATCATGTGCTACCAGCTTGTAAAGTAGTGTTTTGCAAGCTCGTTACTTAAAAAGTAGAACACCCATTGTTTGTATCGAAATCCTAAAATGCTGTATACTAACAAGTAGCAAATAAAAATTATTTGAAACGTTTGTCGTGTCATTGACACCTCTAGAAATAACATCAATTTGTGGTTTTGTAAACGTTAAACCTCAAACCATACCATAAAATTTTACAACAGACTTGTCATACAGAGCATGAACATTATACAGGAGGTCACACACTAAGGAATTACAATTAGAGCACGTGATAAGTATCCTCTTTATTTTTATACGTACCCTGAAAACCTAGTGTTACAGTGATAGGATAGCACCCCCTGGGAAATGGAACCGATTTCATCCCCCAGTCAAGTATTACCCCAACCTTCTGGGTATAATTTACGATTAAGGATTTAACCGGAATTTTCCTCCTCAAATCGACCCCAGCCACCTCTCCCTTAGACCACCTAAAAATTCATTAAAGAATCCTTTCAGTTTAGTCCCCATGTTAATCCGAATGTCCGTGATGTCCGTTCAGTGCGTATGTCAAGGCCAAATTCTAAATTCATTTTTAAAAATAAAAAAAAATTTAGTTATAATTATCAAACTATATTAATTTAAAAGAATCGTTTTAAAAAAAATTAAATGTATTAACCTATGCTTCGACTTAAAATGTTTTTAATCCAAATTCTTATCTTCATTTTTATTAAACGTTCAGTTCGGTTTCAAGGTTTTTCATATGACAAATCCCTCAGGATTAACCTATAATATCACTAATTCCCACCTCAACACTCATAACAACTCCTAAAATTTAAATTGTTACCGGGCCCTGAAAGTCCGACGCATCTGAAAGCAGCATATTTTTCCCTCAGCCTTTTTCCGGCTCAATAACTAACTTTATGCTGTCGTACGTCTTAATTTTGTTTTACCGAAATTTATCTCAATCCGGTAACTGTCAAATCATTAATTTTTTTCACATCCGACTCGTAATTCATAACTCGATTAGTTTTTCTATTAAAGTCTATATTTCAAATAAATTCCGTTTCAATATTCAAGGAATTTCTAGTTTTTTTCTAGTTAAACTTTGTCAATTTTTCTCTTAAAACTTCTCAAGATAAATTTTCACAGAACGTTTTAAAAGAATTTTGTTACATCAACCAAATCTAAAAAAATAACAAATAATTTAAAAAATTCAGAACTTAAAAGATTCACATTAAAAAAAGCCTTACGGTTAAATGATTATGAAAAGCTAAAAAGATTACGGCTTAAATGCTAGGCTGAAAAAAGTGTTTTAACAATTTAAAAACAAAAAGGAAGTAAACGAAAAAACCCTAAAGTTGGAAAAATTACTATAAAATAATAAAAAAACTACTTTATGTTTGAAGAAAACTTTTTCTTATGATACGGCACCATATAAATATTAAAAAATCACACATAAAAACGGCCGTAATTGATGTTCCAGACAGGATTTGAAAGCTAGGTTGATGTATGGTGACATATATGATTTGGATTTGTAAAATTTTCCAATTTTCGTTACCAGTCCCCAAAAGTTGAAGATGCAGGTTCAAATCATGATGGGACCTTATATTTTCTATCTTTCAATTACTAGCTCGATTTGAAATGATCATTTGGGCTTTGCATAAAAGTCTATATCATTATTTTATCTTATTAACTATATATATATATATATATATATATATATATATATATATATATATATATATATGAAGTAAGATGTATCTGTAAACAACTCTTATGAAAATAATAAAAGCCATTGACAAATACAAATCGGGCTGGTAGTTATATAGCCATTAACAAAACATTAGCTTTATTTCTTCATAGGGAGGAAACATCCACTGACCATGGTTTCGGCTAGTTAGCCTCGTCAGAGTGGAATAGTTCCCAAGAACCCTATGAAGTAATCGAAGCTATTATAATGATATAATTTCGAAACAATCACTGTACTATGGCAAAAGTAAATAAAACCGCCATCAGGTGATAAAACACCAACACTACTGAAGTGTGGAAGTACAGAATTGAACCGAAACTACATAATAAATTTTATAAATGACTATAAAAGTACGTCTGCCTTTGAGATTTGCGGAATATTACTGCAAAATTTATTTGCATACGTAACAAACCTTCTCGTGGCGACACCCGGGTTCATGCCCCAAGGGCAATTCAAATAAACAAAGACAAGTTATTTGCAGTCCGCAATAAGAAAATTGAATATAAAGTACTTATAAAGTACTTATAAAGTACTTACTTTATATTCAATTTTCTTATTGCGGACTGCAAATAACTTGTCTTTGTTTTATATATATATATATATATATATATATATATATATTAAAATAGATAGTTAGCGTACACTGAATATTTATAAACACCCGGGTTCATGCCCCAAGGGCAATTCAAATAAACAAAGACAAGTTATTTGCAGTCCGCAATAAGAAAATTGTATATGAAGTAAGATGTATCTGTAAACAACTCTTATGAAAATAATAAAAGCCATTGACAAATACAAATCGGGCTGGTAGTTATATAGCCATTAACAAAACATTAGCTTTATTTCTTCATAGGGGAGGAAACATCCACTGACCATGGTTTCGGCTAGTTAGCCTCGTTAATGGCTATATAACTACCAGCCCGATTTGTATTTGTCAATGGCTTTTATTATTTTCATAAGAGTTGTTTACAGATACATCTTACTTCATATACAATTTTCTTATTGCGGACTGCAAATAACTTGTCTTTGTTTATTTGAATTGCCCTTGGGGCATGAACCCGGGTGTCGCCACGAGAAGGTTTGTTACGTATGCAAATAAATTTTGCAGTAATATTCCGCAAATCTCAAAGGCAGACGTACTTTTATAGTCATTTATAAAATTTATTATGTAGTTTCGGTTCAATTCTGTACTTCCACACTTCAGTAGTGTTGGTGTTTTATCACCTGATGGCGGTTTTATTTACTTTTGCCATAGTACAGTGATTGTTTCGAAATTATATCATTATAATAGCTTCGATTACTTCATAGGGTACTTGGGAACTATTCCACTCTGACGAGGCTAACTAGCCGAAACCATGGCCAGTGGATGTTTCCTCCCCTATGAAGAAATAAAGCTAATGTTTTGTTAATGGCTATATAACTACCAGCCCGATTTGTATTTGTCAATGGCTTTTATTATTTTCATAAGAGTTGTTTACAGATACATCTTACTTCATATACAATTTTCTTATTGCGGACTGCAAATAACTTGTCTTTGTATATATATATATATATATATATATATATATATATTGTTGTGATATTCCCCTTTGAATGCGGGAACTGGGTCCTTTCAACAAAAAAATTCTAGTCCCACAGATTGGGCGTCATAAACTGCTGTGATCCTCTTTTCGCCTCGGCTGCTCACCTAATTTTATAAACCTCCTCATTCATAAAATTAAACAACACATTCCTACCACAAACATCAACGTTAACTCTATTTACATCAATATTCAGAATACATTAAATTTTCAAATTAAATTTCAGCATAAAATTCAGTTTTAAAAGAATTTCAAGATTAATTTTATTATCACTTTAACGTGCATCCAGAATTAAAGTCCTTGTTGGATGCCTACTAATTAATATAACAATATAAGCAGACCGGAGTCTGAGTATAAAGGGAGCATCTACCACCCCTTTACGTTAATTAACCAGGTTCGTCTAATTGAGCTCAAAGACATACCCATATTTTCATCATAATTCAGAACATCAATACTAAATACCCCTTTCTACTTAAACAAGCAAATTTCATCTTAAAATTAAAATTTTATGGTTAGTACAATTTCACTAATGTCCATTTAAAGTAAATCAATTATAAAGTTATTCAACACACACAAAAATATCAAAGTTCAACCAAAATAGTATAAATTACCTGAAGGTTACTGTCCTCGTAGCTTCAAAGTACATCGTCCCTTTAGTTAATCACACCATTCCAACAGGATTATATTTACGGCTTTTAATTCTCAACGCTTTTAAAATTTTCTCCATCACCATTTATTTAAATTTGTTTCTGGGCTTTTCCGGAACTCATCTGTGTATATCTGACCCTGGTTTTGTGGATCCAGATACGTTTTTGAACCATTTAATTATTAACACCCCCGAAAAATAGCAAAGAAATTCATGCGTCTTTCACCAATATACGCCAAAACTGCCTACTTTTGTGTATACATTTGTCGTTGTAAATTTTGCTAATTGGTACAGTGAAACTAAATTTTATTACCTTGTATCTAAGTGCACTGAAGTACCTTCATGTTAGCACGTAAATAACAAAATATTTTGAATCACTAAAATATACGAGCAAAATTTTAAATTATTTTATCAAACTAAAATGCACTGTTTAACATCTTGAATCAAGTCGCGGATGTAAGAGCTTTTAACGCATCGAATAGTCAAAAGTCTAAGAGGCCGAAATTCATATTACCACCTCTATATATAGCGAATAGCCGGCACGTCGCTTTTGTCCTCAAAACAGACAATTCTTAAGAATTTCTCATTCTATGTTCCCAGTCCGTCGCTCGCGCGTCGGTTTTTACGAATTTTTCACTCGCCCCATTTAAAACTCAGAAATTCACACACGGCACGCAAACATGTACGAGAAAAACTAATTAATTTTGTACAGAAATTGTTGTTTCTACCTCTGATATTTGCATCCTATTTTCAACCAATTGTGACCCTCGTGACGTTGCTTAAATCACGCCTTTTACTATATGTGTCTTTGCTTGACGCATTTTCTCTTTCCTTTTCTAACCTGTTCGTATTGGTGCAAATTGATATTCTTTATTATCGATTATATTTTAGTCCATGTGGACTATCTGGGTTAAATAACCCCGTATCGCACATTCTCGTGAATATTAAGCCCCGGTTTCTCCAAGATTCTTTGAAACCATTTGTTATCTACACAATTTTCGCCGTACGTGATATTTAAACTACGCAGGTGTTCAAAATAATATTAATTCTCAGAGCTTTTTAAATAAACCCTGTTTTGTATTTCGTGCTAAAGCATCTGACCGTTTCCAATATCCTTAGAATCGACATGTTTATCTAAACAAATTAAACTGAAATTGCCTTTTAAAATACGCAGGTGTGTTCAAACATCCTACTTCTAACTAACACTTCTAGGATTTGATTTTTATTGGGTTTTTACAAGTTTCTATAGATATTATCTGTTACTAACGATTCAATTAACTTCAATTAAAATTGACTTCTATCCTTTCATTTTTAGCGAATACAAGTTAAATATTAATTATTATGTGTACACTTTGTTCAATACCGGTTACTTGAAATAGGGTTAATTAATATAAATTTTGCACGTAATTTCCATTTGTTTAGGAATAATTACATTACACGCAGAGCTTTTTAATACTGCTTCTTTTGATATAAAGCGTCTTGTACATGATTTAAATCTCTTATGTTTAATGAAACTAATAAATTTTTATGCTTCACGGTTTTAATAACGCGTATTATCTAATAATATTCATTATACACGGTGATTAAAATTATTTGATGTGATTATTTAATTTTCTACCCTGGTCTAAATATGAGTAATATATATATTCTTATGCTCACCCCCCCTTTTTTTTATTTATATGATATTTATTTTAAACTATGGTTTATTTATTTACAATTTTTATATACCTGACTGTGAAAATTTTGACTCTTATATTTCGTGCTTTAACTAAGTTTGGTCGGTCTACAAAACAAAACTATATGAATATGCCTCGACTATTGAAACTCGCCTTCTCAGGGTATTCACACCTACCTACCGTGGGTTCAGTGATAGGTAGATAGTCACTACACCAGATCCACGTATCCTTGTGCCAAATCAATTACTCTTACCAATTTGACTTTGACGTATCAAAAAACACAGTACTCACCCGATTTACGCGTCGCTGTAGGCCTCTCTGAACTCTGGCTCAAATCTCAATCACCGGATGGGTCTTCACACTGCGTGGCACTATCGCTATGGCTCCTCTGCTTTCCAGACACCAGGTTTTGCTATGCTTAATTTTGATATTCTCCCAAATCTATAAATAATGACCTAATTTAGAATTTTGAATACCTTGCAATTTTACTTCCCCCCGCGCTAATTTTCCTATATTTATGCCTTCTTTCCGTATAATACTCCTGCTAATCCAACGCTATCCTTTCTTTAATCTGCTCTTTCCAATTCTATGCTCCTTTCTAGTTTTCACTCAATACCAATCTATCCGCAATGCACTATCCAAATCACTCTAAGTAGTTTCTCCTTCAGTCTAATAAATCCAATACAATTCCTTTCTGCCTTAATCCAACTCGTTCCAAACATCCAATATTAATTCCGCCTGTTTCAATGTCGCTCCAATCCACTCTTACAACTTTCCACCCGTCTTTACTATTATTATTTATTCCACTCACTTATCTATACTCTTCTTTGTTTCAATTAAAGACTTGAACTTTTCAAAATAATTTATTAACTCTTATTAATATTCAAATTAGCGCAGTATACAAAAAACACTTCTTGTTACAAAAATATTTTAATCGAACTCTGTTATTTATGTTTACCTAGGTGATACCACCTTTTAAATTATGCCTACTCTTTATACATTTTACAAATCCCCCATCCAATTAAATCGTCCCAACTAGTTTGTGTCACTAATACCTATAGTTCATCTTTTACACTTTACAATTTTATATTTAAATGTTCAATCATTGGTTCGTATGACCGTGTCATCCTTCAATCAGCTTTGACAATAATTTCACTTATAATTTTGATACTACAAGTTTGTCCAAAGGTTGATTCTACTAAATAAGTGCCGAAATGTTTCACATATAAACCTGGCTCTGTGTGGTGAATAGTAGAACTTCTACAGACGCATCCGGTTTTTCGATCAGCAAATGTACATTCTTTGGCTTATTAACGTACAGCTTAGTATAAATCCTTGAATACTGTGCTTTCTCACGTCATCAAGTCATTGTTTTACGTCTTGGCACTTCTACTTTGACTAATATACTTCAAATACTTTAACATTTGTAAAGTACGGCAAACACAAAATTTTCAGTTACGTGATCTGATATTTGGCTTTATTTGGCATATACACAACCTTCAAACAAAATAATCTTCATACCCTTTTAGCTATCACTAACACTTCAATATATATATATTGATATGATAATGCCGTACTCGGTGTAATGATGTTTTTACTTAACTCCACCTTTCTAATCAAATTAATTTTAATAATTTTTATTATTATGCCACGGCTA
Source organism: Platerodrilus igneus (assembly GCA_036346225.1). Taxonomy (NCBI): domain Eukaryota; kingdom Metazoa; phylum Arthropoda; class Insecta; order Coleoptera; family Lycidae; genus Platerodrilus; species Platerodrilus igneus. The sequence goes on from JARFIW010001380.1 coordinate 14,302,035, forward strand.
GCTTTTATTATCTATACAGAGTGCACAACGTTACGATGATCAATTTTTTCTTCTCCACCCCTTTTTGATTACCTACTTGTCTGAATTTATAAAACGAAGTCAATTAATTCCATATAATGAAAAGAAATCTTATTTACAAGTTTTGAAAAATATTAAAATATACCCTTCAATCAATCAATATCATAAGTATTATTTATCCCAAAATTTATATGCTTTGAAATCAATCTAATGTCACCAAAAACTACCTCTTTTTACCAAAGAAACCTAGAACGTTCTAAACCCCTTTATAATATATTACGTACTTTTAACGTATGCAAAGTTTGTTGCTGACTTCGTTACACTTATATATAAATTAAGTAAATTCAGTATTGAAATTTAAATAGAAAAAATATTTAAAACTAATTAGATCTGACCTGTTACAGGTTGTTTATCGCTGCTCTGCTTAAATGAACCCCTCGTTTTCCATAAATTACTTTGTGCTTCTTTATTTTATTTGCATTGATTTTCGCAACTCGAAATTGTACCAAAATCGTCGACGCTGATTTAACACATTTAAAATATTCTATCGCCCAATTATAACAATCCATTTAAAATATCCCCACATTTGAATTATCCATACATTCGAAATATTATACTAGCAATTAGAATTATCATCAATTAGAATTATTATATCACATTCAAAATCCTCCACACATTTGAAGTATCTTCACATTAGAATTTATTATACCATCCATTAGGAATATCCACACATTTAAAGCATCCCCACATTAGAATTTATTATACCATCCATTAGGAATATCCACACATTTAAAGCATCCCCACATTAAATTTTATTATACCATCCATTAGGAATATCCACACATTTAAAGCATCCCCACATTAGAATTTATTATACCATCCATTAGGAGTCCTATTATTATTAATATTTAGTTTAAATAAATTACCCCAAATTATACTCACGTTAAACGGCAAAAGAAGTCTTCATATTTGTAGCACTATTATCACTTGAAATATTTAAAATTACGCGTGACTTTCTAATTCATAGGGACGCAGCTTTGTCCTGCCTGAGTTTAAAACTCTTATCATTGCTCGGTGTTAATATAGGCTCATCCCACTTGCATGTGGGTTGGGTTTTCAACAAGTCTGTAGATATCTTAACCAATAAGGTCTTTGTATATCCTGCATCTTGAAGTGGTTTCTGATGTAATATACTTGATTTTTCAGGTAATGTGTTTATTTGATACCTTATTATTCGCTATCTTGACTATACGTTGTTTTGTATAGATATCGTATTTTCCATATTATACAAAAATACATGATGTAACTTCAATTTTACTTTCGTTTATTTATTTTTGAAACCTGCTTTTTCTTATTCAAAATGTTTATTATTTCTGCGTAATTGCGTAAAGCTCTGTTATGTTTTATCTCTTATCTCCGTATTATATTATAACTAATTAGAACACTTCTCAATGCGTGTTTAAATACCTGTACTATTCTTTCCTCTGAATACGCGTACTGTTACTGAAAGATATTTTTACTTGCATTGTTTAAAGCTAATAAAGGTCTATATACCGAGTATTGAATACTTGTTATTTACCTAATGTATGAATTACCTATTTCTATGCTAAATACGAGTACTATTGTTGTAAGATATGCCTATTCGCATTGTTTAAAGCCAACTATGATCTATGTACAGGGTGTTAAATATTAACTATTTACATAATATCCAAATTACCTATTTTTCTGCTAAAATAAATGCAGTTTTCTGCTTCCTATCGCAATTTATGGTTACTACACGACCTTTGCTATTCAATACACCTCTATACAACCCCTTATCACGTTTACATATTAAATACATTTAAATAAGTAGTCTACTTCAATTTGACGTTCATACTCTATAATTTTCTCAAATGTCAAAATGTCAAAAGTTTTTGTAAGTACTCAACCATTATTCTAGCTATTAATGTATTATACTTTTAGAATAAAGATTAAGGTCTAAATAAAGACCGAAACGTTGATTATCAACAAATGATTTTCATTTAAATATTAAAAAAACCATCCGAACGAAATTCATCCCAAAAATTATTTGACATTCTCTATTATTCCAATTATATATATATATATATATATATATATATATATATATGTAAATATATATATATATATATATATATATATTGCTATGATATAAGGTAATTTAGGGGTATATTAAGTTGTAAAGGTCGTACGCTACATCTAAATATCACTAAAGTTTAGACAACTAAACAATTTCATCATAAAATAAAAGTAACTCGATAATTATGCAAAAAGCTAATATCGATCGCACTGTATATAAATCACAACTAACTTTAATTTATGAAAAGAAGCTCATTCTTTAAAAATCAAATCATATTTAGTAAGATAAATAAATTGTAGGTTATATAAGGCATTTTAAATTAAATATACAAGTATAAAATTGAAAGAAATAACATTTTAAATGCAAATAGTTTTATTGAAATAAATATGCAATTAATGAAAGGAAATACCCCGGCATACTAGCTATAAAAACCCATTCAAAACATTAACGCATAAAATAAATAAACGCATTCAAGTACGTCATTATAGAAATTTGACTAGGTAATCTGAACATCGTAAATTTATATAAAATCCAACAGATCTTGGAGTACTAAACTACAAAACAGACGTTTGGTTACGTGATAAATTAAACGGAAAGATTTGAATAAATGCAAATATAAACAAGCGGACGTGACTTGAAGAAAGTTCAAAGTTTGATATTCAAAGGTATACACTATACAAATTAGGTGCTTACGTGAGGAAATGCATCGCTTCGACACGAGTTTTATTGGTAATTTGTAGAAAATCCGAAGGTTGCATGATAAGGCAAAGTTCAACGCCTCAAATAACGAAGTACGCTAGGAAAACCATTGGTACAGGTGAAGGGAGGAGCTTTTATATAGAACACGGACTTGGAAACAATCAGTCTTTCTTCGACCAAGGCACAACCATTACAGTTCATAGCCGAATATCACGCGGAGTGAAAATAGTAAAATTAAATAATTATTAGTGAAAGTCGTGATAAAAATTTAAAAAAAATTAATTCTAGTGCCAATATATACGATAGAAGTTGCCATTAACTTTGAAAAACAAGTTGGAATTATTAATTAAACCTAATTTTAATATTTAAGAATTTAGGGCTCTGATTAACTACTCTGGCGAACTAATCTAATAAACTACCCTAATTAACTACTCTATTGAACTAATATAAACAACGACTTTAAGAAACGGATCTAAATAATTGCTCTAGCGAAGATATATAATTAAGCAGTATAAACAACCATCTAAATATTGGTCTATATAAGCATACGAGCATTGAAGGGAGAAATTAATCAACTAAGGGTTAGACTGGGCAAACTGTACTACGCAATAAACAAGAGAGCTTAAGTGGAAACAATCCAGGGGTGCTGGTCAATCACATGCAAAGGCAGTTCTAAGAATTGAAAACAAGCAAGGAAAACGCAATCAGAAATAACAATATTCTTTATTAGCATAAGGCTTTATTTCAATTTTAAATATTTACATTTTTGCATATATTGAAGTATATAATTTGTAAAAGGTTATCAAAAATCTTTTAAAAAATTTACGTAGAGAGAAAAAAGGTAGTTTGAACGTTTAAAAGGTACTTCCAGTAGTATACAGTGTTATTTTTACTGACTTTAAAAGAGTTATAATTTGGGCATAATCAGATTGTTATTATTACGTTGATTCAGGGCTTAATTTGTGATTTGGCGCTTAGCAGGATACTGAACGTTAATCACATCGGCGGCGGTATCATAATAATATATATATATATATATATGTATATATTTTGGGGTTTGTCGTTGGCAGCGAAGGAATTAGAATTTGTGAAAAACGCTTGGACGAGTTGAAGAATTTGAAACAGCCAAGAAATTTGAAAGGTTTAAGAGGATTTTTAGGTGTATTAAATTATTATCGTCGATTCATACCAAAATATTCGGAGTTGTGCATTCCATTGTTGGAGTTGTTAAAAAGAACGAAAGGTGGAAATGGAACGAGCAAAGGAGCAGGCATTTCGGGAGTTGAAGGCGGTATTTTATAGGAACTGTCATTAAAATATCCCAATTTTACGGATCCATTTATTTTAAGGACGGACGCTTCAAGTTTTGCAATAGGGGCTGAGTTGGTGCAGGTTCAAGAAGGAGAGAAGTGCCAATTTGTTTTATTTCGAGGGCTCTGAAAGACTGCGAGACTAGGTATTCGACAGCGGAAAAGAGATGCTGGCAATCGTATATGCTGTGAAGAAGTTAAGATTTTATTTATTGGGTAATAAATTTCTGGTTGAATCGGATAACACAGTGGTCACGTTTCTGAAGAAGAAAGAGTTTTTGAACAGTCGATTGTATAGATGGGCGTTAGTATTGCAGGAATATGATTTTGAGATTAGACATAAACCTGGTAAAGAAAATGTTACGGCTGATTTCTTTAGTAGGAAGGATGAAGGGTTGCTAACGGATAGTAGGAATGGATTTTGATTGCATTGCAAGTGTTTGAAGATCTGGGAAGATGGTCGAATGCCAGATTTCATCGGATGCAAGCACACGAAGAAATAAGGGTGATCAGAGAAAAATTATTCAGAGAGAATTTAGAACAAGACAGAGGTTTTATATGGTCGAGGGAGTTTTGGTGAAAAGGTTATGGGATGATGAATTATTAGTGTTAACGACACAGGTAGCCGTTGAGCTGATCCAGGAAATTCATACTACGTTTGGTCATATAGGGATTCGTAAGACGTTCTTGATATTTAGGGAAGCTTTCTATGCACGAAACGATAGAAAATTGGTGAAAAATTGCATAAATCTGTGTGAGACGTGTTTGTTAGGAAAGGATAAGAATGTGGTGTTGCAGAATCAAGTTAGATGTATAAGAGCGGAAGGTCCATTAGATATTGTGGCAATGGATTACTTGAGTAATTTGATACCGAGTAGGAACAGATATCAGCATATTTTAGTTGTAGTTGATATTTTTACAAAGTTTGTGCAGCTTTATCCAGCGAGGAGATGTAATTCTAGGCATGTATTGAGTTCTGGAAGAAAGTTTGTAGAACGAATAGGTAAGATGAATAGGGTATTGTTGGACAATGCAACGTATTTTCGTAATCGAAGGGTTGAAAGTAAATTAAGGAAGGATGGAATAAAGATGACATTCTGTAGTATCAGACATCCTCAAGGAAATCCGTGTGAAAGATATATTCGAGAAGTAATAAAGTTTTGAGGTTAATAACGCAGGAACAACATGATCGGTGGGTAAGGTATTTACCGCAAATAGAAGAATATATTAATTTTGTACCAAGTTCAGTGACAGGAATGTGTCCTGTGACATTGATGAAGAAGGTGATTCCAGCAAGACCGTGGAGAGCTGAACAAAAGTGGAGGATATAACGGAGTTGTTGCATAAAGCCAAACAACAAGTCGAAACGATACAAAGAAGGAGTTGGAGAAACGTAACAAGAAAATCAAGAAGCAAGTGGTTTTTCAGTTGGGGATCTTGTTATTGTTAAAAGATTGAGAATGTCAAATTGGGAAAGAAAAATTTGTGCCAAGTTGTTATTTCCATACGAAGGTCCTTATCGAGTGAGAAGAATTTTTGCAGAAGGAATACTTACGAATTGGAGAATGACAGGGTGAATGTCGGGGACGTTTTCATATAGAAAATTTGTATCCATATTTCCATGTGGAAAGTAAAGTATCGCAAGAATAAAATTAACACTGTAAATAATACTAACGAGCTTAAAACTATACAGAATATACAGAAACTAACACTTAATCCTCATACATAAAAAAAAAAAACTATAGTGATTTTAACTAAAATTTAAAATTTCTCAACCATTAAAAGAATTACTTATATCCAGGAAGCAAATTTTCATTTTTATTTAAAATCAGTGGGGCCTTATATACTGTCAAGAAGGGGGTGGGCTTATAAAATGTTTAAATAGGGCTTCGAAACGACTTTGCTAGAATGGGGGTATATTTGGTTTTGTTTGAGTATTTTCTTTCAGGTATTTTTGGTTTATAAATTAACAACAACTATTCCACGTTTATAAATTTATAAAGCTTTTGAAACTGCATTGCATTCAACAACATATACCGGCCATAGACCAGGCTAAGCTAGTTATAAGTTTGCATTGTATACGTATTTTAATTGTTATGGTTGCACGTATATGAAATTTAATTTGGAGTTAGCGTTTTCAGAACCATTTGAATGTAAAACAAATATCAAAATTGCTTGGTATACTGCACGCTTTTAAAATTTTAAGGAGTTAAGTGATACTCCCGTAAAATTTGTAAATCAATTTCAGTTTGAATATGTTTTAACAATTAAAGATTGGTTATGTAATGACAGGACGTTTACCGAATAAGACATAAATGTCTGTTGCGTACAATTTAAAAGCTGAACCATCAAAGTTTGTTAGCTATTTTCAATATTGTAAAAGTTCAATATACATAAATCACTGGATTACAAACCATCTAGAAAATGAATGTATCTAGAGAAACAACTGTATTATTAATCAATTATTAATAATTATAAATTACATAGTGTGCGTAGAGATAGTTGTTATGGCAACGGAAACAAAAGAAGACGGATTTTATTTATAATTGACTTCAAATTTATATTACTGAAAAATAGACGTGTTTTTGTACTGTTATGAGTTTTATTACATTTAAAAAGTTACGAGAAAGTTTTGAAAGTCAAGTTGTACCTGGAGATAGCAAATAGTAGCAGTTTTACGGCGAATAAAAGTTAATTAAAAGAGGAGTGCTGGTCTGTACCGTTATTGTTTGAAGACGAAAGCATAGTGGAATTGGAGTTATCTGAGTATTTGTATAACATAAAATTTGTAGAAATATTAGAGGTGCCTGCAGTTGGTCACTTGGCTTCAGGACGGCTGGAAGGCGGCGCTTGTATCTGGATTCCAGGTATTAGTATTTAATATCTACGCAGTGCTTTAATCAAATTTATAAAAGTGGAACTAGTGTTTGGGAATACTTTTGGCTTTTAAAATTATTTGAAAAATCCTTGAATATTTGTTTGGGTGTCTAGTTGAGAGGTGTTTGCTTAGGACGGACCCACCCTAGGTAGATTCCGCCACGTGTTTGACGGCCCTGTAAAATATTTAAGTGCAGCAGCCGTGTAAAATATTTAAAGATAAATTGTGTGGCATAACTCAACAAGGCTCTAAAATAAGACAAGGAGTGACAGATGGATATATTACGCCTATCACTAATAAGGTAGGATCACAGTATATATATACAGATACAATTATTTGAAGAATGCTTGTGTATTCGGTTGCAATTGTCATAATTGTCCTAAGATAAAAAAGAAAGATCAATCCTGTAATCATGAATAAACAATACAAAATAGGTGGTAATTGATTATAAAGGGTTCTCTATAACTCAATATATACCAAAATATAACAGATGGCGCTAACAACGTGAGGCAGAGTAGATTTGTTAGTTGTACGTTGCATATATTCTATTTAAAAGTGAAAATTAATATTTGATTGACGTTTCATATATATTTATTTGACAGTTGTTGAAGGTTTTGAATTTATTGTAGTAGGCTAAGACGTAATTTGATATTCACACTTTGGTCAATTTTAGCGGCGGTAAAACATTAGGTGGGGCTCGAATAGGTAAATAACTTCGCAACAAAATATTTGTTCGCCTAAAGGGGGGGCTCGATAGGGCTGATTCAGATTTGCAGAGGTTGTGTAGCTTAGTGGGGCACATCATTGAAGTTTATTTTGAAAATTAAAGGGACATGTCTGATGAGGAGAGAATCACGAGGTCAGGGAAAGTTTATGGAGTTGAGACTGGTGTGAGAGGGCAACCGGTGGTTAAGACTGTAGCAGCAGGGGATGCTAGGGATGAAGCTGGAGGATATGTGGAGCCGGAGGTGATTATTGTGAATTCAGGGGTACATCGGGAGAAAATGAAATTGATAAGGAAAAGAGAATATGCAGATCCAAGATGTGATGATGGTTTTGTTGGAATTAAAAGGGTCGTTAACTAAGTCGCATGAAGAATTGAGAGGATCATTGTTGGCCGAAGTTAGAAATTCACAAGCGGAAGTTAAGGAAAAATTTGATATGATGGAAATGAAAATTGAAGGAATTAATGTATCAATACAGAGCAGTTTGTGTTCATTTAAGGATGAAGTTCTGAAGGACGTAGAGGATAGAGTCCAGGTTGTAGAAGGAAGGTAACAACAGGTTTAAATGAATTAAGGGAAGAGCTGTACATGGTCGAAGTTAGACAGACAGAAAAATTGCAGAATTTAGGTGAAATAGTTCGGATTCAGACGGAGGACAATATTAACTCTAAAAACGAAATTATAGGCAAATTGCGGGCGAGTCAGGAGGTGGCAGAGAAGCTGAGAAGGGATACGACGGTTCTGGGGAATACGGTAAATGGATTGTCTGGTCTTGAAGGGAATGTTAGACAGATGAGAGAACAGTTGGTTGAATTGGAAAGGGGAAGAGTTGTTTGTGATGCAGGATACCAGTATAGGCTAGGAAAGAGACCTTGTCGAGGTTTGAAGGCAGAAAGAATGAGCAGCCGATGGTCTATCTTAGCAAGTTGGACGAGATGGTAGAGAGTGAGCCTGAGAGGGTGAAGATGCAGATGGTGAGCGTGACATTGGGGGGTTGTGCAGAGAAATGGCACTGTATCGTGAGGAGGCAATATAGTTCGTACGAGGAATTTCGAAGGCTATTCATAGAACAATATTGGGGAAACACGCATCAGGCTAATATTCGAACGGATTTTAACACTGGGAACTATAGGTCGTACCAGGGATCGAGAGAAAATTATGTGATTGAAAAGTATAACCAGGCGCAGCACCTGATTCCTAAATTAAGAGAAGATGAAATTATATTATTGTTGTCAAGGCATATGGAGGCGGAAATAACTAGGGCCGTAGCGATACAAAACGTTCGGACTTTAAGAGACTTTTTGGAAATGATGCGAAATTATGACGTAGCTAGGACGTTTGAAACGAATACCAGGAAAATAGTGATAATAGGAATTGGGATAGGAATAGGAATAGCACAGACTACCAGAGGACTGGGGTGCAAGGATACAATTATAGGGAGAATGGACAGGACAACTACAAAAGCAATATCAGGAAATCAAAGGAGAACGAATAATAATTGGGAACAACGTTTTAATAGAGACGATAATTATAGGGGGAACAATGACTGGAACAGGACTGATAGGAATGACAGAGGTTTTGGACAGCAAAGAACGAGTTTTGGACAGAGGTGGCAGAGAGAAAGCGAGCAGAGATCAACGGATCAGGGGGAAATACCGACAGGGATTAGAGACCGAGAACGGGAGACAGATAGAAACTTGACGATCCAACACGTAACAACAAGAGACACGCGACAGAGATCGGAGGATAGGATAGAGAAAGTGGAGGTCCACGATGAACCCACGGTACAAAAAAAAACGTCGATTTATTAGTGTTAGGAAAATCAGATTTAGGGACACAGCATAGTATTAGTTTAGTAGATAAGTTGTTAGATAATAAGTTTGAAAGAAGGCGGGAGTTACCATTTATTCATATTAGTTTAGGGATTCTGTTTACACGGCATTGATAGATACAGGGTCGCAGTTATCGCTGGTGAGAGGAAATAGTTTTGAAACATGCAGAATTATTCAAAGGGAAAATTTGTAGGGTTAAGAGTATTAATTTATGGTCTGCGATTAAGAGGAAGTTAACTACGATAGACAAAGTTGTACGAGTATCGATTGTATTAGGAAGTACCAGACTAGGTGAAGTAGAGTTTTGGATAGCAAGAGGATTATATTTAGATTTTATTGTAGGGATAGATGTAATTGAGGAATTTGGACTGGTTATAGATGGTAAAGCGCGAATGGTAAAGGTATTAAATTTAGAGAAGAAATGGGTGGTGCCTAAGGATAATCGGGATACTAGGGATGAGATAAATACAGATAGTATAGGATCAGGAAAGACTAAGAATAGAATTTATGATGGAATTGATGAGTTACGGTTATGTAATATATTTGAGAAGGTATTTGATGAGTAACAGATAGGATTAATAGGGTGGATATGAAGAAAATGTTATATGAGGTGTTTAATAGACATGCAGGAGTTTTAGTAATGAGCCTAGGTTTGCGAAGGAGTATACGCATAAGTTAGAGGTCACAGACGAGGGAAGTTTTCGTACTAGAGTATATCCAATACCATTTGCATTAAGGGTCGAGTGAAAATGAGATTAAAAGATGTTAAAAGAGGGAATTATTGAATCAGCGAGAACACCCTATATCAATCCGGTAGTGGTTGTGCCTAAATCTGATAATTTAGAATTAAGAATATGTTTAGATGCTAGGAGATTGAATGCGATTACTAAACCACAATTTGAGCAACCAAAATCACTAGATAATTTGTTATACAAGGTAAGCGAGATGAAAGTTTTAGCAAACTGGACTTAAAGAATTCTTTTGGCTAATTCCTTTGCACGAGGAAAGTCGGAAGTATACTGGATTTAGCATCGAAGGGGAGATTTATCAGTACAGAGTTGTTCCATTTGGTCTTTCAACGTCATCCGCTGCATTAGTTCGAGCCATGCAGAAGTTATTAGATGAGTACGAAGACTTCTGTACGCACTATGTCGATGATATTTTGATTTTTCTAAGAACGAGTTAGAACATTTAGAACATTTAAGATAAGTGATCCGAAGGTTAGACGAGGGAGGTTTGAGGTTGAATTCGAAGAAGTGTGAGTTTTTTAAGGACCAGGTAAAGTATTTGGGGTTTGTCGTTGGCAGCGAAGGAATTAGAATTTGTGAAAAACGCTTGGACGAGTTGAAGAATTTGAAACAGCCAAGAAATTTGAAAGGTTTAAGAGGATTTTAGGTGTATTAAATTATTATCGTCGATTCATACCAAAATATTCGGAGTTGTGCATTCCATTGTTGGAGTTGTTAAAAAGAACGAAAGGTGGAAATGGAACGAGCAAAGGGAGCAGGCATTTCGGGAGTTGAAGGCGGTATTTTATAGGAACTGTCATTAAAATATCCCAATTTTACGGATCCATTTATTTTAAGGACGGACGCTTCAAGTTTTGCAATAGGGGCTGAGTTGGTGCAGGTTCAAGAAGGAGAGAAGTGCCAATTTGTTTTATTTCGAGGGCTCTGAAAGACTGCGAGACTAGGTATTCGACAGCGGAAAAGAGATGCTGGCAATCGTATATGCTGTGAAGAAGTTAAGATTTTATTTATTGGGTAATAAATTTCTGGTTGAATCGGATAACACAGTGGTCACGTTTCTGAAGAAGAAAGAGTTTTGAACAGTCGATTGTATAGATGGGCGTTAGTATTGCAGGAATATGATTTTGAGATTAGACATAAACCTGGTAAAGAAAATGTTACGGCTGATTTCTTTAGTAGGAAGGATGAAGGGTTGCTAACGGATAGTAGGAATGGATTTTTGATTGCATTGCAAGTGTTTGAAGATCTGGGAAGATGGTCGAATGCCAGATTTCATCGGATGCAAGCACACGAAGAAATAAGGGTGATCAGAGAAAATTATTCAGAGAGAATTTAGAACAAGACAGAGGTTTTTATATGGTCGAGGGAGTTTTGGTGAAAAGGTTATGGGATGATGAATTATTAGTGTTAACGACACAGGTAGCCGTTGAGCTGATCCAGGAAATTCATACTACGTTTGGTCATATAGGGATTCGTAAGACGTTCTTGATATTTAGGAAGCTTTCTATGCACGAAACGATAGAAAATTGGTGAAAAATTGCATAAATCTGTGTGAGACGTGTTTGTTAGGAAAGGATAAGAATGTGGTGTTGCAGAATCAAGTTAGATGTATAAGAGCGGAAGGTCCATTAGATATTGTGGCAATGGATTACTTGAGTAATTTGATACCGAGTAGGAACAGATATCAGCATATTTTAGTTGTAGTTGATATTTTTACAAAGTTTGTGCAGCTTTATCCAGCGAGGAGATGTAATTCTAGGCATGTATTGAGTTCTGGAAGAAAGTTTGTAGAACGAATAGGTAAGATGAATAGGGTATTGTTGGACAATGCAACGTATTTTCGTAATCGAAGGGTTGAAAGTAAATTAAGGAAGGATGGAATAAAGATGACATTCTGTAGTATCAGACATCCTCAAGGAAATCCGTGTGAAAGATATATTCGAGAAGTAATAAAGTTTTTGAGGTTAATAACGCAGGAACAACATGATCGGTGGGTAAGGTATTTACCGCAAATAGAAGAATATATTAATTTTGTACCAAGTTCAGTGACAGGAATGTGTCCTGTGACATTGATGAAGAAGGTGATTCCAGCAAGACCGTGGAGAGCTGAACAAAAGTGGAGGATATAACGGAGTTGTTGCATAAAGCCAAACAACAAGTCGAAACGATACAAAGAAGGAGAGTTGGAGAAACGTAACAAGAAAATCAAGAAGCAAGTGGTTTTTCAGTTGGGGATCTTGTTATTGTTAAAAGATTGAGAATGTCAAATTGGGAAAGAAAAATTTGTGCCAAGTTGTTATTTCCATACGAAGGTCCTTATCGAGTGAGAAGAATTTTTGCAGAAGGAATACTTACGAATTGGAGAATGACAGGGTGAATGTCGGGGACGTTTTCATATAGAAAATTTGTATCCATATTTCCATGTGGAAAGTAAAGTATCGCAAGAATAAAATTAACACTGTAAATAATACTAACGAGCTTAAAACTATACAGAATATACAGAAACTAACACTTAATCCTCATACATAAAGAAAAAAAAAACTATAGTGATTTTAACTAAAATTTAAAATTTCTCAACCATTAAAAGAATTACTTATATCCAGGAAGCAAATTTTCATTTTTATTTAAAATCAGTGGGGCCTTATATACTGTCAAGAAGGGGGTGGGCTTATAAAATGTTTAAATAGGGCTTCGAAACGACTTTGCTAGAATGGGGTATATTTGGTTTTGTTTGAGTATTTTCTTTCAGGTATTTTTGGTTTATAAATTAACAACAACTATTCCACGTTTATAAATTTATAAAGCTTTTGAAACTGCATTGCATTCAACAACATATACCGGCCATAGACCAGGCTAAGCTAGTTATAAGTTTGCATTGTATACGTATTTTAATTGTTATGGTTGCACGTATATGAAATTTAATTTGGAGTTAGCGTTTTCAGAACCATTTGAATGTAAAACAAATATCAAAATTGCTTGGTATACTGCACGCTTTTAAAATTTTAAGGAGTTAAGTGATACTCCCGTAAAATTTGTAAATCAATTTCAGTTTGAATATGTTTTAACAATTAAAGATTGGTTATGTAATGACAGGACGTTTACCGAATAAGACATAAATGTCTGTTGCGTACAATTTAAAAGCTGAACCATCAAAGTTTGTTAGCTATTTTCAATATTGTAAAAGTTCAATATACATAAATCACTGGATTACAAACCATCTAGAAAATGAATGTATCTAGAGAAAACAACTGTATTATTAATCAATTATTAATAATTATAAATTACATAGTGTGCGTAGAGATAGTTGTTATGGCAACGGAAACAAAAGAAGACGGATTTTATTTATAATTGACTTCAAATTTATATTACTGAAAAATAGACGTGTTTTTGTACTGTTATGAGTTTTATTACATTTAAAAAGTTACGAGAAAGTTTTGAAAGTCAAGTTGTACCTGGAGATAGCAAATAGTAGCAGTTTTACGGCGAATAAAAGTTAATTAAAAGAGGGAGTGCTGGTCTGTACCGTTATTGTTTGAAGACGAAAGCATAGTGGAATTGGAGTTATCTGAGTATTTGTATAACATAAAATTTGTAGAAATATTAGAGGTGCCTGCAGTTGGTCACTTGGCTTCAGGACGGCTGGAAGGCGGCGCTTGTATCTGGATTCCAGGTATTAGTATTTAATATCTACGCAGTGCTTTAATCAAATTTATAAAAGTGGAACTAGTGTTTGGGAATACTTTTGGCTTTTAAAATTATTTGAAAAATCCTTGAATATTTGTTTGGGTGTCTAGTTGAGAGGTGTTTGCTTAGGACGGACCCACCCTAGGTAGATTCCGCCACGTGTTTGACGGCCCTGTAAAATATTTAAGTGCAGCAGCCGTGTAAAATATTTAAAGATAAATTGTGTGGCATAACTCAACAAGGCTCTAAAATAAGACAAGGAGTGACAGATGGATATATTACGCCTATCACTAATAAGGTAGGATCACAGTATATATATAACAGATACAATTATTTGAAGAATGCTTGTGTATTCGGTTGCAATTGTCATAATTGTCCTAAGATAAAAAAAAGAAAGATCAATCCTGTAATCATGAATAAACAATACAAAATAGGTGGTAATTGATTATAAAAGGGTTCTCTATAACTCAATATATACCAAAATATAACAATATATATATATATATATATATATATATATATATTTTACATATGCTAAAGTACAATTCAAAATGGTAGTTGAAATATAAGTGCCAAAAGGTAAATTAAAATGACTAAATGACGTAGTAAGATGCACAGTACTCAAGGGTTTATACCGAGTTTGAATTTTATAGGCCATTGAAAGTACATTTGCCGTCCAAAAACCGGATGCGTCTATGGATGTTCACTATCAACCACGCATCCAGGTTCAAGTGTGATTTATTTTGGCTTTTTATTTTGAATAGAATCAACTTTTGGACAAAATTTGTAAGCTCAAAATTATTAGTTATAACAACGTCAAATGTGATTGAAGGACTGTAAATATTTAGGACCAATACTAGAATTTTATGTGAACTATGAAAGTGTAAAAAGACATGAATTATGGTATGTGCGACACAAACGTAGTGTTTGAATATTATTGGACGATTTTAGTTATGTACTTTATAATTTAGTAGGCAAGAAATGTTATAATGGTCGCCTTGGAAAGAAAACGAAGGGAGATTATTTCGAAATTTTTTTGTATAAAGACGTGTTTTCATAGAACTGCGCTAATGTGTGTACGATTTTAAAAGTTAATAAAAGTGTTTGATTTTGAATAGTTTTAATTGAGTAAAGAAGGGTAAAGAGCAGCAGCGAAATATAAAGGAGCAACAGCGACGATAGTAAAAAGTGTAAAGATTGGTAATAGTGCGACGGCGAAGCGACGAGTACGTAAATAGATTTGGAACGATATTGGGAAAGGCGGAAGGAAAATCGAGTGGTTATACATAGGGACGAAGTTGGATTTGGATAGAGATTAAAAGGCGGAAGGACATAGAGTGGTTATATAAGCGACGGCGAAGCGACGAATATTTAAATAGATTTGGGATTGATTTGGATAGCGATTTAAAGGCAGAAGGACATAGGGTGGTTATTTAAAGGAACGAAGATCGATTTGGATAGAGATTTATAGCGGGGCATCGAGTAATTTGAAACAGGACGGCGATTAGATTTGGAATGAATACGAAAAAGCGGACGGATTAATTGAGAACACGAGGAGCGAAATTAGGAGAGCAACAATTGGTAGTGGAGGATTCAAAGCAGAAATTAGGACAGAAGAATTAGCGCAGGGGAAGTAACATAAACGGGTATTCCAAATTCTAAATTAGGGTTAATTATTTCAGATATTGGGGAGCATCTAAAATTTAAGAACGACACCTGGAGGCGATACGAAAATTCTATCAGATAGTACAACCGTGTAAAGACGCATACGGCTACGAGGATCTTGAGCCAGCAGTAAGAGAGGCCGAGAACAAAGTATAATCCAGGCGAGTGCTGAAATATCTTAAAACGTCAAAAAAAGTCATAAATTTGTGGTAGTAATTTAATTTGGCACAAGGCAACGTCGATCGTAATAAAAATTTGGCATATACAAAATTAGATTAAAAATTTAGTACTAAAACAAAAGAGTGTGCAGTTTGGTTGGGCATTGCACATCTACTTATAACGGAACTCACTATAAGTAGGTGGACACCCTGAGAATTAAGAGCTTAAATAGTCGAGGCATTGTAATAAACAGTTTAATTAAAGAACCAACCAAACGTTGCAAGTACGGGGCGTGCATTAGGTGTGCACATTACATAAAAGGCGCGACAAAAAAAAGTGTAAAATAAAATAAATAAAGAAAAAGAAAAAGAAGAAAGGGGGGGGGGTAGAGAGAGTAGATCAGTAAAATATATATATATATATATATATATATATATTGATATGATAACGCTGTACTCAGTTTCAATTGCGTTTTCTTATATAACTCCACCTCTCTGTGTTTTCCTAATCAAATTTCACTCCCACTAATTTTATTATTCTTCTAACAACGGCTAGCTTTTATTATTATTCTACACAGAGTGCACAACGTTATGATGATAAATTTTTTTCTTCTTCTTCACCCCTTTATGAATAACATGAAGTCAATTAATTCCATATAATGAAAAGAAATATTATGTACAAGTTTTGAAATTATTAAATACACCATTCAATCAATCGATACTATAAGTACTATTTATTCCAAAATTCTTATGCTTTGCAATCAATTTAAAGTCACCAAAGACTACACTTTTTATCAAAGAAGCCTGGAACGTTCTAAACCCCTTTATAATATTACGTACTTTTAACGTATGCAAAGTTTGTTGTTGACTCTGTTACACAAGTTTATGTAATTGAATGAATTCAGTAATGAAATTTTAAAAATAGAAAAAGAATATCTTAAAACTAATAAGATATGACCTGTTCTGTTCTGCTTAATTGAACCCCTTGGTTTCCATAAATTGCTTCTTTATTTTCTCGCAACTCAAAATTATATTAAAATCGTCGACGCTGCTTTGAAGTATTACATTAAACCATTTAAAACATCCCCATACATTTGAAATACGTATCAATTAGAATGTTCCATGCATTTAAATTATTATACCATCAATTATCAACCAACATCAATTCAGAATTATTATCATCCAATTAGGATTAGAATTATTATCAACTCACTTGAATCTATTATACATCCATTTGTAGTTTTATGTATCCACTCGCTTGAAGCCCTATTATTATATTTTTAGTTCAAATAAATCACCCCAAATTCTACTTACGTTAATCGGCAAAATAAACTTTCATATTTGTAGCACTAACTTGTCACTATCTATTTTCACTATTATATTATTACGCGTGACTTTTAGGTTCAAAGTATCGCAGCTTGGCCTTCTTGAGTTAAAACTGAGCTCTGTTATCATTGTCGCTGTTAATATAAGCTCAACCTACTTGGATGTGGGTTAGGTTCCCACCAAGTCCGTCGCTAATCTTAACCAATGAGGTCTTTGCATTTCTTGCACTTGAAGTGGTTTTGTGATGTAATATACTTGATTTTCCGGGTAATGATTGTTTGCTTATAGATACCTCGTTATCAGAACATACGTTGTTTTGAGTAAATAATCGCGTTTTCCATATTATACAAAAATACATAATGTAATTTGAATTTTACTTTCGTCTATTTTTATTTATTTACGGATCTTTGAACTGCATTTTCTTATCAAAAATGTTGATTGTTTCTACGTACTGACACAACGCTTTGTTAAGTTTTATCTCTTATCTCCGTATTATATTATAACTAATTAGAATTCTTTTCAATGCGTGTTTAATTACCTTTATTATCATTCCTCTAAATACGCGTACCATTACTGAAAAGTATCGTTATTTGCATTACTTAAAATTACTAAAGCTCTATATACTGGGTGTTAAATACTTGTTATTTACCCAATGTATGAATTACCTATTTCTATGCTAAATATGCGTCCTATTGTTATAAGATGTGTTTATTTGCGTCGTTTAAAACTACTTATGCTCTATACAGGGTGTCCAGATTTTAATTGCACACTATAGGAATATCCTGAACTATAAAAGATACAGTGGTGGTTAAATTAGACAAAAGTTACCTACCTATGAGGGTATTTTATAGCTGATCTTGAACTACAAATGTTATCCATAGATTGCTAGATATTGGCTAAAATACAAATTTAGCGATTTTCAACTTTTCTTAATAACTTCGTTGCTATTATAGTTAGAAGATGAAATTTGGTATAGTAACATAAGACATAATTTTTCATTTAATGACGATTTACAAAATGTTCTAGATTTATTACATTTTTTGTCGCAATAGTCAACTTTTTTTTTGATATGGCCGCCATATTGGATTTTTACATCAAGGTATAGAAAAAAAATTTACAATTTCAAAAATGTAAAACGCATCATTAATTTTTTTAAATAACATTATTGAGACACAAAAACAGTTTTTGTAAAAGATCTAACCTATAAACTTGAAGTTACGGCATATGTTCAAAATGTTCACCATGCTGTTCCAGACACAAACGAACCCTTTTGTACATCTGCGCAACAGCATTTGATATGGAATCTTGATTAACCGATTCTACGCACTTCTTATTTTTTGCTGCAAGTGTTGGACACTATTAGACGGAGTATCATAAACTTTATTTTTTACATCTCCCATAGAAAAAAATCCAGCGGCTTCATACCAGGCAAACGGGGTGGCCACGAAATACCACCATTCTTTCCGATCCAACTTTGAGAAAATCGCTCATTAAATACTGCGTTACTAACCTGAAATTATGAGGTGGTGCGCCATCATGTTGAAACCAGCGTAAGTTTCTAATTGCTTCTAACGGTAGTTCATCTAAAAAATGTTCAAGAGCATTAATTAAAAAATCTAAATATTTCTCTCCGTTTAAATTCCCTTGTATGAAACAAGGGCCATTATTCGACCATCGAAGATTCCACACCAAAAATTCACAGAAAAACGAACTTGATTCTTTACTTCCTGCAACAAATGTGGATTTTCTGTAGAATAGTAGTGCTTATTTCTACGATTAAACATTCCACAATTTGAAAATGTAGATTCGGCGGTCCACAGAATTTTATTCGCAAACTGTGGATCACTGTCTAATTGAGTAAACCACTCAGAAAATGCTAATCTTCTTTCCGAATCTCCTATATGAAGTTTTTGTACTGGCAAGTATTTGTAGTCATGGTATTTATGCCTCTTAATAATATTATTTACTGTAGTTTTGGAGACATTGCAGTCACGTGCAAAAGATCTGCACGATCCAGTAGGGTTAACATGTAAATGTGCTAATACATTAATAATAAGGGATCTTTTTTAAAAAAAACCGTTTTTGTGTGTTAATAATGTTATTTTAAAAAATAATGATAAGTGTTTTACACTGTTGAAATTGTAAATTTTTTTTCTATACGTTGATGTAAAAATCCAATATGGCGGCCATAACAAAAAAAAAGTTGACTATCGCGACAAAAAATGTAATAAATCTAGAACATTTTGTAAATCGTCATTAAATGCAAAATTATGTCTTATGTTACTATATCAAATTTCATCCTTCTAACTATAATAACAACGAAGTTATTAAGAAAAGTTGAAAATCGCAAAATTTGTATTTTAACCAATATCTAGCAATCTATGGATAACATTTGTAGTTCAAGATCAGCTATAAAATACCCTCATAGATAGGTAACTTTTGTCTAATTTAACCACCACTGTATCTCTTATAGTTCAGGATATTCCTATAGTGTGCAATTAAAATGTGGACACCCTGTATACAGGGTGTTAAATGCTTACTATTTACATAATATAAGAATTATTAAATTTTCTACTAAATAAATGCAGTTTTCTGCTTCCTATCGTAATTTATGGTTTCTGCATGACCATTGCTATATAATACACCCTTAAACAACCCTTTATCACTGCATATATATATATATATATATATATATATATATATATATTGTAGTGGATTTAAAGGGTTAAATTTGGAATCAACAAAGCAATTTCCTAACACCCTGTATAGAGAAAAAAACCATTTATATACGCGCAAAATTAATTTCATTTATTTAATTTAAATTTACAAGTATTGACGTAATTTTATAATTAGGGATTACGAGGTAATAGATTCATAAAAAAAATCAATTGTATAAGCCAATAGAAATTATTAATTAATTTAATTTATTTTAATTTAAGAGGTTATAACGTCAGAGAACGCATAAGAGCATGAAAAATGAATAATACCAAAGCGAAAAGCTTTGCTTAACAAACAGCCAGACGTCCGTTATATAGAATACCATGAAACGTAAACTCCTACATATGTTATTTTAAAAGATCATTAATTAGGCACAGCTGCACGTTGGAAAGGTCACCTTTCGCTTATTTCTGTAGATAACAGAGCAAGCTTCAAGGAAATATTGTGTAACCGTCGGTGGGTTTCGTAATAAACACTAACAAGAGCTTCTTAACGAGCAGAAAGGATGCACAATTAATAATAGGTTACAGAATGGAACGGGCATAGAAGCATGCATTTAGTAGGCAAGGATTCAATCCACGTGGGGTAGACATAAGACGCGGGCAGCTATATCGATTTTCTACCACTCAAGCTAGGTTAGAACGCGACATCCAGTATGCATAAGACAGGAGTAGAGAGATTACAGGCGGGGTTATAAGACGTCACTGAAATGTATGATTGGTCGAAATAGGTAGTTTTAGAACAGAGAAAGATGTGAGAGTTTTGTTGTTTGTAGCGGGTTGACGAGTAGTATTTCTAGAAGTTTAAAACGGTTACACCAAAATTTGCGGAAATGTTAGTTTGCAATTAGGTATTTCGAGTAAAGTGTGGCCGAGAGGGGCCTGGCTTATGATATAAATAAGCTAGGGAAATTAATAGCTTTCTCTTTTATTTTGCATTGCTTACGACGTACAAAAATCTACTAACGAGGCTTGTAAGTATAATAAAAATTTGTAAATTCGATAGTACAGTATTAGATTGTTGTGGCCTTATCGTTAGAAACGCGAATTGTGTCGAGTTTATTTAAATGTAACTAAGGTCCAAAGAATACTTTAACAAGCTCGTAAATTAATAATGCGATAAATAACAAGTGTAATATACATGGATTTGGATATTGAAAGTGATATTGGATGGGTAGCATGAAGCGCAGCTTAGATGGTGTTCATCTTTTGGAGCCACACGCAGAACCACAGGGGTTCAAGAACATAATACATCATCAACGAAGATGGAATCTTCAAGTTTTTTCAGGTAACGCATTAGAATTTGCTGCTTTTTTATAAACTGTTGAAAATTTTCTGATGTGTGAGAGTGATCTTTGATGGTATTTTTCGTTATTTTACGTATTGAAAAAGATACGTATAACTGACTATTAATATAGTATTTTGAATATAAAACAAAAGGTGTACGTAAAGCTTATTAGAATTGCTTGATGAATTTAAATTTAATTGGTAAGAGTACATGGGTTTTTTTGAAGTTTGTAGTAATAGTATGTCAAGTGGAAAGCATACATTGATAAACTGGGTTATCATGAGCTCGCCATACTCCAGTGTGTAGTAAGAAACCAAGGTCAGGTAGTATTTGGGGCCCATTTACTCCTGTTGCATTAAATGTGTTACAAATTTTTATTTTAAAAACTTGGACTTTACAAAGATAGCAGGTATTGAGGTGTAACTTGTGCACCGAACTGTAAGTAACTTTAAATTATTATTTGTAAATAAATATTGTATGATTGTTGTATTATTTTGTGATTTTATTGTATGGTGTGTGAACGAGAAAGAGAATGAGAGTAAATTTAGGTATACAAGAAGAAGCACAGCTGAGCTAGCCAGGGAAGCTGCTGAAGAAATTAATTCGATAAAGCAGATTATGGGTAAGAAAGTTTTGTAAAATTTTTAGATTTTTGAAATTTTTTTTTTTTTGATTAAGGATGGGTTTTTATCGGAGTTCCACGGCAATCTATTTAAGTCCTAGAGACAAAAAAACTTATTTTAATTGTGCATTTTAAACCATTATATTGATATACAAACAATAGTAGATGATATCTGGTTTATTAAATTAAATTACAATTCTAATTACAGGAGTGTAATAATATTTCCTTTAATCCAATAAAAATACTTCAATAATATGCATTCTTGTAGTGTCACTATTTTGACATATTCTATCATAGTAACAACATCGTTAGATTAGGCTCTACAGCTTTCCTCGTCGATGTCTGTACTCTAATAATTTGCAAGCAGTTGTCATTTGACAAAGTTTGTCACTTTCGTTCTGATTGTGTTAGGGTGAAGGTCGAGTGGGTTTATCTACTGATAACCATGGTCAGAAGGGCTTGGTCTAGGAGAAGAAAAAGTAGTTTTGTGTAAGAAAATCATCGTTGGCATGAGGCACTTGAAGGGTGTTGTTAAAAAAGACATATAAATGGACTCGAAGGCGACTAGCGGTGCATTTTCATAGTCACGGCGATTGATCCTGATGAAACTTCATTAAGCAGTCGGTAAGGTAACTTTGTAAAACTTTATTAATTGCATTATTGTAATGCACCTTTCAAATGTCTTGTAACTTTGAAGTAACAAGGAATTTTGAAGTAGCACGCAACTAGTATGAGGAGTAAATTAGAGGTTAAGCTGATTATTATTTCAAGAATTAAAATTCACCTTTAATGCTGTATCAAATCTGGTTTTGAGGTTAGATGTCTGGTGTTCAATTGGAATGCTTGGGTTACATTCTACAAATTGTTAGGATGAACTTCTTGGTACATCGCTGATCTTGGTTAGTTCAACTTATAATATTTGGTAAGAACGTTCCACATTTTCCTTTGTTCTTCTGTATCTTAAACTTTGATAAAAGTTTAAAAGTTTTGTGTTGGTGATAACTTTCTATGTTCATAAAATTCTATGTATCTGTCTCATTAAAATAGAATCCTTAATAATCATAACTTAAAGTTTCTTATACTGTAAATTAAATACAAAAAATAATTTGTATGTTAAAACAGTATAAATAACTTGTTATTTGTGCCATATGGTGTGATAAAAGATTGTGAGTTATATTTATACAATGCCACTCATGATATAATGTGACAGTTAGGATTAACTTTAAATGTAATTTAAAATGATGACATTTTCAAATCATTTGTAATAATTTCAATTATAAAATCGCTAGCAGGACTGCCAACGATAAGAAAAATAATTATTTTATGTAGAGTAATTTACAAAACATTTTAACATTAAATTTTCTAAATTGTTATTTCTTACTTGGTTCGAGATACATATCTATTGATAGTTTTTTAGAGCCTATAGCTTCACAATTTGCTATAAATACTTTGGTATAATTTTGAAAGAAACTAAAGAGAAGAAAAATTTATGTTTAATCTAAAGTTTTTTTTTATTGAACTTTAAAGAAAGGTATTGCAAACTTATACTGAAACTATGAAAATTAGCGCCAGGTTCATCGGTGTGTCATTTTGTGATTATTGTTAATAGGTGTCTACAAGTAGAGCTAGTGGAGGCATATTTATAGGAGCGATTGTTAATCAAGAAGAGGACAATTGGTAAAAAGTTTTGATAGGGTTTTGGGAAATCAAATTCTGGTTGTGTATATAGGTCAAGAAAACAGTATCACAGCAATATATATATATATATATATATATATATATATATATATATTGCTGTGATACCTACAAAAAGCCTCACCAGAGTAAAAAAAGAATATTCGAGCCTCTCGAACTGGGCACCAAGATTTGCTGTGATTCTCGCCCTGTTGAATCTCTTCAGATATTCGCCTTTTTACTCTTTCCGCCTCGGCTGCTCACCTAGTTAAAACTTTCATCCTCATTCATAAAAAAAAACAAACACATTCCTACCACAAACATCAACGTTAACTCTATTTACATCAATATTCATAATACATTAAAATTTCAAAATTAAATTTCAGCATAAATTTCAGTATCATAAAATTTCAAGTTTAAATTTGTCATCATTTTAATTTGCATCCAGAATTAAAGTCCTGGTAGGATGCATACTAATTAAGTTACAATATGTGCAGACCTAAGTCTGAATAAAAGGGAGCATCTTCCACCCCTTTACGTTAATTAAACAGGTTAGTCTAATTGAGCTCAAAGACAGACCCACATTTTCATCATAATCAAAACATAAACTGCTAAATACTGCTTTCTACTTAAACAAGAAAATTTTACCTTAAAATTCAAAATTTGTTGTTTATACAAATTCACCACTGTCCATTTTTTTTAATCAAACAAATTATAAAGATATCCAACACACACCAAAACATCAAAGTTCGAACAAAATTGTATAATTTACTGCACTCGTGGCTTCAATGTGCATCGTCCTTGCTAATTTCACCATTCCAACTGGGTTATGTTTACGTCCTCAGATTCCTGGTCGCCTTTTAAAATTCATCTACAACACCATTCGTTTAAAAAGTTTCAGGGCTTCTCAGGAACGCATCTATGTATATCTAAATCTTGTTTGTAGATCCAATCACGTTTACTAATAACATTTGATTACTCACTCCCGAAAAATAGCACTGAAATTCATACTTCTTTCCCGCTATACCCAAAACTGCCTACTTTTGTTTATTCATTTATCGTTACAAATTTGGATAATTGGTACAGTAATACTCGCAAATATAACTAGACTTTATTACCTTGTATCTTCTTTTCTAAGTGCACTAATGCATAATAACTTGTATCGTAGCACGTATTCTGCTTGAAGTATGGCATCACATCAAAAAAATTAAGAGCAAACGGTTTTAAAGTATTCAATAATCAAAAAATATAAGAGAAAACTGTTTAAAGTATTGAATCAAAATCAAAAATCTAAAAGAGCCCAACACCTATAATCACGGGTTTATATAATAGCTTGCCTGCACATCGGTTTTGTCCCTCAACGGACAATTTTCAGAATTTCGCATTCTCTGTTCCCTTCTCGACAGTCCGGCACAGCGATTCTACTAAATTTTTGCACTCGTGCCAGTTAAATCTAAGAAATTTTCACACGGCTCGCAAACACGTCCGAGAACAACTAATTAATTTTGTATAGAAATTGTTGTGTTTTCACCTCTCATATCTGCAACTTATTTTAACCAATCGTTTCCTCGTGACATTGCTCAAATCACGCCTTTTATTATCTGTGTCTTTGCTTGCGCATTTTATCTGTTTTTTTCTAACCTGGCCTTAGTGGTGCAAATCGATATTCTTTACTATCGGTTATTTCAGTCCACGTGGATTCCTATGTTAATATAAGCTACGGTTTATCCGACCGTTTGCAATATACGCAGAATTTTCATGTTTATCCAAACAAATTAAACAGAAATTGACTTTTAAAAATACGCAGGTGTTCAATCGTAACATTTTAACCTTCTAGATATATTTGTATGCTAGCAACGCGTCTCATATTTGGTATTATTGGGTTTTTAAAAACTTTTATGCATATAATACCTTAATAATCGTTCAATTAACTCCAATTAAAATAATGATGAATGGCATTGACTTCTACCCTTTAATTTTTAGTGAATACAAATTAAATATTAATTATTATTTGTACACCTTGTTTATTACCCGTTACTTAAAATTTGAATTAATTAATATAAATTTCGCACGTAATTTCTATTTGTTTCTTTATACTTAGAACAAATAAATTACATACAAGTTGAGCATTTTAATTCTGCTTCTTTTTATAGAAAGCGTCTAGTGAATAATTTAAATCCCTTATTTTTATTGAAACGAATACATTTTTATGCTACACGGTTTTAATAACGCGTATTATCTAATAAACTTTTATACAAACCCTACATTCTAATTGAATAATTTAAATCTTTACACTAGGCATTTAATTACGCGTACTTTTTCCCAAAGCTTCCTTATACACGGTGATTAAAATTATTTGATAAAATTAATTAATTTTCTACCCTGGTCTAAATTTGAGTAATATATATATATATATATATTGACGTGATAAGGGGGTCACGCAAGGTCATTGAAATCCAAATTCTAAAAATAAATCCAACTAAAATATAAAAGAATCCGGAAAAATCAAAATTTCCGTAAATTCATGGTTACGCCTTTATAATACAGGCGTACTTGTATTAATTGATGTACAAGCAAGAAATGCAATTGCCTGTGTATAAATAATCACCCTGTATGATATAAGCGTATTGTAAATAAATAGCAAATAACGTAAGTTGTATATGTAAAAACGATCATTTTAAGATAAATACAAAGCCATTTATTTTCACTTATTAATTATCAATACATTTTCGATAAAAATGCTTGTTTTTTGCTGTAAATAACATAAAATAGTGCTAGCTTTACGCATTTAGCATAAAAACTACAATTAATCTTGTATTTAAAACCCTAATTTTAATCTTAAAACACGTTTTACCGCGAAAGCAAATATTTGTTATAAAAATACAACTAAATTGCATTATAAATCCATTAAAGTTTAAATTAATTATCCCGTGTTTTACCTAATTTTAATTTAAAAAACATGATCTCGTATTTCCGAGAGAAATTGGGAACAAATATGTCAACTTCGTTGAACTCATTAATAAGTAAACGTTTATTCTACGAAGCGCCCGTAACAATGAAAATCCCATAAAATGTAACAAAAATTAATAAAAGTTATCGATTACCTTTCGCAATTAGTCACAATAACCTTAGATGCTAAACAAAGACGAGCGATGCACGCACTAATAACTAGAACGAGATAACCAAGTTAGAAAACTCAACAATTTTAAACGCTAATGAGAATTTCCCAGAAAATTTCGTAAGATCGGTGTGTATTATTGGGAACAGAAATAAATAATTTTGTATATATAAAGAAGCGTTTATTAAATAAGGTCTTTCATAAATTCGAACGAAAAATGTTATTTTGATTTAATTCGCGAGCTGTTGTTTTGCGAAGATATTTGAAGTATGCAGTAAGCATACCGTAATTTAATAATTACGTTGTTACAATGAATAAAGAAGTGATGTTTCAAACGTAATCTGATGTTAAAGAAATGGAAATTATTAAATTATATACAAAAGATGGGAAATGCTTCGATAGAAAGCTATTAAAATGTTTATTGACTAATTACACCGTGGATGCACATTGATTTCTAAATGGAGATTTTATGCATCATCTGGTAAGCTGACTTGGACGTCAATTTAAAATAAGAAGATATTTAACTACGAGTTAGATAAAAAAGCGCTTTGTGGATTTTGTAAGTATTAATTGTTTGTAACTGCTATATGAGTTTTGTCATTTAGTTAAGATAGAATAAGTTTTAATTATTGTATTTTTGTAATGAATTTTACCAGGAAAGTTTGTGTTCAGAGTTCGAAACACTCTGACCTTTTTTAATAGATTATGTATCAAAGATTTTTTGGCCAGAACAAACCTTACACGCGTGAGAATCATCACCAGATAAACCATCCATAAAAGAAGAAATTTAGTTCTGTAAATTTAAATAAGGTAAGCAACATTTTTTTATAATTAAGTAAATACTTGTTAGAAATAATTTGATGTTTGAAAGAAACATGCTGTAAATATTCTATCTGGTTTTGAAAATATTTCATACTGTATAAATGCTTTGTGATATTGCTGTGTTTGATTTTATTTTAAAAATTTCAACATTTCTGTTGAGTTAACCAGGCATAGTTAGAAAGAAAGGTAAGTGAATAATTTCAAATTTTACAATTTGCTGTATCTGTTTTACAGCACACTTTCAGCGGCGCAGCATTCTTTTAGCGGCATATCAAAGCGCGGTGTTGTCACAGCACTTTTTTAATGACGCTCCAACGCGTGGATTACTACATCACTCTTTTAGCGGCACCTCAACGTGTGGCCCTTTTCATATCGAAATATACATATACATACGGTGTGTTGGTTCTCAAAGACGTACATAAAAATTTAACATGCAATCGGACGTTTTTAATGATTGTTGCTCGTCAATTAATCGTACAGGAAAGATAATAAAGTTAAATTTCTTTTAACAGATTTGAATTTGGTGGTGCGTATGTTACTTGCGTCTATTGCATACAGAGGATTGTTTGTCGATGTATCACTAAGACGCTTCATTTAATAATTTACACTAAAACCTAACATCGAGTTTGGGGTACGCGTGTAGTGATAAATTGATTGTATCTTCTTTGTTATTTGCCTTGTTTGCATTGAACATTAAATGCGATAAATGAATAGTGAAAATTTAAGTAGGTCCCTAGGTGTAATTGCTTCGGTATTAGAAGATCTTCATCAGCGTGTGAACGTCAACGAACAATCAGTTACACTCCTACAATCCAGGCTCAAAACCATTCACAAACGCCAGTATCCTTAGCCTTGCCCAGCTTTGACCCCGATGTTACTAACGCAGGTGTTTAGTTATCTAAAATGGAAGGATATAAAAATGAGTTTGGGTGCTCAGACAGAGAACCTGTAGGTAGAATTAGTCCGTTTTTATTGAAATTTGCTAAAAATTGGTTTGTTGCATGGCAATCAGCTATTGAAACTTGGTAATCCTTTAAGACGGACCTTTGGATATCTTTTCCTAGACAGCGAAATCTTGGAAAATTGTTAGCCGAGGCAGTTAATTACACCAGCACTAATTGTAGTAGTTATGTTGAATATGCACGCATGAAATTAAAGAAGCCAAAATGTGTACGTGCTAGTGGGTGTGAACCTATTTTGAACGAAATTATCGTGCATACAATACAACGATCCGGCGGTACATACTGCAGCTTTCAATTGCAATATTACGACAGTAAATAATTTGATAGCCCTTTTAGTAAATTTTGTAAACGATCCCGGTGGTGAGCCACCACTTAACAAACAGACATTGAATTCCGCAAAAGAAGCTTTGCAACAATGTCAGCTTCCGCTTCAGGCGTGACTTGTTTTACCTACCATAAAAAGCGTCATATTTCCCACGATTGTTCTCTTTCTAACCGTAAAGCTCCATATATGCCTGAAAAGCAAAAAATTGATACCGCTTGTAGGTCATAGCATAGAAAATTTAATTGGAATCAAATATACACATGTAACTTCCTGTTAACAAAAAGGATTTAAAACCACGTACCGTAAAAGTTTTGAAATATCTCATGTTGACTTGTTAAGTAGAAATCCCATTGAGCACGTAATTCCAGTGAATTCCGGAACACTGAATTTTAAGAATTGGCTTACCGTTTCTCAAAGTCATGATAACGAAAGTAAGCAAATCATAAAATCTTTACATAATGATGATACTGATGCAAAGAAAATGTACAAGTTCGATAAAGGTACATTATTTCGAATTATCCCTAGCGAAAATGGTAATGATATTCATCTTCTCTTTGCAACTCTGAAAAATAAGAATCAGTTACTGAAAATCTTTCATGATGACCAAAGTTACGTGGATTGGGAAAAACATTCGCCTCTGTTAAGTTGTACCTTTGGTTTCCAAATATGACTCGTGATGTAAAAAGGTATGTTGAGCATTGCGTGATATGTGCTGCGCGAAAAAATACAGAGTGAGCCAGTCAAACCTGCATTTCTGAAATGACCGTAAAAAATAGACGGATAGATATTTCAAAATTTTAATGTTACTATTTTAATGTACAATAAAAAGTATTTAAGAAACAACATTCACTGTTTAAAAATAACGCCAGTAAGATGGTGTCCTTCCCGATTGAGACATTCTTGTAGGCGATTTCTGAAACTGCCCATCACATCACGGAGCATACGCTGAGGAATTCTCTCAATTTCCAACCGGATTCTCCTCTTGAGTTCCCCAAGCGTTGGAGGCCGTTGTTCAAAGACTTTACTCTTCAGGTACCCCCACAAGAAAAAATCGCACACTGCGAGGTCGGGCGATCGGGGAGGCCAAGAAATTGCTCCATTTCGGGATATCACCCGATTTGGAAAAACATTGTTGAGAACATTCATGCTCACACGATCTGTATGACTTGTAGCACCGTCTTGCTAGAATAAGGTTTCATTGTTCATTCCATGTTGACGAAGCTGAGGAATGACGAACGAATGCAACATTTTCGAATAGCGTTGTGCATTCACAGTAACTGCTTGCTCCCTGTCATTTTCAAAAAATATGGGCCTATGATTCCCAATGAGGATATTGCGCACCAAACTGTTACTTTGCTTGAATGGAGTGGTTTTTGATGGAGTTGTTGAGGGTTTTCATCACTCCAATATCGGAAATTTTGTTTATTCAGAAAACCGGAGAGATGGAAATGTGCCTCATCGCTCATCCACAGGTCGTGAACAAGGTCCTCGTTTTCATCAAACATGTCCAGCAACGTTTGACAAAAACGCCGTCGAGCTGCAAAATCGTTTTTATTCATAGCCTGAACAACCTGAATTTTGTATGGGTGATGGTGTAAATCTATTCTCAAGATTCTTCGGACGCTCGTGTTTGCCATGCCAAGCGCAGCATTCTGTCGACGCGCCGATCTCGAAGTGCTTCTTTCCACAGCAACTCCCACGCGGTCAATATTCGCGGGAGTTTGCACTAATCTTGCACTGCCACCCCTTCTGCTTCTCGTTTCACCAATTGCTTTGAAGTTTGTCACCCACAATTTGATTGAATTAACAGACGGTACTGGCTTATTTCAATTAATTTGAAAATTCGTTCGGAAAACACGCTGAGCGGCTGCGTAACTACCACTTTGGTAAAACGCTTTCACAGCGAATGAACGTTGTTGTTTAGACCACTGCTCCATGGCGACTGAAATGCTTAGTTGTGGGGGACACAATGGTAACCTTGCTAACTCGTACTGCCCACTTTCACGGCTCTTCCGCCCTTTTCAAAAATGCAGGTTTGACTGGCTCACCCTTTAGTTCTGACACTAAGCAAGGCTTCCTTACGTTTATTACAAAACCCAACGAGCTTTTCCATACCATACACGTGGGTTGTTTGGAACCTTCACCTGACAATCCGGATAAGTACAAATACATTCTTCTCCTAGTTGATGCCTTTTCTAAGTTTGTGCTTCTTTATCCGCAATCCTCTCTTACTGCAGAAGAAACTAAAGCCAACTTTACAACATTTATTAGCATTTTTGTTGGAAACAAATTTTACAGTTTACATTTTACATTTTACAGATTGCGGGCGTACATCGCTCTAACGAACAAGTGGAACGCTATATAAGTACCATCACTAAAATGTTAAAAATTGAGTCTAACATAACAACAGATTGGCCGAGCAAAATCTGAAAGATACAATTAGTAATTAATATCACAATACAAAAGACTCCAAAAGTGTATTTGTGAAATCGTTGGACCGTACGTCATTAAAAGTTTGCTACCACACAACCATTACACACTGATTAAAGTTGGAACGCGATAACCTATAAAATGTGCAAAGCATCAACTGCGCCTTTGGCAAGCTGATTGGACTCCTGAGGATTTCCAACACTTAATAGAATCCGAATTGAAACTCAATTCATGTAAGTATTTATATTTTGTTATTATGTAAGTGCTAATTGAATTTGTGTGGTGCCGTGAGTTACACCCCCCCCCTCCCCAAATTAATATATATGTATAATTAAAGGGAACTATTAAGTTACTATTAAGTTACAATGTATAATTGAAGGACATAAAATAAAAGGTTAATGAAAGTTCATAAACCAGACATGAGAACGGAAACAATACTTTGTATTCCAGACGTAACATTACACTGCAGGTGCAGGTCACAGTAGGTTATAAAAGAGGAATTATTAGAATTAAGATTATTAAAATGTAATAGTTTGTATTGTATCAAGAAATAGCAGACATGAGATCTGCATTTCTTATAAATGATGTAAGAGCAGGAATAGCATAAATACTCTCAAGAGCCCAAGATGGCCAGTCAGTCTTCAAACTTCATAACTTTAGCATTGTTAGTGGTTCAAAGCTACTCATTTGTAAATATTAGTTATTGATTTTAATTATTAATTAATAAATATCCACTTTGATTATTTTTGATTTCAAGTCGTTAATGAATGTAACGTACAATTGTCAAAATCATTGTAATTTCTGTATAAATAAATTTGATAGAAGAGTCTTTTGGAAGAAAGCCTTTTTAAAAAAACGCTCCAAGAGGCCCAAAACATATCTCGTGTTACATTAAGAAAAACAGAGACCCATTGTAAATGCGTACATCATGTGTGCTTCATTTCCATCGTGTCTCTTGGTGTTTATTAGAGATCCATCGTAAATACGCACACCTTGTGTGTGGTATTTTCATCGTGTCTTTGTGTTTGGTTTAGAGTGTAAAGGATTATATTTTTTAAGACCCATCGTAAATACGCACACTTTCAGTTGGTATTTCCATCGCGTCTTTCAGTTACAACAAAAGACACATCGTAAATATTTTTAGTATTTTCATGGTGTCTTTGTGTTGTACGATCTATGTTCGTTATTTACAAGACCCATCGTAAATACTTTTAGTATTTCCATCGTTTATTTTATTGAGTCTAAATGAAAATGAAACATACAGGTGACATCTTCTTATTTGTTATAGATACAAATCAGAATTCAGAAACCGAGTTAGCACCAGACCAAGACAAAAATAGCTGTGATCGTTAAGATTTTGACTTACGCGTTTTTTGTTTACTAGTACAGTTATGTATTGACTTCAATAAAGAGAACAACTGCTTTTGATTGTAGTAATCAGTATTAAGCTGTTTTTGCATTCCGACAGCGGAATGATGTCAGTTTGGCCGTTTTAGATTCCTTCTAACAGATTTGAAGTTGGTGGTGCGTATGTTGCTTGCGTCCATCGCAGACACAGTCGAGTTCTAGCATTGGTAGCTAAAGGGCTATCTGTCGATGTATCATTAAGACGCATCATATAATAATTTATACTAAAATCTAACAATAGTATCAATAGAAGGAGAAAATTATTACCATTCAAATGATACTACTGACAACACTAAAAGTTCAATTACTATTTTAGAAAACGAATTTAAAATTTGGGTGTTTGTAAAAACTATTAGCCTAGATGATTTTAATATTTGGCAGCGTTTGAAATATAATCTATTAGAAGTTGTATTTTACTTTTTATATAGATGTCGCGTGCACATGGGGACTACAGCCAGCTGTTACATTTCTGTGCTCAAATTCTCTCGAAAGTAAGCTATAGATGGTAAAGTTTTCCGTACTAAAAATAGTACCTTCAGGAGACTTCCAGTCTAGTCCGAACTCTAAGTTCATGCGATTTCTTACGAGACACAGTGGTGGGTGAGTGAGCGGAATTCAAGCGCCACTGCAATTTCGTGGTAGTTGTACAAGCTTGAACGTAAGAAAAAATGCAGACACCTTAACGCTCAAAAGTTTGATTTTAGTAGTTTATATTTTCTTGATTGCTAAACTTTGAAGCTGACAAAAAGAGTAGAGCTAGATATTATAAAGAGAATAGTTGTTGATATTCCTTGTTGATAAATCCTTATAAATTCTAAATATCACCCTATAAACAGCTTATTGGTTTACTCATTGATTTTTATTTGAAATCTCTTTACGGTAACTTTTTATATAACCTTTCTTTCGAAATATATTATGTCTATGCTCTGGACATTTCTTGTTAAACTTGCAAAATAAAATATTTCAAAAGTATAACTTATTTACATTCATCTTTATGCAAATGAAAAATTATTACAATTGTAAAAAAATATATTCACAAAAACGTAGTTCTACGATGTTAAATTAAAGGTTCTCTGTAATGCCCAAGAACCTTTTAAAGTTAACTAATATTGCAAAAGCAAAATTGTGGTCATCACCGCAAGCACCATGGATCTAGCTTTGGTCAGAAGCACATGCCAAGGCAACCACACACGCAATTATCATAGAATGTTATGCAATCATAACAACATAGTTAACCACAGCAAAGTCATTTTCTTTACTAAACAAAATATTGGTGTATATTTCGAAAATTACAACACTATCTCAATCAAATGGTATTAATCATGAATTTGATGATTACACAAATCGATAAACCATACTTAAATATGTTAATAATTGTCTATACAAAATATAAATATAACCCATTTTGAAATTATAAATCAAAAACCAAAAAGGCCGTAGATATAAATATAACAATTACTCCAATCGATGTGTATTACTAGAATAATAATATAATCACCTCTACAAAATTTTTATATTTTGCACCATTTTCAAGTTATCATCAAAAACCAAAACGGCATTAATTACCAATATGACAATTGCACCCATCGGCATGGCATACTTAAATATATAAATAATTGGTTTTAAAATTTTTTATTTTGCATCGTTTTCAAGTTATAAGCAAAAACCAAAACGGTTCTAGGTGCCAATATGACAATAGTACCTGCCGATTCGCCATACTTAAATATGTAAGTAATTGTTTTTACAAATTTTTATATTTTACACCGTTTTCAAGTTATAAGAAAAAAACCAAAAGAGCACTACATACCAAAATTATAATTACGCCCTTAGATGCATCCTACTTAAATATATAAATAATTGTCTTTATACAATGTAAATATCTCCATCCGTTTTCAAGTTATAAGAAGAAAATTGATAAATTGCTGAAAAGTCATATAGACTACCTCAAGGTACAAGCTCAAAAAACATTACCAATCAACGCGTGGGTACCGCATGAGTTGATTAAAAGATAGATAAATAATCAAAGGGTTGCCTTTCAAAATTTTGCTTTTGTGGTATGAGAGAAAGAGTTTCCTGCATAGAATTGTTACTGGCAATGAGAAGTGGATACATTTAAAGAATCCCAAACGCAAAAAAACGTGGATTTTACCTGGCGAAATATCAACATAGACAGCACGACAAGATCGTTTCAGAAAGAAGACAATGCTCTGCGTTTGGTGGAACCAAAAAGGAATCATGTAATATGAGCTGCTAAAACCGGCCGAAATTGTCGCTACCAACAACAACTGATAAATTTGAACTACGTGTTGCTCGAAGAACGGCAGAATGATACACGAGACCCAAACGAGTGATGTTGCAATACGACAACCCTCCGTGTGATTGCACTTTCTTCGTCAACAACAATATCAAAACGCTGAAATGGATCTGCTACCACACCCACCGTATTAGTCAGATCTGGTCCCTTCCGATTATCACTTTGTAACTTGTTCCTGCCAAGCTTACAATTATAAAAGTTAAATCTGTTTTCTTAAAGTTAGTCTCCTCTTTTTTAAAATTGTTTAAAGTGTTAATACACCCCAACTTTCCTAATCAATACCAACTCTTACTCTTCTAAATATTATTTTTGTCGAGATTTTTGGTACATGAGATAATACACTAAAGAAACTGTTTGCATATTTGCCCTAATTCGCCCATTAAATTAATTAACCTAAACAACTCACTGATATTGGTGCTGGTAATTGTTCACTCCTATTGCCCCCCTCCTACCCCTCTCATTTTTTAAAGATTTATCAATTTCTAACCTCGATGTATGGTTTATGCTTCGCCTAAATCGTTCGGATCGTGTAATGGCTTGGTTGGCCTACACCTAGCTAATTTCGAAGAAGAGCAAAATTGGTTGGATGAAGGATTTGGGTTCAAAAACGAGTCGTTTTATCGTCACGGTATTTATGTATTGTGGTATTATATAGCTAGCGAGGAACGTTACTTTGAATAAACCTTCTTTTTTTTATTTCTCTTGAAATTTTCCATTTTTTATTAATCAAAAAAACCTGGAAAGTTAGTTGCGCCCCTAAGTGCTTTGCTTTCCTAACTAATAAAATAATAGATTCGCCGGTGATGCTATTCAACTCAACTTCTGTGCTTAAAATTAACACCGTCCTAACACACTAGTTTTCTTTCTGAAACACTGTATGAGTCCGTTTGGTAAACACGCTGGTAGAGTTATAATATTGGACTTTAACGGCATCTCTAACTGAAGAAAATCAACATATATCATAGCTTTATTATTTTTATGATTAAGTTTATCTTGATGGTTTTTCGAATTTCTTCCTGTTTACTATGCATGTTTGTTATGGAACAAAATTTGTTTTCATTAATGCCAAAATTTCTAGATTTTGATCAAATTCTCACAAATATTTATTGAAAAGCGTTAAATTTATTTAATTAAAGCTGTAGCTTCGTATAAATTAGGATTTTGCAAGCAAAGAGCGTTTTGCAACAGAACTATCTTTATATAAGGATCTTTAAAAAAATATGTTTCATTTTATCATAACACTGTAAACAAAGATTTTGTCATGTGGAATATATACATACCTATTGTTTTCATGTTTCAATTACGCACAGAAAAAACTTTGCATTCAGGATAAGAAATTGTTCAAAGATATTATTTCTATTCATGTGTCAAAAAACTTTTCCCTGTTACCCAGCATTCTTGAATATGCTCCGAAAGTGATTGAGTAATTACTAATACCTATGGTTCATTTCCATGTGCTTAAAGTAATTACTTAAAACGTTCAATTTCATTTAGACGTATCTACAGCACATTGCATGAAAAGCATTCACTTTTAAAGGAAATTTGAAAAAGCATACTTCTGCAGTAATTTTTTAAAATTCTGAGACTGTTCATTCTTGTCGACCCGAAATAAATTATCGTTTCCTTTTATGAAAGCAATATCAAGGTATAAATTAAATTGAACAAGAAGCTTGCCAACCGGCATACCAAAGAAGAGAGCTTATTATAAAAGTCCAATTTTTCATTCCCTGGAGCCATGTTTTAACAAATAGCACTCCAATCAGCACCCGGGCTTTCGCACCCTCAAAGCTCCATTAAAACGAAATAAAAAAGCGACTGAATAATCTGGATTACAAAGAGGGAGACACAATACGAGGGTCTTTTTCATCATAATAACAACACGGTGATGTCGACTCGTTTCCCTATTGGTTGCATTCGCCATAATAACGCTTTGAAATAAAGAGATGAGACGGTTTTAAGTGATTAAAAGTTACAAACAATGTGTAAAACAATATATTTGTTACATTGCGTTTCTCGAAAGTAACGGATAAATTCTACAAAATTGTCGAGAAAAATAGACTGGTTCTGTATTCCTTGTGTATGAGGGGAATTATATTTATTATACAAAAATATTACGAAAAGCATTAGCATGTTTTCGAAAAAGCACGTTTTGAACAATGCGCTACATAAAACTTGCATTGGGCAAAAGCTTTGGGTGTGAAAAAAATTTCTACTTGCATATTTCAATTCAGCACCAAAGCTACATTAGGAACAGTATAAATATTCCGCATGCCAAAATCTTTGTTTACAGTGTTATGATCAAATGAAACATCTTCTTTTAAAGATCCTTATTAAAGATAGTTCTGTTGCAGAACGCTCCTTGGTTACAAAATCCTAATTTATACGAAACTACTGCTTTAATTACATAAATTTAACGCTTTTCAATAAATATTTTTGAGAATTTGATCAAAATCGAGAAATTTTGGCATTAATGAAAACAAGTTTTGTTCCATAACAAATATGTATGGTAAATAGGAAGAAATTCGAAAAACCATTAAGATAAACTTATTCATAAGAACAATAAAGCTGTGATGGATGTTGATTTTCTTCAGATAGAGAAGCCGTTAAAGTCAGTTTCTCTATGTTTAATATTATAACTCTTCCAGCGTGTTTACGAAACACCGTATGAGTTCGTTGATGGGGTCGTATTTGGGGAAGGCGCTTTATTTTAAAAATTTCTTTAATGTGACCAAAATTTAAATAACGTTTTTAAGGTGTTGTGGACCAAGGTAAAATATAACGTGATAAATTTAAGAAAGCAATAACAGAGAAGATCTATTCGAAATAACTGTCTTCCGTGCGGGAAAAATATCGAAAAGATTGCTGAGACAAGACGGTGTGACGCCGCGGAATTTTGACAATTCAAAAAGACTTTTAGAATAAGTGGATGTTGTAATGCTGTTTCTGTATTTCAGCCACTTCAAATATTTATTGCTTTTGTATTTTTATTAATTTTTGTATCTTTTCCATAGAAATCAACTTTCGCACCACTGTAGTTAGGTGGTGCACTCTTAAATTTGTTTTATGGTCCCCGCATTTTAGGACAAATATTGAATTTCATTTTTACAGTATTTCTCAACGATTGATTATTTTTAGATATATGGCATAAATTTGTACACACGGCTGTATCATTGATTTAAAACTGGGGGTTTTAAAAACACGAAAAGTGTGTTTTGCTTTGCACTTTAATGACTAAAAAGTACGCTTGTATTAAACAGGGTGGAATAATAAATCTTTGGAAACTTCAATTTTTCTGGTTTCCTTTTTATTTGGGTGGGTTTTATTTATGGAGTTTGGGTTTCAAAGACCTATCGTAACTTTTATCACGTCACTATGTATATATATATATATATTACTGTAATAAGGGGTTGTTTAGGGGTGTATTGAGTAGTAAGGGTCGTGTAGTAACTGTAAATAGCGATAGGAATCAGAAAACTGCATTTATTTAGCAGAAAAAGAAGTAATTCGTACATTATGTAAATAGTAAGCATTTAACACCCTGTATATAGACCGTAAT
Organism: Platerodrilus igneus; assembly: GCA_036346225.1. Classification (NCBI taxonomy): domain Eukaryota; kingdom Metazoa; phylum Arthropoda; class Insecta; order Coleoptera; family Lycidae; genus Platerodrilus; species Platerodrilus igneus. The sequence continues at coordinate 14,340,412 of JARFIW010001380.1, forward strand.
TAACATTAAGTAATGCAAGCAAACATATCTTTCAACAATAGAACGCGTATTCAGCAGAGAAATAATCGTACATGTATTTAAACAACGTTGAGGAGTTTATAAAATAAAATACGCAGAAGATAAGATGAAACCTAACAAATCTTCATGCAATTACGCTGGAATCATAAGCGCTTTGATAAGAAAACGCACTTTCAAATAAATAAATACATAAACGAAAATAGCACTAGAGTTACATCATTTATTTTTGTACAATTAACCAAAAGCATTATCTATACAAAACAACAGACGTAAGTTAAAAGTTTGGCCGCGATAACAAATAATAAGGTATTAAAGATTGCAAATAAACACCATGACACGGAAATCCGAAGCATAATTTCATCAGAAACAGCTTAAAAATACAGGAAATATTAAAAGACAAAAGCTGGTTGGTCGCGACAATCTGCAAAACTGCTTGGAAACCTAACCCAAAGGTAATGGGAAAAACTATTTAACACCCACTGGTAAAAAGACAAGTCATTCCACACTTGATGCACGTCGGAGCCACGACACTTTTAACCAGAAATCTACGCGTCAAATAAATAAAGTTTAGAATATATCAAATTTATGTTATAGTGAAAATAGTGCTACATAAAAAAATTGTGTTAAGAATATATGAAAAGTTTTTGCCGTTTTTCTCAGAAAACGGCTTGTAATCGGATTCTAATCAAATTCTAATCGGATTCTGGTACAATTCGAATTGACTTCTAATCAAATTTTAATTGGCTTCTGGTACAATTCTAATTTGCGTCGAAAGCATTTTAGGGAAGAGATTCAAAGCATATGCAGAGAAATATAAAATGAAGAAGCACGAGGTGATTTTTGGAAAACAAGAGATAACTGTACTCAAATATTGGTTCAACTAAGCAGAGCATTAGTATACAATTGAGGATTACAAGGAGGTGTTGAACCACAACACGAAAAAAATATCAGAAGATCACAGGTCAGATCTACTAAATTTTAAGATATTTTTCTATTTAAATTTTGATACTGAATTTATTCAATTTATCCAAAACTTGTAAAGAAGTCAACAAGAAACATTGCATACGTTAAACTTACGTAATAAATCATAAAGAGGTCTCGAACGTTCCAGATTTTTTTGTAAAGAGGTAGTTAGTTATTGGTGACTTTATTTTAAGTTAAAGTATATAAATTTTGGGATAAATAATCCATATGATATTAATTGATTGAAGGGTGTATTTAAAGAATGTCAAAAATTGTAAATATTATTTTTCTTTCATTATATGAATGTTGATTCACTTCGTTTATCAATTCAAATAGGTAATCATAAAGGGGTGAAAAAGAAAATTGATCATTGTAACGTTGTGCACTCTGTGTAGATTAAAAAGGGCTAGCCGTGGCATAATAATAAAATTAAAAAATTAAATTGAGAACACAGAGCGGTGGCGTTAAGTAGAACGTTTATTACATCCGACTACAACAAGTAAGGTGGATACAACATCAAATTTATAGACGAACCAACTTGGGGCTTGAGAAAAATACACAGCAAATCTATGGCGCCCAACGTGGGGCGAGAATATTTTACCACGAAAAAATACAGCGACCTGAACGAAGAGACTCGAATTAAATCAAATAAATTTGATAATACGACCGTGGGATTTAAAATAAAATTATTGAATTAAACTATGGCTATAATTAAAGAGTTTTAATTTGAGAAAAATTACGGAAACCAAAAATTCAGAGAAATTTGTACATTAATTAAATTTAGGCAGATTTATTTTAGTATTTAAGAGTTGGTGTAAATATAAATTTCAAAAATGGATAAAAGAATAAGGGGAACAAAGGAGGCATTAAGAAATCAAGGAGTAAAAATTGGCCCCCAAGAGAGTGTAATAATTCAGAAAAGGACGTTTGAAAGGAGTTCTAGCGACGAACAACGGACCTCACAAGAAACAAAAATGATGGAGATTTTGATGGCACTGAATAGTAAAATGGACAAAAACAAAGAGGCCATGAAAAATATGACTACAAAAATCGACGAAAATAGCGAAAAATTAGGTAAGGAAATTAAAATTCTGAGCGATGGATTAAGGGAAACCAACCAAACAATTGCGGAGACGAGAGCACAGATGCAAGAGAAAATTGCGAGAATTACGGATGAAATCGACTGTGTCTGGGATCATGTTGGAATGGTGAAATCCAAACAAGAAAAATATGAAAGTGAGACAAACGACAAACTCACGAAGGTAGATACTAAAATACGGAACGTAGAAGAAAATTGTGAAACAGAATTCAGAACAATCCATCGGGAAACAAGTAATTTAATAACTAATTCAAGAAATTTTAATGTTAGGAAACCCATTATGCTAACTCAACCAAATCTTTTAATTGATCAATATACAAAATTTTAAGGGGACGGAAAACTAAATCCAAAAATATTTTTGAAAAAAATTAAAATGTTAGTACAGGGCTTAACAAACGAGCAATATAAATTAAACTTGGTAAAATTATACAACTCCAAAACCCGAGAAAATAAAGAAATCTTTCTAATATTCTAATTACTTATGTTCTGTAATTTGAAACACTATATACAATATTCGCGTGGTACAATAAACCTTGCAAAATGGTTCGTAAGTCAAATCGACTAAAATACAAATCATCCCTTGATACTAAATGTCATTTAAAACGCGTTTTATGTAAGTTACTACGTGCATAGCCATAGCCTAAACAAAACCTAAAAAAAAAGAAAGACTGTCCAGGCTCAGCCAGTGAGTGGGCGGGGTTTTAGAAATACTCAAACGAAAGAACGGAGGACCTGAAATAAAAATAAACCAAACACACTCGCACTCATTTAATAAATTAACCACCGACATCCAGAAAACCTTATAATTAACATCAAAGCAAAATACACAATGTATATACAGGAGTACATTAGTACTCCGAACACAGTACAAACAAAGCCAAAGGTTTACATGGTGAGCTGTCGTTTTTAGGTCCCTACCCCCTAAATTAATTAACCAACCAAAGCAAAAGAAAGTTTCTCCGCTAAAAACAACAGCTCTAAAGCATTATCGTATGCATAAAAATCTAATACATAAAATATCAGAACACGGTAGTTTACATTTATTATTACTAAAATTTGGCATTTCAAGAAACGTTACACCCAATAGTTGGTCTAAATAATAATTTAATCCGCATACACAGAGGAGAAAGCGAAGTAGTTTATCAAATTCCAAAAATGTGTATTTAAATTTGGTTGTGGTAAAACTGGGGTTTACCACAATTTTTACTCGCAAATAATTGTAGTCACATAGTTGTTGAAACGAGACAAAAACAGGTAGTAAAGGAAATGTGTATACGACCTTAGTGATCCACTTGTCTTCTATCGAACAGGGGCGGCAGTTCCACAGGGCCCATACATCACGTACATAGTGTTAGCACTTAGCAGTACACGCACAACAGTACATAGCAGCAGTAGGACCAAAGAAAATCCGACACTTCTAGCCACCGGGAAACCTCACATTCCGTGTGCAACCTTAGAATAACCAAACCATAACAAATAAACTTGCGATAACAACCAGAAATAAAACTTAAGACAGTATTATCGTCCACAACAGAACGTCTTTCAAATACACCAGTTCGCTCTATATCTCGTGTATCTCTGAACAGGTTGTGCGGAGCGTTGCTATCCAACCTTGCGTTGTATATCGCAGAGCTTCGTCTATCGACGTAATACAGGGAATAACCACAAATAACAGACGACCTTGCCCTAACGAAGCGTAGTTTTTAAACACCCAACCGCAAATAGAATATTTTATTGCAATTTTATTGCCAATTAGCGAAATATTTGACAGGATTTTATTTAAACGGAATTTATCTAGATGAACAACTAAATTTGGAACGAAATCATTTTTCGTATTATTTTTAAATAGGTGAAAATTTTTAGGATGCGGTTTTGATTAAAACGGACTTTATATATTAGGAACGAATATAGTTTGGCTGATTTTTATTAGAATTCAACGTAACAAAGTTGAAAACCCGCGTTTCTAACTTTAAAACGCATTGCGTACTCCTGAAAAAGTTATTAAAAACGAGTTCAAATTAATTCTTTAACTTCAGTTTATGATAGGCTTGAAAGTATTTAACGAGGAACGTGTATGTTAGGTATATGAACTGTAGTTCATATTCTAGATTTTTCTAGTAGCAAATAAATTAATCTGTAAATATCAGCGGGTGATAAATAATATGAATGAACATGCTAATTAGCGAGAATAAACCCATAAATCACATTCCTAGAAATAAGCAAATGATAGATGATTATCTGTATGACAACACATAACATGAACGAAAACATTCTAATTAGAAAGACGGTAATATGCGATAAGACTTTTTAATGGCCCATAAATCAACAGATAACAAACTCACAGATAAGAATTTTTATACATTGCTTGAACTGCATCAATTAATGCACAAAGTCATAATTTTGCGATTTAATAAATATGAAATGACCGCTATTTAGATAAGATAAACTATAAAATAAACTCATTTTCGAAAAAATCCGATTATCCTCTATTAATCAGAACGACTAAAATATTATAAAAGTTTTCCAGAATGAATGACGAAGTAACGATTTTAGTATATAAAACGGCAAAAAATTAGAACGAGGATCAATAAATGATTGTCCGTTTGTTGGTGAACTACGGGTAGCAGCTAACTTAAAATTTCGTTCAATTTCATGTTAGAAGTTTGAAAAATTTGTTAAGAACAATGTGTTTTATTAAAGTATGAACAACTCAGATTGAAAGTAACATTTGTATAATGGAGTTAATAAAATAAATTTGTGTACAATATTGAAAATTTAAATATAAATGGAATACGACTTGGATTTTTAAGAGCATTTATTGATGAAGTATTTTTATGGAATGGAACGAAATGGAAATAAAAATTTAATTAACGATTTGGTTTGACGAATTTATGAATTACGAATAATTAATTTTAAAAACGCAAGTATATCATTGTTTAAATCTTTAGCAGGACACCTTCGTGTTATAGTTATTTTAAGTAGGTTAAACTTCCATAAGATTTTGAACTATAGATGTTTCTTGTAAATGAATAATTTCAGTTTTCATTGAAGTCCAATTTTGAGTTAATTTAACCATTATAGTTTGTTTTTTTGGATGTGCTTGATCAGCTACACTTAAGCTGGTTTTAAACAAGAGTATTACAAATTATCCATATTCCTCTATAAAGGAAAATTTTTGCACATAGTGTCTTACATAAGAAAAGTTTTGGGAATACTAATTACAAACAAAAACTGTGTGAATTCTTTATGAATATTTAATGTTTTTTTAGACTGAAGTTGTAAACTGCATTTGTAGGTTTTAATTTTTGTGTGTAAGTAATTTTTTGGAAAATGTATGGCGAAGAAAGAATTTTGCGGATGTAGCAATTATTGTTATTTAAAGGATTGTTTATTAATGAATATTTGATGATGTTATAATTTTGATGTTGAAGTTTCGTTGTCTCATTTGATCTGAGCTAGCAAGACAATATGGGCATTTTCAGACGATAATTCACACCAGATCATTTTTGTTTTCATATAGCACCTTTTATTGGTTCCCAACCTCTGGGCAGCATATAGCTACAAATTCACAGTAATATATAATGCCAAATAGGTATTTCATTTCTATAGCGATAAATAAAAATATATTTAATTTTTACCCGAAAACGATAGAGCGTTTAAGCCTTCTTATAATAAGTATTTAGAAAAATTTCTGCAAATCAAATTTTTCTTTAAAGTATATACGTTCCCAAAGCTTTTTCTGTTCGCTTTAGGTCTTAAATAAACACGAGCACGATATTCTTAAAATTACAACACGTTTTGCAAGTACATCAATGATCATCAATTTTCAATCCAAATACTCTTATCGAGGTATACGTCAAGAGATAGGGGTGAAACAAGATTGTAAGGGTAGTTGTTAAACTGAAAGGGAAGTCGTGCTAACGGATTCATCAAATAAACGATCGTCACGTTGGAGAACCTCTTCATGCAGTCAAGAGCATCAAGGGTTGGCAAAACTTAGTTTGACATTAACTTCCCTGAAGAGAGACTTTGACGCTCACAATATAGATACAAGTTATGGTAGACAATGAGACGTTTTATACAGGATCTGCTATCAGGTCTTTGTTTTGAGGTTAAGTCTTTAAAACTTTATGCTTATTTTAATATGGAGTTTGTGCTAAAAAGACAAAACTTTATTAAATACAGTTTATTTTTGTTAGAGTATTTATCCAGTTGGAGCAAAACTTTGAAGTATGTTCCAAAGAACCAAAAAATCTAATTAAAAAATTGGGATTGCTAAATAGGGTTTATTAAAAACACAAAAGGAAGTATGTGAACATTGAGGGTCTTAATACAACTACCACACAATCAAACAGGGTGGCGTAATATCTTTTTTCAGCATATGACCTTCAATGTTTAGCATTTGGAATAAAAATTAAAAAAACAAATTTTGAACTGAATCGATCAACTTTATGATGCTACCTCGCATTCGTATTGGATAATGCGACTTTTATTTTGCAAAAAAGACTCTTTTACAAAACGCCTACAGTTTAAACAAATATATGAATTGAAACAAAAACCTACCTTTTTAATGCCATGTTGTAGAACGCCTGGCCAAAGGGTAGCTGAATTAAGCAGTTGTACGCTTTTTCTCAATAATGAACAGTCAGTCATATTACACAAAGCATGCTAGAATACACACAGGCGGGATGTAAGGGTGTTCTCTAACCGATTTACGTTATTGACGTGTTAAAAAATAGACATCGTTTGATCAAAATTTAACAATTACAAAAGTAATGTCTCACATCAGAAATGCTCTACTGATGAATGTAGAATTAAAGCTAATTATTATATCAAATTGTATATATTTTATCGACCCGGAGGAGGGATAAAAACCACCAGAGAAGATACAAAAAGTAGAAGGAAGTAGAAGTCAGTAACGAGGAAGAATGCTCCACAAATGTGAGGGTGAAAAGTTGGGAGATTTTTGAGAGTAACGTCTGAGATTTTGAAGTTAACGTTAAAACTGTATTTAACAACGCTTATTAAGGTCATGTGTCCGAAAAAAAAGATAGTTGGTCGGGAGAGTATATGGCCATTTATTCAGGCTCAGTTAAAGAGCTTTGTTATACGATTACAGCGGCCGGACTTGGCACTAAACCAACTGATACTGTGGCAGTTTAAGTAAACATGCCCACATCAGATCGTAGAGAGAAAGTTAAGAAAATGTATGATCAAGTTCAAGGGGTTATTCGGGACTTTAAAAAAGAGAAGAGTCGCTAATTATTGAAGATTTCAATGCGGTTTCAGGCCAAAGTACATGTAAATATTGTTCACAAGGAGGTGATAGGCTGAAAGAAAAGTAAAATAAGGATGCGTTCAATAGTGAACTTTATTTAACTTGTATTTTGAGCTAGCAGTAAATAAAACCAAAGAAGTGTAATGAATTGGTGTAGTAATTCAAGGGGAGAAAATTCTTATTTTGAGATATGCAGACGAACGAACTTAGAATTAAGAAATAAAGTGAAGGAAATTTTTATTAAAGATTTAGGCATGGAAATAAACAGCACTAAAACAAAGATAATGACATGTTGTAAACAGAATAGCGATAGAAGTGTGATGGTAAAGCTAGAGCGAGAAAGTTTTGCTGGCTAAGAGGTTGAATTACAGATCACAATATAAGTAAACTGGCTGTAGAAAGTAAAATGGCATAAAGAAAATCTTTCAGATGAAAGGTGTGATATTGAAAGCTAAGGTAGTTGTGCTTTAGAAAGGACTATTAAAAGCACTGTAGAGTATCACTATAAGACTTTAAAAAATGAACATTAGGCAGAAATGAAGTTGGCAGGTTAGAAATTTTCAAGATGTAGTGCTGTGCAGACCACAAGAAAGAAAACATGGATGTCATTTTGACACATATCAAAGTCTATTAATATTTAACTACTGTATGTACATTCATTAATAGTTTAAATTCAAATTAAGTGGATTTTTCTGGATATTTACGTTATTTCTTGTTGGAAATTGTGCGGTTAGTTATTAATGGTCGCCCAATGTTCGTTAGTCAATGAAGAAGGATTATTTTGGCATAGGTTAAAATGTAATGTCGTCCCCTGAAAGTTACACTCTCAACTGGTAACTTGAAATGTGAGGTGTTCAGAAGCGGACCCATTTTTCTTTTCCTTATTCATTTTAATGATCTTGAACCTGTATTGACTGGCCACTGACTACTACACTCTCCGAGGTTGCCATTAACAAGCATAATCCCTTTGGTGACCATTCTTCATTATCCGGTGGATTAATGAGAAGAACTATACAAAACGTGAATAAAGATTTAATTTTTATGTTTAAACAAGGTTAGAAAGTTTTGTCTGTAAATATGTGCATGTTTCAAAATATAGGGTGAGTGTAAATAGTTAGTAGTGTAAAGTATATATTTATAAGTAAATAAAAGTGTTTAAAAAGAACGTGCCCTTTTTTTGCCTAAATCAATCCGGTAATGTTTTGAAAATTATGAGGTCCTGGCTATGAGTTGGCCAAAGATTAAATTAATTGCAGATTCGTACTTCTAAAGAAATTTGAGCATATTCAATGCTCCACACGCTAAGAAAATGTTTATAAATAAAAAAGTAGGCGTTTAGGGGGTTGTAAATCTGTTAACGGTTGGTCCCAGATTAAATGCAATGTCAGATTGAAACTTCCAAGAAACTTTGGACCCATGAAATTGTTTACACGCTAAGACACTTAGTTCGTGTACAGAAAGTTGTAAACATTTAGTGGTCAGTTTTTGAATTCAAACATGTCTTCATTAGGTCTTCAGTCCTGAAACTGGTTAGACGTGTACCCTCATTGTTTCCTATTCTGAACTAACCTACACATTTCCCTGAAATTCGCAGTCTGCATTTATCACTAGCTGATCTAGGTCAACATATACCTCCTTTTTCCTATCGCTGCTTGTAATATATCCCATACTATTCCCCAAAAATGCCTTAGAACTTATTCTGCCCTACTAATTTCGCTTATTTTTTTCCACATACATCTTTATTCCCCTACTATTTCTATAACCTATTTCTTATTAACTTTGTCTGTCCATGCCATCATCCTCATACATCTGAAGCACAACATTCCAAAAGGCTGCTATCGTTTTGCTGTCTGCTTTTCCTACTGCCCGTATTTCATAGGCTTACTGTGCTGTGCTCCACACATATGCGTTCAACAAATTTCTTCTTGTTTCTATGTTTGGTGTATATGATCATGGGCGCTGTTCTCTCTTGTTAGATGCAGTTCGGCTCCCTTCTATTGTTTTACAATTATATACCCTATACTCTATTTCTCCGACATTCAAACATGTATTGAGACTTTTAATAGGTTAAATAGGTATTATGTGTAGCAAAGATTGTGGCGGGGTGTATTTCGGGTTCCTTAATCTAGGTTAACTTAGATTGTACCGGGAGTGGCGACAAAATGTGTTATTGATTTTGTTTGTACAAAAGCTTTCCTATTTTTTAGTTGGTTGAATACAACATGAAGAAGAAGCATGTTAAAATAAATTTTCTCTTCCGGTTCAAACTAAGTCGGAAAACTGTCGACACGGTTCATGATATTAATGATGCGTTTTGCCCAGTGACCAACAATGAACGCACTTTTACAGTTGACTTTCCAATGCTCCATCCAAAAGTACATTCGCCAGGATGCGAGATTCTCTTAATTGGAAATTTTGAATTTTGCCGAAAACTTGCTATTTCAAGCAAGATAGGGGTTTTTAACATGCGTGACAACACTCACACACAGGATCAACATTTTACCTGTCATCCGACCAAGCGTGCATTTTTATGAATAATGTCCTTCCAACATTTTTCAAGCATCCGTGACGGGAAACGAACCCGGGACTTTGAAATCATAGTTGCCATAGTTGAAGCCAAGCTTCGTACATTGGTTTAGGACCTTACTACTGAATTGGGTGCAACACATACAAAGTATTTGTAACTATCTACAGAAAATTGAGCGCCGCACTAATTAAACGGCAGTTGAAGAAATCGTCGCTTTTAAGCGTCGTCTGCATTGCTTTTGCGAATAAGTTGTAATTGTAGAGTGCGATGAATAGAGATTTCTTTATGACAATCGGCGACGATGTACTTAGTTGTTAACCCACAACAAAGCTCCACAATAATTTGCAAGGCCGAAGTCATATCAAAAGAAGGTCCTGGTGACGATTTTAGGTCTGCGACAGGTTTTATTCATCACGGCTTTCTGAGTCCAGACGAAACCATACATCTAAAAAGTATTACCATCAAATCGTCAAAATGCACTAGAAACTCCAACGCTTCTGTTCAGCATTGGTCAACAAAAGAAGTCCTATCCTTCCTCGCGACAACGCCCGGCCACACGTTGCTCAACCAACCCTTCAAAAGTTGAACGAATTGGGTTATAAAGCTCTACATAATTCATCATACTCTCCAGATCTCTCGTCCCATTTTCCAATGCTTTACCCGAAGGTACTACATTGGCCAAGAAGCTAGTTCTTTTTATATGGAAATTTAAAATTTTGCCTAACCCTTGCTGTTGCAAGCAAAGTAGGGATCTTTAACGTGCGTCACAACACTCACACACTCATCCGAACAAGGGCGTATTTTTGTGATGTTCGCCTAACATTTTTCAAGCGGACCGTGTCGGGATTTGAAACCCGGGACCAGGATCATAGTAGTCACGCGCATACCAACTACACCACGGAGCTGCCAAGATCTCTCGTCTACCAATTACTATTTTTTCAAGCGCCTCGATAACTTCATACGTGAGGAACGCTTCAAAACCAAGAGATGCTGAAACGGCATTTCACGAGTGCGTTGGCTCCAGGACTCCAGACTTTTATGGAACCAGAATAGCTAACCTTGTTTCTCGTTAGCAGAAGTGTGTTAATTGTAATGGTTTTTAGTTCCATTAAGAAACTTTTGTTTGAAGTGAGATCAGTACATTTGAATATGATTGCTAAAAACAGCAAGAACTTTCTTTCTAACCCATTATAAGGCGACTTTTGTTTTACCTTATTAAAACTGGACTTTTTAATTTCAGAGAAGAAATATTGTTGATAGGAAATATTAAAAAAGATTTAATTAGCCAAATTTTTGTTTCAGATTGTTGAAAAATATACCGAATACTATTTACGAGCACTTGATTTGAAGAAGCAACCCCAAATTTGTGTGTGGTTTTGGTTGTAAAAAGAATTAAATTATTTAATTTTAATAAACTTAATCATTAAATCTCTTCAGAACATACAATTTACAAAATATTTTGCCGCTTGATGAATTTTTAACGCAGGCTGAATTTGACCCCCTAACATTTGTTTGTCCAATTAAATAATCTATTATATAATTCTGAAAATCTTTTGTACAAATGTTCTGTGATGAAATAAAAGTAACAACGTTTTTTCTCTGGAGTATATTTTCAAAATTTTAATTATCTGCCCTTCGTTATCATCCTTCGTTATTTGAATTTGACATATTTTGTTATCTGTTTTTGTATACTTTACTGAATTGGGGTTGATTAAAACTTCAGTAACTATGAATTGATTTGGTTTCGTGTCTATTGCTTCGTTTAAAATTTTAATTGCAATTTTCAGTTCGTCGTTTTGCGTTGAGTGTATGGTTTTTAATTTTTCTGCGTCCTCCCTAATATCTGTTTCGTTTACATTGCCTATAACTGACTCTGTCATTATTGCTTTTCTGCTTAGTGCATCTGCGTTATTGTTGTACATTCCTTTTTTATATATGATTTTATAGTCGTATTCTTCTAGTCTAATCCTCCATCTCTGTAATTTTGAATTCGGTTTTTTGAGTTTGCATAGCCATACTAATGGTCTATGGTCGGTGTATATATAAAATTTCCTTCCATAAAGATATGGCCTAAAATATTTTGTTGCCCAAATTATTGCTAATAGTTCTTTCTCAATAGTGCAATATTTTTGTTCCGTTTCATTTAGTGTTCTTGACGTGTAGTTGATGGGTTTATCGCTACCTACTTTTCCATGGCCCAATACTGCGCCTAATGCAACGTTACATGCGTTGGTGATTAATATAAATGGTTTTGAAGAATCAGGGTATTCTAATATAGGGTGGTTTGTAAGGATACATTTAATTTTTTCTACTGCTTTAATAAATTCCGGTGTGTTCGATCTTATTACCTTTCTTTAAACAATTTGTCAATCGTTTGGTTATTTGTGTGTAACCTTTGATGAATTTTCGGTAATAACCAGTGAGTCCTAAAAATCCATTAATCTTTTTATTTGTTTTCGGTAGGGGGTAATTTAGTACTGCATTTGTTTTGTCTAGGTTTGGCATAATACCTTGTGGGGTTATTATGTCCATAGTTTTCTGAATGAGTTGTTTCATCGTCTCTATTGGAGTTTGCATAATTATCAGTGTCTTGATTATTAAAATCTTCCACTTCTTAGTGGAATAGTTTGCTACGTACATTGACGTAGCCGGAAGAAAACATAAATATACCAGGCCAACTACCAAAGCGGAGAGGGATGAAGTTCCTAGCAACAGTAGCGTACATAATTTCAAATTGAGTTTATCCCAGCGTATGTTCAAAAAGAAAAACCTGTCACATACCTGTGTCGAGATACTTATCTGGTTAGTTCTCGGAAGTGAATTGGCACAGCATCGGAGCGGTAGCCAGCAACAATCATGTTACTACCATAATTGTAACGGTGGTCTACAGGTCCAAGCAGTTGATCTACATCAAAGAATAATCGGGTTACTTAACAATCAAATTAGCCTCCACCTAAGAGCTAAAACAAAACTTTTACTAATGTTAACGACTCAGGAGCGCTTACCGATACACATTTGATAGAGGAGAAACGTGTATCGTTCTTGGAGTAACAGAACGAGTAGTTTTTACTAGTGCATCAATGCACACGCTCTAGAACCAAATTCAAAATAACACGAGCTCGCAAAGCAAACATCCTAGCTTATCGAAGCACGGTAACTGGAAAACCTGGCTTATATCGGATAATGCGCGAGCATTATTTCAACAAGTCGTTACTTTGGCACCATCGAGAAAACCCATTATACGCGGTTGAAATGTTTAACAAATTGAAGGTTACCTAAAAACAAGATACGAACCATTCAGTTGTAGCATAAACTTGTTTCCAAATAACTAAGTTTAACATGAAAATTTGTAGAAATCGTATTTATTATTGTAAACAGGATGTTATTGAAGAATTTAAAAGATTACGGGATAACTAAAACAAGGCATTTAATTTACAAAATAAATTTTCGTTGTAAAAGCAAAAGGGGTCTGCATTAAGGAATTTATAGCCAGCGTATTTATTATTACTTATGAATTAACGATTTTATTGAACAGTAGAATGGAATTTAGACAAACAAAAATTGAATTAGCAACGGACAGTGTATTTTAAGAATACTAAATTAATTTTTGTTTTTAACGCCAAAGGGGTTTGAGTTAAAAATTAGTGTATTTAACTTATGCGGAAAATAAACGTAACAAGTTCTTCGGAAGCGAAGTTTCGTTTTTGGGTGTAATCGGGTCTAGTTTGAGATATTTTAGTATTCTGGCTGGTGTTACCAGATGAAGTGTCGATAGGAGTTGATTTGTAATAATTATTGGGATTGTTGTTGTTACTCGTCATCGATGTGTTTCTGTTGGGATTTGCGACGAATGTTTGCCTTGGTTGAATTACGTTTTGATTAAACCTTGGTGTTAATTTGGGTTTTGTAAAATTTGAATTAAATGTTAATCTTGGAAATTGTCTAAATTGGTTGTGAAAATTTGTGTTATTAAAGTTTTTATTGTTAATTCGAGATTCATTCGTTGGTGCGTTAAAAGGTGTACATTTTGGTTGTGTTGGTGTTTGTCTCGCGCCTTGTATTGTTTTCATTGGTGAGTAATTTTTATTCGCGTTAGGATCATATAGTCTATTTCTGTAATACATGACGTTTTCTTCTTTTACAATCATGTTCATTGCTTCTTCTAAATTTTGGGAGTGTTGAGATCTTATTTTGTCCGATAGCCGTTCAGGTAATGCATTGATGTATGTGTCTAAAGCCATTTTGTCGTACATCTTCGTCTTTAGTAATCGTATGTTTTGGTCGAGTTGTTCAATTTTTAGTTTGGTCAAAATTAAACTTCGTACGGTGTGAAATTTCATACCAAATTGATAGGGTGATTTGTTAGTTTCCATCCGTAAATTCATTAAATCTCGAACAAGACATTTGAGTTTCCTTTGGTCTTCGAAATGGTGCATCAATAGATGCTATTGTCATATTGGTACCTAGTGCCGTTGATAACTTGAAAACGGTGCAAAATATGGAAAATTTGTAAAGGTGATTATATCATTATTCTAGTAATACGCATCGATTGGTGTAATTGTTATATTTATATATAGTGCCTTTTTGGTTTTTAATTAATAATTTGAAAATTGGGTTATATTTATATTTTGTTTAGACAATTATTAATATGTTTAAGTATGGTTTATCGATTTGTGTAATCGTCACATTCATGATATGCTATTAATATGCGTTTAAAATCGTCCTATTCGACGAGGTCATCGCGGCTTGCGATCAATGTTTGTGCTCTGCTTGTTTAATTTTATATTTAATAGGCGTAAAAACAAGACGTTGCCTTGTTTATAAAAAGATTTAAAAAAATCTCGCAAGCAGTGATGGAAATACCTAATAGTGATTTGTTTCCGTCGTATAGAGGGAATGCATCTAGATAAAGTTTTATGTTGTCAGAGTTCATTTCTATAATTATTTTTCAGTCGAGTTTGTATTGAGTTATTTAAAGAATCACTTCTCTTCACGTATATTGCGAGTAATTATAAGAACCTTGGTTAGAATTACATCGGTTTCAGACTTTCGCTGAATAACTATTTCATTAAATTGTTGCACTGATAAAGTACGAAAAACGCTTTTATAATTATACACCTTCGTTAATTTGTCTGCACTGAAAGTGTTTAATTATAAACCTTTATAAATGTAATGAGAATCGAGTTTTCAAATTTTTCTGAATAATAGTTGCTGTAATAAATGGTACAAAAAATGTGTTTTAATTATGCAATAAAACTTTAGACTTTTGCTGAATAAATCGTTTTATTAATAGATCGTAATAAAATGTAATAAATTGTGGATAAATGCGTGTATATAATAATTTTTTTGTTTCTTACTAGCTAATATCAATATGCAGTTGAAATGGTTAGGAAAATGAACTTATGGTACTCACAAAAGTTTGATCGCCAGTTCCATTATAGTCTTTCCTTTTTGTTATTGGACTTGGTCGATTATTGTACTTCGTCCAATTGGTTTTCTTCCAGACAAAGAATTGGAATTTACGACCACCAGTTTCCTCGTCTTTCTAATTCGCTAGTGTCCTTCTGGAATACTACTGACTGCGCCAGATAGATTTTGGGCCGCTTGGAGCTTCTTTTTGAATAAGGTTTTATTTCCAAAACACTCCTATCAAGTGTATTATACAGAAACTACAATAATTTTGACAATTATACGTTATATTCATTAACGACTTGATTTCAAAAATAATCAAAGTTAATTTTCACTAATTAATTTAATTAAACTAAGATGAGTAGTTTGAACAACCAACAATGTTAAAGTTGTGAAGTTCAAGACTGACTGGCCATCTTAAGCTCTTGCTTTTACATAACTTTGTAAAAAATGCAGATCTCATGTCTGCTATTTTTTGATGCAATACAAAGTAATACGTTTTAATTATCTTAACTCTAACAATTGCTGTTTTATAGTCTACTGTGACCTGCACCTGCAGTGTCATGTTACGTCTGGAATACAAAGTAACTGTTTCCGTTCTCATGTCTAGTTTGTGAACTTTCATCAACCTTTTATTATATGTCCTTCAATTAAACAATGTAACAATATTTATTAAGACTTAATAGTTCTATTTAAATATACATTTGTAACTAGCGTCATTTATATAAAACCAGCCATTAAATATTATTATCTTATACTATTTTATTGACAAAAATATTAAAGAAAGTCTTTTAAATGATTTATATTGAAAATTACTGCATAAATTAATACAAATATGTGTGGGTATAATAAAATTTGTTACAACAACTTGTTTCCAACGATTGATAAGCATGCATGTACGTGAAATTAGATTATCGCCTAGATCTAGATGGTCGCTTGCCAGAGAGAAAGCACATATTGAAACCTCTAGCTAATTTAAAGTAAACTTTTTTCTGCGTCTGTTGGAATAAAAATATATATTTCGTCTTTATTATCTATTATAATTTAAAATCGAACACCCTCTATTCGAGGATCCTACATTACGTATACTTAATGCTTTCTAATAAATGCAATATCACATTTACCCCATGTTAGCATTTGTCACGATTTAGCCAAATCCAATTCTATTATAGTTCAAACCAATTTTTTGTCTCATTACGTTCAATTGTGCTTTCATAAAACATTTCGGAATGTACCTAACAGCACCCGCAATAAACAGATTATGTGTTTTAATCAAAATTTGAACGAACCATCTACTCCATCATCATCTGCTATGTCATCAGCAAAACAACTACAATTTTACCTGTTATCCGTACAATAGAAGAGTAAACTCGTAATTTTCAGTGATTTAATTGCTTGTATGTTGAAGCGCATTTGGTGCAATCATTACGACTTCCAGCTGAATTTTTTTAAATTCTCACTGTATGAGGCCAGTAATTACATTTCTACCCTATGGGTACTGCCAAACCCTGCTAAATAACCTATAAATATTCGCTGCAAAAATATACGCCCATGTATATATCTATTATTCAAAGTAAATTCGGCTATTACATTTGGGGATATGTTAACGTTAATAGCAGATTACATTGCTCGTGACAGACGCGTTTTCATTTACTTTTGCTCCCCTATGTAATATGCACAAAAAACCCTGTCGACACTCCCTCGGTGCTATTTAGACGGTATCTACTTGTATTTAACTATTCTAGCGGCCATACTGAACATTGCAATTCAAGGCTGTAATATTAAAATAATTGCTTTTGTTTGATTGTTTTTGTTTTAGTATTTGAAACGGTCACTACAATCCATGCAAAAGCTTTTATTTTTAAAAATACCGAAATTTTTACCTAATAAAAGGTAGCTAAGAGAAGGACATGCCTTTTTGCAGATACGTCTATCACAATATCTTTAAATATTAGGCAAATGCCATTTACTTTGCGCTCGCAATGTTATGAAACACGTCTGGATTTACAGTTATTACGTCACAGTATCCTAGTTGTACGCGGGGGTACAGCGACGTGGTTTTATTGCCAAAAATGACTTTTATATAACTTTTCAAAATATTTGTTTTTTAGCTAGAGTTACCAGAAATTTACAGAGCCTACCCCGAACGCTGTATTTAAACGGATGGGTGGGGGAGGTAAAGAACTAAAAAAAACTAAGGAATATATAGAGACAATGAAAGCAAAATTATATTACTGCACAATGTCTTATTAATGTTTACTTGATTTATCATTACATGTAGATTTATATTTCTCAGAAGATAAAACCTGAGCAAGAAACAACTCATTTCTTATCTTGCCATAGAAATCGGAATATGAAAGCTTTAACATTTAAAAGTGCCCTGACAACTGAAATAGACAGTCGTTTTCGTTCTGCAGACCAAATATTTCCCATTATTGAAGACACGCTCTGCAGGAGCCGATGTTCCTGTAGGCACATTGCGAATTCCACTACTTTGGCAATGTTTTTGAATGAAACATTGCTTTTCCTTAGTACATTGAATACAGAGTCCCACTTTTTTTACAATTGATGTTTTTCTCTCGTCCGACAGATCGTTCCACTTAGGAATGAGTTCATCAAGTACTCGGGACAGTAATACCCTCTCATCAATGAGCTCATCCATATCTACACTCTCAGGAACTATAGCATTGACACAAGTCCCACTTTCTTCAAATTCTGACCAGGTTACATTGCATTTCAGACTTGTTCATGTAAATTTGCTAGCCTTGTCAAAAGAGGTCTGCCACATTTTTAGGTAATTAATACTACTTTCATAAAATCTGGAAACATTTTCATAGAATGTAGCTTCGTCAATTTGTTCGTCTACTTTCAGTTTGTTAACTAGTTGCCGTGCTGCAAATGGTATAAATGCTAGATTCCTTCTCTCTTCTAGCTTTTTACAAATCAGAATAAGCTTGAGAGACTTCAGTAGCTTTAATTCGTCTCCCTCAATTTTTAAAATAGGTTTTTGAAACATTTGTAGCGTTCCATGGAAGAACACAAAGTATAGTTCGTTAACAGGCTCATTAAATAAGTCTGTCAGCAATTTAGGCAAGTTTTCATTTGACTGGAAATGTAACTTCAAAGGATAAAACTGAGTTAGTATTCTCTCCAAAGCTGGCATCAAACTTAAACACCTAGTACTGCCATGAGATACAAGTCTTTTAAACTCTACGTTTGCAAACTCGCAAAATTCTTTCAACTTAGTTACTTTAACAGTGTATTGGGAAAAGAATTTGTACAACTTGACCGCAGTAGCCTCTACATCCAAATAAAATGTCACATGCTGTCTGCACGGCATTGTGTACAATGTGCACCACATCCAATTCCAAAAATGGGCCTACCTACTGCTTTCTGCAACTTTCTGAAAACGTTGCGTTCACTTTGTCGATTAACGCCTCCAAAATTAGTGTTAGTATTATCAGCAGACACGCAGATAATTTTGTTTTCAATATCAAAGTTTTTAATACATTTTAAGATGTGCCCCACCAATATATCTGATGTTTCCCTAGGCACTTCGTTAAAATACAAGAGTTTTACATTAACTTCTCCGCTTTCATAGTAAAGTACCTCACAACAACAAGAGTAAACTTTATATACTTCCTGTTTGACCTATCAATTGTGATAGTAATGAAATTAGGTCCTCCAAAACAAAATTAAAAATATAAGGTGAACTAACATTAACAATTATCGCTTCTGTTTTGGTTCTGGCTGGCGAAAATTTTGGTTCAAACAGTTTTTTACCAGCTTTGAGGTACAATCACTAGTTCTAAAACTAATATCAGTTTTTTTATTTATACTACTTTTGCACTAAAAACGTGATATATTCAAGAAATAGTCCGTTTTTGTTTATCTTTCCCTAATTCTAAAATTTTTAAATTTTTGAAATCTATTTTAGGATCTAAATTAGTTGAATGACTCGATAAAGCACAGGAATTTGGTTTAACTTTTATGTCACTTCTGTGTTGAATTATACGCTGATTTAAGTATCGACATGTTTGTTCAATATACAGGCCATTACAATATAAACAATTAATTTGGTACACAATATTTTTTTGAAATAGTTCGGGTGTTTTATCTTTTAATTTTGAAAAGAGATTGTTGACTTAAAATATTTTTCTTTGCATACTTAAAATTATAATTTTTAAATAAAGTATTGCCCGAAATAAACAGTACTGAAACTAAGTTGGCGGTGTTTTTATGCGTGCGCTGTCACACTCAAGTTAGCTAGTATAGACCTGTCAAGTAAACCTCAAACAAGTAATTAGTAGGGCCTAATTGTTAAAAATGGTGTTAAGTACAGAGGAGAAAGTGTTTCTGGTAGAGCATTATTTTCGTTCCGTTACAACTTGATTTAAAAAGAACTTCCTTTCAAAGAATCCTGAAGGAGCTGGGTATATTTTCGTATGTGATTCAGGTACATCAACAACTACATCCTCGGGATTATCGCAGTAGAGTGGAATATTGCGCCAGAATTCTCGCGTTACAGTATGAAAATCCTGAATTTTTGAAAAATGTTTGGTTTTCAGACGAAGCACATTTTCACTTGTCAGGCTATGTGAATCGTCGCACAAATCGATTTCTGGGCTTTGCCAGACCCGATGAGGTTCAAGAGGTTCCTTTACATAGTGAAAAAGTGAGTGTCTGGTGTGCTGTTTCCGGACACGGAATCATTGGTCCGTACTTTATCGAAGAGAATGGTAGGCAAGTCACACTTAATCAACAGAGGTACAGACAAATTTTAACACGATTTATCCCTGATCTACGTCAATTCTGTCGTGCACGTAACTTGGCATTTCGAAACCAATTTTTCAGCAGGACGGGGCAACTTGCCATACTGCTGCCGCAATTCGTCAATTTCTTCAAGAACATTTTCCAAGCAAATTCATATCACGATTTACTGACTTCCCTTACCCTTCACATTCTCCAGACCTCACACCTCCAGACGCATACATTTGGGGCATGGCTAAAAATGCCGTTTTCAAACGGGCACCACAAACCATCGATGAATTAAAGGATGCCGTTAGAGTCTTCTTCGCAGCCCTGAGACAACCCTTATTCAATAACATGACCAGAAACTTAGAACATCGTTATGAAGTCTGTCTCGAACGAGGAGGTGCACATTTAGAACATATAATAAAGTGTCAATAATATGTATTTTTTAAATATACAAAACAATTACAATTTCAGTACTGTTTATTTCGGGCAATACTGTACTTTAATTAGTTTATGAGTTAATTCATTGTCTATATTTGATATTGTTTTATATATTTCTAAATTTTGTTGTTGTTACTACTTGTGTTATTTTTGTTTAGATTACTGTTACTGTTGTTTGTGTTTTTATATTCTTCAAAGATATATAGTAATTTTGTTATTAGAGGAATGGGATAGTTGTTGTTTTTTAAAATGTTTGAAAGTTTTTTTATATTTTTATTGTAGAATTCTAGCTATCTTCTACTTATGTGCCTCTGTTATTTTTAACCTTACCTACTATCACTATCTATATCTTATCCTAACTATGCACACTTAACTCTATATCTACATCTAACTATCTTCCCATATTTATCCTATACCTAATTTTATTTTTCTATAAACACCTATCCTTATTTATCTTATTTCTACTTATACTTTTCTATATACCTCTATCTCTATCTCTAACTATTTAAACTCTACACTACCATTCACCTATCTCTATATTCTTGTCAATTAAGTTTCATTTCTCTTATTTAAATCTGACTTAAGTTATTTCCGGCAAAACGAAGTAACACGGCGCATGCTTTACAGTCAATTAGAAAATTTGGAAGTCAGGTTGGGAAAATGGATAGGATTTTGGTAGACAACGCGACATAATTCAATAACCAAAGATTCAGAAACGGGTTAAATGGAGAGCATATTAAGGTATTATTTTGCAGCATACGGCATCCGAAAGCAAATCCATGCGAGCGTTTTATACGAGAAGTCATAAAATATCTACGGTTGGCAACACAAGAGCACCACAATAGATGGGTTAGATATCTGCCACAGATTGAAAACTTTATGAATTGCGTACCGAGTACTGTTACAAAAACATGTCCAATAACGTTGATTAGAAAGATTGTACCAGCTAGGCCATGGAGGGGAGAAGTCGAGGTGGAAGACATCACAGAGTTGTTGGGTAACGTTAGACGTAGAATTGAAAGGATGCAGCGTAGGGACTTCGATCGAAGGCGTAGTAGGATTAAAAAAGGACGATTTTTGAAATAGGAGATATGGTGGTAGTCAAAAGATTAAGGGTTTCAAACCGCGAAAGAAACATTTGCGCGAAGCTGCTGTTTCCTTACGAGGGGCCATACAAAATCACGTGTATTTTTGCTGAGGAAAATACGTTTGAATTAGATACTATAACAGGGGAACGTCGTGGGCGTTCTCATTTAGAGAATTTATATCCATATAAAATTGCACAAGATGAGGGGTTAGCATGATGAGAGTTCATGAGGCGAAAAGTTTAAATTTGTTTTTTTCTATAGTGTAAGTTGTTATAGAGCGTATTTGTACAGACGTGAAAAATGATAAAAATAGGGGTTGTGTAATAATTAATTTATAAAATGCGTGGGGTGATTTTAAACAAAACTAGAAATTTGTCACATCACGAGAAGATATATAGAGACCGACGAAATTTCCACCTTTATATAAAATCAGTGGGGCATATGAAGTGTACGTAATATCTAAAAGTGTATAAAGAGTAGTTTGTTGTTTTAAGGTTGTGTATATGTCAAAAAAACCAATGACCAGATTACGTAATTGTAATTTGTTGTCAGAGTAAAAGTGCCAATACGTGAAAGAATGACTTGATGACGTGAGAAAACTCAGTATTCAAGCATTTATACTAAGTCGTACGATGATAATCCATAGTGTAAATTTGCTGGTCTAAAAGCCGGGTGCGTCTGTGTAAGTTCCACTGGTCACAACACATGGCCAGGGTTATATGTGAAACATTTCGGCACATATTTATTAAAATCAACTTTTGGACAAACTTGTATTATCAAAATTTTATGTGAAAGTAGTATATAAAAAGTGATTTAAGTGCGACGCGATCATATTCGCAAATGATCGAACAGTTATTAATATAATCGCAAAGTGTACAGATATAACTGATAGGTATTAGTGACACAACACTAGTTGTGACGATATAATTAGTTGTTTGGATTTAGAAATGTATAAAGAATAGGCATAATAATTTTCAAGGTGGCGGTATCACCTAGGTGAAAATAATAAGAGAGAACGATTTGAATATTTTTGGTAGAAAGACGTGTTTTTGATAAAATTGTACTAAAGTTGAATAATTTAAAGTTGAAAATAAATAGTTTTGAAAGTTAAAGCAGTTGATTGAAATTAATGAAGAGTATAGCGATACAAAGGGAACGGGTATAAGCATTAAGAAGAGGGAAAAGTTAGCGGCGTGTATTTGGAGATAAGATATTGGAGTGGTACAGAAAGAGAATAAGAGCTGGTATTTAGAGTGGTCTGAATTAGGTTGAATAGGATTTGGAGTGAATTTATAAGACCGTAAGAAGATTAATTAGGAGTGGTTTTTATAAGGGATCGACAGTCATTGAGTGGAAAATTGGAAAAAGCGGCATAGGATTTGGAAAAGTAGTTTGGAAGTGGTATTGGATTGGATATTGTTGGATTGGAAGGAGTGTTGGAGCGGAACGACGAGATTATCAGAATAAAATTAGCGCGAGGAAATTGAACGTAAAATTTTTCAAAATTCTAAATTCATTTAAATATTTACAGATTTGGGCGTAACATAGCAAAATTACATTTAAAACCTGGTGTTTGTACAGCCAAGCATCTTTGTGGAAGTGGAGCGTAGCGCGAAGACACAGCGGCTAACGAGATCGTTAGCCAGAGTTAAGAAAAAGGCCTACAACTAAAGATAAATCGGGTGAGTACTGTGTTTTTCGGAGCGTCAAAGTCATTTGGTAAGTTTATTTGAATTGGCACAAGGCTACGCGGATCTGTTTGTTATATTTGGCATATACGCATAAAAAAGGGTTAACTATACTAAAAATAAGGTAGTGATGTTTGGTCGGTGTCGTGATCATCTACCTATCACCGAACCCACGTTAGGTAGGTGTAGATACCCTGAGAAAAAGAGAGTCAAAATATTCGAGGCACATTTATATAGTTTTTTTGTAGACCGACCAAATATATTTAAAACACGTAAAATAGTCAAAAATTTTCACACAAGCAAATATATAAAAATTATAATAAATAAAAAGGATTTAAAAACAAAATAATATATATAAAATAAGATGTATCTGTAAACAAACTCTATGAAAATAATAGAGCCTGTTGACGAATACAAATCGGGCTAGTAGTTATATAGCCATTAACAAAACATTAGCTTTATTACTTCACAGGGGAGGAAACATCCACTGACCGACGGTTTCGGCTTTGTTAAGCCTCATCAGAGCGAATTAGTTTCCAAGAACTACTAGCCCGATTTGTATTTGTCAACAGGCTCTATTATTTTCATAGAGTTTGTTTATGATGGTGTTTTGGAATTGCGATAACATAAAATAAAAAGAAAGCTTGAAAACTGGTTATATTGTAAGAGCAAAATTAAAAGTCCGATAACACAAAATTGTTTAGAAAAGGATTCTACTTTGACAGACGCTTTCTACGTTTTTTTTATATGTAGAAGCATACAAGCAAGCTGTATATTAAATATCAACGTCCATTTTCAACACTTCCTCCAACGTGGAGTATTTAATCTAAAAACTAAATTCACAAAAGCGTCTACTTAAAAAAAATTATAATCACTTAGCGCCGTTATAGATATTCCACGACGCATTTGTGTGAGCTTTTGACGTTCTAGGGTTTTGTTAAGATATCGGCTAGATTCATATCGCTGCTGATGTACTCTAAGTCTATGTCACCATTCAAATATCTTTCCCTAATGAAAAAATATCGCACTGCAATGTGTTTGGTCCTCTTGTGAAATTCGGGATTCTTAGTCAGTTTCAGAGCGCTTGCTGAATCGACAAACAATTTTGGTTTGCAAATGCGATGACCAAGATCAATTAAAAGACGCTGAAGCCAAATAAGTTCCTTGGCACCTTCACTACTTGCCACAAATTCTGCTTCAGTAGTGCTAAGCGCTACTGAGCGCTGAAGTTGACTGGTCCACGAAACTGCTCCAGCGGATATAATTGAAATAACACCCGTTGTTGATCGGCGTGTCGTTGAGCAAACTCCAAAATCCGCATCACTGTATACTAGAAGTTCAAGGTCTTGAGGTTTATAGACTATGCCATAATCACTAGTACCTTGCAAGTACTTAAAAATACGCTGAACGGCATACCAATCATTTTCAGTTGGACTTTCTATGGAGCGTGCGGCTTTGCTTACTGCAAAAGCTATATCGGGACGACTTCCTACTGTCAGATACATTAAACAACCTATCGCTTCCCGATATGGTACCTGATCTTGAATAGGATTTGAATCTGCAGATCCATTGCGTTCACATGGTGTAGCAACTTTTTTGCAGTTAACCATATTAAAACGATTTAACAATTTTTTTGTATATGCATACTGGCTTATAATGATGGAACCATCAGAGTTCTGCAGAATTTGAATGCCCAGAAAATTGTTCAGTTCACCCAAGATGATCTTGAAGCTTTTCTTAAGATCGTTTGTGAAAACAGTAATTTCATCAAGATCGCTCCCTGCTACAAGACCATCATCAACGTAAATGGCCACAAGCAGCCTTTTGCCATTTCGTTCACGAGTAAACAGACAAGGGTCAGCTTTGCTCTGTTGCATTCCACTTGAATGCATAAACCCAACAAATTTTTCATTCCAACAACGTGGCGCTTGTTTCAGTCCATATACGCTTTTCTTTAAAAAACAAACACGGCCTGTGTTATCATCAAAACCTTCTGGTTGCTTGACATAAACTTCTTCATGAAGTTTACCATAGAGAAAAGCAGTTTTTACATCAAATTGTCGCAACTGTAGTCTATCGCATGCAGAGATAGCCAGCACGCTTCGAATGGTTTCATAACGCGCTACCGGGCTAAACGTTTCATCGTAGTCAAAGCCGTAGGTTTGACCACATCCTTTGACTACAAAACGTGCTTTAAAACGCGTTTGACCATTTGAATCGACTTTAATACGATAGACCCATCGACTGTTTAACAATTTGGCTTCTGGGGGCTTTTCTACTAGTTCCCACGTTTCATTTTTATATTGCGATTGTAATTCCTCTTCCATTGCTTCCTGCCATTTATCAGAATGAACTGAAGATACTGCTTCTCGATAAGAACGAGGGTGAATAGTATCAACAAATTCCTCAGCGGAGAAAACAAAATCATCAGAAGCTAAATAAACATAATAGTCATCAAGTTTCTTAGGCTTTTGACGTTCTTCAATTTTGCGTGTCTCATAGCGTTTTTCTTGTGAATCTGATACTGATTCAGATGCAGTTGAATTGATAGTGGTTTTGCAAGGTTTCAAAACTTCCTCCGGAACAACAACATTTGGAGTCGGTGATAATTCAATACAAGATGTTGAACACGTACGTTCAGGCTTAAAAATTACGTCACGGCTGCAAACAACTTGATTTTTGGAAGGTACATACACGCGATAACCATCACGATCATTAACGTAGCCATCTACTCGACCACCGATAGCTTTATTGTCAAATTTACGCCGCTTTTGTTTCGGTACATGTACGAAACATTCAGTTCCAAAAATGCGTAGATATTCTAGACTACCATATTCTTTACCTCGCCATATCTCAATCGGAGATTTCTGTGCAATGGTAGATTTTCCTACCCGATTTAATACGTGGACAGCAGTTGCACATGCTTCAGCCCAACAAACTTTTGGCATTCGTGACGAAGACAACATCGAACGAGCAAGCTCAACAATTGTTCTGTTTTCTCGTTCTGCAACACCGTTCAATTGAGGTGTATAAGGAGGTGTAATTTCAGATAAAATACCATTTACAGTAAGAATATTACGAACCTCTTGATTGTCGAATTCACCACCACCATCCATGCGGAGCACTTTAATGGTGTGCCCATACGTCTTTGACTCATTTATATAGGCATTTAGACAACTAGCAACCTCATTTTTCTGTTTCATAAAATACAGTACCCTATATTTTGAAAATTCGTCTTTAAAACAAACATAATAGCGTTTATTGGTAAATGATGAATTTTCTGTAGGTCCCATTACGTCAGCGTGTATCTTTTCACCAACTGATGTAGCTAAATGAGTGCGAGTTCGAAAAGGGAGCCGATGCGCTTTTCCAAATACACAACCGTCGCAAAATTCTCCATCGACAACAGGAATATCGATACCCATGCGCTTTAACACGGTCTTTACTTGGTGTTTGTTAATATGCGCCATCCTTTCATGCCAGACTTGTATACTTTCTTCATTAGTTGCCAAATTAACAATTGCTTCAACCTGTGGTTTAATCATACGTAATTTTAATACATATGCTCGCCCAAGTTTGTAGCCAATAAGGGTAGTTACCTGTTCACGACGAAAAATAACTGATGTTTTATCAAAAGTTACAGCATGTCCCAAATCCGTTGAACGAGTTACAGAAAGAAAACTTTTTTCTGCGTCTGGTACAAACCACACATTATTTAAATGACTGCATTGCCATTTATTATGTACCCAAATTTCTACGTTGATGCGCCCACAACCATAGGACAGCATAAAGTTCTTAGATTTTGCAATATGAATTATCTTTGGCGGTACAAATTTTTCATACGTCGCGAAAAATTCTTTGTATGGGGTAATATGTTGCGACGCACCTGAGTCACAAATCCAAACATCACACTCTTTTAGTGATATTGCGTCTTGGGCAGTAAAACCGGACTCGTCAGATTTACCAAATTTTGCACTAATTTGGTTAGCTTTTCCGCACCCAGTTACAGTGCATTCAGCTGCCCAATGACCGAGCTTACCACATTTATTGCACGGACGCATTTTCTTTTGTTCTGCAATAAATTTCTGCCGCCGTTTCTTATGATTCGAGGAAACAGATTTGTCTAATTTGCTATTAGACGTATTTGCTGATTTAGCCTTAATCGTAAATGCAGACCCTGAATCATATGATTCAATTTTTCGCAGCTCTATTGCGCACAGTTTTTCAGTCAATAGATCTAATTTTTGTTTATCTTCTGGAACAACCTCCCAAATATTCCAAAAATCTATAAAACGCGAATCCTTTTCTAACGCTGTTAGAACACGTGCGATTAAAACGGATTCATCTAGCTTCTAGCTCATTCCGCTTACCACGTTTTAATTCTGCATTTAGATTTTGAAAAGTGTTCGTCACACGTGCAATGAATTGAGCCACATCTTCTACAGAGGTTGGCACCATGTTAAATAACTCTTGAAATAATCTGTCACGCCTTTGGGTGCTTGTGCGTTCAAACCGAGCACATAATTTGGTCCACATCACTGATGCTGTGGTTGTTGATAGAACCAAATCTACAAAATTGTTTACCAGAGTACCCATTATATTGTTACAGGCAGCAGCATTGCTTGTAACCCAGCTTTCATATTTAGCTTTTTTTGCGTCATTGCCAGCTTCTAAAGTTGGACATTCTTCCGATCCGTCCACGATGCTCGTCAATTTGTTTTGCACAAACAACATTTGCATTTGCCACTTCCATTTAGGCCATCCAGAGACATCTTCCAATTTGTCAATGTGCAATTTAATATCAGACATCGGAACACTCATTTTGTCTAGAAAAACAAGCCAATTTGTTTTTTACCAAAATCGAGTCGGAAATATCAACAAACGTCACTATATATTTTTAAACGTGAAAGATATTACTTTTACTTATTTTACGCACGCAAACGCATCTGGGCCCATAACCTGATGGTGTTTTGGAATTGCGATAGCATAAAATAAAAAGAAAGCTTGAAAACTGATTATATTGTAAGAGCAAAATTAAAAGTCCGATAACACAAAATTGTTTAGAAAAGGATTCTACTTTGACAGACGCTTTCAACGTTTTTTTTTTATATGTAGAAGCATACAAGCAAGCTGTATATTAAATATCAACGTCCATTTTCAACAGTTTACAGATACATCTTATTTTATATATTGTTCTACACAATTTCTTATTGCGGACTGCAAATAACTTGTTTTATATATATATATATATATATATATATATATATATATATATATATCCCTAAAGACTTAGTTATTAACAATATCAGTAAATTTTGGAATGCAATTGAACCAAATTGTAAATTTTCAAAAACTATTTTTTTTACAATTCTTTAAATTTCTTTTTGATGACTGTTATTTTTCTTTTAATAATAAATTTTATTTACAAATTTTTGGATGTCCAATGGGATCAAATCTTAGTCCCATTATAGCACAAAAAGTTATGGATGAATTATTAAAAAGTGTTATTCCACAACTTTCGTTTAACCTTCCATTTTTAAAGAAATTTGTTGATGATTTAATAACGGCTATCCCAGAAAATAAAATAGTTTAAACCCTTAATATTTTTAATAGCTATAATAGTCATATCCAATTCACAATAGAAACAGAATCCAATAAATCGGTACCTTTCCTGGACACTTTATTAATTCGAAACGATGAAAATAAAATAATTTTAGATTGGTATCAAAAACAAAGCCATTCCAACAGATATTTAAATTACCATTCATATCACCTTTTCAAAACAAAAATAAATTTTATTTTAGGATTAAAAAATCGAATTAAAAGAAATGTCATCCAACATTCTACAATAAAAATATAAAAAAACTTTCAAACATTTTAAAAAACAACAACTATCCTATTCCTCTAATAACAAAATTATAATATGCCTCTGAAGAATATAAAAACACAAACAACAGTAACAGTAATCTAAACAAAAATAACACAAGTAGTAACATCAACAAAAATTTAAAAATAGATAAAACAATATCAAATATAGACAATGAATTAACTCATAAACTAATTAAAGTATTTAAAAATTATAATTTTAAGTATGCAAAGAAAAATATTTTAACAGTCAACAATCTCTTTTCAAAATTAAAAGATAAAACACCCGAACTATTTAAAAAAATATTGTGTACCAAATTAATTGTTTATATTGTAATGGCCTGTATATTGGACAAACATGTCGATCCTTAAATCAGCGTATAATTCAACACAGAAGTAACATAAAAGTTAAACCAAATTCCTGTGCTTTATCGAGTCAATCAACTAATTTAGATCCTAAAATAGATTTCAAAAATTTAAGAATTAGAGAAAGATAAACAAAAAAGACTATTTCTTGAAATGTATCACATTTTTAGTGCAAAAGTAGTATAAATAAAAAAACTGATATTAGTGGTTTGAGCTCGATTTACACATATTGACTTAATTTTAAAACATAGCTACATACCTAATGTAATATTTGTTAATATGTTTAACGTTATAAATACATACACTCATACAAACCACACAACCTAACGCATGGGCATACACACACGCGCGCGCACACGCGCACACGCGCACACGTGCGCACGCGCACACGCGCGCACGCGCGCACAAACAACAACTATCACATACAACATAACATGTACATTAAAGGATCAGGTATCCTGTTAAAAAAGAAAATTTGAAATATTTCAAAATCTGACATAATTTTTATTTTTACATTTCTTTTTATACAAATTATATATGCTTCCTATATTTATAAGTAAAAAACTAAAAAAGTTATGTTTAATACTTAATTTCGATGTTAATTTTTAAGTTGCAATTAATATTTGTATAATTTAGCCTAATTGTTTGTAACATTTTTAGAAGCCTGTGATCAAGGATTAAATAAATCCGAAAATTTAGGCATTATAAAAGTTTTCTTTTTACCAACTGACCTCAAACCCATTAAAAACATTATATATATATATATATATATATATATATATATATATTGCTGTGAATCCACAAAAATCCGGGAACTACGGTTTTCGAATCGAGCCCCACAGATTGTGCGTCAAGAATGCTGTGAAATGTACAAAAAGCTATTAACTTAACTGGTCCGTTGACTTTCTTCTGTTAATCGCCTCTTTACTCTTTTTCGCCTCGACTGCTCACCTAGTTAAACCTTCATCCTCATTCATAAAAAAAAACAAACACATTCCTACCACAAACATCAACGTTAACTCTATTTACATCAATATTCACAATACATTAAAATTTCAAAATTAAAATTCAGCATAAATTTCAGTATCAGAAAATTTCAAGATTAAATTTGTTATCATTTTAATGTGCATCCAGAATTAAAGTCCTTGTAGGATGCCTACTAATTAATATAACAATATATGCAGACCTGAGTCTGAGTACAAAGGGAGCGTCTACCACCCCTTTACGTTAATTAACCAGGTTCGTCTAATTGAGCTCAAAGACATACCCACATTTTCATCATAATCCAGAACATAAATACTAAATACCCTTTCTACTTAAACAAGAAAATCTCACCTTAAAATTAAAAATTTGCTGTTAGTACAATTTCCTACTGTCCATTTTAAGTAAATCAATTATAAAGTTATTCAACACACACCAACACATCAAAATCGAACAACAAAGCATAAGTTACCTGAAGGTTACTTCACTAGTGGCTTCAATGTACATCGTCCTTGCTAATTTCACCATTCCAACTGGGTTATGTTTACGTCCTCGGATTACTGGTCGCTTTTAAACATTTTCTACACCACCATTCATCTAAAGTTGTTTCAGTGCTTTTCCGGAACTCATTTGTGTATATCTGAAGCTTGTTTTGTGGATCCAGACACGTTTACGAATCATTTAATTATTACCACCCCGAAAAATAGCAAAGAAATTCATACTTCTTTCACAAATATACGCCAAAACTGCCTACTTTTGTGTATTCATTTGTCGTTGCAGATTTGACTAATTGGTACAGTGATACTAAACTTTATTACCTTGTATCTTCTTTTCTAAGTGCACTAAATTACATTCATTGTAGCACGTAAAGAACAAACTGTTTTAAATCACCAAAATATACGAGCAAACTGTTTAAATTATTCTATCAAAATCGGAAAACTAAAAAGCACTGTTTAACGCATTGAATCAATTCGAAAATCTAAGAGAGCTAAACTCATATTAACACGGGTATATATAATCGCTAGCCTATACGTCGCTTTTGTCCCCAAAACGGACAGTTTCTAGAATTTCGTCATTCTATGTTCCCTTTTCGATCGCTCGGCACCGCTTCTACAAAATTTGCATTCGCACCAGTTAAATGTCAGAAATTTTACACACGGCACGCAACGTCTGAGAATAACTAATTAATTTTTATACAGAAATGTTATTTTACCTCTCATGTTTGCCCCTTATTTTCAACCAATCGCAACCCAGTGACGTTGCTCAAATCACGCCTTTTACTATATGTGTCTCTGTCTTGCGCATATTATCCGTCTCTATCTACTCTGTTCTGAGTGGTACAAATCAATATTCTTTAGTATCGGTTATTTTCAATCCACGTGGACTGTGAAATAACCCACCTATTAGCATTTCCCGTAAATATTAAGCGACGGTTTCTCCAACATTCTCTGTAACCATTTGTTATCCGCAAAATTTACGCAGAACGAGACTTTTAAAAATACGCAGGTGTTCAATCGTCCTACTTCTAAATAACACTTCTACGATTTGAATATTATTGGGTTTTTACAAGCTTTTATGCATATTATATGTTACTAATGGTTCAATTAACTCCAATTAAAATAATACCCTTTAATTTTTAGTGAATCCTAATCAAATATTCAATTATTATCTGTACATTTTGTTTAATCCTCGTTACCCAAACTTGAATCAATTAATATAAATTTTGCACGTAATTTCCATTTGTTTCTTTACTCGGAATAATTAAATTACACGTTGAGCATTTTAATACTGCTTCTTTTTATAGAAAGCGTCTTGTAAATAATTTAAATCCTTTATTTTTAATGAAACGAATGAATTTTTATGCTCCACGGTTTTTTAATAAAGCGTATTATCTAATAAAATTCCTTATACACGGTGATTAAAATTATTTGATGTAATTAATTAATTTTCTACCCTGGTCTAAATATGAGTAATATATATATATATATATATATATATATATATATATATACAAGGTGCCCACAATCTATCTCCGTATATGGGTAACTTTTTTATTATAGAAGATACAATGTTGGTTAAATTAGCAAAGTTGAAGAGAAATTTACGAGTAGTATGATGCTTTTTTGAAAACTCACCTAGATGCTCAACTTTTTTTTGATATTTGAAAAAATTGAAATTTGCCATTTTCTTCAAACGCTAATAACTTTTAACGGTTTAACCTATAGAGAAAATAAAACTGCTTGTAAGGTAACTTTTACGTAGAATTCAATAGCGTATATGACAATTTTAATTGGAAATGGGTTTTCAAGCTACAAACATAACCTCACTTTTTTAAATGGAAACCATAGTTCAATATAACCCAAATGGAAAGGTTTTTCTTTTCTGATTACCCTGATGTAAGGGTTGATGTACTTATTTTCAGTAGTTTCTTCATAATAAAGAAAAACGATTACTTTATTTGCGGACATCAAGGAGTCCATGGATACATATTACAAACAAACAAAATGTGTAAAATCAATAATGGAAACACAAGTTTATTGTAACTAAATTTATTATAAACTAAGAAAATAAAATACTTAAAAATAAACTATCCATACAATACAAATAACTTAATCAAAAGAAACAAAATTAATTAATGCGAATATGCCCACTCCTACATTAACATATGCTCAAAATGACCTCCATTAGCTTGCAAACACATTTCGCACCTTTTAATTAGGTTTTGGTGCACCTTATTTAACGTTTGTGGTTTTATACTTGTAATAGCTGCTGTAATACTATCTTTGAGTTGCTCAATGTTATTGGATTTTTAGCATACACTACATCCTTTACAGTACCCCAAAGAAAAAATCCAGTGGCGATAGTTCTGGTGACCTTGCCGGCCATGGAACAGGACCTGCATTGCCAATCCAATTTGGAAAACTATTATCAAGATATTCAGAAACGGCTTGAGCATTGTGAGCAGGTGCACCGTCATGCTGAAAATAATATAGGTTTTGCAGTAAATGAAGTGGCAAATTATCGAGCATTTCTTGCAATTCGTTTTGTAGAAAATTTAAATAGCGTACACCATTTAAATTATAATTATAGAAGAAAGGCCCAAGTATTTTATTACCAAAATGGCACACCACATTTATCGAAAATTGATGTTGATACCGCCTTTCTTCTGTTAAATGGGGATTTTCCTGACTCCAGTAGACTGTATTTTTCTGTTAAACATGCCTTTGTTAGTAAATTTTGCTTCGTCGGTAAATATAATAGTGTGACTAAAACCAGGATTATTATTTGTTTCATTAAGAAACCACCTACAAAACTGTTGTCTTCTCTCACAATCCCCATGATACAGTGTATTGCTAACATGGGTTTTGTATGGTTTGTAGCGGTTTTGTTTTAAAATTAGGCGAGCTTTTTCTGTAGAAGTAGCGCACTCAATTGCAGTTTCTCGGGTGGACGCTGTTGGCTTAAAATTTATGTAGGCTAACACACGTTCTTCATCATCAGTTTTGAATTTTCTTTTATCAGTACTAGGTTTTGTAAAAGCACCAAACCTTTTTAAATTGTTTTCTAATTTAGAAAATAATCGTTTATCTGGCTGCCTTCTTTCCAAATATCTTTCATAATACATATCACCAGCAGCATCACAATTTCTGTTACAAGCATAGTAACAAAAGAGCATGTCATTTTTTTCGTCGTTTGTATACATTCTCTATTATAATCAAATAAATTTAAAAGTCTTCTACACAAAATTTGCAACCCAGAGCAAATAAACACATTAACTAATAATATCTGACAAATGCCAGTTGTTTTTTGTTTATTTAAAATATGTATCCATGGACTCCTTGATGTCCGCAAATAAATAAATCGTTTTTTCTTTATTATGAAGAAACTACTGAAAATAAGTATATCAACCCTTACATCAGGGTAATCAGAAAAGAAAACCTTTCCATTTGGGTTATATTGAACTATGGTTTTATTTAAAAAAGTGAGGTTATGTTTGTAGCTTGAAAACCCATTTCCAATTAAAATTGTCATATACGCTATTGAATTCTACGTAAAAGTTACCTTACAAGCAGTTTTATTTTCTCTATAGGTTAAACCGTTAAAAGTTATTAGCGTTTGAAGAAAATGGCAAATTTCAGTTTTTTTCAAATATCTAAAAAAGTTGAGCATCTAGGTGAGTTTTCAAAAAAGCATCATACTACTCGTAAATTTCTCTTCAACTTTGCTAATTTAACCAACATTGTATCTTCTATAATAAAAAAGTTACCCACATACGGAGATAGATTGTGGGCACCTTGTATATATATATATATATATATATATATATATATATATATATATATATATATATACCTACATTGAAGCATTCTACTTAATGGCTTTTACGTTCACCTAATTAAATAAAATTGTTAAAATACAATATTTGAGCGGTTAGTAGTGACTGGAAAAATACCTTCAAATTTGTGTACTAATTACTTTAAACACCATTTAGTAAACGAGTGTAATAAATATCTCAATAACAACTGAGGTTTGTAAAAGGTGGAGGTATGTGGAGGTGTGTGGAGTAATGTCGAGGTGTATGGAAGGACGTGGTGTAATGTGGAGTGTTGTGGAGGAATTTGGAGGGATGTGTAGTGATATGAAGTGATGTGGAGCAATGTGGAAAGATGTGGAGGTTGGAGGAAGGGTGTAGAGTGATGTGGAAGGATTTGAAGGATGTGGAAAATGTGGAGTGATGTGGATGTGGAGTGCTGTGAAGCGATGTGGAGTTATGTGGTGTGATGTGGAAGGAAGTGGAGGATGTGGAGTGATGTGGAAGGAAGTGGAGGATGTGGAGTGATGTGGATGTAGACGGCTGTAGAGGGCTGTGGACCTTGGCGGAGGGTGGTGGAGGTGGGAGGGATGTGGAAGGATGCGGAGCGATGCCGAGTGATGTGGAGTGATGTAGAAGGAAGTGGAAAAAGGAGGAGGAAGGTGGAGGAAGGTTGGAGGTGGAGGGAGGTGGAGATGTAGGAATTTGTTGGGATATGAAGGTGTGGAAGGATGTGGAGGGAGCTGGTGGGAGGTAGAGATGTGTAGAGAGATGTGGAGGTGGGTGTTGGGAGCTGGAAGGATGTGGAGTAATGTAGAGGGAGGTGGAGGGAGGTGGAGGGAAGTGAAGGGATGTGGAGGGTGATGTGATGGATAAGGCGGACGGAGGTAAAGAAGGTCCCAGAATCTTTATTCTGCGTCTACTTTGTTGCTTTTAGCAAAGTACGAGTTAGGCAGCAACAGAAAATTATAGTCTAAAACTAACAAAACCTATAAGAGGTCGCAGAAGCTGCATTACCTTTCGAAAAACTTCAAGGCGGCTATTTATTGATAATTGAAACGAGAGCAAAAAATAATTAAATGGGTTTGAAATGATTCTCAATTTTGATCAGAGCCTATTTCACTTTTTTAATTGATACAGATTATGGTTCATAACCGAAAATTTTGATTTCTACTAACTTTTAGATGCGATTAGTGGACCACATGGTCATGTGTATAGGATTATAGAATAACAAAAATGTACTATATGCGCAATAAAAATTTTTTTTTTCTTCACAATTTTTGGCACTATGTATAAAATTATTTCAACGAGTTTGTATTTTTTTGAGGTACCCTACTCCTCAAGATTATTCAAATTTAAGACTGGTCTGTACTTTATAGTTGGTCTTCTGGTCATTCTAAGTTTATGTCTAGATTTTTGTGGCATTTTGTGAAATGACATTCTAAGAAGAAATATTGTGCAGTTTTAGTGTAGGAATTGGTAGTTACCAGGAACTGAAAATGGGCTAAAAACATTTAAACCTTTAGTAATGTAATAATGATCACCGTAGATAGTCTGCATCAACATAGTGTGCCAATTTAATAAAGTTACGATCTTAAGTGATGCTTTATAATCTATGACTCCACCTTTCATCAATTTATAATTACGAGATTACATGTAGGCATTGTGGTTACATTAATATCAGCAGATTTATACAATGTGCATGCTTAAACATAGTAATTATTATGTTTTAACGTTATTTATCTGTATATAATCTAAAAACGGTAATGTTTGTTTAGAGTATTTGCAGAGTCATGATACTTAATTGGCACTTGGTAGTTTAAAGTGACTTCTGTTCACAAAATTATATTTCAAAGAAGTTGATTTTGATTAGGACAGCTAAAACTTTCAACCACAAATTATGTGGGATTTGCACCTTACAATTTTAACGAGAATAAACAACTAACAAATCAGCAACAATTACAAGAGGATTTGACATGAACCGTATTTTTGTATCGCATTCTATACAATGCCACTCGTAAAAGTAGATTTCTCTCCGAAAAACAACCAAAGTTCTTAAATTATAAGGGAATCATGGTGTATTAATAAATGTAAAACATTTCCCACGCCCTCTATACTTAAAACTCTATACGTAAACAACTAACTATGGGCGACTTCTTCAAATCTCCGACATGACAGTAAAGATGTCATGCCAGAGAGCCAGACAAAATTTAATAACTAGTCTATGACAAGTAAGGTGAAAATAAACAAATAGCCGATAACATTAGCGGCCTTAATAAAAAACTACTACACCCAACGTTAATGGGGAAGTTGATTGACAGAAACTAATGCGCTTCTAGCTTAATAGCGACAAATAAATTTGTCAGGTATTAGGAAATAGTTAAAGCATAGTATACGAAAATTAAATTGTTGGTGATTTTATAAAGAGAAAAACCAATGACCGGTTTCCCTGTGGTTGCAGCTTATAAGATTGATGGATTTTCTCTGCAAAACAATCAACAAAGTTCTTGAATTATAGGTGAATCTGATTGGTTTCCAGAATGAAGGAAATGCGTGAGAGATTGAGAGCAGGTGTGGAGTTAGGATTCCAAAAGGGTGTATATTTGAAAGATACGAAAAGGAAGGAGCCAGAGAAAAAGACAGAACAAAATGTGGGAGATACTCAGGAATCGAGAATGATGGCTCTTTTATTGAGTCCAAATAAAAATATGCAAGAAATGAGTGAAAGGAATGAAAAAGTAACAAGGAATGAGTGAAAAGAATAAAAAAATATCAAGGAATAAGTAAAAAACCTGAAAAAGTATCAAAGACATGAATAAAAAAATTAAAAAGGCATAAAGGTAATAAGTGAAAAACATAAAAAGGCCCGGAAAAAAGAAATGGGTGACAAATCTGACAGGAACATCCATGTTAAAATGAAATGAGGATAACACGTGTTAGGAATATCCAAGGTAATGGAGTGATAACAAAAGGGTAGTTATACAAAGTGAAGTGAGTACAAAGTAAAAGAGAGATGATTTTGGGGCGTAGGTTGGAGAGAGATAGATATTTCACTAATTGCATTAGGGACATGTTAAATGTTAACTTTATCAGTTGTGATCTTAAATATACACAACGTGATGGGTGATAAATGTTTTGAATACAGGGAAACAAGTCCAGTAAAAGTGTGGGTTAGGAGCGTTAGTTAAATTTTTAAGGAAAGGTTTGGAAAAATCGTGGCCATAAAAGAAATTACAAGGAATTTTGAACGTACGTTAGAATATTACTGGAAAACGGTAGCCGTTGGAGTTGTTTGTGTAGTGGAATATTAAGAATTGTGGACGGTTGAAAGTTTTACATGGAAGTGAATGTTTATATTGAGAGAAGTTGCTGGAATTGACAGGCTTTTGTGGGGTGAGAAACAGGATAAAAACCTCAATAGATTGTTGTGGAGCTCTCTTAGTTCTTCTGAGTCTCCGAGTTCGAATAGTGAAAAGCTTTTACTTAGTACAACCAGCTGATGGCCTCAAGTAAAATACATTAATGAGTAGAATAAAAGAGTACTTTACATAAGTAAGATTATTTTAATTTTAATTTGCACTGAGTGTGCAAAAGCATACAAATGGAGCTGGAGTAGATATCAGTGGTTAGTCCATTTGGTTGTGCATAAATATTCAATAATATTAGTAGTGAAGCTTGGGGAATTTGGATGCATCTTCTATATGGTAGATGAATTGATGTCATGGTTAAATGGTTGCTGCTGGCAATTATGGTTATTGCAAGTCAAGATGATGTTCCTGTATGCCGCTGTCTCTGAGGGAATGGTAGCGGGCCGTATGCAGAAATAGTATCCAGGTAACTGTTGCTTTAAGTGTTGCTTTTATTGCCTATGTGTATAAACTGGTGTTCAATGACTTTTGTTCATTGTGGGTATAATTTACGAACAAAAAGGACAAAATTGAAAAGAGTTACTGATTGAATTATTTTTATATTGTATTATTTTACTGTATCTTTATGTGGTAATTTATATTAAGAGAAAAAGGTTTAGGATATTGGTAATATTTGTTTGTACAAAGTAAAACGGGCTTCTTGCTGTTTGATGTGCGAAAAGTAGCACGAGAGGTTAGGGTTACTAGGGGCTCATTAAACCTAGGTTAGAGTAAAACATGTGTTAAAACCCTGCTACTTTCTTGGATAATCTATGGAAATTAGTTAATCTGGGAAAGTATTAATCTCAAAATGTATAATGTATAAATAATGTGTAAAGGAGGAGTTTACTTGTAATTTGGCGTGTATAATTTTTTTATGAGTATGTAATAAATGTATGTGATTTACCGTAGCCGCTATTTTTTTGTGTGTTAGTTGAATTGCAAAAAGCAGCTGAGCAGTCGTGGAATGTATTTCTTTTTTAAGCATTTCAGGAACAGCATATTAACACTTTATCAGCTCCGAAGGTCGTAACAAGTTAAGGCACCCAGAAAGAGGGGCTTTTGTAGAAGTGAGTGACGACCGACAAGGACCTTCGAAGCAATATATATATATATATATATATATTGTTATGGATTCAAAGGGTTAAATTTGGGGTGAGCAATGCAATTTCAACCACCCTGTATAGAGAAACGAACAAATTATTTACGCGCAAAATTTATTTAATTTATTTAATTTAAACGGACAAGTATTGACGTATTTTTATAATTAATGATTGAAAGGTTAAAGGTACATAAAGAAAACCAGTTTTAAAAACAAATAGAAACGCATAATTAATTTAATTTATTTTAATTCAACGTGTAAAAGCATTAGAAAACACACCAGGGTAAAGAAAATCAATAATCCCAAGGCAAAAGGTTTCTTGGTAACAAACAGACGTCAAATTTTATCTAAGACGGTGAAATATAAACTCCAAGAATTGTTGTTTTAAACGGTCTATAATTAAGAACACCTGCATGTTTAAAAGGTTACATTTTTCGAAATTATTAGCATAATAAAGCAGAGCTTCATAGAAAATAGTTTTCAACCGTCAGTTGATTCGAATAACAAGCTAACAAAGTTCTTAAAGAGCAGGGGAAATGCACGATCGGTAATATGCTACAGATAGAGACGGATATAAAAGCATTTGCATTCAAAAAGCACGTACTAATCAACGTGGAGTGATGAAACGCTGTCAGCAATATCGATTTTCTATAACTCAAGTGGGGTTTGGAACGCGACAGTAAATATGCATAAGACACAGATAAAAATAGTACAGGCGGGGTTTCATGACGACACAAAATAGTATCATTGGTTGACAACGGATAGTTTTACAAACGTACGAACATGCGACAGGTGAAAGCGATTTTCGGATCATACGGCGCGTCGACGAGGTGAATTTCTGGAATCTTGAAGTCGGTTATATTAAAATTTGCAGAAGTGTTATTTGAAAATAAGTATTTTGCGTGAAGTGTGTCCTAGAGGTGGTATGTTGAAAAATATAAATACTCGAAGAGAATTAGGAGCTTTCTCTTTGCATTATCATCGCTTTATACTACGTTACAACGATAGACCGATGTTATGGTAGAGTTCTTGTGAGTATTAAAAATATTCATAATACAGTAAATGTAGTACTAGCACTTGTAACTTGGTAGTTGAGGACTTGTAGTTATTAACGTGTATAGTGTCGAGTGAATTAAATTAACTGAGGTTTACCATACCAAGCTAGTAAATCAATAAACAGAAGTATAATATACGTGAGTTTGTATGCTGTGATGGAATGGTATTTGGAAGCAAGGCGCTTGGCGAATATTGGGGTTATCATCTATGAATATGTAGAGTATCAGAGCGCATAGTCACGAAGCTAAGGGGTTCTGGTGATCATCGTCGAAGGAATGGAGGCCTGAAACATTCTCCAGGTAACTTATTTGAAATTTCTGTTATCTGATAAACTTATATAATATTTGGTAATGTGTGAGTAAATATTGGGGTTATTTGTGGTTATATAACGTATCGGAAAAGATACGTGTACTTGACAATTATTGGGGTTATTGAAAATATTGAAAAAGGGTGTATGTAAAACTTACTAAATTTCATTATGAATATAAATTGGATTGTTAAGGGTACACGAGTCTATTAGTTTTGTAGTAATTTTATGCAAGGTAAAAGGCATACCTTAATAAACTGGGTTATTATAAGCTCACCATACTCCAGTGTGCAATAAATTTAAGGTATTATTTGGGGCCCGTCTACTCATATTGTATTAAATGTGTTTGCAAATAATAGTTTAAAACAAGGACTTTAAAACATATCACTTATTGAGTTGTAATTAGTGTACCAAACTGTTTATACCTGTTAATAATTTGGCTGTATAAAGCGGTAAATAAAAAGATTCTATGATTGTTGTATTATTTAGTGATTTTATTGAATGGTGTGTGTGTGTGTGTGTGTGTGGGAAGGAAGAATGATTGTAAATTTAAAAATCCGAGAAGAGGCACATGTGAGATGGCCAGGAAAGCTGCTGAAGATTCTTGACGCAGAAAATCAACAGGGTAAGAATTTTTTTTATATTTTTTTTTGTATTTTTTTGAAAATCAGTGTTGACACTGGCGATGTCAAACCCATAAGTCCACGATCCACAGCAATATATATATATATATATATATATATATATATATATACTGAACGCATTTTTACGATTCTAGTACCACAATAAAGCTTATTATTTTTAGATGTGCCCGCAGTAGGTATTTTTTTTTTTTTACAAAAAACGTAATATTATTGGTGAAAACGACGTTTGAAGTTGTAATTAGTTGATGTAGAATTGCATAGGGCAGTTGTTTCCAGAATACATAATTCATAATCGCGACCACGATCACATGTAGCTGGCAACACTGTTTACAATCTTTACAGTGATATTTGTAGCGGTCATTACAATGTCTTGCCCTCGAATTTCGACGCGATTAGGAAT
This sequence comes from Platerodrilus igneus, assembly GCA_036346225.1. Lineage (NCBI taxonomy): Eukaryota > Metazoa > Arthropoda > Insecta > Coleoptera > Lycidae > Platerodrilus > Platerodrilus igneus. Next base: position 14,382,118 of record JARFIW010001380.1, read on the forward strand.
GCTACCGATTTCAAAGTGATCGGTCATTTCCATTTAAGTATTAGTAGTGATTTAAACTGTAATAGAGATTATTACTTTATGCTAAAATAGCCGTCGAATTTCGACGGGATTTATTCTAATAAACGTAATTTTTGTTTTTTAAAGGTTGCTTCTTTACTAATTGACTTACTAGGCCTTAAAAATATATTATCATCATTAAGTCTTCAGTCCTGGAACTGGTTAGACGCGTATCCTCATTGTTTCCTATTCTGAACTAACCTACACATTTCCATGAATTTTGCACAGTCTGCACCTATCACTATCTACGTGCAAAAGTCTGATTGCGGTCTACCTCTACCTCTCTTTTCCTATATCTGCTTGTAATATATCCCGAATTATTCCCCAAAAATGCCTTAGAACATATCCTGCCCTTTTATTTCTCCTATTTTTTTTTTGTTTTCTACAGATATCTTTATTCCTCTTCTATCTCTATAACCTATTTGTTATTAACTTTGTCTGTGCATGCTATTATCCTCATACATCTGAAGCACAACATTCCAGAATGCTGCTATCTCTTTCTGTTTGCTTTTCCTACTGTCCCTATTTCATAGATATACTGTGCAGTGCTCCACACAAATGTTTTGAACAATTTTTCTTCTTGTTTCTAAGTTTGTTGTCTTCGAACATAGCTGCTGTCAGTTCGGTCACTTTCTACCGTTTTACAATTATATATCCTATTTCCCCGATATTCAGTGGTATCTGAAGGGGAGTCGGCTCCGTGACGTAGTTGGTATGTGTGTGACTACTACACCCAAGGTCCCGGGTTCGAATCCCGACACGGTCCGCTTGAAAAATGTTAAGCGAGCATTTTTCACAAAAATACGCCCTCATTCGGATGAGAGGTAAAATGGAGGTCCCGTGTGTGAGTGTTGTCACGCACGTTATAAATCCTTACCTTGCTTGGAACAGCAAGAGTTCGGCAAAATTCCAAATTCTCCGGATAAAAAAACTCACTTCCTGGTCAATGTAGTACCTTCGGGTGAAGCATTGGAAAATCACATGTAATGTATCTAAAGGGGGCGGCTCCGTGGCGTAGTTGGTATGTGTGTAACTACTACGCCCAAGGTCCCGGGTTCGAATCCCAACACGGTCCACTTGAAAAATGTTAAGCGAGCATTTTTCACAAAAATACACCCTCGTTCTGATGAGAGTAAAAATGGAGGTCCCGTGTGTGAGTATTGTCACGCACGTTAAAGATCCCTATCTTGCTTGGAACAGCAAGGGTTCGGCAAAATTCCATATTTTCAAGGTAACAAAAAAAAGTTGCTTCCTGGCCAATGTAGTACCTTCGGGTGGAGGATTGGAAAATCACATGTAAGGTATCTGAAGGGAGTAAGCAGCCTGCGGCTGCCAAGTTACCCCAGCACTTGAGCATTTGTCGAATTAATAGGTTTTCAAATATATCTTTTCTCACAATCAACATTAGTTGAAAATATTTTACAACTAACATCTATAGTTGTTTATAATAATATCAGATTTAAGTGCACTTATTTTTTTGTCCAAAAACTAAAAATTACTTCGAAATCTGCAGTTTCATTTTATTTAATCAAAGTGAATTTCCGAATAAAAATAGACGTTTTGGCTTATTACTAGCCTCTTTCTGTTGTATTAAAATTACACACATACATGTTTAGAAAATACTAAAAATATTTACAAACTTACCATAAAGGAAATTGTTAATGATTACTCCTTTTAACTACACATAACAGACCCATTTAAACATTAAAATTCAATTATAGAATTAATATAATAACCCAAGTTATCTTCAATAGGTATTCAGTCCTAGAATTGGTTGGACACGCACTTCCATTGATTTCTATTCTGAGCTAACCTACACGTTTCCTGAAATTCCTACAACCTACATCTTTCACTGTCTGTGTTCAATAGTTTAATCTCGGTCAACCTCCACTTCTTTTTTTCTATCATCCTATCCCTTCTATGGTTTACTGTTTTCCAAATATTTCTTTTTTCACCTACCATTTTTAGTATCTCTTTGTTCTTAACTTTGTCTGTCTATGATATCTTCATCATACGTCTGTAGCACCACATTTCAAAGGCTTCTACTTTTTTCTTGTCCGCTTCTCCTACTGTCTAGTGCTGTACTCCACACATATGTTTTAAGCAATCTTTTCCTTGTTGCTATGTTTGCTGTCTTTGAACACAGTAGTTGCTTTTTTCTTGTTAAATGTAGCACGACCTTGTGCTAATCTTTGTTTTATATCTTTTGTGCTTTTCTCATTTTGCGTTATTTGGCTTCGTAGGTAGCAGAAATCCTTAATCTCTTGTAAGTTCTCGTTACTTATTTGTATTCTAGTTTTTAATTTATTTCCCCCTCCATTGCATACTAAAACTTTAGTTTTATTTTTGTTAATTGCATAACGTATCTCTCTGTTAGAACTGTTTCCATTTTATTAAGAACAGCATCTAACTCTTTTTTGATAGGTGCTAATACTGCTATATCATCTGCAAATCTAAGCATATCAATCTGTCTCTGCATAGTAATTCCAAAAGTCTTCCTGTATTTGACAATATGCATTGCCTTTTCAATATACAAGTTAAAAATTAATGAGGATAGGACACATCCCTGTCTCACCCCTTTCCTAATAATTACTTCTCTACGTTCCTGCTCTAATTCTATTACCGCTGTTTGCTCTTGGTATAGGCTGTAACATGTCAATTTACCATTCCCTTGCCATGTTACCTTGAGGTCCAATTTCCTTCAATATAAAAGCATTATTAGTCTTAATTTTATACTAATACCGTTTACAATCACAAGTTAGTTTTAATTTGTGTAACATTTCCCTTTAGTATTCTTCCTTTTGTATAAATAATATAAATAATTAAGATCAGATGTAATTTTCCTATTGGGTAACCTTTGAATGATGTGCATAAATACACAACTGGAGTATATATGAATGTCATTCAGGATAGTTTTCTTGTTTTGTCCCTCTCTCAAAATGTGTGGTTATCTTTATTAAACCAAAACAAATTTCGTTTGTCTTGATATCTAACGGTCTTTTGAGCACATGCCATCTTCCGATAAAGATGTCCTTTCTAAGGCCGTGATGTCGTACCTGGTATGTAAAAGTTGTCTTTGCTTTTATTCTTCCTAACATACATAAATATCATTTTAGAAAATAAGCAAAATGCTTATGAAGAAAGCCTACCTGGAGAACCTGTTCAAAATATTAATGAATGGTTGTAAGAAAATAACGATATATATTTAATTTTTTTTATTAATGTTATTAACTAATCGTCAATATATAAGTTGTATTAAGGTATTTTCTTTTGTCACGTTCTAAATTGCATTCCTTTAACTTGCCTGGGTAAAATTTAACTTTGTTCTCTAAACCCCTGAGATATAGTCTTTTGCAATCTACCGCAGCCACAAACGGTCGACACTAGTCCCGCCAGCGTTTTATTTAGACTGTGTTGTACACCCATTCCTACCTGTAAATAGAAAGGGTGCAAAGCTATGTACTATCCATCTATCCCTAAAACTCATTCCAATCTTTTTGAATATTTCGAACATTTTTTTCTATTTTACATTGTCGAATGCTTTTTCCAGATCTATAAACCCTATATACACGCTTTCCCTTTTTCTATTGTTTTCTCCATTATCACCCTCAGAGCTAAAATAGCCTCCTTTGTTCCCCTGTTTCGCCTAAACCCAAATTGATCTTCTCCTAGCATTTCTTCAGCTTATTTTTCCATTTGTCTTTGTACAATTCTAGTTAATATTTTTGACACGTGTGCTGTCATACATATTTCTAGAACATTTTCACGCGTATCCGCGCCTTTCTTTTTTGGTATAGTTACTATGATGGTACGTTTAAAATCTTTGGGTATCTCGCCTGTCTCATACACATAGCTTACAAGTTGGAAGAGCCGTTCTGCTACTGTTTGTCCAGCGGCTTTTAAAGTTTCTGTTTGCACCTTATCTGTATCAGGTTCCTTACTATTTTTCAGACATTTAATATTAATTCAAACTCATCTCCAAATATAAGATATCCCAAGTCATCCTTTTCAATGTCTGATTCTTGTTCTAATGGTGTTAGTTCCCTGCATATAAATTCCATATATATCTTGCCATCTATGCACCTTATCTACATTTTCTATAATGGCGTTTCTTCCTGCGCCCCTTATATTTTTGCTATATGGTTTTATATCCCTAAAATTTATTCTAATTAGTTTGTATGCCTCGTCTGTCTTTCCTATTTCCATCTTAGTTTGTACTTCTTTGCATTTTTCATCAATCCATTGTTCTTTAGCTTTTCTGCATTTGCGAATAATTTCCCATTGGCTTTGTATCTCTGTTTTCCTGTTTCGTCTGATCTATTTTTGTATTTTCATATTTCTTCTATTAAATTCAGGATATCCTATGTTATCCATGGTTTCTTATTTTCTTTTTGTGTATACCCCAGAATATCTTTGGCCGCCTTGTCTAAGCTGGATTTAATGTTATTCCATTCTGTTTCTACTTTCTTAGTATCAGAAATTTTCCCGATATCTTTCAGCAATTCATTTGACTTGTTTTCAAATAAAAATATATGGTGTAAATAAAAATAGAATCGTATCCTTTCATCATTTGATTTCCTTTTTTCGTTGATAACGTTGTGTAGTTATTTTATAGAACGAATGTGCAGTGAAACGAATTTCACATAACTTGCAGTAAAAAAACGACACACTTATTTGCATAAACTACGGTTAAAGGGCGCTTTAAATAGTTGTTTATCAGGGCATTAGATATCGTCGAGAGGACCTAGACTTTAGCATTGCAGTTTATTAAAACACAGATATATACCTGATTCAGATGTGCAAAATTATTAGTAAATATAATCGATTAAACAAAGGAAAGTTAAGAAACAAGAAATAGTCCCTGCTTTATCTCATCATTCAAAACGATCTTCCTGTTTGGTTGGATTGTATCTACCGCAGCATCTTACAATAGTGGTTTACTTTAAACGCGTCAATCCACAGAGCTATAGAAAGATAAATCCCTTAATAATATAATACCATAGTAATATGTAGAAGTTCGAAATTTCTGTACAGTAACCAAATATCATCTTCTTAAAATAGAAATGAGTGTAATTTGACACTTCGACAAATAATATTGTAACTGCTTTACAAAGCTCTCTTATAATAATACCTACCCACATAATAATACAAAAAATCTTTTCATTTATTACTTCACACTTTTATAAATGCGAACAATACATAGATTTGGGTGTATATCAGACGACCCTATCCACGATATCGTTATGTAGTTGCACGAATCGTGCACAAAGCTGTTGGGGTTGATAGGGACTCAAATAGTTTCCCTGATGGTCGTCTGGTAATGCAAGGGGACGGCGCATTTCATACTCTATTCTCTGTGCTCAATTTTGTGTATGTCATCGAGAAACGTGACTAAAATAGGAATGCAACTCAAGAGGAAATTGTTTTATGTCAGCTTTCCACTGTACTTGTAGCATATACGTCAACTCATTTGAATATGGAATAATAGAAAAGTTGCGACAGAATGAATGGCGGTGCTGTATAATCTTGCTGCTATAGACCCGTGTATTTATTGATTGTGACATGGTATTTTTATATCTAAATAAATACATTCTATTCACGTGTATAGAATATTCAAATACATTTCTATACGGTGCAGTATAATATAACCAGCAAAATTTTCTAAAAATAAATCAAAATTAAAGGCAAAAAGAATTTTTGTATGAAAACTATTTATTAAAAGGTAACATTATTTATGAAAAACAAAATCTAGCAAACGACTGCCACAAGCCAGATAATGAACAATTCTACTTTGAGAGTGTAGCATAACTTTGCGCAATATTACAGCTGGAATTTGCACAATTTCTTTACAAATACTTTTCTTTGTCTTCTAACATCTGTGGACGATTAATATAGACGTTACTTTTCAAGTATACCCTCAAGAAAAAATCTGGTGCTGTCAAATCGGTGCAGTGATGCGGCCATTCAAAATGTTTATTTTTTGAGAGCAGTCTGGCAGAAGAAACGTCTCTAAGAAGAGTGACCGTTTCACGCGCTGTGTAAGATGCAGCGCCATCCTGCAGGAACCAGAAGTTTTCTATGTCAAGTTCTTCCAACTGTGGTTACAGAAATTTCCGTATCGTTGTTCGATATCCTTCTCATTAACAGTAACTGCAGTTCTCATAGCATCTTCAAAAACGAAGGGTTCAATGATTCGTCCTCTTGAATAAGACAAGGGATTTTCTATTCCCCTAGAAACGACATTGTTAACACGACTAGAAAGGTAAAAATTTGCTTCGTTGCTCAATATTAAATTTTCCTATAAATAGGTTCTCAGTTTGTCCATCTTGTCGTTTTCAGCGTCAATTGATTTAGCTGCCTAAACCTTTTGATTTTTGCTTCCTGTTGGTGATAGCTTTTCTTGTGTTTTGCGATTCGAGTTGGGTCTACCCCTTCGCTATAATTCCAGTTTATGATGTGGGACCAGCTACGTCCAACTCAGCTTTTTGATTGTTCTGGTCTGGATTTAGTCATCTAGGAATCTTCGTGGTTTCTACTTCGCTTATTGTTGACTTTCGTCCAGAGCTGCTATTGTTCTGAAAGATGGTAAGTTCGATTAGATTGGTATGTGTTGATGGCGAGCGTCTTACAGTATTTGTGAAAGTGTTTGCCTGATGGTTTTCTTTCGGACGAACCATGGAGCTCCTGTGATGAGACGAAGTGTAGTGTTTTGAATCTTTACTGTGCGGCGTCTGTTGCTTGCGTTCAAGTATGTAATCCAAGCTGTTGAAGCATAGCTTATGATTGATCTTATATAGGTCGTGTAGATTTCGAGTCTGATGTCTATTGAGAGTTTGCAGTGGTGTGTTAGTACAGAGTATAAGGGACATTTGATTTGTCTTGCCCTTTGTGTCGTTTCTTTTACGTGTTTTTTGAAGTTAAGTTGTCGATCTGTGTGGATTTTCAGGTATTTTATGGTACATTTCCGTGAAAGGTTGCCGCCTCTCAGTTTGGGTGTGACATGGAATTGGGTGTCTTGTCTGGAGAAAAGAATAGCCTCAGATTTATCCTGACTTAGGGTAATTCTCCACTTGTTAAACCATTCGGATAGGTCGTTTAGTTGTCTTTGTAGTTTTTCGTAGCGAATCGTGAGTGACTTCCCTTGGTTATGAAGAAGCCGCAAAAGCTAAAGATACAGGTTCGAATCTTGTCTGGGACCTTGAATTTTCTGTTTTTCAATTATTAACTCGATTTGAAATGATCATTTAGTCTTTACATAAAAGTCTAGGTCATTATTTCAGCTTATTAACTAATATCTCAGTATTTATCAATATATATATATATATATATATATATATATATATATGCTATGATAAGAAGGTAATTTAAGGGTATATTAAGTTATAGGGGTCGTAAGATACATGTAAATATTATTACCGTTTAAAAAACCAAACAATTCCATCATTAAATGAGAGTAAATCGACAATTTTGCATAAACTCAATAGCGAGCACACTGTAAATAAATCATAACTTATTTTAATTCATAAAAGGAACCTCATTCTTTAAAAACCACATCCAATTTAGCAAGAATAATAACGTGAACATCGTATAATACGTTTCAAATTAAATATAAAAGTTTAAGATTGACGCAAAAATAACGTTTTAAACACAATGAGTTTTATTAAAATAAACACGCAGTCGGTGAAGGTAAACAACCTGACATGCTAGCTAAAATATAATCTCATTTAAAATATTAACGCATAAACGCATTCAAATACGTCATAATAGAAAAGAGGCTACGTGATCTGCAACTTTGTAAACTCACATAAAATCCTACATATTTGGATTTTTAAATTTTAACATATAAATTTTCCTGTAAATTTATTCATTGACTTTACCGCGATGTATCTATTAATTTATTCTTTATTTAACAACATTTATATAATTGATCCAGTCATTATTGCATATTTAATAACCGATAAACTCCAAAGCACTCTTCAATTTTAATTATAATTACAATCTACTACACACCACATATTCCGTACTGATAACACATATATGTATACAAACTTGTTAGCGTGTTCCTACATCTTGAACTATCTAAGGTTTTCAAGTTGTTCCGACGTTTAGCGATAGATTATCACTTTTCGTTTCTTAGCTGGACTGGAAGGTCGCTTGGTGTTAAAAAACACTCAAGATGTTCATGAAAGTCAAGTTTTCCTGGCAAAGACGCCGTAATAGACGGACAGTATTCTAAAAGTTGTCCATGACAACTAAAGTAGGAGTGTAGTGTGCAAATCCTCTTGGCAAACGTGCAACTTTGATAACTATGGAAATGTAGATAATTTCGTAATGATTTTGATGTAATTTCACGTAATTTCAATGCAGGCTTAGATCATCAGAAAATATTTTATTTGGTTTGGTTCAATTAAATACTATGGAACTCGTTTAGAAAGTAAATGAGTAAGCAACCTTGTTCGGCACATGGCCGCTATGCAGCCGACGTGTTCATCTGATGTACATGCCGTTTGAAGGTTATAGGTCGTTGCCGCCATCGGTAAGAAAATAATAGTTCTAGAATAATACTGACGTAACAAAGTTCATTACGTAAATTTTGCATGTAATGATTTCTTTTTGAAGCTTGTTTTACTTCAGGTTGTTGTGAATAATTGTGTTAATTAATTTTCAAACGCTCATTTTGTAAAGTATAAAGTACAACGAGTACTACCACTTTTTGTAATTAATAGCGTGTCCAACCTAAGATATTATACTACACCGGTTGTACAGATGTAGACATAATAACGTCACCGTTATCTTGTTTATCAAAATTAAAATACTAATATGTTAATTCATAGGACCTAAGTCCTGTAAGATGAAATTTGAACTTGGAGTATTTTATCAACTTATAATATTTGCCAAAAGTTAAGTAAACATTTTTTTATACATTGTGAGGTCGAAGTAGCGCTACCGTGACTACCTAATATGAAAAATAATGTCTATAATTAAATATCTGATTTAAAAATTACTCTCATAAGAATTAAATTTTATTAAGAACACTTATAAATTATAATGTTATTTACTTTTCTTAAAAGAAAATATAGAGTGATTTTTGGACTTCAGTTCATTTCTCAGTAATCATTAAATTTTCCAAATTTTGTTAAGTATTTACAAGGTAAACTTACTCGAAGGTGTACCACGATATAATGGAAACAAATTGAACTTAATTCAAAGATTACATATTCATACTGGCCCGTAAAATAAATAGGGTGTCCATGTTGGTAGAAATTATGTTTCAGAGTCGCCCTACTCATCGTTAGATCCTTGAAGAAGACGATCAGACGATGACATTTGTGACAATCAAACTTTGTATTTAAAGTGGATAGCGATTACTTAGGTTTCCAAATTTTCCTTTAAGCAAATTCATTTAGTCAGTTGCTTTATAAAAAATGTAGGTGGCGTCCTTTATTTTGTTTCTTTCAACCTAAATATACCCACTGACCCAATCTCATGTGACCGTGGGCCAAAAACTCAGTTAGCTAAAAGTCTTAAGAGTGTTCTTTAACTATAAGCCAATTTCCATCCAAACCTTACCCTGGGCTTGTTACATTTACATAAGAATTCTCGATAGGTAATATTAAATCTACCACGATTTTATTGTAGAATAGATTTATAAAAAAAATATAGATAACAAAATAACAAGCAACAGACGTTCGGCAACATGATAAAAATTTGAATAACAGCAATGGGGTCTAAACTTGGATTTTCTGAGGAATATGCTATACAAATTAAACGCCTACGTGTGGAATAACACGATTTAACAAGAGTCTTGACAGGAAATATGTAGAAAATCCAAGGTCTGCAATGATAGCGCAAAGTGCAACGCCTTAATCAACAAACCAATAGGAGATGGAGTCTTTATAAATAACGCGGACTTCGTAAACGAGGTAGTATCTCTGTGACCAAGGCACTAACTACGTCAGTTAAAAGTAGAATATTACGCAAAGTAAACTTAGTCAAAATAAATAATTTAGTGAAAATTTAAGTGCCAATAAATACAACAGAAGTGGCCGTTTACTTTCAAAAACGTAAGGTAAATTATTAATTAAATTTAATTTTAATATTTAAGAATTTAGGGCTTCAAGTAACGCTAAGGAACTTCAAGTAACTCCAAGTCATTTCTAGTAACTACAAGTAATTCTAATAATTAAAATAAAACGAAACAAAATCTAAGATAAAACCGAAGGAAAAAATTCAGGCAAATTTAATTAGTCATTCTGGTCAACGAGTTAAGGCAACTACTTTAAGAATCAAATTGACAGGGTAAAACTGTACCAGAGAATCAAATTGGAAACAATCCAGGGGTGCTGACAATCCACATACAGAGGCAGTTCTAAGAAACAAGCAAGAAAAACGCAGGTCAGAGATATATTATTCTTTATTAACATAAGACTGTATTTCAATTCTTAACATTTGTTATTATTTATATCCAAGTATATGTAAGGGTCATCAAAAATCTTTTGAGAATTTATTCAAATAGAAAGAAGGTCATTTGAACGTTCAAAAGTGCATCAAGTAAATTATAATGGTATTTCTCTTGGCTTTAAGGGAGTATGATTTTGGTGTAATCAGATAGATATCAATATTTCATTCAAGGGTTAATTTTTGAAAAGAAAATCGAAATAAAAAGTATTAAAATACAAAGTGTACATATTCTCGATTATTATACAAATTTTTGTTACTTTCGTTTGCATTATTCTTACAGATAGGAGCTAGATATAAAGGGGGTTAAACATTCTTTATTGTCGTGTCGTCAGGCACTCTGTGTCGATTAAACTCAGCTAGCCGAGGTATATATAAAAAGAGGTATAGGATTTAGAGACGCAGAGTAGAACCGAGGACGAACATAGCAATATATATATATATATATATATATATATATTGTTGTGGATTCAAAGGGGTAAATCAGTGTGAAACAATAAAATTTCAGCAACCATGTATATAGAAAAAGGTAAATTATTTACGAACAAAATTAATTTATTCCATTTAGTGAAAACGGACGAGTATAAACGTATTTTTATAATTAATAATTGGAATGCTAAAATTACACGAAGGAAGAAAGCTTCAAAGCAAATAGAAGTTCAAGGATACGCATAATTAACCATAATTTATTTTAAGCAAACTGTTTTAAGCACAAGGAAGCGTGCTTGTGTAAGAAAATCAATAATTCCAAGGCAAATGTATTCTTTGTAAAAGCCAACGTCAGTTTTATCAGATACGAATAACCAGAAAGTCCAGGAATTGTTATGTTCAAACTGTCGATAATTTACAGAAACACCTGCTTGTTAAAAGGTTACATTCAAAGAACTCGAGCGTATGTTACGATATGAGTTCAGAGAAATTATGTTCAACCGTCAGTTTGGATAAACAGCTAGGGTAACAAATATCTTAAAAAGCGAGGGAAATGAACAACCGGTAATATGCAACGGAGAGAGACAGATATAAAGCAAGCAAGGAATTGAAATGTACGTACATTATACACGTGGAGTTGAGATAGGATGTCAACAATATCGATTTTCTGTAACTCAAGTGGGGTTTGAAACAAGACAACAAACATGTGTAAGACTGAGATGCATGGCGCTTAGGAGGAGTTTGGTGACGACAGAAAACTATGTCATTGGTCGAAGCCAACAGTGTTAGAAAGCGAACGCACACGCAAAGGTTGAAAGCAAATTCGATGTATCCTGCAAGTAGGACGAGAGAAATTTTACGAATTTAGAGACGGTTACGTTCAAAATTTTTAGAATTCGTTTCGAAAATAAGCTTTTCGAAGGAAACGCGTCTAGTAGGGGGTTTGAAAGATACTATAAAATACCCAAGCTAGGTTATTAAAGCTCTCTTCTCTTTTCCTTTTCGATTAAGTGCTAAATACCAATTCAGACAATAATAATAAAGCTTTTGTTGAGTAGTTTGTGTGTGTAATAAAGTTACATTTGATGTTATATTCACAAGTTTAAAACTGTAGTAGCGGACTTCCAATTTATTAAAGTGATGCACGAGTTAGTGCGTGATTAAACAAAGATCCGACTACTACCACTGGTAATCTATTTCGTGTGCATGGGTATGGAATGGTACTGTGGGACGAAGCGAATATCCTACAGAAATAGCAGATGGTAGAGGCCTGTGGATTTGACAAGCAGCATACTTTATGGAAACAACGCCGAGGGGTTTTATGAATACCACGCCGACGGGAATGAAGACTAAAGAATTCTCCAGGTAATTATTTGAAATTTCTGTTATTGTATAAACATTTGTGGAATTTTTGTGATTGTGTGGTTGACTTTTTGTGGTATATTTATGGTTTTAGAATCTTGTTTTAAAAAGATACATGTACAGGACAATTTACTAATTTTTGAGTATTGAAAAAGGGTGTATTTCGAATATATTAAAAATTTATTCAGGATAAAAATTGTGTTGTAAAGGGTAAACGGGTCTGTAAATTTTGTTTTAATTTATGCAAGGTTTAAAAGCATATACAAACAAAACTGGGTTATAATGAGCTCACCATACTCCAGTGTGAAGTCAATGTAGGGTAACATATGGGGCCCATCTACTCAGATCTAATTGAATGTGTTTAAAAATCATTAGTAAAAGCAAGGACTTTAAAAACATACCATAAACTGAGTTTTATAATTATTGTATCAAACTGTTTTAACATATGAGTAAAAATAATTTATCTGTTAATGGGTGTAAATAAAAAGTTGTATGGTTGTTGTATTATTTGGTGATTTTATTGAATGGGGCAGTGTGAAAGACGTATGTCTGTAAATTTAGGCATTCGAGAAAAGGCCCAGCTGAGCTAGTTAAGGGATGCAGAGGAGTTCGAAGACGTCTTAATAAAATAAGGGAAAGAAATTTTTGTTATTTTTTTTTAAGAAAATTTTATATAGGGAAAATTTACGAGACTTGAGATTTTAGTAGAAGATTTCACGGCACTTTTATGTCGGCCCATTTCGTGGGGCTTGAATGATTTTTAGGCGTAGGTTTAAGTGTTCTCAGAACTATCCCAGGTTCCACGGCAATATATATATATATATATATATATATATATATATATATATATATATATATATTGCTGCGAGCCCCGGGTTACCAGCATGATATACTAAAATGTCCCACGACTTGGGCGCCAAAAATTGCTGCCAGCCCTTTAATGCTACTTTATACTTCTACTTATGAAGTTTTGCCACGTCTGCTCAGCTGCTTTCTGAAAATAAAGCTAACTACTCAAAAAAAATGCTGCTCCGGTGAATCACCTATTTTTATTACATATCAGGAAAATGTGCATGCAAAAATCAAAATCAAACTTCTCTTTCACACGTTATTTACATATTAAATACATCCCCCCCCCCAAATATTTCCTTAACAATACATTTTGATATCAAAATTTATTTCAGATAAATTTTTCCAATTAATTCAATCAGAAAAAGTAATAGGGCTTTACTACATTTCTTACTTTAACCATGGTTCCTTACGAGCTCATAGTAAACCTTAATCTTTCGTGCTAATTTTTGCACATCAATAATCTAAAAAAGACCCTTTTACCTTGTACATAAATCAAATATTATAAATCACTCCTTTTCATAAATTCCCACATAAAATACAATAAACATAATTCAAATTAAATTGTTCAATTAGAAATCTTTTTCCTGTTTGTCCTTTTAGTTCATATAATTATACACCTCAGTGCACCAAGTCATTAACCACTTGTTTACACACGTATACAATGGAAAAAAAATAAGTTACCTGGATTCCATAACTGCACACGACCCTACCATCATTCCATCAACGACTGCGGCATTCAGGAACACCCCAATCTGGATTGCAGTTACCTCAACTGCAAGGCTGCAACCATGTTACCAAGACGTCATCTCGTTAACCAATTTGATAAAGCTTCCAAACTCCCAAACCTTTTTTACTAATACCATAAATTTGTTGATAAACTACCAAACCGACCAAACATTGACCTCTACTCCTTTCAAAGTGCATACTTAAGATTACCATGTAAAATAACACGCTTTAAGGACATATCATTTAATAACGAAACCCAATTCTAAATTCACTGATTATGTTAATTTTCTGCCGTGTGTAAATAATGACTCCTGAAAAATACTTTAAAACAAGCTTTTATTTTAAATAGACCATAAGAACGAAGTCCAATTGCACAAATAGACTTTAATTCATTGTATTAATATGAAAATCCGTGTGTAAACAAGTTTTAGTGCATTTATTGAAAGACAAAATAACCCATAAAGTTCGAGCATTTACGTTATTTAATGAACGATACGTCATTCTTTTGAGAAGTGATCTAAAATCAATTAAATAAGCAAACTATTAAATAAACGGCTCGATTCAAAGAAGCAATAATACCGGAAAAGCTATAAAACTCAGATAACAAGTTTAACAGCTCTAATTATATTACAAAAGGATAGAGATAACAGCAGTTTGTGTTATTTGATAACAAGGATTCTAAATATTTTACGATAGCCATAAATTATACTGATAGCTCTTTAAAAGGCGAAATCTGTGGAATATTGCATCAGCCGGACGTGTCATGCTTCGAAAACATAATCGAAGATGACGTATTGAGTTTGTTTTAGTATATCAGACAGAAGTAATCAAAGAGTGGTCATTCATTCTTTAATTCAATTTACGAAATGCAACATATAAGTTTCAAGTAATTTGTAATTCATTCAAGAATCGTAATCCATTCTGTGGACTTTCCACGTGCAACATAAGTTATGAAGCACATTTATTTTAAAATACAATGAAAACTTGTTGCTTCTATATAAATGATTTTGGTACGAGGTTAACCATTAAAAATCAATCTATTAAAATGTAAGTACGTTTAACTGCGTACACTTCGACTAATAGAAAAACCAATTTAAATTAGAAATGTAATCGGAAAGTATTTAATGCCGTAAATCACAATGGAAATGGTATTTTCTTTATCTTCTTTGGGAATTAAACCACTCATAGTTGTTAAAATCATCTTTATTTACGTTTCGATCCATGACCTAGGATCTTTGTCAGAATAATAAAAAACGGCTGCTTAAACTTTACGGTAACGTATTCGCACATTTCTTTAATAACCACCTTCTCAATCGTATAAATAGAAATATGTAAAAAAAATTTCCCAACCTCAAGTTATTGAATTTATATGAAATTTAACTATATTAAAATTAATCAGTTGATTTCACGTTAAGTGTATTGGCTACCTCAAAGTCGCTTCCAGGGCGCAATACAAATTGAAGCTACTCATTCTTCTAAGCAATAAAATTTTCACCTAATGAATTCAAACCAATATATCAAACATTAATAAATCAAAGTCACCTTCAATTTATGTTATTAATGTCAAATATAAAATTTTTATTATTTTGACAGCGATCCTAGTCATGGATCGAAACATAAAAACACGATTTTAACAACTGAGTGGTTTAATTACTAAAAAAGATTAAGAAAAATACAAAACAAACCACAACAAACATACAGGGAGTATTCAATGGAAATGGTATTTTTATAAGCGCTATAAAGAAGAATTTGATAATACCAACTGCAAGTATAATTTTGTTTTTGTAACCTAAAAGGATATTTAAATTTTATTCAGTAAATTAAGCTAGAATAAGTTAATATTTTTTATAAAAATTAGTTATCAAGGAATAAATTGTTCCAGCAATTTTGAGATTAGAGCTCAAAGCATTTTGACCTCTACTAAATTTTCTGCCCATCGTCGTTGGTCAACCACATTGACAAACGGGATAATACTTGGATAGGTAAATTATCCAGAATTTTAAAGAGAATTTTACAACAAATATAAAATGTTTTGGAGTTCTGTAATTGTTAACAAGGATTAGGTGAAGATTATTTTAATACGTAAGTAATTATTACTCGAAACTGTTTGACGTTGGAGTGAATGATCTTTTTCCCATAAAATTTTGTCCTTGTATGATAAAACAAACGGAATACATCATCCTCTCGATTGTTATAGATTCTATTTCGAACAATTAGTCATTGGATGAAGTAATAATTATCTGAATTTTGCGTTTTAATAGGCTATTTGTATCAAGTTATCGCGGTCGTAAAAATTTTCCATTATTGGCAATGAACAAAACGAACAACTACTATTTTTCCTTACTACTTGTGTAATATTAAAGCTATTAACATCGTTCTCTTATCTATATCTATGAACTTACGATAGTAGCGCTTCCTCAAATTGGGGCGCTAACTCATTAATTTGCTTTTTTGATAAGTTCTAGAACATTTCTCGCAAGCAGTAACGTATTCTTTTATTAAATAATGCAAATATTATTCTACAAATAATTCCAAGTTAGCTTCTTTGAAAGAAAGCTATCCTTCATTGAAAGCTTATAAAATGGCAATTTAACAAGAATGAATACTTTTTGTGAAAAATACTGATTGAAATTTATTTAGTATGCCAAAAGTGTATGCACTCATATTAGGTCTGTAACAAATATTTATACCCGGATTTTAATTACATAATTAATGAGGTCTTCGTTCATATGCTTCATAATTGCAATAAGGTTTGCTTTGCGGTAAATGAAACGTGTTCTAGCGATAATTTCACACGGATTTGAATGCTTTTATTTTTACGGGTCTTGAACTAGTACAATCAATGAAATTAAAATTGGACTTTGTTCTTAAACGGTATGTGTCCTTAAAGAGTGTTATTTTACATGGGAATCTTATTTTATGTGGTAATGGAATACGCTTATGCGTTTATTCAGGGTGAAATTTAAATATTGGGAAATTTTAATTTTTCTCTGTTTTTCTTCTCTTTGGGATGGTTTTTAAATAGGATTTGGTGCCCAATGACCTCTCATGACCTCATTATCACATCAAATCTGTGTGTGTGTATGTGTTGCTGTAGATTATATCCTGAAGATGTCCGACGCTAAGCGTCAATAAAAGTGCTTTGGATTGAAGCGATCACAATGAGTCCCAGGTTGAGCGTCGATAAAAGTGCTGTGCACTGTAGCTAATGATGAATTAAAAGTGTTGCTCTAATTACTTTGCTAGCTCAGTTTAAATGAAACAACGAGAATCAAACATCAAACTTATAATGATATCAAATATTCTTTAACAAACAATCGTTCAAATAACAACTGCTACATCCACATGCAGCTTTTCTTTAACAATCAACATTCTCAAAAAGAAACTACTTACATATAAACATTAAAAACTAAAGATAGCGTCCACTATTGTTAGAATATCTTAAGTCTAAGATCAAACAATTTTATAACTACTAGATAATCACTCGCTTAAACTAGAGTTCAAAAGTATCTCTTTCTAATTAGTATTTCCATTCACAAATCCTGTCTTATCTAAATCATACCATGTACAAACTTTTAGAAATTAAAATGGATAATTTTTAATAATCCCTTTTAAATTGAATTTATACTTAACTAATCAATTATGTTCAATAAATCTTATTATATTAGTTAAACTTCCAGAAATTGGACCTCATTCAATATTAAATTATCTAATTGTACCCAAAAAGCTTTACACCAAAATAATACGTAATTCAACCTACTTAAATAAATAAAACAAAAATGTCTTTTAAAGATTATGAAAAGAGAATTTTATTTTACTGTTTAAATTATGCTGGCTGTTATTCTTTTTTTATATCGTAAAACTTGTATCCATATCCAAAAACATTAAATGCAATTAAACTTCGTACATGTGTTCCAAATCCATATATCCATATTGTTCAATTCTTTTAAAATGAATGTAGCATTAAATCCATTTCAAAATTTATATAACATTTCTCCTTGTTCATTAATTTAAAAACCAGTTTAGTTATAACTTTAAAAGTCGTTTATAAATTATGTTATACTTTTAAAGCCAACATTTAACACTGGTCGTTAACCATACTCATTATTATCTATTGACTGACGGGTTTAACGAGCAGTAGTAAAACACTGAACGTCGACCTGTCTATTTCATTTGTTATATGGTATCAAATCCTACTATGTCATAGGTGTTGTTTCTATAATTCCATTCATGTGGATGACGCATTTAAAAAATGTTTTATCATGTTCCATCATGAGAACTATTCCGATAGCAATTTTATGGATGATTAGCATTTTCAAACCCAAATTTTTACTTACGTAAAATACTCTATTCTTATATAAAGATACTATTAAGCTATGTAACATGAATGAAGCTTTAAAATCATGGGTTGTTTACATCCTTAGTGTAATACAGAGAATTATCGTGTCATATGTGAGGATATTTTAAAAGTAAATGGGTAGCAGTGTTTCTAAGTATATCTGGTGGCCAACATTGCAGGTAGTATTTATAAAGAATTTAGGTTCGTTTTTATTTGGCTAGCTGAGGCTAACAATAAAGATTTTAGATTTTGACAAAGAAGGAAAGTTAAAAGCTTAGAAGTTTATACATAAATCATATAAAAAATGGTGCGGGGCATTTTAATATATATAAAGGAAGAAACATGGTACTATCAAGGACCATTGTGGATTGGTAAAATCCAATAATGCTGTTTTAATTGCTACTAGAAAATATATGAAGTCGATTTTGTATCGAACCGATACTTATCATTTCGAGTCAGGATTTGGTTTATAAACCGATTTCTTTGGCTCGATTCACCAGTTTTCAAGAACAATTTTTCCACCCTTATCAAAAATGTTTTCATCTATGTTCTATATTACTTTCTTTCAACTTCAATTATTTATTTGAATGTAAAGTTTTGTTGTATTTGTTATTTATCATGGGATTCCTCGAGAACGTGCTTTAAATTATTGTAGCGTATGAAATGTTCTCTCTCTTAAACCAATCCGGTTGTGGAAAAAACGCATTGGGTTGCCTTTCTTTACCTTTAGGGCTTTTAACAAATTTAATTTATATCTATCAATGAAGCATCTAACAGTAGCAAACGGTGAACAAAACATTATGAAAGCAGATGATATCAGATCACGTTTCTGAAGACTGAGTGCACCGTTGTATAATATTCTCGTTTCCTTTTATACCAATAACAATATAATAATACGTCTGGTTGTCTCAAGTGGCAACAGACGCCATTCACATCATTTTTTGTGGCCATTTTTACACTGCTAAAATTTTCTCGAAGTAGTTGAAGCATATCACCTTCCTAATAGTTCTCTTGTAGGTAACAATTTTTAGGAGAGTGTAAGGATAATAATTATTAAAAGAATCTTCTTTCTCGTTATGACTACTGACACAGCACATTTTAAAGCTATGGACATCAAAATTAACCATTAACTTTAATATTTGGACATTGCCAGTAATGATAGATAATACCGCTCAATTACTCTGGAGGTATATTTTAATACTTATAATCAACGTTGTTTTTGGATATTCGTCAGCGAAATAGAGGTAACAACAGACTATGGTTCTCTAATACCCGTTTTCCATTCACCAGTATCAGTACGTCAATCTAATGTAAACAAATTATCATAATGGAATATAATTAACCTTAAATTATGTGGATAAAAATATACGATATATAATAATTTGCATATTAAAAATAATATTGTAAATTAGAACATTCTCCAAAGGAAAGGTTTTCCTTTCAAAAAAATTCTGAAAAAAAAACATGGATTTAATTCTGAAATTATGTCGGGATGATTCAGATAAATTTCAAGTTTGGCACGGATGTCTATTCTACCACGGATTAATCAAAACTACTGTTGCTCCTATTTTTTTGTTTCAAAGTTGTGTGTTGAGAAATGTCTTAGTAGAATGCTATTGAGAGAATCAGAACAGTTTTTGCGCATTGCATCCATATCTAACCTAGGTAAGAGTTTTCTTCGACTAACCTGATCTAGAATTTCCCGAGCAATCTAACCCTGTTTGAATTGTTAAAATCGGACTATCTCTTACAAAGTAACACCCTGTTAAAGCCCTAAACCTCTAAATTTTTAACTCATTGCATCCATTTCCAACCTAGGAAAGAGTTTTTTTTCGACTAACCATTTTAGCCTGATCCGTCATTTCCCGGACAAACTAATTCTGTTTGAATTGTTTAAATCAAACCACCTCTTGCCGAGTTACACCCCTGATTTTAGGAAGTTGTCCAAACCGTCTTAGGGTATGAAGCATAATATCGGTCTAGATTTTTCTGGGGAACCCAAATCTTTAGGAATTTTTAAATCGGAGGCACCCTTGGGAGAATTGTACCCTTATACCTAATATCAAACTTATTAAAATTTGTATAGAAGTATTGCGCGGTTCCTAATTCTAGTACTTTTTAAAAATAAGATCAACTCTTATAAGCGCTAAAGATAACCAATTACCTGCATATTTTTCTCAATACCTTAAAAATCAATTTAAACCTTTGAAGGGAAACTTGATAAAACACTTTAAACGTTTATATCAGGCTATTGTCTACAGGATAGTTACGTATAACATAATTAAATATCTTCTAGGTAATATTTTTGGAATTTATGATTTGCTTGGGTTACAAAAGAATCACCAAACGAACGTACATGCAGTGTTATTAAATTTAACCATTAGGTTCTTATTTTACGAGCGCGGTTAATTAGTGTTTAATGTAGGAAAGCGGTGATTATAATTGTTGTTTAAATACCGACAAGCTCGAAATTTAAATCAAATTATAGAATGCGTATTGCCATATATTAACTAGAATTGTAAGAAAGTACCTTTCACAATTAATAGTTAGACGTCTTTGACAAAACAATGCAAGACTGAGGTTCATACATTTCACTGTTATTAAATTAACGATTTATTAATGAAAACTACATATAAGCTAATTTTAACGTTATATAATGACCTAGCTATAATTACTAATACGAGGCCAGTTTTGTAAATACTTTGGAAGTAAATCTTTGTTTTCTCTAATAGTAGTAATGTTTAATTGTATTTACCGAAATTTAAAAATGCCGCCGACCTTACTACTCATTTAAAAAAATTCCCGTACAACTTTACATAGATACTATTAACTGCGTAATCGCTCCAGGCAGCGATTATCAGCTACAGTTTCAGTATATTCAAAAGGAACACGTTGTATGCCTATAATGCTTTTCGTAGTTTGTGCGGTAAGTGCTTGCGTTTGTGAGTTGTCATTTCCAGACGTATTTTTTCTAATAAGGGTAAGTTTTTCAATTACTTCTATATTTTTAGCTGCATCTTTCTACCTGCTTGTTTATTACCAATTTTGTCTTTGTTGAATTTTATATAATAAAACCAAGTAAAAGGTACTCCTAATATAGACCTGTTTCTGTTAGATGTAGCCATGGAAAGTATAATAGAAGTGATGTTTTACAGAATCTCCCACATGATATAATTAAAAGCAAATACAGTAATAGCGATATTGGGGCCATGCTATACGAATTTATAAGAACCTATCCAAGATTGTTTGAAAACAGTATTTGTAGACAAGTTGAGTATATGGAAGAGTACAACAGGTTACTATTTCACGCATTTACGAGCGATGTTTAAATTTTAAACCATAGATTTTAGAGAAATTTCTGTCACTATAATCCTGCATATTACAGTTTATTCTCTTATACCTTTCTAAATTGTTGTATTTTAACTATAGATATCAACAGCTGTAAATAACGATAGTTTTAAATAAAACAATTCTGATTAATAATTTTGTAAAACGTTTATAACACCCTTTTAAAATATACGCATCTTTGTTATAATTCTTTTCATAAGAATTTAGATACCCATTTCGGTTATGTAGAAGATTGAACAATTGAATAATATCAATGCATACTTTATATTTTATAACATAAACAAGCTAATATGTACAAAAATTATTTTTAAATTTACATCCTTCATTTCTTATGATAGTAGTTGAGGTGGTTCTGTTCGTTTTCGATATAATTGTTTACTATAAACAAAGGTGTAAAATCACAGACATCACGCCATTGTCTTTTTAGTTGAATATTATTATCATAACAATAGAAGCATACATGCTGATTGTTTGTGTTTAAGAAATGTTGGTACAATACCTGATACGAATAGTATTCAACGAACGGTGAACATTGGAATATGTAAAAAAACACTAGCTTTCCATTGGTTTTGCGTTCTCTAAAGTGCGGTCACTATCATAACTGAATTTCACAGACAGGTATCGATACAGCATCCATAGTATATACATTTTTACATTAAAGCTTATAATTTAGTATATATTCCATCTGAATATCTACCAACAGTTTTATAGACCCCATGTTATCGATTATTTCCATAAAATCATCCAAATTCTCGGGCAATACTGACACAGCAGTATAGTGCTGTATTGCTTCCTCGAATGACTGACACATAAAACATTTTTCTCCTATCGAAAACCGTTGCCCGCATTCTGATTTTTTTATTCGTGGAGCATTGCGAAATCTTCGAATAACCTCCCCAAAGTCTCTACACGTATTTGTTTAATCGTCTCTTTAAATTGTAATCTACAAATAATAACTTCTGCGCGAACAGTCCATTTATATGAGCTACTCTTATTCAGATATGTTTCGATTGTGCCCGATTTGTGTGCAAGCACGAAACAACAGGTAGGGAATGTATTCTCTGAACTAATTTATTACATTCCTTAGGAAAATGTTAAGAACTTTAAAAATTATTAGAACTCTTGTTAGACCTTTGGTGCCAGGATAAGCGCTATTATTTAAGATTATGTCACTGTTTTCTGGATTAATTTCCTACACATTTCTCCCAAACTATGCGTTTCGGATTGGGGGTTATACTTTACTGCATAAACTGATTTGTCTATATTTTCGTCTTGATCTCGAATTAACACATCTGCATAATTAATCTGTGTAGGGTCCTCCAGAATAGGTTGTTTAATTGCTTTTAAAGGTATGTTCGTGTCTTGGACTTTAACCTTTTTTTACAAGCGGTATTTTTTTTGTAATACGCCTGCCCGCCCGCCCGCCCGCCGGCCTAACTTTGTAGTTAGAATAACGTCAAAACTTGTGATATAATTAAAGCAACATAGATTGTAAATTTTTGACCATTTATGTCATCTCCAATATTTATATACCCGTGGAAATTCTTCCTATATCGTCTTTTATCAATGTCAAAATTTTTGACAATAGTAATAAAATTGTGTTTCGAGTAACCACCATTCCAACGATATAAGCACATTTCTTTAAACCTTTGAGTATGACATATCACCGCTTATATGATCCAGAAAAATACGGTGAAGGTTCGCACCATCCTGCTTCCATAATGCGATTACATTAGCGTTACCTCTAAGCCTGTGTTTTAAGGTGCTAGCGTAAGTTTGACATAAATAAAAACAATTAATATTCTTGTGCCTACCATACGAGAAAAACTGTGTACTTGCTTTGCTCGTTCGCAGGAATATCGTCAAACACTATAATTGAATCTTCCTGTACATCTCCAGGTTTCATTAAATCATCACAGTTTTCAAACTCGTAGTAATCAATTTCGTCTTTTAAGGGTTCGAATACACTTTTTAACAGTCCATATTTTGGTTGGTGAAGGCTTTTTCAAAAACACAAAGATTTTGGAATCTAAGTCCATTTTCGTGTAAAATTAGAGATATTAAAGCGTTGGTTTACCACAGTTCGATGGCCCACCGAATATAGCTCGTAAGTTAAACGGGAACAAAAGCCCATGTTTAAGCACAATGTTGCTTGAAATACCAAAAATTTGTCAAAGTTCTGTATTGGTATTACAAGATCAACGGTCACATCGGTTACATTATCTTGTTTAGGAACAGTTTTGCTAATATATAAATTCTTCTTGTTCTGTAATGTTTTGACGTGGTTGTATAGCGTAGTTCTAAGAATATTATATTTTTTAGTAGCAGCGTAGAAGCTTGAGGAACCATGTAAAATTTCATTTACAGCTTTTATCATAGATTCTTTAGTATAGCGTTCACTTGGTGCTTGCATTTTTAAGAATGCTGTATCACAACTGATTCCACTTAGAAAATATGTCCTCTTCTATACTTTGCTATGCCGGACGTATGTTGGACATATGTCGGACATTTATCGGATATATGTTGGATGTATACTGGACATATGTCGGATGTATGTCGGATATACCCCAGAATTTTTTCGATTTAGGTGTATGTCGGATTTATGTTGTACGGATGCGAGAGGAGAGAGAATAACAAAGTACGGTGAAGGAAGGAAGGTTTAGGTTAGTTTACATTGTTTGGAGTTAGGTTAGTCGGTGTTGTCTGAAGCTAGGCTAGGTTAGTTGGACTTGTCAATAGTTAGGTTAGCTAGTGTTGTCTGGAGTTAGGTTAGGTTAGTTGAACTTCTGTGGACTTAGATTAGATAGCAGTAACAATTGATGGGTTAGGTCAGCGTCGTCGGCGACGCTGACCTAACCCATCAATTGTTCGTGCGTGCACACAAATCGGGTACAATCGCAACATATCCGATTAAGAGTAGCTCATATAAAAGGACTGTTGGCGCAGAAGTTATTGTTTGTCAAATGTACAGTTTAAAGAGACGATTAAATAAATATGTATTAAGATTTTGGGGAGGTTATTCAAAGATTTCGCAACGCTCTACCAGTAGAAAAAGGAGAATGTGACAAATCTGCGTACACTGCTCATTTACAGAGCAATATGCATAAGTGTGCTGCAGCTACTGCCACCGAGAGAGACGATGTGGTGGAAATAGTTAGCACAGCGTTTAAAAATCGTATGGCCTGCTACCGTCGACACTGTCGATGGGGTATCCGAGTTTCTGTATATGCAGAGGCATCGATTTATTCGTTTAGTCGGCGTAAAATTAAAGAACCATACGGCTGTAAAGGTCAATTGTGAACTTTATGGTGCGTACACAAAAGGAGTATTGGTCAGAAGACTACCGATGTAAAATTGTTTAACACAAAAAATGTGATCATAACACCTGGCAGCAATTTTCGAAACGAGTACGAAAACGTCTGCGAGGTTATGCGGCAAAAGTTAATATTAATAAGTTAAACCCGCTGTGAGGGTCCAGTGGAATGAAGAAAAGAACCCTGCATTACCAAAATGATTCAATTGAAAGCATTTTCTTCTTGTAGTAAGTCGGCCACCAGTTTTTGTAAGTTAATATAAAATCAGAATTTGACAAGACCACAGTATATATCTGGCGCTCATTGTAGGATGTTAATATAAGTTCTGTGTATTCTTTAATGCCATATATCCTATCACTTTTTTTATTTACATGTGATCACAGCAAAGTCTCTATCTCACGGTAGGAATGAATGGTCTCTGATTGGATAGTACTGTTCAATCTTTTTGAATTTCTTTGTCGATACCAATGCAGAAAAAATCTGATTAGAGTGTGATCCGATTTTGGGCACCGCGGGCATCAGAAAGGAAATTGAACTCATTGATATCATTCAATTTGGGTTTGCTATTTAGGTAACCTAGTATGAAAGATACAACCTCATTTGGGCCCTTAGTCCCAATACCCTCGTGATGTACATAAAATGTGACCTTGTTGTTTTTTAAATTATGTATGCCTAGGACATTAATGGTCAGCTGTCGGAGGTAAAATGTCTTCTGAACAGGGATCACGGTTAACTGTAAAATTTGCATATAGTCAATGCATATGGCTCTCACTTTGTGATTTGATTTATATTCTTTTGCAACAGCTTTGATTTTAGCATAGGATTTGTTAGCTCTTCTTAAATGAACTGTCTTCTCAGCGACTGTTACTCGTTTGGCATTGTCATTAATCACTTTGGTTTTTAGTTTTGTCTCCAGTTCTTCACATCGGGAGCATGTGTCCGCTTGAGGGCGTCTAAAAGATAAAGAAAATTGCTGGGTAAATATATTCCTATAGTAAGAATATATTACATACAGATCTCTGTGTTTTTCCTTAAACAAAGAAAACATAATCTTTATGTTTAACTTTTCATTTAACCATCTGTATTCTCTGGTTGTGTAGTGAGCAATTTTTATAGGAAACGAAGCAATATGGTCCATGACAGCATTAATGTTATATCCTGGCTTAGCATTCCTCGATCTAATTTTACCTGGTTGATCTTTAGGTACAGTTCCTTATCGTATCAAAGTTGTAAGTCGACGAAGTCTGTCATTAGTGATACAAAAAATAGCCATGAATGCATCTCTGCACACGTGTGTGAACCTGTCTATCCATAAATAACGTATTTAAAAGTAGAAAGCCTATCTGGCTTTGTAGAGATATCTGCAGGTTTAACCCTCCTTCTACACTGAACTTGGTGTATTGAGATTAAAGATTGAAGCAAACAATCTTGCTCATTTTTAGTGTTAAGTTCTCTAAAAGAATGAAATAGGACATCGTATTTTTCTTCAACAACACGTTTAAAGCATTTTTTACGGTATCTAAAAAGAAGACGATTGGTATTAGAATATCGAATAAGATAATATTACATTACTTTGCATGATGATGAGAGTATATGTAAATTAAGGAACTGATGCAATTTTTGATCTTTGATTAACACAAAACGCCATAAGGAGGGGTGGAGCTCCACCCGGAGGATCATCCGGGTGGACTTCGTCGCCGCAGTGCTACCGGTTTAACCTAGACTAGCTCTACTGTTTTTCAATCATGCACACCCTCACCATCCCTAATTAAAAAATCGCTAACCCAACCCTTAAAATTTTTGAGACACCTTTCAGTGCCTAACGGTTCCGCACGATTTTTATATTCTCACCTTAAATTTTTATCTTAAGATCAACCCTTATCGAGTTACAACCCCCAACCCCAATTTTATAACTTTTATATGTATATATTACTCAAATTTAGACCAGGGCAGAAAATTAATTAACGACATCAAATAATTTTAATCACCGTGTATAAGGAAGCTTTGGGAAAAAGTACGCGTAATTAAATGCCTAGTGTAAAGATTTAAATCATTCAATTAGAATACAGGGTTTGTATAGAAGTTTATTAAATAATACGCGTTATTAAAACCGTGGAGCATAAAAATGTATTCGTTTCATTAAAAATAAGGGATTTAAATTATTCACGAGACGCTTTCTATAAAAAG
Source organism: Platerodrilus igneus (assembly GCA_036346225.1). Classification (NCBI taxonomy): domain Eukaryota; kingdom Metazoa; phylum Arthropoda; class Insecta; order Coleoptera; family Lycidae; genus Platerodrilus; species Platerodrilus igneus. The sequence goes on from JARFIW010001380.1 coordinate 14,409,190, forward strand.
AAGCAGTATTAAAATGCTCAACTTGTATGTCATTTAATTATTCTAAGTATAAAGAAACAAATAGAAATTACGTGCAAAATTTATATTAAGTAATTCAATTTTTAAGTAACGAGTATTAAACAAAATGTTCAAATAATAATTAATATTTAATTAGGATTCGCTAAAAATTAAAGGGTAGAAGTCAATGCCATTCATTATTATTTTAATTGGAGTTAATTGAACCATTAGTAATATATAATATGCATAAAAGCTTTTAAAAACCCAATAATATTCAAATCGTAGAAGTGCTATTTAAAGTATTACGAGTGAACACCTGCGTATTTTTAAATGTCAAATTCTAATAAATTCGAGCTGATAAACATGCAGATTTTGCGTATATTGCAAACGGTCGGATAAACCGTAGCTTATATTAACATATAAATCCACGTGGACTGAAATAACCGATAGTAAAGAGTATCGATTTGCACCACTAGGACCAAATTAGAAAAAGACAGATAAAATGCGCAAGGCAGAGACACAGCTAATAAAAGGCGTGATTTGAGCAACGTCACGAGGAAACGATTGGTTGAAATAAGTTGCAGATATGAGAGGTGGGAACAACAATTTCTAGATAACATTAATTAGTTATTCGCAGACGCGTGGCGAGACGTGTGAAAATTTCTTAGATTTTCAACTGGCGCGAGTGCAAATTTTGTAGAACCGCGTGCCGAGCCGTCGAAAGGGGGCACATAAAATGCGAAATTCTAAAAACTGGCCGTCGCGGGACAAAACCGACGTGCAAGCGAGCTATTATATATACCCGGACTTTAAACAGTTTCGCTCTTTTAGATTTTCGATTTTGATTCAATACTTTAAACAGTTTGCTCTTATATTTTGTGATTATTGAATACTTTAAAACAGTTTGCTCTTTACGTGCTACGATACAAGTTATTATGCATTAGTGCACTTAAAAAAGAAGATACAAGGTAATAAAGTCTAGTTACATTTGCGAGTATTAATGTACCAATTATCCAAATTTGTAACGATAAATGAATAAACAAAAGTAGGCAGTTTTGGGTATAGCGGGAAAGAATTATGAATTTCAGTGCTATTTTTCGGGGGTGTTAATAATCAAATGTTATTCGTAAACGTGATTGGATCCACAAAACCAGATTTAGATATACATAGATGCGTTCCTGAGAAGCCCTGAAACTTTTAAAACGAATGGTGTTGTAGATGAATTTTAAAAGGCGACCAGGAATCTGAGGACGGAAACATAACCCAGTTGGAATGGTGAAATTAGCAAGGACGATGTACATTGAAGCACTAGTGCAGTAACCTTCAGGTAAATTATACAATTTTGTTCGAACTTTGATGTTTAGGTGTGTGTTGGATATTTTTATACTTTGTTTGATAAAATAGACAGTAGTGAATTTGTATAAACAACAAATTTTTAATTTTAAGGTGAAATTTTCTTGTATAAGTAGAAAGGAGTATTTAGCAGTTTATGTTTTTGATTATGATGAAAATTTGGGTCTGTCTTTGAGCTCAATTAGACTAACCTGTTTAATTAACGTAAAGGGGTGGGAGATGCTCCCTTTTATCCAGACTCAGGTCTGCAGATCTTGTTTATTTAATTAGTATGCATCCTACAAGGACTGTAATTCTGGATGCAAATTAAAATGATGACAAATTTAAACTTGAAATTTATGATACTGAAATTTATGCTGAAATTTAATTTTGAAATTTTAATGTATTATGAATATTGATGTAAATAGAGTTAACGTTGATGTTTGTGGTAGGAATGTGTTTGTTTTTTTTTATGAATGAGGATGAAAGTTTTAACTAGGTGAGCAGCCGAGGTGGAAAGAGTAAAAAGGCGACTATCAGAAGAGATTCAATCAACAGGGGGAGAATCACAGCAAATCTTGGTGCCCAGTTTGAGAGGCTCGAATATTTTTTTTTACTCTGGTGAGGCTTTTTGTAGGTTTCACAGCACTATATATATATATATATATATATATATATATATTTATTTATTAAATTTTAAAAATTAGATACTTTAAACAAGATACTACGTATTGGATCAAAGTAACTTTTTACAGTTATTACAGTGAGATGTTATAAACATACACCATAAAAATATTTATATAATATAAATATATATATATATATATATATATATATATATATATATATATATACACACACAGAAACACAACACAACCAAACATACAAAAATAAAAATTAACACACACACATACTCAGATTAACACCCACTTAATTCATTAAAAGCGTTACATGCATACATACATGCATGCATTCAATTTTGTCATACCGTCGCACAAAAATAAAAGAACAATGTGACAAATTTATTTGAAATGGTGTCATTTTATTAAATTATACATTTTATATTATTTTTAGTTATGTTACGTTATAGTTCCTGTTATTTTTACATTGTTGCTAATTATTTATACAAACCTCGATTTAGTATGTAACTTTAACACCAAATTGTACCAGTTTTTAAAATTTATCATTTGTAGTGCCTGTGATCAAGAATTAAAATAATTCGAAAATTTAGGCAATAAAAAGAGTATTACTGAACTTGCCAGCTGACCTGAAACCCACAACCAATAATTTATTTATATCTATATATATATATATATATATATATATATATATATATATATATATATATTGCTATGGAGGTCCTCTCTGGATTCTTGCCCCACGATTGGGCCAACATAAAAATTGCTGTGAATAATCGTAGAGAAACCCCTTTGAAAGTTACCTAAATATTTTTCCTGAAAAATATAAAAATATTCCAGTCTCTGAGTAACGCCCCCTTCAGTTCGGCATTCCACGGCTAGCTCCAATATCTGCTTAATCATAGATACTTACCACCCCAAGTTCGCTCTTTTTCACATATACTGCTAAATAAAATTACCACTCAAATAATGCAACGAAACATACAACCTTTTATTCGTACAAATTAAAATTTTCCATTACCAAGTAAATATTTACACATTCGAATATACAGTTTCATAAAATATTACAGTACCAATCATTAAATTCTTTTAAAATTTCATGACTTTCATTTATTTCGACAGTTTGTTTTATATGAGTAGATGGGCCCGTCTTGAAACCCTAAATTGTCTTTTACTCTGGTCTATGGTGAGCTCAGTATAAACCCAGTTACTCTAAATGCATGCATAAATCGCATCTTTGTTTTTAACAAATCTAAAGACCCGTTTACCCTTTACATCGAATTTTTATATCATTTATTTACACCTTTAAATAATAAATACAAATTGTCTGTTACATATACCCTTCAAATAAGTTTTTATGTTCAAAAAATACACACCCAATGTGTCAAATCACTCTAGCACAAAATAACAGCACAAAATGTTCAAGCAATAGCAATAGAAATTAATTTTGTTACCTGGAGTAAGCTTTCTCGTCGTCTAATCACTTTCCGCATCTACCAAACACAGCATCCTCGTTCCAAAATTTCTCACCACGCTTACCTTAGTAACATCCCTCCGTTAGTTCTTTTTAATGCAGCTACAGTACCGTCTACAATGTAGCACCCACTTGTGCAATTCACACTTTTATTTAACCTTCGACGGATGTACTAACACCGTTTTTATAAAAATGTTACATCTGGATATTACTGTAAAAGCTAAGTGAAGTTAAAGAAATAATCGAAGTAAGAGAGAGCTTTACTGCGTCTCCTAGTGTATTTATATCCGTCGATACACACCTCCTGCCCCTATTTCAGTCGAAAAGCTCCCCTACTGTAATTGATTCTAAAAATTTTATACGTAACGAACTTGTAAAACTGAGAATTCTCACTCCATCGTCGTTTAGTCCGAAAACTGGTCAACAAAGTACAACGGTCGCGATCTTCTTGAAAATTTCAAGCACTCAACCAATCACAAACATTTCTCCCATTCTTATGTCCAGTCTTCACCTATCCTACCCTCGTCTAACACATATTTGTTGTCTCTTTTACAATCCCACTCTAGCAACAGAAAATTGATATTGTGGTTGACCTCCAAACTTGTCGCGTACTTTAAATGAGTGTTTTACCCAACGTCTACTATATATGATCTCTGTCTGCTTTACGCTATCGATATTCCGTCTCAATTTGCTTTCAAAGCACATGTTGTTTTCGTAGTTTTTGGCATCGACCGTTAACTAAATTTCTACAAAACTATGTTATAACGTACATTCATGTTCCTTCAACTTGTTTATTTATTTGTCAGGCTTTTCTATGAAACAACTGTCCGTTTGAAATCGTATTTTCCAAGTTGTTCAACTTATAGAATTTCTTAGATTTGTATTTAACGAACACTTGTTTAGTAAAATGGAAAATATGCGTTTACATTATTGATTTTATTACCCAAAAGCTCTCATTATTATTTGATGTACTTGATTTACAACTTTTAAAATATTGAAGCTAATTACATTCGTATCCTTGAGGTTTTAGGTACTCTAAAGCTTCTACACGTTATGCAAATTTAATATTCCGATTTATAAATACAAAAATATGCTATTATCTGTCCGTTTTCAATGTCAAAACTAGTTACTTTGGCGCGTAAATAAATTGTTCCTATTTCCTATATACACGGTTATTACAAATTCATTCTCCAGACCCATTTATCACTCTTAACCTATTATTGTCGTGGAAATTATAAGTTAAGAAGGATAGATAGGTCTAGATAGTACATTTTTAACGACTGTGTAAATAGGAAATAGGAACAATTTATTTACGCGCCAAATTAATTAGTTCTGACATTGAAAACGGACGGATAATAACAAATTTTTTTCTAAATTGGAATGTTAAATTTGCATAGCGTGTAGAAGCTTTGGAGTACGTGGAAACGCAAGGATACGCATAATTAGTTTTAATATTTTAAATCAAGCGCATCGGGTAATAAACTGAGCTTTTGGGTATATTAATCAATAAGGTAAATAAATATTTTCAATGTAACTAAACTAAACGTTCGTTAAAATACAAATCCTAAAAGCTAAAACTTGGAATTATAATTTTGAACGGACAGAGTTCTTCATGGAAAAACCTGACAGTTGAAAATAACAAGTTCAAAGAAACTTGAATGAACGTTGGGACAGAATTCTGTGGAATTGTATGTAACGGTTAATGCATAGCTACTAAAACAACAGATGGTTTGAAGGCAAAGTGAAATAGAATATCCGTAGTGTAAATCAGACAGAGAGCATGTATAATATAAGTTGATTAAAATAGTCGTTTAAAGTACACGGTAGATTTGTAGGTCAACCACAATATCGATTTTCTGTTGCTTGAGTGGGATTTTAAAGGAGACAGCAAATATAGGTTAAACAAGGAAAGATAGCAAGAGGCTGGACGTAGAAATGATGGACAGGCATCTGATTGGTTGAAGGCTACAAATTTTCAAGAAGCTCGCGACGGTTATATGTTGTTGAACAGATTTCAGATGAAAAGCACGGTGGAAAAAGAATTTCGGTGGTACTAGTCGGTTAGGCGTAAATTTTTTAGAATCAATTAAGATAAAATAAGCTTTTCGACTGAAATAGGGTCTGAGAGGGGTAGATGAGAAGATATAAATACACTAGGAGAGGTAGTAAAGCTCTCTTACTTTGGCTTACTATCGTACGTCGCTTATTCGTTTGACTTTGCTTTGCTAAAGCAACATCCTAATGTAAAAATGTAAAGCGGTGTTAGGACAGCACGTTGGTAGTTTTTCTAAACGTGTGTATTGCACAAGTGAGTGCTAGTTAATTGACGGTGCTGTTACTACACTCAACAAACAGATATAAGGATGGTACTAGGATAAGCGAGTTGAGAAGTGTTTGAAACAATTACGGAAGGTGATTAGCTTTGTCTAGTCAAGTATCCAGGTAGAAACACTGAAGGCGGCTGCAGAGATTTGGATAGCGAGTAAAAATGGGTTGGAGCTATGTATAACGGCGAAGTGTATGGATAACATCTTCAGAGGCGATGATGAAAAAAGCTTACTCCAGGTAACGAAATTAATTTCTTTTGCTTTTGCTTGCACATTTGTGCTGTTATTTTGTGCTTGCGTGATTTGACACATTGGTGGTGTATTTTATTACCATTAAAAACTCATTTAAAGGGGTATATGTAAAGGACAATTGGTTTTTCTCATTTAGTAGTGTTACTAAATGACCTAAAATTTTTGATGTAAGGAGTAAATGAGTCCTTATATTTGTTTTAAACAAAAATGCGACGTTTCTAGGCATTTAAAGTAACTAGGTTTATACTGAGCTCACCATACACCTGAATAAAAGTCAATTTAGGGTGTCACGACAGGCTTATCTACTCGTATAAAATAAAACTGTTGAAATAAATACAAATCATAAAATTTTAAAAGGTTTAAGGATTGAGATTGTAACAATTTATGAAACTGTATATACAAATGTGTAAATATTTTCTTGATAATGGAAACTTTTAAATATGTATAAATAAAAAAGGCTGTATGTCTTGTTGCATTATTTGAGTGGTAATTTGATTTGACTGCATCTGTGAGAAAGAAGCAGATGTTAGAGCTAGCCGGAGTGTGCAGAAATAAGGAGGCGTTTCAGAGGTATTGAAAGTTTTGTTTTTAATTTTTTAAAATTTTTTTTGAAAATATTTATGACGGCCCAATAACGCTGGGACTCGAAGGTTAATCTGATTTTTTAGGTAAATCCACTACACTTTTATGGTGCCCAATTCGTGGGGCGAGAATCGAGCCTAAAGGTTTAACCACTGCAATATATAAATATATATATATATATATATATATATATATATATATATATATATATATATATATATATATATATATATATTATAAACATTTCTTTAATGCGTAAAGTATTGGATGGCTTAAAATTTTCTTGGAGGTCCAAACCCGACACTAATTTTATTCTAGGATCAACCCCTAACCATGTTACAACCCCAAATCCCAATTTTATAACTTTTTTATTTGTAAACAGTTTCTAATCGTGTATGGTAATGCCCATTTAATTTTTCTCGGAAGTCCGAATCTACCACTAATTTAACCTTAGACAAACTCGATTTAAAAAATTGGTGTAAGCAAAAAAATAGTACACATTCTTTTAAAACAATTTTATTTAATTATAAATATAAATATACACCATTTCGAATGGACCTGCACCTTGCCGAAGTTCTAGATTACTAGAACAGGTGAAATGGCTTGCGTGTTCTAATGAGCTAAAGAGCCAAACTACAGGTCCAACCAAAGTAGTAGGGTCGTTAGTGAGGAACCAGACTAAGACAGGTTCTCGAAAGAGGGCAGCGGCTCTTTCGGTACTTAGATTGGCAGAGACCATAGGGGTCGGTATGGCAGTCTAAGACACACTACCGCGATGTGGAAGGCAACGGGAAACCACCACATTAACCTCCCAAGTACACAGCGTACCTAAATTATAATAAAATGATGGCATTCTCTGGGGTAAAAGATTCCGGAGTTAAAATAGTCCCCCATTCGGATCTCCGCGAGGGGACTACTTCGGAGGATGCGATCGGAAAGTTAAGAATAAGAGTCGGGAACATTTTGCGAGTCGGAGCGTGGAATGTTAGAACTATGAAGCAAGTGGGTAAGCTACTAAAAGAAATAACAAAAGAAATAACAAATGAAAATCAAATGCCCACAATATCTAGGTAGCATTGCAAGGTTTTCCTGGGTTTTCCTTGCAATATTAACATGAAATACAACCTACATACATGATTTCTATTTATACATAAAATAACTAATTACATAAAAATAAGCATATTAATAATCCTTGTAAAGCCTTTCAATAATGCAATCGCACACTTCTTTAATAACCATCCTCTCAATTGTATAAATAGAAACATGTTAAAAAATGTTTTCCAATTCCAAGTTATTGAATTTATATAAAATTCACCAATAAAAATTAATCAGCTGATTTCACGTTAAGCGTATTGACTACCTAAAGAAAGCCGATCCCAGGTCGCAACACAAATTGAAGGCAATCTTTCTGTTAAACTTTAAAAATTTTTGCTCAGTATACTCAAACCAAATATTTCAAACATCAATAAATCAAAGTAACCTTCAATTTATGTCATAAATGTCAAACTTGAAGTTTTATTATTATTTTGACAACGATCCTAGGTCATGGATCGAAACGTAAATAAAGCTGATTTTAAAAACTATGAGTGGTTTAATTCCCAAATAAGATTAACCTGAATACACATGCTGTGTGAGAATTTCAGGGAACTATGTAGGCTAGCTCAGAATATAAATAAGTGCAGGTACGTGTCCAACCAGTTTTGAGATGGAAAACCTAATGACGAAAAAATAAGCGCAGATAAATCTGATGATTAGTATAAACAACTAGTTGTTGGTTGCGAAATACCTGCAACTAGTGCTGACTGTGCGAAAAGATAAATTGGAAAATATATTAAATCGCCAAATGGTTAAGTGTTGGGGGAACTTGGCAGCCACAGGCTGCTTACCTCCCTTCACAACCATTGAAGGTCGGAGAAATAGGGCATATAACTGTAAAACAATAGAAAGTGATCGAACTGCATCTAACAAGAAAGAACATCGCCTACGAGGAAAGACAACAAACATAGAATAAGAAGAAAATTGTTGAAAGCATATGTGTGGAGTACAGCACAGTATACCTATGAAATACGGGAAGTCTGAAACGCAGACAGAAAAAGGGTAGCAGCCTTTTGAAATGCTGTGCTTCAGATGTATGAGGACGATAGCATGGACAGACAAAGATAATAACAAATAAGTTACAGAAATAGTAGGGGAACAAGGATATCTGAAGAAAAAGAGAAATAGTAGGGCGGAATACGTTCTAAGGCATTTTTGGGGAATAGTATGTGATATATTACAAGTAGAGATAGGAAAAAAGAGGTAGATGTAGACCTAGATGAGACAGTTATAGATGCAAACTGTGCATATTTCAGGGAAATCTGTAGGTTAGTTCAGAATAGGGAACAATGATGGTACGCGTCTAACCAGTTCTAGGACTGAAGACCTAATGATGATGATGATAAATATACAGTGTACGTTTACAATCTATTTTCATACATATATATTTTTACACACAGAAATTTTCTGAAGTAACTTAAGTATAAAATTTAAATTTTATTATACAACATTTATTTTAATGCAATTCTTTCAACTGCATTTATTTATACCCTTTATATTCTCAATATTTAATTTGAATTAACTATCCCTTACTTTTTACTATCATTACAAACGAAACTTTTTGTTTACTTATTTAACAATATCTCTACATATAAAAAGTGTTTGTATAGTAATATTACAATATTATAACGTATGATGTTAGCATAAAGCTAACATATAAAATAGGGTTCGTTAGGCAACGACACCCTCTGTACAGTCCGGCCAATCATCCCTAAGTTCCGCCCTTGACTTTACAATTGCGAAGTTCTTTTGTGCAATGCAACCCCCCGCATGTGTTTATATAATAGCGTAGCCGTTGACTGTGCGATTATGTAATGATATTAAATTTAACAAAGCAAACGCGTTACTTGAGGGTTACAAAAGATGGGGGAATACGGTTCGTATAACACATAACACGTTTTCTATAATACAAAATTGATGTCGGGGTTTGTTATATAGGCATTAAGAACACTTCTCATGTATATATGCTCATGGTGAAGTGCATAGCTTGATTTTTGGAATAAAAATTAATAATAAAGGAACATTTGTACAAGTATAAGTTTAAATCCAATTTTAAAAAAGCAGAAAGGCATTTTAAAATTTGAAATTATACTCCCAGGGGCAAAAATACTATTATCGTATATTAATTACAAGAGAGCAGGAAAATGTTTTATTGCCGACCAATGAGCGAAACCCGACACGAAAGCAAATTTCTAACGAGCTTTGCATACTAGTATTTATAGTCTTGAGGGTTTAAGGTCTAAAAACTAAAAATTACTTCGAAATCTGCAGTCTCATTTTATTGAATCAAACTAAATTTCCGAATAAGAATGGACGTTTCGGCTCGTTACTGGTCTTTTTCTATGTAGTATCAAAATTACACATATACCATGTTTAGAAAATACTAGAAATATTTACAAACTTACCACGAAGGAAATTATAAACGATTACTCCTTTTAACTATTGTTACATTCCAAATTTGGAGATGTACACTTTTAATTTTGTGAGTGAATTCCCGCCATTATTTTAAAATAGACTTGTTCATTTCCGTTATTTCGGACAGTTGCGTCGGCGCAAAAGAATGTGCAGGCGCGGAGTGATGGGGAAGTGCGCGGTCTGCGACACGACAGGACAGGATGAATAGCCACGAGACGTCGAACGGTGACGTTTGCCTGTGTCGTTTTGTTGTCTTTTCTCTTTTCAGGATGTAGGTTTCCTTATCTCTGCCATATCGTACCTCTACCTGTATCCTATCGTACCGCTACAGACAAAAAGAAGAGGAGAGACAAATAAATTTGGATTCAAATGGCATGACGCAACCCACCCAAACAAGATGCCCTGAGATTGAACTGCAAGGCGCATTTTAAGTGGGAACTTTGCTTTATTTTCATTTTAACGTGCAAACTGTATCATTGTAAACGTGTTTGGTATGTGATACAATTTAACACGTAATTATGTCATAATACTACTATTCTGCAATATTGTGAACGTGGATCATATCAGTGTTGCCAACGGTAGTAGTGGCGCTGAACACGTACACCGGGAGTATAACAGTTTTTATAAAAGAAAAATACCAATTAATTAAGTTAGAAGTAATATATATAAAAGGTAAACAACCACTATTCCAAAAATGGCCGACTTAATCATTCAGATTTACATTTAAAACTGCATTAAATGACGGCAACATAAGATAAAAGTTACCAAATGCAATGTTGCCAGATTGTATTTTTTCTACCCAAAAGACACATAATAAGTTATAAATTAGTTTTTATTATATTGGTTGAATGAAGAACCTAATTTTCTACAAATATATTCAAAACTAACATCTTATAAGATAAATCAGAGGTGAAGACGAATTTTCAACACACGTTTAGGTGTCACTGTTATACTCCCGGTGTACGTGGTCAGCGCCACTGCTACATTGGCAACACTGATACGATCCACGTTCACAATATTGCACAATAGTAATATTATGATATAATTACGTGTCAAATTGTATCACATACCAAACACGTTAACAATGACACAATTTGCACGTTGAAATGAAAATAAAGCAAAGTACTCACTTAAAATGCACCTTGCAGTTCAATCTCAATGCATCTTGTTTGGGTGGGTTGCGTCATGCCATTTGAATTCAAATTTATTCGTCTCTCCTCTTTTTTTTGTCTGTAGCGGTACGACAGGATACAGGTAGAGGTACGATAAGGTAGAGACAAGGAAACCTACATCCTGAAAAGAGAAAAACAACAAAACGACACAGGCAAACGTCACCGTTCGACGTCTCGTGTCTAGTCATCCTGTCCTGTCGTGTCGCAAAACGCGCACTTCCCCATCACTCCGCGCCTGCGCATTCTTTTGCGCCGACGCAACTGTCCCAAATGACGAAAATAAACAAGTCTATTTTAAAATAATAAGGGGAATTTACTTACAAATTTAAAAGTGTACATCTCCAAATTTGGAATGTAACACTATACATAACAGATCCATTTAAACAATAAAATTCAATTATGGGGTTAATATAATAACTCCAGTCATCTTCATTAAGTCTTCAGTACTAGAATTGGTTGGAGGCGTACTTTCACTGATTTCTATTCTGAGCTAACATACATGAAATTCCTACAACCTACATCTTTCACTATCTGTGTTCAATAGTCTAACGTTAGTCTACCTCTACTTCTCTTTTTCCTTTCTCTGCTTCTAATATATTCCTCACTATTCCATCGTACTTTAGTATGTGTATCATTCTATTTCTCCTATGTTTTACTGTTTTCCACATATTTTTCTTCTTGTACCATTTTGGTACCTCTTTGTTCTTAACTTTGTCTGTTCATAATATCTTGCTCATACGTCTTTAGTACCACATTTCAAACGCTTCTACCCTTTTCCTGTCCGCTTCTCTTATTGTCCAAGGTTTGTAGCCCCACTATGCTGTGCTCCACACATATGGTTTCAGCACTCTCTTCATTGTATGTATGTTTGTTGTTTTTGACATAGTATTGCGGCATTCCGCGCAGAAAGAAAGTAGTAAAGTAAGTAAGAAAATTCTCACACCGAATACCGCAACAATTATAAAGGGTTGAATAGAAATCCAAAAGAATTAGATTCCGGGCTAGCTCAAAATGTCGTAGTGTGGGGTGAGGTCATACAGAAAGAACAATTGGAACCTTACAAGTATTTTATTTACACACCGTTAGTTAGACATAGTATAAAGAGGATGTGATGTAAACAAAAGCGTCACTTTGCATATAACACAATATAAAAATATACTTTAAGCAAATATCGATCATATAATATTAAAATCTAAATAACATGTAATATATATTGCTACGATATTGCCGAACGCCCGGTGTATTTAGCGCTCAGTTACTTGCTGCGCGCCACCTTTCTGTGCCTCTAAAATAATCTAAAATAATTTTAAAATTAATACAATTAGATTTATGCTTCGACTAGCTCAGTTATACCCTGCACAGAGTGAACAACGATATGATAACAGCGAATGTTTACCCACTCCTCTCCAACACTTCATATACCTGAATAAGACACACGAAATTTACCAAATTTTGTATAATAGGATAAGAAAATGTACAATTTATAACTCTACGTCCTTGTAATATTATTAGCTATAAAAACTTTTGAATCATATGAAAATAAATATTTTTATTAAATTTGTTCACTACCAAAATTTTTAAGCAATTAAAGCCAGCAAAAATAATTATGTTTTATATTGAAAGCTTTGTTAAATGTTCAAAAAAACTATTCGCCTTTTAACGTAATTTTGACGTACCAACCAAGATTTTTTTGTTGACCTGTTACACAAAAATTACCTATACTACATGTGAGTTTTATGCTTATGGAATATTTGAAATAAGACATGCAACATTCAAGAAATTATAAATTTAAATTCTGACCTTGTACCTTTCTGTTGACTTCTACGTAAGCTTCGTAATCCAGATCTATTGTTAGTTCCAGTTGATGACGCTTAACTTGGATTTTAACCCAGTAATCCACAATTTTCAAATAACTTGTAGATGTTCTTTAGTGAATCCTTTAGTTGCTTATTTAGTTTAACATCATTATTAGATCCTTATTTATATTATTACTTAGATAATTTCTTAGACGATTACTTAGAGAATTTTCTTAGATCCTTACTCAGATAGTATCTTAGAACACTACTTAGAGCTCTAAATTGATAAATGGTAAAGATTATGTTTACTTTAATTAAATTTAGACTTACGTTTTTAATAGTAACGGCAAATTTTTGCTAACTCGTAATTCACGCGCACTTCTACTATTTTTCAATTGAATTTTATTTTATGTCACTTTTGACTTCTCTTAATTTCAGGTTCACATAATAAATTCGTCTAGACTGGTATAGTCGTGAGTCGTTAATGGAATGAATGACTCTTATCAGTTCGTTCTCTCCCATCTCTTAAACTGTTGGGTTTTATTCAAAATTGTTTACTTTATGTATTTAACCTTGCGCGTATTTCAACGTTTTATATTGGGATTTGCTAACAAGTGTTGTTATTTATGGTTGAAACATCACGTAAGCATAAATTTTGTAAAGGAATTTATTAATTTTTCTATTTAATTCTGCACGTATACCAAAACTTATGATTCCATATTTTGTTTACCCATGCCGGGCTTTACAAAATTGTGGTAATTTTTACATTTATAATGTCACGTACGCCTTTTGCCCCAATATCTATACCTTATGGCGTTATAAAATATGCTCGTTTTTCTAAAGTTTGTTTTATGCATTTTATTGTCTTTTATTCCTAACGCAGTGCATCGAGTTTGAAAGAGATTTGTTTCAAGTTTAAATATGCATAATTTGCATTTATTTTGAGTTTATGAATGCTTTAAATGTTTCTAAAATGAATTGAGTTGCGCCCAGAAATATTTATTTTACTAAATGTGGTTTAGTTATTACAGATTTAGCTTCCTTTTATTTTAGACAAGATGATTTGTATTTATTTTGGCGCTTGAAAATGTTTTAAATGTTTAGAAATGTATTGAATAACCTCCAAAGTTATTTATTTTAATTTAAGTTATTACAGATTGAGCTTCCTTTTATTGATTGTGGCTAGTTGTTGATCTCATACAAGGTGGCTGGAATTTACTTTTTGCATAATGGACGAATTGTGTACTTTTTATGATTTAAATGTTTGGTTTTCTTGATTTTTATGATTTTTACATAAAGTGTACATCCACTGTGACCTTATATACTCCCACGTAACCCTATTACATAGCAATATATATATATATATATATATATATATATATATATTTTTTTATAAATAATAATGACCTTCTATTTCACAATATTTGTTTAATGTTGCAGGTTATAGGTCAGCTGGTGTATTGAATATATATTCAATACACCAGCTGACCTATAACCTGCAACATTAAACAATATATATATATATATATATATATATATATATATACTTTGTATTTCCAACCCTAAATATATGCAAGAAAAAAATTAGACATAGTATATTTAGTAATTTTACCTTATCTGTGAAGTTTGCAACTATAACGGAAATAAACCAATTGTTAACTTTAATCTAGTTAATAATAACCAATTTGTTAGCATTTCGTAGTATTAATTTATTAAAAAATAAACGCAGCTTCGGTTTATCCTAATTCTGACTTGCAGAAAAATTACATAATTATTTGTGCATTGAGAACGTAAATTTGTAACGTGCAGTTTGTAATATATTGTGCAACCACGGGTAAGAAAACTAATGCGCTTAGGTAACCAACAACCAGCCAAAGAAGTGTCTATCATCTATATCTACATCAAGAAAAGAAAACAGAACAAATGTACCTTAAAACAAGCTGTCTGCTTCTGGTACCATTTGTAAGTGCGGGCTGCTTTTGTCGGAAAACTGAAAACCGAAGGAACCAATTTAACTAGACTTGTAACACTAGTACAAAATGCATCTTAGCACCGCGACTTACAACGTTTTTTTTCGACAAACGGACGTTGTATAGAAAAACTTTTTTTAAAGCTCAGGCTGTATTTATTTGGAACGTATTTTCGTTTTGAAAACCATCCCCAACAATAATGTGTGAAGTATTCTGCGTACACCACTTGTAAAGGTATATTTTCTAACCCTGCAGCTACAAAATGTTCCTAGAAAAATAGCCAATTAACTCAAACAAAAGGCCTCGATATGCTATGAGTTCTACTAAATTTTGTTGTCCGCATGGGAAGGCAACCGTCTGTTTTAAATGATTTGTAGGTTTGCAGTTCTCCATGTTGCATTATGGTGCGAAATGTATAACAGGTTGCCTATCTGTTATAGAAACCAATAGCGATGTATTACATTGAATTTACATTACCTAGAATGGAATTAATTAGAGGACGGCTTTATTGCTCGCAAACTTGAGCGAGCCGCATTTGCATGATAACTAATAGGGCTTCTCAGTATCATTAAAGCATTTATATTTTTACACTATAGATGATTTAGACCGTATTTCAAAGAAGCTGTTTGCTTCTTTCAACAAATTTATAATGCCATTAACGAAGCAAAATATTATAGTATAAACACTCAATGAAATTTTTATAGGACGTTTTAAATAGCACTCATTTCAATTGAAAGGTAAACGAACTTGTTATATGTTTCGAAAATAGCGTAAACAGTGTAAAGTCGTTTAGATTAGAAAAATTAGGAGTTTATTAAAAAGGAGTTAAACAAAGTAATTAGGAAATTAAAATTTATATATCAAGCAGAAATTAGTCGATTTTAGAAATTTAACGTAACAATAGTAATTGTTTTTTCTTGTAAAATTTAACAAAGTCAATTATCTAAAATTCAATTATTAGAACAGAGAAATTTATATGCAGGCTGATACGAGGTTTGTCTATTAAATTGGGTCAATGGTCTAATATATTGTTATTGAACACTTGAAACAGAGTAGTTCGCATGCGTAGGCATACATGTCTTATGTCGGGGAGTGCGCGAGTCTACTAAAGCAATACTACTGCATCCACTTCAACAGAGTGTTCCGAGCAGTAGCATCGAATGGCAATGGAGCAGCGACACAACATTAAGTTCTGCTTCGGTTGGGTAACACGGTGACGAAAATCCATACAATGTTGATGTATATGCACGTTTGAGATCCTGTAACTAGAAAATGTGTGTACGATTGGTTTTCACACTTTCGCGTTTTTGGCTGGCCATCCACAACCAGGACATTGAGCGAATTGGTGAAGTGAACAAGCCTGTTTCACGGAGCACCTTCCTTCTGGAGGGAATGTGTAAGAAACTCCCAAATTTAAGTTTCCCATTGTCTTGTTATTACATTTATAGGTAGTGTAGTGTGCCTCGAGAAGGAGGTCCCAGAGCCAAAATTAGGTTTTATGTTTCGAAAAATTTCTTTTATTGTAACATTTTATTGTTCCTTAAGCTATAGACTAAATCATAAATGTCTAGTATCTATTGTTTATTATAGAGTGTCTTAAGGATTTTATTCTACTGACTTATTATGTAACGATGATTGGTTAATTATCTTTTCTCGAAAATATCTTAGAGACCTTATCGTATCTTATCTTGCGCTTTAACCCATAGATGGTTAGGTGTTTATCGTTACTTTTGCTTTTATCTCTGAGATGTTATCTTTACCGTGGCGTTACCGATAAGTCAATTACGGATATCTTGTTTTAAAATAAAATACCTTGAGAAATCACTTTATTAATTTATTGTTCCAAATCCTTGGTCTCCATGACTAAAAGTAGGACTTATTATTATTGTGTAAAGGAGCAAGCTAGTACTTTAGTGTTGTACCTGATAGGATAGGATAAAGAATTAGGTATTATAACTGCGGTAGCATTGTCAATTTGTTAACGTAACGTTGCAGCTACCGAATTATACCTTCTTTATTTTGCTGAAGTTCCCTTAAATTTGTTTAGCTTTGAAAAATGTCTTTAACAAGACAGATGAAATTTGTACGCATTCATAATTAAAGGTGCAAATAAAACTTTTGTAATTAGCTTTATAGTGTAGTAATAAGTCTCATGACTCCGATAAAATTTGTGCCGTCGGTGGTGCAACAAACAAGATCTGTGCGCACTCAGTTCAAGTAAGCCTTAACATCGAGTGGCTGCTTAATTCCGTTTCCTGGACTTACGCCCAAATAACTTTCAGAGTAAGTGTTTTTAATAACTTTACTTTATTTTCCCGGGGATTTACTGGAAAAGTTGAGCATAATAACTTAAATTATAACTGCTACTCGGGGCCAATTTGTGACGTTTAAGGGAAAACTTTGGAAAATGTTTACTAAGTTGTTACGGGTGAATAAGGCTTAAATTATTATATTTAAAATTACATAGAAGTGGCGGGAATCCCGTAAAAAATCAAGGGTGTACCCACTAACACAGTGGTGCAGAAGTGGGCTACTGTAAAAACAATAAAAGAAAATGGAAAAAACTTGGAAAATATAAAAATTAGATAGGTGCAATTTTAAGCTACGTTGCTAATAACACTTACTTTGAAATGCTTTCAACACTGTCATAAATTTATGGGCATCAACTCATTTAGCCTAGTGAGAAACCTCTTGACGGCGAGTATTCCTGAGGATACTATTTAAGTCGACGTCCTGGTGGAATGGATTTTTTGACAATCAAGATCTCTCTTCAAGCAACGAAATCAACGACCTTCGTCACTGAGATCTATTTGATTACAAGCATCATAATATTATTCACGTAAATAGGTACATGCCAAGAATTGTGAAAATAGATAAATCAATTCTTTTTTTTTTATTAGTCATAACCATAACGAAACAATTCTATTAATTTAAAGCGCGTTTTAACTCTTCAACTAAATTGCAATGTCCAGGTTTTATACATCTAATAAAAGTTACACTGAACATACATTACATCACTGGTGGGTGTCTTATAATTTCATTATCTTTAATTAAACAAGCGTCTGGCACAAATGTCACCAACAAACAATTAGAACAATTTCTAAATAGCTAATAACTTACAATTGAATGCCAGTTTACACGAGTATTTCCATTTCGCCAGGCTCGAGTACATATTGAAAAGGAATGATTTAGTTTCTAACCAGGTTGGTTTGGAGCTTAATTGTCCAATTTGGATATCGAGTACTTGTCGATTATCCGCAGATATCGCCAGGTTGAATGCTCTCTTGCTAATCGCTAGCCAATGGGGTTTTTTGGTTTTCCATTATCAATGATAACCCTTTACATGATTTCTCGCTTCCGGTTCGTGAGTAATTAATTAGTTGTGCTTGTACGTTGTCTGGCTCCAGTTCTTTTTATCTCACTCTTCGAGTGTACGTCATTGCATTACAGTCTTAATATTGAGCTGGCATGGAACCACGAGAAAAATGCGTGATTTCGTATAATTTAATCATATTAACCTCACGTGCTTACTGCTATCCCATATTTTCAATAGTCTAAATGAACACATAAACACTTTACACGGTGTTTATATTAGACTTGTCCACTGAGATAGTTTGTAACCTGATATTTGCGAATTTTACTAAACAAGTGATTAACTACATTGTAATAAAATTATTATACCATGTCTGGAGGTTGCTTTGAATTATCACTACATGTGTTTCTTGTAACATTAATTTTGTTTAATTTTACTCCAAATCTGTAAAACACTTTCCTCTATTTGAAATAATTATGGCATGGAACATGCATGATAATAATTTCAGTGTTATTTACGTCTTTGGTTAGTCTAGAGACTTTCTTAAATGACATGACCACGATATGAAAATTTACTATTGTAATTATTATGTTTGCACTAACTTGGGTAATTACTTGTGTTTATAAACTTTGTCTACGATTTCGTAATACCTATTATTGAAATCTGCTTTTCCTTTTTACGGTTTGGAAATAATTTATTAACCTGAGCTACATTCAACTATGTATGGTACTAAAACAACTATGGTTCTGTGGTTTTAATTAATTGCCTAAAATCTCTATAGAACTAAAAATTTGTTAAACTGTCATGTTTAATGAACACTACCACTCATAAATTTAAGTCTGTATTTAGTTTGTTCGCTTAAGACAAATTTTCTCCTTTCCTATTCGGTTTCTAATGTAACATTCATGCGTTGCAAAGTATTGTTTTCTTTATTGTGTTATAATCAGCCAGGTTCGCTTTCTTCACTTCTGCGATTTGACTACCTGTCGCGATGCAAAATTCCTTTCAATTTTTTCAATTGTATGATTTGATTCGCCTTTCATAGTTTTCGATAATTTTTTTCCATTGCAACAATTTTATCGCTTTATTTCTAGTTCTTTCAGGTCAGTTTCTTCTTTAACCTTTCTTTCGTATTATCTTTTTTAGTAAACCTTTTGAGTGTATATGATTACGAAACATTGATTGATATTTATTGGTGGCAATGCCAATCGCCTCGTCTTTTGCTCTTTGATCTTTGGCACAAGATTTTGTAAAATAACTATAGAATTACATACTTCGTCTGCTATAAATTCTAATTAGTTACTCGCAACGTTTGTTTTACTTTCATTTTTGCTTGAGAAAGATATAGATCACACGAATGACCTCACTTGTTACTAGTGTCGAGTATTATGCAGAATTCAGTCGCCGTCTGGATAAGGGTGCAAGGAAGCTCGTAGATAAATGCAACATCTAATTTTGAGGACTGAATAAGAAAATGTTCAGTTTATACAATCTATAAATAAATAAAATGAAGGATTTCCTTAAAAGTGTACGTATAATCGACTCGGGTTACGTTAGATAGAAACTAGATGAAAAAAGAGAAAATTTATCTTAAATGGGAAGAATAAATACGGATTTACCCTGTAAATTATGATTTCACGAACAGTAGTTTTTATTAAGCATGACATTTCAATAATTTTTTAGTTCTATAAAAGGAATTCAGACAGTAAATTAAAACTTCAAAACCATAGCTACATTTTTTGTGTAATATGTAGTTGAACGTAATTCGGGTCTATAATTTATAATAGGCGAGCTTCTACAATCTTTAGTAGAATAGTAGCAATTTTATTTTCTACCTAAATATGTCCGTATAACTAATCCCTTTATTTAATAATAAATAATATAATGCATTATAATGCTGTCCAATCCATTTAATTAAGTATTACCTATTGCCCAATAAAGTACTAGCATTCAGTTCAAATTAAAATTTAATTTCCACGGTGACAAGATAAAAGCTTCTATTTAGTATCATTCCTAGAGTTCCATCTATTCGGAAATTACGAAGTAACGTTGTTACCGGGCAGCAACTCGCTTGACGACACTTCTAACACAGCTGTGGTGAAAGCAGGTCGAATTGTTCTTAGAAACAATGTTTCTTTGCTGTTTTTCGTGTTGGAAGCACGTGCGAATCAGGTTTAATAAGAGAATGTCATCTCCGAGAGGCATTTTGAGATTCCATTTTGTTGGAACAGCTCGTAGATGACGTGAAATTTTTTGGTCAAAGGGCCGTTGGGAACAGTAAGTAAATTTGTTTCTGTAACGATATTAATTAAAAATTTTCAATGCAACTTAAATTATAATGTAACTTATATTATAATGCAACTTAAAGTATAATGAAATTTTTATATATGGTATTCAATTTAAATTACAAGCAACTTTAGTTCTATATAATATGAAATTTTATAAATGGTATTCAATCTAAATTACATAGAGCAATTTTATTTATATATAACATGGAATTTTATATATAAAGTATTCAGTTTAATCACAAACAACATTTGATAATTCTCGTGGTTTGAATTACACCTGGAGCATCTTTAAATTAACACGCAGATTGGTTTCTACGCTTGGTTCATGGTGTGGTCCTGGCGGAATGAAATTACTCAAAATGGAGGCGGAGTAATGTGATTTCCAGTATGCAGTACAATTATTCGTTTAAATTGGAGGATTCCGTATTTCAATGTTGACGTAAGCTCCCAAGCAGGTATTTTTGAGACAAAATCGGAGTTCTGGTATGTAAAAACAAAACTGTTTTTGTATGTTATTTGAACTATGGACGTAGTAACGAGATAATTTTTGTTTAATCAAGTTGTGTAAACTTCTAAATAGGTCAAGGACAGACCACAATTATATTTTTCAATGTTAAGCAATAGGAACCTGTAACTTTTACTTACCTCATTCTTTTATTAATTCAATGAGACATCAGAAGATGTCATTACGTGTTATAGAAAGTGAATTCTTATAATTATGAGCACTTAAAAATTAAATTTCTATATTTGATATTTCATGAATACTTATTTGAAATTATCCATTGTGAAATTAAGGTAGATCTACCCTAATTAACTTTTTGTTATAAATAAGCAACTTTAAGCTTTGTCAATTTGTTAAATAAAACCACATTTAATGGTATTGGTACTGATTTTATCCAGTGCTTTCTGTAAATAATTTTTCACAATTTAAATTAATCAAGATATAAAGAAAGAAAGATA
The DNA here is from genome assembly GCA_036346225.1 of Platerodrilus igneus. Lineage (NCBI taxonomy): Eukaryota > Metazoa > Arthropoda > Insecta > Coleoptera > Lycidae > Platerodrilus > Platerodrilus igneus. The sequence continues at coordinate 14,430,801 of JARFIW010001380.1, forward strand.
TTTTGTATAAAAGCACATTATTGAATACTAGAGGAATAGATTTTTATTTTCGAACAAAAGACTATTCTTTTTATTGAGGATGAATGAAAGATGATTCCAATTGAATTTAAATATTTTTGAGTATGAATGCACAAACAGTGCTATTCTTTGTTTAATCTGTTCACAGGTGCTGCAGAGGATTACTAAGGTCAAGGTCGAGCCATAAGGTAAGAAACTTCAGAGATTATGTGGTCTTTAAAAATTTGTATAGCGGCTATAGGAGAAAGGTTTCCGCATTAGCCTTGTACAAGGGACTTGAGTCAGATCTTCCCTGTATAGAAAAATACGGTGGCGCCTTATTCTTCATATTAGTGGTCGCAATTCCACCCCGACCCACAGCTCATGTTCCACCCAGAGCATATAGTTCGACTAGCCGCTTTGCCTTTGAGATTTCCTCAACTTTGAGCCATCTTCCATCCGAACTTGCCGTTGGCTCTTTTCAATTATAGGAAATTCTCGTTAAACAAAATCGTAAAATATTGTAAGGCTATAACGTGCGTGATAACAATCACACACGGGACTTACATTTTAACTCTCATCCGGAAAAGGATGTGTTTTTGTGAAAAATATTGGCTTAATATTTTTCAAGCGGACCGTGTCGGAATTCGAACGCGAAACTTTAGGCATAGTAGTCACACGCATACCAACTCCATCATGGAGGGACCTACACTTTGCCCCTCATCCGAAAGAAGGCGCATTTTTGTGAAAAATGCTCACTTACATTTTTCAAGCGAACCGTGTCGGGATTCGAACCCGGGAGCCGACCCACGGAATCGCCGCAATTTCTTGTCAGTCAAAAGATGTTGGAATACCACCCTTGTATGTGCAGTGGATGCTGTTACATCCAGCGACTCCATGTCTTAGTTGGTCACGAACCGCTTGAAAAATGTTAGGCGAGAATTTTTCACAAAAATACGCACTTGTTTGGATGAGAAGTATAATGTATATCCATTGCTTGAAATAGCTAGGGTTCAGCAAAATTCAAAATTAAAAAAACAAATTTGCTTCTTTTCCAACGTAGTATCTTCAGATGGAACATTGGAAAATTTAATATAAGGATGCTGTTGGAGTATAATCACCACCATTCTTAACTTTCGCGCGCCATCGAATGAAAGCAGAGTTTTTAATTGAATTCCCTGCTGGGTCTAACGATGTAGCTCAAACTTTGACTACTTAAAGCACTTCACTTATTTCACTGAATCTGTTATGTGCTGAATTGACGTTATTTGACTGATTTAATTTACTCTGCAAAAGCAAAGTAAGCAAAAGCAAAGCAAACCTTATTAGCAAACATCAATGTCATAGTAAGAATCAAACAAAAAAATTAAACTCTATTCGTAATTTGTCAAATATGTGTGTATCTAAACAAAAAACAGCATCTTTAATATCAATTGTAGATATCCAACCACATTAACTGGTACATATAAATTATGCAGGTACAATGTGATGCTTTTCCATATGAAAATTTTTCGTTTGCAATACGCTTTTACTAAGCGTGCATCAACGTAAAAGGTTTTTTAATAGTAATTTTTATTCCCTCCTATGATTACAACCAATTACAATTATTAAATATATAACGCTTTTACTAAGCGTGCACCAACGTAAACGGTTCTTTTAATAATAATTTTTATTCCCTCCTATAATTACAACCAATTACAATTATTAAATATAGAACAGTATGAAATGTGTAGCGATCAGAAACAAAAATTTATTGCCTTACAGGTTTGTCGGTCTCGTACAAAGCTCAAACGACCTTTCAGTGTTGGATAAATGTTGCACATAATTCAATATTTCAACTTAGCGTTGAATGAAAGCTTCCACAACAGTGGCATTTTCTACAGATAACGGTATTTTTAAATTGTGCGATTTCATTCGCGCTGTGAACTTGTTTTCAAAACAATTCTGGGATTTTAAATACCATTATTTGGGCTACACGATTTACAACTTTATTTACACGACGATGGTTGTGTAGCTTTGTTCTGCTGTGTGGTCTCGAATTACTGAGGATAAAAAGCTCCCTTCCCTTATAATCCATCGGTTTTTAAAAGTTATAACGGCTCAGAGTTTTACTCAAGTTTTCTCGTTCATACGTATTGTGTGTCTTATTGTCAAGCTAAACGTCATTCTGCTTATGTCCACGGTCATCATGTTGTCACAATTTTGAAAGCGGTGTCATTTGTTTATGTTCAGAACGAATTTTTTAATACTGTAAATTTTTGAGTTTATGACTATTGAACTAACTTTGAATACGTGTGAATTCTTAATTCGTGAGTAGTTATATTGAGTCTGATATCAACTCAATTGAAATCAATGATGAGAAATGTGATGAACCTTGGCTGGTAAGTAATTGTGATAATTATTTGAGCTTTGAAGTATTATTGAAATTTTATCATGGTGTTGACTCCAGAAGAAACTCTTGAGACTTACAATGATTTGGTAAATAGTACGAATAAGGCTTAATGGCTACTGAAGTGACCACATTAAGAGCAAATGCCACTTAAGAATTTGAGATAGTATCCAAAGCAACAAAAGCAAATTTTTGCAAATGAGTTTATTGAGATAGGATGAACGCAAATGGAAGTAAATTGAAATATAAAGCCAGATTAGCTGCAAAATAGTATGATCAATGCAAAGGTATAAACTATAGCGAAACATTTAATCCAGTAGTCAAGTTGCAAACCATTCGTTTTATTGCTTAGTGTAGTTTAAACTGAAAATATGTATCGGGCGTAGTTTAATGGTTCCACGGTTTTTCTAAGAGCTAAAGGAAACTATCTATATGAAACAGGCAGGTGGTTACGATGAAGGCACAAACTAAGTCTGCAAATTAAAAAAGAGTGTCGATGGACTTATGTTAGCACGGTTTACATGTAACGCTTTAAATTTTTTATGGCGGTTTTTATAGTTATTGGTGTTGTATGTTGTGCCGGTCCAACTTCATGATTTAATGGTTTGTTTTTAAACTCGTCTGAATGTTTACAAATAAGCTTTCCTAAGCCGGTTATTTACTGACTGTACCTGCATTTTTTAAATTAATAAGAAGAGTGTAAAGTCTTGATCTCTAGTACTGCTTGTACTTAATTTACATTAGGTGCTTTCCTGCTTATCTCTGTGTCCGAATTTAATATTCGAGTGAAAGAGTTACGTTATTAATGTAAACCACCCAAGCGTCTATAAAATTTTCAGAATTCTTTCTTGATGAAAGTTTATTTAAGTTACTGAAATTAATCAATTCTTTCCTATTACTCAATGTTTGCTTAAATAACGCACTAGCATTACAAACCATCTCTGGAAGGTTCTTTATTACTACTGGTAAATAACTATAGTTTGCAAATTTCGCTTTTGGGCATTTACATTTGTCGAGAAAACTGCATAATTTTTGTAAGTATTCTTCACATACGACTAGAGAATTTGGACGTGTTTTCCTTTGCCTCATCAAAGCATATTATAATAAAATGTGTGATTCCCTTCTGGTTAGCAATCTTGGCATTCAAATAACGGATAGAAAGCTTGGTTCTTTTATTTGTGGTGGTTTATGGCTGAGCTGCAACAGATAACAACGCCGTGAGTTGGTTTAAGATATGTGGAATTGAGCGATATTTGACGGTAATAATTTTGCTCTTACCATAACCAACAACGTACTTAAAGAACTACAAGAGATTGTAGAAACAACTGGTGCAAATATCTCAAGAGAGAATCCTAGATCAGAAGGGTTATTTGACAGTGACGATGATTATAATCTATCTGTTGAAGCAAGATTCCAATTTTCGGAGCAGTTAGTCTGCCAGATTGAAACTTATATTTCCAGCGAACGCATCTTTTTAAAAAAACTATATTGAGAAAGTATTACAATTTGTTTTACAGTTATGGTACCACTACTTACTTTGGTTGCCCTTATATTTTCGTTAATACACAGATAATTCTATCTAAATTCACCTAATTAACAAAACCCTTTGACATATTTTTTGTTCGTCTCCACGTTTTTCCAAAAGCACCCAATATCCGTAGTTAACTTAAGCGTTACCAGGACGACTACAATTTTAGTGTATGATGTGTTGCCAACATACTCCCCGCCGGTAAAACGATCCGAGTGAGTTTATACCCAACTAGTGGCAACATGCGTTGTTCGGAACGATCACACTCTTCACATCAAGGACTGCAATCTTGTTTGTCGGACGATGGCACTCTCCCTTAGTTGTTCAAATACGGGCGCTCCTAACCTGGCCATCCTTACCAGCAAAGGTTTGGATTACGATCCCTTTAGGCCAAGTGCAGAGAGGAAAGTTTGGATCAATTACTATTACTACATCAGCCACTTCTATCGGTTTGACTTGATCGGTCCATTTACTTTTTTTTGTAAGGGTCGGCGGCACTTCAGTCACCCACTTTTTTCAAAATTTATCGGCTAAAAACTCAGAGTGTCTCCAAGAACTCCTAATATATTGATCGGTTGCGTCAAATTTGCCTGGCAATTTAGCTTCAGAGGAACTGCCCAACAGAAAGTGATTTGTTCCGCGGTGTCTAGCGATAAGTAAGTAAGCGGCCGGCTATTCAGAATACATTCAACTTCTAGGAAAAGGTTATGCAACTTTTCATTTGATAATTTCTTTTCGGGTGTTATGATGTGGTACAGCACGTTTTTCACAGAACGTATCATCCGTTCCCAAGAACCTCCCATGTGTGGACTAGTAAGGCTGTAGTAAAATGTTTTTGCAAGGCGTTGAAGTCTAGTTGCTTGTAGGCTTCTTTTAGTTTTTTTTCGGCTGTCGTTTAATTTGTGCCGTTATCGCTAAACATCTGTGATAGCATTCCTCTCCTGCTGCTAAAATTTCTAATAGCCATTACACTCGATTTCATGGATGGCGAATAGGCACCCTTGATTCAATTATTACTAGAAATGGTCCGAAATAATCTACACCAACATATGTGAACGGGCGAACGTACGGTGCCAAACGTGCTTCGAGTAATTGGCCCATTTCTGGAGGATTGAGTTTAATGTTACGATTTTTACAAACCTGACAGTTGTTTCTGACTGTTCGAAATATACGTCGCAAACTTAAAACATAAAATTTTTGAAAGATTTCGTTAACAACGGTTTCGTGATGAACAAGATGGTACTTACGATGATACTAGTCAATCAACAAATAAGTGATCCTATGATATTTTGGTAGAATGATTGGATATTTTGTTTTACTTGAGATTGGAGCATTATCTAACCGTCCATGCAGTCGCAGTTTTCCCAGGTTATCAACGAAGGGAGAGAGTTTCCTAAGCGTACTCCCCTTATCTAGAATATATCTGGGGTCTCGTTGTAAATTCGCCATTTCGAGTGAAAACGAGTGCGTTTGTGCAACATAGTAAGGAAATTCTAGGCACTGTTTCAGCTCTTCCACTGTTAGATGGTTCGACTCTACTCGTACTACGCTCGTACTAATTTGTAAATCGTTTTTCCTTGATCTGCGTACCATTTTTATAAACCGTTTGACGTAAGCTACGCATCTGACCAAGCGTTCCCATTTTGAAAAGCGGAGAGTATAAACAACTGGAAAACATTTTGTCTGGACCGCCACGACTTGTTCATACATCTCTGGCTGTGCTTCGAAAATGTAATTGTTCGTTGATTTAAAACTTTGCAGGGGCTACTGGTCAGTTTGTAGTCTCAAGAACTCTGGAGCTAAATACCAAGCGCTAGACGGCTGAAATATATTTTTATTATGCCACTTCGTAGCCAGGTCAGCAACATTTAGTCTTGATGGTAGAAAGTGCCACCGCGTTACGTTTGTGTTTGTTTGTATTTCAGCAGTTCGGTACATCACAAATTGTTTGTACTTTCGGGGGTCAGAAAGAATCCATACCAAGACAGTTTGCGAGTCTGGCTAGTAATATGTATCGCTGATTACAAGCTCATGTTCTTTAGCTATATTCATTGCAAAGCGAGAACCCAGTACTGCAGCGAAAAGTTCCATGCGGGGTATAGATATTGGGCTTAATGGCGCTACCTTAGCCTTAGAAGCTATCAATGAAACATGAATTTTGTTTTCGTAAACGAATCTGAAGTATGCGACAGCGGCATATGCACATTCGCTTGCATCCACAAACACGTGCAACTCAATTAGGCAGTCTTGTGCTCTCACTTCGTTATTGTCGCATCTTGGAATGTAAATTTGAGGCACTTGTTCTAAGTGTGAAAGCCATTGCTTCCAAGTAGGTATCAACTCACTAGAGATTGGTTCGTCCCATTCGATACCAGTAGGCCAGACGCATTGTATCAGGATTTTGAGTTGAATCGTATAGCATGGTAAAAGACCAAGGGGATCAAATATTGACCTCAAAGTCTTAAAAGTTCTCTTTTGGTTGGTGCTTTTCCTTCATGTAGAATTTCAGTGCTAGCTTTATACACTTTAAACTAAACGTAAAAGTACCGTTGCTTGTTTACCATCACAGACCAAGAACTTTTTCTGGCTGAACCACATGATCGATTGATTGCCCTGCGTGGTAGAAGTATTTTTTTACTTCTGGAGGACCGAGCGCCCTTACTATCTTTTGAGAATTTGAAAGCCAGTTACGAATATGAAAATTTCCACGTTTATGAACTTTATAACCATTTTTGGCTAATTTAATAGCTTCACTTGCAGTATCAACGCTGTCGAGCCAGTTGTCAACATAATAATGTTCTTGTATGGCTTCAGCGACGCGTGAAAACTCCCTAGAAAATTCTTAGGCGTTTTTGTTTTTGACATACTGCGCTACAAATGGCGAGCAGCATGCGCCAAATCTCATAACTTGAAAGACATAAACATCTGGTGGCCGATTCTTCTCGCGGTTGTGCCACAAGAATCTTTGACACTGCTAATCCTCCTCTACATCAATGTGAATTCTATGAAAGATCTCGCATATATCCCACAACTCTACAACTACAACTCTACCGATACGAAAGTTAAATAAAACTTGCAGAAGCTGGCGTAGCAAATCTTAACCTGGTTCAAGACATTCATTAAGAGAGGTACCATGGTGTACTGCCGCTACGTCTCACACTAATCTTATTTTACTCTAGTTAGGATTACGGACTAAAAATATTGGTAAATACCATTTCCGCTTGTACTCTTGCTTTATTTCAGATGAAGTACGCTTTCGTACGTACTGCTTTCGTTCTATGCTGTCTGTATGCGTACTTACTAAAACCTTCAGCCCCGCATCATGATTTAACTTCTTTTCGAAACATATTAGTCGGCGCATAACCATTTTATAAGTATCGGGTAAAGTTATGTTGTCTGCACGCCACAGAAGCTTAGAAGAAAAGTGGTTTCCCGTTCGTTTTACATACGCTTCAAGCATTTTCAATTTATCGGAATTGGTGTGATCTCGTGCTAGGTCTTCGGAGCCCATGTTGTCAAGCTCCATGCTTTTGTGTAATGCCATGTCACTAGCGCATTTGCAGATGTGTAACTGAAAGCTCGCGTTTACGGACCCACAAACTTTTTCCTTTTCTAACACTCCATGAATTGTTCATCCCAAACGTGTTTTAGTAGCAGCTGGTTCAGTAGTTTGGCTTCTCTGAACTTTATTGGCATGGCCACGTGCTTATTGTTCAGACCGATAATCATTCGTAGTGCAACATCTTGGTACGACTCTACCGGTAGACCTTTTAAATGTTTGTATTTCACCTCAAGCTCTTTCATGAGCAGCGTTTGAGTAGGCATGTCTAGCTTACTGACGATGTGTACGTCTCGCAATGTGAAGGTTTGGTTGAGGTTGCATTTGCTAGACACTTTAAGATTTACAAGTTCTGGATTTTCTACACGAATAGAACCATCGATCCATTGCAAGCATAAATCAGATATTTCACCTTTTAAATTCAGCTGCTTTATCACAACTTTTCTATTATGGTTGGCCCAGTACCGTCATCAAGGAGGGCAAATGGTTGTAGAAGCTTTTGGATTGTAAATTACAATAGGGACGATTCGGTACAGTACGTTAGAAGTTTTTTGTACACGTATTGCTACGGTATTTGGCTGTACGCTAGTGTCGCGCATTACTATCATTTTATGTACTAGCCGGTGATGCTTTGCAGTACAACTGTCTCTTCCGCACTCATGTCGTTCCTTACAAAATCGTGGATTGTAAAACTTTAAACATGAACGACACAACCGTTTCTTGTGGACAACATCCCATCTGTCAATGTATGCCATTTTCTCGAAAACGTCACATTTTTCGATGCGATGGTGTTGTAAGCACGCTGCACAATTGTGTTTTTCTGCTTGGCGCCAATCTTTTTTTATTTTGGTTTCCAGTGCGTTTTGTCCCTTGTCAAAGGCAACACGATGTGTTCTACGCTTTTCATCTTGACTTGCAATTGGAGGAGCTGCTGTGACGGAACTTGCCGCGCAAGCTAAATCGTAAAGCCATTGGATAAAAGCCAAGAGGTTAACTTCGACATTACGTCTTGTGGTCATGGCCCATTCTAGACGCATTTGGGCTGGTAGTTTGCTGATCAACTCTTGGACAAGCAAAGGATTGTTTAAATGCCAATCAAGTTTTGCGCCTTGTATAGTTGCTGTTAAATTTTTAATTTACAGCGCAAAGGTGATCAAGGATTCAAGTTTATTGACGTTAACACCACTAGAAGCGCGTATTTTTTCTAGCAAGCTATTTATTATATATTCGGGCTTTCCGAATACCATTCTTAGCGTAGAAATTATGTCAAAAACCAAGGCGGGAATTAATAACTGACTATTGACGTATTCCAAGGCTTTGTCTTTTATTGATCGTTGCAGGCGAAGTAGGTTTTCATCATTGCTAAAGCCGCAAAGTCTAGTTGAGTTTTTGTAGCTGCTTATAAAGACTGGTCATTCGTCTGGCTTTCCACTGAAGAACGACAAATCCTTGGGTATCCCTTGTCGAGCATGAATGCGTTGTGCTCGGAGAGGTGCCACAGGTGTAGACAGAGGCGAAGATTCACAGTTGAGCAAGTTTTGTGCCGTTTACTAAAACTGCCCGGTACAATGTAGTCTTTCGCGTTTGTGTAGCTTAAGTCTATTCCATTCGAACACCCTAGCGAGTTGTCTTTACACGCATTATTTTGCCTTTGCAGTAGTTCGTACCTCTTTTGCAATTAGCTCAGATTAGCTTGTCTCTTTTCTTTAAAGTACTTAAGTTCTAATTCAGTATCAAACAAACTAGGCTTATTATTAGTAAACTCAACTTGAGTGTGTATACGATTTTGCTCAACGCTCACGGTACGGTTACGCTGTCCATTTTTTGCTATTACCATGTCTTCTTGCCGCTGGCTTTCCATATTGGTGTTTTCTTTGTTTTTGCAATTACAGCAACTCCAGGCTATTCTCTCGATACCCGCGGATACACCAGCACAGTGAAAGTGGAACCACTCATCGCAGTCGTCATATTGGACCATGTCACCTTCTTCGGAATGCTTGCATGTGGCGCAGTATGTGACTTCTGAATGGTGACTCATTTATAGCAAATTTTTTAAAGATTTTTGTTGCAGTAGGATTCAAATTTTCCGAGCAGTTAGTCCGCCAGATTGAAACTTATATTTCCAGCGAACGTCTCGCTTTAAAAAATTATATTGAGGCAGTAATACAATTTGTTTTACAGTTATAGTACCACTACTTACTTTGGTTGCCCTTATATTTTCGACAATACACAGCTAATTCTATCTAAATTCATCTAATTAACAAAACCCTTTGACATATTTTTTGTTCGTCTTTTCACGTTTTTCCAAAGGCATCCAATATCCATAGTTCACTTAAGCGTTACCACAACGACTACAATTTTAGTGTATGATGTCTTGTCAACACTATCCTTGGCTGTCTCCGCCAAAAAAATTAAGATTGCTTATTATACTCTAGGTTTCTATACTCTAAAGTATACTGTTAAAGTCCCGGCGCGTAATTTATAAGAGCCACTACGACAGTTGGTAACATAATAAATACATGCGTAATATGCGCAATATGGGGTTACGTCATTATTACGCCTCAACTTATTATCACATGCAAAAAATGTTTATTGCAATTATAGGAAAAGACAAAAGGTACTCACGTAAACTGTAAAGCTCTTCACAACATTGCAGCTATTTTGGCGGCAGTAGGGCGTTGTTGAGCGTGGGTCGTCCTTTGCCTTCTCGTCGAAACCAAATTAAATTTGTCCTCTTTCTTCTTTTTTGTAGCGGAACAACAGGAATAAGGTGAGGAACGATAATAGATACAAGGCAGAAAACCTACTTTACGTAAAAGAGAAAAGACAAGATAAAAAACACACAGATAACCACGCGTTTCGACGTTTCGTTCACTAGTCCATGACGTGACGGAAACCACCACTTACTTCCCCACTCCGCGTCTGCGCAATCTCGGGCGCCGACGCAACTATCTAAAGTGACGGAAATGCACGCACAAGTCTTTTAAAATATTGGCGCGAATTCACTTGCAAATTTAGAAACTTACAATGCCAATTTTGGCATGTAACAAGCTACTACGCCAAAGAAAGTTACAGTAAAGTCTCCATGAACGAATAAAAATTGAAGCACAAAGCAAAACACAATTTACTTTCAAAATGTGAAAAAAAGGAGCAATTAGAGCAGCTATTGGGACTTGTGACCAATGCCAAAGGCTCAATAATCCTCCACAAAGAAAATGCCGGGATCCATTATTAGCAGCATTCCTGTTAAGACATTGTCAGCAGCAAAGCAAGTAGAAATGGCACAAAAAGAAGAACGGAAGAAACAAAAGGAAAATACGGAAATAAAGTTCAAGACATTAGTAGTTTACTACAAAAAATTCATGCTGACACAGAGATAGCAGGACCTACTGAGCGTTTGCAAAGAGGGGCAGACAATACACAGAAGTGAAAAATATTCATGTTTCGATGACGAAAAATATAAAGATCTACCAGTGTGCAAATTGCTTGCTGGTTGCATGAAGCATGCAGCAGTTATGATTTTGTGGAGGATGCGGCAATTTCCTTTGTAACATTTGCATATAATCTTTATCTTACGCCAACATGCTCATCATCTTACCCAAGGGTTGGGGGTAAGATGATGAAGATTGTACTCTAAGTTTTTATTTTTTAGAAAGTGGATTTTGTATTTTAAAAAGAGATTAGCATTGATTTTAAGCGGTTTACGTATTACGTTCATTCGCAAAACTATGCGGATTCAGAAGTTTTTTCCTTAAGATCATCAACTTGCTCCGATTTCCCCTATTCTTGAAAGGGAGTTTCGACGTTTAACAACTAATTTAAGAAAGTTTTACCTGCTAGAAGAGGCTGCCTAGGCTGGCATTAACCCTGAGAAGGCGATAGAATTTATTTGCGGCGAAGAAATTTCAAAAAACTTAATTTTGTAAAAAGTTGCTTGAAGTGATTTCGAGCTTTTATTTCAGAACGAATAAGTAACTTTCTATTCAACTAGTAATAAACAATAAACACCCTCCACCACCACTACCAACTGTTATTTTAGATATGGCGTTGAGAGGTAGGAACCCTAGAAAAGGCCTTGTTCGTATGGTTGTAAAAATTTTCCGAAATAATGATTGTACGTATCAGCATGAGCTCATAAAATTTTTATAAGTTTCATTGTATGTTACATACGTAAGTACAGTTTCAGCAGCTTTACCTTCAGAATAATTAAACTGAAATACCAAGAAGATTACCAGCCCTATAAAAATAACACAATTAGCTTTAAAACAAAGCTTTGTGATTGTATTAATAATAGTTTTGAAAAGCAAAGTGATTTAGTTAAATCAGCTGTCCTGTTAGAAACTGGCGCGTTCTGGTTTCGTAAACGTATCTGTCAGCTTACATACAAGCTTTAAAATATAATAATCCGCCGTATATTCTCCGGAAAACGTTGTCGTTGATCCGCGGTGTAAATCTCCCATGAGATCAAATTAGAAGCATTACTCAAACAGTAGCAAGAGCTCCCAAATAATAAGGTATCTCTTATTATCCGCTTCAATATCTGACAGCACAGGCAGCCATTACACTTTCCTTTTGGCTAATTTTGAGCTCAAACCATCCCCTTTCAAAACTATATAGTAGTATTAGGAGGAGCTATATATTTAGGGTCGGCTTCTATTTGAGTACACCTACTAAAATACTAAACCTTACAATAATTTCTAATAGATGGCTATAGTATTTCTGTACACAGATAATTATGAAGTAGCGAGGAAATATTTTATTCCAGCGCCATCTACGATCCTATTATTCCTGAAGAGCTTGGTTCTTATACACAACACATACATTCCTTAAACCGTGGTGTGTATTATCTAAATAAAACTTTATTAAATTGTATAAAACGATATTACATAACCATCATTTCTATATTCAAAAAGCTTGTTAAAAATTAGTGATATCAACCACGTGTAGGCGCGTTCCGAAACAAGATTTAGGATTTCCAATAGTTCAATTTTATCACGTAATTTGTGTAATTTAGCTATTCATTTTTATTGTATAACGGAGTAGTTTTGTGCGCGTATAGGATTAGATTTAGGAAGCTAAAAAGGTTAAGTTTACACCTGAACACCGCTGACTAAATAGCTTGGGACGTATATACTTTATTGCCAATCGAAACGTTAAAAAGCTATTTTGTAAGGTAGTGGCATCTCTGACTTTTGACATAATAAAGCACCTAGAGATACCTATATGCAAGACGTTGCAAATTAATACTGAAAAAACTTTTCTTTGTAATCAACCAATCAGAGAGTTGAGTTGCTGCCTCTAAAATTATCTTATAGTTGAACCTAAAGCACGAGATGATAGGAGCACACCGTGCCGCTATTGTAGATACCAAAGTAAGCGGCAAATTTAAATAGTGATACATAATTTTGTGTTTTTAATCGCAAAAATCCTACTGTTACTGAAGTAAATGAATGTTGTTGATAATAATAATCATATTATTACTGTACTATACAAACGTGCACTTGTGCATATGTTTGTAAGTCATAACAGATCAACAACACACGTAGCGTTTGACAGCAAATGAGAACTAAAATGACGGATGGATCTGTATCATTCAGTGCTCAGTTGAACCAACAATATAAGTGGATTTGTTCTGAGAACTTTTTAAGATCTGATTATTTAAAGTCAAAAAAAGGGCCGCATGTAACATCAATAAATCTGACAAAGTTAACAAATGCTTTGTGCCAAAAAGGATGAAAATAAATGCCAAAATAAAAAAATTATATGGAATTAAAATACCAGAAACTGTTGCATTTAAAATGCGATTACTAAATTGATCAAAAATACTTTTATTTTCAACATACACCCGCATGTGTGTGCGCGCGAGCGTATGCGTGTGTACTCGATTGTACGTGCGCGTGATATATGTGTGCGTGTGTGTGTTATATATATATATAAGTGTTAGTAATAGCTAAAAGGGTATAAAGATTATTTTGTTTGAAGGTAGTGTATATGCCAAATAAAGCCAAATATCAGATCACGTAACTGAAAATTTTGTGTTTGCCGTACTTTACAAATGTTAAAGTATTTGAAGTATATTAGTCAAAGTAGAAGTGCCAAGACGTAAAACAATGACTTGATGACGTGAGAAAGCACAGTATTCAAGGATTTATACTAAGTTGTACGTTAATAAGCCAAAGAATGTACATTTGCTGATCGAAAAACTGGATGCGTCTGTATAAGTTCCACTATTCACCACACAGAGCCAGGTTTATATGTGAAACATTTCGGCACTTATTTAGTTGAATCAACCTTTGGACAAACTTGTAGTATCAAAATTATAAGTGAAAATATTGTCAAAGCTGATTGAAGGGTGACGCGGTCTTATGAACCAATGATTGAACATTTAAGTATAAAATTGTAAAGTGTAAAAGATGAATTATAGGTATTAGTGACACAAACTAGTTGGGACGATTTAATTGGATGGGGGATTTGTAAAATGTATAAAGAGTAGGCATAATTTAAAAGGTGGTATCACCTAGGTAAACATAAATAAAAGAGATTCGAATAAAATATTTTCGTAACAAGACGTGTTTTTTGTATACTGCGCTAATTTGAATATTAAAAAAAGTAAATAAATTATTTTGAAAAGTTCAAGTCTTTAATTGAAACAAAGAAGAGTATAGATAAGTGAGTGGAATAATAATAATAGTAAAGACGGGTGGAAAGTTGTAAGAGTGGATTGGAGCGACATTGAAACAGGCGGAATTAATAGTGGATGTTTGGAACGAGTTGGATTAAGGCAGAAAGGAATTGGATTGGATTTATTAGACTGAAGGAGAAACTACTTGGAATGATTTGGATAGTGCATTGCGGATAGATTGGTATTGAGTGGAAACTAGAAAGGAGCATAGAATTGGAACAAGCAGATTAAAGAAAGGATAGCATTGGATTAGCAGGAGTATTATACGGAAAGAAGGCATAACTATAGGAAATTTAGCGCGGGGGAAGTAAAATTGCAAGGTATTCAAAATTCTAAATTTGGTCATTATTTATAGATTTGGGGGATATCAAAATTAAGTATAACAAAACCTGGTGTCTGGAAAGCAGAGGAGCCATAGGGATAGTGCAACGCAGTGTGAAGATCCATCCGGTGATTGAGATTTGGAGCCAGATTTCAGAGAGGCCTACAACGACGCGTAAATCGGGTGAGTACTGTGTTTTTGATACGTCAAAGTCAATTTGGTAAGAGTAATTGATTTGGCACAAGGCTACGTGGATCTGCTTATTAAAAATTTGGCATATACGAATATAAGGTTACATGTACTAAAATAAAGGTAGTGCAGTTTGGTTGGTGTAGTGACCATCTACCTATCACTGAACCCACGGTAGGTAGGTGTGGATACCCTGAGAAGGCGAGTTTCAATAGTCGAGGCATATTCATATAGTTTTGTTTTGTAGACCGACCAAACTTAGTTAAAGCACGAAATATAAGAGTCAAAAGTTTCACACTGTCAAGTATATAAAAATTGTAAATAAATAAACCACAGTTTAAAGTAAATATCATATATAAAAAGGGGGGGGGTGAGCATAAGAATATATATATATATATATATATATATTATCGTGTAAATTATGGGTTGAGGGGGATAGATAAGTCAAGAGAATAATTTTGGAACGACCGTGTATATAGAAAATAGGAATAATTTATTTACGCTCCAAATTAATTAGTTGACTTTAAAACAAACGGATAATAGCATACTTTTGTATTAATAGATCGTAGTGTTAAATTTGCATAAGTATAGAAGCCTTGTAGTACGTGAAAACTCAAGGATGATACGAATATAATTAGCTTTAATATTTTGAAGGGTGTAAATCAAGCACATCAAATGATAAGGAGAGCTTTTGTAGATAGAATCAATAATGTAAACGCATATTTTCCATTTAACTAAACAAGCGTTCGTTAAAAATAAATCCTAAAAAATTCTATAGGTTGAACAACATGGAAAGTATGATTTCAAACGGACAATCGGTTCATAAAAAGCCCGACAGATAAATAAACAAGTTCAAGGAACCAGAATATACATTAGAACACAATTCTGTAGAAATTTTAGTTAACGGTCGATGCGAAGGCTACGAAAATAACATGTGGTTTGAAAACAAGTTAAGACGGAATACCATTAGCATAAGGCAGACAAGGATCACATATAATAAACGTTGGGTAAAACACTCATTTAAAGTACGCGACAAGTTGTAGAGGTCAACCACAATATCGGTTTTATGTTGCTAGAGTGGGATTGTAAAAGAGACAACGAATATGAGTTAGATGAAGGTAAGTTGGAGGCTAGACCTAAGAATGGGAGAAATGTTTGTGATTGACTGATTGCTAGGGGTGAGAGAAAATTTCAAGAAGAGCGTGACGGTTGTATTTGCTAACCAATGTTTCGGACTAAAGCGACGATTCTGAGTTTTAGAAAGTTCGTTGCATATAAAATTTTCAGAATAGGTTACGGTGGGAGAGCTTTTTGACTAAAATAGGGTGCAGGAGGTGTGTTTCTACCATTATAAATACACTAGAAGACGTAGTAGGGCTCTCTTACTTCACTGAGCTCTTACTTTGCTTAGCTTTTACTTGACTTACTTCTACAGTAACATCCAAGTTTAAAATTTTATAAATCGGTGTTAGTGCAGTCCGTCGAAATTTAATTAAAAGTGTGAAAGCACGAGTGGGTGCTATATTGTATACGGCGTTGTAGCTATATACAAAGAACGAACGAGGGATGTTACTGAGGTAAACGTGTCTAGAAATTTTTGGAACGAGGATGCTGTGTGTTTGGTAGATACGGAAGGTGATTGATTGGTTTTGGATAATTATATGGGTAGAAATATTGAAGGCGTCTGCAGAGAATTAGACAGCGATTGGAAATGAGTTTGATGTACATCGCAGAGAAGTGATGGAATGCTACGATGAGGTTTTGGGTGGACAACGTCTTCAAAGGTGACAATGAAAAACTTATTCCAGGTAACGAAATTAGTTTCTATTGTTATTGTTTGAACATTTTGTGCTGTTATTTTGTGCTAGAGTGATTTGACATATTGGGTGTGTATTTTATGAACATAAAAGCTAATTTGAAGGGTATATGAAAAGAACAATTTGTATTTATTATTTAAAGGGGTAAATAAATGACGTAAACATTTGATGTCAAGAGTAAACGGGTCTTAAGTGTTGTTAAAAACAAAAATGCGATTTATTTATGCATTTAGAGTAACAGGGTTTATACTTAGCTCACGCTAGACCAGTGTAAAATTTAATTTAGGGTTTCAAGATAGGCCCATCTACTTATATAAAACAGAATAAATGTTAGAATAAATTAAAGTCATGAAATTTAAAAGGTTTTAATGATTGAGATTGTAATATTTTATGAAGCTGTATATCTGAATTTGTAAATATTGAGCTGAAGATACAAAAATTTTGATTAGTATGAATAAAAGGTTGTATGTTTTGTTGAATTATTTGAGTGATAATTTTATTTGCTAGTATAAGTAAGAAAGAATAAACTTAGGATGAAAAGTATCTCTGAAGAAGCAGATTTTAGAGCTAGCCGTGGTATGCTGCAATAAAGGGTGCGTTCCAGATATATTGGAGTACTTTTTTTATTTTCAGGAAAAGATTTTATGACAGCCCAAGCGTGGGACTCGTTTGTAAAGCTTAATCACTGCAAATTTTATGGTGCCCAATTCGTGGGGCGAGAATAAAAAGGGTTTCTTTACAGTAAACCACAGCAATTTTATGACGGTCCAACTCTGGGGAATAATCCAGAGATATCCACTGCAATATATATATATATATATATATATATATATATATATATATATATATATATGATTGAAACCCAAATTCTACAAATAAACCCCACCAAAATATAATAGAATCCGGAAAAATAGAAATAAAGTAGTATTTGAGGTAATATTTGAAATTGAAGTGGTATTTGAGGTAATATTTGCCCTAAAACAATTTACATTACCTAGCTTTATTTAAAATATGCAGGTCTACTTACGATTTCACACAATCGGTAAAAACAAGTAACTGACACACTTTTACACCACTTCTGCTTATTTTTATAGAACTCCGTTATTTTCAAATTACTTCATGTGTTTGCAGAAATAACACGAATCCTCTTTTTAAAGTTGTCCTAGTCCTATGTATAACGTCTAATTCAGATTATAAACAAATATGTCTTCAGAAAAACCAGTATATTACCCAAATATGAAACTCGTTACTAGGCACATAATATAGACAAATACAAACGTTTCAGTTCAAAACGAAACATTTCATTTGTCAAGCGCTCTCATTAATGCAAAATCGAATTGCTTTACAATACGTAAATTCCAATCATTTTAATTTCCAATTTCTCCAAATGTTGCCTTCATAAAAATCAAATTTGTTTTGATATCGCAGTTTGTCATGCATATGTTGGCTTTTATTGAATGAATTAGGCGACTTTCTTCTGATAGTACTTTATATTGAGAATTGATGCAACTTTTCAGTAAATGAAAGTCTTCCTTATTAAAATTCTTGCTATGTACTGCATGAATGATAAGTAAATTATCCATCATTTAAATAGTACAAAACGTACATCATTAATTATTGCGAATTAGGATTGACCAAGGTGGCGTCTTTTTTTATCGTATGAGTTTTAAACGTTGTACTAGTTCTAATTAAGGAGAATGCGTGAGGTATCCTAGATAAGGCTTTTATCAGTAAATAGATTACTCCCGCAGAGCTTATAATATTAACATTACGTTAGATAGATGTGGGGATGTAAATTTGACAAGAGAAGATGTATTAGGGTTCGCCATATTTACTTACTACTTTTCCCTATCCATCTTGACCTATAACTGCATTAAAGTCTCACATAATTATCAATCCCCCTCCTTTTCTAACACCCTGAATAACTTTTTGAATTTGATCATACATTCTTTTTGAACTATCATTTTGTCTGATGGATTAGTGCTAAGTTTCACTACTATTACCTTATTACCAATTTGTTAAAACATTTTTTATTTTTTGAGCTGTATTTTCATTTAGAATAAAACCCACACCTATATGACTTATCTGAGACTAGTGGATGCTCTTGGCCAAAAATTCCACCTACTCTACTAAACCCGTCTAACTCAAATTTTAATCTGCCCGTTTTCTAATGTCCATTTTGTGGGTTTATACCCTCAAAAGACTACGAACGTTTTGTGCTCCTATTTCTACAGCATCTTTGCTCTTTGGTTACTTTTTCTTTTTTCCTATTCTGCACCTTCTCTGGTAACTTTAGGTTCTTTTCCAGAATCTGTCTATTGAAGTAGAATGGAATCCTGAGACTACATTACGTTACACACCCCTTCCATTACGTTTTTATTTTTTGTTTCCTTAGAACTGTGTTTCCTGGGACCCCTCTTCCTCCATGTTTATTTCCATAAGAAAACAATTCATTCGAGATTCAGTATTCGACATTCGACATTCAAGGATCAAACAATATGTAAGATTTCAAAATCAGTATTCCACATTCAGAATTAACTCTTTTACGAGATCAAACACGAAACTTACGCTTCGAATAATTGTAATCATTCTCATCAGCGTTCCACAATTAACAATAAAGACGCACTTTGCAAACTGATGTTCTAACGTGAAATGGAGATTTAAAATAATATGGATAATCTTGGTAGAAGATCACAACTAATGATTTTAATCAATTGACAATAAATACACTTTTGGTAAACTGGTATTCTAACGTCAATTTGAGATAGATCCAGGAACTATTTAATACCGTTGGTGATAATGGAAATGAAATTTAGATAAGCGTTATTTTCGCAAGTACAAAATTTGGATTGTTTTTGTTTGTAACTGATAAGAATATTTAAATATTTGTAACTTGAATTAGAATAAGTTCTTAACATTATAAAAATTTGTATAAAGCAGATAATTTCTAGCAAAATTTTAAGGTCAGAGTTCGAAGCATTTTGACCATTACTTAATTATCTGTAAAACGCCATTGGCCAATTATACTCACGGACGGGGTAATTAAAGATAGGCAATTTATCCAAATATAAATTAAAGAGCATTTTGTATCTGTTAACAAAGATTAGGTAACGATTATTTTTATGCAACTTTAAGGAATAATTTTCTGTATGAACTTAAGCTGTAGACTGAATTTTTTAAATGTATGAGATTTTTTTGTATGAAAAAAAATAATTTATAAATAGATAGATGTATCTTGAGATTTTAGTGTTTTATTTCATTTTTGTAAATTACACAGCATTATTTCTCTTGATCTAGCCAGTCAGGGAAAGAAAGGAAAGATAGTAATTTCATATTTTCTATTACATTCTCATTAACACAGTTCGCTGTACCTGAGTCACAACATTAATTATCGGCGGTTAATAGAAAATGTAAATTCTTACCTTTATTTTGTCCGCATCCTCTTACTAGATTAGCGACATATTTTGTCGATTTTACAGAAATGAAATGAAACAAAGAAATCTCAACCAAATTTTATGAACAATCCTTAATACATTCAAAAACTTCCTTCTTCTGCACACATTATCTAACTATTCTACTTAGACATAGATATAAAGAAAGCTTTTCTATGCAATGTACAACTTAAATTGAGTAAGAAACCACATTTTATCACTACTCACATGCTAACATGCTAATGCAATCTTAAGCTCCTTCACTTTAATAAGTGGTTCCATTTCAGATTTCCATTTTTGTTCAATCTTTGTACATAGAAGTATCAGTTTGCAAAAGTACATATATTTTTAATATATTAAACTTGCACCAAGATATTTTATTATTTATATTGGAACAATGAATTATTACTCTTTGCATTTCATTCAATATTTACCAAAAGTTGAAGTATTTATGTTCAAAACATGAAAGCTAAATCTTGAATGCCGAATTAACGAATGAATCACTTTCATTATTTCCGTCTTTATGTGATAAAAATTCTAAACACGTCATCTTTTCGTTTACCTTCTAGAAGTATGGGTCATCCGCATGAGGTTGAAATGTTCTTTAATTATATACGCCTCACGTTGCCGGCGCCTATGAAATATCATTTTATTTGAAAATGAAGTTTTTCTCTTCTTTACTATATTCGCGGTCTAGTCTGGGAATTACCCCAAGGGTGAGCAATGAGTTTGGGCGTGGGTATATGGTGGGCTCGACTACTAACGGGAACAAAAAAAATAAATGGACGCCACTGCATCTATACAGACAATAAACAAGACTAAAGTATCCTACAGGAAGACGCAGAAACCTATAGGATATAAATGATTACAAGAAAAACTTACAAACCTCAATATATAATACCTCTGAAATCTCTGCTTTAGCTTCCGCGATGTCGGACCTGCAAGAAGATGTCACACAAAAATAAAATATAAGACACCGTTTGTGTCTTACAGCAACAAAATATCTCGATCTTTATAGATCGATTAGCCTGAATTCAAAATCTTAATAACACCTTACGTATGAGAAAATACTCTACTGGAAATTACTTATTCCATTTCTATTACCTGATATTGTATCAACTTTTTCCACATTCAAAATTTTCTGGTCTAATTTGATCAATGTTAATTTCAATAAGTGAAATAAAAAGACAAAGGTATCAATTCAATGTTTAATCTAAATATATATCTCTTTTGTTGCAAAATTACTTGTAAATAAATTTCATTAATCAATATATAAACTTTAAAACTTTTCTTAGAGTGTTCCTCTATAATCAAAATAATCAACATTAAATAAGTTACAGAAGTTTCTGAATATACTTCTCTACATAGAGAGGTATTAGCATTTACAAGTTAGTTAATACAGTTTAGTTTCTTAAACATCCATGAAACAGATCTGTTTTGGCTTACAAGATTTTTATCTAAGGAACTTGTTACATAAATAGTTCATATGGTTTAAGTATGAAAATAATAAACTCAGATTAACATATGTCAAAAACAGCTTAGTTCTTCTACTAATTACAACAAATTGCTAGAAAACACCTTTCATCCAAAGGTGGACTTTATACATGTTTTTATCACTTGACAAGTGCATCATAAAAGCACTTTGAATAACAACTTTAGAGCATCTAAAGATTAAAAAATTCTCTTATAAAGCAATCTAGTTCCGAATGAAAATATTTGACTAATTAAATTTTAGGTTATGTTTCCAACTAAATTTTTACGTAGTATATAAGCATAAATACATTTAGCAAACAAATTTGAAATTTACGTTATTTAACGAAGGTTTCTCATGATTTCATAAATAGTAATTTAAAGCTTTAACCTTAAACAGCACACGAAATTGATTTTCAGCAAAAAGGTTCATAAGTACCTGGTAGATTTAGTTTTTTACAGCAACGATGTTGACGAATGTAATCGATGAGCTCGGACACTTTACTTCCCATCTGTTTGATATTTTGAAAGACACAAAACAGGCCTGCACTAACCGCAACTCCTCGGACGCTCCAAAACAATCAACTTCCCAATGCTCGACCAAAATCCAACACCATCGCTTAGCGTGTTCCTCAAATTGTGCACTAAGGATTTCTCACCACGTGTTGCAGCTGTTGCTTTGAATTGACTGGGCGGCTTCCACGAGAGCTCTTCGTGGAGCCTCCACGCGACAATCCAACAGCCCTACCATTCCTCTAGAGCTATCCTCCTCTTCCACTTACAAGCAGAATTCACCATCCTTGTAAGTGAAGTCTACGTACCCACGGTTGCTTGCAAGATGGCCGTATTCTTTATTTGTCGATGCTCATAGCCTTCGCGTCATTTTCGCGCAGGCGTTATGTTTAACAACGCTCTAGTGGACGCCAGAACGCCCGCAATATATGCAACACAAACCACGCTCAAGGCATCCTCGATATTGAAAGTATAGAAGTCTGTTAAATACTCCTTATAGGTAAAAATAACATAAACGGAAAAAGTTGTTCTTCTTTATAGTTCATTAAATTAATTAATGATTACACGCTAAATGACAGATTCGCAAAATAATAGCAGTTAGAACTGTTTTTCTTTATAGATATGAAATGTAACAAAAATTTTGTTACACTGCCTCCGATCAAAAGAAAAAAACTTTGAGGTTAATTATATCTTAATATATACATAACCGAGAAGTTTTTTTATATGGACGAAAACTATCGCCTTAACCAAAAGATAAATACAAAAAAGCATTACAACAAATCGAAGTATGAACAAAGTAAGTTTGCACTTTGATTTCTGAACTAAAAAATCATGAATGAACTCTTGGATTAAGAAAAGGAAAATGGGTGCAACCAAATGAGTGTGTAGGTAACTCTGCGTACCACACATCCGTCAGGAGTCAATATAGGTATGTCGTAATCGGTAAAAAGTCATAATCGGTAAAAGTCAAAATATTGTAGTCTAACACTCGAGTTGCAACCAAACGGGGACCAAAAAACAACCCACTTCTTAAAATATAAACTGAAATTCAAACAAAAGCCTGACATGAACTATCGCAAAATAACAACAAAAGATTTACTTTCCTACTACTACCCTTGACATGACAACCTTACTAATGTTAATAGCAAAACAAAACTCACACCTATATACAGAAATATCAATACTGCTCCAACAATGATTATGTATTTGCTGGTCTCAAAATTCCAGCTCAATACATTCAGCAAAATTTGATTATTGCCTCTACCAAAAATAAACTGCTCGTCAAGCCACTACTCATTGTAGCATTAATGAATACTTGGCTTCTTCAGCTTATAGCTATTCATAGCCCAATCGCTACTCTTTTCTTTGGGACACTCCAGTCTCAAAAAAAAATCCTCAACTCTACTGTGGCCACACCAAACATCTCGAACCAAAACTACTCAATACTACAATGGTCTCACCAACTAGGTTACTCCGACCTACGACAACAAACAGCACCTACCTTCCTCGCTTACTCTAGACACAACAACACATGACGCGATCAAAACACGTCCACAAACATGAAGCAACAAACATTTGACTCACTCCCACTTCGGGCTATAACAACAACACGGGCAGAATAACCTCCTTTTTTTTTTACTGAATAATCCATTAGTGCACATTTAAAACAACACTAGTTGAGAAACTTTCAATCTCTACCAGCAACGATATACTGGCAAAAGCCTTCAATTTGTCTTCACCACTCTATCCCATAACCAAATTTATACTATATTCTTTACGACACAAATACTAAAGATAACCAATCAGTCCTTTGGTACATATTCTGGATCTACGACAGAATAGGGTTTTAGATCCTTGACATGCCACCTGCCTGCTTTTGATCCATCTAGATTAATTAGATCGTACACCACATTCGAGCACTTCTTCTTGACTACACTCAAAATAAATTTTGGAGCCAGTTTAGCAGCAAATTTATTAGCCGCGCTCGACAACACCTTGTTGGACCTCCACACTTTATTGCCAACCTCAAAAGAAATGTTTCTCCTCCTTAGATTATATCGATTGCTTGACCTTTGATAAGCTACATGCAACTTCGCACGAACGTCTTCAAATACTTTAAATATACCTTGGTGGTCTGAAGCATATAATGGGCGGCTACCAGGAACGATTTCAACATCAGCTTCAGGAATAAATCCACTACCGTAAAATTTACCGGACATGGGGACGTGTCGGCCAAAAACTAAAAATTCGGAGTATAACCCGTCGACTCATGCTTAGCAGAATTAATAGCAAACTGAATCTGCGCTAACTCAGCATCCCAGGTATCATGTTCTTCGAGATAGGATCGAATAGCTGTCCCTACCGTCCTATTAATCCTCTCAACAAAATTACATTGTGGCGCATAAACAGCATTATACCATATCTTTTGAATTTCAAACCTATTACATAATGACTTAAAAATTCGACCAGCTAAATTTGAACCATTATCGCAAATAATAAATTGGGGCACTCCAAACATTAAAAACACTTTCTGTTCTATAAACTGTTCTATGACATGTGACTTTGCACTGCGTAGAGGATGTAGAATTGTATATTTTGAGAACCAATCTCCTACTACCAACAACCATTTAAATCCTAATTTTGAGCGAGGAATGGACCCATAAGATCTAACGCGATAATTTGAAATGGAAACTTGGCCTCTTTCTCCTTTCCCATTAAGCCTAAAGGACCTGCATTAGAAGATTTTTGCGCACCACACACTAAACATGCACGACAAAATTTCAACACATCTAAATTCATCTTGGGCCAATAATAATGTTCTTGGACTCTAGCATTTGTCTTCGAGAACCCAAAATGTCCTGCAACTGAGGGGTCATGACACGATCTAATGACTTCTTCTCTTTGAACCTTCGGCACTAAATATTTCCACTCTACTACATTTGACAACATAGGCAAATTTGATGGGATAAACTTAAAACAAAATCGTTCTCAACTTTCCATTGAGGGTATTTCTCAGGTGACATCAAAATCTTATCACGTAACGACACATACAAATTTTCTAAATTATCAAGCTAGACCTCTATTAAATTTATGATATGATGTTCTGGAATTGCACGACTAAGACAACCGGGATCAACATTAATTTTACTTTTTCTATGAGCTTCGCAAACAATGTTAATTTTAGACGTAATAAATTTATATATTAAATTGCTTTCAACCTTCCATTGAGAATAACAATAACTAAATATTTTGGTACACTCTTACACTACTCCTAATCAAACTGTTAAGAAAACTAAAGTGCTTCACAACGCATAAACTTGCTAGCATGACAAACTCCTCTGTGAGCCTCACCTAGACTAATTAACAAAAATTACATCATAACTAACCTCCAATAATGATGACCAAATTGCTAAAGCGACAAACTTACCACGAGTCTCGTTTAGACTAATGTAATGCTGAGCGGCCAACTCTCCACGAGTCCCGTCTAGACTAACATACCGCTATCCGACAAACTACTACGATAAATTTCGCTTAGACTTACAAACCTCTTAACATCCTGCGTTGCAATGCGGATATAAATAAAAATTGCTACCAAAACGAATCAAATCAAAAGTGTGCCGATGCACAAGAGCAAATTTTCAAACAATACCTCAACAGTATACTCAATGTACCAAATACTTAAATCATTATTTCTTAAATCAAGAAATTAAGACAACAACTATTATAACTAATAAGAATGGAAGATGAACCTACTATCGATATAGTACATCCAGAATAAAATAAACCTATACTATCTATATCGAACAACTTTACTATCACACATGGTCGATTATCACCAGATTTTTCAATAAATAATGAATTAGTCTTGGGTTGTGAATTAGTATGACAAAAAATTTTACTACACTTAACCAATCTGACCAATCTTTCTTACTAAAATAATTCCTCTGCTCACAAATCATCATTGCTGCCTTTTTAATCAGTTCAACTCTGAAATAACGAAAAAATTTACTTTAATACGAATTTATACCTGCTACAACATTTAGACGACTATCAAACAAACTTTGAGGTTCCAGACACGACATGAGTACTATAAAAAATTTTAACCAAACTATTTTGAGTTTACCACAAGCCAATAGTTAAACGATGTTGTAACAACTTGTTACTAATCGAGCAAACCCTTTTAAACGAACGACCATCGAGCCTCACACGTTGTGCGCCAGTGAAATGTTCTTTAATTATATACGCCTCACGTTGCCGGCGCCTATGAAATATCATTTTATTTGAAAATGAAGTTTTCTCTTCTTTACTATATTCGCGGTCTAGTCTGGGAATTACCCCAAGGGTGAGCAATGAGTTTGGGCGTGGGTATATGGTGGGCTCGACTACTAACGGGAACAAAAAAATAAATGGACGCCACTGCATCTATACAGACAATAAACAAGACTAAAGTATCCTACAGGAAGACGCAGAAACCTATAGGATATAAATGATTACAAGAAAACTTACAAACCTCAATATATAATACCTCTGGAAATCTCTGCTTTAGCTTCCGCGATGTCGGACCTGCAAGAAGATGTCACACAAAAATAAAATATAAGACACCGTTTGTGTCTTACAGCAACAAAATATCTCGATCTTTATAGATCGATTAGCCTGAATTCAAAATCTTAATAACACCTTACGTATGAGAAAATACTCTACTGGAAATTACTTATTCCATTTCTATTACCTGATATTGTATCAACTTTTTCCACATTCAAAATTTTCTGGTCTAATTTGATCAATGTTAATTTCAATAAGTGAAATAAAAAGACAAAGGTATCAATTCAATGTTTAATCTAAATATATATCTCTTTTGTTGCAAAAATTACTTGTAAATAAATTTCATTAATCAATATATAAACTTTAAAACTTTTCTTAGAGTGTTCCTCTATAATCAAAATAATCAACATTAAATAAGTTACAGAAGTTTCTGAATATACTTCTCTACATAGAGAGGTATTAGCATTTACAAGTTAGTTAATACAGTTTAGTTTCTTAAACATCCATGAAACAGATCTGTTTTGGCTTACAAGATTTTTATCTAAGGAACTTGTTACATAAATAGTTCATATGGTTTAAGTATGAAAATAATAAACTCAGATTAACATATGTCAAAAACAGCTTAGTTCTTCTACTAATTACAACAAATTGCTAGAAAACACCTTTCATCCAAAGGTGGACTTTATACATGTTTTTATCACTTGACAAGTGCATCATAAAAGCACTTTGAATAACAACTTTTAGAGCATCTAAAGATTAAAAAATTCTCTTATAAAGCAATCTAGTTCCGAATGAAAATATTTGACTAATTAAATTTTAGGTTATGTTTCCAACTAAATTTTTACGTAGTATATAAGCATAAATACATTTAGCAAACAAATTTGAAATTTACGTTATTTAACGAAGGTTTCTCATGATTTCATAAATAGTAATTTAAAGCTTTAACCTTAAACAGCACACGAAATTGATTTTCAGCAAAAAGGTTCATAAGTACCTGGTAGATTTAGTTTTTTTTACAGCAACGATGTTGACGAATGTAATCGATGAGCTCGGACACTTTACTTCCCATCTGTTTGATATTTTGAAAGACACAAAACAGGCCTGCACTAACCGCAACTCCTCGGACGCTCCAAAACAATCAACTTCCCAATGCTCGACCAAAATCCAACACCATCGCTTAGCGTGTTCCTCAAATTGTGCACTAAGGATTTCTCACCACGTGTTGCAGCTGTTGCTTTGAATTGACTGGGCGGCTTCCACGAGAGCTCTTCGTGGAGCCTCCACGCGACAATCCAACAGCCCTACCATTCCTCTAGAGCTATCCTCCTCTTCCACTTACAAGCAGAATTCACCATCCTTGTAAGTGAAGTCTACGTACCCACGGTTGCTTGCAAGATGGCCGTATTCTTTATTTGTCGATGCTCATAGCCTTCGCGTCATTTTCGCGCAGGCGTTATGTTTAACAACGCTCTAGTGGACGCCAGAACGCCCGCAATATATGCAACACAAACCACGCTCAAGGCATCCTCGATATTGAAAGTATAGAAGTCTGTTAAATACTCCTTATAGGTAAAAATAACATAAACGGAAAAAGTTGTTCTTCTTTATAGTTCATTAAATTAATTAATGATTACACGCTAAATGACAGATTCGCAAAATAATAGCAGTTAGAACTGTTTTTTCTTTATAGATATGAAATGTAACAAAAATTTTGTTACAAGGTAACAATTTATTGCAGTTTCGCGTTCTTTTATTTTTAATGAGGTGTCAGTTTAAATTTATTGCGATAATAAAATAGTTCCCATCTCTATATATACATTACCTTGACTCTCTAAACGTTGGTAACCACAAAAGATGCTGTAACCTGGGAACAGCCGAATTGTATTAATGAAGATGCAATAGAATATATAAAATTTTTATCTTACCGTGTCTTTCTTTTTCTGGTAAGCTCATTGGAAAAAATTATGTGGATTTTATCAAAAGAAAATAAAACGCAGAAATTTTAAGAAACATCTATGAACAATCTTTTATGCATTCAAAAATATCTTTCTTTTTACGTATTATCTAAAGAATCTCTTACATACAGAGATATAAATAACGCTTATAAAAGTAATTTATGGCTTAGACAGAGTATTTATACAATAACTACTTAGCTATTAAAATAATTTTCACCGAATTGTTGCTAACAAGTACAGAACCCAAACATTTCATATGTAAGTCACAAAAATTCTTTATAAAATTCTCGGGGTAATTCACCTATTCCTGTATTACCCCATTTGTCAGTGTAGTTGGCCAACGACGGTGGGCAGAAAATTTTGTAAAGGTCAAAATACTTCGAGCTCTGATCTCAAAATTGCTAGAAATTATCCCTTGACAAATAATTTCTATAAAATTAAAATCTAATTCTAGCTTAATATGATACTCAAATATCCTATCAGGTTACAAGAACAAAATCATACTTGTAGTTGGTATCGTCAAATAGAGCTTATAAAAATATCATTTCCGTTGCAATTAACGATATTGAATACTTCCTGGTTCCACTTTAAATATTCATTTATAAGTAATATAAACGTAGAAATATAAGTTTGCGAAGTGCGTGTAGTTTTAATAAATTACAATTAGTAGTTTCTCTTGTATCAAGACTATTTATATGAAGGATTGTTTAATTTTTCTAGTATTTTTTTAAATTTATTCTAACGTTACAATTAGTCTGTTACCTAAAAATTACAGCAAACCTGTTACTCCTTAGAAATCTAACGAGATTATTTGCTACCTTAGGTTATATTGGTTAGTCTTATATTATTTGCGTTTGAAAATTCTCCGGTGTGTGTGTGTGGGTCTGTATGTGTGTGTGTGTGTCTATGCGCGCGCGTATGTATGTGTGTGTGAGTGTGTGTTTCTGTATGTGGTAATGTTCTTAGGACTGCTTCCCTCCCACAGCTTCCAATCGTCGGCAGTCCGAAATCAGAAACCGAGAAGTTCGCATTCCTGTACGTCACCTGCACGTCTGCAGCCGGAAAACAGGTAGTCTACGTACAGCTCCTGATGTGTGTGTATGCCTGTACGTGTGCATGTGCGTGTCGTGTGCGAGTGCGTGTGCATGTGCGTGTGCGTGTGCGTGTGCGTGTGCGTGTGCGTGTGCGTGTGCGTGTGCGTGCGTATGCGTGCGTGTGCGTGTGTATGTGTGCGCGTGTGTGGTATGTGTATATTTCGTGCCGGTGTGTTATAATTAAGTTGCCAGAGCATTTCCCCAATAATAATTTCTAGTTGCGCTACAGCATTGGAAAAATAAACACTATATTACTGAAGCTAGTGTTAGATTTCTTAAAGCAATTACGAATATGGTTTGTATTTTCTTCTGTTTATTTTAGTTAGTTGTATTTTTGGGTTAAATGGTTAGTATTGAGTCCTCATCCTACTAATGTTAGTGTTCTAATGCTGATAGGTGTTCTTGGGGGGAGCCGCATCTTTGCCGTTTACACTATTTTCACTTCGTTTTGACTGTTATCACTCCTGGTCGTTAGGATTCACGAGCCTTCTGGTAGATCTTCAGGTGACACATGATTCTTGGTATGTCCTTGGGAGTATGCCGTTTGTTTGTTGTCGGTGTACTCATGTGTGTGTTGAATGAACTGTGCTTTTGTATTTCACATTCGATGCGTTACGTCAAAGTTTTGTATTTGTTGTGCTCTGTGTATGTGGTATTTGGCGTGTGTGAGGTGTTTATGTGTATCCTGTCAGAGTCCGTTTGTGTACCTCTGGTGTAGTATCCGTTTGTGTACCTCTGGTGTAGTATAGTGGTAGTTTGGTGAGTGATTCTGTTTAGGTAAAAAAATATGTTTCATTCCAGAGCATGTCCGAGAGGGGTATGTCCCGTAGAGTAGCCCTATCCATTCCTAGGTCTTGTTGCAATTCGGTGCAGTGGAACACCAGATATTCCAGAGTCCCCACCCTACCACATGTGCAGTTGCTGTTGTTTTGGAAGTCGAAGCGGTTCCTGTAGGTTAGATAAGGACCATGTCCCGTGAGAAAATAAATGAGACCCTGTGAGGGGATCAAGTGGTGACAGTTTAGCCTGTCCCGGATGTTTGGGACAAGTGTGTATACCCTCCTTGCATTGTGCTCTGGTTCCATCTATCTTGCCACTCGGTTAGTAATGTGTCTTGAATATCCTTTTTCATCCAGATTTCTGATGTTGGTTTTAGAACTTTACGAACTTTTCTGATTCGTTGTTTTTTAATCAGTATGTCGCCGCTCTCTTCTTTACATACAGATCAAGAGGGAGGACTCTTAATATCACATAGAGGGTGTGTGATACGGTCCGGTATGCTTCAGAGAGTCTTATTAGTGCCCCCTTTTGAGCACTATTGACTTTTTGTTTGGGTTATACGAGATGTAATTTGGTTGACCAGGCGTTCGCTGCTTGGCTCATTATTGCTGCAAGTACGCTGTATAAGTATAATTTTACACGGTTTAGGGGGATGTGGTACGTTCGTTGTGCAAGGGTTGCTATGCATTGTATACCTTTACTGGCATCTGCAGTCACTGTGGCAATGAGTTTTTCGTAGTTAAGTTTTTCATGAAGGGTTAGCCCTATATAATTGGTTTCCCGTGTTTTTCGTATTCTGTCTCTGTTCAGTTTAATGATAGGGTCTCTTTCTAGAGAACCTTCAACTATCATATAAGTTGTTTTGTCATGTACTATCGTCATCTTATTTGCGTTGCACTATTCTAGGGCTTTGTTCAAAGTGGTGTTTGCATTGTGCTGGAGTTCATTTCTGGAGCCTCCTTCCACCACCAACAAGATGTCATCAGCATAAGCTACTACAGATGCAATAGAAAATATGAAAGTACCAACTTACCGTGTTCTTTTTCTTGCCTGGCTAGTTCAGCGGGAAATATGTTGTGGATTTTATCAAAGGAAACGAAACACAGAAATTTCAAGAAACATCTATGAACAGTTTTCTAGGCAATCAAAAACATCTTTCTTTTATGCACATTATCTTTAGTTACGCGATGAGTAACCTGAAGAACTTATCAAACAAAAGCTAACCCCAATTTATTTTACTCATGAAAGTCGTCAAACGATGCAAAGAAAAAATTTTACAGTTTGGCATGACGTTCCGGTGTTAACTGTACAACGACATGCTCTTGTAATTTCTGCTAATTCATGGTTAGGGCACCACAAGTTTTTGTGGTCGCTATCTACTGGAACACATTTTACAGAAGTAGTACCTGAATCTATTTATTTTCAACCAAAATGTGTTAAGTCCCTCTTCTAAGTATAAGAATTGCCATCTCATTAAAGTAGATTGCATATTTGTAATTTTATACAAATGAAAACTAAAACTGTTTCTTAAAAAGGAATTGATGAGATATATTCATCGTACGACCAACTTATATAAGAAAGATAACCCAAATGCTCAACATTATGAAACTTAGAGCAAACTACAAATCGATTATCGAATCACAACATGTAATATTTCTCAACACAAATGTTCTGATAACCCAAATACCACATTTAAACACTATGTCAATATAAAATAAATTGCAATACTTTAAGTTATAATTACATGAACTAATAAAACTTACAAGGTGTTGAACAAGCAATCATTTTGATTTAGAAAGCGGTCGAAATTGTTAATACAAATTTGCAAATGACCGTGAAAATGGTAAGGAATAGGATATTTAATTAAGTACGAGTGAAAATATTCGCATGCAGAGACGGCACGTAACAACTAAAATCTAATAAAGAAAAATGTTATTTGTTGTTCATAGCCTATAGCCCATAGGGTTCTTCGACTTCCCTTATCTATAGTAACCCTTCACATCTCTTTTCGTTATTGGTTCTAGCAACTGTCTATGTTTCGTCAATTCTTTCCCTCTTTATGTGTTTGAGGAACGGTGAGGAGTTATTTCATGGTACAGTGTTCCTATTGAGAGTACGGAATAAAACGTGTGAAAAATACGTGATGTTATACGGTTTAGTCATGTTAACGTCACATGCTCTTGTCTTCGGCAATATCAATGAATACATTGTATTGTATGATATGTATAAATTATTTAAAACCCGATACCTACGAGTTTTATTAAATAAACATTTGTTTTTACGCTTGTAGTACATTGCACGAATATACTTATG
The DNA here is from genome assembly GCA_036346225.1 of Platerodrilus igneus. NCBI lineage: Eukaryota > Metazoa > Arthropoda > Insecta > Coleoptera > Lycidae > Platerodrilus > Platerodrilus igneus. The sequence continues at coordinate 14,463,382 of JARFIW010001380.1, forward strand.
TTATTTTTTGAGGTTTAATTTATACTATTATTACACGTGTGTCCTGTAACATTAATTCTATTTCATTTTACTTAAACTTATTAAAAGTCTTCTATATTTGGGATAATTACGAAATGGTATATGCATATTAATAATTTCGTGGTTATTTACTTCTTTATTCCATAAGCTTTTTTAAAATGACATGTCAACGCTATGAAAATTTACTCCTGTAAATATCCTGTTTACCTCTTTTGTAATTTTGAAATAATTTATGGACCTGAGTTACATTTAGCTGTTTTCCACAAAAAAACTATGCTTTTGTGATTTTAAATCTATGACCTGAATTTGCTTTAATAGAGCTAACAATTTACTTTACTGTTCTGCTTAATCAACACTACTATTCATGAAATCAAAATATACAGAGTATATCAATATCAATTTTGTCCGTTTAAGATTAATTTCCTCTTTTTCCATCCGGTTTCTATTTACCGCAACGTCAACACATTACAAGCTGTTAAGAAATCAGAATTGACTTGTGTATAGTGTTATTAATATTGCATCTTCTGTATAGTTTATTATTAAAACCTGGTTGATTATAAAATTTAAATTAAGCACATTTGGTTTATTTTTGACAGTTCCAACGTAAAATTACATTTTATCGAATATTGTGGATGAAGTATGTCGAATGTGGAAGGTTTCATTATTGACCTGGGTTCATATCATATTTAGCTCTTCTTAACAAGTTACAGCGAAAGCGAAATTCACAACTCAAACATCAGTCCCCACTAACAGCCTGGGAAACTGGTAGTATTAAAAAATAACTTATTATTATATTGTTAGAATATTTAGTGTTTTAGACGCGCTTACATCAATGTTAAAACGTACAAGCTTCAAAACGTAGTATAAAAATTCATGCAGATGCCACATAGTTTGTGTAACATACACATCACACTCAATTTGTATAGGGAGCCACCCTTCATGTATGTGCTTGTCAAACTGATGCATAAGCGATTGATTGATACTTTAGCAAACGAACATTTTTGCGTTTGTTTTCATAACGAATTAGCACGCTTGGGAGAGATGTCCCACTATTATTTAGGTCCTTTAATATAAGAACAAAATTAAATTTGTTGTATATCAAACAGAATTTAATTTGGAGACGAAGTATGCTTTTGCTAAAATGCTCTGCTTGTTTCTAACAAAATAACCACAAAAGTCATGCTTTGCTGTAACCGAAATAGAGGGTGGGCATAAAGTCTTTCCATTATTACAAAAATTTATTACGAAGAAAGTGTAACCGTTACATCTCCGCGGCTAGTGGCATAAGAAAGCAAAATTCTTGAAGGTTTTATTGACTATGTCGATACACTGTCGCATGCAGAACATCTAACCGATAGTCAATTTCAAGTCATGTGTTTGATAACATTTCTCGGATGACACTAGCTACAGCTGATTTTTAATATGTTCATGTCACTACGCGTCTCTCGCATACACTTTGTCCTTCATAAAGCTCCACAGGAGAAATCTAGAAGGTTAGGTCCGATAATCTTGGTGGGGAGGATTGGGGTATCCCGACATGGTCCGTTCGAAAATGCTAGGCGAGCATTTTTCACAGTAGGTGTTAGCTGTTATCGTGCTCTCGACAAAAAAAGGGACCAATGATCTTGTCGTGTATCAATCCGCAACTAACATTCATTTTAGGGTAATCTCTGACACCTTTCTTGATAGTTGGTGAATTTTCTGACTCCTATATTCTAACACTGTGCCTGTGCACAGTAATGGTATTGCTCATGGTACCCTTCGTCCTCGTCCCAAAAATACACACATGCTTAAAGTATTCATTGTCCTCATTCATTCACATTTCACTTGCAAAGGCAGCACGACGTGGACCTTACATGTGATTTTCCAATGCTCTACCCGAAGGTACTACATTGGCTAGGAAACGAGTTTTTTTTTTCTACCTGGAAAATTTGGAATTTTGCCGAACCCTTGCTGTTCCAAGCAAAGCAGGGATCTTTAACGTGCGTGACAACTCTCACACACGGGACCTCCATTTTACCTCTGATCCAAATGATTTTGTGAAAAATGCTCGCCTAACATTTTTCAAGCGGACCGTGTCGGTATTCGATCGCGGGACCATGGGCGTAGTAGTCACACACATACCACTACGCCAGGGAACTGCCTGCACGACGTGGGTCATCATTTGGCTCCAAAACGAAAATTTAATTGCAGTCTTTTCTGTAGGGGTTTTTGCAATGTTGAACGGAAAAATCTTAGTTCCTGAGGTGCACGGATGATCTCCGTGTTTTCGGACAATTAACCACATATCAGGTTTGTTCAATCTTGGTATACCATGTAACGTTGTTCTAGTTATAAGGTGCAGATCGTCCTAAATTTTGCTGCACAGTCATCGGTCACTTGGTCTTGTGATACCATATAACATATTGGACCGTCTTCTGGATTAACGGCATTTCATATAACAGCAAGTGCAGTGCTCTTTGCCCAATCTTTACCTGCAACAAAGAAATAAAAATTTTTTCATAAATTTCTCATTTTTTGCCGGTTATAACTGTTGTGGTTTTTCGTAATCGACATTTATAATACTGGAAAAATTACAGAGCCACCTTGTATATGGCCAAATCTTTCACATTAGCTTTATCTTATGATATCACTACTTATATAAATGTGCCTATTATTGAAGAGATGAAAAACGTGCTTCCAACATTTCTCAAAAATAATCATATTTACTAGCAGTTTTTATTGGTACAAGTACATCTTCAAACCAGCGCCAAGTTTATACGTCAATACCTACTTTATTCACAATACAAAGTGTCCCAGGAAATTCTAACCAAATTTGATCGTTAATAACTTTTTACAAGGAAAGGATGCCGTTTTCACTAATCCATATATATTCTTAGTAAGTTTTTTGTGGGATATAATTTCCATTGTGCAACCTTTTATATAGGATGCTTCCAAAATATGGTCAACTTCAACTTAAGGATTTACGCCATTTTAAATGGAACATCCATAAAATGTAAGTTCGTTACACTTTACTATTAGCACAAGTGAGCAATTTAATTTTCAACGACAGTAGTTTAGTGAAATGTAGTGGTGGTGATGTCTTCCCACCTTCCACCTCACTCCATCTCGCTCCTCACTTCACTTCCAAACTCACTCCAACCTCCCATATCACTCAACCTCCTACCGCATCCTACCCCCTACCGCACGACACCCCTCACTTTCTATCTCACTACTTACCAACTCACCACTTGCGACTATACACCCCAGCAGTCACCACTCATCACTTTCCACCTTACACCTTTCACCGCATCACTTCCGACCTCATCACTTCCCACCTTACACTTTTCACCCTTCACCTGCACCACTTCCACCTCTTAATTCCCACGTCACAACGTTCCACCTCACACCGTCACCTCCCATTTCTCCACCACCTATCTCACAACTTCTCACCTACCACCTCAGCAGTTCTCACCTTCCACCTCCCATCTACCACCTCATATAGGTAAAAACCCACAACACTATGCTCTCGACTACCTAGTTTCACCTACATCTATAAGAGATCTACTGCAAAAACAAAATAAATATGACTTGGAGGACACTGTCGTGCCTCTTCAATAAGAAAAATATTCATATATAACTTCCACCAAATTAAATATAGTTTGGCAGTCCAAATATTTTACAAATTTGTAGTTTCGCCCATTATTTTTGTTTTCTAAACACGTTGTATAGATATCTGGATATTGTTATATTATTGATAAAATATTATTTACTCTTTTTGATTTCTAATTATGCCACAATAATTACTTCTAATAAAAACTTTATTACATCAAGCTCGTTTCTAACTTAGACTCTGGACAACCATTCACAGTTCAATTTTGGAAGGTCATCTAGTTGACCATATTTATTCCTTAATAATTTTGATGTTGATTCAATAGTAAAAATTTTTAGTCTTCTATAATGATACTCCAATAGTATCCATTCACGCACCAAGCGTTCTATTCTTTGCGCAGTTTTATAAGACTCCTAATATTTTTCGCAATATTTCTTATTCGGCATCTATGAATTTTAGTTTTAGGATGGGATTCTTTACGTGTTGATAATGTTTGCTCACGTTTCAGCGCTTCAAAGATTCTTTTACGAACACGCTTTTTTGTAACCAACATCTGTTGTGTATCCCGGCTTGACGTATTTTGAGATACCTTCGAGTTGAGGTACACATAATGTTTATTTCAGATTTGTCGATTACGATGGGAGCATCTCTGCATCATTCATTTGCCTGGGTAAGTACATAATACCACCACTAAGGGTCATTCAATTCCCGTTTGAAAAATATAAGCCGCTCTATTGCTTTCAAACGCCGTTTTTTTTGTTTTACAAAGTCCTCAGAAGAAAAAATGCGACTCTACTGTTTCCCTGTCTTGTTTGTCCTTCGCTTTACATGTAGAAAACATTTGTTACGATATTTCATATGCAGGAAGTAATTCCTCATAGCAGCCGCCATTAGATTCGTTCAGAAAATGAACCGTAAGTAGGGTAAATATAGCAATATGAGAACCTCATTTCCACCAGAATCCCTCATTTCCACACACATCTGGACCAAAAAGTTTTCTTCGACTAACCATTTTTCATCTTTCGAGATAAATATATCTTAAATTTTTCATCTTTCGAGATAAATGAGCATCCTCATTTCCACACACGAGATAAACCTATATTTAAGATTTTTTTTTATCTTTCATCTGAACCAAATAGTTTTCTTCGTCTAACCAATGCATCTTTTGAGATAAACCTATCTTGTTTGGTATCAATTAATATTAGAATTTTCTCAGCTACCCGAATCTCTAAGAATTTTTTAGATAGCTCCATCCCCCAGGGGGGTTACCCCAATTTTAAGATTTTTTTATCAATCCTTTAACCAACACACAAGAAAATAAGAATACAAAAGTTTAATAATTTATTTTATCCGATTTACAGTTTAATAAACTAATTACAATTTTTACAAAGTATAACATTATTTTGTTTATATAGCCGAATCCAAGCAGGTTAACCTGCAACAAAAAATAGAAATTAATGGGTTGTTTAAATAGCCCTGTAATAAAAAGAGATTAAAGTAAAAGAGAGGAAACGTGTTTTCAGTCCGGCGAGACCACGTGGAGGTAAACACATATCGCCGGGAACGAAGGAAATTTTAAGGATGGGGATGGTAGGTATGCTTATAACAAACTTACATACTATATATATACACTAAAATAAATACAAATATAAACAACTATCTAATATCCTTATGCCCCCATGCATATGTGGAAGTAATACGAGGGATGACATACCTTTTATCATCTTCTGCCGATAAACTGATTTTATTAATAAGCTGGGTATATAGTTCATGCTTTTTACTCCGAATACATACCATGCTATGCATAAGGGCACCAGAATTATTATGCACAATGTCCTTAAAACTATCCACACTAATCTCCGCCACCACACCACGCGATACCCCCTTGATCTTTTTAATTACATCCTTCTCACTAATGATGCAATACGACTTGGCCCTAGTCCCAACAAATTGTAACACCAAGTCGCCGTTGAACTCGTCTTTAAACTTGCCGGGAATCTTTTTGTTCACAAGTGGTATATTGTATTTGTTGTCTCGAGGGTAGTCACTAGTGTCAAAATTGTTAATGTTTGCACTGATATCACTATACAATTCTTCTGTTTCCATACTATACACTAAAGAGTCAGTGTCTGTATAAAGTAGTGAGAGTTTGGCTCCATACAAATGTTTCATGGTGTTATAATGGAATTCATACCTGAGGGTTTTTGAAATATCTAAAACTGAAAAATAGACTTGTTGTAAGTGACTTTTACCCTATCCATCTGTATAATAACCAAATCCTCTCCTAGCACTAAACTACTGTTAAAGTTCGGGTGGGCGATAAGTCCACTCGCGCACAATTTTTTTCCATCGTGCCCCCACCGCGTAACGATCTTCACATCCACCCTCTTGTCGACATTCTCCATCGTTTTTCCAAAGACTGCATTGTTCATTAATTTAAAAAAGTCTTTTTCAAACGCATTTCTAGCGGATGTCCTAAGGGTGGTGTTCAAATCGATGTAGGGTTTTAACCAAGGCGATTGGTCGAATTCCAATACTCGATGGATGCCGGTGAGTCTAAGACCACTACGTAGCGCCTGCTGCAGGTTTCTGTAGTGTATAATGTAATGACTCTTGTTGAGCAACGTGGCGAGCAGCTTCGGAGTCTTGGAGGATGGTGTTGGGGGTACCATGGTCTGCGGACAAAAAGGTAAATCGTTGTGCTGCTCGTGTAGGTTTTCTGGATACTTCAGATCTACTTCCTGGATGTACCTCTTGTCGCCTGTTACAGATATGTTATCGATGTGGGCTTTCAGGAGGTTAAGCTCTTTCTCTTTCAACCACCTGAATCCGCTTATCAGTAACGGTTGTGACATGGCCCATCCATACAAATTATTGGCATCGTAGTAAGCCAAGTATTTGGAGGGTTTACTGGGAATGTAATTCTCCATATACTTATTATTGGCTTCGGCATACCGAGCGCTGCATTGGGTTAACCCACCGCGAATACCTTTTTCACAAAGTGATGCATTTCTACATCGGTGAATAGATCCAATTTAACACCGGTATGTTTCAGCATGGCGTCCCAGCTTAGACTAGGTGCTGTCATATATTGGTAGGGATCCAAGTCGTAGGTTTTCAAGCACACACCCCGGAAATTTTCGAACACGTCAGCTAATAATAAAACATCGGTCTTCAAGTAGAGATCACTATATTCGCCGAGTGTGCATATGTTGAAGGCGTTCCATACATTCTGAGCGTGATCGTATTCAGACAACGAAATCACAGTATTCGTGAGATCATTATAGAATTCCTCTCGGGGTGGTAGACTTGACCTATTTAATGCTGAAGCGTCTGTCACATACCTGTACGGGAACACACCCTTTCTGCGTAGAAAAGAAAACTGTATGTCGTCGGGGAAACACTTCCTCATCTCAACAAACTGCTCGCATTCCAAATTTTTCACCAACTTGTCCAGGGACGATGCCATGAAACGTAGGGAATCGATGAATCGCAGCTGAACTGTGGAATTATCGGTTTCATCATCATCTTCTTCTAGGTCTGGTTCTTCGCCATATAACCTCACATACTTTGTGAAAGAAAGGAAACGTGGTTTGTTATTTGGGATCACTGTAACGAGCTCCCTATCGCATCCCAATTCCTTAATTATAAAATGGGAATCATATGCTGTAAGGTTGTGGAATACGACCGGTATGAAATTTGGCATCCGGTATTGAATGTTGCATTGGCGATGTGCTGCGAAGCGGAATATCCCAGTAAGATGGCAGTGATCCCTTACTCGATCATCTCCCAATGGTTTCTTGCAGATACCGCAATCGTCAACCATGTGGAATAATAATTCGTCTAAAGGCTCCAACACTGTCATCGGTACATTAGTTTCAAGGATTTTACCCAATCTGAGGGCTTCCTCCTTCAACTTCTCCATAAACACTTTAGCGGCATCAACTCCTCTGTACAATTCAAACTTATCCAAATTCTCGTCGTAGGAGCATTTAATATAATATGCGAAGCTGTATGGTTCGTGTTGGTGGGTGCTGTTAGTAAAGGAGCCGGAGGGATCCTGTGCTGCCGAAGAAATCGGCTTCAACACGCTTTCAAAGTCCGCGTATATAACAAACGGCACCCTCATTTGCTTGTGCACGTTCGTAAACTCGAGGATGTTGTTGAAGTGGTTGGGCATCTTTGTCGCAATGTGGTTGCAGTCTTGTCCAACGTGTTGTCGTAATTTATCTTCGGTGTGGAAAAAGACAAGACATCCATCGCAAACCCATTTGTACCCGTCATACTTAGACAGCTGTTTTCTCACTAGCTTCCCCAAATCCTTGATCCAGCAGTAGTGCGTGTTACCCCTATTCTGGATATAAAGGAGGTTGACATGCCGATCCCTCTTGCGTGCAGTAAAGTGGAGGGGTCCCACGATGGACCCTTCCACCCCAAACACGTTGACACTGATGTTACTTTGCTCCTCAGACTTGGCTATGTCCTTTATGGGCATTGGGAACTGTAGTCCTGTCACATCGAGTACAGTCGAGTAGTGCGGGTAGCTACTAACCCGTCCAGGATTAACATGTCCGGGATTCAGCGCCGCCACAACACACCAGGCAAAACATGCATTGACTTGGTTCTGGACATTAACCACCGCACACTTGTCTCGAATCTATTTGGGGAGCTCGATGTAGGACCCACCACGAAGAGGTTTATACTTGTTAATATTTACCTCCAAGTATAATGCATTTTTCAGCGTCCAACCTAAAATTTAAAAATTAGAAACAAAATAATAATTTTTCAAAAATTACCAGAATCTCGTTCTTGAAATTCGTCTGACTTAGCTGACATCCTTTCCACAAAGGAGTTGTATACCTCCCCCAGATCGCTGGATGAGGTGATAACTGTGTTTCGGGTGTTGAAGGATTTCACATCCTCAACACCCTTTGACACACCTATCTTGGTGTACCCACCAAACACCTCCAGGTTCACCTTTAGGGAAGTGTGTATACCCAACTGTTCCCCGACTAAGGTTATGAACCTCTCCCTCTGGTTGCGGAGAAAATCCAACAGACCTAAAAATACAAACTAAGCAAACACAAAATACTTATAAAAAATACGTATTTGTAGAATCGACATTATTAATTCTGTATGTAGCAATTCAACTTTTAAATGCGGTCGCTACAACCTCTACGCTCCCATCCAGGACACGGCTAGCAGCAGTCTTGTGCGCGTTGGAGCGCTGGTGGGCTACCAAGTTGGTTACATCCACACCACACTCCTTGCATCTTCGCAGTCTCTTGAGAGCAGGCACCTCAACGGTCGGCGCAGCAGCTCGTTTGATTCCGGATGGACCTGCAACGGGAACAACCACACCATGATTGGCATCCTTGTGTCGTTTCAAGTTGTCCCTCCGCGAGAAGGATGCCGGGCACACTTCGCAGGCGAACAAGCCGGGCTTTTCATTTGACATCAACCCATGTTGTTGGAGCTGGTGTCGTTTTAAACTATCGCTTCTCGAGAAAGCTGCACCACAAACATCGCAAGTAAAGAAAGACATTTTTTCTATAAAGAAAATTAAAAACTGGTCAAAGACTTTATAGCTGTTGTAACTAGTCAAAGACTAAACAGAAACTGAACCATATTGCATTGCACGGTGCTTTTATACACATAATAATTAAGATCGTATAATAATTAGGTAGTTTACTTTTAAATTAGGAGAAACCCAGCGTCGTTTAACCTTAAGTAACATTCCAAACCAGTCTATTCACGTCGGTGAAAATCAATTAGCTTCTTGCTTACGCACTACATCTATAATTATCGGATGTACTACTTTAACTTTCACTTTCGTGACTTCCATAAAGAGCAAATGAGGAGATTCATCTCACATTTCCACACACATCCACATTGCCACACACATTTACATGTTAATTTCCATAAGGCGGAAATGAGGAGAATCCCTCAATTCCACACTCATCTGAACCAAATAGTTTTCTTCGTCTAGCCAATGCATCTTTCGAGATAAACTTATCTTGTTTGGTATTAATTAATATTAGAATTTTCTCAGCTACCCGAATCTCTAGGAATTTTTTAGATAGCCCCATTCCCTAAGGAGCTACCCTAATTTTAAGATTTCTTACCTGTAGCGACTTTTGAGCGTCTGCATCATTTTTTTAGTCATGCGATACATTAAATTAGCTTAGAATTTTACGCACAACCCGAATCTGCAAACAGATTTGAAATCGGACTACTCCTTACAAAGTTACCCCTTTAAAGCTCTCAAACCTCTACATTTTGCTCTTTGCTTTATAAGCAAAACTAACAAATAGTTTTCTTCGTCTAGCCAATGCATCTTTCAAGATAAACCTATCTTGTTTGGTATCAATTAATATTAGAATTTTCTCAGCTACCCGAATCTTTAGGAATTTTTTAGATTGCGCCATCCCCAAGGGAGCTACTACCCCAATTTTAAGATTTTGTACCTGTAGCGACTTTTGAGCGTCTGCATAATTTTTTTAGGCATGCCATACATTAAATTAGCTTAGAATTTTACGCACAACCCGAATCTGCAAACAGATTTGAAATTGGATCACGCCCTGCAAAGTTACCCCTTTAAAGCTCTCAAATCTTATTAAAATTTTTGCTCGTCTATGACATATGCTTAAACCAAACATCTCCAAAAATCAAAAACCGTGGAGATTTTAGAAATGAGTTCTTTATAAGCCATAAGTGCTTAGTATTTAAAATCATTTTTTCAAACAGTAATTTGCTTTTCTCAGAATATCGCAAAAACCCATGACTTAAAATTTTTCTGGTTTTAACATAATTACATGCACAATGCTAAATTGTTGGAAAATACGTAGACGAGGACAAACTAATTGCTTTACAATTATGTGACGTATAGTGAAAGTAGCCTTTCTTTTTTATTAATTAGCGGTTATATGATTTGAGAAATACAATAGATATGCTCAATGCCCCCCATTAGAAAATTCCCGTATATTTGCCGGAGGGTTTATTAATCATACAATGAGCGCTCTAGTATGGTCGTCCTTATAAACTTTTAACCATGTGGCACATCTTGTTAGTTTAGAATTTTACGCAGAATTCGAATCTGCAAACAGATTTAAAATCGGACCATCCCTTGGAAAGTTATAACCCTTTAAAGCTCTCAAACCTCTAAATTTCGCTCTTTGCTTTATAAGCAAAACTAACAAATAGTTTTCTTCGTCTAACCAATGCATCTTTCGAGATAAACCTATCTTGTTTGGAATCAATTAATATTAGAATTTTCCCAGCTACCCGAATCTTTAGGAATTTTCTAGATAGCATCACCCCCCAGGGAGCTACCCTCATTTTAAGATTTCTTACCTGTAGCGACTTTTGAGCGTCTGCATAATTTTTTTTAGTCATGCGATACATTAAATTAGCTTAGAATTTTACGCAAACAGATTTGAAATCGGACTACGCCCTGCAAAGTTACCCCTTTAAAGCTCTCAAACCTCTAAATTTTGCTTTTTGCTCCCAAATCTGAACCAAATAGTTTTCTTCGTTTAACCAATGCATCTTTCGAGATAAACCTATCTTGTTTGGTATCAATTAATATTAGAATTTTCCCAGCTACCCGAATCTTTAGGAATTTTCTAGATAGCATCACCCCCCAGGGAGCTACCCTCATTTTAAGATTTCTTACCTGTAGCGACTTTTGAGCGTCTGCATAATTTTTTTTAGTCATGCGATACATTAAATTAGCTTAGAATTTTACGCAGAATTCAAATCTGCAAACAGATTTGTAATCGGACTACGCCCTGCAAAGTTACCCCTTTAAAGCTCTCAAACCTCTAAATTTTGCTTTTTGCTCACAAATCTGAACCAAATAGTTTTCTTCGTCTAACCAATGCATCTTTCGAGATAAACCTATCTTGTTTGGTATCAATTAATATTAGAATTTTCTCAGCTACCCGAATCTCTAGGAATTTTTTAGATAGCATCACCCCCAAGGGAGCTACCCCAATTTTAAGATTTTTCGCCGATAGCGATTTTATGGTCGTCTTTATAAATTTTTTAACAATGCAATACATCTATTAAAGACCGCCATATAAATCAAAACCAACTTCTATTATATGGTGGTGAGAATTTGGTGGAAATTTGCCTAACCTAGAGGTTGTCTTACCAACTAGTTGGTTGATATTTAATTGTGATACTCACACTCTACAATGTTCCACAAGCTACACTCTATACAGAACTCAGATCAGACGAAAATCGTACACAAAATTTGGAAATGTATACTACATATTTGTCAATTAAAAGGAGGAAAGAGTGACTTTTGTGTGTGTGTGTGTGTGTGTATTAGTTTTAATGAATAAAAATATATTTCTATGTGTAGTGTACTTGTTAAGTATTTGAATTGAAATATAATTATGGTTTCAAACGTTTTGGTTTTATTTATATATATTAGTATTGTTAGGAGACAATAAAAATACAGGGGTGCGCGCGCGCAAGGGTGCGCATGGGCAAAAAATGCGCGCGCAGGGGTGCGCATGGGCACAGACGTGCTTAGGCGTACATCAGAATGCATAAAAAACTGCGTTGGATCACCAAAAATCTTATTAATATTAAAACAACATAGATTTTATACTGTTTTATTACGTTGGAGCGCTGGTGTGATGCCAAAGGTCGGATTAAATCCGACCTAGGTCGGTAGGGATGGGCATCGACATATGTTCCGGATATATGTAGGATGTTAGGTTAGGGTGAAATTGCCCCATAGAGTGAAATTGTCCCATAGGGTGAAATTACCCCATAGGGTGAAATTGCCTCCGACCTAGGTCGGATTTAATCCGACCTAGATCGGATTTTAATCAGTCCTAGATCGGATTTTAATCCGAAGGTATTGCTGTATTTAGGAGGGTAAACATTGTTTGTTTAAATGTGGAAGGAAGGACTTGTCAGGAGTTAGGTTAGCTAGTGTTGTCCGAAGTTAGGTTAGGTTAGTTGGATTTGTGTGTACTTAGGTTAGATAAAAGGAAAAAATGATAGGTTAGGTCAGCGCCGCGACGCCGACCTAACCTATCAATTTTTCCTTTTATCTAACCTAAGTCCACACAAATCCAACTAACCTAACCTAACACCAAACAACACCAGCTAACCTAACTCCTGACGAGTCCAATCACCCTAACCTAACTTCAGACAACAAATGTCACGGTGTATCATCGTCCAGGGTTAAGCTTATACATCCGTCAGCAGCAAAGTACTTAAACAGCACGGTATGTCATTAAGCCGTAAACGTTCAACTCCGCCAGCAGTTGGAGAGCCTTCCCCGAAGCAGTCACGGATTCTGTGTAAAGTGTGCGACATTGAGGTGTTAAAGTCTGCATACTCTGGTCATTTACGGAGCAACAAACATAAAAATGCATCAGTTACCGCTACTAGCGACGATGGTGTAGAAATGGTTAGCACTGCGTTTAACAACCGTATGGATAGCTATCGCATAAAGAACACCAGTGTCGACGATGGAGTGTCAGAGTTTCTCTGGAAGCAGAAAGAGCGATTTATTCGATTAATTAATTAAAAAAAGAATACAACATACAGCAATAAAAGTCTATTGCGAACTCTACGGTGTTTACACCAAAATGGGGGAAGAGACTACCGATGTGAAATTCTTTAACACAAAAAATATGGTTATAACGTCTTCTAGTAATCTGGAAAATATGTACAAAGTCTTAAACGAAACCATGTAAACACCAACTTTATACCCAATTAATTAATAAAATTAGTTTGTCGGGCGAGGACGAAAAAAGGTACATCATTCCTAATAGTATAGCAACCTACGCATGGGGCATAAATATATAAGATGGTTGCTATATTTGTATACATTTTATTGTGTTTCCTTGTACAAACAATTAAGGCAGGTCAGTAAGCAGTATTAAATTGCTATTAATTGACTCGCATTTAGCGTACTTTCCTCCTGTAATTAACGTATTTGTTTGGAGAAGATATACACTTTTAAAAAGAAATTATATACAGCTTTCAGATGTAATTCGGAGCGATGATGACGTTAAAGTCGACCTTCCCATTTACATATTAAAAACACATTACATTGGAATGTTTTTACATTATTCTCATATTGTTAGATTAACGACAATATGTCTTCTTGACCTAAAACACTTTTCCGCTCTTATTAAACAGTACATTAATCTCTTTTTGTTATAGGTCTTTTTTAAACAACACATTAATTTCTTTTTTTTTGTTACAGGTTACTTTAACCTGCTTGGATTTGGTTAAACGAAGAAAATAATGTTATACTTTGTAAAAATTGTAATTAGTTTATTAAACTGTAAATCGGATAAAATAAATTATTAAATTTTTGCGTGCCAAATTTATTTGTGTTAATACTGCTACGTGTTTGCTTAAAGGATTCTAGATATTAAAAAGGATAGATGATTAGAAATCGACATTGATAAAAAAATCTTAAAATTAGGATAGCTCCCTGGGGGATGATGCTATCTAAAAAATTCTTAGAGATTCGGGTAGCTGAGAAAATTCTAATATTAATTGATACCAAACAAGATAGGTTTATCTCGTGGGTGGAAATGTGGAGAAAGATTTATCTCGCAGAGGGTATATGTGTAACTTTGTAAGGGGTGGTCCTATTTTAAATCTGTTTACAGATTCGAATTCTGCGTAAAATTCTAGACTAATTTGATGTATTGCATGACTAATAAAATTTATAAGGACGGTTAAAAATCGCTACCGGTAAAAAATCTTAAAATCAGGATAGCTCCCTGGGCGATGATGCTATCTGAAAAATTCCTAAAGATTCAGATAGCTGAGAAAAATCTAATATTAATTATACCAAACAACATATATTTATCTCGAAAGATGAAAATGGTTAGTCGAAAAAAACTACTTGGTCCAGATGTGCGGGGAAATGAGGGATTCTGGGGGAAATGAGGTTCTGATTATCCTGTCATCACTCTACTCACGAGAGATACCTTTGCTCCTTCAATGTTACTTGTATATTCCAATGAACCGCCTCTTTGATATTTTTTCAATGCAGCTTCGCCGAGAAAAGGACTGTTAGGTATTCTGTTTCTTCGTATGGTTCATATAGTCCAAATTTCATTTTTATGCAAATAAGTGATAAAATGGAGAGACGTGTAGTAATTATTAAAATATACATGATGATTTACATTTTTAGTGACATTTCTCAATAACTTTACCACAACAAATCCACTGGCACCCAAATCGGGTTCGCTTACTAATCTTTTTGACTCATCGTTTTCGGATCTCGTATATATCTCAAAATCATAGGTAATTCCGGAAACTCCGTTCACCACAAAAACTTTGATACCCCATTTGTGTGGTTTCAGAGGTATGTATTGTAATAGATAATGGCGAACTTTAGTTGTACAAAGTTGCTCATCAAAAGAAAAATATTTTTCAAATGGAATATTTTTCAATCTGTTTTTCAAACTATCTACAATAGGTATAATTTTGAAAAGCCGGTCGTGTTCTTCATTCGGATGCTTATTAGCTTCATTTCTAGACGTAATTTTAGAATTTTCATTGAAATGAAGAAACGCACGTATGTTTTCAAATGCGTTTAGGCTCATTGTTGCAATTACTTTTTCATAACCAATTGTTTTTGACCAGTTATTATACCCCGTAAACGCGGTACGCGCGCCACTAATGACAGTTTGTAACGATATTACATAATGTAAAAATTGACGCGCAAATTGTCGATGACGTCACACAATATGCAAATTATGACACATAATTACACAAATTTTAAAGGAAATAAATTTTTAAGAAAACCCACAAAGGGGCACTCACGTGAACGGGTAGAGCTTCCTTCAGGATTACTTCATGATGGCGGCGGCTTCCTTCAGGATTACTCCATGCTAGCGGCAGCGGGGCTCCGTGGATCTTTTTCGGGCGTCGGCTGCTCGCGGCTCTTTCTCGGGTGTGGGAACTCTTAAGCCAGGTTGCATCCAAATTTAATTGTCTTCTTCCTATATGTAGACAAATAAGGTAGGGGAGACAGGTAAAAGGTACGATAATTTGGGAACACAGGAAACCTACATATCAGAAAAAAGACACGGTAAGATACCCCACAACTGCCCTTGTTCGCGTTTCGGAGGCTAGTTACAACGCGTCTCTCAGAAAATCCCCCCTTCCTTCTTCCGCCACACGCGTCGGCACGAAATCTCGCGCAACGCACTTTTGAAGTGACGGAAATACGCGCAACTAGTCTTTTAAATTTATGGCGCGAAATCCTTACATATTAAAACTTAATTAAAAATGTCTAGTGCCGAAATTTTTGGCACGTAACACAGTAACTTCTAACGCTTGACAAATGCACTATGGACATATAGCAACATATTCCTATATATTTTCGTATATCGTCGGCTTTGATGGATTTAATTGTACCGAATACAGGTTACTTTGCTCAACAATTGAATGTATAATGCCGTCTGTAAAAAATATTTAAAAAAATGATATGGACTGGAAAGCTGAATCTTCTGGTAAAGTGGCATTACCCCAAAATTCCAAATTTGTTCAGAAACTATTAAAGTATCATTTTTCCATTTCAAATTTTTTATATTGTAAACAGGAATAGGTTTTTTGCTTTGGTTTCTTTGTAGGTTGAAACTTTATTTAATTGGCGTGATGTGAAAGGTTTATTTATAGAACCTGAGTTTGAATGGTACTGTTGCGAAGCTTCTTGTTGGTGAATTCTAAATCATTTTCTGATTGAACCAATATTCCATCTTCAAACTCTATTGGCATATCGGCAATTTCAACTTCTGTGAAATCATTATCAAGTATGACAGGAATTTCATCTAGTTCAAAATCATAAAGTTTATCAGGTTCCTCATCCAACCAGTCGTCACCAATATCTTGTTCATCCTCACTTATTCGCTCAAATGGTCAGCGAAGTACGGTAGTCCTGCATCTTTTTTACTTTGTCCGAACCAGCCATGTCTATGAGCAGAAAAATAAACTATTCACGCAGAATGTTGCATATTTGCTACATAAATTTTAATTCTTGATTGAATTTTATTGAATTGAAATCCTACGTAAACAACTTCAAAATTACAATTACATACCTTAAATAAACGATTCCCAGTTGTCATGTACTTTTACTGTGGCACAAACGCAACAAAAATATCAACTAGTCGCTTCACGTGCTGTGTGAGGAATCTAGTGGTACTGTCATTAATCTATAGCTCTTGTTGTTGCTGTCTGTGCAAAAATAACCTATCTAGAGTAGCCAATAAGAACTGGATAATATCGTAGCAGTAGTGCAACAAAGTGCACGAAGCTGAACGGTTCATATTCATGATTTAAGATAAATAGACAAAGAACGTAGCATTTCTGCTACACGATGCACTAAAGGATTAACATAAAAATAAATTAGATCACGTGTGCAAGTGTTTGTGAATATAAATAAGCGTGAAGCAGATGATTTACGCAGTTGCTGCCCAGACGCCGATGAGGTAGCAGCTCACGTATTCCGATCACCGCCTTTGGGCGATCAAAGGTGGGCAGCGGAACGGTGACGTCCTGAGGGAGTTCTCCAGCTATGCGGGGTGCCGAGGAATGGGTACACAAGTGAAGTCGTCGGGGATGCACATCCGTCAGTCCTGTTTAGACGAGCTACCTGACGATGGAGCGGCCTGTGGCGAGTAGCCAGTCCTGTTAGGCAAAAACCACAGGCCAGGCGACCCAGGATCCGGAATACTGTGTAGTTGGGGGACAACTAAGGGGAAGATCCGGGAAACTGCCCACTGCAGAAAATCAAGAGGATTCCAGGAGCAGGCTTTTGAAATCCAGTCCAACATAATATTTATTTATTTAAGAACATCAACTGTCAGTAACGCGACAACAACTCAAGAAATTCAAGAAACAAAACATCATCAAGCCAAAAAACTCCAGAGTTATAAGGCATTTTTAACGACGCTGAGAGCGTCGCGTCAAGCTTCTGTAGTGATGATTTGCGCCAGTATCTCTACAATCTGCATCCGATATGAACATTCTGGTGCATCAGTTTTGCAGAATATAAGCAAAACTGCGACTACATTTATTTACACGTGCTCAATGTATCTGTATGTCATATATATGGACCTTAATTTTTTATTGGTATCATTAACCAGTAATTAATCCTCAATTATATGACGCATTACCTCAAGTAAATTTGTAGCTGAATCGGAGAATTATGCACGCAATGCATCTTAGACATCAGCCAAATAAATACACAAAAAATACCAAATAGATCAGTATAGAATATTTTAAGGTTACCAAAAAAAAAGCATTTGAAGTGGTACATAGATAAGCTATTCAATTACCAATTTAAGTCTCTTGGCGTATTACTTCATTATATTTCCAACCGGGCGCTTCCAAAGTAAATATCTGAAAAAACGGAAACATCTGGGAATCTATTGGAGTTCTTTGATTAGATTACTCGAAGATCTGCGCTTCGATCATCCAACTTTGTATTAACATTATTATCACGGTAGCAAAGGGAGGAATCAAATTATATTTCACGAAAGTTCGGCTTCTTAAGATAAGTTTTATCTTTACATTGTGAGCTTTATAGACTCTGCTTTAATTTGAATTTCTTTTCACCCTTATATAAGAATGAAGGTACAATGGAAAAGACAATTTTGTCGACAGATAGGATATATAGCGTGTTGTGAGTGCCCGGCTGTCAATTCAGCTTGATGGAGTGATTCATCTCGTGGCTGGATAGATCTGTATTATAGAATTTACTCTTTGTCCGTTTCAGTATCTACACACTAAATCTCTTCCGTTATACTAAGTAATAAAAATTGATTTACGCTTTGTTTGACCACTGGAAAACTGTGAACATGATTTCTGTAGATAGAGTTAAGTATATGAACAAATTGATATTCGTAATAAGGACGAAAAAAGTTTCAAAAATCAGTTCGTAAAAATGCTATTGCAGATGTAACGTACATATTTCTGTTTCACTCATATTTTCATTGTGCTGTTTCATAACCTTCTTTTTTGAAACTTATATGCCTCAAAAGCGATATATTTCTAGCCTTATTCGACAAATCTGATTTAAACCACCATTTAGTTCTTCCTCTTGATATTTACATCGCTGCCTGATACGGCGATCTGTCTTTATCGCTATCACACAGATGCGAGGAATACAAAATAATTAGTTTTGGATATTATTGTTACGTTTCTTTTCCAACTTTGTAACGCTATCGCGTTATTTTAAGCAAACATAGGGGTTAAATACGTATTTGTTAAGTGTAGGGTTGATACTTTTTTAGGCGTGCCCAGTAAGCTACAGTTAACGGATTTTAAACAAGGGTATTAAAAATTATCCATACTCCTCTCTCAAAGAAATTTTTTGTACATAGTGCCGTACATAAGAAAAATTTTGGAAATATTAATTACAAACAATACTTAGTAGTTATGATTATCTTCGAGCCCTTGAGTTGGGAGCCATAAAATTGCTGTGGCTAAGCTCTAAAATGAAGTCCCACGTTTGGGTGGCATAAATTTACTGTGGTAGTCGGGATTTAGGAATCGTGCCCCACAAATTGGGCCGTCTTAAAATTTTCCTAAGAAAACTATAGTAAAATTCCAATATCTCTGGAAAAGTTACCCTAAATTAGCATACCACGGCTAGCTCTGCTTCCAGCTTCTTCAGAGATACTTACCCATCTTATGCTTACTCTCTTTCACATAGACTACCAAATAAAAATTACCAATCAAATAATTCAACGAAACATACAATCTTTTATTCTTACAAATCATAAATTTACGCCACCAGCTCAATATTTACAAAATCGAATATAAACATCTTCATAAAATTTTACAATATCAACCATTAAATCCATTTAAATTTAATTAATTTTAATTATTCCAACTTTTTTTTTTATACAGTTCAAGTAGATGGGCCTATCTTGAAACCCTAAATGAAATTTACTCTGGTCTATGTTGAGCTCTTTGTTTTCAACAACTCTAAAGACCCGTTTACTCTTTACATCAAAATTATACGTCATGTATTTATACCTTCAAATAATAAATTCAAATTGTCTTTTTCATATAACCTTTAAATGAGATTTTATGTTCATAAAATATACACCCAATATGTCAAATCACTCTAGCACAAAATAACAGCACAGAATATTTAAGCAATAGCAAAAGGAAACAAATTTCGTTACCTGGTATAAGCTTTTGCACAATCACCTTTGAAGATGTCGTCCACCAGAATCTCGTCGTTGCATTCCATTCAACTTCCCTCTGCTATATGTACATCAAACTCATTTCCACACGGTCATCCAATTCTATGCAGACGTCTTCAATACATCTACCCATATACTTGTTCAAATATGTTGATCGGCTTCTGAATCTACCATACAACCAGCACCCTCGTTCCGAAAAAATAACTAGTCTCGCTTACTTTAGTAACATCTTTTGCTCGTTATACGTATTTATTTATAGCACCGTTTATAACATAGCACCTACTCCTGCTTTCAAACACTTTTAATTTAAATTAAACGGACTGCACTATCACCGATTTACAAAATTTTGCCTTAGATGTTACACCATATAGGTCTGAAGCAAACAAAAGAAGTAAGAAAGCTCCACTACGTCTCCTAGTGTATTTATAATCGTTGAAGCCTACCTCTTGTATCCTCTTTCCATCGAAAAACACCACCACTGTAACCGAATCTGAAAATCCAAAATGTAACGATCTTTTAAAACTCAGAAATTTCTCATTCTACGTCCCTTTAGTCCGAAAATACTGATTATCCTGCACAACGGTCGCATTGCTCCTAGAAAAGTCTTTCACTCCACTCACAATCAGCCAATTCAGACCATTTCCCCTGTCGTAGGTCTATCATCCAACTATGTTATCCACGTATAACCCATATTCGTTGTCTTTGTTAAAATCCCACTATAGCAATATAAAATCGATATTGTTGTTAGCCTCTACAAATTATCGCGCGCTTTAAATGGCTGTTTTGTCGCGTGTTCTAAATAGCTGTTATATCGCGTGTTTTAAATGGCTGTTTTATTCAACGTCTGTTATTTGTCATCCTCGTTTACCCTATGCCATTTATATTCCTTCCCTTCTTTGTTTTCAAACCACCTGCTATTTCTCAGCCTTCGCTTTGACCGTTAACTCAAATTTCTAAAGAATTATGTTTTAACGTGCATTCTGATTTCTTGAATTGTTTATTTGTCTGCCAGTCTATTCTATGAACCAATTGCCAGTTTGAAATTGCACTTTCCCATGTTGTTTAACCTGTAGATTTCCTAGGATTTGTTTTTAACGAACGCTTTGTTAGTTAAATGAACATATGCGTTTACATTATCGATTTTATATAGACAAAAGCTCTCCCTTATTACTTGATATGCTCGATTTACAACCTTCGAATATTAAAGCTAATTATACTCGCATTCTCCTTGAGTTTCTACGTACTACAAAGCTTCCACACTATTCAACTTTAAAATTACGATTTATTAATACAAATGTATGCTATTATCCGTTTGTTTTAAGGTCAAAACTAATTAATTTGGGACGTAAATAATCTATTCTTGTTTTCTATATACACGGTCCTTACAAAATTACTTTTATATATATATATATATATATATAATATATATATATATATATATATATATATATATATAAGATGTACCAGAATATAGTACCATAAATTGGGGAAAATATAGATCTTGACGAGTTATCCAGAAAAGATAGATAACAGTTTCTTGTAAATCCACATGTTTTCATTATATAGGGTGATGAAGTGATATTGAAAAATACATGATATTGTCGAATGCTTTCACGGCCGCAGTCATTATAACTATTTATGGGTCCGGGTTGGGACCGTGTCTTCTTATAAACTAAGGTTGACGTTTCGCCCACTTTAGTAAGGGGCTTCATTAGGACAAAAAAGAAAATGAAACTAAATAATAAAAATAATAATAATGAAAATAAGAATGATAATATTAAGTAAACAAGTTAAAGTGTAAAGAGTATGGAAGGTTACTTCTGAACTAGCGGACTCACCAGCCCATTTAAGCCAAAAGGTGTCTTGTGGCAAAGTAACTGGTGAAAGTAGCGAAAGTGGTAGTTTATATAGAACGAGAACTTGATGCACGAGTGATCATGAATAGAGAGGAGTGTCGTAGGGGATCAGTGAACGTTACGATTCTGCTTTTGTGAACATATGCTCTTTTTCCAAATGGAAGAAAGGTAGTAGCCATCGTCTTTGTTTAAATTGTTAAAATTTTTAGTGATTTTTATGGATTCCCTGATTTTTCTATTGTAGAGCAATGGAATCCTGGCAATTAGTTTCGTCTTGTCAAAGTTAATGGTATGGACTGTTTCATATTGGTGTTCGGCCACCGCGGAGCAATTGCACTGGCTTGTTCTTAAGCATCGTTTATGCTCGTTGAGTCTAGTCTGTACTGACCGTCCTGTTTCTCCTATGTATACTAAACCGCAGCTGCAAGGTATAATATATACGCCTTTAAGATTGTGTGCGGAATCTTGTGGGGCTGTTAATATTTGTGAAATTTTACTAGCGGGCTTATAGATTGTTTTAATATTGTGTTTACGTAGAATTTTGCCAATTCGGTCAGTTACTCAGTGTATATATGGAAGGATTGCTAAAGGTCGTGTGTCAGAATTACAGCGTGGTTTGGGGGTTCGTGTTGGATGGAGATGTCGACTTATTACTCTGCCGATATCTGAGTTGCGATAGCCGCTTCAGACGGGTCAGTTCATCAGATAAATGTTCTAGTTGTGAAATTTCAAATGGACGCTGGACTAGATAGTTGATTACCGATAATTTTTGTCACGGATGATGATGTGACGACGCATGTAGGTATCTGTCTGTGCGTGTGGGTTTTCCATATACAAAATGACCTAGTCGTCCGTTAGGTTGGCGCTCCGCTAGAACGTCAAGAAATGGCAGAGTTCCGTTCTTTTCAATTTCTATAGTAAACTTAATATCTTTATGTTGATTGTTTATGTAATCTTGAGTGTTTTGTGTCCATGGGGCCAGATCACAAAAGTGTTATCTATCTACATAACGGACCAAGTTTTTGATTTAAGGTATGTGGATTCTAGAGCTATAGATTCAAAAGACTCCATGAATATATTGTTCACATTAGGGTAGAGGTGATCTTATGGCTGTGCCAGAAGTTTGTTTGTAAAATTGGTCGTCGAAGACAAAATAGATAGAAGTTAAGCATTTTTCAATGAGCGTGGCCAGGTACTCAAATTCGTTTTTCTTGAGGTAGGAGTTGTTTAATAATAATAATGGAGACAGTGTCTAATGACAGGTACGTTTGTGAATAAGGATGTTAAGTCAAAACTGACTAGTATATCATTAGGGTCTAGCTCAATATTTGCAATTAGTTTAAGAAATTTGCTAGGTATTTTGCCAGATGGTAAGTTGGCTGGTCAATTGTGCTCACTATCGTACGGAGAGGGACATCAGGTTTATGGACTTTAGGAAGGCCGTACAAGCGAGGTGGTTTAAATTCGCGAGGTATTATGCGTATTTAGATAGCTTTGGGAATATTAACAGATTTGATAAGTGCTGAAATTTCGCGTTCAAACTTTGAAGTGAGGTTTTTGGTTATAGGAGTGTATGAACCGTTTTGTGATAATTGGTCAATCTTTTCCTTGCATTCTGTATGGTTTAGAATTCCAGTAGCATTACATTTGTCTGCAGGAAGTATAACAATTTGCTTGTTCGTTTGTAGGTGTTTTAAGGCCGTCATTTCTTGCTTTGTGACGCTTCTGTTGGGAGTTTTGGCATATCGGATACATTTAGTTGTTACAAACTGAATTAGGTTGGCATCGTCTTGGGGTAGAGATTGGATCTCTGGTTCTACAGAGCTAATAATTTCCTCTGCCGAAATTTTCGTGGGTGCAATTAATAAGTTTAGTCCTTTGAAGAGGATATGTGGTTCGTTTTCGGATAGGATATATTCTGATCTGTTTATGACGTTGTTTGAGGACTGAGTTTTCGGGTAAGATGTTTCTTGAGGGTGTGAAAGGTTCTTGGAAAGTTGTAAGAATTTGCGTAAGTGGGTTTTTGTGGTGCGTTCGGCGGTCTTTTGGGTTTGCAAGTATAAAATTCGGTCAAACAGAGTCCAGTCATTGTAGCTGAGCGTGGCGGATAATGTTAGATGGAGCCTAGGAGTTGTTTAGAAATATTGTCTATTTCTTTTTGAGTGTTGGAAATTCGTTCACGGAGTAGTGAGAGTTCTGCTCAATGAAGAATTTTTCGGCTGAAATGTGTTAATGTGATATTTTATTTTAAGGAAATTGAGAACTATGTAAGAATTACGTCATCGTAACAAAAAGGTGAGTGTACAAAGTAATTTTGCCGAGTATCTAAGGTTATTGAAAGATTTTGTTTTGTTAACAACATCCTCCCCGAAAAGGTTTTTGTGATATTGTCGGAGGCTTTCACGGCCGGAGTCATTATAAATATTTATGGTTCCGGGTTGGGATCGTGTCATTTTATAAACTAAGGTCAACGTTTCGCCCACTTTTGTAAGATGCTTCATTAGAACAAGAAAAGAAAATGAAAATAAATAATAAAAATAATAATAATAATAAAGATAAGAATGGTAATATTAAGTAGACAAGTTAAAGTATATAAAGAGTATGGAAAGTTGCTTCTGAACTAGCCACACAACACCTTTCGGTTTAAATGGGCTGGTGAGTCTGCTAGTTCAGAACTAACTTTCCACACTTTTTGCACTTTAACTTGTCTACTTAATATTATCATTCTCATCTTTATTACTATTATTTTTATTATTTATTTTCATTTTCTTTTCTTGTCCTCATGAAGTCCCTTACAAAAGTGGGCGAAACGTCGACCTTTGTTTATAACACGGTCCTAACCCGGACCCATAAATATTTATATTGAAAAATACATGTATTTTAGAATATTTTCATTCAAGGTAGAGACTTTAACTTGAAAATAGGTACACAGTAGTTGTTTACTAATACGAATTATTACACTTTATTTCGATAAAATAGAATAATCCATTGGCGTAGAATAAAGGGTGCTATCAAACGATTTGACCTATACTTTTTGCACATCCTGTATTTCATAAAAATTGAAACTCATAATTATTCCTCATACAATTTGCCACAAAAAGGTACTCTTGGTTAATCTCGGTAGAGCTTTCCATTTTCGACATATTTTAAATTAAGTCGTACTCAACTCATGCACGAAAACAACGTATTATTATTTCTTTCAAAAATGCAAAGGTTTATTTTATGAAGTCGAAACTGGTAGCTGATTTAGATCACTTCATGGAAACGAGTAGGTGTACAGGAAATTGTTATCTAACGTTTCTTGATAATTCGTCAAGATCTGTATATTCCCCAATTTACGGTACTTTGTTATATTTTACTCTACTCTAAGGTATACTTTTAAAGTCCCGGCGCGTAAAGTATAAGAGCCACTACGACAGTTGGTAACACAATAAATGTATGACTAATAATGCGCAAAAGGGTCATTATTACGCCACAAATTATTATCACATACAAAAAAAAAGATAAAGGTACTTACGTAAAATGTAGAGCTCTTCACAACATTGCAGCTATTCTCGCGTCAGGCTCTCCCTTTGCCCCCCCCCCGTCGGAACCAGATTAAAATGTCTTCTTCTCTTCTGTGTAGAGGTACGGTAAAGGAATACAGGTAGAGGTACGATATCAGGTAGAGAGGAAAAAAAACCTACATTACCTGAAAAAAGAAGACAAAAGCACACAGACAACCATTCGGTTCGACGTTTAGTTGACTAGTCACGACGTGACGGAAATCACCACCTTTGTTCCACTCTGCGTCTGCGCATTCTCTTGCGCAAACGCAACTATCTAAAGTAACGGAAATGCACGCACAAGTCTTTTAAATTATTGGCGCGAATTCACTTACAAATTTAGAAACTTACAATGCCAATTTTGGCATGTAACAACTTTATTCTGAAACACTCTGTATATATAATTACTAAAATGAAATAATAAGTTAGACTTTTATGCAAAACCCAAATGATCATTTCAAATCGAGTTAGTAATTGAAAAATGGAAAATATAAGGTCTTGGACAAGACTCGAAAAAATGGGAAACGCATGGTCCGCGAAAGACTAAGATACAGGTTCGAGTCCTGTCCGTGACCTTACATTTTCCATCTTTCAAAAACGGACAGCGGACATAAATCAACACTATCGAGGTAATAGAACGCAACGATTTTGAAAGCAAATGTGGAATTCCCAGAACATTATGTCAGATAGGCGTGATGTAATTGGAATGGATTTCCTTACAAAACTAGCACATTCTGAAAAAGAAATAATTTTTATCTATAAATAGAAGCAATCGACATTGAGTATTAATTAATTAATTCGCGTCAACCAAGCAACATGCAAAGAAATTCGATTCATTCATAAATTCGATGGCGAGCATATTGCTTTGCGAAGATGATATTGTGAGTTTTCAATATGCATATCAGAATTAATAATGAAAATATAACGTGGATGATAAAATGGAAAATGCTTTATAGTCGACCAATTAAGTTGTGACTTTCAGCAAACTTAAATTAGTGAAAGAGAATGCACTCGTGGCTCTTTAAAAATAAGTTTATTTTTTTTCTAAAATTTGCAAGTTTAGATAATAATCACAACATAAAACAATATTCCATAATGCTGATGTGGTCGACTGTATTTTCTTCCTGACATTCCTGATGCGTTTGTTGCAATTTGGCGTTTATGCAGAATACGATATCTTATTTTAAGTTGAATGCACTTTTTCATTACATAGCACGTAACCGGGGTTAGATGTAAGTGTGTGTTGGTGTTATGCGTTTCACCTACATGCTTAAGTAATGCATCTAAACGCGATGTTGGGACTTAATTGTAATTGGATCTAAGTAATCAGAGTTTTTGTCGCGTTAGTAACTTTATTAATTGTTTTTTGAAAATACGAAAACCCGAGAATTATACCAACAACGAACTTGCAGATGCGGTGGAAATTTCGAACACTGATTGTGAAATCATTTCAGTGCGTTATGTGATTCACGTCAGCACATGCACACGTAAGTTGTTTCTTATAAAACATATGACAAAACAGCGGTCCTAAAACTTTTACTTAAATTGACCTACGTCGGGAATTTAAAAAGCGCTCCAAGAATAAAATGCCTTATAGGTTTTTTGTTTAGCTTGTCAATCTCTATTACCTCCTAAATTTAATGACATAAAACCAACGCCATCCTGTATAAACTATATATATATATATATATATATATATATATATATATATATATATAATGCTGTGATACGGGGTTGTATAGGGGTGTATTGAGTAGTAAGGGTCATGTAGTAACTGTAAATAGCAATGGAAATAAGAAAACTGCACTTATTTAGCAGAAAAATAAGTAATTCACACATTATGTAAATAGCAAGCATTTAACACCCTGTATATGGACCGTAATTAACTTTAATCAATATCAGCAAGCATATTTTTTAATAATAAAACGCGTATTCAGCAAAGAAATAATCGTACATGTAATTAAACTACTTGAGAAGTGTTCAACAAGCTTATAAAACAAATACGCAGAAAATAATAGAAAACCTAATAAATCTTCATGCAATTACGCTTGTGATAAAGAAGGAACAATAAACGTTTTGATAAGAAAACCCACTTTGAAAGACCAGTTTAAATAAATACGAAAACAGCATTCGTGTTACATCATTTATTTTGCACAATTATCCAAAAGATTTATCTACACAAAACAACAGACGTAAGTTAAAAGTCCGGCCACGATAACAATAGCAAATAACAGCATGCTATGAAAATCCAAAATAGTTTCATCAGAAATCAGATTGAAAACACTGGGAATGTTAAAAATAAACGTGGTTGGTCGCAACAATCTGTAAGACTGCTTGGGAAACCAATCCAAATGTAGTGGGAAAAAGCTATATAACACCCACCGGTGATAAGGCAGCTCAGTCTCAACTTGAAACACGTCGAATCCACAACACTTTTAATCAAAAAGTTACGCGTCAGATAAATAAAATTTATAGTATAGTGAAATAGTGCTGTGCAACAATTGCGTTAAGAATATATGAAGAGTTTTTGCCGTTTCTTTCAGAAAACGTGAGTAGAAATTGGGTAATTAATAAATTAAATATTTATAATGGTATAGGGCTTCTAATCTGCGTCGAAAGAAACTCTATTTCTATTCTGCGTCAAAAACAATTCTAGTGCTGGTCTGGAATTCTGGGACAATTCCAACTCTGGTTCAATTCTAATTCTAATCTGCGTCGAAAGAAATTCTAATTCCAACTCTGGGACAATTCTAATTCTAATCTGCGTCGAAGACAATTCTAATTCTAATCTGCGTCGAAAACAATTCTAATTCTGGTGCTAATTCGAATTCACGAACATAAGAAATTCTTAATTGAAAGAAACACACGAATTCCAATTGGTATTTAAGGCGTACCCAGAGAAATATAGAATAAAGCACGAGGTGATTTTTGGAAACAAAAGGTAACCGTACTGAATTATTGGTTCAACGTAAGGAGAAAAAGCAGGGCATTGGTTCTCGATAGAAGATGATGAGGGGGGTGTTGATCCACAACACGAAACAATATATCAGGAGATCACAGGTTAGACCTACCTAGTTTTAATAAATCTTTTCAATTAAAATTTTTATACTAAATATATTAAATTTCTCTAAAACTTGTAAGGAGTCAACAGGAACATTGCATACGGTGAAACTTACGTAATAATCATAAGAAAGTCTCAAACGTACCGGATTTTTTTGGTAAAGGTGTCATTTTGTAAAGGTGTCACTTTAAATTAAGTTAAAAAGGATATAAATTTTTGAGATAAATAATCCATATAATATTAATTGATTGAAGAATTACTAAAATTGTGAAGTGTAAATATTATTTCCTTTCATTATATGAATGTTGATTGACTTCGTTTTATCAATTCAAATAGATAATCATAAAGGGGTAAATGAAAATTGATCATCGTAACGTTGTGCACTCTGTGTAAATTAAAAAGGGCTAACCATGGCATAATAAAAGTAGAAGATTAAATAGAGAAACACGGCATTATCACCTATATTTAAATAACACAACAACGGGGGGAGAATAAATACATTGTATATATATATATATATATATATATATATATATATATATATATATATTTCTTATAACTTCTTTATAAATTATATATAGAATGCTGTGAAACCTACAAAATCCGTGAACTACGCTTTTCGAATCGAGCCTCACGAATTGGGCGTCAAGAATGCTGTGAAACCTACAAAAAGCTATTCATTACCTTAACTGTGTTGGTCCATTGACTTTCTTCCGTTAATCGCCTCGGCTGCTCCTCTAGATAACTTTCATCCTCATACATAAAAAAAACAAACACATTCCTACCACAAACATCAACGTTAACTCTATTTACATCAATATTCACAATACATTAAAATTTCAAAATTAAAATTCAGCATAAATTTTAATATCAGAGAATTTCAAAATTAAATTTATTATCATTTTAAAGTGCATCCAGAATTAAAGTCCTTGTAGGATGCCTACTAATTACTATAACAATATATGCAGACCGGAGTCTGAGTACAAAGGAGCATCTACCACCCTTTACGTTAATTAACCAGGTTCGTCTAATTGAGCTCAAAGACATACCCATATTTTTATCATAATCCAGAACATCAATACTAAATACCCCTTTCTACTTAAACAAGCAAATTTCACCTTAAAATTAAAATTTTATGGTTAGTACAATTTCACTACTGTCCATTTTAAATAAACAAATTATAAAGTTATTCAACACACACCAAAATATCAAAGTTCGAACAAAATAGTATAATTTACCTGAAGGTTACTGCACTCGTAGCTTCAATGTACATCGTCCTTTTGTTAATTACACCATTCCAACTGGGTTATATTTATGGCTTCTGATTCTCAACGCTTTAAAAATTTTCTCCATCACCATTTATTTAATGTTGTTTCAGGGCTTTTCCGGAACTAATCTGTGTATATCTGAACCTAGTCTTGTGGATCCAGACACGTTTATGCACCATTTAATTATTAATACCCCCGAAAAATAACAAAGAAATTCATACTTCTTTCACCAATATACGCCAAAACTGCTTACTTTTGTGTATTTATTTGTCGTTGTAAATTTTTACCAATTGGTACAGTGATACTAAACTTTATTACCTTGTATCTTCTTTTCTAAGTGCACTAACGTACATTTATTGTAGCACGTAAAGAACAAGCTGTTTAAAATCACAAACATATTCGAGCAAACTGTTTAAATTATTTAATTAAAACCGGAAAACTAAAAAGCACTGTTTAACGCATTCAATCAAGTCGAAGATCTAAGAGAGCTTGTTCATATTCACCTCCGTATATATAGCGGTTAGCCTGTCTGTCGGTCTGTTCCCCAAAACGGACAATTCTAAAGAATTTCGCCTGCTATGTTCCCATTCCGCAGCCTGGCATGCGATTTTTACGAATTTTGCACTCGCCCCAGCTAAATCTCAGAAATTTCAACCCGGCACGCAACGTCTGGAAATCACTAATTGAATTTTATACAGAAATGTTATTTTTACCTCTCAAATTTTGCCTTTTACTTTCAACCAATCGCAACCCCATGACGTTGCTCTACTCACGCCTTTTTACTATATGTGTCTCGGTCTTGCGCATATTATCTGTCTCTATCTACCCTGTTCTTATTAGTGCAAATTGATATTCTTTATTATCGATTATTTCAGTCCATGTGGACTATCTGGGTTAAATAACCCCGTATCGCACCTTCTCGTGAATATTAAGCCCCGGTTTCTCCAAGATTCTTTGTAACTATTAATTATCTGCAACATTTACGCAGAATGAGCTTTTTAAAAATACGCAGGTGTTTAAACATACTATTAATTCTCAGAGCTTGATTTCATGGTATTTTATTGGGTTTTCAAGTTTTTATAGATATTATATGTTACTAACGGTTCAATTAACTTCAATTACAATTATTATCTGTACGTTTTGTTTAATACCAGTTACTTAAAATAGAGTTAATTAATATAAATTTTGCACGTAATTTTTATTTGTTTCTTTACTAGGGATAATTAAATTACCCGTAAAGTTTTCTAATACTGCTTCCTTTTATATAAAGCGTCTTATAAATAATTTAAATCTCTTAATTTTAATAAAACGAATGAATTTTTATGCTTCACGGTTTTTTAAATAACGTGTACCTTTTCCCAAAGCTTCTACACAGTGATTAAAATTATTTGATGTGATTATTTAATTTTCTACCCTGGTCTAAATATGAGTATTTTCCCCCTATTTGAATACAAATAATCCCACTTATTCGAATTCAAATATAAAACATTGAAATCGCAAACAAAATTTACAAAAAAAATTGCCTATCTCTCTCTACCCTTATCTATCTATCTTACCTAACTTATATCCAATCCAAAAAAAATATTTACACCTATCCTATATCCCTATCCTATTCCTAACTCTCACCTAATTTTATAAACTGAAATTATCCCTAACTTCATCCTACTTATCCATCTAATCCTATATACATCTTATATACCTATCCTATTCCTAACTTTTAACTAATCTTCACTATACTTCACTTCCCCCTAACTAATTCTATATACCTATCCTACTCTTACTCTATTCCTAACTCTCCACTAATCTTATATGAAATATCTATACTTAACCTATCTTCTTTTCTTCCTACATTTACTCTTTATTCTCATCCTAAACCTATTTCTAATTATCTCCCATATTTATCCTATACTTAGCTTTATTTTCTATATCTATACTAAAATTCACCTATCTCTATCCTTTGTTCATTAAGTTATTTAAATCTAACTCTCTTCTTGACCCTCCAAGTCTTTCTTCTCACCATCCTAATACTCTTCATCCCTATTTCTCCCCCTTCTATATCTACACTTATCATCCCTATTATCTCACATAAAATAAACTTATCATCCCTATTATCCTTACTATTAAATATTGTTTCTTCTTCAGTCTCTACACATGTCTGTTTCTCATTTACTATTGTTTCTCTTTCTGCCGACAAACCAAACGATACTACTTTAAAATTATCGATTTTTCCCTCCTACGGAAAATCCTATGTACCTTCTAGAATTCTTATGTAATGGAATCCGCCAGAATGAATTCCTTAAATCTACTTTATTAAAAACAAACTTGCCACTTAACCTCCTCAAAAATAATTCGGCCTTCACCTGCTCCCGATATGCTGCTGTTGCTTCTACCCCCACTAATTCTGCATGTTTTTGTACTAAAGCTTGAACCTCTACTATCCTATCCTCTGGACATCTTATTGTGTTGATCTGTTTAACCCTATCATCCTCTACCTCTACTACATTAATACTAAACCCCGTGTCATCCTCTGTGACTTCATAACTGCCCTTCCATGGCACTACCCTATCATTAATCCTTATTACCTTCCGTTCCATATCTATCAAAACCCCTAACTTCATCATACAGTCAACACCTAAAATGCTCTGAAACTTCAGTCCAGGTACAATTACAAACTCCTGTTCACAGCTTAAATCTCCTATATCTATCCTAAGCACCACAACACTATTTACTACAGCAAACTTCTTTTTATTTGGAGCTACTAAATGGCTACGCTTTATAGGCATAATTCTATCACAAACCTTATCCCTAATTTTGCTGACGAATTCCTCCGATATTAAACTCGCCTCTGCCCCTGTATCAAGTAATACTTCTACATTATTCTCAAAAATCTCTATATTAATAATTGGCAAACATAATTTTTCCTTAATTTCTGGCTCTACTTCCTCCTCAATTTTGAAAAATTCACGTGGATGTTCATAAACATTTACACTGAAATCTAGTGGTCTGTCGCGTTCTAAAAATCCTGTCCAGGTCTGTTTTCCCTACTCGGTCCTGGTCTAGCCGTCACCTCAGCGTATGTCCTAGGCGTTTCCACTCGTTCCGTGTCTATATTAGCAGTCCCCCTCATGTCCGGTGAACTATTCCTTCTGGTTGGTTCCGGTCTCGGTGCAGGTCCCCTTCCTAAACTATTACTCCTAACGTATGGTCGTCGCTGTTCCCAATTCTGTCGCTGGTATCCGTAACTATTCCCTCTTCTAGCATAGTTGTCCCGTCTATTGTCAAACCTAACTGTATTGATCTGTCTTTCCCTATTATCCCGAGGTCGTCCACTACTTACGTCGTCGTACCTCTGCAGGTATTCTAAAAATATTTCTCTGTCCACTATGTTCTGTAGTGCTACGTGTTGTCTTACTTCTACCTCGAAGTGTCGTGATAAATACTTAATAATTTGTCGGTCCGTCAGTGGTGGGTTCAGTTGCTTTGCTATGCTATACTTGCGTATAGCATATTGCTCCTACTTCCTGAAAATTCTCCCTTAAATTTCCTGTGATTAAGTCGTCTCGTACCTGGTCTTGTCTGTGGTCACTTCAGTAGTGCTTTAAAATCTGTCTTCAAAGTCCGTGTAGGTGTCTATGTCCTGTCCTACTAAATTGTACCATGCTTCCGCGTTGTCTTTCAATAAAGCCTTTATCGTATTCAGTTTAGTCTGTTCGTCAAATAAATTTCCCACTAGATTTCTTACACTATTAATAAAAATTTGTGGATTTACGCTGTTATCGCCATAAAACTTCATGTGTTGGTCCAATGATACTCCACCTGTATAAAATCTGGGACCATCCCCCGTTAAATTCGACATGTTGTATTTGATACTACTAACTTTGCGTTCTACCCTGCCTAACTGATCCCTACATGAGTCTGTCACTTCAGTCATTTTTACATTAATCTCTTCTTCACAAAAAATGCGTACTTCGGACCTTAAATGTCCCATTTCCTGTCGAAGACCTGTAATATCATGCTCATTTTTTTCAACCCTATTTTCAACCTCCCCCATTTTTACGGTAAGACTATTTTTAAATTCTGAAACTTCTTTATTCGTCTTATCTATTTTCTGACTAATCTCCTCTAACTTCCTGTTCGATTCTTCACTCATTTGCTCAAATTTTCGATTTGAGTCCTCTCTCGCTCTATTCGATTCATCCCTAGCTCTATTAGCTTCATCGCTTAGCTGTTCTAATTTTCTATTGGATTCTTCGTTCATCCTCTCTAGCATTCTCATTATCATCTCGTTTCCTTGATCCCCTGATTCCGTCCTTGACTGATCTCTACTGCCTCCAGCTTCTTCCATTTTCGAATTTTTTTCACACAATGCACTATCGTCACTTCCAATTTCCACTCCTTGACTCCTTAACCACTCTTTTCTCTGCATACGTTCTAATCACTCTCACACCCTCTAAAATACTCTTAAATTTATACACACACAGAAACTCTCTCTCTCTCTCTCAGATCGCTAGTTTCTTGGAATAAAATCACAAAAATTTTATTTGGAACTCGAGCCTCACTTTTGGGTCGCCAAGAATGCTGTGAAACCTACAAAATCCGTGAACTACGCTTTTCGAATCGAGCCTCACGAATTGGGCGTCAAGAATGCTGTGAAACCTACAAAAAGCTATTCATTACCTTAACTGTGTTGGTCCATTGACTTTCTTCCGTTAATCGCCTCGGCTGCTCCTCTAGATAACTTTCATCCTCATACATAAAAAAACAAACACATTCCTACCACAAACATCAACGTTAACTCTATTTACATCAATATTCACAATACATTAAAATTTCAAAATTAAAATTCAGCATAAATTTTAATATCAGAGAATTTCAAAATTAAATTTATTATCATTTTAAAGTGCATCCAGAATTAAAGTCCTTGTAGGATGCCTACTAATTACTATAACAATATATGCAGACCGGAGTCTGAGTACAAAGGAGCATCTACCACCCTTTACGTTAATTAACCAGGTTCGTCTAATTGAGCTCAAAGACATACCCATATTTTTATCATAATCCAGAACATCAATACTAAATACCCCTTTCTACTTAAACAAGCAAATTTCACCTTAAAATTAAAATATTATTGTTAGTACAATTTCACTACTGTCCATTTTAAATAAACAAATTATAAAGTTATTCAACACACACCAAAATATCAAAGTTCGAACAAAATAGTATAATTTACCTGAAGGTTACTGCACTCGTAGCTTCAATGTACATCGTCCCTTTGTTAATTACACCATTCCAACTGGGTTATATTTATGGCTTCTGATTCTCAACGCTTTAAAAATTTTCTCCATCACCATTTATTTAATGTTGTTTCAGGGCTTTTCCGGAACTAATCTGTGTATATCTGAACCTAGTCTTATGGATCCAGACACGTTTATGCACCATTTAATTATTAATACCCCCGAAAAATAACAAAGAAATTCATACTTCTTTCACCAATATACGCCAAAACTGCTTACTTTTGTGTATTTATTTGTCGTTGTAAATTTTTACCAATTGGTACAGTGATACTAAACTTTATTACCTTGTATCTTCTTTTCTAAGTGCACTAACGTACATTTATTGTAGCACGTAAAGAACAAGCTGTTTTAAATCACAAACATATTCGAGCAAACTGTTTAAATTATTTAATT
The DNA here is from genome assembly GCA_036346225.1 of Platerodrilus igneus. Lineage (NCBI taxonomy): Eukaryota > Metazoa > Arthropoda > Insecta > Coleoptera > Lycidae > Platerodrilus > Platerodrilus igneus. The sequence continues at coordinate 14,498,620 of JARFIW010001380.1, forward strand.
AAAACCGGAAAACTAAAAAGCACTGTTTAACGCATTCAATCAAGTCGAAGATCTAAGAGAGCTTGTTCATATTCACCTCCGTATATATAGCGGTTAGCCTGTCTGTCGGTCTGTTCCCCAAAACGGACAATTCTAAAGAATTTCGCCTGCTATGTTCCCATTCCGCAGCCTGGCATGCGATTTTTACGAATTTTGCACTCGCCCCAGCTAAATCTCAGAAATTTCAACCCGGCACGCAACGTCTGGAAATCACTAATTGAATTTTATACAGAAATGTTATTTTACCTCTCAAATTTTGCCTTTTACTTTCAACCAATCGCAACCCTATGACGTTGCTCTACTCACGCCTTTTTACTATATGTGTCTCGGTCTTGCGCATATTATCTGTCTCTATCTACCCTGTTCTTATTAGTGCAAATTGATATTCTTTATTATCGATTATTTCAGTCCATGTGGACTATCTGGGTTAAATAACCCCGTATCGCACCTTCTCGTGAATATTAAGCCCCGGTTTCTCCAAGATTCTTTGTAACTATTAATTATCTGCAACATTTACGCAGAATGAGCTTTTAAAAATACGCAGGTGTTTAAACATACTATTAATTCTCAGAGCTTGATTTCATGGTATTTTATTGGGTTTTCAAGTTTTTATAGATATTATATGTTACTAACGGTTCAATTAACTTCAATTACAATTATTATCTGTACGTTTTGTTTAATACCAGTTACTTAAAATAGAGTTAATTAATATAAATTTTGCACGTAATTTTATTTGTTTCTTTACTAGGGATAATTAAATTACCCGTAAAGTTTTCTAATACTGCTTCCTTTTATATAAAGCGTCTTATAAATAATTTAAATCTCTTAATTTTAATAAAACGAATGAATTTTTATGCTTCACGGTTTTTTAAATAACGTGTACCTTTTCCCAAAGCTTCTACACAGTGATTAAAATTATTTGATGTGATTATTTAATTTTCTACCCTGGTCTAAATATGAGTAATATATATATATATATATATATGTTGATGTGATAAGGGGTCACGAGAGGTCATTGAAACCCAAATTCTTCAAATAAATCCCACCAAAATATAAAAGAATCCGGAAAAATAGAAATTTCCGTAAATTCATGTTTACACCCTGTAAAACAAAAAGCACACTTTTATTCATTAAAGTGCCATGCAAAAACGCAAATTGTACGTGTATAAATAATTATCCTGTATTATATAAGTGTATTGTAAATACATAGCAAGTCACGTAAGATACCGTAAAACGCATTTAAATGCGAACGCAAATCCGTCATTTTAAGATAAATACAAAGCCATTTATTTTCACTTATTGATTACCAATACATTTTTGATAAAAATGCTCCTGATTTGCTGTAAATAGCTTGGAATAGTACTAGCTGTACGCATTTAGCATAAAGAACTACAATCTTGTTAAAAACCCTAGTTCTAACCATAATGGGTGTATTAATAACACGTTTTAAGTTTAAAAGCACATATATCTATACAATGCAACTCCTTTTGCATTAAAAAGCAATTAAAGTTTAAATTAATTACTCTGTGGATTACAGAAATTAATTTTAAATAAAAAATTCTCTAGAATATTAGTCATACGTATTTAGAACTACGTAAATAAACTAATTAATAAATGAAACATTTAATCCGAGAAACGGCCGGAACACGAAAAACTTATAAAATCCAACAAATATCCGATAAAATTGATTATCTTTCATATTAGTATGCGACGCCACAATAATCGTATGTGTTAAGCAAGGACAAATAGTGCGCGTCACTAATAACTAGAACAAGATTATGAGTTAATTACGTCGCAATTTTAGACGCTAATGAAATGTTCTGTGAAACCTTGCATCATATTGTTCCACAGTATTTTACAACCTTCTGAATATAGACAATTTGAGTATATAAAGAAGCGTTTATTAATTAAGTGATTCATTCGATTCACTCGATTCTTAAATTCGATCGTGAAATATTATTATGATTTAAGTCGCGAGCTGTTGCTTTGCGAAAATAATATTTGAAGTATGTAGTAAGCATACGGTAATTTAATAATTACGTTGTTACAAGGAATATAGAAGTGATATTTTGCAAATTGCAATGAAGAGAGAAAATTCTTCAACATAACCCTATTTTATTAAATAATTGAAAGGAAGATTTAAGCGCAATGTACTTCGGTAACTGCTGTTGAAATGAGGATATTAAATATGGAAAATCTTGTAAGCTGATTTGAAATCAATCTAGAATAAGAAAATATTTAATTGCGAAGAACGTTTTTGTGGAATCTGTAAGTATTACTTTCAGATTTATTTTTAACTGATATTGGAGTATTTGTTTTTAACGTAAGTTACAACAATAAGTGTTAATCATATTTTTTCTGAGGATTTTTTATCACTAAAATTTGTGATTGGTGTTTGAAATACCCTGACCTTTTAATAGATTATCTGTCAAGGATTGTTTTTAGCCAAACAAACCTTACAAGCATGGCAATAAATATACTCAGGTAAACCATTCATAAAAAAGAAATATAGTTCTGTAAATTTAAAATAAGGTAAGGAACAATTTGTTTATAATAAGTACTTCTTAGAAATTATTTTATGTTTGAAAGAAACGATGTTGTAAATGCTTTGTATGAGAGAAAATATTTCATATTCTATAAATGCGTTGTGATATTGCTGCGTTTTATTTCATTTTGAAAACTCCGTCAATTCCGTTGAGCTAGCCGGGCAAAATTAGAAAGGAAGGTAAGTGAACAATTTTAAGTTTACAATTTGCTGTATCTGTATCACAGCACTTTTTTAGCGACGCTCACAATGCGGGCCTTACCACATTTCCTTCAATGGTAGAGTTAATACTATAAACCAAAACGTTACCGTTTAGTACTGTTTCACAGTTAACTTCATTATTGAGCTACAATGAAACCTAGAGAATCAGGGATTATGTGATTTCGCAGGTACAAAATGAGTACGAAGGAGTTTAGAAACTGATTTTTCTATCCAGGATGAAGCACCTCTGGACGTTTATCAATCAGTTACAAAAAATGTTAACTACTATTTTTAAGATCGCGCTATAAGCAAAAGAGGTTTTGAAAATTCATGACCGACAATATTACCGGGGTTATTAGTTGTGGGGTTAATTAAGGAATTTTGTATTTACAACCCGACCGATGACGTTGGAGGAATTAAAAGGCAGTATTAGTGACCATATTGGTGTAATTCACCCAGAAATATTAATTAAATCTTACTGCATGCAGTTGTTTTTGATAGTTATCCGAACCCGGTGGAGTAGAAAGCTTTTATAGCCAAAGTGTGGGACTCTCCTGGTGGCATACCCACTAAAACCACACCCCTGGCGGGTGCGTCTGCCAAACGGCTTCGCCGCATTGCAGTCTAAAAGGCTTATTGTGCTGACCCTGGTTAAGTATTATACTCAATCTGCAAAGCCTGCACTTCGAATTACAGGTCCTTTGATGAGAGGGTATCGACTTCCTTCGGGTCTAACTTTGGTCGCCCGAATAGGCGCTGTCTCGTTCTACCCAACGGCTCTAGATGATGTCGGTGTGGAAGTCCCTGAACGTGGTCTTGTACTGTCCCCGCTCTCCTTCTGCACCGACACCTTCTTTGTGGACGAGTGTGACTCCGTCCAAGTCCCAGCTTCGACTTTCTTGGTTTGCCTCAGCTTCCTACGCTGAGCACCCAAAAGCCTTTTGGCTTGCAGTCTAGTGGCTGCAAGTTTCTTTATTGTTTTTTCCGTGTCTGGTGTATCAGACACCGGTCTTGCAAGCAGGCTTGCATCCCGGGACTACTCCACCTCCATGGATATGTTTTGGTTACCTGAGGGTTCCTCCATTGCTGGGTCCACCTCTTCAGGTTCTGTTTTACTTATGGTTACCAATATTATTCATAATTGTTCCCATGAGTAAGGGAGGTGTAAATGGTCAGCATGCCAGGTGCCCCCTGTTGGCATGGAAGACGTGAATAAAACGGGGTGCCGCCCTGTTCCCCGACTGATTAAGACTGGTCAACACTATCCAACCACGCATCCCTTGGGATCAGTTCTTCGTCACAGGATTTAGGATTTTTAGCGAGGTTGTCTCCTCTTGGTCCGGGCGGTTAAGCCAAGATCCACACACTTTCTTACTCGTGGGACATGACCACGACAGCAGGGAAGGCGCGGTGTGTCGGTGTTGTAGAATTGCCCCACCGGCTTCGTTTACCTCAGTGCAGGCCCATTTGCCACGAAACTACAGCTTGGGCCGAGGGGTTTGGTCCGCGAAATCGTTTTCACTTGGCTAGGGGGCGGATTATATCCCGCTCTAGCACAGTCTCTTGCTCTTGCTTAATTATTTGAACAATTTAATAAATTGAGGGATATTCCTTACTTTATAATGACATAGTACGTTAACCAGAGTCGATTAGACGCGTTAACCTACTAACTCGATTATCATCTCTTCTGAATAGACTGAATAAATGTATTGAAAAATTACGGTCTTCGATTATCGCATCTAGTTTCAGTTTAAAACTGTAGAACTATTAGTAAACATTCTAGATATGTAATCTGAAATTATATTTAAATTTTTTATTTAATAATCGAATCATTTTGACCTGTAACCTAGAACGTACATTTTGAAGAAGCATGTAGAAAAAATTTCATTACAGATCTAAATTCAATCTAATCGTATTTCAAGAGAAGTCAAAAAGTGATAATCCTTCTAAAAATGGTCTTGAGAAGTTTGTAATGGTAAGAGAACAAATATAAAGAATAAAGTAAGTAATATTATAAATTATTTAATGTTACGTCACTTTGGGCGGATATAGTTGGACCAGAACATGTTGAAAAGACCGCTGTCGCAAATGAACTTTTCGGAAATATGCATTATTCATTATTGCAATGTTTGTGTCTTGTTTCTCTATTTTCTTCCGTTCGCTAAATATTATGTTTTTTATCGTAGTTGAGATAAGTTAGTGTTATGTTACAAATTTAGATTTTATCTGAAGGGACGGGAACCTCGTTACAATTTTCAGGCTGCACCAGCTAACTACAGTAATGAGAGTGGGTTCATATGGAAGAAATAATAAAAATAAACAATTGAAGTGACTGAAATGCAAAAACTAAGTTTCAGTAATCACTTACATTGAAAAGCTTTTTCTATTGTCAAAAGGGCGCCGAATCCTTTTGTCTCAGCAATCCCTTTCGATATTTACCCTACACGAAAGACGGTTATTCTGAATAGGTTTTCTTTGATTTTGGTTTCCTAAATTTTTCACAATATGCTTTACTTTCTTATCAAACACCTTAAGATTAGTCGTTAAATTTTGCCATATCAAAGAATTTTTTAAAATAAAGAGACTCTCTCAAATACCACTTCATGTTTAAGGTAGTTGGACTTTCTTTCACAAAGCTATCAATGTTTATACCTAGTAAATAAATAAGTCCAAATTAAATTCAAGCTAAATTTAACTTAATTACAATATGAATACAAATAGTTTTCCTAAAAAACCTAGTTTCCTAACATCAAACTGGCCAGGCACTACTAAAAGAAATCCTAAAGGGAAATATTATATCAATCAATAATACTACCACACCATTTCCGGTTTCCAATATTGTTTTTTCGAGCTTAGTCATTATATAAAATTTCCCCGTTTTTGTAATGCATGCTAACCACGGTCAAGATACTGTTTCACCAATGTAACATTTTTAATCTAGGCTATTTATAATTTATATTTTGATGGGAAACGGGTATATAGCGTCGCATCAAATTCAGATTAGTTTTCATTTGCGGTTTTGAGACGAGTCATCCCGAGTTGTTATGCTTACAATGTGTTTAAAAAAATGTGTTATGGTTTATTGTCTGAATTACCTTTATAGTAACAAAATTTTGAAATAACGTTTATTGTCAGTAAAATCTTCTACCCTAACAACCTTTACGTTTGTTTAGTTCAAATACTAAGTCCACAGTCCTGTGTCATTTCATAAAGTTAAAAAATTAGAAAAATAAAGAATAAAAGGTTACAAAATAAAAAAATCTTCAGACCATACAGGTACAACACTGCAGGTGACAATAAAGCGACATCTCTTGAAGCAACCTTCTTTATTCATTAAGGGTATAGTACACTCACAGATATCAACCTCTTCATCCTGGGTGCTGGATTGTTAGGATACCACCACCTGAGAGATGAAGCAAGCTACATCCCCCAGTAAAGTAATATCCCAACTATCTGGGCATCATCAACGATTACACAATCGTATAGAGAGTGCATTTATAAATTGACACGAGTACCTACTGTGTCTTTCTCGAAAGTCGCGAATAAATAACTAACAGACGTTTATTGAAAACCCTCCTTTTCAGGGTAGGACCGACGGTGAACAGACAGGGAAGGTAAATTTGTGTTGTCAGGTCAAATAATTTGCGATTAGACGATTGGCCAGAAGGTCCATTCTGAAATAGACTGTACCTACCACTGTCTCTATGCCTCTTGTCTTATATTACCCGTGAAACAGAAAAAAATCCTCCTGCCTAATTTAATACCCAATTTGACTTATATGTCCGTTCAGTACGTTTTCTCAAATTCAAAATGTAAATCTTTACTCTAAATACATAAAAACTATCTTAGATACCAAAATATACTCGACTATAGAAATAATTTCTTCAAGATAAAAAAATTGAAAATGTGTAACCTATTGTTCTAACTCCTGTTTCAACTTAAAATGTCCTTCGTTTTCATTACAAGTCTTGTATGACTTTAAACTTTTCCTGTGCCAAATCTCTCGGTATGGACCTATATCATAATTAATTCACACATCTTTGTAAAAACCTTTTCAACAATCGTATATAACCCTAGATGTTTAGGTGCTTATTCGACCCTGAAAAAGTTTGTTGCGTTTGAGAACAGAATTTTTACCCATTCATTGTTTCCGACTAAATATCTAGCTTCATGTTAGCCGTAAGTCATAATTATGTTTTCCCAAAATTTTTACCGATCCGGTAACTTTTGAATCTTAAACTTTCGTTTCGATTTTCAATTACACGTAAATTCTATTTCGATACTCAAAAAAATTTCTTGCTTTTCGCTAGTCACGATCTGTCAATTTTATGTCTCAAGACAATTTAAAAAAATTCTTTAAAAGAAAATACCGTTTTTCTCAACTGGATTTGCAAAAATGACAAACTATTACAGAATAATTCAAAAATTAAAAAAAAATATATTGAAAGAAATTTTACGGTTAAACAATTAAAAAAAAATACGCCCTACGCGGTAATGCTACAAAAACAAGGGTTCATCAATATAAAAAACAAAAAACAACAACACGATTAAAAACAAATCAGGAAGATCGGCGCCAAAAATTTTAACCATTACAAAAATCAATAAAATTGAAACTCATATTAGAGACACGTCCTCGTGTTTAAAAACTGCCTCTGATTGGGCGCTAAAAATACTGTTATTGATAAAGATGACGATGCGTTACAAATTTAGATTTGGCCTAAAGGGCCGGGAAACTCGTAGTAATTTTAAGGTGCTCCGGTTAATTATAGTGATGATGGAGTGGGTTCTTATGAACGAAATAATAAAAATAAACATTCTAAAGGGTTGGAATGCAAAAATCACCTCACACTAACTACTTACCTTGATTGGTTTTTTCTACTGTCATAATTAAAAGGCGCCGAACCGTCTTGTCTCGGTAACCCCTTTTGATATTTTCCCAACACGGAAAACGGTTATTTCGAAAAGGTCTCTTTTCCTTTATCTACAACACCGTTAAAACATTAACTAAATTTTGTTATATCAAAGAATTTTTTAACATAAATACGATTTCATCACTAGGGAGGCTGGATATCATTTCATAAAGCTATCAATTTTTACCTAGTTCTCAAATAAGTCCAAAAAAATTTACATTTAACTTTAAGATTATATAAATACAATATCAATACAAATACATTTTCCCTAAAAAAACAGTTTCATAATATAAAACTGGTAGAATACTACTAATAGGAATCCCAAAAAAGAAACATTAAATCAACGCCACCACACCATTGTTATAGTTTTGAATATTCATATACATGACATTCCAAATCTTACACCAAGAAATGCCAAATCCACAATATACAAACAGTTCAAGACTAACTTTTCCTTTGCATCATTCAATTTTCTAGTCTTTCAAAAAATTCAAACTTTATTTTCCGATAATATTATAGTTATACTTAAAAATAAACGCTTTCGGTCGCTATTCCATAGTCCAACAAAGTATTAATTTTCATTTTATGTTAATTTTTTACTACATAGATACCAGTTATTCGTCTTTAAAATTCACATGTACATAATTATAGATTATAAGCAAAAAATACTCATTTTTTATTCATAATTTAACTCTCGGTTTATTCTTCAAATTTAAAAATGTCCAAAAATACTACCTTAACATAAAACTAACTATTCCCGGGAGCTGACACACTTGCACAAAAGCTGTTTATTGTCTGTGTCTACACGAGTTTTCAAGTTCACGCACACTGGCTAACATTCCTTACTACAACTTGCAAGTGAAGTTTATCAAAAGCTCGCGCATTGATTATTTTGTCCCTAGGGCAAAATCTATATTTGCATTTTGAAGATATGCTATTTTCAACTTTATATTATTACATAACATTTTTTCCTTCGCGTAATGCATGCTAATCGCGGTCAAAGTTTCGTTCCAATAATGTAATAGTTTTAATCTATGCTGAAAACAAGGTTATTGTACAACTGTCTACTTATAATTTATCTTTCTACGGAAAATACATACATAGAGTCGCGTCACAATAAGATCTGTCTAAAATTACGGTTTTGAGATACGCCAATATTCGGCATTATTATGTTTGCAATGTATTTGAAACAAACAATATTATACTCTATTATTTCAATTGTCTTTATAGAAACAAAATTTTAAAAAGCCGTGTTAGTTAACGTTTATTGTTCCTAAAATTTTAATCTACAAAGTGCGTCCATCTTCATTTTGTCCATCCGCATTTAAGTTTCTTCTTTCCTATCTGGTATGTATTTAAAGTAATGCAAACGCGTTACACCCCCTTACAAATGAGGTTGTTCTAGAAACCTTCTACCCTAACAACCTTTTCGCTCGTTTAGTTCAAGTAATACGTCCACAGTCCTTTGTCATTTTATAAAGGCAAGAAAATTAGAATATAAAAATTAAAAAGTAAAAAATCTTCAGATACAACACTGCAAGTGCCACTAAAGGCGAAATGTTGCGAAGCAGCCTTCGTTAGCCTTTAAGGGAATAGAACACTAACAGCTATCAACCTCTTCATTATGGGTGCTGGATTGCCAGGATACTACATCCTTTCATCATTCGATTGTCCATTAAAAATGCTTTAAAATTAATACACATCTATTTCTAATTTTCCAAAATTTTCAAACTTTATTTTCCGACAATATTACACTTAAATTTATAACAAAACTTATTCCGTCGCTATTCAATAGTCTAACAAAATAACCATTTTCATGTTCTGTCAATTTCCCACTACATGGATACAAGCAACTACATTTAAAATCCACAAGTACATGTATATAAATTATAAACAAAAAAAGAGGTAATATTTTACTCACGGTTTACTTTCCAGTTTATCTTTAAAATTTAAAGATGTATAAAAACACACCCAATCATTGTTTTTCCTTTCAACAGCAGCCCCTTTTACAAAGCAAACAACTTCTTTAAGCTGACTTGCGGACACAAAAGCTTTTTATTACCGGTGTCCATACGAGTACCCGCCCGCGCAAGCAAAGTTAATCAAAAGCTTGCGCACTGATTATTTTACCCTTTCGGAGAGGTCTATATTTACATCTTGAAGCTGTGTTACGTTTAACTTAACTAGCTTTTTCAAACTTAGTCGTTATATAACAATTCCCCTTCTCAAATGCACGCGCTACCTGCGGTCAAAGTTTCGTTCCAAAAATGTAACGTTTCCATTTTGTAGTGAATACAAGGCACGATGACTTTTTATTTATAATTTATCTTTGTACGGAATCCTCTTACGTAGGGTCTTGTCACACTCAGATTTGTTTTTATTTGCAAGTTTGAGATAAGTCATCGTCCTCGATTATTACGTTTACAATATCTTTAAAAGAAACAAGATGCCTTTAATTTTAATGGTAAAAAGTAATCAGTTAATTTGCAGCTGAACTGTCAACGCAAATAGTGAGTTTGTATTTAACACTAAACTTTAAGGAGTGTAAGTTACATTAATTATTGGTTTTTACTTCTAACCTACCTTGGAGAATTCTACATCAAAATCAAGCGACATCTCAATTTTTGCATGTATGCGTTTTGTATTGGTCATGCTATCGGAAATTCCAGAGAAACAACGTCTTTGCTCATCCCGATCACGAGCTTCCTTCAGTTGTAGCTATTCTAAGACCAAGGATTGCATGATACTAGTTGATTTGAGAAGCAGTGCGTAATATTAGAGGAGCAAGGTCAGCGTCCATCCTTTAGGCAAAAGACCCTAGTTAAGTATGGGCAGAGCCAAATCCGAAGATGAGTACCAAAGAATGATAGCCGAGGAAAGAGTTGGTTCGGCAAAGGCAAAGGAACAATCTTCATAAGTAGTAGCTTTAATCCTACAATGTTCAACAAGTGCTGGCCCTAAATCCACTTAATTATGGAGCACAGTTGGTGTTTATGCAATAATGCTGATGACTCCAATTTTGCCGACTGTGTGTTTGACGAGATTGAGTATACACGAAATGAAGTTTAGCAATTTCTACAATATGTATGTGTACCATGACGAAAATACCCTTGCTATTATTGAAACCAAATATATAGTACGTTTTTTATTGAATATTCGGAAGGATATTTTGGGTGACATGTTGCTAGGCACATTTGTTTGACCAACCACTGCTTACCTAAACATTCTGTACAACATAATGGATAATCTGTTAGATTACATTCCTTCACGAAAGCAATAAATATGGTCGCAGCTCGATAGTGTCCCGGTTCATTTTTGAATTGGCGGTAGAGTGCATTTACTTGAAAATTTTAGACAAAGACGAGTAGAAAGGGGTAAACCTTTATCAAAGCCTGCAAGATAACCTGACTTAAATCAGCTCGGTTTCTTTTTCGTAATATTTAAAACATTTTGTGTACTCTGCGCCTGAAAGTACCTGGAGAAGCTGCAACCAGGAGTAGATCAAGAGCACCACCAACTCTGAGTCACCGCGGAGATTTTTAAAGGTTTTCGATGGTCCTTGAGTCGTTAAATGTGTCTTAGCTGCTGTGAGATTGGGGAAAGATGCTTTGGACATATGATTTGACGTTTTGCATTTGTTGTTTCTTCATGGATTATGTGTTACGTGTCATTCGGACGCATTTCAAAACCTTTTTAGTACTTAATTTGTATATGAAGTTTTATCATAACTTTATGCTTAAATAAAGCGCCATTTGCTAAGCGCTTACGTGACTTTCTGTTTGGAATTGTGATATTGGACACCAGTGGTTGCCTGGTCATCATAGACCGATGAGAATTTACTCTTTAGCGGGAGTGGAGATGTGGATAGATTTTTTGAAGTAAGATTTTTACTTGTATCTTGTCGTGTGAGATGCTCAGAATAAGGTCTCTCCTCTTCTTCTTTTTCTGCCTTTATCTACCTTGTTCCTAAGTCTATTCAACAGAAGAGCAGCGGATTTGGATAGCTACAAACGCAACTCTGAAGATGAAAAATCGTAATGAAAAATTTGCATACGATAATATATCCGTTATATTATGTCAATTAGTTTTTATCTTCGCGTGATTTTGTACTTTAAATATTCGGGATATAGTGAACCCGTAGATGTACCTACCGGTCGCTTTACGGTTACTATCTTATGTTCCCGTTTTTGTTGTAGACAAACAAAGCAAGAAAGTTCATCACTAGACGTCTGAGATAGATGCGACAATCTGCACGCACGCGTTAGGCTGCGATAAACAATATCACATTTGTTATCCAGATTGCTAATATGTATTAATTTAGAAGAGAAACAGAGTTATAATTAATTTACATTGCTAACTTGAAACGAAAATTATGCTACTTTATTTATAAAATCTGTTGAATCTAACACGCCCCCTGTGCAAGCACGCAGTAACTACCATACCCTTACCTTTATAATAGGTAACAAATGGTGCCACATGAGTAACTACTGTACATTTGCCTTTGTAATAGGTAACAAATGTCGCATAACGTGAGGCTCAAACCGTGTCCCTGAGATTAAAAGTCGCATGCCTTCCGACTGTTTTGTACGGTCGGTGTGGTGGCAAACAAGACTCTTGCGCGCGTAGATTATGTATCCTGATGATCAGGTAGATACTTATTGCGTTTTCTGGTATCGCAAAAATTGCTACGATTTTCTGTGTATATGAACTGTAGCACCAAGAGAATTTTCCTTTTTTATGCTTTTTTCTTTTTGGAGCTTTGTTGCGATTGTTTGGCGTTAAAAAGAACTCCACAAGTATATTTTTTAGTAAATATTTAATTTAGGATATTTTCGTATAGTTAATTTAGGTGTTTTACACATAGTTGTGCAATGTAGATTTAGAAATTAGTTTCATGTAAATTGCTTTTTGTGTTTTGAATGTAACAGTTTTTTATACCATGGAAAGGAATGCTAAATATATCTCTCAGGGTTCAAAATAGATTTATGCCGTTTTCTCGCTTAGTCAGGATGCAGGTCGAAAAAGGGTGGTACTTTCAAATTGGAAAAGAAGCCCACCATATTCAGTATTGATGTGAACGTCTTGTTTTTAGCTATCTGTGTGGAGTAATGTATTATAGACAGGTGATGTAACCCATTGATTTTTTACCCATTCTTTTACAGTTATAACTTGTGTTCTTGTTTTGTTGTAGGCAAACAAAGCAACAAAGCTCATCGTAGACATCTGAGTTCGAAGCAGTTATCTGCACCCACGCGGTAAACTTACATAGGCAAGATCGTATTCGTTACCCAGCTTACTAATATGCATTAATTTAGTAGATAAGCAGAGTTATAATTAATATACGTTGTTAATTTGAGTGTAGGCACGCGAGTTACTACCATACCCTGTACCGTTTTAATAAGTAGCAAATTGCTAGTTGGATTCTAGCAATTAAATCTTCAAGCGTTTGAGGAGTAGTGGAATACATTCTAAATCACTCCAGAAGTAAACAATCTAACAACTTAAGTTGTAGTTTTGTTACCAATTACATGCTCTAAACGATCAGTTAAGTATTGCTTTAATAATCTAGCGATTAAGTGCAGGCGCATGACCGTGTTAGAAATACTTTAGTCTGCAATCGATGTTAAGCAATAATTCGTTCAAAATCCTTCTTAAAAATTTTCATAATTTTTAGTTGTCCAATTGTCATTGTAAAAAAAAGTGTTTCAATTATTTTTCCAGAAAATATTCGGCATCGAAAATTAATACCAAATTGATGTTGATTTATGGATTCAGGAACAAGTTTCGGATTTTTTGAGAATAAAATACTTTGTTGTGCCAATTGAATATTCAATTATTTGTGAGTTTAGTCTCGTCAGTACACATAAAGTTTTTCCAAAAACATTAATACTCTTCACATTTGTTAAGATTTCAGCTGTAACGCGTTCATGTTACTTTTAATATGCATCAGACAAGAAGAGATGAATACTAAATTTGGATAAGCAGACTAAATATGGACGCACTCTGTATGATAAGGTATTACAAACAATAAACGTTAATTAAGCATAATATTTCAAATTTGGTTCTATAAAGATAATTGAAATAATTAAGTATAACACTATTTCTTTTAAATACATTGTAAACATAATACTTCCAGACGAATACTTATTTAAAAACCGCAAATGAAAATAGATTGTAATATTACAAGACCCTACGTTTGCATTTTTCATGAAAAGATGATGAATAATAGACAGCTGTTGTCCGTCCCGTCTATCAAGGACACTGCAATAATAAAAAGTATATAGCCTTTAAATAGTTAACGTGGCAATAACCTTTTTATTCAGTATAACTAGAATATGTTACATTGTCAAAACGAAATTTATAGGACGGGAAAATGAGATATTGCAATTAATGAATAATTTTGTTTGGCATTAGGAAAGCAATTCGAGCATAGTGGACGAAAATTAATATAAATTGTTGGTTATTTCGTAAAGAAAAAATTCCAATGATCGGTTTCGTTATTATTGCAGCTCCTCAGATTAGACCATTTTTCTCTGAAAAACAACCAACAAAGATCTTGAAATTATACACAAATCATGGTGTATTAATATATGCTAAGTGTAACTCATAGTTGTTTTGCAGAGAGAAATGGTCCAATCTGAGGAGCTTCAATAACAGCGAAGCCTGTTGTTGGAATTTCCTCTTTACAATATTAATTTTTGTCCACTATGCTCGAATTACTTTCCTAATGCCAGAAAAAATTATTCATTATCAAGTAGCTAGGAACGTATTAGTTTCAGTAGGCCAACGTCCTCAATTAGCGTTGGGTGTAGTACATTCTTAGAAGGTCCGCTAATGTTAAGTATGTAGTCGGCCATTTATCTATTTATTATTGCAATTAAGCTTGGCAGGCAGGAAAAAAATTCAAACGAATAATTTGAAACGTAGCCACGGTAAGATGCAGGTTATGAGGGGTTAAGGTGTGCCGCGCGAGATCGTGGTGTGTTTGATTTGCAGAAAGGTAGTAAATCACTTTCACGTGTTCGTGGATTTCACTATCGCGCCGATAGATTAAAACTCCGTAGCGTAATTATGGAATCGTAAATAAATGTTAAGGTTGAAATTTGAGAGCTTATTCGCTCAGAAATGAGAATTTATCGTTTTATGTAAGTTGGTGACCTAGTAGAAATGTCAACTGTTTGTGTTCCTGGACTTCCTTGTTCAGGTCATGTGAAGTAAATAGAGAGTATATAAACCTTTTAAAATAAAGCAGAGATAAATTAATGCCAAATTGAGATGCGAATTATGGCATTCGATCGTTTATAGGAAGTTGACATAATACTAATACGACTGGTTTGTTGGATTCTTTGGATACAGAACTATAGCTTGTTTAATGTTAAATACACTAGTGTAGAAAATTGAAATTAGAACATTTTTTGGATGATTAATTAAGATGTGCATAATAATTTTTAAAATAGGTTTTCCATGTGTAGTGACAGTTAAGAAGTGAATTTCAAGAAGTTGATAATTTTGGGCAACTATGAAATACGGACATGAAAAACTGTATTAAAGAATGCTTTTGTGTGGTATTAAGATACATTTCCAAAATGAGATTCAGAATGTAATTACTAATATTTGTAAAAGTTAGAAAAATCGGTTTGATAATAGCAGCATTAATTTCTAGTACTATCTGGTCAGTCTGAAGTTAGACAATTAAATTTTTCAGGAAAATATCTATATTCTTATGATAATTATTTAAGATCAATGGAGGTTAAGTGTAGGTTGAATTTTATTTAGACTTATCTTTAAACTTGGTAAACACAAACAAATTTGTGAAAGGATATCCAGCCACCCAAGCGATAAAGTCGCATTTGAAAGAGTCCCTTTATTTTACTATTTTCTTCAATTCACCAAAACTTAACGAACGTTTTTAAGGTGTTGAACAAGGTAAAGTATTATGCAATATATTTAGGAAACCAATAGCAAAGAAATAACTGCATTTCGTATAGGGAAAAATAACAAAGGAATTGCTGAGACAAGACGGTTTTACACCCCTTAATTATGACAATAGAAAAAGCCTTTCAAGGTAAGTTGTTATAGCAACGTACTTTTTGTATTTCAGCCACTTCTAATGTTTATTTTTATTATTTTTCTTCCCTAGTAACCCACTCCCACACCATTGTAATTAGTCGGCGCACCGCTTAAATTGTTAAATAATTCCCACTCCTTGAGGGAAAATTTTAATTTATAACGTAAAGCTCATTTTACGCATAACACAACGATAGAATCTTATACGTCTTTTATCATCTTCTAGAAATAAAATAGTGAAAGGGATGATATTTTTGACTTTTCAGAACACATCTCATCGTTTTCTTAGAAACAGCACAGTGACTTGCAATTTCGGTAGTAGAAGATTCTGTTTCATAGTTAACAAATGCCAACACATTCGTTTCAACAGTTTCTTCATATTTTCGTAAATATTTAGGTATAGTAAATTCACCATCTGCCTTAAGATTATTTTCAAGTTGGCAAAATATCCGTCGGTGGGGTTATCTACGTTCCAAATATCTTTCAAAGTACAAGTCCTCTGCTGCCCGGGGATTAGGATTTTTACTATAGCAGCGAAATAGCATGCTATTTTTTCTTCATTTGTAAGGGATATTCTTCAAACTGAACGTCAAGCGTCTGATGACTACACTGTTGCCACATCCCAAAATTTTATCTGCAGCCCTCGTACATTCCCATTGATAACTTATATCAATAATTTAAATTATGTAATCAGTATTGTGATACACATTTATTCTACTGGGAAGTTTAAGATGCCTTTAGTTTATTCAGTAATCTACTGGTATCAGTGAACTATGACCTTCGATTGCATTTGTCAGTAGTATTTGTTTCGTTACGGACTAACATTCAGTATTTTGTACAAGAACTCACGTTTAGCTTTATCTAAAATTATAGAAACCTAGTGAAAATACCTCTTGATTTATTAGTATGGTACTGTGTGTTGCTGCATCATAAAAAGCGTAAGTAAAAGCAGTACAATATATGACTTAACAGATGAATAAACACGTAAATATTCAAATATAATTTTACTAAGACTAAAATAGACTGTTTTAGAGAACGTAAGTACAAATCATCCATTTTAACAAAGCTATCGAGAATAATTAAGCTTCTTTTGCCTCGGACAATTTCGGTTGAAATAGCTTTCTTTCCCCCAAAAGAAAAAAAATTGCCTAACCGTAGAAAAAATTCATTCCAAGGTATTGGATAGACATTAGTTATTCTTTTGTTAATTTTGCGTTGCTTACGTATAACGTCTTCGGTTACATACTATTTTGAGTGTCATTTTGAGTTTTATTTTCTCATTATTTCAAAGTTAACAAGTCCTTTTCAAAATGAGAATAAAACTTATTTTTTGGGCGCTGATTTATTTCGTTCAAAAATAGTCTCCTTGAGACTAGACAGTGAATTACACGGTCAAGAAGTGCTATAGGTCGTCTCTAGAGATGTTCTCGATTATATTGGTGTAAGCCTTTTGAAAGGCTTTCACGTCAGCATAGAGCGTTGTTTCATTGGTGCATGCACTTTTCTGATTAGGCAGGAATCACACGTTACTAAGTTATGCGAATTCGGCAAGTGGTTGACGACTAAAATGTAATTATTGTTCAAAAACTTTGCTACAAGTGTCGATCGATAAGATGGTTCATCATTCAACAAGCGCCGACATTCATCTTCATGGTATTCTAGTCGATTAAGACGAATACGCTTTATCAAACCCTTTGCATTACCAAGATAAAACACAGCATTAACAGTCTGGTCTGGTGTAACGAATTCCTTTTGAATAATTTCTTTTGAATTATAGAAACAAGTCACCAGTGTCTTCACTTTTGACTTCTCCAAATGGTTTTCTACGGATAAACGCATCTGGGTGTTTCCATTCTGCACTTTCCTTGGTTTCTGGATCTAATTGGAAACACTACGTTTCATTACCAGAGTCAATGCTGTAAGAAGCTTCGGTCCTTTTTTGACTTCTTAATGGTGTCCTTCGAATGTTAATTAAAGCTGAACAAAGCGTTAACACACTTTTCGGAGGCGCAGACGTTCGGTCACAATGCATTAAATTGATATTTTAGAGATATTTGTCTTTATTTCCATTAATTCCCATAAAGATTTTGGCTGATTTTTTACGAGTTCACGCACAGTTTTTATGACTTCTTTCATTATCACATAATTTGATTGACTAATATGTTGGTCATCATTTACGTCTTTACGACCATTGTTAAAGCGTGTATATCTCTCGTGGTCTCTACTACGGAATAAGAATTCACCAACATAAACTTGTCTTTAATTATCAATTGAAGCGTCTACGTACAAGTTTTAGCAAGTTTGATACTGAAGTACAAGTTGGGTTCGATATTCATCTGTGCATCGATGCAACAAACTCTCTGTCAGTTACAAACCAATTGTCATGCGCGTTTAACAAAACGTCAGCGAAGGAAATACCTTTCTAACTCAAATAGCTAACAATAGGTGGCGCCACTTTTCAATAAGTTCTATTTACCATAAAACACACTTGTACATGTGATCTTAACACTAGAACATCAGGATATCGAAGGGTAAATTCCTACCAGAAATTTGAAAACTTTATTTTGGGACTTCAGGAGTTCCATATGGAATTCAGTTTATTTAAAGTGGGTTTTACAATTTCAATGTAGTTCACGTAAAATTCAACGGAATTCATTGAACTTATTTCGACTCAATATCTCTTCTCATTTGTTCATTTTCGAAATTTTATAGACTTCTTTTATACTTTATATCTTCTTAATTAATATCTACCGACTAATAAAGGTATCCTAACAGAAAAATCATTATTGTCAATATTTTAGTCTTGGGGGATTTTTATGTTTTTACAAGGTCTACCTCTAACATAAGATAGTTCAAAAATAGTTCTAGCATCAGTTTTGTTTGAAATCCCTATAGCTTTGGAATTAATTATAAAACATATTTTTTAACAATTCTCAACATAAAATAAAAAAAAAGGTTAAAGCTATTGAACAATAGAAATAGAAGTTGCCCTCACTTCTGTAAATGAAGGCGTATATAATTCACAACTAGGTTTAAATTTGATAAGTACAGATACAAAAAAATCCTTTTTGGTATTTTTTAATTACACTATTTTCTGTACCCTTTCTTACTACTTTCATATTAGCTTTGGTGTCATAGTTACTTCAACTCAAAAATTTACTTTTCTAAATATGTCAAAATGAATTCTGCCAAACTCTCTCCTATTGAATCACTAACTTCAAAAGAACCAATAAAGAATTATTTAACTTCACATTTATTTTATATGATGTAAAAGTGTTTTCTTATTGCTAATCTTATCCGTATTTTAACATCTTCTGGAAATAAAATAGTGATAGGGATGATATTTTCGAATTTTCAGAATACACCTCATTGTTTTCTTAGAAGTAGCACAGTGACTTGCAATTTCGACAGTAGAAGATTCTGTTTTATAGTTAACAAATGTCAACACATTCGTTCAACAGTTTCTTCATATTTTCGTAAGTATTTAGGTGTAATAAAACCATCATCTGTCCTAAGATTATTTTCAAGTTGGCAATATATCCGACAGCGGGGTTACTTACGTTCCATATATCTTTCAAAGTACAAATCCGCTGCTGTTCGTGGGTTAGGATTTGTACTATAATAGCAAAACGGCGTGCTATTTTGTCTTCATTTGTATGAGACATTCAAACTGTACGTCAAGCATCTGATGAATACACTGTTGCCACATCCCGAAATTTTAACTGCAGCCCTCGTACATTGCCATTGAAACTTGTATCAATAATTTATTTTATGTAATCAGTATTGTGATACACATTTATTCTACTGGGAAGTTTAAGATGCTTTTAGTTTATTCAGTAATCTACTGGTATCAATGAACTATGACCTTCGATTGCATTTCTCAGTAGTATTTGTTTCGTTACGGACTAACATTCAGTATTTTGTACAAGAACTCACGTTTAACTTTATCTAAAATTATAGAAACCTAGTGAAAATACCTCTTGGTTTATTAGTGTGGTACTGTGTGTTGCAGCACCATAAAAAGCGTAAGTAAAAGTAGTACAATATATGACTTTAGAGATGCATTGTAATTACAATATTTACCTACCGCGTGAGGGTATCCAATTAATAATAAATAATAAATGGGAAGGACCTCTAACACTATAGTACCCTCACGTTTCGGGACATTGCCTCGCAGCTGCTGCAGTCGGTGAGAAGGGGAGGTTCATTAAACAACAACACACTAAGACAAAATTCTAATTGTTTTATTAAACGGCCTACTAACTAACTTAACCTAATTACATATGCATACAAAATTATACAATGATTAACAATATTTACAATAGGGCGCCACCATGGGAATTAAACGGCCCATGGACCGATCGCGGTAATAGCTTTCGTCGCACTTTTTTCGTGGCGATGGACTAAGATTGCAGGACAGAAAATACGCCACTTCACAGGGACAAATGTTATTAAGTTCCCGGCTAGCACAAACACAACTTAACTAAACAATTCTAAAGTCCTTATTTTATGAATATTAACAACAGTTCTGGGTGCAAACACCCCAATACATATAATTAATTAACGCTACCGTAGTCTAACTAACTTGCATACTGAAACGACCTTCCTTTAATACGGGGTCATCAATAACAGGAAAAACATGACCTTCACACGGGTCAAATAGTACAATAACGGAATTCGTGGCTTAGTTATTACAAGCCTCGGACTACGTCGAAACACAATAAAATAAGAAACCCTTCAAAAGATGCGGTCTTTAACAATAACCTAAAGGGATTAAATACTGGAACGGAGATTTAACCCGAAGTTGTATGTTATGAAAGTCGACAGATATTGTATTTAAACAAATAAATGACTTATGATGCATAACACAGCTTTGAGTTCATAGTAATACCATATATAATAATTACTTACTCAGAAAAATAATTAACTTAGAACATAACGGCACGCACTTGACTTCAGAGAAATAAAACACTTCACTCAGTCTGGAAATAAACAACCAGCTTTAACCTCTAACGCGTCTGAAATAAACAACCCCGATTACCACCGGCTGGCATCCTTATATACATTTAAGTTAATTGAAAAATAACCCTTTCTTGGCGCTCATACTCGGCTTAGGATACGCCGGTCGTAAATCTTTAAGATTAATTAAACTGCCCATTGCCTAAGATTGCCACACAAGTAGATCTCGGAACTAATTTTAGTTGAGTGCTCCGCTAATTGAAAAATTGCTTCAGACCACCCTGACATAAATAGGATCCTAAAGCATGATTGACATCTAATCATAGATAGCAACTAATCTGACATGTTTAGTGCCCTTAAAGTAAGTGCCTTTAGAAAACTGATTGACTCTTGGATTAGATCTTCCTGGAAACTTCGCTAGTACGCTACTTGGATAGTCTTGAAGCCGTTCGCTCCAAGACCTTCATTCTAATAATTAGAATGCTAAAATTAAACTAGAAAATAACTATTTTTAGAATTCATAGAACTAATTAGAGCGATATTAAAACAGTATGTTACAGCATAAACACGTAAATTTTCAAATATAATTTTACTAAGACTAAAATAGACCGTTCAAGAGAACGTAAGTACAAATCATCCATTTTAAAAAAATTATCAAGAGTAATTAAGCTTCATTTGCCTCGGACATTTTCGGTTGAAATAGCTTTCTTTCCCCCAAAAGAAAAAAAATTGCCTGACCGTAGAAGAAAATTCATTCCAAGGTATTGGATAGACAATAGTTATTATTTAAACGTACTTATTAATTTTACCTTGCTTACGTATAACGTCTTCGGTTATATACTATTTTGAGTGCCATTTTGAGTTTTATGTTCTCATTATTTCAAAGTAAACAGGTATTTTTCAGAATGAGAACAAATACTTATTTTTTGGGCGATTATTTTTTTCATTCATTGAGACTATATAGTGAATTACAAGGTTAAGAAGTGCTTTAGGTCGTCTTTAAAGATGTCCTCAATTATGTTGGTGTAAGCCTTTCGAAAGGTTTCTACGTCGGCATAGAAAGTTCTTTTATTGGCACATGCATTTTTCTGAATAGGTAGGAATCACACGTTACTAAGTTATGCGAATGCGGCAAGTGGTTGACGACTAAAATGTAATTATTGATCAAAAACTTTGTCATAAGTGTCGATCGATGAGATGGTTCATCATGCAACAAGCGCCGATATCCATCTTCAAGGTATTCTAGTCGAATAAGACGAATACGCTTCATCAAACCCTTTGCATTGCCAAGATAAAACACAGCATTAACAGTCTGGTCTGGTGTAACGAATTCCTTTTGAATAATTTCCTTTGAATCGTAGAAACAAGTCACCATTGTCTTCACTTTTGACTTCTCCAAATGGCTTTCTACGGATAAACACATCTGGGCGTTTCCATTCTGCACTTTGTTTGGTTTTTGGTTCTAATTGAAAGCACTACGTTTCATCACCAGAGTCAATGCTGTAAAGAAGCTTCTGTCTCTTTTTGACTTCTTAATGGTGTATTTCGAATGCTAATTAATGCGGAACAAAGCGTTAATTCACTTTTCAGAGGCCCAAACGATCGGTCACAATGCAATAAATTGACATTTTAGAGATATTTGTCTTCACTTCCATTTTTCCATAAAGATTTTGGCTGATTTTTGACGAGTTCACGCACAGTTTTTATGACTTTTTCCGTTATCGCATAATTTGTTTGACCAATATGTTGGTCATCATTTACGTCTTCACGGCCATCGTTAAAACAGTGTATATCACTCGCAGTCTCGGAATAAATATTCACCAACATAAACTGGTTATTATCAATTGAAACGTTTACGTAAAAGTTTTGCCAAGTTTAATTACAGAAGTATAAGTTGGTTGTGTTCGATATTAATCTGTACACCGATGCAACAAACTCATTGTCACTTACAAACCAATTGTCATGCGCGTGTAACAGAACGTCAGGGAAGAAAGTACCTTTCTAACTCAAATAGCTAGCAATAGGTGGCGCTACGTTACAAAATGTCCTATTTACCATGAATCACACTTGTACATGTGATCTTAACTCTAGAGCATCAGGAAATCGAAGGGTACATTCTTACCAGAAATTTGAAAACTTATTTTAGGACAGGCGTTCCATATGGACAGTTTATTTAAAGCGGGTTTTATAATTTCAATATACTTCACGTAATATTCTACGGAATTCATTGAACTTATTTCGACTAAATTTCTCTTCTCATTTGTTTCATTTTCGAAATTTTATAGACTTCTTTTATAGTTTATATCTCCCTACTTAATATCTACCGACTAATAAAGGTATCCTAACACAAAAATCATTATTGTCAATATTTTAGTCTTAGGGAATTTTTAAGTTTTTACAAGGTCTACCTCTAACTTAAGATAGTTCAAAAATAGTTCTATCATCAGGGTTGTAAATCCCTATGGTTTTGGAATTAATTATGAAACATTTTGTAACACTTCCCAACATAGAAGCAGACAAAAAGGTTAAAGTTATTGTACAATAGAAATAGAGGTTGTCCTCACTTCTGTAAATGAAGGCGTGTATAATTCACAACTAGGTTTAAAGTTGACAAGTACAGACGCAAATAATTCTTTTTAGTATTTTTTAACCATACTATTTTCTGCACCCTTTCTTACTGCTTTCATATTAGTTTCATTGTCATAGTCTTAGCATCTAAGTTACTTCAATTCAAAAATTTAGTTTTCTAAATACGTCAAAATGAATTCTGCCAAACTCTCTCCGGTTGAATCACTAACTTCAAAATAACCAATAAATAATTATTTAACTTCACATTTATTTTATATGAAGTAAAAGTGTTTTCTTATTGCTAATTAAATCTGTTCAGCATAATTGGCGTCTGGGGTACAATTAGCTATTATCGAAAAATATTTAACTATTTTTGTTAACTTGACGATTTTCCTAAAAGTTATATTTCCCATAATCTTTATCAATCTCCCATGTTTACTTTTGTTTAGGCAAGCCACTCGCGTTGAACTCTCCTGGTATCTTCTTTAATTGGATCAAACTCAGAAAGCATTTCTATCAACTTTAGGAAGTTTACGGAATTGGACTGAAACAAATGATCAATTGTTTTACAAAAAATGAGTTAACAATCTAATCCTTGACATACTTCTTTTTGAAACTCCTATACAATGCTGAATATGCATTTCCAGAATTTGTTGATAATCAGCGTCAATAGCTTTTCTGTTTTCACCAAATGTCCAATTCTTTTTATACTTTAAATACATTTCAGTGATTTACCGCTTTTCGCGCATTGTGAAGGTTGTTATACAATTTCCTCAGAAAAACCTTTTCATTGTGCTTGTTATTAATAGCAGACGAATAATCGTACCAAACACAGCAAAAGTAAAGACGATATCATTTCTAACAGAGTAAATCAACAAACTTTTTCGACGACTTTACCATTACTCAACACTTATAAATAATGAGGAGAAATCTAAGCCTTCCTTTATTAATAGAAAATTGGAATTCTTTAATTTAATGAAGACCTTTTTCGTCCAGTGTTTGACGGTTTTCACGTGACATGCAAAAGTATTCCACAAGAAATTTCATTTAATATCTACCGGCAACTTTTGTTACTTAGGCCCGACTCTTGATGAACTTCCAATGGTGTTATTCTTTGGCTGTCTTTATTTTCTCAGCAACTTCATTTGCAAGTGAAGAAAGCGATACTGAGTTTTCATTTGCCGAATTCAAAGCAATTGTTGTTGAGGTACCGAAGAAGCACTTATCTAAACAGGCACTTTGCACTAAGAATTCCTTCATATTATAACCTAAGAACCATGTTTTTTCTTTAATATTGTTACGAACTTTTAGGCAACCCGTCAAACACGCAAGCTGCATACCAAAGTATATTCTACAGAAGTCTCAAACGTTCCAACAAACACTAGAATATGAGTCATCTATTTAATTATAGGGTATCTATAAGATCGGTGATGAGGGTAGTCTATATCCAAATGTCGTATATAAATCATATCGTGTTAAGTTAGTTATTTATGCTTTTAAAAGTCTTATAGTAAATATAAATTTGTGTTTTGTGAACGTGTATATTGTACCGCCAGCTTGTACATAAATAGACAACAGTGTAATAAATAAATTATAATATTTTTTAGTGTTGTTAAGAAGACTTAAGGTTAAGAATTTAGTTTAAGAAGATATTAGTGCTTGTAAATTGGTGAAACGCGTTAGCGGTAGCTCGCTACAATATTATAAAGCTCGAGTTTCCAGTCACCTCTCGAATGATAACGTTGCCATCACTGATCCAAATTTCCTTAATATGATACGCTACTGGTATTTAAAGTTCCTCAAGTCTAGCAAAAAATGCTTTATAACAGGTTTGTTTTCGTTTCGTTGAGGGTTTTTTTATATTGATCTTAAAACCATTTTTCCTTTTCTGTTTCATACTAGCATAAAAATATTCAAATATAAATTTCCAGCCCTTCTCAAAGATGCAAGGGGAGCATTAAAAATGATTAAATATGATGATGCTTATCGTGGTATTAAAATGGCATGGATAAAACAACGCTAGAAATGAGTTACAAAGCGACTACGATATGTAGATAACAATACATAAAGAAACGGTGTAAAATGTACAGCTAGCAGTCGCATTGGCATGCGCATTTCTATAACTTATTATATTGGTGCAAATTATCCTAAGAAACTCTCTCTCTCTCTCTCTCTCTCTCTCTCTCTCTCTCTCTCTCTCTCTCTCCCTATTTCCCTTCCTCTCTCCCTTCTTCTTTTTCTCTATATTTCTCCATCTGTCTCTCTTTTCCTCTCTCCAACCTCCTCTCTCTTTCCTCCTTTTCTTTTCCCTATCTTTCTCGCTTTCTTTCCTTCTGTCTATCTCCTCCTTTCTTTCTTTATTTACACTCATACTTTCCTCTCCCACTCGCTACCCCCTCATCCTCCTTCTCTAACTCTCTTATGCCTCTCTTTCTCTTTCTTACTCTCTCTCGCTTTGTTTTCTTTTTGTTTTCTCCCTTTAGCCCCATTTCTACCCTCTTTTTCGTCCTTTTTCTGTCTTTTTCTCTCCCCCTTACTTCTCTCTTTCTTGTTCTCTTTCTTTCCTTCTTTGTCTTTTTCTCCCTCGCTCTCTCTAATACACACATACACAACGCAAGAGTAGCCTAATATTAGCCTAATTAGCTGTACTTATCACATACAGGTACATGTTTGGCACCTGAAGTATACCCAAAGCATGTTTATCATTAGAAGCCCCTTTTCACTAACAATAACTAACTAAAATTAGTGTAAAAAAACAACAAGGTTAATGTTGTGTACATATATGCGACGGGCTCTAGAAACTTTTTGAAGGACTTGATTTGATGGATCGCAACGGCCTATTATAGCTAATAGGCGAGCGGTGGTTTTCTGGTAAACAACTAATAGAGCTTTCAGCTACGTACGCCTATTTGAGAAAAATGGGTTTGCATAGCAGGGACCTGCCGAGGCGTTACAATTCTGCATTACTCCGGAGCATAAGTGCCTATAAATATTAATACTAAAACATTAACAAAATCAACCAATCGGTGTAGAATGACGCTTCGTGGCATTGACCTATTTTATTACAATTTCCTCATATGGTCACAAAGTGATTGTAGAGAAATAATTAATCTTTCTTCCTTGCGTGGTCACTTATAAATACACTTCGGGAATTGTTCAAGGCGGCTATAAACTTCTTCAAATGGTTCTGTGATTAAAAATATTCCAAAGCAGCTTCTAGTAACTAGTCATACCTTATTAATACGCTTACTAGATATATGAGAGTTCTTTTTCTTTGTTTTCGTCTTTCTCTATTTACAAGAAGCATGCCAAATTTTTATTTTTGCTTATTATTAGATAAATAAAGCGTGAATAATTTATTTATTTATGTAGTCCTGTTGAAATACTATTTGTCCATTTGTTTATCCACCGACACTAGAGCGTAGGACTCAAATACTTTATAAGTGGCCTTTTGGTGACACCCGTAAGAAAAGGTTTAGTTTTATAAACGAAGAAAGTGTTCTTATCATGTCGTTCCAGATTTTTTTATGTTATGGTTCTGCAATGTTGTTTGAATTTCTATAAAGTTTTCATTGTCAAATAAATGGCTACTTTTTAATATGATATAAATTAATTTTGTAAATAGACATTAGGTAAACATTCGAGATTGCTGATTTCTATTTAATTTATTGTTTGTTGTTAGCCGAATCTTGTTTTCTTTTCTCATATTCCATAGGAGATCATAGACTTTTGCTCAAAAGTTGAGATCTTTGCCCCATCGTGTCTCATACCCAGTCGGGTGAGTGACTGTCTTTTTCGTTTATAAAAAGATACGGTTCTAATATATATTATTTACACAAACGGCGCAGGTTGTATTCTTTTCAGCATGCCAAAGTCTCACACTCCGTATAGTGACTGAAATCTGAAATTACACCAAAATACAAAACCAAACAACGAAAAAATACAAAACTTCAATTATTTCTCGGACGATGTAGGCTTTAATATACTAAGTATGATACGTGATTGGTTAAAAACATCCTATACTGAACTTTCCATAATATTTTCATCATGAAAGCAATAACCAAAAAACATTTTCCAAATATCGCATGCTATTTACAAACTCAAAATATATTATTTATAAAAAGTACTTCATTAAATTTTATAAATATTTTATACAAAAATAACATCAAAGATAAATATTGAACGGTCAACTTTTCTTTAAAACTCACACCTCATTAAGGTTTTGGTCAATTCTCAGAATAAGGTACATAGCAATCGTAAAATGCATGTGAATTTCATAGATTCGTATCTTTATAAAATATTCCCTACAAGCGATTAATTATTTATCTTTGTAATATCTGAAAAGAAATACCTTATTGTATACTGATAAAAAGTTTATCTATCTAAACCGTAACTTCGTGTTAAATACCTTTCATTTATATAAAACATCATGCAACGCAAAAAGTTTCACCAATAAAATTATGTGATTCTTCTAGCGTTTTCTAATGATCTTTCCTGCTATACATGGTTTTAATGCGGCCCATGACCGAGGTTCTAGCTGTTTTCAGCTTTTATGTATTTTATAAATCTCCTTCATCATCCTTAACCATTCAGTGCAATTGGAATTTGTGCTTCGATATAAAATAAAGTTGTGACAAATGAATGCTTAAATCTGCTTTTAATTTCGTAAATGCTCCATATCTATACAATATTTTAAAAAAAAACAGCGGTTTATGATTTATTAATCGTCCAACACACAGAGCTGTCAAAAACTTGCTGTCTTGACATAGTGATCTATTACAAGCTTAATGTAGTTTAAATTGAAGCAAAAGAGTACGATATAAATTTTCGTTCTTAATTTTTGACGTCACAAAAAGGCGTTTCATGTTTTCAAAACTTTTATTCAAAATAGTTAATAATTATTGATTGCCTGTGTTTTCAAAAACCTATAATTTTAACAGGTCTATGGCTTGAATTAGAACAAGGGCATTTAAATTATAAGGTTTCTTCGATTTGTACGAGCAAAATTTGTTGTTATCTTCTGTCATTAATGCTTTGGAATAAGGCATTTTTAAGTGCGATGTTTGTTAATTCTCACAACTTATATATTCGAAACATATGAAATGTTCCCTTTAAATTGTTGTAGTAATCTTGTATATTATTTTCAAGTCTGTCGACTTGATAAATTCATAGAATTATTTGATTTATAACCCGTGTATTTCTAATAGAGCTTCTGAGCATTAATTTTATAAAATAATAAAATATACAAAGAAAATTTTATAGATGCTGGCTTTTAAAACATCATTTGTTTAAAATGATGTACTGCGATCAATATGTCCTAGTAAACCTAATATGCACACGCATATATTTATCAAATAATAAGCAAAGCATTCCAGATTTTTATGTGCAGTACTGACTATACGTTACTACTTTGATTTACCATGAAGGGGAAGTGCGACGTGAGAGGTTAAGCAAAGCATCAACTAAGTGCAGTAACGCGGAATGAGTTCATATGGGAAAAGGAATACAAAATGGGAAAAGTAAAACTACAAAAGCTAAAATAAAATGTCCACTCACCCTGAACAGTTTGTATTTTTTTTTGCAATTGGTTGGGCGCCGTCTATCTCGGTAAATCTCCCATTTAATGGACCTCCTTACCCGAAGGGTGGTTGATCCAAATAAGTTCCTTTGGTTTCCTAAAAGCTGCTTCTAATTAATACTCTATCAGCTTTTAATTAAAAAAGAACTTTTACAACGACTATTACTGAGGTTGTTGGGTTTTCTCTTACAACTTTAGTGCCTTCATTGCTCTTGTAAATAAAATTTAAGCCTCAAGGGAACTTAATCTCTATATTTCATAGAATGAAGACATATCAGTTCATTATCTATTTTTTTGCATACAGAATAGAAACTAACGTTCTTTCTACTGCTGGGTAACTTACTGGAGCGGAGTAACCATTGAATTTCCTCCGCTGTTCTTGTTGAGCTTTGCTTTATAAATTTTCTTGCTAGTTACTGTTACCAACCGCGGTTATATCTTTCTTTGTGATGCCATGGTTTATTCACGGGACGATTACACACTCAGTATTTTCACACTTCATTTATGTCATCGTCTAGATTATGTTGCGACACGTCTCTGCATATGCTCTTTTTATTGCGAGTGTTTTTGCATATCAGCATCTTTGTCTTATTATCGTCATAGTCATAGTGCGTCCGTGTTTATAGAATCTTGCATGCCTAGTCGGTGCTGTGTACTAGGTTATTGTATATTCAATTCCTTGTAAGTCACGTCCTTTCTATTGATGTCTCGCTCTCGCAATTATTGTACACCGGTATTTTCGCACGCCCCTTTGGTCTTGACGTATGACGCGATATGTCTCATATTGTTATGTTTATTCTGTATTTTAGAGGTTTCTCGCGTGTAGTTTTATTGCGTTACTTTATAAAATGTGATTTTGTTTATCGAATGACAAACTGTACAGTGTAATCATATTCCCATGAGTATTTATATTCTGTGTCTTTACGGCGTGACACTTAATGCGTCATGTTTGGTTATTGAAAAAGCTCTTATATGTTACTAATACACCATTTAATTCTGTAAAGAAAATAATTTTTGTGCTTTTGGAGGTATCGTTCAATGCTATGACTTGAATTTCATCTCTAGAAGCAAAGGAATGGAAATATCACGTTTAATTAATATCAATTGTTCCTAAAATCTTAATATACAGGGTGTTTTCACATTCGTTCTGTCTATCTTAAATTAATAATTATATCCTAACCTAATAAATGTGATCTTACTACCTCAAGTTTAATTAAAGTAACACCATCTTACACTATGGTAGTCCATCTTTTTTTATGATATATCACCAATGTATTGTGAAGAGTCTTTTGCTGTTGACATTTAGGTCGAGTCCATTGGAGCACGTTGTTGAATATCAGAACTTATTAAGCTGTAACTAAGTTTATTTAAATAAATAAATATCTTAAAATATCATTTAAGGCTAGATTTAAACACGCTTCTCACTACTTACAAGATGTTACATGTCTTTGAATGAATTCACAGTGTCGAATTTATTCTAAAACAGCCGCACACAAAAAATCTAACTTCTATCGTACATAGCATGTGGTAAAATAATGTTTTTGTTTTCAGAAGTAGAAACAATGCAGATATATCTTCTCATCCTAATTGCTGCAGTAACTAACCATGCCTCAGCAACACTTAAGTGTCTACGTATTTATGATGGAAGCGTATCTTGTAATGATCCAGTTTTTGAAAAAGGAGTAGCTTTTGATACTACATTTGATGGGAAACAGATCATTAAACTAACTTTTACTGGGAAAGTACCTACAATACCGTCAGGCGTGTTCAAAAATTTATCAACTCTAGCAGTGCTTGATATGAGGCAATGCAAGATTCAGACATTTCCAGCAGGTGTGTTCAATGATATGTCAGAGCTTACAAAATTAGTCTTAGTCGATAACAAATTAGAATCCATACCACAGGAAGCCTTCGGCGGTTTAAAACTATTAGCACATTTGGATTTGAGGCGTAACAATATAAGCAAAATTGAGGTGAATTCTTTCAAAGGACTGATTAATTTAAAGATTTTGTTTTTAAGAAATAATTATATTAAGCAATTGCCTCCAGGTTGCTTCCAAGACCTAGTTTCTCTTGATGGTTTTTACATTGATAGTAACCAGTTAGAAAGTGTAGAACCCCGATTCATTGGTAATTCGGTTAAAGTTACAGAAGTGGATTTGAGTCACAACAAAATTACCAATATATCTGAAGAAGCATTCAAAGGTCTCTCTGAACTCGGCAAACTCTACCTCAATAACAATAACATCTCTGCCTTACCTGTTCGAGCATTTGCTGATTTGGGTAGGTTACAACTTCTTAGATTATGGTACAACTCTCTAACGGATTTTGAGATTGGAACGTTCGAAGGACTGCACCGATTAGAGCATTTGGAACTCCAACATAATAAACTTAGAATTATTCATGAAAGCACGTTTAAAGGTTTGGTTCAGTTACAGTCCCTGCAGTTAAATGATAACGAGATTGAAAACTTTGATTCTGAAAGTATTCTGACGCAATTTCAAAGCCTAACTAGCATTTATATAAATAATAATAAATGGAAGTGTGCCTCATTAAAGAACCTAACGGAGGCGCTTGAGGAGAGGGAGATCGATTTTGACGGTGGAAGCAGTTTCAGAGATCAAAATATTGACGGCATTGAATGCACGAATGCTAATTCAACTATAATCAACAAAAATACCACGTTAGTTGATTTTAAAAATTCTTCGTACTATAAATACTTTCAGGATGAATTTAAAAATTCGACGTTTTACAAGTTCTTTAACGGTAATTTCAACAATTCAACTTTCGTTAACTATTTAGAAAAGGACTTTAAATCTACTGGATTTTTTAAGTATTTTGATGAAGAATTCTTTAATTCGCGGTTTGATAAGTATCTAGAAAGCCTTAAACACGTCCCAGAAAAGGTTACCTCGCCGACTGCAACAAAAGCATCAAAAGCCAACACAATGAAACTGATCTCTCTAAAAAATTCTCGTCACAACTACGAAACGGTTTTGTCAGCATTTATGACCATTGGAATATTATTATTAATTGCTATGTTAGTATTGATTGTTTTTTTAATTCGTTCTATTCGTAGATTGCATTAGTATTAAGTAATTGTACTGGATTCATTAGTTATTTATTATTAAATATCATTTTATATAGTTTTTATTTAATTATTTGAGTAGATAGTTTTAATGGTTACGATCTCAAAATTTGCACCCTTAAGGAATACACGTGAAAATCCTCTTCTTCCTCCTATAAAAAATTCACAGGCAAATTCTATTACAATATTAACACATGTATTTTACAAGTAACCCTATTGCAAATTCTGTTCTTCCTTCCATAATTGTGAAAGAATTTGCATTTCCCAGTGTATTTCTTATGGGGAAAAGAAAATTAATTACAATAGGGTTATTGTAAAATGTATGTGCTAATATTGTGAAAGAATTTGCCTCAGCAGTGTAGCAAAGGTTTTCAAGGCCCTGATGTAAATTATTGTTATAGGGTCCCTTCGACTGATACAAACGTTTGAGATCGAGTACCAAAGAACAAAAATTTGTGTTTTGGTGTAAGTACGACAAAAGAAAATATGATAAAAACACTTATATTTTTAAACACAAAGAAGAAGTGCCAGCTTATTTCATTGTTATCAACATTTGCTATCATATATAAAAATTAGTTAACCTTTGGGGTGTAATACATGTGCAATGATTACTTCAACTATTGTATTCGTATTGCAAAACATGTTATCGGATTTCTTTATGTCTCAAATAGCATTGGTTGCTGTAAATCAGAGAGTATACAATTAACAGAACTTGTAATAATTCAACCCAGACCCGCTGATCTGTACTACTACAAAACATATTTAAAAAGTGCAAACACTAAAGTAAATATTGCCCATTATTTCATATTCGCCATTTTTTCAAGTTCATTTCTGGGAATTATTTTTCTTAACCTTATGGTATAGTTGTTTATTATTTGTTTTTATAGACATGTCATTGTATTTGCATTTTGGCTTTTTAAGAACTATTTTAGTTTTAAACAACTTGAACTATCCCTTGAGAAAGATACTACACATATTTTTTAAATACCTAATCTATTTACGTTGGTATATAATGTATAGTCACTTTTAAAATAAATGCCAGTCAAGCTTCGAACTACGATAGTAAATGTGAAGAAGTGAGTTGATATTTTTAATTACAATTAATTGATTGTGCACAAGTTGGTGCAAGTTTAATGTAGCAGTTGTGAGATATATAAAGTACAATTTGAAAAGCGAAGCTTGCTGGACGTAAGTAAACTTCTTGCTTTATGGTTAGAGGCGCTTGGAGTGCACTGGGTTGGTGTAGTGGATGTTGACGGAGCAGTAGCGGACATACGAGAGTTTGGAAGTACCGTACATTGGATACTGATAGATCTGGGTAGAGGCGTACTATTCCTGATGGTTGGAGTCAACAGATGCTGATTCATGCACGTGCAGTCATGAAAGACGACGACATCAGAGATGGTTTCAAAGCAGTGAGCTGGTTGTGCTACAGTCCAGGTAAATGAATTTTATAAAACTTTTTGACTGTTGTGGTTTTTTTTTGGTGATTATGACATTTTGTGTTTTTTGGTGGATTTTGTTGTATTTTATGGACATTCTAATTGACTATTTACCTTTGAGAAGGAATTATATGAAAATATATTTATGTACAATTTTGTATTATAAAATGAGTGTTTAATATTGGCTTTTGTACAAAGTAAACGGGTTGTTGATAATTTTTCAGTGCAATAAGTAGCACTTAGGTACAGAAAAGTCTTTACTATGAGTTCGTATTAGTCCGGGGGTTTTAAAATAACGTTTAGGGATAAGCCCAGTTACTTTTTAATAATTATAGCTGTGAATAGATAAATTTTGAAACTATTTTATTTTAAAATAACCTCTTTTAAAATTGATTATGTTTGCTAAATATCCGAGGTGTGAACTAAGAGTGTAAATACAAAGATTTTTGAGTAGCAAATTTGATGTTACAATAAAGAGTGATGAAATTTTGGTAGTCAATTTTTTTTTTGAACAGTAGGGTAGTATTTTCAAAGAGCAAGTGAGCAGCCGTGGTGAATATCTCTAAGGGAGCTGAGCAGAAAGCTGGAGGTTTGGCGTCCTACATGAAGAGCATCTTCAGAAGGTAGTTTAATAAGTGATATGAAATGCAAGTCTAGATGGTAGGACTTTCTTTACGGGTAGATGCAGAACATTTATGACACCGAAATTGTGGGGCTAGAGTTATCGACCCGGACAACCCGGATAGTTCAGAGCAATATATATATATATATATATATATATATATATATATATATAATGTTGGCTCAGGGGAGGCACGAATTTTAATAAAATATCCATGGCCGTGGATATTTTATTAAAATTTGTGCCCCATTTGGGCCAACATAAAATTTTCAAAAATTTAAAATTTCTTAAAAAAATTTCTTACCCTTTTATTACGCCTTCGAATTTCTTCTGCTTCCCTGGTTAGCTCAGCATTCGGCCTATTCTTGAATACCTAATGTTACATTCATACCTGTGTCCCACTCACACACCATTAAATAAAATTACCAAAATAATACGATAATCATACAACCTTTTATTTACACCTATTAACAGATAAAATATATTTACACATGTTTCCAAACAGTTAGCTACAATAATTATTAGCTCAATATTGTATGTTTCAAAGTCCTTGATTTGTATAATGATTTTAAACAAATATGATTAAATATGAGTAGATGGGCCCCACATGTAACCCTAAATTGACTTCACACTGGAGTATTGTGAGCTCATTATAACCCAGTTTTGTTTGTATATGCTTTTTAAAACTTAGCATTATTTAAAACAAATTTACAGACCCGTTTACCCTTTACAACTCAATTTATATCCTGAATAAAATTTTAATATATTATAAACACCCCTTTTTCAATATTCAACATCAGTAAATTGTCCAGTACATGTATCTTTTACAATAAGTTTCTAAAACCATAGATATGACACCAAAAGTCAAGCACACAACACAAAAAATCCACAAATGTTTATAAAACAACAGAAATTTCAAATAAATTACCTGGAGAATTCTTCAGTCTTCATTCCCGTCGGAGATGATTACCAGAAAACCCCTCGGCGTTGTTTTCATTTACAATGCTGCTTGACGGATCCACAGGCCTCTACCATCAGATATCTCTGCAAGCTATGCGTCTCGTCTCACAGTACCATTCCATATATCATGCATACAAACTTGATTATCAGTTCTGCTTACCCCCATATCTCATGCATCCTTTTAATAATTTTTATTGTAGTAGCCGGACCTTTTTAATTAAATACGCACTAATGCGTACGTCACGTTAATAATTTGAGGTTCGCTACTATCGTTTTATACTTTCAACTACTATATTCACGGTAACATTACTACACATACACAAAATACTCACAAAAAGCTTTATTATTATCGTGGTCTTAATCAGTATTCAGCACTTAATCGAAGTAAAAGAAAAGAGCTTAATAACTCCGCTTGGGTATTTATATTCTTCCAAACCCCCCTAGTGGAACCTTTTTCGCGTGAAAAGCTTATTTTCCAAACGGTTTCTAAAAATTTTGAGCGTAAGCGTCACTAAATTCGTAAAATTTCTCCCGTCCTAGGTGCTGTCTACCTCGATTTCATTTTTTACCTTCGCGTGTGCGTTCGTTTTTAAAACTGTTGGTTTTCGACCAATGACAAAGTTTTATGTCGTCACCAAACTCTCCCTAAGTGCTATTCATTTTTATTTTATACATGTTCGCTGTCTCCTTCAAAACCCCACTTGGGTTACAAAAAATCGATATTGTCGACGTCTTACATCCACTTCACGTGTATGTCTTACGTGACTTTCAATCCAAACGCTGCTCTGTATTTATCTCTATCTGATGTATATTACCGATTTTTCATTTCACTCTCTCCTTAAGATGTTTGTTACCCTAGCTGTTTGTACAATCTGACGGTTGAAAACAATTTCTATGAAATCTTGTCTTAACGTACGTAAAAGTTCTGTGAACGTAACCTTTAACAAGCAGGTGTTTCTGTTAATTATTGACCGTTTGAAAATAACAATTCCTTGATTTGCTGCTTCTTCGTATCTGATAAAACTGACGTTGGCTTTTAAAACGAATACACTTGCCTTAGAAATTATTGCTTTTCTTACGCAAGCACGCTCCCTTATGCTTATATGTGTTTGATTAAAATAAATTATGGTTAATTATGCGTATCCTTGAACTTCTATATACGTTAAAGCTTTCTTCCTTTATGTAATCCTAAAATACTAATTATTACATATAAAAATACCCTAATACTAGTCCGTTTTTACTAAATGAATTAAATTAATTTTGCGCGTAAATAATTTGCTCTTTTCTATATACATGGTTGTTTAATTTTTATTGTATATACCTATTTACCCCTTTGAATCCACAACAATATATATATATATATATATATATATATATATATATATATATATGTTGCTGTGTTAATCGCCCCACGATTGGGCATACCATGAAATGCTGTAATTTTTTTATTAGGATCAACGAGCCCCTACGATGGCCGTCATAAATTGCTGTGATATCCCCTTTATATTAGGCCCCACGATTGGACATATCATAAATTGCTGTGATATTAATCCCAGCGTTGAGTCGTCATAAATTTTGTTGTGGAATTTACCCCTATTAATCCAGCACCCATGATGTGGAATGTTTAGTTATGGTTTTTGCCCCGACTAGTTTATTTAATTAAATAAAGCAATTCTACAATACACAATATAATGATTAAATATTTACAACTCTCAAAACTTTCCCTTTTTCAGAATATTTACATATACCAGATTTATGATATTTGAAGCCAGCAAAACTATATTTTTACTTATACTTTTACTTATATTTGGGGACCTTCGAACGTTCCAAGATACAATTACCTTTTTCATAAATTGATCAATAAGCCCACTGTATTTTGTTGACTCTTACAGATACAGAAATGATAAATATTGATTTAAAAACAGTTTTCAATAATAAATTGTATCAATATTGCTAACCTGGAATAGTTATGTAGTTCCTTCTAAGCCTGTGATCTGCATCACCACGAGTTGTTTCGTTGAAAGTCAAATTTAGAAGTCGACATCAAAACCAAAATTACAATCCAGATCCAAATTACATATAGGTATTAGAATCCTATTTTAAATATCGGTGTGAGAACAACTTTGATGTCGATATTAAAATCTCATTTAAATGTAGTTATTTAAGACAATTTCAATCTCGGTATTAAAGCATTTTCCATATCGGTATTAAAATAGTTTAATATCCAATTTAAATACCAGAATTAAAATCCAATTTAAACATCAGTGTTAAAACGCCAGCATTAAAAGCCCTGTTTTATTAATGTTAAAAATGGATTTTTAATTAAATCGTTATTACTTACGTCAATAATTGATCGGCTTATTCGTTGCACAAATTCGTACACTTTTTAAAATGATTTCACTTTAATTTTTGTTTCACTGGTTACGTAAAATAATTAGTACTTTCGAAATCGTCGTAGCCCAGTTTGAATGTATACTAACTCGTCGCTTCATCCTTATCGTATTTAAAGCCTTGCCTTCAGCTGTTTTTCATTGGTTTATTCATGTGCTGGGACGACACTTTTACCTTTATCTTGTATACCTCGGAATTTTCACCAATTATTTAGTTCAAATTTTCGAATGCATGCCTGGTTCGTCACGTAATGCTGTCACATATCATGGTATTATTTGAGAAATTCCAACAATTTTCCTTTATTAAGTCACGTATTCAATCTTTGTTATTTATTATTATCTAAACTGAATAATCTGGTGCTCGTTTATTTCTATATAATATTGAATTTTTGAACAAATGTGAATTCTTCCTGTCACGTAACGATTTTCTAATAATGTAAAATTTAGATTGCGTGTACGATGATATTTTTAACGCAGTTATTAAATATTTGTAATGCCAATTCATATAGGTTTCTCGTTGATTTAATTTTGATGCATTTTGTTGCGTTTTCAAATCTTATCTTAACTTGTAAACTACTCTTGGATATTCCTATGTTCTTATGCATTTAACCCTATGTATTTTATATACAGTGTGCTCCCAATTAACAGTATGTATAGGGACCGATTTACTCTTATTATATCTGGAATTATGTGTATTTATTAAACTGGAAGTTGTTTTTATTTATTCTACGACCCCTATGACTTAACCTTCCCCTAAACTACCCTATAATTATAGCAATATATATATATATATATATATATATATATATATATTCTTCTTATTCCTGGAATTTGGTCATCAAATAACTTGTTGGCAAAATTAACGAAAACTACAACTTTTCGTATATGAATATATTACATAATTGCTATACGCGTTTCGGTACAAACTACCATAATCATTAAGCACCTACAATTTTACATAGTTATTCCAAAAAAAAATTTTAAAGATTGTTATACATACCCAAAATTATATAAAACTTTTTGATATTAATGAGTTTGCTATTAGGATGTGAACATTTGAGTCAGATAGATAAAACACATTTATCGTAAAAATAACTAAGATTAATAATAGACAAATAATAAATAATGTTTAACAATATATCACATCTTCTTTTAAGTACTAAATTGCTTAAACTAAATTATTATGCTTAGGTAACCAACAAACTTATTGTTATCATTGATAAATATTTAGCGCGGGCAATATGTGCATTTGTTTTAAACCAGGCTTGTATTAAGTGTATGAATCTTTACAGTGTTGTATTAAGCAAAGGAATTTGAGGCTGAAATAGTTTCATAATCATTTTTGAAAACGTATTATGTTGTTATATATGTTGATGAAATTATCCTAGTCTAGTTTTGAATTGATCGTGTTCGGGTGTTTGTGTATTTTAATAGTTTCTAAGATGTTTCTTTTCTTATCGTTATTTTCAACCCCTAAAATTTTGACGTTATTAAAGTCGAATTGGTGTAGTTTTTCGATTGCGTGGGCCGCTAATGCTGTAATTTTGTTATTGTTTGTTCTTATAGAGTATTTGTGTTCATATATGCGTTTGTAAATATATTGTTTTGAGTTTCCGATGTAACATCCTTCGCAATCTAAACAATTAATTTGATAAATAGTGTGGGTTTGGTTATTGTGATGAATTTGTGGTTTAAGATTAGTAAAAAAGTGGTTTGTTGAATTGTTGAGTTTGTGGATGACTTGTATATTGTGGGCATTAAGGCATTTTTTAATTTTTTTCTGATAAACCCGGATTGTACTCTCTTCTTTCACTGGTTGTTTATTTTTATCACAGTTATTAAAAACTTTTTGAATTTTTGTTTTAATTATTGGTTGGTAAAACGATTTTGGATAATTATTATTTTCTAGTATGTTTCTTACTAACTTTATATTTTGATGTCGATACCGATTATGTGTAAGTTTTATTGCCCTGTCAACTAAATTATTTATTACATTTATTTTGTATTGTTTAGGTACAAAGGAGTTAAAGTTAAGGTATCTACCACTCTAGGTGGTTTTTCTGTACCAATTGGTTGAAATTATTCACGCAGAATTGTAAGTAATGAGCATGTCCATGAAAGGGATGGTTTTGTTTATTTTTTTTTCGTGTGTAAATTGCAACCTTTGGTGAAAACTATTGAATGAATCTACTGTTTCTTTAATTTTATGAGTTGGTAGGCAAATGATGCAATTGTCTACGTATCTTTTATAGAAAATTGGTTTGTAATTTAAATTATTAATTGTGTAGTTCTTCAACTCTTCTAACACCAGGTTGGCAATAGTAGATAATATGGGTGATCCCATTGCTGTACCAAAAATTTGTGCATAAACTGTATTATTAAATTTGAAATAGGCTGCGTCAAGACATAGTTTTACGGCTTTGGTAAATTCTTCTTTGGGAATATTAGTTATTGTGTTTAATTTACTCCAGTTGTTGTTAATTGTATTAATTGCAAGTTCAGTAGGGATGTTTGTAAAAAGAGATTGCACATCGAGCGAAATAATAATATGGTTTTTGGGAACTTTTTGGCTTACGATAAATTTTTGAAAATCACAACTATCAATCACGTGGTATTGAGTTTGCCCTACGATTTTTTTATGATTTCGGTTAGGAACTTTGATAGTTTGTACATTGGTGTATTTTTTGTACTTATAATTGGTCGAAGCGGGATGTTTTCCTTATGTATCTTAGGTAGACCGTACATGTATGGTGCGTGACCATTGTGACAAATTAGGTGTTTTTTCGTTTTGTGATATATACGCCTTTTTTTCCAATTGTTCATTAGTGAATCTATTGTGTTTTGGATTTGTAAAGTGGGATCATTTCTTCTAATGGCATAAGTATTTTTATCCTGTAATATGTCATTTATTTTTTGTATGTAGTCATCTTTTAACATTAAGACCGTGACTTTGCTTTTATCAGCTTGCAATACAAATATATCTTTATTGTTTTGTAAGAAGTTTTTGGTGTTTTTTATTAAGCTCTGGTTGATTGGGTTGTGTATTTTGGTTTTGGTTATGTTGCGGTGGTTGGTTAAAATATTGCAAATTTTATTTCGTATTTTAATTTTTTCAGTGGTTGTTTTTGTTTTTATTCCATTTTCTATATTTGCAATAATATTCTCATAATTTGTTTGTTTCGGTGGTGTTGAAAATTTTTTACCTAGACTTAAACAGTGATTGACTTCGGGCGGATTATTTTTATTTGTTAAATTTATAATCCATTTATTATTGGTGTTATAATTCTGTTTGGTAAACCTTTTATTTTGTTTATATGTTAGCCAGTTTATTTTTTTAATTTGTTTATTTTTGATTCTAAGAAATATGTTATTATAGATTATTTTTTGGTTGTGGTAGAATCCTCTGTAAAACTTCGGCCGGAAGTTTTATGATATTTTTCTTTTAGACACGTTGATTTATAGTTGATCTTACTAATTTTTGAATAGCATTGCGCTATGCAAACATTTAGGCATTGCAGGTAAAATAAACTAAGGTATTTTGAGTATTGTGTTTTAAAATGACATTCAAATACTGTAAATAAATAAAACTTACACATAATCGGTATCGACATCAAAGTATAAAGTTAGTAAGAAACATACTAGAAAATAATAATTATCCAAAATCGTTTTACCAACCAATAATTAAAACAAAAATTCAAAAAGTTTTTAATATCTGTGATAAAAATAAACAACAAGTGAAAGAAGAGCGTATAAGTTTATTGTACAATCCGGGTTTATCAGAAAAAATTAAAAAATGCCTTAATGCCCACAATATACAAGTCATCCACAAACCCAACAATTCAACAAATCACTTTTTTACTAATCTTAAACCACAAATTCATCACAATAACCAAACCCACACTATTTATAAAATTAATTGTTTAGAATGCGAAGGATGTTACATCGGAAACTCAAAACAATATATTCACAAACGCATATATGAACACAAATACTCTATAAGAACAAACAATAACAAAAATAAGGCATTAGCGGCCCACGCAATCGAAAAACTACACCAATTCGACTTTAATAACGTCAAAATTTTAAGGGTTGAAAATAACGATAAGAAAAGAAACATCTAAGAAACTATTAAAATACACAAACACCCGAACGCGATCAATTCAAAACTAGACCAGGATAATTTCATCAACATATATAACAACATAATTCGTTTTCAAAAATGATTATGAAACTATTTCAGCCTCAGATTCCTTTGCTTAATACAACACTGTAAAGATTCATACACTTAATACAAGCCTGGTTTAAAACAAATGCACATATTACCCACGCTAAATATCTATCAATGATAACAATAAGTTTGTTGGTTACCTAAGCATAATAATTTAGTTTAAGCAATTTAGTGCTTAAAAGAAGATGTGATATATTGTTAAACATTATTTATTGTTTGTCTATTATTAATCTTAGTTATTTTTACGATAAATGTGTTTTATCTAACTGACTAAAATGTTCACTTCCTAAAGCAAACTCATTAATATCAAAAAGTTTTATATAAATTTGGGTATGTATAACATTTTTAAAAAATTTTTTTTGGAATAACTATGTAATATTGTAGGTGCTTAATGATTATGGTAATTTGTACTGAAACGTGTATAGCAATTATGTAATATATTCATATACAAAAAGTTGTAGTTTTCGTTTATTTTGCCAACAAGTTATTTGATGACCAAATTCCAGGAATAAGAAGAATATTATTAAAACTGGTCAAGAAGTGTGTTAAGTTAATTAATTTTTATATATATATATATATATATTTTAAAAGAAAAGTAGGATTAATGAGTCTTAAATTAGTACAAAGTAAAAAGGAATTATTGGCAAGTGACTGAAATTCAGCCACGAGGGCATCCTGTCGACGCGTTTCACCCTAATTGGGGTTCATCAGGACAGGAGTAGCAAAGTTGTAATATTTAATACAGACACCTTATGGGAAGTACAGCATCACCTAGCTCACAACTTGTGTCTTCGTGTCGTTTTACCTGACATCGCAGGTATTTAGCAACAGTCGTGACGACGATTTTACATCAATGAATAATTTGTTCATGAAATTAGTATACATTTGTTATTCTTTATCGGTAAATAATTTAATTTTGAGAAAATTATGAAAATAAGAAACATTTTTTGTGTATTAAGATAATTTGTTGTTAATCAAATCTTAATTATCTTCGAGATAGTTGTTTTATCCTAAATTGTTCAGTTGAATACTCCTTGATTTCATTTATAAAATATGCCTATTAGAAGTATAGTGGTTAATGTAATTGTTATAATGATAGAGTTGCTAATTTTATCATATTTATTATTATTATATTAGTGGCACATTATAGTAATTTCTACGTCAAAAATTAAGAAAATGGTTAGGATAATTATATTAATTTAATTAAATCTTTTAATTGGAAGTTAAAAATTATGTTTATTTTATATAATTATTTTCCCCACCAATATAAACAAATATATAAGAACAGTCAAACTACATCAACAAAACGTCAGTATCATGCTGCAGTTTCAAATTTAAAATGGTGTGAAGGTGAAATATAGTTTAGATATATACGTTTTAGATTAATCAATAAAAATGTAGTTCCAATAATTACGTGGAATCCGTGAAATCCTGTGCAATAAAAAGAGTTGATCCATAAATAGAGTCTGAAATTGTGAAAGGTAATTGTATATTCAAGTCCTTGTAGAATAGAGAAGTAAATTCCTATTGTAATTGTAATGATTAGCCTGTTTATTATTTGTTTGGAATTAGTTTCTATTACTCTGTAGTGAGCTCATGTCATTGTGATTTTTGAAGAAATTAATATTATCGTGTTTAGTAATAGAATTTCTATTGGATTAAACGTAATGATGTTTTTAGGTGATCATGTTATGGTGATTTCAGTAATTGGTGACAATTTTTTTGTGAAAATATCTTCAAAAGAAGGATGTAAAGAATATTATCTCTGAAACGATAAATAGAATTATTCCTCATTTCATATTTGTTATTGCTTTTATGATGTGTAGTCCTTGAAATGTTCTTTCTCGTATTATGTCTCGTCATCATTTATATAAATTTATAAATAGAATTGTAGATCTTAGTATTAATAGGTTGATATTTGTTATTCGTCATTATGATAATACCAATTGTTGTTGAAATTGATCTTATAGCAGTTACAACAGATCATAGTCTAATTTCAACTAAGTGAAATGGTGATCTTTTATCATTAATCAATTTCTGTAGAATATAATGTGACCATCGTAGTGAATAATATGCTTGAATTATTAAAACCGCTGGTTCTAATGTTATTAATATTGTTTGTATACTGATTGCTATTCAAATTGTTAAAATTGAATAATTTAAAGTCGAGTTTCCTAACAATGTAGTTATTAAGTTTCCAGCAATGAGGTTTGCGGTTAATCGAAGAGGGAGTCTTCCTGGTCGGATTAGGTTTTTTATTATTTCAATACATACCATAAATGGTAATAATATAGGAGGTGTTCCTGTTGGAATTAGATGAGATAGTATGTGTTTTGTATTATTAATTTAACCAAATATTATTATTCTTAGCCATAGAGGAAGAGCCATTGAAAGATTTATTGAAATATTTCTTGTTCTTGAAAAAATGTATGGGAATAATCTTATTAGTTATTAATGATAATGAATATGAATAAAGAGACGAAAAGAGGCGATTAGTTTTTATTTGTCTTTAAATGTATTTTGACATCTTTATTTAATTTGGTTGTTAACATATTTCATAAATAATTTGTGCGTGAAGGAATTATGATGAATAATACAATATTTCGTTTATTGATGTATTATTTGACGTGGATGGATCCAAATGATGAGATAAGATTTATCATTATTAGTTTATGTTGTAATTTATCATGGTTTTATTGTTAAAGATTTTTATGTGTTGAAAATAAATAATTGTTAATATAATTATTATTGATCTGAAGATTAGAATGGTTAGTCATATAGCTGGCGCTGTTTGAGGAATTTAAAATTATTATTTATATAATTTAGGCTTGACCTCGGGCTTGACTAACTAATGTTATTGTTTAAATTTTCAATTATAAGTATTTGCTAATTACTGTTGGAGAGGTTTAAGAGACCTATACTTGCTTTCATTCGTCTAATTATATATGTTTAGACCATTTAATAAAAATTTTTGTTGCAATTATTTCAATAGATGTTTGTGATGTATACCACAGATTTCTGAGCATTGTCCAAAATAGATTCTTGGGTAGTTAACTATAAATAATAATTGGTTTAAACATCCTGGAGTTGCATCTATTTTTGTTCCCATTGA
The DNA here is from genome assembly GCA_036346225.1 of Platerodrilus igneus. Lineage (NCBI taxonomy): Eukaryota > Metazoa > Arthropoda > Insecta > Coleoptera > Lycidae > Platerodrilus > Platerodrilus igneus. The sequence continues at coordinate 14,543,329 of JARFIW010001380.1, forward strand.
TTAGACGGTTCTTGAGTGGATTACATCAAATGATGAAAATATTATTCGGATTTTAGATTTGAATAGTAGAACTAATTGGTTATCCACATCCAATAGGCGAAAGACGTTTCCTCCCGTGTCCCTTATATTTTTTCTATATGGTTTTATATCCCTAAAATTTATTGTAAATAATTTGTATGCATTATCTGTCTTTTCTATTTCCATCTTAGTTTGTACCTCTTTGCACTTTTCATCAATACTTTGTCCTTTAGCTTTCCTGCATTTGCGAATAATTTCCCGTTTTATAGCTTTGTATCTCTGTTTTCCTGTTTCGTCTGATCTATTTCTGTATTTTCGGTTTTTTTCTATTAAATTCAGGATATCCTTTGTTATCCATGATTTCTTGTTTTCTTTTTGTGTATACCCCAGAATATCTCTCGCCGCCATGTCTAAGCTGGATTTAATGTTATTCCATTCTGTTTCTTCTTCTTTAGTATCAGAAATTTTCCCGATATCTTTCAGCAATTCATTTGACTTTTTTTCAAATCTTTCGTGGATATCTTTATCTTTTAACTTCTTAAAGTTAAACTGCCTTTTTCTGTTCCTTTTTTTCATAATTACGATGTTGTAGTCAGTGTCTATATCTGCTTCCGGGTAGCTTATACAGTCTTTTACTTGATTTCTAAACCGTTGTCTAACAATAATGTAATCTATTTGATATCTTTCTATATCTTTTGACATCTTCCACGTGTATCGTTTTCTAATATGACGTTGAAATAATGTATTTGTGATGATTAAGTTGTTCTTTTCGCAAAATCCTACCGGCTTATTTTCTCCGTCATTTCTCGTGCCTAAACCAAATAAACCTACTACCGCTCCTTCCCTACCCTCACCTACCACTGCATTAAAATCCTTCATAATTATTAAATTTTCATGTCCTTTTACGTATCTTAATAAGTTTTGATAACTTTGTAGATCGCCTCTACCTCTTCCTCACTGTAGCTAGAGGTGGACATGCATACTTGTATTATTACTGTATTTACTGGTTTAAATTCAAATCTAACCATAAGTACTCTTTCGTTCTTTTGTAAGTAGTTTTCTACACGTCGTCCTATCTTTTTTCGCATAACTATCCCCACACCCGAATTTACCTCCTCTGATCCTGTATGGATTACCCTGAAGTCTCAACTCCAAAAATCTCCCGCCTCTGGCCAGCGGACTTCGCTGATTCCTACTATGTCTAGTGCTAACCTATTCATTTCGAGTTTCAGGTTCTCTAACTTACCTACTTGTTTCATACTTCTGACATTTTACACTCCGACTCGCAGAATGTTCACGAAACTTTTTCTATATTTTCGGATCACATCCCCCGAAGTAGTCCCGTCCCGGAGATCCAAATGGGGGACTATTTTACCTCCGGAATTTTTTACCCCAGGGGATGCCATCATCATTAATAACAATTTGAGTACGCTGTGTACTTGGGAGATGATGTGGTGGTTTCCCGTTGCTTTCTACATCGCAATAGTGTGTCTTAGAATGTCATACCGACCCCTATGGTCTCTGCCACTCTAAGTACCAAAAAATCTGCTGCCCTCTTGTAACATATTTTTTTTCTCAGTTACACTTTCCTTATTAATCTAATATAATGTTTCAATAAAATAAAAATGTAATTTATAAATGTCTGATCACTTAAAATAATTCATAAAGTATATAATGGAGTATGCGCTCCTTCGCTTTAGATGTTTAAGTTTCTACAACACAAATCATTTGTTTGTTATTTTGTGTCACTTTTCTACCAGCGCTTGAACAGGTAAGTTGTTTTTCGCAGCGTAGAAAGGTCAATCTGATCAGGTAGGTACGTGGCCTGCAATAAAGTTCGTAAGAAAGTTTAATTAGTTCAACCTTTGTGTCTGAATGTGGTTCCTGACAGCTTTTGGGTGATGGTTTTATTCTGTATTCCACCTTCAGCAAAGTTAGTTGATTCCTGAAGACCGAAGAAGGTAGAAGCCCCCATCATTAAAACAGTTGGTATAATTAATTAGATAAATTTTATTAATGCTTTCTTCGTAGTGCAATATCATAAATACCATAAATACCACTGAAATAAAAATTTAGTTTGAAATTTAGAATACAAGAAAATAATAGGACATACTTAATGAAGATTTGGTTTGGTTAGATAATATTTTGTTCGGAAAATCTTTTATAATTCCAGCGTAAAATTCAGTCATAATGGTATGTTTTCTTGTTGCGTGCATTGCAGATGTATATGGAATAGTCCACATCTGGTGTTATTTGGTTCTAGTCTAAAAGTTCAAGTTTTTTTGATTGAACTGTACTTTGGCACGTGAGTGACATTTAATCTTTAATTCCAGTTATATTTATTTAAATGTTTTACGAATGATCGAAGGTTGAAATTTTACTTTGATTTAGTTATCTTAAAATTCATTTAGAAAAAGAAAGATCCCGTACTAAACTTGTAACTTTACAAAATTTTAAAGATGGCTATGTAGTTTGCCTATCGTATTTGTTTCACAAGCAGACAGTAGTGACTACACTAAGAAAGTTGCTTTTATCTTTCACAAGTTCTTTATCTTTTTGTTTAATTTAATAGTACTCAATGGCTGATTGCTTTTTTGATTTATGTAATATTGACACAAATACTTTTGATAGCATTGATATTGAGAATAACACTCTTTCATCATTACCTAATATTCCATCTACCTCCAATCGTATCAAACAAGCTTTAGATAAATATCCAAGGGCTTTCCATTGTTGCCATGTAAATTCAGAATCACTATTGAGCAAATTCGACAATTTTACTGAAATATTTGATTCCAGTGATTCACAGTGTATCGCAGTATCAGAAACCTGGCTTAAACCTTCTCTTCATAACGGACTTGTTAATTTACATGGCTACTATTTGCTAAGGAATGATCACGTGCAACAACGTGGAGGTGGCGTAGCACTATTTGTAAGAGATGATTTAAAAACTAAAACAATAACCTCGTCACAATCAGTATACCGGTCCAGACCCGAATATTTATTTGTAGAAATTTCTTTTAATAATCAAAAAATTTTAATTGGTGTTGTATATCGTCCACCAAATACTGGTTACTTAACCGACATTGAAGATGCATTGTATGAATACTTGCCTTCCTATAATGATGTAATTATACTAGGTGATTTTAATATAAATCTAAATAACGATACAAGTGATGTTATCCAATTAAAAACGATTACATCTTTTTGTAATCTACATATATTACCTCTTACTGCAACGCACCATCTAGTAACTCCTCTTCGGGAAGTTCATTCTCGTATAGACCATATTATAGTTTCGATTAAAGATAAAGCAGTTTCTTTTGGTCAAATACCCGTTCTTGACATTTCTAAACATGACTTTATTTACGTTTCTTATACAATGAAACCGCCTAAATTTATTCAAAAACATAAAAGATGCAGAGATTTTAAGCATATGAATATTCAAAATTTTAAAAACCATTCTAATATGATCCCTTGGAATGATATAAATAATTTCCTTAATGTTGATTCCAAACTCCAAAAATTTAATACGTTTGTTGATGATCTTTTTGATACTCATGCCCCATTTAAAACCATACGTATAACCAAACCTAAAGCTCCCTGGCTAACTAATCAAATACAAGAAATTAGACGCATGAGAGATGTTGCAGCACAGAATTTTAAACATTTACCCTCCGTTGAAAATCATAGGCATTATAAATTTTTACGTAACAAAACAAAGCAACTCATTAGAATAATAATCTATAGGAACACTGTGGCACGATTTAAATAAAATTAAATAAAAACCCTTAACCACAAAAAATATTTAAATTACTAGATACGTATTTCGACTACTATGTGGTCATCATCAGTAGAAAAACTATAATTAAAGAAAAAAAAAATATTAGCTGTTCTGGAACACTTCAGAGGATATTCTCCTCACCACTTATGCTGAAGTGAACCTTTCCAACCTATAATTTACTATATTGTTGCTTTAAACACTATCGAGGATATTCTCATCACCCGCAGGCTGGTGTTCTCAACAACAAACAAGTGAATTGTGACATTATAACTTAAATCTACTTAATTTATACTAATTCTAAATCTACTGAAACGGAACCAATTTAATCTTTGCTTTCTCATTGGTTGTTGACCAATAGGGTAAGCAAAGCAGATGGCTCTATTGGCCCTTTATCGGTGTTTAAGAGGGGTCCTTTATGTTTTACAATTTTAATTGATTCATAGGCATTTAAGGAGGAAAACGTTGGTACCGCTTTTAACAATTTAACATTTTCTAGTTTAACGGGGTGGCTGGTTTCAAATATATGTTTGGCGACCTGAGACCTTTCATATTTACCATATTTGAAGTGAGCAATGTGTTCTTTAAATCTTGTTGTTATATTCCTCTTGGTCTGACCAATATATTTTTGAAAACACCCTGGCCCTGCACAACTAATTTCATAAATCCCCGACTTTTGCAATTTTTCCACCTTGTCTTTTGGATTACCTAGCAAATCTTTAATTTTATTAGTATTAGTGAAAGCAATTTTGAAATTACACTGTTTGAATATTTTATCAAGACCCTTTGTGGTTTTGTGAAACGGAAGTTTAACATATTTAACATTATCGTTAGAGGTGGTTGATTGCAAAGTCGTTGATTTACGGATGTTGATCCTATTTTTACACTTTCTAAAAATATTATCTATAATATCAGAAGAGAAACCATTGTAATTCGCTATTTGTTTAATAAGAGCAAATTCCTTATTAAATCTGTTTTTATTTAAAGGAAATTCAATAATCTATTAATTAAAAGTTAAATGAAGCCAACTTATGTTGTATGCTATGATTAGAGGAAGACAAAATAAAGCGATTTACATTGGTTTCTTTTCTATAAATGTCAAATTCTAATTTATTACCATTTCTAATTACTAATGTATCTAAAAAGGGTAATTGTCCATTATTCTCTAGTTCATACGTAAATTTTATGCTTTGAAATTTTGAATTCATTTCTTTAAGAAAATCATCAACATTTGATTTAGAAGTGTCAAAAACTGCAAAAATATCATCCACGTACCTTAACCATATTCTTGGGAAGTATTTGGAGTTCTCTTTTAACTCGGTTTCAAAACGAGACATAAATAAATTTGCTATGAAAGGTGATAAGCTATTTCCCATTGCTGTGCCTTCATGTTGTTCGTACAACTTGTTGTTGAATTGAAAACAGTTCTGGGACATGCAATGCGAAACAAGCTTGATATAGTCTATAGCTATAGGACTATATCAAGCTTTAATTTTATTTAACTCATTAGAAACTCAAAAATACGTTACCTGTATTCCTTATCACTAAATCTAAATTGTGCAAAAACTTGGAATGAACTAAAATCTTTTGGTGTAGGTAAAATTCCTACTCGAATTATAACATTTCTTGATTTAAATGACCTCAATAATCATTTTGTTTCAATCAACAATATTGACCACCAACGTATTGAAAATAATATACAAAACATAACCAATTTTAATACTCCTGTTTGTCCAGAATTCACCTTCCATACTATTGATGGTGATACAGTTACTAAATCCATTTTACGCATAAAATCTAGTGCTACAGGATTTGATGAAATATCTAAATCAATGCTCTTGCTAATACTCCCTTCGGCACTAGATTCAATTATTATTAATCTATTAAACTATTATTAATCAATCTTTCTGTACCAACACATTTCCTAAATGTTGGAAACAAGCATTAGTTAGGCCTTTGCCTAAAAAATCATTACCATCTTGCCCATCTGATTATCGTCCCATTAGCATTCTTCCTACTTTATCTAAAGCCATTGAATATATAGCATTGGATCAAATATCTGATTTCTTAAAGTCCAATAATCTATTCGATCAATTTCAATCTGGTTTTCGAAAGAATCATAATACATCTTCGGCTCTAATTCGAGTAATTGATGATGTAAAAAAAGCAATGGATAATAAACAACTCACGATCGTTGTACTACTAGATTTTAGTTCTGCCTTTAATAATGTAAATTTTGAAATACTACTAGCCAAGCTAAAAGTACTTAATAATTTTTCAGACAATACAATTATGTGGATTTATTCATATTTAATAGATCGTAAGCAGCGTGTTGTTACAGAAGAACGTGATCGTTGGTCTACCTGGGCTAACTTACAGGCAGGAGTCCCACAAGGAAGTATACTTGGCCCAATTTTGTTTTCATTATATATTCAAGATTTTCCTCAAATTCTGCAATTTAGTAAATATCATTGTTACGCTGACGATATACAAATTTACTATCATTGTTATGCTAATGATCTTACACGTGCTGTAGCTAATCTTAATGCTGATCTTGCTAAAATTCAATCTTGGAGTGAAGATAACCAACTTTCTATAAATTCATCTAAATGTCAGGCAATTTTATTAGGCAGCCGTAAGTTATTAAGCAACATTAATTTATTAAATATTCCTAAATTAGAAATAAACAATGCAACTATAACAATTTTTTCTTCAGTTAAAAATCTTGGTGTGGTAATCGATCCTAGTTTATCTTGGAAAAACCATACTACCTATATATGCCAAAAAGTTTTTGCTTCACTTCATTCACTAAACCGAGTAAAGCGTTTTCTTCCTTTCAATATTAAGGTTCGCCTTGTCCGATCTCTTATACAGCCTTTATTTGACTATTGTGATATTGTATATTATTATTTACCCTTAATTAATAGCAGTCGGTTACAAAAAGCACAAAATAGTTGTGTTAGATTTATCTACAATGCTAAACGTCGTGATCATATAACACTCCTCTTTAAACAATTATCATGGTTAAAATTAAATGAACAACGTCAATTACATATTGCTATTATGCTCTATAAATTACTTCATAATCTTGGTCCATTATATTTAAGTTCAAAATTTGCTCCTTTATCACTAGGACATCATAACACAAAATTATCATACTCTAACTATTCCCATACACCATACTGAAATGTTTCGTTCATCTTTTGTTGTATCTGCTTCAATCCTTTGGAATTCTATTCCCAATAATATAAAAGCCTTTCCTACATTAATTAAATTCAAAAAAGGATATTGCGAGTACCTGCTTTCAAGTTATTAATAAATATTTGGATTTTTAAAGATTTAAAGGCCAATACACAAATAAATGTACGTGTACGTATATGGTTAAGTATGTATTTCTTTATACATGCATTTATGTGTATGTGTGTGTATGAATATGTATATGTATATGTATGTGTGTGTTGTGTGTGTGTGTGTGTGTGTGTGTGTGTGTGTATGTATGTGTGTTTGAATATGCGTATGTATGTATGTATGTGTGTGTATGTATGTGTATGTTTTTTTTTTTTTTTTTTGATGCCAAATATTTATTTTCAAATTAATATATACATGAAAAAATAAATATATGCACTGCAACACATCACCAATTAGTCTTCTCACGGAACCGCCGTGCAGCATTACTTCGCGAGAAGTGGTTGTGGCTATTAAGCTCTTCATTCGAAGTTTGTATTAATTTTTTTTTTACGATTCTCTTCCATTTAAATATGTATTTTAATAATTCCTATATGTTTGGTAAAACTATATTCGTGTTCGATTTAAATTTTAATCTTTTCTTTTATATTTTCTTTTTTTTATATGAGATATTTAATCTGCTTGGACGAAGTTCAGTTATATCTTCATCTCTGAATGTTGTTTTTCAACATTATATCTTTCAATAATGCTTTTATATCCAAATCATCTTTCACATCTTGTTATTCCATGCGTTATTATAAATTACGAGTAGTCATGTCAACGTTAATTAGTTCAATACTTGTCTTTGTAGTTACTTCAGCTTTGTTTGTTTTAAGTTTCTCACTTGTAAACAGAATACACACTAAATTGTTCTTACTTTCGACTTAAATACCATAAAATTTAGTACTTCAAATGTGTGTTTTGATACACAATTAATATGATAAACGTCTTAAATAGCCTTTTGGATACCTTGACTAGTTCCACTTGAGTTATGGTCTATGGTAGAAAACAAGTTTAACTTTACTTGAAATTTCTAAATCGTATATACTTCCATTATACAAATAGTGTCATCATAATTGGATCCTTTAATTGTTTAATTATTTGTTGTCTGCCTTCGTTCATTATCACATCGTCTTAGTTCTTTAAGTACTAGTGATGCAAATAGTGCCACTGCTGACCATATCTCCTGTGATTCTAGCATTTTTTCAACTAGTGTTTCTGGACTTATATTAGTTTTTGTAAAGTTAATCATTTCATCCCTTAGTTTTCGAAATCTTGGACAAATAAAAAACACATGTTCTGCATCTTCTAAAGTGTTTGGGCAAACTGGGCAATTAGGACTTATATCTAGATTAAATCTAAAAAGATATGCTCTAAAACACCCGTGACCGCTCAGCAATTGCGTCAGGTAAAAGTCTAATTCTCCATGGCATCTACCGAGCCACGGTTCTAACAATGGTATCAATCGATACGTCCATCGACCTTTTTCCGATGTGTCTCAATTCCGTTGCCATTCTGTCACCAGTTTAGTTTTTCCTTCTGTATTTAGCTTCTTCGTAGTTTTTCTTTTGTGATACCACTCACGACGATAGTGCACTAATAGTTCAATCGGAGGCATATCTGCGATAATACATGCAGCGTCGTATGAAATTGTACGGTAAGCGCATATCACTCGTAGAGCGCACAATCTGTATACAGATTGTGCGCTCTACGAGTGATATGCGTATGTGTATGTGTATGTATGTATATGTGTATATGTACATATATGTATATGTATGTATGTATGTATGTATGTATATGTGTATGTATGTGTGTATATGTATGTATGTATGTGTATGTGTATATACGTGTTTGTATATGTGTGTATGTGTATGTTTATATATATATATATATATATATGTATGTATATATGTATGTATATATATGTATATATCCCTAGTTAGGTGTAAGAGTGGGCTCTATAGCCTAAATCTCGCTAGGGTTTATTGAATTATATCAATCATATTTGATATTGATTGTTTCTGATATTGATTGTTTTTGTATTTATAGTAATAATAATAATAATAATAATAATAAAGATGTCAAAAATATCTAGCTATTCAACATAAATACTACATGTTATTTTGCGTTAGTTTAAAAATATTTTTGGTTATTTTGAGGTCATGTAATTTAATTTTAAAGAACATGATGAATTTTTTATAAGACATAAAGTAAAGCTAACTCTTTGTTTGAATGATACATTTTTATAAGACGTTAAATAGTCTAATTTCTCACTTGTAAAGTCGACCGTAGTACTACAGATGACCATAATAAAAATTTGAAATATGAGTTATTAAGAAAGCATAAACCTTATAGTAAACTTATTTAGAAGTATTCAATTTATTGATCTTTGTGTTTTTTTTTGTAGACAAAACCATAGTAGTTTCTTTTTATGTAAATTTTTATTGAAAAAGTTAATGCTGAAACAAGCTAAGACAATTTAATTGAATAGAATTTATTTTTGCTTAACTCTTTTATTATTAAAAATTCAAGTGAAATTTATAGGTCCTTAATAAGCAAAAGGTTAACTATGTCTAATGATAACAAATACCCTGGGTGTATATTTTTGGAACTTAAATTCAATTATATTATTTTTGGTGAATATTTTTAAGGACACAAACAGAGTCTATGTTGTGCATTTGTTTGTTCACAGGTTAAGTCGAGACATCTGTATCACATCTGACAATTGATATTTTGGTAAGTGCTTTGCAAGGTTGATATATAGGTTTTGTGGCTATATAAGCGGTGTAGACTTCAGGTTTCCGCATTCTCCTACTACAAGTACCTGCATCTTTGTATGTTGTTGTATTGAAAAATACGGTGGCGCTCTTTATCTATATTTTTGGTCAACAGACAACCCATGACCTAAGCTCATGATCTACCCAGAGCTAACACTCTACTAGCCGTTTATCTCTAAAGAGTTTTTCTCTTCCTCAAGCCGTTTTTTATCCAACTTTACCTTGGGCTTCCATCATTAATAAGAAATTCTCGACCTTGTAATATCAGGTAAAGTAGTCGTTTATGTTATATGGAGGTACAATTTGCTATCTGATATTCGCGAGGAAAATAATTTTTTTACACTCTTTCGGGAACCTGTTTAGTCTGGTTCCTCACTAAAGACCCCACTAATTTGGTTAATCCTATAGTTCGGTTCTTTAGCTCGTTAAAACGCAGGCTGCTTAATTCCCTTCATATACTACTGCATATCGGGGAAATAAGGTATATATTTATAAACAATAAAAGGGAAACCGAACTGCATTTAACAAGAAAAAGCAGCGGCCATGTTTGAAGACAACAAACATAAAAACAAGGAAAAACTTGTTGAAAGCATATGCGTGGAGTACAGCACAGTAAGTTTATGAAATAGGGGCAGTAGGAGAACCGGATAGAAAAACGGTATAAGTCCTTTGCAATGTTGTGTTTCAGATGTATGAAGATGATAGCACGGACAGTCAAAGTTAATAACAAAGAGGTTATAGAAATAGTAGAAGAATGAAGATATCTGAGGAAAAAATAGGAGAAATAGATCACTAGGATACGTTCCAAGGCATTTTTGGGGAATAGTGTAGGATGTATTAGAAGCAAAGGTAGGAAAAAGAAGGTGTAGAGGTAGACCTATATCAGACTATTGTACACAGATAGTGAAATATGCAGACTGGAAATTTCAAGGAAATGTGTAGGTTAGCATAGAATAGGAAACCATAAGGATACGTGTTTAACCAGTTACAGAACTGAATACCTAATTATGATGATTTTGCTTTTTATTATATTTTTAAGTACTAGGAAGTAGTTCTTTTAGTTTTGCTGACAAATAGCACACGTAAATCCTTATACTCATCCGGTGGTAGAGAACTTTTAAGCCACTGGCCAACAATTGACTGTCAATGACCAACAACAAATAAAATTCTTACGTTTGTATTCTTCATTAAATTTGACATATTTATAATTGAAGTCATTAAAATTAATTTGTTGAAAAGTATGAGGTAATACGTTTCTAATAAAGAATTTGTTAGAACATTATTGTATACAGACCAGAACATTAGTTCTAAAGATAACAAATATGTATCATCTTAAGTTAACTGGCCGCACCGGCTGATTTACCCTTCTTTTCAGAAATCTCCAATACTTGAGTTTAGTTACTATATCTTCGAAAAAGAATTGGCGTCTTATTTTTTAGGGTTCCGTACCTTATAAAGTATAACGAAACCTTTATAAGATCACTTTCGTGTCCGTCCGTCCGTCTGTCACAGAGGCTTTTTTCAAAAACTACGTAACGTAGGAATTTGAAATTTGGCACAATGCTAGGTCTTTATGGCGTGCACATATATCGACCGTCAGAAAATAGAAAAAATTTTTTAGATTAAAATGGTGGGGGTTAGTTCGGTCAAAAGAAAAAAGGTTTAATAAATATATCGTGTGAGGTATCATTTGAAAGGGGATTTTAAAAGGTTTTTAAAAATATTTTTTTTATAATTTTCGGTCCAGTAGTCTTCATGATATAGCTCAAAATGTACCAAAAATGACCGCCTCCCCCTGTTCACCTACATTTCCAAAGCTGAAATTTTGATTTTAATAAGGATTGTAGCTATTGAGTCATAGATTATCGGAAAACTGCAGGTTTTTTGACAGTGTAATAGTTGCCTGGAAAAAATTTTTTCAACACCGTAATAGACAACATATTTACTAATGTACCAGTACAATGTGGGACAATATATTCACTTTTCCAGTTATCGCAATCAAATTTGGATAAGATTTAAATATACACAAAAAGTAAAAGCAGCTTAATTTGGTTTACTGATTGCTCACTGTAGTATTGGTACGGAAACTAATAGTGCGAGTTCAACTCGCTCTTGGTTAACTTTTTTTATCTTTGCAAATAAGCAAAAATGTTCTTCGGTTCCAAGTGCACTTATACGCAGGCACTTCGCTGCTGATGCATACTGTAAAAGCATATGGCATAGTCAACGATACCATTGTTTCTTCTATTGTGTAATACATATCTCTTGAACTAGGAACCATTCATTTATTTATATAAGTTACAAGAATTAAATGTTTTTTATCTACTCATATCCGTGAACTACGACCTTTGATTGCATTCAGAAAACTATTACGTACGTCAACAGTTTTGGTTTAATAATAAATTTAATTCGCCCTAAACTTTAGTGAAGTACTCAAGATGATGTGTTAAATTTTATCAATAGTTAAAAGGTACAAACACCTTTTAAACATTTACCAATTAGTTCTTGGCAATATAAGAATGGTAAGTAATTAGTATATGGAAGAGTAGATCCTAAAGATAAATTTTCATGAATGAGTGAGCACATAACATTCTATTATTAATATTTACCACAACTGATTATAGTTAATTAAATTTTAATTACATGTTGGAAATTTGATGCTACAATTTTGATTGTACAATAACACTAACATCTTTATCAGTTTCTTAAAAAGATTCCACTGTTAAGTTAGTTCTATTTTTAGAGATTGTTTAGGTCTACTTTTACTTCTGTTTCTATTTTAATTTTCCTTTTCTATTTATATTTTTCGCTAGGTTATTCCCTGATTGTTTGTCATTTTAAATATGTAATTAACGCATTTAGGAGGAGAATTTGGAGAGTCGCATAATTTGAATACGGAATAGCTTATAAAAAACACTATATTTAAAAATATTAATATAAACACACCATTATTTCTTAAAAAGAAGACGTACTCATATAGAAAACCATTAGACGTATCAAAAAATGAAAAGAATCCGGCACTTTAGTGTGAAAGGCCTTTGAGCAAACGATTCATTTTATGCATATGTTCCATTCATTTATCATCGAAAATTATTAATAAAATGGCCGCATTTATTTAACTTGAAAATTGCATTATAGTTGAAAAGTCATACAATTGTTAAATACAGTATTGCCCGAAATAAACAGTACTGAAATTGTAATTGTTTTGTATATTTAAAAAATACATATTATTGACACTTTATTATATGTTCTAAATGTGCACCTCCTCGTTCGAGACAGACTTCATAACGATGTTCTAAGTTTCTGGTCATGTTATTGAATAAGGGTTGTCTCAGGGCTGCGAAGAAGACTCTAACGGCATCCTTTAATTCATCGATGGTTTGTGGTGCCCGTTTGAAAACGGCATTTTTAGCCATGCCCCAAATGTATGCGTCTGGAGGTGTGAGGTCTGGAGAATGTGAAGGATAAGGGAAGTCAGTAAATCGTGATATGAATTTGCTTGGAAAATGTTCTTGAAGAAATTGACGAATTGCGGCAGCAGTATGGCAAGTTGCCCCGTCCTGCTGAAAAAATTGGTTTCGAAATGCCAAGTTACGTGCACGACAGAATTGACGTAGATCAGGGATAAATCGTGTTAAAATTTGTCTGTACCTCTGTTGATTAAGTGTGACTTGCCTACCATTCTCTTCGATAAAGTACGGACCAATGATTCCGTGTCCGGAAACAGCACACCAGACACTCACTTTTTCACTATGTAAAGGAACCTCTTGAACCTCATCGGGTCTGGCAAAGCCCAGAAATCGATTTGTGCGACGATTCACATAGCCTGACAAGTGAAAATGTGCTTCGTCTGAAAACCAAACATTTTCAAAAATTCAGGATTTTCATACTGTAACGCGAGAATTCTGGCGCAATATTCCACTCTACTGCGATAATCCCGAGGGTGTAGTTGTTGATGTACCTGAATCACATACGAAAATGTACCCAGCTCCTTCAGGATTCTTTGAAAGGAAGTTCTTTTAAATCAAGTTGTAACGCTGTCCTTGCCTGGCTGACTTTCGGATTTTCTAAGATTTGCTCAAAACACGTTCATGGTTATTGTTGTTGTTAACTGTCCTGGGACGCCCCGAGTTTCCTTTTCGTTGGCACAATACACTACCTGTATTTCTAAACTTTTCAATAACCTTCAAAATTACAGCATTACTTGGAGAACGTTTATTAAACCTTTGTGTGAATTGATCAGACACGTATAGCAAACTTGCACCATTATGTCGGCCGATTCCGTATGAACGAAAATAATGCTCTACCAGAAACACTTTCTCCTCTGTACTTAACACCATTTTTAACAATTAGGCCCTACTAATTACTTGTTTGAGGTTTACTTGACAGGTCTATACTAGCTAACTTGAGTGTGACAGCGCACGCATAAAAACACCGCCAATTTAGTTTCAGTACTGTTTATTTCGGGCAATACTGTATTATGCGGAGGCATATATCAACGAACTTCCTTCGTTTATGAAATCGATTTGTCGTCCGTCTGTCTGTCCGTCTGTCCGTCCGAGGCCTTTCTAATGGTCGGACATCAATGTGTGATACATCAATCGATTCAGCTCGGTGTCCTGAGCTTAAGTTTTGATGTCAGTTGAAATCGGGCCACGGGGACGCCGTGCCCCCGCGATATTCCGTCGGGAAAATTAATATTTTAAATAGGTCCAAAATTAATGTGCGATACATATTTGGACTCCCCTAACATAGCTGAGTCGAAATATGGTACCCCCCACAAAATCTGACCACGGATACCCGACCCCCCCGGGGAATTAATTTTTATTTTATCTGAATACTTATAATTATTACAACATAATAATTTTAATTTCTTTAAATTGTTTTAAAGTAAGTCTACATTTGGAAGTTCGTTGCGACAATGCCTTGCATTTTCAACTTGTTTTTAATATAAAAATACTACAAGCAGAAGTCACGTAGGCGAAAGTTAATTTCTCTTATAAAACTGTAGGTATGCAGCCCTAGTTGCCCCTAACTTACTCATAAGCGTCATAGAAACGCAGAAGTGAACACCCGTTAATAATAGACTTGTTTATCAACACACCTTAAAATCGAATAGACTCTCCCGGAATTTCCGATTATTAGAAATCAAACATTATTTATAATGATCAAGAAGGTGAGCATTAAAACCTTAAGATGAATACGCTAGTTTGTTTCTGGGTATATGATGACATGCAATAGTCAGGGGCAAGCAATAACTTTTGATTTTCTGAGGTTAACTTTATATCACGGCGCACCAAAGCCTGGAGGTTAAACCAGAAGATTGTGCTTTATGCACTAACGTGGATACTCCATGCCCTGTCGGTAAGGTGCTCCTAATCCTACCATTAGGGCCTGAACTTCCACCAAAAGAAGTTACTTCGTAGAACCATTTTTGGATCGGCATTTACTGCTGAACCCAAGTCAAACACAGTCCACCGAGGCGAGATGTCCGAGGCGTCAGTGACCTCCTCATCTTCGCCGCCCACCATTACTGAAGTGGAAATAGCGGCTTGTACTTGGGAAAATCACACCTCGCACCAGTTCCGACGCCTACTATAAAGAATCCGCCATAATTATGCCGTTCCACGCCTCATATCGCCGATAAAGGAACCTGCACAATACACGGCACTTGCATCGATTGGCCTGACACATCTAGCACCGTATGCAAGCTTTGATTCAACGAAACTTTCTACCTCCAGATCCCACGCGACACTGTATCTGTGAGAACCTACTCCTGCGCTAATACACTTTAACGTATGCTTCTTTTTGAGTCGCGTTTCTTCACAAAAACGCGCATAAAAGTTCAAAATTAATCCAGTGCGCAAATTTTATTTTTCGTGTACAAACATTACATTCATTTAGAGCCGCAATTTTCTAACGTTAAAAGACATTTGCATTTCTAGCGTTAATAAATTTTGTTTACGTTTACATTTTTAAATTGCATATGCATGTAGAATCTTATGTAATTGTTATTTTCAATTTCATGTTATTCTATGTATCTCTTGCAGCCAATGGTTAAATCTAAATCTATAAATAAATTGTACATATTTCTTGCCTCTATGCATTAGCCAAACAAAAGATGATCCCACAAAACACAAATATCGTGAACTGAACATTCACAAAACTAACATTTGCAATGATAATGCCGATATAAAAATAAATTTGTTATTTAAATTGGGAATTGTGTGTGATTACAAAATTAGTAGACAAATAAAGTTACTATTATTTAAATATGATAATGACTTCGATTTAGCATTAACCAAAGTACTCAACGAATGGAGCATTTTCTTGTAAACGTAAAACTTTTTGATTAGTTATAATGTTCGTGCCACTTAGCAAGTCCTACAACAAATAGTTCTATAATTGGGACAAAATGCTATACATAAGAGTAGTTTTCCTTTGAAAGAGATTGCTGCATTTTTCTGTGAACAAGTGAAGATTACTTAAAATAACTGAGACTGAAAAATACGTGCAAACATTAATATTTTAAATAAATAGTGTTGTCATGTGAGTTTGACAGTTTCACATTAAATCTGACTTCAAGAAGTTACTTAAGACAGTGTAATGTAAGGGCCGCTATACTTGCGGCCATAACGCCAATGCTCCATCTAAAGGTAATATATTGAGCTTAAACGCGAAAATAAACGTGCTTCAAATTAAATCTGACTTCAAAGTTAATCAATCCTAAATAAAATATATAAACTAAACATAAAGTTTGGATTTAAATAATGGTATCCCTAGCGTTGACTTTGAAGTGTGTGTGATCAGTAAGACACTAGCAAAAAAGTTAGTAGAGGGATCCATAATACCGGATAGCAGCCGTCAGTTCTACCTACCGGTGCGACCTGAAAGGTCGACTTAAAACTATCCAAATCTAGCTAACTAATATTTAGAAGTGGATACAAATTTCGCCAAATTTACTAATCCCGAATCCAGCTATTTGTTCCTCTATAAGTTTACAATGTCGTCCTCCTTAGTCTAAGTATTTTATTCTACTTTTAGCCTAAATTCGTTCCTAATGTTCCCTATCGTTCACCAGCTGACTTATATTCTAATTCCAATCTTCTGCGATCAAAAATAGGCGGGTGTCAAAACGCTAAACAAAATAAACAAGCCTCAAAAACAATAAAAATACGGGCAAAAGTATAAATATAAATTTAAATATAATATAGATATATAAAAAAATATCTTAATAAGCATTAAGTATGTAGCAGTGCATAAAATTGCTAAATCATAACCGAATTATCAGGTGCACTGGCATAAGCATTATGTCGGCTAGCGCCATCACACTAAAAACGTGCTTGCTCAATTCTTACAAAATCTATTTATTAATACAAATGGATGCCTAGTACAACCGCCACAGTTTTATTCATACCTGGAATATAAATTTCTACAGTATCCAAAAATTTGGTCGTCCGCTTACATCTAATTATGTCTTGCTGCTGAAGGAGGGGGTGCAATGCTAAAGTCTTTGTGATGACTATCACTTTTAGGTTCTGGAGTTTTAGTTTTTGATTAACTGATTGATTTAATTTAATTACGGTTTCTGATTTATCTCGTTATTTAGTTCCCCGTTGTTTATAGTTTTGATTTAATACTCGATATTCCGCGCGTTTAGGTGAGACAGTGATTTATTTAGCGTAGGGTTGGTTCGTCGTGCATATTTAGATGTGCGGATATTTCTTTTTGTTTTCTTTTATTTTAATTCTTTTTCACTTTGAAGTTGTATCATGCCCTGGCATCATGCCAAGTCAAATTATATCCTACTAAAATTTTCAACCTCGCCCCATCTCACACTTCACCTCCCGCCCTACGACTTACGCGCAACTCTCAACCCTTCCTGCAAATTCCTTAAGAACTGCCCAGAACGCCTTCTGGTTAGCTAATTCCCCGACTTCATTAGATTCTTTGGCTATGCTAGCCCTTTAGCAGCTAGTTTTCTATATGTTAACCCTCTGTTTACCATCTCAAGTGGACAGTCAAATAGTACTTGCTCGACGTTTTTTGCGTTCTCATCGCGTTCACCTTTTTATTAGCTGCACCATATTATGATCGAGCTTCACCTCCTCATATATTTATGGCTTTTATGTTCGGTATAAATTTGTGTGTCAACCTGCCCGTGGCAGTATTGTTCCACCTCTCTTTCCACTGTCGGATTGACCCTTTTCGCAGCTTGTTTTTAATTAGAGACCTCGGTATCGACGAGTGTGATATCCGGAAGTCACATATCGCGGCCTCTTTGGCCAATTCATCTGCTCTATCGTTTTGTTTGTGGTCATCATGAGACCTGACCCAATAGAACTACAAATGTCGAATTTCGAGTACCGTATGTGCTATTCTCCAGACATTACATGTGATTTTCCAATGCTCCACCCGAAGGTACTACATTGGCCAGGAAGCGAGTTTTCTTTACCTGGAAAATTTTGAATTTTGCCGAATCCTTGCTGTTCCAAGCAAGGTAGGGATCTTTAACGTGCGTGACAACACTCACACACGGGACCTCCATTTTACCTCTCATCCGAACGAGGGTGTATTTTTGCGAAAAATGCTCGCCTAACATTTTTCAAGCGGACCGTGTCGGGATTCGAACCCGGGACCTTGGGCGTAGTAGTCACACACATACCACTACGCCACGGAGCCGCCTGCTATCCTCCAGACATCTGATTGGAGGTCTGTCGAGGTGTTCATATTTGTAAGGGCTGTCAGTGCTGACACTGTCGCTGATGATGTAATACACTGCATGTGTTGTATCATATAATCGATAGCTTCCCTTATGGCAACCAATTTGCGCTGGAAAAAGAAAGAAGAAGAAACCGAAACATTTTGCTTTCCTCCTTATCTACGACAAACGCTGCTCCTATTTACCCATCGTCCATACGCGAACCGTCCGTGTAAACCAATCACCTTCGACAAACTCGATTCCTTTAACATCGGCCGGGTGCCTTAATTATGACACAACTATTTTCCTCGCTAGTTCCCTATTGCGAAGATTAATACTTTCGATAAGTTCCCGTCCTTTCCATGTATCTACTAGTCTCCTATCTCTAATCTGCCTGACAAAATATTTGATAGGGAAAGTCATACTGATCACCAGGATCGACTCCATGGAGGGAGTCCTGTCCGCTTTCGTTGCCTGGTCCACGTTTATGCGTTGCACGCTCGTCAATTGTTGAGTTTCCTTGACTTTACAGCCCTCCGCGCATACTGCGTAAAGCATTGCATACTCTATAGCTCTGGCGTAGACAGTCCGCAGCGATTTGTGTATGAAACCCCACTTTATTTTCGCTCCCGTCATCATTTTATTTGATATTTCGCTGCTTTTACTTTTGACATACTGTACGTGCACCTTCCTATTAACTTATCGTCTGTCTTGACACCGAGGTATATGATGACTTCCTTGAACGGGATTTTCTCTTTTCCTAGCTCTAACCTAGGGAACCCTGTCACGGTTTCATTGCTAGCGCCTCTGACTTCGACGTATTAAATTTTAACTTTACCACCTGCGATCATTCATGCAACTTATTTAGCGCTTCGTTCGGTTTTGTGCGCATATTGATTTGCAATCTCGATCTGATAATTAAAAACGTATTATCCGCAACCCAACAATTGAGCATCCCTTGGGCAATCTGACCCTAAGGAGGATGCTCTCGTACAAAAGCTTCCAGAATATGGGACCAGAGCATGACCCCTGCGGGTATCTTCTTTCCACCTCAAGCGATAAAATTTCGTCCGGAATTTAAATTTGTGCCAATCGCCGCGAAAAATAACTCTTGACCAATGACACCAGGTTTCGCGGATAACCCTTACCTTCCAACTCGCAAATAATAAATGGTCACCAGGCAGTGTCAAATGCTCCTGAAATGTACAAAGCCACACGACAGTACTCCTTTGCATTTCTCGCCTGCTTGATATCTTCAACATTATAATTTGAATAAGGACCGCTATGCCTGCGGCCACGTCCTCAATGCTCCACCCGAACGTACTACATTGGGTGTAAACTTGAAAATATAAACGTGCTTCAAATGTAATCTAGCTTCAAAATTAATCAATCCTAAATAAAAATCTAACAAACTAGAAATAGGGTTTGAGTAATGGTATCCATAGCGTTGATTTTGGAGTGTGTGATATCTTCGACAACAAACTCTAACGCGTCGATAGTCGACTTTCCCTTCATCAAACCAAACTGTCAGTTATTAAAACTGCCGCTGTCTCACTCGCGTGGTATGATTCGATCTAAAGCTTTCCTCAGTACCGGCAGAAGCTAATTGGACGATAGCTTCTTGGGTCATACGCATCCGCCCTTTTGAGTTTGACAATAAACTTCACGCTCTGGACTTTCTAGCGACGTGGAAATACACCCCCTCTAAATAAAGATTAAATGGCCCGGCAAAGACACCTGCGGTTAACAGGCACGCCTCCACAGCTGCGTCTGAAGTGATTCCGTCATGTCCCGATTCCTTCTTAAGGTTCATCCTCCTAAGAGCCCTTACGACCTTATGACCTAGGATTGCCTTATCGGCATCTGTTCCTTGCGCTTCTGTAGCTCCCAGACGTTTTAAATCGTGCGACTCCTCTGGATTGTCCGACAAGAAGAATTTCTCTAGCAAATATTCCGCCATGGTTTTAAAACCTTCCGTGTATATTCGACATTTGTTTTTCTTATAATAGTGAAAGCGATTTTTGTTGTTTGCCCTTTATTCCGCGGTATGCTGTTTCCCATAATACCTCTCGGAGTTTCGCGTGCAGGATTCTTTGAATTTATTTGATCTCGCTTCTTCAATTAATGTTTTATATTCTCGGTTGCTTTGGTTTTATACTCTATTCTCCGTTCTTCTCTTACTTCTTCCTAAGCCTGTTGAAAGCGGTACCTTAGGTTACGCGTTTGTGTCCGCTTGGTGGTTAACTCCCGGGTCCACAAAGGTGTGCTGTTTTCTTTAGCGACATGGAGTACGACGACGTGTCTACCACTGCGTCGTTTAATTTTTGCGTGAGTGTTTTTATTTGGGTGACCTCTCGGTAGTTTAGTAGCTCGTTCTCGTGCGCGGGGATGTTTTTGCTAAATTTTTGTTTAAACCGCTCCCAATTTGTTTTTTATTGCAGAACCGCGGTAGGATTGGTCTTTGGTTAGGCTACAGCAACTAAAAAAAGTTAACACGACCTAAAAGATAGTACTCATGCTCGTTCTCAGTTTAAGCGTTCAGGCAAAAGTTTCATCAATTTTGAGAAACGTAATGCAGCAAAGAAACTTAAGGGAGAAAGGTTTGTTCTAGTTTAAAAATTCCATCCTTACAGAAAGCTTAACAGTAAGTTCATTTAGAAACTCTTAGGGGTGAGATTATTAGATGATGGTGTCTTAAAATTTTTTAAAAAGCAACTGATCTAACCTAAGCTTGAAGCGCGCAGACACACTCTTCATTAGTGTGAAATGAGATGCCAGCAAAGCCATGGTTTTTGATAACGTAACTGATTACCTACCTCGGTGCTTCCCTTACAAGTGATTCTGCTTTCGGGTATTCAGTAAATTTGGTTGTTGTTAATTTATCCAGTAATCATGGCTGGCAGAAGTTGAGTTCATATTGGTTCTAAAGGTGCCGAAGAGCTTTTGATAAAGTCGTTTGAAGAAACTGACAAACAACATGTTGACTCTAATACTTCTACTGATAATTAAGATGATGACGTTGAAAAGATGCTTCTGAAGAGCTACCAAAATACGATTCGGAAATATTTCTGATGATGTTTGATTTCAATAACAAGGATAATAATCCACAGTACTATTATTTGTAAGTAACTAAATTGGTTTTGAAAAAAAACCAATCATTACATTTATAGTGCAGATCAAAAGATAAAATCGAGGAGTGGTAGTTAGGGCAACAAGAACGCTAAACAGAACAAATACAAGGATGGAATGTTATGCACAAGCAAGGGGGTCCCACCAGATTCGCAAATCAAAATGTAGATACAATTTGCAGTTGTTTTCGTGTTTTTTAGAGATAATATTATAAACCATATTATTCAATGGACATATGTGGAACGTCTCCTAAAAAATGGCGAATTATAGAAATATGTGGATTTCAAAGAATTTTAGCGTTTTATTGGGCTGTTCATATTGGCAGGAGTTTATGAATCTCATAAGAGAAGGATAACAAATTCGTCAAATGTTAAAGGCGGGTGTTCAGTATTTAACAAAATTATGAGCAGGAACGGTTCACCTTAATTTTACAATGCATTCGCCTTGATAATTTTTGCAGTCAGAAGCAAGAATCTAGATTTCGATAAATTAGCACCACACCGAGCGCTTTTTGATTTATGGCTGCCGATCTCCAAAGAAGCACACACTCCTTACGAAAATATAACAGTCGAACAACTGCTGCTTCTCCCAGGAAGGTGTTCCTTCAAACAATATATGCCATCAAAGGTTGGCAAATATGAAAATTTTGGGCGGCCTGCGATAGTCAAAGATCATGTTCACAACTGTCAGATATACAGGGGTAAAGTAGACTAGAAGCGTGAAAGCAACCAAGGCAAACGAGTGGTATTAGATATGGTAGAAGAATTGGAAAAGTCTGGGAGAAATGTAAGTACCGATAATTTTCTTACTAGTTCTGAAATAGCAAGAAAATAGGAGAATGGTCTAACATTACTTGGTATAATTCGAGAAGACAAACCGCAGCTGCCCAAGGAATTAATTACTGTACAAGGGACAGAAGTATATTCAAGTATATTTTGCTATCAGGGCGATGCTGCACAAAAAAAAACAGAACTTGCAACTCTGCTTTCTACTACATATGAAGCTGGCGAGACTTTGGAAGGTGTTCACAACAAGCCACAAATAATAATTGACTACAGTAAAACAAAATCAGGTGTAGATACTGCAGATAAGCTTCTTTGAACATATTCTGTAAAAAGACAAACGCGAAGATGGCCTGTTGCAGTTTTTTTACAATATGATTGATATTAGTGCTCTTAATGCATATATTATGTTGGTGTCACCTAAATAAGGAATGGCAGAAGAAACAAGGTTACAAACAGCGGCACTTCCTAATGCAACTAGAAAAGCAACTATTTGCTACTGGTGCAGAGAAAGAACGTATGCCAGAGGCATTAACATCACAGAGGTACCACAAAACCGAAAAGCAGAAGACGTTGGGAGTGTCCAAAGACTTTAGATCTAAAACATTCAAGCAGATGTAGCCGTTGCAGCCGCTTTCTATGCAGGGATCATCAGGCAGTTACTTGTTTGTTATGTCGCATTATAGTAGAATAGATTTTTTTTTACTATATAATTATATAAATCTAATGTTATTATTGAATTTTTCCACACAATTGTAAGTTGTTCAACTAAAATTACAATATAAATTTTGCATGATGACTGTGTTGTACAAGTAGCCGGTAGTGAGGTCAACGGTCGCCCCGATGGTATTGCAAGGCATCAAAAAAAGATATTGTAAGGGTTAATATGTACCATTATTTTGAGAAATTCGGGCATTAAAATAACAATTTTAAATTTAACTAATTGATATTTTGTTTTGTATAGGTTCTTTTACGTTATTTTTTTACTGTCGTAATCAAGATATGATTTGGACCATTGATGTGGTCAAAAGAGCTTGAGTGAGTAATAAAATAACTGTCCAAATTCAACGGCAATTGTTTATTTTACAGATCACTTATTTGTCATGTGGCCGAAATACAAGAAAGTATTGTGTGTAACAAGTCGAACTTAGATTTTGGTAGTACTGTTATTGTTTGGGTGGGCGGCGTCTGAAGGTATGTAGACTTGGGTTGATTATTTGTTTAATAAGCATAAGCAAAAATAATTATAAGTTTCATAAATACATGAAAATAAAAATGAAATAGTTAGAATTAAATAATTTTAACAGTTCGGAAGTCTTCGGTAATCTTCGAAACTCTTTGGAAGGCTTCGTGGTTGCTTGTAGAACCAAGTAAAACTTAAACACTTATTGAATGATTGTATATACAGTTTAAAGAAGTGTAAAAGTCTACGGAAGTCTTCGGAATTCTTTGGAAGGTTTCGGAAGTTGCTTGGGAGGCCGAGTAGGAACTGGAATAACAGTAGTCAGAAAATATTTACAGTTCTAAGAGGTCCAGACGTCTTCGGCGGTCTTCGGAAGGCTTCGTGTTTTACTGGTGGGACAACGTTAAGTTACAAAGAATTATGATATAAAATTAAAAACTATTAATTAAACATATGTACAAGCATAGAGGAGTTCAGAAGTCTTCGGAAGGCTTCAAAATTTATTTGTGAGGTCCAGTAAGAACTTGAACAGCGATAGTTAGAAAATATTTACAAAAGGCCCAGGTCTTGTTACGTTTATTTTTCAACATCAATTAAATACTCTTTTTTCCCCTGGTTAAGTCATTACCCGCTCGAATAAATTTCATTTCTATTCTTAAATTCTCCAGCAATATTCTATCTATTTTACCTGTTCCTCTTAAGCCCGCGTTAACATAATTTTAACTCAAATCTCTTTTATTTTTAAATCGAAAATTTATTCGATAAATTAAATAGTCAATACATTGTTTGGGGTATCCGTTAATTTGTTAAACAATCCGATAACGTATAATTGCTTTCTCTTGTTTTTCCCATTTAAAGACTTGTCGAAATAATAGATCCTACTATTATTTGATAGCGTGTTTTCCAGTTTGCTAATCGAGCTTCGATAACGCGAGGATCGCAGTTTGAACTCGTGTTATTGGAACCCATTTTTAAATTTGACTCTGCAGCTTGTGCGTTGAAATATTTCCTACATTATTTATCACAGTACTTCAAAAACAATGCAGGGTTTTTTGTTCGACAAATAGGAGGTATCTTGCGTGTATTGGTCTTAGCTGGAGGCCAAATGGGTTCTTTCGTTATGTAGGCCCAACTGTTCGTTGACGTAGACCAACTGCTTTTGTTTGTAGACCGCTGCTGCAGTTACGGTGGTAGGGCGAATGGATCTTGACTACCGTGGCGTTGCTGTGGACTCACATCCAACGACATGCTAGCTAAGTATCCCGACACATACAGGTATACAACTTGTTTTCTTTTGTGTATATCAAAGGCATATTCCTTAACAGCGTTTGGTGTAATTATGTGATAAGAAATGTGACACTGTAGGACTATAGTTTGTTGCTGCGAATCGATATTATCGCTCTACAGGTGTGATATACCATTGTTAAAAATGTTTGACAAATACACGCTTATTCTTTTCTACTGATTAATTTATTTTACAAACGGTATTATGTACAATTTAAAAGAATGTTTGACAAAAGCTCGTACACGTTAATTCCTTTTTTTTACTGATTAGTTTATTTTACGAAAAGTATTATATGCAATTTTAACAACGCTTAACGAAAGCTCTCACATGTTTATTTTCTACTGATTAATTTTATTTTGCGTAAAATTCGAGATGCGCACTTCGTATTTAAAGTACTAAATTGTTCGTATCACATAATTGTTTGCTTTGAAATAGTAACGTTTAATTTATATATTTTGCTTGTTTCTACGGAATCCTTTGTTTATTTTTATTGTTAATAGATAAACGTGGGCGACGTTTTTTTTTTTGGTATGTAGGCGAATCCCCCCACTCTCCGCGGTTGGTAGTTAGCTTGGTATTTACTTTTTTCCGGCTACGTCTAAGTACGTAGCAGTCTTCGGAACTCTTCGGATGGCTTCGTGTTTTTCTTGTGAGACAACGTGAGGGTATGAAGAATTATGTACAGGTTGGAGGAGTTCGGAGGTCTTCGGTGATTTTCGGAACCCTTCGGAAAGCGTCGTAGTAGTGGTACTTTAGACCTCGTGGAGTGCGTCACCGTTGAACTCTACGGGGGTGTTGTCACAGAGGTAGAGTTGACAGACGCAATCACAATTTGTCAGAATTTGTGACAAAATTGTCGATTTTGCGTTTCATAAATTTTTATAAGTGACAGACAATTTATGACAATTTGTCACTAAATTTCTTGACATATTTCTTTATGAAACAGAATAAATAGTAAGATTTACATACAATTTGACATATTTTTAAACTTGTCATCTAAAAATTGAAGGAGAGGAACTCTGTGTCGCATTTTTAGGACAAGTAATTGTAGAAAGGATTTCTGTGATAATAATATATTGTTATTATTATTGATAATTTCCGTGTTGTGAAGAGTTTAAGTAGTAGTAGTAATAGCAGTAGTAGTAGCAGTGATAGTGATATTGATATGGAAGTTAATGGGCTACCCAAAAATTTTAAACAAAGAATAAATTTCAATGATGTTGTGAGTGATTTCACATTTAAAAAAAATTTTGTGTTAGCCGTGTGGTTATTGATTTTCTAAATAACCGATTTGGTGAGTACTTACAGCAAGAAACAACGCGCAACCATGCACTTACCCCGACCAAGCAGATTTTAACTACTTCACATTGGCTAGGTTGCGGTGCTCAATACCATGTTACTGCTGATGCACATGGGCTTTCAAAAGCGATATTCACCGTTGTGTAAAACAAGTATGTTCGTTATTGGTTCAGCATTTACTGTTGGAAGAGGTTTCGTGGCCCGTAGAAAATATACAAGCAATCCCACAAATGTTTATGAGAGCAGCAAATTTGCCTAGAGTTGCTGGAGTCGTGGATGAGTCATTAATTAATATAGATGCACCCCATAATAATGAGGTTGCATTTGTGGACAGGAACGGAAATCACTCCATCAATTTTATGGTTGTATGTCGACCTAACTTAGAGTTTTTTATGCTAGTGTTAGATGGCCAGGTCCTGTACATGATGCGAGAGTTCTGCGGTGTTCGTCACTAGCACAGGAATGGGATAATGGTTGGTGGCCATTTCGAAATGCGCTGGTTTTGGGTGACAGTGATTATAAATTGAAAACGTGGCTTATGACACTAAACATTCCAGTTGAAGAGATTTCTCAGAGCATTTAAATGTACTCGAAGAATGGTTGAAAATTCACTGGGAATTTAAAAAAAAAGTTCCTTTACTAAGGTTGCAACCATTGCAAGCATGCAATGTTATTTTAGCATGCATTATACTGCATAATATTGAAAAACGGCTGGGTTGTGAAGTATATGAACCTAACGATAACAATGCCATTGAAGATGATGAACATCTCGATGATATAGAAGAAGAGAGTGACGTTGATCCAAGAGCTGTTCAAGTTTTGAAAGATTTGATTTTTCAGTTTAAAGAGTAAAGTTTTGCAACAGTATGTTTAACCGTGAGACTTGTCTGTTATTATTTTGCAGTTATGCAAATATAAAACGTTTATGCTATAATGTAACCGACCTGAAGGCTGACCCAAACGCCCTCTATAAACGGTACACTAGTGGCAGTGGCACGACGACTCCTACGTTGTGTTATTATAGAGTATCCCAAATTCACACTCGGAAGATGGCGTTAAGGTGGGAAGGTATAAAATAAAACTACAGTATTTACCTAACTTACTTTTAATCAAAAGAATAACCACTAAATAGGTCATTCGCATGAAAACATAGAAAATTGACGTTCAAAGCAAACAGTGCCGTACTTAACCTGGGCGATTGTGGAAAGAGCACGGCAGATAAAACCCTAAACTGCCTTCACACTTCCAACTGCATTTTACACATCTCGACAAGGAGGGGTAGCGTACAAGTACCCAGATCACCAACACTGAAAGTGACTGGATGTCAACTGTTACTCAGACACATCACACATGACAACTGAAGAAACGTTAGTGTAGATCAGCTAGTCTTTTCTGGTAGGTACTGAGGTTGGATATCCAATACTACTCAGCTAAAGTTGAAAGAGGGGAATATCAGGAAGGTACAATCTGCCTTGATTACCAATGTACCCCTGCACGGACATAAAATGTTAGTAATATTCAACGAAGGCTCAATCACACGCGCCCACATACATGCATTAACCGTTTCCAGCCCGTGTTACAAAATATTTCACAAAGGATTGCCGACTTCCTATTATTTGCAAAAGAATACACTACAAGTACATTGACAAGGCAACATGAATCGCTAAAATGAACTTATGGTATGATTGCGCATAGTTAAAAGGCGCTTATTATTGAATAGACTATCTCCAACATAGTCATAAATGAAGTCGCGAAAGGCACGTGAAGGTCGATCATACCAGAGGTTCAATTTAATTACATCACAACAATTATCACAAACGTTAAATACTTAGTTATATAGGAACATCGGCTAGAAAATAGGATGTACAAAACAACAAACAATATAATTACGTTTAAACCGAGATATGAGTGGTGCAGTTGTAAATGTGGTTAATATGCTGAAATAAAACAATTACACATAAAACAAAAATGTCAAATACATCACAAATATCAAACATTATAAAACATGTGGGCAGCAAAAATAAACCAAAATTTTGTAGCACAATACAAACACAGATTCAGGCGCCAAATGTTTAGATTAATGCAGGTTAGTTAAATACATAAAATCTAGTAAGCAAACGTTAAAAATTATTCATTATGATTGCATCGGTTAAAACATACTTTTTAAAAATTAAACACATCGTGTCATTACAAATTCAAACAAAAATATATACAACATCATTGTGGTTAAATTCAATTACTATCTTAAAATCAAAACAGACATAACATAGAAATATAATACTGTTTATATTCAAGAATTCCCAATAATTTGATTTAGCATGATATTAGTATTTAACAGCAATTGTCGTAAAATTACAGTAATGTTACCCCTGCTATTGATTCTGCATTAAGTGCAACGCAATTGTAGTTCCAACTCAGCATTAAATACAAAATCAACATTATTTAAAATAAATAAATATTAGCTTTACTCTAATTTAGATATTAGATAAACAGTTTAAATAAATAAATATTAGTTTTCGGTTGTTAAACTAAACAACACACCTGAATACCTCAAACATATTCAATAACATAGTAAATTCACCTGAAATTTTACATATTAAACAATCCACATTAAATTTTAAGTCAAAAGCAACAGGTAACCCATAAATATTTCTTTTAATGATTAAATAACTAACAGTTTTACAATAAATACCAACATCACATTCAAAACAACGCTCTGATTACAAGATGTAATAAGATTACCTTAAATTAACCACCATATTATAAACTTAAAAACATTACTTTTAATAAAAAACCGCCAAGTGGAAGCTTGTTGGACCTGCCATCTTGAAATTTAAAAACAAAGTGCTTTCAAGCCTATTGACTCGCTAGATCCTCTCTACGCGTACGTCCTTAATGTAAATTCTGGCGTCGCAGAATGCGTTCAGAAACCTGCAAGTGGTTACTGAGCTATTCGAACAAATACCTTCAAATATCGAAATGTACACTATATTTGTAATAATTATCGACCAATGAGGAAACGACAGAAACACTACGGATCACTTCAATGTCATATATTGTTATTCATTTAAAGTAATTTTCATGAACACGACAACAAGATATCAAGATTACATATGACACTCTTGAAGAACACTACAGGAGAAATTTTTTAAATCATTATAAGAGGCATACCTAGTTTAATAAAATAATAAGAGGCAAACAAAACACTTTATAAATGGTCAATAATCTTACAACTAAGTGAATTATAAACAAAGAAAATTGTACAACAAACAAACATATAACTGAAATTAAGAAAAGTAGTGGTTAATTTATTGCAGCAGCATTAAACACACGTTAAATTTCTCACTACAACTTCTGTAATAAAGACCATCAATTTCAGGCCTTTTGTTTTAATATTTTTTTCAGTCGTCTAAAATATCAGCAACACTCAGCAAAGCTCTCCTCCAAGACATTATTTCCGTGTTTATCGGCGAGGAATACCTCACCATCAACATCGACAGGGATTTCATTAAACACCGGTAACTCAATCCTTGATTGATATAGTTGTTGTGTAAACTGTGAAGGTGGCAACTTTAGTTCATTTTTTAATTTAATCAACTCTAAATCTAACGTATACTCTTCATGCTTAGCAATTTCTTTTTTCTGCCAACAACATAGTTTGCTCCTTAATTTTCTGATTGATGACAAAAATCATCATATGTGATGCAACTTTGATTTTCTAGTATAACTCCCACACAGGGCGTCAATCGATGCACTAAAGGTAACTAGGATAATACACCAACTTGGAGTTGTTGCCCAGACGCCGATGGGGTAACATCTTACGTATTCAGACCACCGCCTTCGGGCGTTCAAAGGTGGGCAGCGGAACGGTGACGTCCTGAGGGAGTTCTCCAGCTATGCGGGGTGCCGAGGAATGGGTACACAAGTGAAGTCGTCGTGGATGCACATCCGTCAGTCCTGTTTAGACGAGCTACCTGACGATGGAGGGGCCTGTGGCGAGTAGCCAGTCCTTTTAGGCGAAAACCACAGGCCAGTGGACCCAGGATCCGGAGTACTGTATAGTTGGGGGACAACTAAGGGGAAGATCCGGGAAACTGTCTACTGCAGAAAATCAAGAAGATTCCAGGAGCAGGTTTTTTGGGATCCAGTCCTACAAATTTATACACATATATATTTATTTATTGAAGAAGATCAACGTAATAGAAACACCATAAGTCAAGAAACAACAACATCTACAAGCCGAAAAACTTTAGAGTTACAAGGCACCATAGCGACACTGAGAGCGTCGTGACGAGCTACTGCGATACACCAACTTACAATGCCTTATTTATAACGCAGTTTTTAGCTGAAAAGTGCATTTTTGTGCTTGCGCTTCTATGATATTTGTCAGATGTTGCACCGTTTGACTTTTACCTATTACAAAAAGTGGAAATTGAATTGAAGGAAACGCATTTTAGCCTGTTCTACATGTACAACCAAAATCGACAGAAATGTTGAGGAAACTGACCACTAATGAGCTATAACATTGTTTTGAACAATGAAAGAGACGTTTGTAGCAATCTATAGATGGAAAGGTATGTTGAAGAGAATAGAGGCTAAATTTTATTTGAAATAAATCACACCAGTCTCGTTATTTAATTGCCACATCTCCCACACATTATGTTTTTCAAAAATACCTTGTCCATTATTAAACAATCACTCAAATGTTTTAGACTACGTATAAATCTTTCAGTCTGCAAACATTTTGAATTAAATCCATTAGTGGAGGTAGACTTGCAGCTAAAAAATCTTCAGCTTTTCCATCTCGTGAGGGTTGGTAATTTGATTTTAAAGAAGTAGGTTGGCTGGTCATCAAATTAACAGAACTTGTGTCACGTACAAGCGCATGGACTATTCTACTACTAGGTACATTTCATTTTTGCCAGTGAATTCATTATTTGTGTTTGCTTCCTGATTAAGTCTAAATTTTTCAATCTGCAAACTTTTTGAACTAAAGGTTCATCTTTCAGTAGAGAATAGGGTTGTTGCTAAAATTTAACTTTATGTTTGCATGGAAAAATACGTTTAAGATTTACTAATTGGACTTTTAGAAAGAGGTTCCAAGGGTAAAGACTAAATTGCAATGTTCAATAAATCGTGAGTCGGTAAGTTTGAAAAGTGTATTTTGCGCCATTTGTATAATTAAAATTTTTTTGTCGTGTATCTAAGCAAGAACATGTCCTCTTCTCAAGACTAAAATCCTTTTTATACATGTATAATTCAGAATTCTATAATAGCAGAAACTGAAGTCTGCCTTAAGTAAGAACTCACACCTTCAATAAATTAAAATAAAGTGTTTATTTGGCATTTATACTGTGTTTTTTTACAGGCGTTAAAAATGAACTACAACGTTTTGTTGGTGCTTGGTGTGCTGTCAGGTCTCCATATAAGTTTTGCTCAATTATGCTATCCAGGATACTTCGGCGAAGGTTTAATCTGTCGAGTTATGATTTTAGAAAAGGGAAAACCAATAACTGCTTCATCTAAAGATACTTCAAAGGTGTCTTACATAACATTTTCATCTTGCAATACACCTGTTGTTCCTACAGGGGTTTTTGTAGGATTTCCAAACGTTAGAAAAATCGATATGCTCCGATGTAACATTTCAGAAATAGAGCCTGGTGCATTTGACCAATTACCACAGCTGGAAGAACTTAACCTAGGTTACAATAATATTAAGGAAGTGATTAATGGTTCCTTTATGTTACCCAATATAAAGTTGCTTAATTTAGCACGGAATCCTATAGCAAAAATTGGAAGCGGTTCTCTCCACAAACTAACCTCTGTGCAGAGAATTGTATTTCTTGAAGATGAGCTTACGTATTTACCTCCACTAGCATTTGAAACTTTAAAAGAACTGGTGGTTTTAGATTTGGGTCACAATAAAATTCGGGATGTAGCGCCTGATGCGCTTAAAGGGTTAACGAGCTTAACCACATGCTACTTAAGAAACAACGAAATCAGACAAATTCCTTTTGGAGCATTTGATGATTTAGCATTTTTGGAGGGTATGTATCTTGACTACAATAAATTAGAAAGTATAGGTCCCTTCTTTATTTCAAAATCGTCTAAAATGCGAGAAATGGATTTAAGTCACAATTCAATATATCATATAGATTCAGAAGCATTTCGTGGACTTTATGGACTCAAACTTTTATACCTAAACCACAATAATCTTATAACTTTACCAACAGGAGCATTCAAAGAATTAGGCTCATTAGAATTGCTGCGGCTTTGGCACAACTCTTTAACAGCCTTTCAACCTGGAACTTTCCAAGGGTTGCACAAACTTAAAAGGCTTGAATTGGAATACAATGGCATATCAGTTATTGATCAAAACAGTTTCTTAGGTTTGGTTGAAATTAGAATGCTGCAGTTAAATAACAACAAATTACACACACTTGATGTCAAGAGTGTATTATCCCGGTTCCAAAATCTTGGATCGATTTACATAGACAACAACAATTGGAACTGTGCGGATTTACTGAATATTACAGAAGCTTTAGAAAATGAGCATGTTTCAATGGATGGTGGAAACTATGCCAAAGGAACAAATGTGGACGGAATTCAGTGCAGTAACAACAACTCCTTTAAAACGAATGAAACTATTCCTGCTGCAGTTGATACCGGTCTTTTAGATGAAAACTTTAGAAATTCCACATTTTATAAATTCTTCAAAGGAAGTTACGTCAACACCAGTTTTGTGAATTATTTACAAAATGGTTTCAAAGATACAAACTTCTATAAATATTTTGATCAAGGTTTCCTCGGCTCCAAGTTTTACAAGTATTTTGACAAGGATTTTCGAAACAGCAACTTTTTTAAAATTACAGATGAAGTATCCAAGCAAACACCTAGAACTACTGAGAGGGAAGTTAATGATGATCGAGAAATTAAAGCATTAGAGTTAAGCATTTTAGAAGGGTCTTACGGCTATGAAACTTATTCGGCCATTTTTATGTCTCTCGGTATTGCTGTTCTTATTATTAGTAATATTGCACTATTTATTTCATATCGTTTGATAAGTAGGCATTCGTGTAGTTTACATGAGGAAACTAATTTTTTAATTGATGCTGAACCACGTCTTGAACTATCTGCTGTTCAAAATGAATAAATGTAGCTTATTCGGATTCCACAAATTGTTTTATTTTATACAGAAGAATAGTGTTATAGGTTCCCTTAAGCAAAAGCTGGTACTAGTGATGGTGACAGTTGTTACATGTAGTTTCGGTCCATAAAACTAGATAAATACTTTCCATAGAAACTCAATGAAGAACCTCACACAATATCCGGATACTTACCGTTGACTTACATTGTAAACATTAAGGTAATGGTTTCCAACTATCTTTGGAGAAGGAAAGTGTAAGTGCTTGAAAAGAAGACAAGACTGTTGTCGTGGAATATCTAAGTAAGTTTATAATTTTGTTGAGCGCGACCAAGTTGCGATTAGTTTCCTAGCACCTTTAAGAATAGAGCCAGATGTACAACGATCAATTGACTACTGATCGCCCCCTCTCTGCGCCTTTAAAATAATTTAAAATTAACACAATTATATGTATGCGTTGACTAGCTTAGTGATACACACACACACACACACACACACACACACACACACACACACACACACACACACAGAGTGAACAACGATATGTTAACAGAGAGTTTTTATTCACTCTTCTCCAACACTCAATATCTCCGCATAAGACAAATTAAATTCACCAAAATTTGTATAATGAAACAAATAAAGTTACAATTTACAAATCTGCGCTTTTTTTGATATTATTTGCTTTTTATAGAACTCTTAAATCAAATTTAAATAAATATTTCTATTGAGTTGGCTCTTTACAAAGCCCATAACTTTTTTGCACCTTTTTTTAAAGCAATTAAAGCCGGCAAAAGAATTGTATTTTACCACGAATAGTTTCGTTGAACGTTCAAAGAAATATCCCCTTTCTTAATCATACTTTTGCGCACCAACGAAATTTTTGTTGACTTTTACACAAAATATTAATCACATGCAACTTATGCAACTTTTTAGAGATCACCTCTGAATACACAAATTATTTAAAATTATATATGTAACATACTATAAATTGAAAAGATATTCCTGACCTTATGTTCCTCCTGCTTTTCTCGCTAAAGCTTCCTGGCCCAAATTGGTCGATTGTTCAGTAGCTTGGAGTCGCTAACCTGCAGCTTAACGTGTTGATATAGTACTAGAAACTTGGAGTCATTTGCCCAATGATTTGAAGCATTAACCTTAGAGTTTTAACCTCGTAGCTTGGTCTTTGAAACCATTAACTTAGAATATTAACGTCGTAATTTAATATACTAAAGTTGTGATCTAGTATTTTATTTACGTCGTGATTTGTTGTACTAACGTCGTGATTTAATGCCCTAAATTAATATATTACAAAGATTTTATTTACATTAATTAATTCTAGACTTACTTTTATATCAACGGCAGAATTTTATACACATATTTCAACGCGAACGTTACTATTTATCACTTGAAATTATTAATTTATGTTGCTTTTAATTTTTTCAATTTTATTTACGTAATAATCATCTTTCAACTATTATCATTGGCGCGTCGATTATGAAATGAATGTCCTTTATCTGCTTTGGTTAGTTTTATAGATAAATTTCTTCCCGAATGCTTCACGCGTTCTCATTGGCTAACAATCCGCTATATGTTGTTTGTTTGTGAAAATGGCGTTTCTATGGTTATCTGCAAGGTGCTATATCTGCAACTTGTTGGGGTTTTATTAAATATTGCATTTTATATACGTTCGAATTTTCACGTACATCGGAACTTTCTATTATGGAATTTGATTAACAAATGGTATTTCATGTACGTTTCACACTGCACGTATATCGGAACTTTAAGATCCATACTTTAATCACATATGTCCGTTTTATTAAGTATGGCAATTTATATACGTTACAAACCGCACGTACCCCATGGCTTCAATATCTCTACTTTACTTACATGCGATTATTGACTTCTTTATGCAACTGCGTTAAAATTGAAAGAAATTTCATTTCACGTTTATTTTTCTTTAAATATGCTGAATTTTTAATTTGTTTTTAAGCTTGAAAATTCCTTAAATGTTCTAAAAATAAACGGATTGCTTCCACAATTATTTATTTTCATAAATGTGGTAAAGTTATTACTGAATGAGCTTTCTTTGATTAATTGTAGTTTGTTATTTATTTTATACAGAGTGATTTGTATTTGTTTTTTGCATAATTAAGGAATTACGTAGATTTTATAATTTAAATGTTTGGTTTTCGTAGTTTTTATGATATTTACATGAGGTATTCCTCCCTTGTGACCCTATATGACCTTAAATTACCTAATTATCATAGCAATATATATATATATATATATATATACATATATATATATATTGATGTGATAAGCGTCACGTTGGGCGTCACTAAATTGGTGCTATGAGAGAGATATAAAAAATTGTAAATTTGATATTACTCACTTAAGTTTCTTTCTAACTTTTTTTTTGCCTGACTAGCTCAACGATAGTTATAAAATTATAAAATCAAACGCAGCAATATCGTAATCATCTATACATTCAAAAATATTTCTTTCCATACAAAACAGTTTATAAAACAATTCACAGTTCCATGATATACAGAAAATATTTAACATTCTTACCTAATATTTGCTAACAGATACACAAATAGACAAATAAATGTACCTATCCTTTATTCCCACACTTGTAGGTGTGTTTGGGCAAAAGCGCTCAGATTTTTTTTTATTGAATGGTCAAACTGTTTCAAACTTCAACCTAAAATTCTTTGCAAATCATCCGCTTCACTATTAGAAAAAAATGCGAGCCCATTGAAATAGAAATGATTGAAATATTATCAATTAACAAACAAAAAAATCTAAAATTTTACCCTTAAGGTTATATGTTAAAAAGCGCTTATCCAAATCTTCTATTCGTTATTCTCAAATGCATTAAATCCCACCTGGTTTTATTTTAAATTGACGTATCTCAAAAGTAATCATATTTACATATACGGCTTAAATTTGTACAAACGGTTGCGTTATTGATTTAAAGTTGGGGCTTTTAAATACATGGGAAGCTTGTTTTGCTTTGCACTTTAATGGCTATGTATTTACAATACTCTTATATTATTTATATACAGGGTAGAACAATTAATCTTCCAAAATTTCTATTCTTTCCGGTTTTATATATATATATATATATATATATATATATATAATACAGAAGAATAATCCACATTTGGAATGCAAATGAATGCTTGATATATATTAATAGTTATTAAGATGAAATGAAAACCCAACTTTGTATTTAAAGTTGAATTACCATTTCAAATCGAACTAGTAATTGAAAACCACTAAAAGAACGGCTACAGCAGGATTTGAACCTGCAACCTCTGATTCTCCGGATCAGTGCTCTAACCAATTGAGCTATCTAGCCTAATTGTTTAGATGATGTTATATAATACTACTGAAGCTTGGCCCTTGTTAATGATTTTCAATTACGTCTTGCATTTAAGGAAATTGAATCTAGTTATATACATAATTCATGTACTAATAACTTGATCATCCCATTTTTGCAACGTTCGGAATAATACAAACATGTAATTATATTATTATTAATACAGAAGAATAATCCACATTTGGAATGCAAATGAATGCTTGATATATATTAATAGTTATTAAGATGAAATGAAAACCCAACTTTGTATTTAAAGTTGAATTACCATTTCAAATCGAACTAGGGCCAAGCTTCAGTAGTATTAAGTATAACATCATCTAAACAATTAGGCTAGATAGCTCAATTGGTTAGAGCACTGATCCGGAGAATCAGAGGTTGCAGGTTCAATTCCTGCTGTAGCCGTTCTTTTAGTGGTTTTCAATTACTAGTTCGTTTTGAAATGGTAATTCAACTTTAAATACAAAGTTGGGTTTTCATTTCATCTTAATAACTATTAATATATATCAAGCATTCATTTGCATTCCAAATGTGGATTATTCTTCTGTATTAATAATAATATAATTACATGTTTGTATTATTCCGAACGTTGCAAAATGGGATGATCAAGTTATTAGAACATGAATTATGTATATAACTAGATTCAATTTCCTTAAATGCAAGACGTAATTGAAAATCATTAACAAGGGCCAAGCTTCAGTAGTATTAAGTATAACATCATCTAAACAATTAGGCTAGATAGCTCAATTGGTTAGAGCACTGATCCGGAGAATCAGAGGTTGCAGATTCAAATCCTGCTGTAGCCGTTCTTTTAGTGGTTTTCAATTACTAGTTCGATTTGAAATGGTAATTCAACTTTAAATACAAAGTTGGGTTTTCATTTCATCTTAATAACTATTAATATATATATATATATATATATATATATATATATATATATATATATATATATATAAATATTTATAAGTGAGCTTTATTTGTAGAATTTGGGTTTCAGGACCTCTCGTGACTTCTTTATTACGTCAATATATATTGCTGTGTAACCCCACTAAATCGTGCGTCAGTAACAAAAATATTCAAAAATTTTATTAATTTTCCAAAATCGAAAATTGCACACAACAGAAAAATTTTCAAAAAAATAATTTCTTACCAAGATTCCTGCTTCCTCGGTTGAATTACTTCCACAGCTCCCTGGCTAGCTCAGTTGGGCCTCCTCTTGAATACCTAGATTCACTATCATACTCTTTATCGTTCACGCACACTCTCAATAAAACCACAAAATAATACAACAATCATACACTATTTATTTACCACTATTTACAAATAAAACTTCAAGATTATTTACATTTCAGTGGTCAAGTTACACCTCAATAAATTCGATTTAAGTAAAGTCCAGAATTTTAACTAGAAATATCAAATACATTGAATGTATCCTGAGTAAATGGGCTCTGAATAATACCTTATCTTTCTTTCTTTATTTATAATTATCTTTAATTAGGAAACTCTGGAGTATGGTGAGCTCATGATAACCCAGTTAATTATGATTAATGTATGCTTTTTACTTTGCATATTCTTATTACAAACACAACAAAAATCCATGAACTCATAACAAAAAAATATTTAAATTCCTGAGGAACGTTAATCAGCTTTATATACACCTTTAGATTTATATTTAAATACCATAATAAAAGTTAGTTATGCGTATTATTTTCAATACGCAAAATAATGCAAAATACCATCATAGTTCACTCTCACACATCACAATAACCTTCATAGTTTATCAAAAACAACAAATTCTAAAGCGTTACCTGGAATTTCTTGAAAATCCCTACTCCGTTGATGATGCTGTTAAGTTGTTTCGCTATCGGTTTCGTGGTTCTGCTCTGCTCGCCACCTCCACCTATTTGTAGATGAACACCCTCTAAGTTGTGCTGCTATGCTGTTCATACACGATACATCCAAATCCAAATCCAAATATATAACACTTCTTTTATAATTGCTTACTTTAATTTACGTTACATTACGTCACTTCACGAGCTTGTTAAAATTATATGTTGCACCTCAATAAAATTTAGACTCGTCCCTATCCGCGTTCAAATTATGAGGCCAACACTGTACTATTTAATAAAAAATTTTTATATACTTACAAGCTCGTGGTAAACTTTTGTACGTAGTCTGAAGCGATGAAAATACTAAGAGACCTCTATTAATTTTCTTAAAGTATTTATACAATTTACTATGCCATCTCTCGGCCGCTCTTCACGCGAAATCCTTCATTTATAATAATACTTCTTAAAATCTTGGTTCAACCGTTTTCGAAATTTTCGAAATTTAGCTTGTGGTTATTATATTTTCCGAAAAGCCCGCATTCAAATTTTCCCGTGTTTGTCTGTTGTACTACTAACTATATAGACTAATAAGATATTCAGTGACGTCTTGAAATCTCGCCTGTATTAACGCTATTCCTCTCTTATGCATATTCTGTTTCCTTCTAACCTTGTTTGAGTGGTAGAAAATCGATATTGCTGTCCGCGTTTTAAACTAACCCATGTGGACTGAATACGTGCGTTTTGAAATGAACTGCTATTATGCCTGTCTCATTCTGAAGCATTTCATTGATCGTCCATCCCTTCTGCGCTCTAAGGAAACTTTTAGTTAGCATTCATGCGAACCGTCCGACCGTTTACCCGATATACCGCGAATACTGTCTTTTATCTACACAAATAAGGGGAACATGACATTTCTAAAACCTGCAGGTATTCAATTAACAAACGTTTTAAAACAACATTTCTAGGAGTTTTACGTTTCAAGGTATTTTATATTCAACGGCTGTTCGTTTGTTAGCAAAGCGCTTCATCTTGGTATTATCGATTTTTCAAGCTCTTATGCGTATTA
Source organism: Platerodrilus igneus (assembly GCA_036346225.1). Taxonomy (NCBI): domain Eukaryota; kingdom Metazoa; phylum Arthropoda; class Insecta; order Coleoptera; family Lycidae; genus Platerodrilus; species Platerodrilus igneus. Next base: position 14,582,930 of record JARFIW010001380.1, read on the forward strand.
GACGTAATAACTCTTTCAACTAAACTCAATTAAATTAATTAATAATTTGCATTGTCTTCTACAATTTATTTTCTTTACGAACCTAACTAAATTTTAATCACTACTTGTAAAATTTTGTTAATACTTGTTACTTTAAATTCACTCAATGAAATAAATGTTGCACGTAAGTTCTGGTTGTTTCCTCTATACAGGGTGTTTGAAATTGCCTTGTTTATACTTAAATTTAACCCTTTAAAACCACTACAATGTATATATATATATATATATATATATATATATATAAAATATAATATATATAGTAACAGGCTTTTTGGTCTGCTGGTTAATAAAATATACTCTTTATTATAAACTAAGCTTTCGGTTTATTTTAAACCATTATCAAAGATACTAAAAATTAAGAAACGTTAGTATGGGCATAAAATAGTTAAAAACTTACTTACTAATGTGAGGTTTTACAATGAAATCGTTGATATATATAAATTTTGAATATAAGTTGAAAGTGTGGTAAAAGCTTTTAAAAAGAAAACAGTAATGTGGTTTGTTAATTACATTTGAATGTTATAATGACAATTCCTTTATAATTTTGACACTGTTCGAGATAACTTTCTAGATTGTAATTAATTTCTTTTATGGTCTGACTGAAATTTAGATATTTTTAGTATGTATGTATGTTTATATATGTATGTTGATGTATGTCTATTTGTTTACGTATGTATTTTAGTGTGTTTATGTTGTTTGTGTGAATGTATGTATGTCTGTGTATGTGTGTGTGGGTGCATGTGGATGTTTGAATGTGTGAATGAATGCGTGTGTTTGTTTGTGCATGTATGTATGTTTATGTTGTGTTTTATTAAGTGATTTGATCAGTTATGTTGAATTTGTTTTGGATTTAAAATGAAGTAGATAGGTGTATATAGAGCTTAGTGTGTTAATGTCAGTTTTTTATTAATAGTGTTTAGGTTTTAAATATGTAACACATTTCTAGGAATTCTCTTTTGGATTTTTTATTTTCAATTTGTAATATTATAGGATTAACAAAATCTATTTTATGTTTGTTTGCGTTTGCGTGTAAGGTCAAAGCACAAGCGTTTGGCTTAACACGGATGTCGCTTTTATGTTGAGTTAAGCGTTGTTTTAATTGTTGTGAGGTTTGACCAATGTAGGTAAGATTGCAGCTTGAACAATTTATTTGATATATAATATTCCGTTGTAGAAGAGTTGGAGTTTTATCTTTTAATTTAGAAAAAAGAGTGTTTAACGTTAAAAGGTTTCGTTTAGCAATATTGATGTTGAATTTTTTGAAGACTTTTTCGAATTTTGTACTTAAATTTTCAATGTAAGGAATTACATGGTATGTAGGTATATTTGCAGAAAGTTCACTATTGTTATTTAAGTTTTTATTAGAAAGGTCAGCGTTTAAAGGAGCTTTATGATTGTATAAAGGCTTTTTATTAGTTTTGGTGGATAGTTATTGTTTTTAGAATAATAAATAGTTTTTCTAGATTTTTTGAGTATAGTGAAGGATGGCATAATTTTTTGATCCTATGTTTTAGGCCTAGAATGAAATTTATTTTTATTTTATATTGATGGTATGAATGATAATTTAGATATCTACCAGAATTGGTTGGTTTTGATACCAGTCTAAAATAATAGTATTATCATTTTTCTAATTAGTAGAGTGTCAAGAAATGGGATGGATCTGTTGTTTTCTAATTCTACGGTAAATTTAATTTTATCATCGTAACTATTGAAAATTTTAAGAGTTTCGTTAATTTTGTCTTCTGGTACAGATGTTATGATATCGTCTGCAAATTTTTAATGAATGGAATTGTGAAGTTTAGTTCGGGTATAACTTCATCTAATAAATCGTCCATAACAATTCTGGCAAGTATAGGACTTAAATTAGATCCCATTGGACAACCAAAAGTTTGTAGAAAAATTCATTATTAAAACTAAAATAACTTGTATTGAAAACTAACTCTATGATATCTGTAAAAACACATTTTGGAATAGTGCAATTAGTAGTGATCTTATACCATAGCTTTTCGATACTTTTTAGGACTAGAAATTTTGAAATATTGGTATAGAGCGAGATTGCATCTAGGCTTATTAGTACATGATCATTTGGTGGTTGAAAACTTTGTATAAAGTTAGAGAATTCAAAAGAATCACATACGTTGTAATTATTAGTATTAATGGATTTTTGTAATATACCTGCTATAAATTTTGAAAGATTTTCTGTAGGATTGTTGTTTGAAGCAACTATGGGTCTTAAAGGATATTCTGCTTTATGGATTTTGGGTAGACCATATAGTTTTGATGAAGTTATACCCAAACTAAACTTCACAATTCCATTCATTAAAAAATTTGCAGACGATATCATAACATCTGTACCAGAAGACAAAATTAACGAAACTCTTAAAATTTTCAATAGTTACGATGATAAAATTAAATTTACCGTAGAATTAGAAAACAACAGATCCATCCCATTTCTTGACACTCTACTAATTAGAAAAAATGATAATACTATTATTTTAGACTGGTATCAAAAACCAACCAATTCTGGTAGATATCTAAATTATCATTCATACCATCAATATAAAATAAAAATAAATTTCATTCTAGGCCTAAAACATAGGATCAAAAATTATGCCATCCTTCACTATACTCAAAAATCTAGAAAAACTATTTATTATTCTAAAAACAATAACTATCCACCAAAACTAATAAAAACCTTTTATACAATCATAAAGCTCCTTTAAACGCTGACCTTTCTAATAAAAACTTAAATAACAATAGTGAACTTTCTGCAAATATACCTACATACCATGTAATTCCTTACATTGAAAATTTAAGTACAAAATTCGAAAAAGTCTTCAAAAAATTCAACATCAATATTGCTAAACGAAACCTTTTAACGTTAAACACTCTTTTTTCTAAATTAAAGATAAAACTCCAACTCTTCTACAACGGAATATTATATATCAAATAAATTGTTCAAGCTGCAATCTTACCTACATTGGTCAAACCTCACAACAATTAAAACAACGCTTAACTCAACATAAAAGCGACATCCGTGTTAAGCCAAACGCTTGTGCTTTGACCTTACACGCAAACGCAAACAAACATAAAATAGATTTTGTTAATCCTATAATATTACAAATTGAAAATAAAAAATCCAAAAGAGAATTCCTAGAAATGTGTTACATATTTAAAAACCTAAACACTATTAATAAAAAAACTGACATTAACACACTAAGCTCTATATACACCTATCTACTTCATTTTAAAACCAAAACAAATTCAACATAACTGATCAAATCACTTAATAAAACACAACATAAACATACATACATGCACAAACAAACACACGCATTCATTCACACATTCAAACATCCACATGCACCCACACACACATACACAGACATACATACATTCACACAAACAACATAAACACACTAAAATACATACGTAAACAAATAGACATACATCAACATACATATATAAACATACATACATACTAAAAATATCTAAATTTCAGTCAGACCATAAAAGAAATTAATTACAATCTAGAAAGTTATCTCGAACAGTGTCAAAATTATAAAGGAATTGTCATTATAACATTCAAATGTAATTAACAAACCACATTACTGTTTTCTTTTAAAAGCTTTTACCACACTTTCAACTTATATTCAAAATTTATATATATCAACGATTTCATTGTAAAACCTCACATTAGTAAGTAAGTTTTTAACTATTTTATGCCCATACTAACGTTTCTTAATTTTTAGTATCTTTGATAATGGTTTAAAAATAAACCGAAAGCTTAGTTTATAATAAAGAGTATATTTTATTAACCAGCAGACCAAAAAGCCTGTTACTATATATATTATATTTTATAATTGCAAGGTCGTTATACCACGAAAATATATATATATATATATATATATATATATATATATATATACATATCGAAGGCAAAAAAGTGCAATTTTTGTAGATTGGACCATAATTTTAATTTATGGTTCATAATAAAAGCTTGAATTTCCTTTTCTAACGGTAGAGACAAAATTGCAACGTTCAATAGCATGTGAGGTGATAAGTTCGAAAAATGTAGTTCACGCCATTTTCCCAATTAAACATTTTATTTTGTCGTGTATCTAAGCAAGAACATGTGCTCTTCTCAAGTCTGAAACGCCTTGTATAAATGTGTAATTCACAATAGTACAATAACAGAAACTAGAATCTACCTCAAATAAAAACCACCTCCCTAATAAATTAGCATGGTGTTTATTTGTCATTTATACTGTGCTTTTTTTCAGACTTTGGAAATGAACTACAATGTTTTGTTGGTGCTTAGTGTGATGTCAGGTCTCCATTTAATTCTTGCTCAATTGTGCCATACGGGATACTTCGACGCAAGTTTAATCTGCCGGAAAACGATGTTAGAAAAAGGCAAACCAATAACATCCTTATTTACAGATAATTCAAAAGTGCCTTACATAACATTTTTGTCTTGCAATACACCTGTTGTTCCTACGGGGGTTTTTGTAAGATTTCCAAAAGTTAAAAAAGTTACTATGATTCGATGTAACATCTCAGAAATAGAGCCTGGTGCATTTGACCAGCTACCACAGTTAGAAGAACTAAACCTTGGTTACAATAACATTAAGAAAGTGATTAATTGTTCTTTTATGCTGCCCAATTTAAAACAGCTTAATTTAGCGCAAAATCCTATAGCAGATATTGGAAACGGTTTTCTTCACAAACTAACATCTGTGCAAAGAATAGTATTTCGTGAAGATAAGCTTACGTATGTACCTCCGCTAACATTTGAAACTTTAAAAGAACTGGTGGTTCTAAATTTGGGTCACAATAAAATTCGGGAAATAGCCCCTGATGCGCTTAGGGGGTTAACGAGCTTAACCACATGCTACTTAAGAAACAACGAAATCAGACAAATTCCTTTTGGAGCATTTGATGATTTAGCTTTTTTGGAGGTTATGTATCTTGATTACAATAAATTAGAAACTATAGGTCCCTTCTTTATTTCAAAATCGTCTAAAATGCGAGAATTGGATTTAAGCCACAATTCAATATATCATATAGATTCAGAAGCTTTTCGAGGACTTTATGGACTGAAACTTTTATACCTAAACCACAATAATCTTATAACTTTACCAACAGGAGCATTTAAAGAATTAGGCTCATTAGAATTGCTGCGGCTTTTGCACAACTCTTTATCAGCCTTTCAACCTGGAACTTTCCAAGGGTTGCACAAACTTAAAAGGCTTGAATTGGAATACAATGACATATCAGTTATTGATCAAAACAGTTTCTTAAGTTTGGTTGAAATTAGACGGCTGCAGTTAAATAACAACAAATTACACACACTTGATGTCAAGAGTGTATTATCCAGGTTCCAAAATCTTGAATCAATTTACATAGACAACAACAATTGGAACTGTGCGGATTTACTGAATATTACAGAAGCTTTAGAAAATGAACATGTTTTAATGGATGGTGGAAACTATGCCAAAGGAACAAACGTGGACGGGATTCAGTGCAGTAACAACAACGCCTTTAAAACGAATGAAACTATTCCTGCTGCAGCTGATACCGGTCTTTTAGATGAAAACTTTAGAAATTCCACATTTTATAAATTCTTCAAAGGAAGTTACGTCAACACCAGTTTTGTGAATTACCTACAAAATGGTTTCAAAGATACAAACTTCTATAAATATTTTGATCAAGGTTTCCTCGGCTCCAAGTTTTACAAGTATTTTGACAAGGATTTTCGAAACACCAACTTTTTTAAAATTACAGATGAAGTATCCAAGCAAACACCTAGAACTACTGAGAGGGAAGTTAATGATGATCGAGAAATTAAAGCGTTAGAGTTAAGCATTTTAGAAAGGTCTTACGGCTATGAAACTTATTCGGCCATTTTTATGTCTCTTGGTATTGCTGTTCTTATTATTAGTAATATTGCACTATTCATTTCATATCGTTTGATAAGTAGGCATTCGTGTAGTTTACATGAGGAAACTAATTTTTTAATTGATGCTGAACCTCGTCTTGAACTATCTGCTGTTCAAAATGAATAAATGTAGCTTATTCGGATTCCACAAATTGTTTTATTTTATACAGAAGAATAGTGTTTTAGGTTCCCTTAAGCAAAAGCTGGTACTAGTGATGGTGACAGTTGTTACATGTAGTTTCGGTCCATAAAACTAGATAAATACTTTCCATAGAAACTCAATGAAGAACCTCACACAATATCCGGATACTTACCGTTGACTTACATTGTAAACATTAAGGTAATGGTTTCCAACTATCTTTGGAGAAGGAAAGTGTAAGTGCTTGAAAAGAAGACAAGACTGTTGTCGTGGAATATCTAAGTAAGTTTATAATTTTGTTGAGCGCGACCAAGTTGCGATTAGTTTCCTAGCACCTTTAAGAATAGAGCCAGATGTACAACGATCAATTGCCTACTGATCGCCCCCTCTCTGCGCCTTTAAAATAATTTAAAATTAACACAATTATATGTATGCCTTGACTAGCTTAGTGATACACACACACACACAACACACACACACACAACACACACACACACACACACACACACACACAAAGTGAACAACGATATGTTAACAGAGAGTTTTTATTCACTCTTCTCCAACACTTAATATCTCCGCATAAGACAAATTAAATTCACCAAAATTTGTATAATGAAACAAATAAAGTTACAATTTACAAATCTGCGCTTTTTTTGATATTATTTGCTTTTTTTAGAATTCTTAAATCAAATTTAAATAAATATTTCTATTGAGTTGGCTCTTTAAGAAGCCCATAACTTTTTTGCACCTTTTTTTAAAGCAATTAAAGCCGGCAAAAGAATTGTATTTTACCACGAATAGTTTCGTTGAACGTTCAAAGAAATATCCCCTTTCTTAATCATACTTTTGCGCACCAACGAAATTTTTGTTGACTTTTACACAAAATATTAATCACATGCAACTTTTTAGAGATCACCTCTGAGTACACAAATTATTTAAAATTATAAATGTAACATGCTCTAAATTGAAAAGATATTCTTGACCTTATGTTGCTCTTGTTTTTCTCGCTAAAGTTTCCTGGCCCAAATTGGTCGATTGTTCAGTAGCTTGGAGTCGTTAACCTGCAGTACTAGAAACTTGGAGTCATTTGCCCAATGATTTGAAGCATTAACCTTAGAGTTTTAACCCCGTAGCTTGGTCTTTAAAACTACTAACTTAGAATATTAACGTCGTGATTTAATATATTAACGTTGTGATCTAGTGTTTTATTTACGTCGTGATTTGTTGTATTAACGTTGTAATTTAATGCCCTAAATTAATATATTGCAAAGATTTTATTTATATTAATTAATTCTAGACTTACGTTTATATCAACGGCAGAATTTTATACACACTTATTTCAACGCGGACTTTACTATTTATCACTTGAAATTATTAATTTATGTTACTTTTAATTTTTTCAATTTTATTTACGTAATAATCATCTTTCAACTATTATCGTTGGCGCGTCGATTATGGAATGAATGTCCTTTATCTGCTTCGGTTAGTTTTATAGACAAATTTCTTCCCCAATGCTTTACGCGCTCTCATTGGTTGACAATCCGCTATAGGTTGTTTGTTTGTGAAAAAGACGTTTCTATGGTTATCTGCAAGGTGCTATATCTGCAACTTGTTGGGGTTTTATTAAATATTGCATTTTATATACGTTCGAATTTTCACGTACATCGGAACTTTCTATTATGGAATTTGATTAACAAATGCTATTTCATGTACGTTTCACACTGCACGTATATCGGAACTTTAAGACCCATACTTTAATCACATATGTCCGTTTTATTAAGTATGGTAATTTATATACATTACAAACCGCACGTACCTCATCGCTTCAATATCTATACTTTATTTACATGCGATTATTGACTTCTTTATGCAACTGCTTTAAAATTCTTTAAATATGCTGAATTTTTAATTTGCTTTTAAGCTTGAAAATGCCTTAAATGTTCTAAAAATAATCGGATTGCTTCCACAATTATTTATTTTTTTAAATGTGGTAAAGTTATTACTGAATGAGCTTTCTTTGATTAATTGTAGTTTGTTATTTATTTTATACAGAGTGATTTGTATTTGTTTTTTGCATAATGAAGGAATTATGTAGATTTTATTATTTAAATGTTTGGTTTTCGTAGTTTTTATGATATTTACATGAGGTATTCCTCCATTGTGACCCTATATGACCTTAAATTACCTTATTATCATAGCATATATATATATATATATATATATATATATATATATATATATATATATATATATTAATGTGATAAGCGTCGCGTTGGGCGTCACTAAATTGGTGCTATGAGAGAGGTATAAAAAATTGTAAATTTGAAATTACTCACTTAAGTTTCTTTCTAACTTTTTTTTGTCTGACTAGCTCAACGATAGTTATATAATTCACAAAATAAAATCAAACGCAGCAATATCGTAAGCATCTATACATTCAAAAATATTTTTTCCCATATAAAACAGTTTATAAAACAATTCACAGTTCCAGTTTATACAGAAAATATTAAACAGTCTTACCTAATATTTGCTAACAGATACACAAATAGACGAATAAATCTACTCATCCTTTATTCCCACACTTGTAAGTGTGTTTGGGCAAAAGCGCTCAGATTTTTTTTTATTGAATGGTCAAACTGTTTCAAACTTTGACCTAAAATTCTTTGCAAATCATCCGCTACACTATTAGGAAAAAGTGCGAACTTATTGAAATATAAAAAATTGAAATATTATCAATTAACAAACAAAGAAATCTAAAATGTTATTCTTAAGGTTATATGTTAAAGAGCGCTCATCCAAATCTTCTTTTCGTTATTTTCAAAGGTATTAAATCCCTCTTGGTTTTATTTTAAATTGACGTTCAAATCCCAATTTACAAAATCATCCATATTTGCTTAAATCTCCATTTGGGACATCAGTTACCAAAAGTGCATCTTAATTTTAATTAATTAATTTAAGGTAAGTTTGTATCGAGGAATCTTAAATTTCTATGATATTTTACAAAATAATCACGTTTTACCAAATAACTGCATTCGATAATTTTTTATACTTGAAACTACTCAACCTATAAATTTCATTGCAACTCTGCATGTTGTTTTGGCTTTATAATTAACATTAAATTTTAATAGGTTTATAAAGGAAGCTTGAATTTTACTTTGTCGATCGCGTAAATTGAAAGGAGTTTAATCGAATAAATCTCTTTAGTAAAGTTCCCGTTTATATACAGTTTATTTCATTACGTCATGGTTTTCGAAGCATTACTCACCCACATAATGTAAGATTTCTGGAAATAATCCTGTTTATTATCTCAATAGCGTTGAATGGTGTGACTTATGTTTATAGCGATGCGTGCTGTTTGTCCTTGTCCAAGACAACGAGTTGATCGTGGCGTCGCATCCTTCGTACAGCAATGCAAAAGTTATAAAATTAATTTTTATCAATATAATGGATATTTAATGTTAGTACGACTTCTTAAAATAAACGTTTATTTATTTAATTAGTTTATACGACATTTCTTATTAATTGACGTATTCCTCTTCTTAATCCCGCAAATTAGAAGAAAACTCTTTATCTAAAAACTAAGATGTTATTTATACACGGGAGCCAATTTAGCTAATTAATTAAAGTGTTAATTGCTTTATAATGCAAAAGGTTTGCATTTTAATAATTGTATCAAAGGATGTGTTCTAACGAAGTGAATGATTTTTCATTTTACATTTTACAATCAAATTCGTATCTTCAAAAACGTATATATTGCATTATATAGTATCTCAAGAGTAATTACATTGACATATACGGCTAAATTTGTACAAGCGGTTGTATTATTGACTTAAGGTTGGGGTTTTTAAATACATGGGAAGTGTGTTTTGCTTTGCACTTTAATGGCTATGTATTTATAACACGCTTGTATTATTTATATACAGGTTGGAACAATGAATCTTTCAAAATTTCTATTCCTTCTTGTCTATATCTGACATAAGTCAAAAACTTGACAATATCAGGTATGATTGACAAAAATGCTAAACGTAATTGAAAGTTAGGTTTATATATAGTTCTGTACACGATTTAGATTTGTAAATTTCCCAATTACAGTCATCGGTCTCGGTGGCGTAATTGGTAAACGCACAGTTCCGGCAAAACTGAGATACAGGTTCAAACCCTGTCCAAGACCTTTTATTTTCCTTCTTTCCATTACTAGCTCGATTTGAAATGATCATTTGGGCTTTGCATAAGAGTCTATGTTATTATTTCATCTTATTAATTGCAATACGTTAGTATTTATCAACTTACCTTGTGCAAAAAAATAATAAAAAAAAACTACCTAATATATATATTGCTGTAATGATAGGGTTAATTTAGGGGTAGGTTTAGTCATAGGGGTCGTAAAATAAACAAAGAAACTCCAAAGTAGCAAAAGCACATAATTACAGATATTAGAAGAGTAAATAGGTCATTATAAATGTTATTAGTTGAGGGCACACTGTATATAGCAGTACAAGCGATTAAAACACATATCCAAGAGTAGCTACGAGCAAAGATAAGAATTTAAAAATGTAACGAAACGCATTGAAATTAAATCAGTGAAAAACCTGCATGAATTGGCTAGATAAATATTCAATAAGTGCGTTAATATATCATCCTAAACGCACGCAGAAATTATGCATTATTTTAAAAGCGTACGTGATCTAAAAGTATCACATTTGTTTAAAAATCCAATGTATTTGGAAATAAACAAACACCAAATTTGTTCCATTCAGATTAGAATAAGGCCAACAACAATAGTTGGACGAAGATTCCTAGGATATCTGAATTAAATGTGAGGTATTATAATGAATTACGTGACATTCTTAGCATCGCCGCTTCATGCAATTGAACTACACAATTGGTAAAGTTTTCCAAAATAACAAGAAATAAGATACTTGGGCTCGCCCAGCACGTGAAGTCGACGAATTGCAAACAAAAGGAGCCGATCCTATAAATATCATGACATTTAAATATCGAGTGAGTATACCTTATAAACTGGGCAGTCACTACACTTGAAAGTGCTAAATATTTACGTGAACAGTAAATTAAATTAAAGTGAAAATTAAAGAGTGTGTAATTGTGCTAGCGAGCCGTACTTCTAAAGACATAAGTAGATCAGATTTGGCGAAGTTATACCATTTCTAATAATAAATAAAACAGGGCTTTTAATTACCATCTTAATTACCATCTCAATTACAATCTTAATTAAAATCTTAAATTACAATCGAAATAACGATCCTAATAAAGATCTTGTTACGACTCCTGTTAATTACGATCTTAAATACAATTTTGGATACGAGACTTTGGAGAATTCTGTTTGTTTAAGCAATTTGATAATCTCTGAAAATGGTAAATATTCTATTACGGAAATGAACATTGGAATAAACTCACTAATAAGGATTTGGATACTAATTTGGTTGGACGTCGACTTCAATTCTGGGGAATGCAGAGCACCTACTGAACGACTTCAGGTTAGATATTTTGATTTGATTTATTTCTAAAAACTGTTTTTATCTCAATTATAATTCAAAGTGTAAGAGCCGACAAATTGGGGTTTCTTGTATAAATTTATGAAAAGTAATAGACATCTTGAAACGTTTCAAAAGGTCTGTAAATGTAATAAAAAACTCGTTTTGCTGGCTTGATTTTCTAAAAATCTGACAGATGTAAATAATTTAAAAAAGGAGAAGATATTTAAAAAGGTTGTAAATATATAATCATTATACTGTGTATTGTAGAATTGCTTTATTTAACTGAATCAGTAGTCGAGGCAAAGAAAATTATAAATTAACATTTCTACAAGTGCTTGAGTAATAAAAGAATAAATCACGACATAAATAGATCTGCCGAACCATGGGGCGAGAATAACAAGGGTTTATTTTTCCTACAGGAAGATAACACGACATAAATATATTTGCCCAAGCGTAGGGGCTAACAGGGGTTAACACAGCAAAAATATGACAATCCCAAATCGTGGGATTCGATTATCATAGCAATATATATATATAGATAGGTGAGCTTTATTTGTAAAAGTAATGACCTCTCGTGGCCTCTTTATCACGTCAATATATATGCATCTATAAGACAAAAAAGCGCAATATTTGTAAATTGGAGTTTAATTTTAATTTATGGTGCATAATAAGAGCTTGAATTTTCTTTTTTGAAATCACTCGGTATATAGAACTTTATTTTATTTTAATTGAATGGATGGGTATTTTACTGCTTGTTTATTATTAAGTAAAACTTTTTAAAGGAAAAGATTTTTAATTTTACTAAAAATTGCATTCATTATTATGTTAAATCGCTACATGTATGTTGGAACGTAAGTTTAAGAATTCATTATTCCATTTAATAAAATCAACATTTGCTATGATAAGTAGTATCAAGGCAGGTACTACCTTTATGACAAACCGTTTGCGATTTAGAAGTTGCTAGTGTGACAGATAGTAAATTTGAATTGTGTAAATTACGTATTGTAAATAAAGTCGATTTTTGCATTGTTGAGTGCTACAAACCAATCATGTACTTTATTGTTTACAGAAACTATTACTACTGAAACGCTCTCGTCATAGTACTCTCACTACCGTACTTATTTTTCTAAAAATATACCTTTTATAAAGCTGTAAATTGCTGTTATTATATTAATATTTATGTAAGGGAATTTTAAATTAATTTAAGCTTAAAGTTGTTGACAGGTGTTTAAATATTTAGTTTTTTCGACTTTAAAATTTTACAGGATCTGATTTTAAACCGGTAATATTTTAATATATTGTAGTAGGAAAGGATATATTATATATTAATTACTATATTGGCAGAGTAGTTTAATTGATATGGAATCATTTTAAGTCAGTCTTTTGAACCAAGTGAATTAGTTTTTGGTTTTTAGATGTTTATTAGTTTTTGTATTATATTTAATGGTAGGTATTGCTTTATTTTACTGAAATATAAGGTTTTGGGGTTAAATTCAGATTTATAAAAGATTTAATAAGGTCGTTTATTAGGAGTACTTCAACCTTTTTGTGATGCTATTAACTTATTAACCAAGGAATTAATTTTCCCTTAGTTCTTTTTCTTTTATTATTCGTACGGTTTTTATATCTTTTGTCTTTGATATTTTGTATGTGTACTTCTTTCAAATTAGTATTTAGTCGTTTCTGTTTACGATTATTAATTTTTTGTGTTGTCTGAGAACGAAGGGTAATGCGAATATTGAGTGATTATAGAATTCGGATTATTCAATATTAGAATCCTTTTGTAGAGTCACTTAAGGTTTTTCTTATGAAGTAAGAATATACTTAAGTTTGTTATGTTTTTATTTTTTGTAGTTATATTTAATATGTACTATTTTTTTGAGAATTTTTGGTATTCTAACAATTTAAATGTAAGTAGTTGCTATCTTGTTTTGGATAAGCTCCTTTACGCTATTTTTTACTGATATAATCAAGATTTGATTTAGATCATTGATGAGGTTGAAAGAGATTAAATACATAATAAAATAATTGTGCGTGTTCAACGCCACTTGCTTATTTTACTGGTCACTTATACGTCACGTATCCAAAATACAGAAAAATATCTTGTATATATGGTGTATATCAACTAAAACTTATATTTTGATAGTATGACCAGTATAGAGGTACAGTGGTACCTCGATATACGAGTGGCTTAATATACGAGAGTTTTGAGATACAAGCCGCCGAGTGAGCGATATTTTGCTTTGAGATGAGAGCAAGATTTGAGATACGAGGAATCGCACAATACACCGCTGCACACGACCCCAACATGCGGGCGCATGTTAGTGTCGTGTGCAGCGTCTAACAGTTTCTCCCACCTCAGACTTTCCAGTCTGTGTGCTTGTTTCCCTCGTTTTAGAAACATTTTTGATAAGTTGGGTTCGCGTTTTTTGCTTTTTGTACATTTTCAAAACATTATCACATTTATTTTTATAACCATGGGTCCGAGGAAGAATATGATGTTTATTGAATTAAAACGTGAAATCATAGAAAAACATGAGCAAGGTGTGCGAGTAATTGACTTGGCGAGTATGTACGGGCATAGCACATCGATGATATGTACTGTGCTTAAACAGAAGGAGTTGATAAAGGGTATAACGCCAGCTAAGGGCGTTACAATAAATTATAAGCTTCGTACCTCCCTCCATGAAAAGATGCAGAAGCTACTCATGGTGTGGGTGACAGAGAAGCAGCTTCAAGGAGGAACCTTAACACAAAGCATCATACGTGAGAAGGCACGAGCGATTTACGGTGCAGATCCCACACACTTCCACAAACGAGGTATCGGAAGACTCGTTTAAAGCCAGTCGGGGCTGGTTTGACAACTTTAAGAAAAGGACCGGCATTCACTCCGTCGTCAGGCATGGTGAGGCAGCAAGTTCGGATGTGAAGGCAGCTGAGGTGTACATTAAAACGTTTTCCGAACTGATAGAAGCCAAAGGATACATCCTCCAGCAAGTCTTCAACTGTGGCGAGACAGGGCGTTTCTGGAAAAGGATGCCGAGTAGGACTTACATAACGGCAGAGTAGAAGACGATGCCAGGTCACAAACCCATGAAGGATAGATTATCTATAGCACTTTGCGCTAATGCAAGTGGCGACTGCAAAATCAAGCCCCTGCTAGTATACCATTCGGAAAATTCCAGAGCCTTTAGGTCACTTAAGATTTTAAAAGAAAATGCAAGTTATGTGGAGGGCAAATTCGAGGGCGTGGGTCACCAGGAAATTCATTGTGGAGTGGATAAACCTGGTGTTTGGCCCTTCTGTTAAAAAATATCTACAGTAAAACAAGCTACCCATGCAAGCCCTTCTCGTCCTCGACAATGCCCCTGCTCACCCACCAAATCTCGAAGATGATTTACTCGAAGAGTTCAAGTTTATACAGGTTCTCTGCCTACCACCCAACACCACTCTTATCCTGCAGACCATAGACCTGCAAGTGATTTCTAATTTTAAGAAGTTGTACACCAAGCACATTTTTTGGCGCTGGTTTGAGGTGACGGAGAACATAAACCTTAGCCTTTGAGAGCTCTGGAAGGACCATTTTAACATCGTGATATGCCTAAGAATTATTGATCAGGCCTGGCTGGGTGCTACAACGAGTACCTTAACCTCTGCATGAAAGAAGCTGTGGCCTGAGACTGTAGCTGAAAGGGCCTTCGTAGGATTGGAACCCGAAGTATCAGTGGTAGAGAAGATTGTTTCTCTGGGAAAATCTATGGGTCTGGAGGTGGATGAGAGAGATGTGAACGAACTCATCGAGGAACAGTCTTAGGACCTGACAACCGAGGAGCTACACGATTTACATTCGCAGCAGCATACGGTGGTTCAGCGAAAAATTAGTTTTGAAGAGGAGCCAAAGGTGGAGGAGGTTATTTCTACAAGTGATATAAAGGAGATCTTGGGAATGTGGGAGAAAGTTGTAGAGTTTGTGGATAAAAATCACCTCGAAAAAGTTGCAACTGGTCGTGCATAGGAGTTCTTCAACGAAACTTGCCTAACTCATTTCCGAAATTTCCTGAAAGGGAGAAAGAAACAAACATCCGTTGACAGTTTTTTAAACAATCTGCAGGTAAAAATGAGCAAAGCTTGACGAAAACAGCAAAGACCAGTGACACAAATTAAGCGCTTCCATAAGCACTTCACTTTTTTTTAATTATGTTTTTATAGAATAAGTATTTGTTATTTATAAATAAATGCTTCTTCTTGTAAATACATTTTTTTTATTCAAAAAAATTTAACAAAAACTACTGATATGGTTTTTTAGGAGCTGGAAAGGACAACAGATTAATGGCATTTAAATTTATTTCAATGGAAAAAAATTGCTTTGAGATATGAGATATCAACGAATTAAACTCGTATGTCGAGGTTCCACTGTATATTTATTTAGAAACTAAAGTTAGTAATAAAAGGTGTTGCAATTAAACAACGAGACCGCTCACTTCTCACCGCGCAACCACATCGTGCGAGATTGTAATTGGAATATCGTTGACTTTAATACCAAGCAGCTGTTATGGTCGGGTTGGGCGGCGTCTGAAAGTATGTAGACAGCACTGTTATTTTTAATGTTCATAAGCAAAAGAAATTAATGTAAGTTCATAAGTACACAAATATACAAGTAAAAGTCAAAATGAACAGTTTATGCACTTTGAAGCACTTCGGAAGTCTTTGGCTATCTTCGGAAGGCGTCGTGCTTGCTCGTGAAACCAAGTAGGAGCTTAAATACTAAGTAGACAAAGTTCGGCAAAGTCCAACTGTCTTTGGTAGTCTTCGGACTTCTTCAGTAATTTTTGGAAGGCTTTGTGGTTGCGCGTGGAACTAAGTAGGAACTTAAATACTAAGCAAACAAGTATATACAGAGTTCGGAGAGGTCCAAAGATCTTTGGTAGTTTTCGGACTTCTTCGGTAATCTTCGGAAGGCTTCGTGGTTGCTCTTGGAACCAAGTAGGAGTTATAAAGAATCATGATATACATACAAAACTATACATTGACTATATACACAATATTGAGAGGTTTGGAGGTCTTTGGTAGGCTTCGGAAGTCTTCGGAAATCCTCGGGTTTTAATCGTGAGGCCTAGTAAGAGCTTGGATGACAAAATTAAGGAAGTATTTATTGTTCGAAGAGGTCCAGACGTCTTCGGGACTGTTTGGAAGTCGTGGTTCACTTGTGGAACAACGTGGAGTAGTAAAGAATTAATGCAACGTGCCCCAGATACGGCGACGGGCAGCGTAACGGCTTCAAGAATTAAGCAGGCTATGGAGAGCACTGCTTGTTGTGGCGGTTTACAGGCTATGGTGAGCACTGTAGTTGAGTCCTCAGGCTGTGGTGAGCTCTAAGGGTACTGAATTTTGCAGGATTCGCAATCATATTTATATGCTTTCTTCCCCTATGCAAGGTATGTTGAAAAAGCGTTAGTGGAATGGGCATCCAATAGATTCGCTACTTTTAGGGTAGCACAAAAAATGAGTTGGAGATCCCGATTTTCTCGGCCCTTGTTCTATGTTCGGCACGTGTACTTTGATATAGGGTATCACAGCTACTCATCGTGTCCATGTTTACGTTAACTTGCTCCCAAGTGTTGGTTGTAGAGAGCACCGTTACGTAGAAGTGCCGTGATCATAGTTGACACAAAACTCGAGCAGCGAATTAACCTGAAATTCCTTGTAAAAGTAAAAAAGATCGCTAACAAAAGTTAACAAATGTTTAAAGAGGTGTTTGGTGCTAATGTTAAGTAACATATGCAAATTTTATAATGGCGCAAACGGTTTTCTACAGATTGAAAAGAAATTGAAAATGTTGAACATCCCGCCGACTTGTAATTGTAAGAATTGAAGTAAACATTCAGAATGTTAATGAAATTGTACGGAAGCCCGAAGTCTGAGTATCATATGGTAAATACTAACAAAGAGACAATCAACAGTCAGATAAATTTTACATGATGAACTAAACATGACAAAAGTTTATGTAAAAACGGCGCTGAAAACCTAACTAACAAACAAAACGGTAATCGGATGAATAATTGTCCTGACATGGGAAGACTCACAGAACAACTAGACTTGCTCACAAAAATCATCATATATGATGCAGCTTTGATTTTCAGTAAGACTTTCAAGCAAAACGAGTTATGTTTCGGGCCTTGGGAGTTGTTTTTTTAAAAACTTCTTTCAATTCTTCATAACAATATTTATTTACTTAAACAGAAATTACAGTTGAATTTTGACAAACTGGTTTAAAATAACTCTAAGTCGAAACAAAATAATTAATTGAACTAATATTGTGAGTAGCCTAAGCAAACTGCAATGTTAAAGCTGAAATACTTTGACTGACTGCCTGGTCTTGGGGCTCCCGGGTATTTATGTTGTTCCTGCCACTCACAATTGTGGGAACTTGCAGAGCTCATGTCTGCTTATTCTTAATTCTATTCATTAATAAATTGTAACAATTTACTTTCTAGGTAATTGCGGTATCTTAACCGTCTGTGACCTGCCACCTGCAGTATCATTATCGTCTGGAATACATTGTATTGCATCCGTTCTCATGAACTGTTAATACGCTTTTTATATTTATTCTTGAATTACATTATTGTAATTGACTTAATAATTTCTTAATTATTTCTAATAATTTCCTATTAGATTCTATTTTATAATACATATATAAATTGGGTGATACATAACACCTCCCGACGTAAATAAAAAATTAAGGTTTTCTTTGCTTAATTTTTTAAAATTCATAATTTAGATTCATTGTTTAAAATTCATGGTCACTAAGGGTACATTTGTTTCTTTATTTACCTTTGTTTCCATAAATCTAAAACTGTTTTCTTTATTCTTATATCTAAGATACATTTTGTAAAATAGATATATAATTAGAAAAATGATTTAAATGATTAATAAAATTGTCCAAACGCTTATGTTATCGTATTGTAACTTGGGCACTGAGTTCACTTACGTGTTCTTTATAGTTTTCCATTAGTTTCATGGCGTGGTTGAGGTCGTCTAAGTCTAGCTGCATGGGTTTCTTGATTATTTATTCATCTTCGGGTTGTTGCATTTTGAATTGTAATTCCGGTAAATTTTCGAGTTTCTTGGTTGCTACGAGATCTTGATAAACTCTGATTATTTCGTTTTTTAGTTTCAAATAACAGTCTTCCTTAAGGGTGATTAGTTTGCTTCCGGTTAGTGCTAGATTGTTTTCGTCTTGATTGTAGTGGACGGTTGCTATTACTTCTGTTGGGAAAATGGCAATCCATTTGTTTTTTGTAACTTTTTGAATCTTCATGTTTTTGATTTGTACGGGTTTGGCTTCACAGTTTTCGTAATGATTTGAAAATTTTAATAATTGTACTTCGCAAGGGCTGTCTTCTAGAATAGTTGTTGTTGTTAATGATTGGCATAAATATTGATTTGGTGTTACTTTGGTACATTTTTCGTTCGTATAATCATATCTTAGTTTGTTTAAGGATAGGAACTTGGTTATGGGTATGATAACTTGATACATGCTAGTAATTTTCTTTGAAAAAGCAAATAAATGATAATAATTATGTTACTTTCTACTATTGCTAATTCTATTAAAAATGTTATTTCGTTGTTCTTTATATAACCTTTAACTATAGCTATTTTTCAAATATAAGAATGTTTGATTCTGTTACATCAAACGGTAATTTACTATTAGTTATAAATGATCTAATTCTTAATAATTTCTTTAATAAATAAGTTAGTTCTATAATACTAGAGTGTAACGTATTTAATTTTGCAAATGTTACTGCGTTTCTAATGTGACCAAAAATTTGTTGAATTAAAGTAAGGGTTGATATTATTTGAGAGTATATCGTATTGAATCTAATTAAATCTCGCATACCTAACATGGTAGTTTGCATGCTAGTTTCATGGGTTTGTATTCTGTTGGCTATACTATCTAGGTATCTTACTAGCTTTCTTAATGTTTCATTAACTTTTATTATAATTGATTGGGTTAGAGGTATTTGGTTGCTGATAATGGTTTTTATATCGTTTTGATTTTTAATTAGTTATTGTATTGTGTTATCATATCGTTCTGCGACTTGATTATTTAAATTGCCTCTGATAGCTTTTATTATGTTACCTAGTCTGTTAATTAATCCTCTTTTTCGTCTTGTTCTGTAGGTATTAATCTGTTAAATTTGTCTTCTATGTTTTTTAAAATGCTTTCTACTTTCTATTATACTGTTATAGTTCATTATTTCTATTGCGTATTCTTTTCCAAATTTTGCTGTGTCCATTGATTGCCTTAATCGATAATAATTGTTTTTGCTTATTTGAAGGTCTTGTTTTAGTTCCGTAAAATCGAATTTTTGTGCGAATGTCCAATAGTCTATTGTATTTTGCATACTTCCCAATTATATTGGTAGTATACCGGGGTTACTTTTTATATCTTCAATTACTATTTCGTTGTCCGTTCTACCTGGGCGGATGTTGACGGTAAGGGTGATGATTGTCTATCTGAAATTACAGGGTGTCTTAAGTTTTTCAAGTGAATGTATTTTGTTATCTTGCCGTTGTCTACTACGGCTATATTTTTTGTCAGATATTCTCTTAATTTTAAATGGGCCTAAATTTCTGGGTGCCGTTTTGTGTCGTTTACTTTCGAATTTTTTCTCGCACACGGTTTGTCTTATTGAGAATTTAATTGCGTCGGTATTCTTATTACGGGTTGTGGTGATACGTTCTTTGTCGTTATCTAATTTAGCCTTTACTTTGTCATAAGTTATTTTTAGTTTCTCTTTGTGATCTTTAGCGTACTGCTGATATACTTCTTTGTTATAATGTATGTCGTAAGGGTCGCGTGAATCTGAATGTCCTAACGTTAATTTTAGGGGTGTAAAATTGGTTGATTAGTGGATTGTATTATTGTCGATTAGTGCTTACGACATTAAATTGGTGATGTGTTCTTTCTTATAAGTTACTCTTAGTAATTTGATTTGTTCTAACAGGATTGAATGTAGTCTTTCAATTAGTCCGTTCGATTCAGGGTGGTTTTCGGTTATAAAATGAATTTGTATTTTGTGGAGTTCTGAATTGTTTTGTATCGTCTCATTTTTAAATTCGCTGCCGTTATCTAAGGTAATTGGTTCGTGTGTTCCATAAAATGTAAAGTATTGTAAAAATCTTTGTGTTACGTCAATGCTATTTTTAGAAGTGATGGGTATTGCTTGGCTTATTTTTGTGAATGTATATACAATTGTTAAATAGTTTTGTGCTTATACTACTAGAGTATCGGCATGAAATTTTTGGAACGGTTTGTCGGGTGTTTGGGTTAACATTAAGGGGATTTTTGGAGGTGTTCTGTCATATTTTGCTTTGTCGCATAATTCACATTGGTTAATGAAGTCTGTAGTTAAATCTTTCAAATCTTAAAAATAATATCGTCTTATGAGTTGCTTTATTGTTTCATTAATTCCACGATGGTTGGTTTTTCCTTCGTGTTGATTTTTTATTACATCATTTATTTCGTCAGGGTCGTCTAATGTTACTAATTTTCTTGTGCATCGAATAAGTTCAGGGACAAAGTTATTGAATAATTTAACGTATAATTCTGAAAATCGTTTATATAAATGTTCGGTGTTAAAATAAATATAAAATAGTTTTTCTCGGCGGTGTATTTTTTTAGAATTTTAATTATTTGTTCTTCGTTGTCGTCTTTAGTTATTTGAATTTGGTATATTTTCTTATTGTCTACTTTCGTATTTTTACGGGATTGGGGTTAGTTAAAACTTCGGTAATTATAAATCGAATGGGTTTTATATCAATGGCTTCGTTTAATATTTTAATCGCGGTTTTTGGTTCTTCATTTTGTGTCGAATATATTGTGTCTATCTCTTCTGGGTCTTCTCTTATTTCCGTTTCGTCTACGTTTGCTACAATGGATTCCGTTTCTAGTGCGTTGAGCTGTTTTCTACCTAAGGCGTCTGCGTTATTATTATAAATTTCTTTTTTGTATATAATTTCGTAATCGTATTCTTCTAGTCTGATTCTCCATCGTTGTAATTTTGAATTTGGTTCTTTAAGTTTGCATAGCCACACAAATGGTCTATGATCGGTGTATATATAAAATTTTCGTCCGTAAAGGTATGGTCTAAAATATTTTGTTGCCCAAATTATGGCTAATAGTTCTTTCTGTATTGTACTATATTTTTGTTCCGTCTCGTTTAGGGTTCTGGATGCGTAGCCGATTGGTTTATCGCTACCTACTTTTCCTTGACTTAATACTGCACCTAAAGCTACATTTGATGCGTCTGTCGTTAGTATAAATGGTTTCGAAAAGTCTGAGTATTCTAATACATGGTGATTCGTTAGTATACTTTTAATTTTGTCTACGGCTTTAATGAATTCTGAGGTATGTTCAATTTTGTTTCCCTTTTTTAAACAAATTGTCAGGGGCTTGGTTATCTGAGCGTAACTTTTAATGAATTTGCGGTAATAACCACTAAGTCCTAGAAATCCTTTAATTTCTTTGTTTATTTTTGGTAGGGGGTAATTTAGTACTGCGTTTGTTTTATCGGGTTTTGGCATTACTCCTTAGGGTGTTATTATATGTCCTAAAAATGGTAGTTCTTTCTGTAAAAATTCGCTCTTATCTAATTACACTTTAAAATGTGCTTTTCGTAGTCTTTCAAATACTTTTCTCAGTCTTTCTGTGTTCTGCTAATGATGTTGAATAAACTAGGATGTCGTCTAGGTATACAAGGCATTTCTCGTTGTGTATTCCTCGTAATATATTGTCCATGACTCGTTAGAAAGTATCGGGTGCGTTCTTTAGTCCAGATAACATCCGTTTATATTCATAATGTCCTTTAAGTGTGCTAAATGCTGTTTTCGATGTATCTTTCTTGTCCATTTCTACTTGATGGTATCCTGAGGCAAGGTCTCATGTTGAAAAATATTGAAATTTACCTAGTTTGTCTAAAATTTCGGTTATATTGGGTAGTGGATATTTGTCATCTACCGTTTTTTCGTTTAATTTTATGTAATCAATTACCATTCGATATTTTCTCTTGCCTGAGGCGTCAAATTTCTTGGGTATTATTAATACTGGGCTGCTCCATGGTGAGTTGGAGTGTTGTACAATATCTTGTTCTAAGTCTGCTACTTATCTGTCAGCTTCTTCTTGGCTTGCCTGAGGTAGTCTGAATGCTTTTGTAAAGAATGGTTTGTTATCCGTTAGTTTGATATTATGCTTAACTGTGGTGGTAAAGGTTAAGGGCATACCTTCACATTGAAATATGTCGTGGTATTCAAAACATAAGTTTTTAATTGCTCTCTGCTCTTCTCGGTTGATGTCGGTATTAAAGCGAATATTACTTAAATATTCTCTTAACATTTAGTCGTGTTCTATGGAGTAGTAATCGTTTTCTAAATTTTTATCTATTTCCATTTCATTAAAATTTAATTCCTCTACGTTAATTGGGTTGGTTAATGATAGTTCTACGAGGTAGTCATTTGAGTTTAAAATTATTGTAGTGGCATAATTATCTTTTATTTGTACTAATGCGGTGGAGGTTTCTACTCCTTGTTGAAATGTTATGTGAATTATGATTCCTAATTCGTTCTTTGAGTTTACTGGGATTTTTAGTTTTTTTCCGTTCGGGGTTCTATCGTGTATTTTTGTTCGGTTAGTGTATTTGGAAATTTAATGAAGATTCGTCCGTGTTTTGTTCTCAATAAACGGTTTTTTATGTCAATGTTGGCTCCTAATTTTCTTAGAACGTCCATTCCTATTAGTCCGTCGTATTAATCGTTGAATTCGAAAATGCAAAATTTGTGTTTCATCTTTATATTAAACGTTCTAGGTAGGGATATGTTAGCTACGAATTGGTGTAGGGTCGTTTGATGTGTTTTAATTTTAAATGGTTCTCTTTCTACAAAATCTAACTAGTGTTTTTTTTACGGTTCGGGGACTAATTAATGTTCTTGAGGATCCGGTATCGATTAATAGTTTAAGTTCGGCATGGAGTATGGTAGTACTAGGTGATTAATATTATTTAAATTTATTAGTTTTGGTCGTTTATAAATCGGTTTGTCTGAAAATTTGAGCACGCGTTTTCTTCGTCGTCCTCCTCGTAATTTTTGCATGGTTCATCACCTTCGTAATTTTCTAAATGGTTTGATTCGTCATTAGGTTCTTCTATTTTTTGGTGAAATAATTCTTCGGAGGTAAAGTTGCGTTTTAGATTGTGACTGGGTCGGATGTGCGTTATTTCGGTATTTTGTCCGGTGTTACCAGATGAGGTATCCTAAAGGGTGGTTTGTGGTAATTGCTAGGGTTATTATTATTTATCGTAGGTGTATTTCTAATAGGGTTTGCGCTGAATGCTGGTCTTTGTTCATGTTTTGGTTGAAATGCGCGTTTCCTAAAATTTGAGTTGAACATTGGTTTTGGAAATTGTTTAGATTGATTATTAAAATTTGTGTTACTAAAATTTGGGTTATTAATTCGCGATTGATTTGCTTGTGCGTTAAATGGTGTGAATTTTAGTTGAGTGATTGTCTGTCTTGCGACTTGTATTGTTATTAGTGGTGAATAACTTTTATTCGCGTTGGGGTTATATAGTCTGTTTCGGTAGTACATTACGTTTTCTTCTTCTATTATCATATTCCTAGTTTCTTTTAAATTTTGGGGACGTTGGAATCTTATTTTATCTGATAGTCGTTCTGATAGTGCATTTATGTAGGTGTCCAGTGGCATTTCGTTATACATTTTTGTTTTCAAAAGTCGGGTATTTTGGTCGGCTTCTTCGACTTTTAATTTTGTTAAGATTAAACTTCTTACGTCTTGGCATTTCATTCCGAATTTGTACAGGGATTGGTTACTTTCCTTTCTTAGGTTTATTAGGTCACGTATAAGGCATTTTATGTTCCGCTGATCGCCAAAATATGCAATCAATATCCATTTAAAGTGTTCTCACTGTTCTAAGTCATATCGGTTTTAGTGCTACTGCCCGTCCGGTCAGTTTACTTATTATCAGGCGTAAAAGTAACACGTTTGTTTCGTTATCTCCGGGTTTGTGAAAGGTTTTTAAAAATATTTCGCATGCTGTAATGAAATTCTCAAGCAAAGCTTGATCTCCGTTAAAGGTTTTGAGATAAATCTTCGTATCTGAACTCATGATTGTTAAGGGTTGCTTTTGCTTTTAATTAATTTCAAATTTGTGTAAAATTAATTTATTTTGTGGTTTGTATTGTTACTTTTTAGTTTGATCGGTTAATTTCAGTTTGAAGTGTGTTGGGTTATCTAAAGAATCGCAGTTATACGATTTTATAATTAAATTGAAGAGTTTGTGTTTGACAATGTCTTGGTTAATTGCTGTCTTACATTTGTGTATTTTTATACTTTGCGGATTTCTGAAAGTTTTCTATAGAATTAATATTCTTGTAATGATTTGCGCTGTACTTTGTACGTTTTGTTGCGCCAGTTATGATTTAATTATATCTTTATTTTTGTCCTGCTGATTAATTGAGTCTGTGATGGTCAGTTGCTATTTTCGTCTCCGTAGGTGTTAATTGAATCACATAAAAATGTCTCTCTGTAACTGTATTGTCTCGCCAAGTTACAAGTTTTTAGTTAATTGCGTTGTTACAATATGTGCATCAACGTCTCATATGTACTTTAATTATAAAGTTTTTAAGTTTAAAAGATTTTTATTTTCAGCCTAGTGATAAATTAATTACGTAAATGCTTTTGTATAGTTAAATATGCAATTATACTTTATTTGATTTTCTGAATAGGTTTTGTTTTCAGTCTGTGTGAAAATGAGTAGTGTGCGTCCTTTACCTCGTTAATTGCTGCATAAAATGTTACGCTTAAATGTTGCTTTTTTATAAAGTTACGATATGAATTTTATTCAGTAATTGTTTCGCTAATATTAGATGTTCGTACTGAAATAACTTTTTATTCAATGATGCGCGTTTCCGGTCGTAATTTTATAGGCTTGTTATAATTTGTAATAGTTTAATTTATTTAGTAAATTAAAAATGGTTCTACAACTAGGCACTTTAGTCAATATGTTGTGCTGAAGATCGAGTTTTAAATAATTCGTTTCTATAATTGAAGTGTTTTAATTATAGAAATACTATGAAGGTAGAATTTTAAATAGTCTTTTCTGTAATTAATTGTTTATAAGAATCGCGTTATATACATTAGCTTTCGGTACTAAATGGTGGAGTTAATTACGTTCTACTTTTATGATTCAGACTTGCTGAATTGAATTTGTTTCTATTTTGTATTAATTATAATAATTCGTGCGCCAGGTACGTCTTGTATTATTTTAATAATTTGTAATAATTGTTTTTACTATTTTGCGCATGTAATGCGTTTTTTTAGTTCTCTTGTCCGAAATTCTCTTTTTTTTAAGAAAATCAATTTTCTTAAAATAGTTTTCGTTTGAAAATAATTCTCTGAGTAAATTATTTTTATAAATTGGCATAAATTGCATTAATTAAA
The DNA here is from genome assembly GCA_036346225.1 of Platerodrilus igneus. Classification (NCBI taxonomy): domain Eukaryota; kingdom Metazoa; phylum Arthropoda; class Insecta; order Coleoptera; family Lycidae; genus Platerodrilus; species Platerodrilus igneus. Next base: position 14,609,059 of record JARFIW010001380.1, read on the forward strand.
AATAAAAAATTCTATACATACATAAAATAATAAATTCTTTTACTAGCTAATATCAAAAAATTTGTCAAGATAAATTGGTTTTAAGGAAAATGAAGTTACATTAATTTCTTTGTCGCTTTTATGGACTCTGTCGATTTTGTACTTCGTCCACGTTGGTTTGGTTGGGATTCGATCGATGCTTGTATCTCCTCCAAGTTTGTTTGTTTAACTGGATTCGGTCGATGCTTGTACCTGGTCCAACTTTCTTTGGGTTCTGCCAGATTGGGAATTGAAATTCCAGACCACCAATTCTTCGAATTTGGGTTCCCTAGTGACCTTTTGACATCCTACTGTCTGCGCCAGTTACGTTTTGGCCTTGCGAGCTGTCTTTTTCAAAACTTCTTCCAACTCTTCGTAACAATATTTATTTACCTAAACAGAAATTACAGTTCAATTTTGACCAACTGGTTTAAAAATCCTTTAAGTTGAAATAAAATATTTAATTGAACTAATATTGTGGTAGCCTGAGCAAACTGCAATGTTAAAGCTGAAATACTTTCACTAACTGCCTGGTCTTGAAGCTCCCGGTGTATTTATGTTATCCCTGCCCCTCACAATTCTGTAAGAGCTTGCAGAACTTATATCTGCTTCTTCTTAATTCTATTCATTAATACATTGTAACAATCTTACTTTGTAAGTAATCGCGAGATCTTAACCGTCTGTGACCTGCTACCTGCAGTATCACTATCGTCTGGAATACATTGTATTGCATCCGTGCTCATGAACTGTTAATAAACTTTTTATATTTATTCTTAAATTACATTGTTGTACTTGACTTAATAATTTCTTAATGATTTCTAATAATTTTCTATTAGATTCTATTTTATAATACAAATATAAATTGGGGGATACATAACTCGCGTCAGTCTATGCATTAAGATACCCCTCCCCTATTTGCTGACACCGAAAAAAGTGCGGATGAGCATGTCAAAATTGAAGACAATACTGATCCTTTTTTACGACATGAAGGGTGTTATAATGATTGGTTGGGTGTTTGAAAGCCAAGCCGTCAATCATAAATACTACAACAAAATGCTGTTCAGACTAAGGGAAAGAGTAAGGAAGAAAATACCGGATTTTTAGAAAGAAATAGTTATGGGTTCTGCAATAAGACAATGCGCTAACTGACAATGCCCTATTTGTAACCAATTTATAGCTGGAAAGCACATTTTTGTGTTCTTCTTAATCTTCCTTGGGGATTAAACCACTCATAGTTTTTAAAATTATCTATATTAACGTTTCGATCCATAACCTAGGATCGTTTTCAAAATAATTTTTTTTTTATTATTTTGAAAACGATCCTAGGTTATGGATCGAAACGTTAATAAAGATAATTTTAAAAACTATGAGTGGTTTAATCCCCAAGGAAGATTAAGAAGAATACTCAACAAACCACAACAAACATACAGGGAGTATTCACATTTTTGTGCTTGTGCTTCTTCGATATTTGCTAGATTTCGCATTGTGTGATTTCCAGCTATTCCTATAAGTGAAAAGTGCATGGGAGAGAACACATTTTCAGTCTATTTAACATGTAAAAGCAAAAACGGCACAGATGTTGAAGAGACTAGCTACTAATGAGCTGCAACATCCTTTTGAAGAATGGAAGAGGGATTTGTAGCAATCTATAGATTGGGGCGTATGTTGAAAGGGAATAAAGGTTAAATTTTATTTGAAATAAATCACGCCAGTTGCCACACCTTGTACATATTATACCTTTCAAAAATACCTTGTGCCTTATTAAACAGCCCCTCAAATGTTTTAGACTACGTGTGAATTTTTCATTCTACAAACATTTTAAATTCATTAGTGGAGGTTAGAGTTGGGGTTGCAGCTAAAAATCTTCAGCTTTTCCGGCTGGTGAGGGTTGGTAATTTGATTTTAAAAAGTGGGATAGTTGGTCATCAAATTAACAAAACATGTGACCTGTAGAGCTACATGGACATTTCTAATAATAAGTACATTTCAGTTTTGCCACTGAATTTATTATTTGTACCTGTTCCCTGATTAAATATAAATTTTTTAATCTGCAAGCAATTTGAACTAAAGATTCATCTTTCAACGGAGGTTAAGGTTGCTGCCAAAGCTTCACTTCATCGTTGCGTGGAAAAAGTTTAAAGTAATTGGTCTTTTAGAGAGAGGTTCTAACGGTAGAGACAAAATTGCAACGTTCAATAGCATGTGAGGTGGTAAATTCGAAAAATGTAGCTCACGCCATTTTCCCAATTAAACATTTTATTTTGTCGTGTATCTAAGCAAGAACATGTGCTCTTCTCAAGTCTGAAACGCCTTGTATAAATGTGTAATTCACAATAGTACAGTAACAGAAACTAGAATCTGCCTCAAATAAGAACCACCTCCCTAATAAATTAGCATGAAGTGTTTATTTTCCATTTATACTGTGCTTTTTTTCAGACTTTGGAAATGAACTACAACGTTTTGTTGGTGCTTAGTGTGCTGTCAGGTCTCCATTTAATTCTTGCACAATTGTGCCATCCGGGATACTTCGGCGCAGGTTTAATCTGCCGGAGTACGATAGAAAAAGGAAGACCAATAACATCCTTATTTACAGATAATTCAAAAGTGTCTTACATAACATTTTCGTCTTGCAATACACCTGTTGTTCCTACGGGGGTTTTTGTAAGATTTCCAAAAGTTAAAAAAGTTGATATGATTCGATGTAACATCTCAGAAATAGAGCCTGGTGCATTTGACCAGCTACCACAGTTAGAAGAACTAAACCTTGGTTACAATAACATTAAGGAAGTGATTAATGGTTCTTTTATGCTGCCCAATTTAAAACAGCTTAATTTAGCGCAAAATCCTATAGTAGATATTGGAAACGGTTTTCTTTACAAACTAACATCTGTGCAAAGAATTGTATTTCGAGAAGATAAGCTTACGTATGTACCTCCGCTAACATTTGAAACTTTAAAAGAACTGGTGGTTCTAGATTTGGGTCACAATAAAATTCGGGAAATAGCCCCTGATGCGCTTAAGGGATTAACGAGCTTAACCACATGTTACTTAAGAAACAACGAAATCAGACAAATCCCTTTTGGAGTATTTGATGATTTAGCTCTTTTGGAGGTTATGTATCTTAATTACAATAAATTAGAAACTATAGGTCCCTTCTTTATTTCCAAATCGTCTAAAATGCGAGAATTGGATTTAAGCCACAATTCAATATATCATATAGATTCAGAAGCTTTTCGAGGACTTTATGGACTGAAACTTTTATACCTAAACCACAATAATCTTATAACTTTACCAACAGCAGCATTTAAAGAATTAAGCTCATTAGAATTGCTGCAGCTTTGGCACAACTCTTTATCAGCTTTTCAACCTGGAACTTTCCAAGGGTTGCACAAACTTAAAATACTTGAATTAGAATACAATGACATATCAGTTATTGATCAAAACAGTTTCTTAGGCTTGGTTGAAATTCGAAGCCTGCAGTTAAATAACAACAAATTACACACACTTGATGTCAAGAGTGTATTATCCCGGTTCCAAAATCTTGCATGGATTTACATAGACAACAACAATTGGAACTGTATTTATTTACTGAATCTTACAGAAGCCTTAGAAAATGAACATATTTCAATGGATGGTGGAATCTATGCTAAAGAAACAAATGTGAACGGCATTCGGTGCAGTAACAACAACGCCTCTAAAGCGAATGAAAACATTCCGGCTGCAGCTGATACTGGCCTTTTAGAGGAAAACTTTAGAAATTCCACATTTTATAAATTCTTTAAAGGAAGTTACATCAACACCAGTTTTGTGAATTATCTACAAAATGGTTTCAAAGATACAAACTTTTATAAATATTTTGATCAAGGTTTTCTCGGCTCCAAGTTTTACAAGTATTTTGACAAGGATTTTCGAAACACCAACTTTTTTAAAATTACAGATGAAGCATCCAAGCAAACACCTAGAACTACCGATAGAAAAGTTAATGATGATCGAGAAATTAAAGCGTTAGAGTTAAGCATTTTAGAAGGGTCTTACGGCTATGAAACTTATTCGGCAATTTTTATGTCTCTTGGTATTGCTGTTCTTATTATTAGTAATATTGCACTATTTATTTCATATCGTTTAGTAAGTAAGCATTCGTGTGGTTTACATGAGGAAACTAATTTTTTAATTGATGCTGAACCACGTCTTGAACTATCTTCTGTTCAAAATGAATAAATGTAGCTTGTTCGGAATCCACAAATTGTTTTATTTTATACAGAAGAATAGTGTTTTAGGTTCCCTTAAGTAAAAGCTAGTACTGGTGATGGTAGCATAATTAAATAAATTCTCAAAATCTGGGCCTCTTCTAAATCCGACTTCAAAACTGGGTTGATTGGTTATCCTTTTACAATGACCAACTTCTATACAAATTCAGAAATTATTTCAATTACAATTCTACCATTAAATAATTGCAGTAAAAATACAAATATACTTTAAAATATAATTACTTAACCTCGAACTAAAAGAAATAAATACACCCCATCAATAACACTATTACTCGAAATTTCCCATTTCCCGCTATCACTACGTTCTACCAATAAAACACCTACATTTAAGATAAATATGTAAATATGTCTTAGTATTTTAATGTGTTTCATACTTTCTTGCATGAACACCGTGATTAAATTTAACCAAAAATACCTTGGTCGCCAATTCATCGCCCAACAAAATAATACTTTCATGTTTGGTTAACTTTCTACTGCATGAATACAAACTAGTTTGCATTTAAAATTCACACATACATAATTAAAAATATAAATCTAAAAGCTCATATATTATTCACTGTTTAATTTGTAAATTGCTTAAAATTCGAGACTGTCCAGAAACCATCAGTTTTCCATTTTCTGATTTTTCTGCTACGTCTTTTGCTTTCTAACTAACACAGCTCCTTTAACACAAACAATACAAAATTTTAAATTGTTGAGGAGTAAGCCCTCCAGGTCCTTACCCCTTGTAATTGATTGTAACGACGTTAATTCCGCCAATATTCAAATTGAAACGTACTCTGCTCGTACAAGTGTAGTTCAAAAAAATAAGTTGCACGCCACGTACTTTTCTTTATCAAAATCTGTATTCTCACTTTAAAGCTGTGTTTCTTTTTAATTTTTAATATCTCCTTGAAAATTGCTTGTACGACTACGTTTCAGCCTTTCTAATTAGGTGCTTTCTGATAATTAATTATTATTTTTTAATTGTGTATCTAATTACTGTGATTTCTCCCGCTCTACATACCTTCGAAAAGTTTATGTCATGGTACTCTCTTTCTTTTTAGCTTGTATTGAAACAGGGGAAAATGCGTAGCTCCCCATGGTTTACTTATGTTAACATCACGTGCTTTTCCTTACTTCATGTCTTCAGCAGTTTATATTTATACACTAAAACACTTTACAATGTATTGTATAATGTAATTAAATTATTTGTAACTTCATATTTGTGAATTTCGTTAAATATTGCCTATGTTTATAAATATTTAACTACATATTAATAACCTTATGTTTATCTTGTCTTGTTACGTTGTAAACTATAGTTCTAATTGTTTTGTTATATAACTAAATGAAATTATTTCTACTGAATGGAGTACAAAAGCTTTCTTACTTTTATGTGAAAAATGCGTATCACTAAAATCTCTTTTTTTTGCGTTTTTAACATAATTTATGGGCCTGAGATAAGTTTAAATGTATATTACATATAAATAAAGCTATGCCTTTGCGGTTTTAAGTTTATGGACTAAACTTCCTTTAACAAAACTAGAAATTTATTGGAATGCCATGATTAATGAAAACTACCATTCACGAAATGAAAATATACAAAGTACATAAACATTGATGTTAATTTTTAAGATTTATGTTCTTTATTTTCATCCGATTTCTATTTAACGTAATGCCAACGTGTTCTAAGACGCTTTATTATAAACAAGCTTCAACAAAATTTCGCTCACGTTTTAAGGTCGGTAATTTCTGCAATTTTTAACGACAAACTTTAATACAAGAAACTGTCTGAAGGCTGAATGTCGAAAAATATTAGCAGAAAAACACAAAACAATGCGTTGAAGAAATTCTTTATGGTCTTTAAAGACCTAAGACAAAGAGGGTGACATATTTCCACAAACCAGTGAGTGGATCATTCCATGCTCCGACATAATCAGCAAAATATAAACAACACGGAAAATTATGGCCACAGTTCTTTAGGACCAGAAATACATTTTTTTGATAGGACCTCATGTTCCGAGAGACAAGTGGTAAAAGGTATCATGAACTTTTATTACAGCTTCAGTGCGCATTTAAAATCGCCGGTGGTATGACAATGTTCATCCTGAGACTTCGGCCAGAACAACAACAGAACTTGTCCGATCAATGGGAATTACCAAATCATCAACTTTACATTCCTTGTTTGATACGTTCAGATTTTCGTCTTTTTCTTATGAAACTTCTCGGAGGAAGGCAATCATATGATAACATGTTCAGAAAATAGTTACTGACTGGTGCAAGAGTTATTTGACGACTGTATTCAAAAGCTGGTACGACTTGAGTAGCGTTTAAATATTAATGGTGGACTATGAAAAAAAATAAAATATGGTTCATATTTTCATTTCGCACAAGAGTTATCATCATCATCATTAGGTCTTCAGTCCTGGAACTGGTTAGACGCGTACCATCATTGTTTCCTATTGTGAACTAACCTACAGATTTCCCTGAAATTTGCACAGTCTTCATCTATCACTATTTGATTTAGGTCTACTTCTACCTCCTTTTTCCTATCTCTGCTTGTAATATCTCCCATACTATTACCCAAAAAAGCCTTAGAACGTATTCTGCCCTTATATTTCTGCTATTTTTTCCCCAGATATCCTTGTTCCCCTACTATTTCAATAACCGCTTTGTTATTAACTGTGTCTGCCCATGCTATAATCTTCATACATCTGAAGCTGCTACCGTTTTTCTGTCTGCTTTTCAGACTGCCCGTATTTCATAGGCATACTGTGCTGTTCTCCTCACATATGCTCTAAACAATTTTCTTCTTGTTCTATGTTTGTTGTCTTTCACCATACGCGCTGTTCTTTCTTGTTAGATGCAGTTCGGACCCCTACTATTGTTTTACAATTATAAACCCTATTTCTCCGACATTCAGTAATGGGGGGTAAGCAGCCAGTGGCTGCCAAGTTCCTCCAGCACTTAAACATTTACCTATTTAATATTTTTCCAATATATCTTTTCGCACAGTCAACATTAGTTGCAAATATTTCACAACCAACACCTGTAGTTGCTTATAATAATCATCAGATTTATCTGCGCTTATTTTTTCGTCATTAGGTTTTCCGTCTCAAAACTGGTTGGACACGTACTTGCACTTATTTATATTCTGAGTTAGCCTACACAGTTCCCTGAAATTCTCACACAGCATGTATACAGCTCGGCTCCCCTTTTATTGTTTTCTAATTTTATGCCCTATTTCACCGAGATTCAGTGAAGGGGGTTGAGCAGCCTGTGACTGCCAAGATCTCCCAACAGTTAGACATTTGTCAAAATAATAGTTTTCCAGTAAATCCTTTCACATAATTAACATTATTCGAAAATATTGCCCAATCAATTCTTGTAGTTGCTTATAATAATCATCATGTTTAAGTACAGTTACTTTCTTCGACATTAATTTATTCATCTTGGGACTGGTTGGATGCGTACCTCCATTGATTTCTATTCTGAGCTAGCCTACACATCTACTGAAACTCCTAAAGACTACATCTTTCACTATCTGTGTGCAGTAGTCTAACCTAGGCCTACCTCTACTTCTCTTTTTTCTTATCTCTGTTTCTAATATATTCCGCACTATTCCCTCATGCCGTAGTATGTGGTCTATCACCCTACCTCTCCTATTTTTTACCGTTTTTCACATATTTTCTTCTTCCCCTACCATTTTCAGTACCTCTTCGCTCTTGACTTTGTCTGTACATGATATCTTCATCATACGTCTGTAGCACCACATTTCAAAGGCTTCTACCTTTTTCTTGTCCGCTTCTCCTACTGTCCAGGCTTCACAGCCGTACAGCGCTGTGCTTCACACAATGTTTAAGCAATTTTTCCCTTGTTTCTATGTTTGTTGTCTTTGAACACAGTGGTTGCTTTTTCTTGCTAAATGTCGCACGACCTTGTGCTAGTCTTTATTTTATATCTTTGTGCTTTTCCCATATTGCGTTATTTGGCTTGCTAGATAGCAAAACTCCTTAACCTCTTGTAAGTTCGTGTTACATATTTGAATTCTTGTTTTTGGTTTATTTTCCCTTCCTTTGCATACTAGTACTTTAGTTTTAGTTTTGTTAATTTTTATACCGTATCTCTCTGTTAGAACCGTTTCCATTTTATTAAGAGCAGCTTTTAACTCTTCTTTGCTAGACGCTAATACCGCTATATCATCTGCAAAACTAAGCATATCATTTTTTTGTCTCTGCATAGTAATTCCAAATGTCTTCCTGCATTTGACAGTATTCATTGTCTCTACAAGTTAAAAATTAATGGGGATAGGGCACAAACCTGTCTCGCCCCTTTTCTAATGTTTACTTCTCTACGTTTCTGCTCTAATTTTATTACTGCTGTTTGCTCTTTGTATAAGCTATGTACTATTCGTCCATCCCTATAACTCATTCGAATCTTTTTTAGTATTTCGAACATTTTTTTCCATTTCACATTGTCGAATGCTTTTTCCAGATCTACAAACTCTATGTAAACGCTTTCCCCTTTTTCTATTGTTTTCTCCATTATCACTCTTAGAGCTAAAATAGCCTCTCGTGTTCCCTTGTTTCGCCTAAAGCCAAATTGGTCTTCTCCTAGTATTTCTTTTGCCCGTTTTTCCATTCGTCTTTGTACAATTCTAGTTAATATTTTTGACACGTGTGCTGTCAAACTTATTGTTCGAAAATTTTCACATCTATCCACGCCTTTCTTTGTGGTATAGTTACTATGATGTTACGTTTGAAATCTTTGAGTATCTCGCCTGTCCCGTACATATAGCTTACAAGTTAGAAGAGACGTTCTGTTACTGCTTGTCCAGCGGCTTTTAAAGTTCCTGCTTACACCTTATCTGTACCCGGCGCCTTACCATGTTTCAGACCCTTTAATGCTAATTCAAACTCATCTCTAAGTATAGGATATCCCAGGTCATCATTTTCAATGTCTGATTCCTGTTCTAGTGCTGTTAGTTTCTCTCCTGAATATAAATTCCGTATATATTCCTGCCACTTAGATACTTTCTCTACATTTTCTATAAAGACGTTTCCTTCAGCGTCCCTTATATTTTTGCTATATGGTTTTATATCCTTAAAATTCATTCTAATTAATTTGTATGCTTCGTCTGTCTTTCCTATTTCCATCTTAGTTCGTACCTCTTTGCACTTTTCATCAATCCATTGTTCTTTAGTTTTTCTGCATTTGCGAATAATTTCCCATTTTATAGCTTTGTATCTCTGTTATCCTGTTTCGTCTGATCTATTTTTGTCTTACTTCTATTAAATTCAGGATATCCTTTGTTATCCATGATTTCTTATTTTTCTTTTGTGTATACAGCAGAATATCTCTGGCCGCCATGTCTAAGCTGGATTTAATGTTATTCCATTCTGTTTTTACTTCATTAGTATCAGAAATTTTCCCGATATCTATCAGCAATTTATTTGCCTTTTTTTTCAAATCTTTCATGGATATCTTTATCTTTTAGCTTCTCAAAGTCAAAGTGCCTTTTTCCGTTCCCCTTTTTCGGATTTTTAAATTTAAGTGCGGCCTTCATAATTACGATGTTGTGGTTAGTGTCTATATATGCTTCCAGGTAGCTTCTACAGTCTTTTACTTGATTTCTAAACCGTTGTCTGAAAATAATGTAATCTATTTGATATCTTCCTATATCTCTTAGCATCTTCCACGTTTATCGTCTTCTGGCATGGTGTTGAAATAATGTATTTGTGATGGTTAGGTTGTTCTTGTCGCAAAATTTTACCAGCCTAGTTCTCCTGTCATTTCACGTGTCTAACCCAAATAAACCTACTATCGCTCCTTACCTACCTTCACCTACCACTACATTAAAATCTCCCGTAATTATTAAATTTTCATGTCCTTTTACGTATCTTAGTATGTCTTCGATATCTTTGTAGATCACCTCTACCTCTTCCTCACTGTAGCTAGAGGTGGACACGTATATTTGTATTATTACTGTATTTACTGGTTTAGATTCAAATCTAACCATGAGTACGCTTTCGTTCTTTTGTAAGTAGTTTTCTACACGTCGCCCTCTCTTTTTCCGCATAACTATCCCCACACCCAAATTTCCTTCCTCTGATTCTGTATGAATTACACTGAAGTCACCATTCCAAAAATCCCCAGCCTCTGATCAGCGGTCTTCACTGATTCCTACTATGTCTAGTGCTAACCTATCCATTTCGAGTTTCAGGTTCTCTAGCTTACCTACTTGTTTCATACTTCTGAAATTCCACGCTCCGACTCGCAGAATGTTCACGAATCTTTTTCCATACCTTCGGATCATACCCCCGAAGTAATCTCTTCCCGTAGATCCGAATGGGGGACTATTTTAGCTCCGTAATTTATTGCTCCAGAGAATGCCATCTTGTTTGTTATAATTTAGGTACGCTGTGTACTTGGGAGATAATGTGGTGGTTTCCCGTTGCCTTCCACATCGCGGTAGTATGTCTTAGACTGCCATACCGACCCCTATGGTATCTGCTAATCTAAGTACCGAAAAAGCCGCTGCTCTCTTTCGGGGACCTGTCTTAGTCTGGTTCCTCACTAACGACCCTACTACTTTGGTTGGACCTGTAGTTTGGCTCTTTAGCTCATTAGAACACGCAAGCCATTTCACCTGTTCTAGTAATCTAGAACTTCGGCAAGGTGCAGGTCCATTCGAAATGTTATGTTATGTTATGTTTATAAATAAAGTTTTCTTATGTTCCTTCATCCAACGGTTCGTACTTAAAGACGACGCTTGTAGCTGGGAAGGCTCTGGCCATGGTCTCTGTAGATGAAACTATTATTGAATGATGAGTGAGGTATAAATTCAAACAAGGAACAAGAAAATTGTTAATAGTACTATTAAAATTATTTATGGTGCATGATTTTATCCATCTACAACAACATGAGTTTTTCACATACAAAACAATTTTTTTACATTTTGTATAATTTTTTTGCTGGTAGATAAGTAGAAAGACTTTTCGATATTTAATAGTACGTGGCTTTACTCAAGATTAAGGAGCAAACCAGTTATCTGATTGTGCATGTGTAAATAGATACATACCCACACGACAAAAACTTTTCCTGTTTATAAATTAAACCGAATTTGCATAATGTCAAGTTCATCAGCCTCTCACAACGTGGTGTTTTATATAAATTGCCATTTATAAAATTTAATTAATTATTACAACATTCTTTCTAGATACTGGATATCACATTTTAATGGTAATTGTTTGTTTTGTATGATGTGTTCCGCAAATCTTAAATTTTTGAACTTTAAATATTCTCAAAATATATAAGCAGTGTCTGCAATTGCATGCTCAAAAATTTAATAGTAATCTACAAGTGGCTAAAAGAAATGTTTATATGCAGTTACCTTGATTATGCTGTTGAAATTCTACCAAAAAATTCGATCAAAAACTACAGAAGCCGATAAACAACCCAGAAAAAAGAAGTTGCTTTAAAAAAATGAAAAATGCAGCCAAGAAACAACATTACTTCTTTATCATAGAAGAAATTTACACAGAGCACTGGAATCTACAGTGAAAGTTAATGAAGTCCTAAATTCCACAAATCCTAACCTTTTCCCCCTACACACAACTTCCCACTTTCCAAGACACACGTTTCATCCTCCTGGACACTGCTATCCCCTCTATTGCCTATGACATCTCATCACTTCCTCAGCAACTGCTAATCGATGCGGGCCCATACCACCTTTCAACGACCCACCCACTGGTATAGACCTAGCAACCTCAGACTTTTTATAACCAACTTAAACCTGCATAAAGCCACAAGGCCCACGACCAAATAAACGACCTACAGAAATCCTGATAAATCATACAGGAATACATGCATATCCCGTTCAAGAAATGCCTAATTTCCGGTATGTTCCTTAATAGCCTAAAACAACGTCTGTCAGTCATCCTATAACCCAACAAACCATCCGACGATCCCAAATCATACCGTACCATTGCCTTACTTCACAAGCTTCTTGACACAATCATCTTCAAAAACTATAATCTCACAAAGACCAAAATTCACGTGTTTTACCAATCCTGGCATGTCTTTATAGAAGGACATAGTGCAAAGCATCTACTCCTTTATTACTCCCTTACATCTACGTTCAAATCGTCCCAGTCAAAATACGTCCTAACAATCTTAATAGACTTCCGCTCTGCCTTTGACTTCCTCTGGTAGGAAAATATCTCAATTCAACCCAAACAACTTACCATCTAACATATGATAGATCATAAAATCATACCTTACTTCCCGACCAGCCACTTTGAAAACAATTTACCAGGCTGTTATTAAACCCCTTACCTAAGGATGTCTGCAAGGCTCTCGCCTTTCTGTCACCCTTTGGGACTTAGCCTTAAAACCTTTGCCCGATCTTGATATCCTCAACATATCCATCGTTAAATATCCCGATGACTTAGTTTTTTCGTGCATGATAACTTCCGCTTCTCCTTAGAATATATCCCTCATAACCAATTTCATTATTCAAGTACAAAATGCTACACGTTAAACGCCACCTAAACCTGCGTAAAAGCCAACCAATTGGTATACTAGGTACCTTTCTGACATTTTTGCAGTCTGCAACTTAACTAGGGCTATACATCAACGCCCATTAGAATTCCATACCCATCTTTCAAAACTTTGCACCAAAACAAAAGTAATCGTTAATAAGCTCCCACACTTCTTCAGATTATCCAAATTTAATCCTAGAATAGTCTTACATCTTATTCACAATAATTAGATATGCCGCAGATTCCTGGTTTCCTATAATCACTGCCTCAGATCAAAGTTTACTAAATCCTATGGTCCCTCCTACACGCGTCGAGAGCCTATCGTACCATCTCTACAACCTTCCTATACGCACTACTTTTAATTCCATCCTCTAGACATCTTCCTACAATCCATAGCCCAACTACTCAACTTCAAATTCCATCGCCCGATCTTCTTGCATGACAAAACTTTTACCTTCAACAACTACCGCACCTAACCCCTTACAGACCCCAAATCTCTATTGCATAACTATACAATCCACACATGGCAGAAGCACTGAACTATATCCAACTACGACAGACATACTTTCAAAATATTTCCGTCCATCTCAAACCTTCCTCAACATATCTCTCTATTAACCAGCACAACTATCTGCTTTCTGATTGTCACAGAAACTTCTGGGTTAAATTGCATCTCTATTCTACCGCTGCTTTTCTTTATGCAAAACCGAAACTCCTACACATCTCAAATAGACCATAGAAGGCGGCAAACAGATTGCAAAAGACAAAAAAGCAAAAGAACAGGCACGGGAAATTTATCTATACTTATCTAGAATATATAAACTAGGATAGGTTTCGAGCCAAGGTATAATTCAAAACAATAAACGAACAAATAAAAACAAGCTAGAATTAGACTTGAAATAAAGTAAATTTGGCAATTATCTGTACAAGGTGGTTACTAACTCAGGGAAAAAAATGTTAGGGTAGGTATCACCATTCAAAATAAACATTTCGTGTTAATAAGCATTTTGCAAAATTTCATTAATTGAAAAATTAAGAGATTAAAAAGTATTTGAAGTTTTATTGAATTCTGCCCTAGACTACAGGCAAGTTGGCTTTGAAATTTAATATAAAGTATCAAATTGACATTTCAGTATACTTGAACACGTCAATTTTAAGCGATTTTATGTTGGTGCAATTATTTGTATTTAACAATTAATTTTTTGTTATTAAGTTATTAATTCGATTAAAATGACGAATTACTATAACGATGATTGCAAGAACCTGAAAATATTCTATAGAGCTGAGCAAGAAAATGTTATTCGAAGCAAGAAAGATTTCCAAATAAATGCACCATAACGTGAGTGCGTTACTTTAAGCAAACATTAGGTAATAGAAAAAATTTATTAAGTTTATTTAGTAAATTAGCTCTTAACAAGAAAGCATCCTAAAATGTTTACAAAAGCTATGGCAATTTACAGTAATAACGTGGCTATTCCAAAATTTAGATAAGAAATTGGAATAGTAAATCTCCTAGTATATTTTTACACAAAGTGTAATATCGATCCGGACGTTACATTCTTCATATTAAATTTAGAAAAAACAGATGTCTCTCGGTAAATAACCGGCATAGGAAAGCTTATTTGTACACATTCACACGCGTCCTAAACCAAACCATTAAATCATAGAATTGCACCAACACACCCTACGACACCAGTAATCATAAAACAACCATAAAAATTAATGCGTTACATGTAAACCGCGGGAAAAATTAAGAGCTCAAAAAGGTTTAAACAAACCGTAACCTCAATATTCACATAATCATAAATTTAGTCATAGAGAATAAGTTCGAATGTAAATAAATCACGCCGATTTCAAAAGCGTGGAAGCAAATGACCGGCATGGACCTCGACTTTAGAACAACTTTAGACGCATTATCCCATGAAAACGAAATATGCGATTGTTCTTGGACAAAAGCTTATAAAATCGACAGACCATAAAATAGGAAATAGTTCAATCTTTTATCTTCAGCTCCAAAGATTTCAATTCGACTGATATGCAACCATCGCTGTGCAACTTAAAGGTTGATTATTCGGTAATTTAAGGACGGTATTAAACTCCGGGATTGTGAATAAAGAAGTTCTCAAAGTCAAATCAAAACGCGGAATTAAAAAAACCCTTAGCGGCAAAAGCGCTACCCTGTGTTGGAAGCTTTACAAAAAAAAGCTGGTTCTATGTTGTATGATACTTACTTCAAAAGAACATTTTTTAAGAATTAACAATCTAATTAATTAAATAAGTAATAAGGAACTGTGTAGAAAATTTCAAAATTGTGAAAATTAAATATTTGTATCTAGATTTATGCACTACATCACCGAAATGAGGTATTAAGTCCGCATCAACATGTTTGTAACAGTTCAGATTATAAACAAAATATTAGCAGCCATAAAACACTTTTCCTACTTTATTAATTGGAATAATCAATAAGCCTTGAAACTACTTTACCAAACAGTCATGATAAAAGATCAAACTCAAATTCTTATTGATAGAAAACGTTCACAACCAATATCTCATGGCTTTCATTTAAATATCGGACGTACGCGTAAAGTTCCAAGTGTATCTCAAACGTCATTACAACCAACATCATTAACTAATCATTTTATTACCTTTCTAACTCAACGCTGTAAATGAAATAAATTACTAATAATTTAATGCAAACTTTTTACGAATCATCCTTGAAGAGATCAATTACAGAACGAAGACTTAATTTATTATATTTAGAGGACAATTCTCAAATTGCATGCCCTCCAAAAAATCTTGAACATTTTCTTAAGGTTTCAAGGGGACACACAATTCTATCAATATCGATTCCGAGAGCGTTTATTATGGGTGCATGCGTAAAAATATACTCCAACCACTATGTATAAAGCGACACACAAATGTTTATAATAAGGAGTTTTAGCTCTTGAATATCACACAACCCACAGTATGCGCAAATATAGTGTGAAGGTATATAATTACCTATTTCTAATAATAGCACCATAAAAAAATATGAAGTAATTGAACACGATAATTTAGATAAAAATATTTTAGCATTAGGGAATGGTTTTATTAATAACTCTAATTCGTACAGAAACTGTTACGTACTAAATTGAAGTTGCGTTTTACTCTACAGGGGGTAGAGTAATGTAACAGTAAGTTAGTGCATAGTGCTGGATGGGTACTATGAAAACAAACGCACTATTTTTAGGGTTATACAAATTCTGACACTTCTACTAAATACTTCTAGACTTACCTCGAAGAATATTTAAACTCCCTTTGTCTATCTAAAACCCTTGTGCGCCAACCAAGGTGAAGAAACATAAATAAAGCCTACCCGGAAGGTAGGTGACCCGAGTAACTGATTGGGTGATTCTTTCTGCTATTAGAGGTTGATAAAGCCTCGATAACACTTCTTTCACCGCCTACTGATTTAGAATCAACAAAGAAAAAAGGAAAATTACACTTCGTGTATCTAACCTAAATTGTAAAACATGATTTTCAAAACAGTGAATGACAATTAAATAAAACAAGAACTATGATCTACCCCTAGTTTGGCCAAATAGGCGTTTAGCTAAAAAAACTTAAGATTAACCTTGATACAACTTTGGCGAGAATTAATTAATGTATATATTATTAGCTATATTCTTTCCATGATGTTAAGCTCTTATGTATAAGAATTCAATACAATACGGTTTAAATTTACATAGACGCCACCGTGAATAGTTCTTACAACTAAGCTCCACATATTTACATATATCAAAAATCAATTCCGGTTAATTAGTACAACAAGCAACATGTAATGGTTATAATCTAAATAATAAAAAAATTCAGTTAGTTTTTGTTTTATTCTCACAGAAACTCCATCAACATTTCGTGCAGAACTCATAACAAATAAAAATTCAACCTGTTTTGGTTCCCATAACTGGTCACTTTCCAACGATAACGGTAATCACATCCGTGTTCTTTGCGTCCAAAAACCTGTTTCTGCAATAACATCATTGGGGTATGGATACCGTCACTTTAACTTCGCGTACCTGTTTTCCAAAGTCCTTCCGCGCTGAGATCGAGTTCGAAAATTTACTGTCTGCCGTCTACCAAAAATTTGATCTGATCCCTCTTTTTACTATCCACCGGTTTTATAAGTTTTTCGCCTTAAGGTCATTGCATGCTATTTTTTGATATCACATAATGAGCGTTTAAAATATCCTAATTTCACTGTCAATGTTGTTCTGTCCGTGGAAACCGTCATTTTCTTCACACGCTTTTTGCATCATTCCTCGTTCGCAAAGCATTAATTTTATGGCTTATTTTATAAGTATATATCCCATGGTTGGTGGTTCTTAAACTCGCGTAAATTTGTACGAATAACTTTAATATGCCGGTTATTTCCCGATTATCCTATCTGTAATTTTTCTGAATTTAATATAAAAGAGTGTATAGTCTCGAAATGTATTAGTGTTTTGTATTTAGTGTACTAGGTGCTTTACTACTTAACCTTTTATCCTAATTTAATGTTACATTGCAACAACAATGTTATTAAATGTAAACTAATAAATCTTACAGTTTGTTTTTGTGCTAAAGCTCATTTAGTAACTGAAATTAAAAAATTCTTTTCCGCTATTTAGTGTTTGCTTAAGTAACGCGTTAGCGTTATAACATTTCATTTTTATATAATTTTCGGCTTTAATGTCCAACACAAAATGCGGAACGTGCACAAAACAAAAAAATATTAGTGGATTTTGGTAAAATTTTAATAAGATCAAAGCTTAATTGAGTGCCAATCTCCAAACATGAACCGTTTTTCCGATATGGGAGCCAACCCTGCATAATTTGCTTATACACGTTTTGTAAAATCTTTTTTAATTTTTGTAATGAACAAAACAATTTTATGTGCGCTTTTGGAAAATGCTGTAACTTACTTTTAAAATTTATATGGAAGTTTGATACAGTTTATTGACATATTTTTAAAATATCTACTGCTACATAGCGAATCATTATAAATTTATATATTTATACATAGGGCTCTCTGTATATTGTTCAAAGTTTAGATGATAAATTGGATATTTTAAAAGAGTTTTATAAAAGTAAGACCAAGTGTGACCCGCTGTAAGAAAGTTTACAACTACACATAATCCAAAACAATTTTTTTTTATTTTAATAACTTGCTTTACATAAACTAATATAAAATTTATTCTTACTGAAAGCAAGCCTAGACGTTAGTCTTGGTCCTGGTCTTGCTTGGTCTTGACCCTGGCCTTGACCTAGCTCTTGGTCTTCGTCTTGGTCTCGGTTTCGGTTTCGGTCTTGGTCTCGGTCTCGGTCTCGGTCTCGGTCTCGGTCTCGGTCTCGGTCTCGGTCTCGGTCTCGGTCTCGGTCTCGGTCTCGGTCTCGGTCTCGGTCTCGGTCTCGGTCTCGGTCTCGGTCTCGGTCTCGGTCTCGGTCTCGGTCTCGGTCTCGGTCTCGGTCTCGGTCTCGGTCTCGGTCTCGGTCTCGGTCTCGGTCTCGGTCTCGGTCTCGGTCTCGGTCTCGGTCTCGGTCTCTCCGGTCCGGTCCCGGTCCGGTCCGGTCGGTCCGTCGGTCCGTCCGGTCCCGGTCTCGGTCTCGGCCTCGGCCTCGGTCTCGGTCTCGGTCTCGGTCTCGGTCTCGGTCTCGGTCTCGGTCTCGGTCTCGGTCTCGGTCTCGGTCTCGGTCTCGGTCTCGGTCTCGGTCTCGGTCTCGGTCTCGGTCTCGGTCTTGGTCTCTTTGTTAGAACGGTTTCCATTTTATTAAGAGCTGCTTCTAGCTCTTCCTTGCTAGATGCTGATACCGGTATATCATCTGGAAGTCTCAGCATATCCATTTTTTGTCCCCACATAATAGTTCTAAATATCTTTCTGCATTTGACAGTATTCATTGGGTCTTTGATGCATAAGTTAAAAATTAATGGGGATAGGGCACATCCTAGTATCGCCCCTTTCTTAATATGTACTTCCTTACCTTCCTGCTCTAATTCTATTACCGCTGTTTTCTCTTTGTATTAGCTGTGTACTATTCGTCTATCCCTAAAATTCATTCCAATCTTTTTGAGTATTTCGAAAAAATTTTCTGATTTTACATTGTCGAATGCTGTTTCCATTTCTACAAACCCTATATACACGCTGTCTCCTTTTTCTATTGTCTTCTCCATTATCACCCTCAGAGCTAGTGCAGCCTCTCGTGTTCCCCTGTTTCGCCTATACCCAAATTAATCTTTTTCAGCCCGTTTTTCTATCAGTTTTTGTACAATTGTAGTTAATATTTTTTACACGTGAGCTGCCAAATCTGTTGTTCGAAAATTTTCACATCTATCTGCGCTTCACTTTTTTGGTATTGTGACTATGATATTAAGTTTGAATTCTTTGGGTTTCCCGACTGTCTCATGCATATAGCTTACAAGTTGCAAGAGACTTTCTGTTACGGCCTGTTCAGCGGCTTTTAAAGTTTTTGCTTGCACCTTATTCATCCGCGGTGCATTGCCATTTTTAGACCCTTTATTGCTAATTCAAACTCATCTCTAAGTATAGGATATTCCAAGTCATCCTTTTCAATGTGTTTCGGTATTCCGGGCAGCCAAAAAGTAGTAAAGTAAGTTAAGAAAGTCGCCCACACCGAATACTGCAACAAAACATAGAAGAGTAGAATAGGAATCCACAAGAATTGGATTCCAGGGTAGCTAAAAATGTCGCAGAGTGGGGTAGGTCTTACAGAAAGAAAAATTGGAAACCTCAATTAGGAGTTTTATTTATAAACCGTTGGTTAAACATTGTTTACAGAGACCAACTCGAACATTTTCGTAAGCGTTCTGTTATAACGTGGTGTAAATAAAAGCGTCAATTTGCACATACCATAATATAAAAATTTACATTTAAGCAAATATCGATTATAAAATCTTAGAATCTTAATAACAGGTACATATACTTGCTTAATATAATCAAACCCCAAATATAAATACAAGAAGACAATAATATATACAGTAATTTTATTTATTCTGTGACATGCAATGAAAGTGTCTATCTTCCACAGCAGCAGAAATAAAAAAACAGAATAACTGTACCTTAAAACTAGCGGCCTGTCTCTCTGGTATCATCTTAAAGAATTTGGAAGTGCGCGCTGCACTAATCGATGAATGGGATACTGGATGAACCAAATTAACTACACTATAACACTAAGTACACCAAAGCATCTTAGCATCGTGACTTTCAACGTCTTCTTTTAGTAAAATGATGTTGTATAGGTTAGGACTTTTTCAAAAGCTCATCCTGTATTAATATTGGATAGAGAACCATCGGGAAGTATCGTGTTTTCATTTTACAACAATTGCCAAATGTGTCAAGTATTCTGTGAATACCATTTGTAAAAGTATATTCTAGACGACAGCTGCAAAATATTTCTAGAAGTATAGCCCAATTAACGCAAACAACAGACTATATTGATTTCCACTGAATTTTGTGTTGTCTGTCCGCACGAGAAAGCTACATATTTTTTAAATGATCCGGTAGGTCTGCAACTCTCCATGCAGCAATAAGGAGAGAAAAGTATAACCGTTATCGAAACGACAGCTATTTGTATATCATCGACCTACGGTAAGAAAAATGAATTAATTAGGAGACGATTTTACTGTTCATAAACACGAACGAGCTGAACACGCGCAGATAACAAAATACCGAGTTGATTATTTCTAGAAACAGAGTAGATAACCAACTCATTAAAAGTATTTTAATGATGTGAGAAGTTTTAATCTTTTAAAGAACACCATAAAGTAAGCAGCTGTTAGAACGTGTTTTAACAAATTGATTATGCGGAGCTCTTAGCCTTCTAACATACCTATTAGAAGTGGTTTTAACGATAAGCAATTATTTCAGGAAATTTAAAACGCGTGCTTATTAACCGTTGCAAAGCAGCAGACTATTATAGAATATATACTTAAGAAAATTTTTATAGGACGGTTTAATTTGAAAGATATTTGAACTTGTAAATGAAAGTTAGTATAATTTGGGAATAACATAAAAAACGTGCAATTGTATAGATATTTTAGGAGGCGAGTCACATATCCCCCAATTAATATGTATATAAATTTAAATGCAATTATTATGTCTTAAGAAATAGAATGATACATTGTATAATTGAAGGCAATAATATAAAAGGTTAAGGAAAGTTCATATCAGACATGAGAATGGAAGCAACTACTATGTATTCCAGACGCAACCTGACACTGCAAGTGCAGGACACAATGAACTGCAATAAAAGCAGACTTACTTAAGATTATTAAAAAGTAAGACATTGTTTGTTATCAAGAAGTAGCAGACATGAGATCTGCACTTTCCCACGAAATGATGCGGGAGCAGTCAGTCTCGAACTTCATAACTTTAACATTGTTGGTAGTTCAAGTTACTCACCATAATTTTTAATTTATAATTATTGATTATTAACTTCAAGTATTTGGTCAATTTCAATTAGTTTAGTAAATGTAAACGTTTAAGTTGATTGTAACAAGGAAGAAGTCATTTTGTAATTGTATAATTGAGAATAAAGTTGATAGAAGAGTTTTTTGGGAAATAAATGTTTTTAAATGAAGCTCCCAAAGGCCCAAAACCTTTCTAGTGCAGTCGGAACCGATTCCAAAAGGGCACTAGCTATTCCATAATCGAAGAACTGGTGACCGTGAATTTCGATTCTTCGCTGGAAACAAAAAACCAACCAATTACACGAACTACAGAATCGACCGAATCCAATAAAGAAAGATGGCTAATGGAACTGGCAATTAAATTATTGTGAGTACCTATAGTTCATTTTCCTAACCATTTTCAATTGCATATTGATATTAGCAAATAAGATTAAAACAAGAGAATTTATATTTTATGTACAATTTATTATCACAATTTATTATTACCGAAATTATACTCAGCAAAGGTCAATTAGAATATAAAAAAGGTTTATAACTATACACATTTTATGTACAATTTATTATTGCAACAATTATTTTATGAAACAATTGTTCGGCAAAAGTCTGTAACCGATGTAATTATAACCGAGGTTATTATAGTTACATACAATATACGTAACAATAAGTGATTCTGTAAATAACTTTAGTACAAACTGGACTGAAATAACAGAATAAAATTTATAAAGATGAATTCTAAAAACTTAAAACTATACTTAGATTCAATATCAATGTATGATGATAATTAAGCACTATAGGTATTTTTATTACTGCTTGTGAGACATTCCTGAAATCTTTTTACAAATAAGGAGACGTTGACCGAAATTTATGGCTATTACACTTAATTATAAGTAACTTAGCAGATAGAACTTTGACCCTTATTGCAAGTAGCATGCTCTAACAGATTGGGACGATTACAAAAAAGTATTGATTGCGTATTTCGGCGACCAGTGTAATATAAAATGTCTTATTAAAGACTTAATATACCTACGAATGGAAACTAATCAATCACCATACATACCAATTTGGCATGCGATGTCAAGACGTGCGAAGTTTAATCCTAACTAAATTGAAACTGGAGAAACCAGATCAAAACATACATTTAATAAAACGAAAATGTACGATGAGATGGCTTTAGACACCTACATAAACTCGTTACCTGAGTGATTATCGGACAAGATAAGATATCGAAACCCCAAAATTTAGAAACAATGAATTTAATTGTAGAAGAAGAAAACGTGATTTATTACAGAAACAGGATTTACAATCCTAGTGCAAACAAAAATTACCTACCAATTAAAGTTAAAACGATACAAGCGGCGAGACAAATACCAACACAACACAAATTTACATCATTTAACGCACCAATAAACCAACTAAAAATTAACAACCCAAACTTAAATACTACAAATTTCAACAATCAATTTCGACAATTTTCTAAACCAACATTCAATTCGAATTTCACAAAACCTGCATTTACTCCAAAGTTTAATCAAAACGCGAATCGAACAGGGCGAACATTTGGTGTAAATTCCAACAGAAACTCACCCATGACGAAACTTCACCTCCGAGGATCTATTTTACCAAGAAATAAAAGATTTTAATAATCAAAACATAGAAAATTATGCGAATCCAAGTGGAGACGATAAAACAAATCAATCAGAAAATTACGAATGCAACAACCTCTACGAAAATTACGAAGAGGACGATAAAGAAAATGCGTGCTCAAATTTTCAGTTGGACCAAATAAAATAGGTCAGACGTAATAAATCTAAACAATATTAGTCAACACATTTTACCCTACATAGAAATACCTCACGCGGAAATTAAATTATTGATCGATACAGGATCTTCAAAAACTTTAATTAGCCCCAAAACCGTGCAGAAACATTAGTCAGATTTTGTAGAAAGAGAACCTTTTATAATCGGAACAGCAGACAAAACGACACTACACCAATTAATCGCAAACATACCCTTACCAAAAACTTTCAAAGTAAAAATAAAACATAAATTTTGCATTTTCGAATTTAACGATAAATACGGCGGATTAATAGGCATGGATCTTTTAAGAAAGTTAGGAGCGAATATCGATATAAAAACCCGATTATTAAGAACAAAACACGGACAAATTTCAAATAAATTTCAAAATAGCATCATTCAAAGCGATCAAAAGTACACAGTCGAATCTAGGACAGAAAAACAAATAAATGTCTTAGTAAATTCAAAAGCGACATAAGTATAATAAATCACATGTCATTTCAACAAGGAATAGAAACACCCACCGAGTGAGTACACATAAAAGACAATCACGCCACTACGACAATTTTGAATTCAAACGACTACCCCTTAGAAGTATCATTAACTTCACCGATAGAAGTGGAAGAAGTGAATTTTAGTGAAATGGAAATCGACGAAGATACTGAAAGTAATTCCAACCCCACAGAACACGATAAAATGTTAAAGGAAAATTTAACTAGCCTTCGTTTCAATGACAATATTAACACAGAAGAGGAGAGAGCAATAAAGGACTTATGTATCGAATACCGAGATATATTCCATTGTGAAGGAATACCTTTAACTTTGACCAACACAGTCAAACATAGCATTGAACTAACAGATGATAAACCGGTTTTTACAAAAGCATATAGATTACCTCAAGCAAGGCAAGAAGCAGATAGACATGTAGCAGATTTATTAAATCAAGACATCATTAAACATTCGAATTCACCATGGAGCAGCCCCGTACTAATTGTACCAAAGAAACTAGACGCCTCAGGCAAATGCAAATACCGAATGGTTATCGATTCCAGAAAACTCAACGAGCAGACTGTAGACGATAAGTATGCACTACCAAATATCACCGAGATATTAGACAAACTAGGGAAAGGCAATATTTTTCGACATTAGACCTCGCCTGAGGATACCACCAAGTAAGTGGAAATGGAGAGAAAGACACAACCAAAACAGCTTTCACTACACCCAGAGGACACTATGAATACAAACACATTCCGTTTGGCTTAAAGAACGCACCCGCCACTTTTCAGAAAGTTA
Organism: Platerodrilus igneus; assembly: GCA_036346225.1. Lineage (NCBI taxonomy): Eukaryota > Metazoa > Arthropoda > Insecta > Coleoptera > Lycidae > Platerodrilus > Platerodrilus igneus. The sequence goes on from JARFIW010001380.1 coordinate 14,633,397, forward strand.
TGGATAATATTTTGAGAAGAATTCACAACGAAAAATGCCTTGTGTATCTGGACGACATAATTGTATACTCAACATCACTCAATGAACACATCGAAAGATTAAGAGAAGTTTTTGAACGTTTAAGAAAAGCCCACTTTTTAAAGTACAATTGGATAAGAGCGAATTCTTGCTAAAAAGTAGCATTTTTAGGATATATTATAACGCCACAAGGTGTTATGCAAAACCCAGACAAAACAAATGCCATATTAAACTACGCTTTACCGAAAACCAACAAAGAGATTTTTAGGACTCAGTGGATATTACAGAAAATTCATAAAAAGTTACGCACAAATAGCCAAACCATTAACGAACTGTTTAAAGAAAGGTAATAAAATCAAACACACCGGAATTTATTAAAGCAGTAGAACAAATTAAGTGTATTCTTACGAATAACCCTTTATTAGAATATCCTGACTTCTCTAAACCATTTATATTAACAACAGATGCATCCTACGTTGCTTTAGGCGCAGTATTAAGTCAAGGAAAAGAAAGTAGCGATAAACCAATCGGCTACGCATTACGAACGTTAAATGAAACGGATCAGAAGTACAGTACTATTAAGAAAGAACTATTAGCTTTAATTTGAGCAACAACATATTTTAGACCATACCTATATGGAAGCAAATTTTATATATACACAGACCAAACTCAAAATTTCAAAGATGGAGGATTAGATTGGAAGAGTATGACTACGAGATCCAATATACAAGAAAGGAATATATCACAATAATGCGGACCCCTCAAGCAAAATACAACTCAATGCCATAGAGAGAGAGTCAGTTGTAGGAAATGTTGACGAAACAGAGATGAGGGAAGATCCTGAAGAATTGGAAACTATACATTCAACGCAAAGTGACGAACCAAAAACCGCAATTAAATTAAATTAAATTAAATTAAGTTAAATTAAATTAAATTAATTCTAAATGAAGCGATAGATACGAAACCGAATCAATTTATACTTACCGAAAGTTTTAACCATCCCTGAACCGGTAAAATATACAAAAACAGACAATAGAAAACTATATCAAATTCATATAACGAAAGATGACAACGAGGAGCAAATAATTAAAATTTTAAATGAATATAACCCAGAAAATAAACGTTTTTACTTTTATTTCACAACCAAACATTTATACAAAAGATTTTCTGAATTATATATTCGATTGCTTAATTAATTATCAGATGTACACGAAGATTAAGAACTTTAGATGACCCAGACGAAGTAAACGATGTAATTCGTAAAAACGAGGTAAAACGAATCATCGTAGAACAAACGAAACCTTAAAACAATTTATGAGAAGATATTATTTTAAAGGCATGAAGGAATTAACTACAGATTTTATTAATCAATGCGAACTATGTGGCAAAGCAAAATACGACAGATCACCACCAAAAGTACCCTTAATGCTAACCAAAACACCCGACAAACCTTTTCAAAAATTATATGCAGACGTTTTGGTAGTAGAAGCCCAAAACTTTTTATCAATCGTAGACACATTCACAAAAGCAGACCAAGCAATACCCATTATTTCAAAAAACAGTATTGATGTAACCCAAGACTTTTTACAGTACTTTACATTTTACGGTACACCCGAATCAATAACCTTCAGAAACGAAACCATACAAAATACCTTAGAACTCCATAAAATAAATATTCATTTTATAACAGAAAATCACCCGGAATTGAACGGATTGATTGAACGATTACACTTAACCTTATTAAAACCAATCAGACTGTTAAGATTAACATATAAAAAAGAACCAATCACCAATTTAATGTCAAACGCCCTAATTGCTTATAACAACACAATTCATTCTTCAACTAACTTTACACCCCTTGAATTAACATTAGGACACTCATATTTCCGCAACCCTTATGATATATACTATAATAAGGAAGTATATCAACAGTACTCCAAAGACTACAAAGAAAAATTAAACATTACTTACAATAACGTCAAAAATAAATTAGACAGAGATAAGGAATGTATTACAAAAACCCGCAATAAAAACACCAATATAAATAAATTCGCAGTAAGACAAACCGTCTATAAATGAAATTTCAAAAGTAAACGACATAAAGCGGTATCCAGAAATTTAGGTCCGTTTAAAATCAAAAGATCTCAGAAAAAACGTAGCATTAGTAGACAATGGAGAAACCGTAAGACATATCCATTTAAAGAATTTAAGATGCCCTGTAATTTCAGATGGACAGCCATCACCCTTCCCGTCAACCTCCACCCAGGTAGAACGGACGACAACAAAATAATAGTAGAAGAGATAAAAAACAACCTCGGTATACTACCACTAAAATTGGGAAGTATGCTAAACACAGTAGACTATTGAACTTTCGCACAGAAATTTGATTTAACTGAATTAAAACACGAATTTTATAAAATTAGAGACAATTATGACAGACTGAAAGAATCAATGGATACAGCCAAATTCGGAAAAGAGTATGCGAGAGAAATGCTTAATTACAAAAGCACAATGGAAAATATCCTAAAGAATACAGACGACAAATTCAAACGATTAATACCAGCCAGCCAAGCCACAAGACAAAAAAGAGGAATTATTAACGGATTAGGAAATATTATAAAAGCTATCACAGGTAATCTAGACAACCAAAATGATAAAAGATACGACAATGCAATACGAGAATCGATTGACAACCAGCATGATATTAAAAACTATCGTTAAAAACCAAATTTGCTTAACTCAATCAACTATAGTAAAATTTAACGATACACTACGAAAATTAGTAAAGAACCAAGACAGTATAACAAATAGACTACTAACTCTTGAAAGTAACATGCAAACCACAATGCTAGGAATGCGAGATTTAATAAGATTTAACACGATATTCAATCAAATGATATCAACCTTCACTGTAATTCAACAAATTTTAGCTACATTAGAAAATGCTATAACATTTGCTAAATTAAATACTTTACATGCAAGTATAATAGAACCAATTAATTTATTAAATGAGTCACTTATAACTCATAGTAGACTACCTTTTGAAGTAATAGAATTTAATATACTTGTATTTGAAAAAATAGCCATAGTAAAAGGTTATGTAAAGAATCATAAAATTACGTTTTTAATAAAAATTCCCATTGTAGGGATTAATACTTACAATTATTATCATTTATTTGCTTTCCCTATAAAATTTAAAAATCAATATCATGTTACTATCCCAAAGACCAAGTTCCTTTTCCTAAATGAACTTAGGTATGGATTCACAAATGAGAAATGCAAAGAAGTGGCACCAGGTCAATACTTATGTCAATCAATAACGACAATAGCTATTCAAACAGATAGCCTCTTCGAAATACAACTATTACGATTCTCTAATCAGTACGAGAATTGTGTGCCAAAACCAGTACAAATTACAGATATGAAAATTCAAAAAGTTACGGACAACAAATGAATTGCTGTATTTCCTCAAAAAGTAATAGCAATCGCCAATTGCAACAAAGACGAAAATAGCTTAACCTTAATTGGAAGCAAAGTGATCACCATAAACGAAGATTGCTATTTAAAAGTAAAAAGCAAAATTATTCGAGTATATCAAAATCCAGCAGTGACGAAGAAATTTGCAAATCTACCCGAACTATAGTTCAAGATTCCTCAAACCGAAGACAACGAAATTATCAAAAAACCGATGCAACTAGAACATCTAGACCTCGACGATCTCAATCACGCAGTGAAATTAATGGACCATTATAAAGAACAATTAAGTGAGTTAAAAGTGCCAAAGTTACACTATGACAATATCAGTGTTTGAACAATTTTATTGATTATTGTATTATTTTTATTAACTGTATATTTATTGTATAAAATGTACATTAGATATAAGAACAAAGAAACAAATGCGATCAAAGAAACTACAAATGAAACTTCAGAGACAATGAGTTTTATAAATTAAATACAACCCTTAATTTTCATCTAAGTCGGAAGGAGTTACATATTCCCCAATTAATATGTATATAAATTTAAATGCAATTTTTATGTCTTAAGAAATAGTATATTACATTGTATAATTGAAGGTAATAATATAAAAGGTTAACGAAAGTTCATATCAGACATGAGAATGGAAGCAACTACTTTGTATTCCAGGCGCAACCGGACCCTGCAGGTGCAGGACACAATGAACTGCAATAAAAGCAGACTTAATTAAGATTACTAAGAAGTAAGACATTGTGTGTTATCAAGAAGTAGCAGACGTGTGATCTGCACTTTCCCACGAAATGATGTGGGAGCAGGAATTACATAAATACCTTGACGAGCTCCTGATGGCCAGCCAGTCTCAAACTTCATAACATTAACATTGTTTGTAGTTCAAGGTACTCACCGTAATTTTTAATTATTAATTATTGACTATTAACTTCAAGTATTTTGTCAATTTTAATTAGTTTAGTGAATATAAACGTTTAAGTTAATTGTATCAAGAACGAAGTCATTTTTGTAATTGTATAATTGATAATCTATAGGAACACTGTGGCACGATTTAAATAAAATTAAATAAAAACCCTTAACCACAAAAAATATTTAAATTACTAGATACGTATTTCGACCACTATGTGGTCATCATCAGTAGAAAACCTGTTAAAAAAAAATTTTCTAGTTTAACGGGGTGGCTGGTTTCAAATATATGTTTGGCGACCTGAGATCTTTCATATTTACCATATTTGAAGTGAGCAATGTGTTCTTTAAATCTTGTTGTTATATTCCTCTTGGTCTGACCAATATATTTTTGAAAACACCCTGGCCCTGCACAACTAATGAAGAGTTGACTTTCCTTGATCGAGGCCTAAAATTTGGAGTAGATCATTTGAAAACTCCTTTAGAAGACATTATTGCTGGCATTGAAAAATCTATTTCAAAATTGGATGACAATTCAAAAACCTTTATTAGAAACGCGTGCAAAATTCAACTTTCGAACAACTTACGCACTTGCGCAACAAATGCCTCAGAACAAACAAGGAAAGATTATCTGATTATTAAAGATTTACGACAAAAGAACTGTTATTATTTAAAGGCTGATAAGGGGAATAGGTTGGTTATTCTGGATAAACAAAACTATGTTGATAGAGTAGAGACTTTGCTGTCTGAGGGTCCTTACAGACCAATAGTCAAAAAACGTAAAAATGAAGTTCCTTTAAATAAAATGATTAAATCAACAGAGTCTGTTTTGAGAGAATGTCCAAACCTAATTTCGCCCACACTAAAATTAAAATTAACAATTTCAAATCCCGAAGTGCCAAAACTTTACTGTTTACCAAAGATTCACAAAAATAATAAATCGATGAGACCAATAGTTTCAGGTATCAACTCACCGACTTACTATTTATCACGGTGGCTGTCAAATGAATTTAAGATTTTAAAGTTTAATAGTTTATCTGTACAAAACTCTTTAGAGTTCATTAATAAAATTAAAAATATCACATTAGAAGAGAACGAAATCTTAATTTCATTTGATGTCAGTTCATTATTCCCTAGTGTTCCAATACCACGTACTTTAACATATTTAAAGGATGTTCTTATAGATAGTGATATTGATGATGATAAAGTTGAGGACTATATCAAGCTTGTTTCGCATTGCATGTCCCAGAACTGTTTTCAATTCAACAAGTTGTACGAACAACATGAAGGCACAGCAATGGGTAATAGCTTATCACCTTTCATAGCAAATTTATTTATGTCTCGTTTTGAAACCGAGTTAAAAGAAAACTCCAAATACTTCCCAAGAATATGGTTAAGGTACGTGGATGATATTTTTGCAGTTTTTGACACTTCTAAATCAAATGTTGAAGATTTTCTTAAAGAAATGAATTCAAAATTTCAAAGCATAAAATTTACGTATGAACTAGAGAATAATGGACAATTACCCTTTTTAGATACATTTGTAATTAGAAATGGTAATAAATTAGAATTTGACATTTATAGAAAAGAAACCAATGTAAATCGCTTTATTTTGTCTTCCTCTAATCATAGCATACAACATAAGTTGGCTTCATTTAACTTTTTAATTAATAGATTATTGAATTTCCTTTAAATAAAAACAGATTTAATAAGGAATTTGCTCTTATTAAACAAATAGCGAATTACAATGGTTTCTCTTCTGATATTATAGATAATATTTTTAGAAAGTGTAAAAATAGGATTAACATCCGTAAATCAACGACTTTGCAATCAACCACCTCTAACGATAATGTTAAATATGTTAAACTTCCGTTTCACAAAACCACAAAGGGTCTTGATAAAATATTCAAACAGTGTAATTTCAAAATTGCTTTCACTAATACTAATAAAATTAAAGATTTGCTAGGTAATCCAAAAGACAAGGTGGAAAAATTGCAAAAGTCGGGGATTTATGAAATTAGTTGTGCAGGGCCAGGGTGTTTTCAAAAATATATTGGTCAGACCAAGAGGAATATAACAACAAGATTTAAAGAACACATTGCTCACTTCAAATATGGTAAATATGAAAGGTCTCAGCTCGTCAAACATATATTTGAAACCAGCCACCCCGTTAAACTAAAAAATGTCAAATTGTTAAAAGCGGTACCAACGTTTTCCTCCTTAAATGCCTATGAATCAATTAAAATTGTTAAACATAAAGGACCCCTCTTAAACACCGATAAAGGGCCAATAGAGTCATCTGCTTTGCTTTCCCTATTGGTCAACAACCAATGAGAAAGCAAGATTAAATTGGTTCCGCTTCAGTAGATTTAGAAGTAGTATAAATTAAGTAGATTTAAGTTATAATGTCACAATGCACTTGTTTGTTGTTGGGAACACCAGCCTGCGGGTGAGGAGAATATCCTCGATAGTGTTTAAAGCAACAATATAGTAAATTATAGGTTGGGAAGGTTTACTTCAGCCTAAGTGGTGAGGAGAATATCCTCTGAAGTGTTCCAGAACAACAGCTAATTTTTTTTTTAACAGGTTTCCTACTGATGATGACCACATAGTGGTTGAAGTACGTATCTAGTAATTTAAATATTTTTTGTGGTTAAGGGTTTTTATTTAATTTTATTTGTATAATTGAGACTAAAATTGATAGAAGAGTTTTTCGGGAAAGAAATGTTTTTAAAAAGGAAATCCCAAAGGCCCATCTTTCGTGGATATCTTTGTCTTTTAGTTTCTCGAAGTCAAAGAACGTTTTTCCGTTTCTTTTTCTCAAATTTTAAATGTAAGGGCGACCGTTATAAATGTGATGTTATGGTCAGCGTCTAAATCTGCTTCTGGGTAGCTTCTACAGTCTTTTTTCATGATTCCTAAAACGTTGTCTAACAAGAATGTAGTCTATTTAATATCTTCCTATATCTCCTGGCATCTTCCACGTGAATCGTCTTCTAGCATGATGTTGAAATAATGTGTTTGTGAAGGTTAAATTGTTTTTGTCGTATAATTCTACCAGCTTATTTCCCCTATCGTTTCTCGTGCCTAAACCAAATAAACCTAGTACCGCTCCTTTCCTACTCTCACCTACCATTTCATTAAAATCCGTTGTAGTAACTAAACTTTCATGTCCTTTTACGAATCTTAGTATGTCTTCGATATCTTTGTAGATCGCTTTTACCTCTACCTTACTGTAGGTAAAGATTGGCATGTATACTTGTATTATTACTAGTTTAGATTCTAATCTAACCATGAGTACTCTTTCGTTCTTTTGTAAGTAGTTTTATACACAGTGTCTTGTATTTTTTTGCATAATTATTTCCAAACTCGAATTTCCTTCCTCTGATTCTGTATGAATTACCCTAAAGTCTTCGCTCCAAAACTCCCCCACCTCTGGTCCTCGAACTTCGCTAATTCCTACTATGTCTAATGCTAACCTATCCATTTCAATTTTCAAGTTTTCTCGCTTACCTACTTTCTTCATACTTCTGATATTCTACGCTCCGATTTGCAAAATGTTCCCGTCTCTTTTTCTAAACTTTCCGATCACATCCTCCGAAGCAGTCCCCTTCCGAAGATCCAAATGGAGGACTATTTTATCTCCGGAATTTTTTACCCCAGAGACGCCATCATTTTAAATAACAACTTAGGTACGCTGTGTACTTTGGAGGTGTAAAAAACTATTTAAGAAGCAGTCTATTTCAATTACATTTAAATAGTTTGGCTATACTAAGTATTGAAAACAAATTGTAAAGGAACTATACGCAGACGGTATTGCTGACTAATTTTCTATACTCAAAAAACGAAGAGAAGCAGTGTAGTTTCCTATATGCGCAATTGCAATATTTTATTATTATTCTTTTTCGCCATGATGTTACAAAATTTATAGGCTATGCATTTGTAAAAACATCGTTTTTAGTTTTCGATGGGATATCATTTTTACATTCAAGAATCTTCATCATCATTTTGTTTTCGACCTTAGTTAAGATCGGTTTGACGCACTGTAACTTCTTTTCTATTCTGTGCTAATTAAAAAAGTTCTACATATCTTTCACAACCTAAATTTCTAATAATTTGAATAATATAGCTTGGTCCAGGTCTTCCTATACTGTTCTATCTTATTCCTATCTACCTGGCAATACATAGATATTAGAAACCTGATGCTTGTTAAAGAACTCTAACATGTTTAGGTGATTCCCATTTATAAGGAAATGAAATATTACCTGGTTATTATCTCCAAAAAAGGAGAAGTGTTAAATTATATGTTATGGTATGGCTTAAGCAGCGAATCGCTGCCAACATGCCAAACCGCTAACTACTTGTGAGATGTCATTGACACGTTAATTAAGTTTATATGTTTTGCTAAGGCTTAAGCAGTGAATCTATACCCGAATGCCAGACCGCTAACTAATTGTGAGTATGTCATGGTGACATTTACTAAATTATATGTTATGGTAAGGCTTAAGCAGCGAATCGCTGCCAACATGCCAGACCGCTAACTAATTGTGAGTTATGTCATGGTGACATTTAGTTAACTGATTTTTATTTCTTTTATTTTGTTTTGTTTTCGAACTTATTTAAGGTCGGTTTGACGCTGCTCTAAATTCTTTTCTATTCTGAGCTAGTCTAAAAAGGTCTACATACCCTTCACAACCTAAATCCCTAATATAGCTTTGTCTAGGTCTTCCTACTATATTTTTATTTGGTAGTCTATTATCTAAAACCTTACTAAATAGTCCCTCATGTCGGGTGCCCTATCATTCTATCTCTCCTGACCTTTAATTGTTTCCACATACAGGGTTCCTCACCTATCCTTCTATAAACTTCCTTATTTGTTACTTTATCTGTCCAACTAATCTTTAACATTCTCCTATAACACCAAGTTTCAAAAGCTTCTATCTTTTTCTTATCTACCTCTTTAATTGCTCAAGTCTCACTACCGTATAATAGAACGCTCCATATGTACGACTTTCAGAAACTTTTTCTATTATCTAAACTAATACTATCAGTTATTAGTAAGTCTTTCTTTTTTAAAAACATTTTTCTAGCTTGAGCTATTCTAGCCACTGTATCTCTTCTGCTACGTCCGTCCCTTGTAATTATACCACTTAAATAGCAAAATTCATCTATCTCCTCTAACTCGGTATTACCTATTTTTAATTTTAATTTAGAACTAAGCTGTAACTCACTTGTCATTATCTTTGTCTTTCCTGAGTTAATTCTCATACTAAGTTATTCTGTAGTATCTCATCTAAAATATTTAAAAACTCTCTAACTCTTTTCTAGACTCTTCTATAATGGCTACATCATCTGCAGAACGTAACATGTCTATTTTCTGTCCCTATACACTAATACCTATCTCTTTTCTCTCTTTAGTTAAGTTTAAAGCTTCCTAAATATAAACATTAAAAATCAAGGGAGATAGTACACAGCCCCGTCTAACGTCAATTCTAATCTTAGCTTCCTTTTCAATTTCATCAAATCTAATAACTACGCATACTTCTTTCGACATCATTTTAACACACTGTAAACGGCATAGCCTCGCAGACTCGTCATCTGATCTCAGAATTCGTCCAACAAGGTAGACGCAGGTCTACAGCACATTTTCAACAAACGCACCATACATGTTAACTACTATCACGTTACGAGATACGACATTTTCATGACATTCATGACCGACATCAACGATGCGGCGATCGCGAACACAAGTTGTACGCCTTCGTACCAATTCACCTTGCACTCGATTTCGAGAAACAATAACGTCTTCAAATTTTCATTACACGATCGCATACACACATGTGCACATCGCAACAAAGTTCACGTCGCCACGAAGATCACAACCATATTGCTCCATATAAGCAATATTTTACCGCCAGCTATACGAAGTCACGATAGGATCCAACCACAGTTTTCCTTCGACAGCTCATTATGAACCTCAGCGAGCATACACGAGCATCACACTTATCCATTACGACCTGCAATAATTACGACCGACTCTCAACCATGCCACGCAACCGACACGCATTTTACCACGCTACCGTTCGAAATCACATTGACATTTTAGATCGCCATCTCGCACACTACCCAGCCAGTTCAGCGGAGTACCCCATTTTCAGACGATCTTCGATTACCTCGCATCAGCAGCTATTCCGATGCCGTCATTCATACTGCAGACATCCCAGATCCACTGACGATACATCTGTTCACAGATCTAACCAATTTTCACACGAATGCCGTTGAATCTGCGACAACAGCCATTTCACTATCAGTGCAGACCGTCCCTTGTACCGAATGTCATACTCGATTGTACACGCACATCTCAACGACACTCTTTCAAATAAATTTTAGATGATCACCTGCGTATACATTTCACACATCCATTATTAATCAACACATTCGCATAATCGCTTACCCAAGATCGCGATACGATGCTTTAACAAACACCGCATCTAGACCGCTGTAGTAATGCACAAAATTAACACTACAACCACATTTTATATTTATCACACTATCATCCACCTAACATTTCACCCACGCTTTAATGAAACCTTATAGACCAGCAATACTTTAGCAAGTCAGTAACATTCGATTTCCTCATGTCGAGACCCTCATTTAACGCTGTCACAACAAACAACGATCAAATGTGTTCCACGTTTAAATAGACACTGTAATAATAAACGTTACACCTTAAGATATCAATCATTTAGACCACCGTCATTCCAAAAACAGATTTTAACAGACCACCACAGTTCCGTTTTAAAGACTCACTGCTTCATCTGAGAACCTCGTAACCACAGCAACTTTCAGAAACGCAGAACACGAAACACGTGAACGCTCCGTCACAGACGATGAGAGGAAGAACACATGGAATTCAAACCATAAATCAAACACATCATCTCATATCTTCACGCAGATTGCACATTAGAATGAGTCCATCTTCCTCGATAAACCACCTTGTTGCGTATGCATCCCGACACACGCAGACCACCATCACATGATGCTGACGCCTGCCTGATGCCCACATCCCAGCTCAGCACCGCGCAGCACCCGCAGCACCACGTGCGCGCATCATGCGCCAGTTCGCGATCAGTAACGTCACAGCCTTTATAACAAAGAACACGCATACATTATAAAGTTCCCATTACATAACAAATTTGTACGCACATGGATCCATTAAACCACTTAATACAAACACAGAAGACAGTCTTCATGCTGTTTGAGTGGTTTAATTATTCACTTTATTCGCAGCGCTTCAACGACGTCCTTCATCTCCTTTCAATCAATAGCCTGACACGTCTCGAAGTGCGAAGATGCCCCATTTGTCTGATTCCGATCCAGCCCTTCATCAGCCAGACACCCATCGCAGCTCCACCTGCACACGCTGATCGATTCGTCGTCTTGAGGAAATCCTCATCACCGTCCAGCAGCACCACTTTGGGAACATAGGTTAAGACCGGTTAATGATCCGAAGACATCCGGCAACAACACCATCGGACGCAGTGGTACGAACCGCATTCTCGTTCATTCGTCATTTGATAACACGTTTTAGAATAACCTTTAGCATACGGATTTAGCAACTTTTCCAAGAACGCCCAAACAAAGAGTCTTCACACCGCAACGCACCAGAAACCAGATGGCTCGTCATCGGCACAACACATTCTTCCTCATTTTCAAGACGTTCTGTTCAACATTCAGATGATCGCCGCATGCAGCCCCAGTCCACCGCCTCCATTCTCATCCAGTTGTCCTTCCACCAGCGCATGGCACAGGCACGTTTGCTGCAACGGACAGTTATCACACCACGCGTGCGCACCCTTCGACGACGGCATTCATCCAAGTCCGAAATATTTCTGAATGGGAATGGCAGATTGCAAAATATACCACCTCGTAAGACTGTAAGATTTTATTCTGACATCTCTCACATCTCCAACACCAGGTAACAGCTGCCGAGCCATTTTCATCTCCTTCCAGCCACACGTCATTCTCACACATCACCGCACAGCAGACCAGCAGACAGCCGATCACATTTGCAGTCCGAGCATTGCCTTTAGAGCATACCATCTTCTCAGCCAAACAGCTGCACACCCCGCACCGACAGCTTCCACCGCAGCCAACGCCCAACTGCATCGTCAGCACGCAACGTTTCAACACGTCACATCTGACAACGCAACACGATGCATCAGACTCGTTATTCACACCTGTTGTACACTTTCAGCATTGTTAGCCACAATCATCCCCGCAGATCGTTGTCAACCATCATCACCGTATCTGCCCAGCAGCTTCAGTTACATCCACAACATCGCATCTGTCATCCATCAAAGACACCGATCTCACCGTCTGATTCCTCAGTTTCAACCCATCGTCTGTCCACCAGCGAACACAGATTCAACGATCGATCCCGATACTTCTCGCATTCACGCCCAGACGGAGTGCCAGAACAATCGGCCATGCCGCCACCACATCTTTAGCATCAACAGCCAGATGCCGCAGCGTCACAATTTAACCAACACATGGTCAACTGGTCTCGCAGCCTCGACATACAACATCAGCCATGTCCCGACACAGCCAGCACATCTCGCAACATACCCACAGCCGACCTCATTTCGCTACGAACCGCCAGTACGACTCATCGACCAGCCCACGCACACCCTACACGACACATGCCGCACATGCACGACATGCCATCACGACACACAGACACACCGTTACGACCAGCCACATTGACCCAGCAGCATACAACAGTCCGCGAATCCAGTTATACGCACAGTTAGCACAGCGACCGGCGCTGACCACATGACCTATTAACATTTTCCTTATCTAACACTAGGTCCACACTTGTTTTTAATGGAAAACTCATTAAAAGCAATTAGTGTTAATGGGTTTTTAATGAGAAAACTCATTAAAAGCAATTAGGTCATGTGGTCATATGGTCATATGGTCATGTGGTCATGTGGTCATATGGTCATGTGGTCATATGGTCATATGGTCATGTGGTCATGTGGTCATGTGGTCATATGGTCATATGGCCATGTGGTCATATGGTCATATGGTCATGTGGTCATGTGGTCATATGGTCATATGGTCATGTGGTTATGTGAGCAGGGAGATTAAATTTGGTATATAAGGAACCTACATATATCCGGACATGTGTTGATGCGCAACCTGCCGACCTAGGTCGGATAACAAAACAGTTCCTAAACCAGAGAATGTAAGCGATATGGTGGTGTCCGACATATTCGACTATTTTCGGTAATATACGCCCCACTCTGTAGGATACATAAGGGAACAGATTTTCGTATTCAATTTAGTATTTGACGGTAGCTAGAACGGTAAACATGAGCGTCTCCAAGGTGATTAACGTTTCTCAACTTCTGGGAATAAAGTGAAACCGACAAATGAGCGATTTGGATTATGGCTGTTGGCAGAAAATATGTGCAACAATAATCTGGTGACAGATATTGGTAATATTTGTTATGTCGAAGGCGAAAAGATGCTGACTGGCGGACTACACACACCAATTACAGAACCATTTTGTGACAATATAATGTTGGTTAAAATTTGTGACCTTTCTGACACCGAACAAGCATCTGCAAACAAACGGATGTTTATCCTAAAAAGAAATTTGTGGTGCATTTAACAGCTATCTACGAAGAAAGTTCAACCGATTTGTTTTCGCTAGGCATGGTGTTAAAGCTAAGCTTCCGTTTTCTCTGGAAAGCAGTAACAAGATAGGCCAGAGAGTAAAAGAAATTATCGGAAAAGAAGACATCGAATGCATTAATAAAAAATTCCAAAATCCTATATGTGTTCCATACAAAGTGGAACTAGCAGATGTTAAGTTGGAAACTTTATTGGAGGAACTACCAGATATATTAGACGAAGTCGAAAAGATTATTTCTATCTTTTTGACATGGATGTAACCCAAGATTTTGCAGGCATATTTAGCAAGATGGAGATGTGTAATTATTTAACTACAAACCATAACTTTTGCTATAAGGGCGAATACGAAAAAAGTGCAATATTATAGTTGACAACGATAAAACTGCGGGGATTGATTGTTTAACATGGCTAACAACCAATGCAAGAATTAAGATTTACAACAAATTTGTGTGCCAGATAACAAGTCCTGGTGTTAATAAACAACTTGGCAATCATATACTAGATTTTTTACGTTGTCCAGATGTACGTTTAAGGGAAACATTTGCGTCTACTTTGGCCAAAGAAGATGGTATTACGCGATTGGAAGCGACAATATACAACTGTGCAATTGGAAGTCTATGTCAGTGCGGAACGGTGTATAAACCCTTAAAAGACTGTTTAACCTTATTGGAAGATAGTAAGTTATACTTCCTAAAGGCACCAATGTACTCGGTACCACTTACCAAAATGTGGAGTAAGCTATCGGACAAGCTACAAAATAGCTGCTGTTTAGTGTATAATAACCTGCTACAGTACGTGTATTGGGGGAATGGCAATACAAAGAAATTGACGGGCTTGCAAATTAAGTTGTCCAAAACCAGAGGAAAAGGAAAAATTGATAAAGTATGTGCTGGCTTTTAGTTTTAACTATTTACCTGTAAATTATTTGGAGATAGTAGAGGAAGATGTCCAAGATAAAATAAAATCTTACACAAGTGCTACATTAAAGCAGGTAGTACATATTTTACACAATCTGCACACCATATTCTACAATTCCAAAAGAAATAGTAATTTCGGACTTGGGATTGATAGATACGCCTAACATT
The DNA here is from genome assembly GCA_036346225.1 of Platerodrilus igneus. NCBI lineage: Eukaryota > Metazoa > Arthropoda > Insecta > Coleoptera > Lycidae > Platerodrilus > Platerodrilus igneus. The sequence goes on from JARFIW010001380.1 coordinate 14,648,591, forward strand.
CGTCCAGAGGTTGTACGACAACGCGTAAATATTGGTAGTAAACTCTATCCGTTTACGCTAAAGGAAATTGCCCCATTATGTATACCATACGCTGTAAGTGGAAGGAAAAGACAACTGAATTAGAGGAAATGGATGCAAAAGGCGAAAATTGGACTACATGGAAAACACTGCGACAATACGCGATCAATACAAAGATGTGTTAGACAAAGAACATCTTATTAGAGAAAATGAGGAAGAATTAAAAGATTATTTTATGTGCCGATGGACTGACTTAGATACATCTGGTTTCTACAAGTTGTATGCATTTGCGGTTAGTAAGAAAGACTCTTTTAGTTATGTAGGCGTTCTTGCAGAAAAGGATGGTACTAAATCCGTATACTTTTTAAAAGGTTATTCTAAAAACGTCTTTATCAAAATAGCAGATAACAAAGACGAACTAAGGAATGCGGGTTTCGTAATCTTTGCGTACACCACACGCAAAGGGGGTCCGTTAAACATTGTATATTTGCCTAGTAAAGAACCTTTCGGATCATTTAAAACCGAGGGTCTTACAACCTATAACAACCATATATTCCCAAAAGTGGTGAATATGCAACTACACAACGGTGTGTGGGAGAAAAGGATTTCCAATACCGACAAGAAGAAGTCGATCAAGCTAACAAGATACGTATGCAGGATATAGTGGGAAAGCTGCGATTAAAAGATTGTCACAAGCTGGAAGAATTACACGAAGGAATGGATCTGGTTGTCGGCGGAATCAAAGACTTTAAATATAGAGGCAATCTTCGGTACATTTTACAATTCGAAAACCTAGACGGTCTCTATGTATCAAACTATTGGTTAGAAAAGGAGATAGAGGACTTGGGTATCGATTTAAATTTTAATGCGAATAAAATTAGATAAAATTAAAGCCACCCAAACAAGCATAAAGAAAGGACTGTCTTCTGTGTATAACTTTGTATTAAAATTAAGTTTAAATGGATCCATGCTTGGCATTAAATATTTTTAAATTTGTTATGTATAATGTCAGAATAAACATTTTATAATAGTATATAACATTGTTCTTTATTTATAAAAGGCTGTGACGTTACCCTGAAATAGCAGTCGCACAGAGAGGGGTGCGCATGGGCAGCACGCATGGGCAGGGGTGTGCACGCGCATGGGCGCGCATGGGCAAGGGTGTGCATGCGCAGGGGTGCTCATGGGCTGGGATGTGTCTGGGCGTACACGAGGGAAGCGGATGTTAACAGTCACCAAGCATCCAATTCTTTATTTGGTGTGGAGTACTTGTCTGCGTATGTATCCGGAGTAAAAGAATACGATTTGCATACGCAGCTTATTAATAAAATTAGTTTATCGAGGGAAGATGACAAAAGGTACATCATTCCTAATAGTACAACAATCTACGCATGGGGGGTGTAAAGATATAAGATAGTTGTTTAGATTTGTATATATTAGTTTTAAGATTCCATAATTTTTAAGTTCTTCTCCCACCTTCCAAATCCTTCCGGCTTCTATCCTGGTTGACAGAGGATACGTGTTATCTCCACGTGGTATTCGCGGGACACTGCGGTTTTAGATTTCTAGGGAAACGGTTGGTTAAAGCATATGTCTTGGTTAGCGGAAAAAAAGGGTTCTCAAGATGGTGTTAAATAAAGATGAGCAAAATTAGTCTTTAAAACGCATAACTTTGTATGGGTGGTCCTATTTAAAATCTGTTTACAGATTTGGGGTCCCTAGAAAATTTAATATTAGTTGATACCTAGCAAAATATATTTATCTTAAAAGAGTGACTACCCCGCGTATAATAAATACAATATAACACTTGTCAACAAAAAAAGTTGTAGGGAAATTTAAAGACGTATTTAATGGGGGGGGGGTCCAGTATTAGAATTTGTTGGTAGTAATGTTAAGTCCTACTGTATTGTAGGCGAGAAAGATACGATTAAAAAGATTAAAGGGGTCTCACGAATTGTAGTTAAGTAAAACCGAGGGTCTTACAACCTATAACGAGCATATACCTCCAAAAGGGGTAGACATGCAACTACGCAGCAGTGCGCGGGAGAATAACAATTCTTCTCCAATAAGAAATTAAAGTTTCCATGTACGTAGCACCAGTCATTGGGTAATGGTAGAAATGTTAAACCTATAAAGGCGATTATTAATTGTGGATTAGAAAAATAGTAGTTTTCGTGGACTAAATAAAATAGCTTAGACTAATTAATGTATATGGTTACATATTCTCGTACACATCCACAAACATCTGCTTACGTCCACAATGGCGATACCGGTAGTTTTTGTTTAACAAATAGTAGGAAAGATACGTCAGGTGTTAGTGCGTGGAAACCCATAGGATCGTTGGAATTAAAAAGAACGATATGGCGGAATGTATGGTTGTCTCCGTTAGAATAATCTAAAGTGGTTAATTGATCGTATTAGATGTTTAAATAAGCGAAAGTGTAAAGGCCTACATAAACAAAAATTTAATTATCCGACAAAAAGTGCGCGATGTGCTACACTTATAAAGAAAGTAGGGAATGGTGCTTTGCATCGGTCCCTAACAATAAAAAGGGCGACTGACTTTTCCAAGCAACTACAAGAATAGCAGTAGCGCAGAGAAGGGGTATGCATGTATTATACAGTTGCTGCAAAATATGTTAGTTTACGCATAGCTCGGATGTGTAATTGATCACGACTTAAAGATTCCTCGGAGGTTTAAAAATTCTCGGCCCATTGTCGTTTGAAAATGTTTGTAAATTATCAGAACAGGAGCGGGTCGAAGTTTAATGGATGATTGACTGAGTTTTTCTACCTTTACGAGGGAATTGGAAGTTGACAGACATCGAGCATCTAATTTCTATTTGGAGGATATCGAGTACTTACCGGTTCTAGAAATCAATACGTGCGGCCGACCGCTATGCGAAAGTGTAAAAGCCTACAGAAGCAAAATTTAATTATCAGACGAAAAGTGTGCGATGTGCTATAGAAAGTATAAAAAATGGTGCTTTGCATCGCTCCTAACAGTAAAAAGGAGAGTGACTTTTTCTAGCAATTACAAGAATAGCAGTAGCGCGGCGAAGGGGTATGCATGTATTATACAGCGCATTGTTGCTCTAAAATATGTTAGTTTACGAGAAGCTCGAGCGTGCACAAATTAAATTTCAATCTATAATTAACCACGGTCGTAAAATAGGAAATTAATGGGTAATTCTAATACCCTTAAGCATATACTTTCGCTTGGTGATTCATTTGGAAAAATATTCAAGCCCCCCATTTCCTAAAATATGACGTAGAAGTTATTTAAAATTAAATTGTTGTAAGTATCCTGTAGACAACAAGTTGGTATTTTCTTAGTAATGGTTTAAAGTGTTTTTGGTTATAGTAGCATTGCATCTTCTACAGCACGACTTGCACACAATTTGTGTGCGTGTGCTACCACCCTTTTGGATTTTTAATATGCATGCGATCCGTATAACATGGAAGATGTTTTCCGGTGTTTCTACTAACGGCATTCACACCATCGACGAAGCGAAGCAGGTGCATGCATTAGCGCTAAATGTATTGGACGAGCAGCAAGGAATATGACATCATTTAGTTCCCCGCCGAATCCTCAACATCGTTCGGTCGTCTTCGGAAACCTTCGGTATGCATTCTATAAGGAACATAAATCAGGTATGCTCGAGTAAGCTTTTAGTTAGCTAGATTACAAGTTTAACCAAAGTGCTATAGTGCGGGTTTTGTTTTGTACTAAAATGGTACCTGCAAACGTTTATAAGTGCAACCCTTGCGGTGCTTCCTATACCTGGAAAAATGCTCTCAAACGGCACCAGAACAAATGTCGTTGTGTAACATCGCCCAGGGTTGCCGTCCGCAGCAAAGTACTTAAACTGTGGGACTTGCGGTTTCGCTTTTACGCGAATGGACAACTTACTGCGACACAAGGAAAACAGCACGGTATGTCATTAAGCCTTAAACGTTCAGCTCCGCCAGCTGTTAAAGGGTCTTGTACGAAACAACCACGAATTATGTGTACAGTATGCGATTTCGAAATGGAAAAGAATACATATACCGCACACTTAAGGAGCAACAAACATAAAAATGCATCAGTTACCGCTACTAACGAAGATGGTGTAGAAATGATTAGCACAGCGTTTAACAACTGCATGGCTAGCTATCGCATAAATAACGCCAGCGTCGACAATGGAGTGTCCGAGTTTCTTTGGAAGCAGAAGAAACGATTTATTCGATTACTTAATAAAAAGAATACAACATATAATCCGGAAAATACGTACGAAGTCTTAAACATCATTCCTAATAGCACAGCAACCTAATTAAGGTAGGTCAGTAAGCAATATTTAATTGCTGTTAATTGACTTGTATTTAGCGTACTTTCCTATTATAATAACCGCATTTGTTTGGAGAAGATATACACGTTTAAAATAAAATTATATACAGCTTTAATTATTAACCACGCGATGATTACGTGAAAGTTGACCTCCCATTCTCATATTTAAAACCCATTACATTGAATGTGTTTACCTCACGTGGTGTCGCTGGACGGTAAAACATATTGTTGGATTAACGATAATATGTCTTATTAACCGAAAACATGTCTCCTTTTTTACATTAATCTCTTTTATTACAGGTCTATTTAAACAACACATTAATCTCTTTTGTTACAGGTTAAACTTTCGACTACGCACAGGAAATAATGTTATACTTTGTAAAATTGCATTCTATAAGTTTATTAAACTGTAAGTTGGATAAATAAATTATTAAAATTTTGTGTTCTTAATTTTGTGTTACTACCTCTAACTGTTTGGTTAAAGCATATGTCTTGGGTAGCGAAAAGGTTTTAAAAATGGAGTTAAATATATACGAGCAAAATTTTTAAAGAGGTTTGAGGGCTTAAAGTATAACTTTGCAGGGCGTTGTCCGATTTCAAATCTGTTTGCAGATTCAAATTCTGTAAAATTTTAGACTAACAAGATGTATCGCATGACTAAGAAAATTTATAAGAACGCTCAAAAGTCGCTACAGGTAAGAAATCTTAAAATGAGGGTAGCTCCTTGGGGATGATGCAATCTAAAAATTCCTAAAGATTCGGGTAGCTGAGAAAATCTAATATTAATTGATACCAAACAAGGTAGGTTTATCTCGAAAGATAAAAAATGGCTAGTCGAAGAAAACTTTTGGTCCAGAATGTTAGCGGTAAAAATCTTAAAAATAGGTTTATCTCGTGGAGGAAATGTGGATGCTCATTTATCTCGAAAGATAAAAATTTAAGATATATTTATCTCGAAAGATGAAAATGGTTAGTCGAAGAAAACTTTTTGGTCCAGATGTGTGAGGAAATGAGGGATTCTGGAGGAAATGAGGTGCTGATTCGTAACTAAATACACTACTCTATTCCTATGAGAGAATCCTATTTTTGGCAAAACCCTGAACATAACAATCCAATTAACCCTATCAAATCCTTTTTCTAAATCTATATACGCGAAATGAGTCTTTTTACTTTTTTGTAACCTTTTTTCGATAACTACCCTAATCATTAGTATCGGTTCTCTAGTCCTTCTGTCTTTACAAAAGCCATATTGGTCTTCGCCTAAATAATTCTCAGTCAAAGCTTCTAATCTATTTTTAATTATTATTGTTAGTATTTTGGAAGCTTGGGAAGTTAAACTAACCTTTCTAAAATTCTCACACCAATCAGCTCCTGACTTTTTTGGGATTGGGATAATAATATTACCTTCAAAATCTATTGTGACCTCACCTGTGTCGTTTATTACTTTAATTAGTCATATGATCTGTCTGCGGGTACATCGTCTATCTTCGGCGCTTTGTTTTGTTTAAGATCCCTAACAGCTCCATCAAACTCCTCTCTTAATATTGAAAACCCCATTTCTATATCATCTTCTTGGTCGTTCTCCAATTCATCCATTTTGTCTCCCTTATATAAATCTTTTAAATATTTTTCCCATCTATCTGCCACCTCAACTTTATTTATTAGAAGCTCATTCTTCTCATCTTTAATACTATTATATTTTTTCCTATCTTCCCCGAAAAACATTTTAACTGCCCTGTAAGCCCTGTCTGTCTTACCTACTCTCAAATCATCTTGTATTCCCTTATAATTCTCCTCCACCAATTATTTCTAGTTTTTCTATACTCATGTACTATCTTATTTCTAATTGTATTATATTTTTGCTTACTTTCACTACCCAATTTTCTGAAAGGTTTAAGCTTTCTTTTATTCTCTATTAAATCTAACATCTCCTTTGTTACCTAGAGTTTTCTCGCTTCGGCTTTTTTCTTACCTATATCTGTGTTGCTGTATCATATACAGCCCTTTTTATTTCTTTCCATCTATTTTCTACGTTCCCTCCTATAGCTATCTCTGTGATCTTGTTATCTAATACTTGTTTATATTCCTCTTATACCTCACTATAATTAAGCTTACTTAGATCCTATCCCTCTCTTTTAGCCTTTCTCAATTTTTTGAATTTTAGATTACACTTCATTTTAAATAAGTTATGATCGCTATCTATGTTAGCCCCTGGATAACTACGACAGTTTATAACTTGGTTTCTAAATCTTTGTTTAACTAAAATATAATCTATTTGGTATCTAGCCCTATGACCTGGCGCTTTCCAGGTATATCTTTTTCTAACATGTTGTTCGAATAAGGTGTGTACATACTCCCTGTATGTTTGTTGTGGTTTGTTTAGCATTCTTCTTAATCTTCTTTGGGAATTAAACCACTCATAGTTTTTAAAATCATCTTTATTTACGTTTCGATCCATGACGTAGGTCGTTGTCAAAATAATAAAAAAATATTAAAAACTTCAAGTTTGACATTTTTGACATAAATTGAAGGTTACTTTGATTTATTGATGTTTGAAATATTTGGTTTGAAACTAAACAAAAATTTTTAAAGTTTAAAAGAATGATTGCCTTCAATTTGTGTTGCGACCTGGGATCGACTTTCCTTAGGTAGCCAATACGCTTAACGTGAAATCAGCTGATTAATTTTTATTGGTGAATTTTATATAAATTCAATAATTTGGGAATTGGAAAACATTTTTTAACATGTTTCTATTTATACAATTGAGAGATTTCTAATTTTATGTCTTATTTTACCGAGATTCAGTGAAGGGGGTTAAGCAACCTGTGGCTACCAAGATCCCCAACATTTACAATTTGCCGAAATAATGGTTTTCTAGTTAATATGCTTATTGTTATGTAATTAGTTATTGTATGTATATATAGAAATCATGTATGTAGGTTGTATTTCATGTTAATATCGCAAGGAAAACCCAGGAAAAACTTGCAATGCTACCTAGATATTGTGGGCATTTGATCTTTATTTGTTATTTCTTTTAGTAATGGAATCCATTGTTTACTGAAAGTCACGGATTTGTAAGCAACGCAGTATTTTTATTTAGGGTTATATAAGCAGCTTCTTTGATTTTGCGTTTTTGGTGGTTTTCTTCTTTGTCGATAATTTTTGCGTTTTCCCATTTTATTTTATAACTGGAGTCCCATGCATGTTGGCAAATCATGGATTTTTCAAATTTTCTATTTTTTATATATGATTTATGTTCTCTTAATCGAACTTCAAATGGTCAGGAACTTTCTCCTATATAAAACTTATTACATTCGCACGGTATTTTGTAGATACAGTTTTTTGAACTTTGTATTGCGTTTTTTGGTATTAACATGAAATACAGCCTACATACATGATTTCTATTTATACATACAATAACTAATTACATAACAATAAGCATATTAACTAGAAAACCATTATTTCGGCAAATTCTAAATGTTGGGGGATCTTGGTAGCCACAGGTTGCTTAACCCCCGTCACTGAATCTCGGTAAAATAAGACATAAAATTAGAAATCTCTCAATTGTATAAATAGAAACATGTTAAAAAATGTTTTCCAATTCCCAAATTATTGAATTTATATAAAATTCACCAATAAAAATTAATCAGCTGATTTCACGTTAAGCGTATTGGCTACCTAAGGAAAGTCGATCCCAGGTCGCAACACAAATTGAAGGCAATCGTTCTTTTAAACTTTAAAAATTTTTGCTTAGTGTATTCAAACCAAATATTTCAAACATCAATAAATTAAAGTAACCTTCAATTTATGTCAAGAATGTCAAACTTGAAGTTTTTATTATTTTTTTATTATTTTGACAACGACCTAGGTCATGGATCGAAACGTAAATAAAGATGATTTTAAAAACTATGAGTGGTTTAATTCCCAAAGAAGATTAAGAAGAAAGGTGTGTACAGTTACTAATCTATGTTCCTGACAAAACTCAACTAATTTTTCTTCTCTATCATTTTGTCTATAATACCCAAATTTTCATACCATTTTTCCCTCACTACCATCTCCCTCTGACGCATTAAGATCGCCCATAAGTATTAAATTCTCATCTCTTTTTACTTTTCTCACTATACTATTTATATCTTCGTATACTTTTTCTACTTCCTCATCCTCGTACTGAGTTGTTGGTATGTAAACCTTTACTAAAACAGTGTCTGTGAGTTTCGTACTCAATGGAACCATAATTATTCTATCACTAAATTGTAAGTACTCTTCAACTTTACGTCCTAATCTTTTACCTAATACTATTCCTACCCCTGCATGACCATTAGTTGTAATTATTATATAATTATCTTTCCAAAAGTCATTACTATCTGACCATCACACCTCACTAATACCTAAAATATCCAGCTTTCCTTTTCTTATTTAGACTAATACATTCGTTAACTTATGTACTCTAAGTAATGACCTTACATTCCAAGTCCCTATCACTAAATCGAACTGTTGTTTTAAATTCTTACGATGACGAGCGATGCGAATGAGGGGGTATTTTACCTCCGGGCAAGAATTTTACTTGTGAGCCCTCCATTATACATAGTTCGTGTTTTAGGCCACGCATACCTGGGAAATACGGTGGTAGATTCTCAGATTTTTCACAACGCAGTTTTTAAAAATTTTAGCAAAAAGCCGTATCTATCACTGCCAATCCGCAACAACCTTGTAAATTATTGAGGATCGCCCGAGACCAACCGACTCTCCTCCAATATCTTTTAGCCAGCCAGGCTGCTGCCCCTTGCTGCATCTTTTAATCGCCTTTTACGATTAGCAAGCTTACTATAGTAGTATTCTTTGTATAGGGTACATATATGTGCAATTGCAATATATTATTATTATTATTCTTCGCCCTTATGTTCCAAAATTTATAGCCAATGCATTTGTGTAAGTATTGTTTTTAGTTTTCAATAGGATATCATCTTTACATTCAAGAAACATGTATATTAAACATAGGGATAGAAAGATCTTAGGCGTGAAACGATTTTTCTTGACTTACAAAAACACCAGCCTGGCACTACTTTATTAACACCATGCTTCAAGTTAGGTGTCTACAAAACTAAATCTTCCGACGTAACTAGGGGTCTATTCCTTGGGTAGAGCTATGAGCAATGGGGGGGTAAGTCGAAATCTGTGGGGGGTCACACTCAAACTAAAACAAACAGGCGCCACCAAGTCCAGACTGATTTATATTAATGGCATAGCAAATTTCTAAGGGCGGACTTGGAGACCCAAAGAAAAAAAGATCGCCTTCGCTGACATACAAACTTGTCTTAACAGAATAAGACACTGCTCCTGTAAGAAAGAATAATAGTTAAGTCACCTAAAAAAAATGGGAACACTATTTGCGTCCCTCAAGTATACCTAAAATGCATAGAGAATATTTCCTACATACTGGAATCATAAAAATTTAACTCTTGCTGTCTTTTGTTTATCAGGTCTGATCAAACTAGATTTAAAAAAAAAAACTTTAAATGTAGATTATTAATTTACTAGAAAGAATTTTCTTTGTTTCAGTAAATAAAATTTCATTATAATTAAATAAAATAAATGTTTGATATTCTTGCAAAATTGTTGTAAGGTTTATCAACTGATCCTTACTCAAATATATTACAGTTCAGTGTAACTAACAATATTAAGTTTCTTTATAACCCAACCAGATCTGTGTAGGTCACTTACAAATGAATATACGAAATTTTCTCATTAATTTAACAAAATTAAAATTAGTCTGAAGTCAAAAGAATCACCAAGATATTCTCTAATTTTATCAAAAGTGGTAGTACTGTAATGCTAAACATCTGTTAGCCATTGTGCAATTGTTGACGGCATTGTTCAAACAAACAGGTGACGTAATAGCAGCTGTTAATTTACGTTGTAGCCACATGTAGTCACATATTTACGGAACTAAGTGAAATCTAATTTGATACTGGGGAAAACCAGCCTAATCACAGGTAAACTGAATAACAATTTTGTACATCTAACAAACAAAACGAAATAATGTACTTTCAGAAGGAAGTACTGAGGAAATTCTTAATTCTATTACGAACCCAATACCAGCTGTCGTCTTTGGTTGCAATGGAAACAACTTCGCAGTGCGGGGCCTGCGGCTAAATATGCTTGTTTTCCATGCTTTAATACAGATGTAGGAGCGAGGCAGATTTCTCACATTGGTTCACGGCAGCATTACTTCATAGCGTACTCCTCCGTTGTCGAATTTTATTTACAAATATAATCTTTCATTGCGTAGTCCATAAGTTAAGGTTTCTAATTTATCGTTGCAATTTCTGACGTATTGTTGCGGTTTCTGATTTATCCTTGCGCTAAATAAATTTTTAAATTAGCTAATATGATAACGAATATGCAAAATGTGGATTAAGTACTAACCGTTACTCAGGAAGTGTTTCACAAAATAAAGCGACTCGGAGGTCACTCGCCATGCTTTTTGAATGCATCTTCACGCTGCTTTTAACTATCGACGAGTGCGCTCGCTGCGTTCTTGCATGGTGGGAGGATCATAAGTGGGGTTCTCGAACCTCTCACGCGCGCGCCAGTGGCTGTGGAATTGCACCGAACTCCGAAACAAATAGACTACTAATCCTAGATATAGTAATACTATAAAATTTAATTGTTACTCGAATCTTTATTTTAGTTAATAAAGGTATTTCAATATTCATTGTACGTTTAATGAATAGGTTCTTTTACTGCTAAAATAAAATTGTTACACTACCCCTTTCCTAAAAGAAAAAAAATTTTTTTTGGAAAAACTTCAAATATAACAAATACAAAAAAATTTTTTTATAACAATACTAGCCTTTCTTACCTTCCTAACTAACTATGCAATTTTATTAATTTTATAAATTTATTCAAATGGGGGGGGGACAAATATTTACAAATGAGTGTGTTGGTAACTTCGTGTACCTGACGTCCATCGGGAGACAAAATCGGGGAGTCACAATCGGTAATAATCAAAATTGGGAGGGGGTCAAATTAGAAAGTCAAACACTCCACGGGACAAAAAAAAATTCAAATTTACAATATTTCCTGACTTGAGATTCATACTTCTAACAAGGCTAATATTTCTTACCTATAACCAAACACTTACGATTTACTTCTAATTTCAAAAAAAACTTCACTTCCAGGAGCTCATTTAGCTCTATCTACAAAAAAAAGGAATGCTTCCTCATCAAGACAGCATAACTATTCAAAACATCATCACCACAAGGTGATAATCAAAAGTAAGACCCTACTAATAGGTCTATATTTAAACACCATCATCACAAAGTGATAATCAAAACAAAAGTGACCTAATCAAAAGGTTACTTATCAAATGCAAATACAAAATATCATCACTTCATCGCAAAGGGATGATCAAAACAAAGGTAACCTAACCATAAGGTTACTTAATAAATTCAAATACAAAGTATTATCACTTTATTACAAAGAGATAATCAAAACAAAGGTAACCTAACCATAAGGTTACTTATCAAATTTAAATACAAAACTGAGCCAGTCAGGGCTGTACTATCCTACACCCTACTGAATATCCTATCACTGAGTTCTAACAAACAACTGATCTCATTAGTGATGGAGCAAATGGTGAGACTCACCAAGCCAACTTTGACCTTATCAAATCAAAGAACTTCTAACTGTCAAAGGGAACAAGGGAAAGAATAATCTAATATTCTCTCTACCTCGATATGTAGAAATCAGGACCAACAATCAAATAGCCCACCTACTTCTACATTGTAAAGATATCTATTAAAGACATCTTCTAAACACATCTCTGAGTAACGCGCGAGCAAAATGTCCAGCGTGCACACCAAGGCACACCTCAAACCTACAAAATTTACAAAATCTCAAACCACTTACTTCAGTTCTCAAATAAAATACTCAAAATTAGTGAAACGACACTAAATCAAAAATCGGAACAAAACAAAACAAACCACTACGCCATTACTTAATATCAAAGAGATGATCGGACTGGAATTAATCGTCAGGATCATCATTTTCCTTTGGATACGACGCTTCAACTGGTTTCAAGTCCTTTACGTGCCATTTCCCTGCTCTTGTCCCATCTTCGTTCTCTAACTCATATACTAAATTGGAATGTTTTTTCCGAACTTTACTCATAACGAACTTAGGGGCTAACTTAGCGGAAAATTTATCACTAGCACTCGAGAGGACCTTATTAGCTCTCCAAACACTTTCTCCGACTCGGAATGAAATGTCTCTTCTTCTAAGATTGTAGCGTTTACTCGAACGTTGATAAGCTACATGCAAATTTTCACGGACATTTCCGAAAATATCAAACAAAGGTTGACGATCCAAAACATAAGAAGGTCTACTACTGGAGACGACATCAACATCCTCACCCGGTATCAAATTATCATTATAAGCTTTTCCACTTAAAGGTACCTGACGACCAAAAACTAAAAAATTTGGCGAATAGTTGGTGGACTCATGTTTTGCTGAGTTGATCGCGTATTGGATCTTTGATATCTCCATATCCCACGTATCATGTTCTTCTACGTATGAACGGATTGCTGTACCAACTGTCTTATTGATTCTTTCCACAAAATTGCATTGGGGAGCATAAACAGCATTATACCAAATCTTTTGAATTTCGTACCTTGCACACAAAGCTTTAAAAATACGTCCAATTAATTGTGGACCATTATCACAAATAACAAACTGTGGTACTCCGTATACAAAAAATACTTTTTCCTCCAAAAATTTCTCGATCAAATGTGCCGTGGCACTACGCAAAGGTTGCAAAATCGAATACTTCGAGAACCAGTCACAAACAACCAAAAGCCATTTACCTGCTTATGAGTCATCAATAAAAAAACTAATCATGACAATAGCTAACAAAAAAAATCAGTGTTCAGGTACACTCACACCCTACTACCAATTGAACTGTCGAAACAACTACAATGCTTCACAACGCCTAAATATGCTAGAGTGACAAACCCTCTACGAGTCTCACCTAGACTAACAATACCAAAAGTTTACATCAAATCAAAAAAGGATGCAAAAAAAAATCTAGAGCGCCTAACTCACCTCGAGTCTCGTCTAGACTTACGCAATGCCGAGCGACCAACTCTTCCTGAGTCTCGTCTGGACTGACATACTGCTGAGCGACCAACCACGACGACAAGTTCCGCCTAGACAAAATTGCGTTGCAATGCTGATCTAAACAAAATCTGCTAACAAAATCAAAACGTGCTTCTGCACAAGAGCAATTCTCAAATGACACGACGACAGCTCACTCCAATGTACCTTCAAGATAGAATCTCTAGCCTTATAATCAAATTTAGACAAAAATGTTCTTTATTGACTCAAACAAATCAAACAACAGGCTTATCAGCTTCTTTAGCTGACAGTCTTCCAAAAATTTTCCTCAAAACTGGTTTCTCACTCACTACTCCCGTTCTTCTTTAAGTAGACAAACAATTCGGAATATCCGACATGAGTACAACAGCCCAATGTTTCAATGAAATCAAACTGGTAATTCCAAATGATCTAAACCTTACAAAAATGATCAAAACAAATTCGTACTACTAGAGGTAAAAATCAAGAGGTGTTTTTGGTAAAATAATTTTTGCCAAAACAATATCAAAAAAAATTATATTGGGTCAAAATAGAATGAAAGTTAAAAATAAATTTAACTAAGTTAATTAATTGATTGACTGTGGTTTAACGTTACAACCAATCTTTTATCAAAAGCGAACAAACAAATCTAAATGTCAAATAGACTTTAAGCAAACAAATTTCGACGCAAAATAATTTTTGGACAAATAGATTTCAAAGCAAAATAAATTTTGAGCTAACAAATTTCAAAGCAAATTAAATTTTGAATAAACAAATTTCGAAGCAAAAATAAATTTTGAACAGACTATTTCAAAGTAAAATTATTTTGAACAAACAAGTTTCAGAGTAAAAATAATTTTGAACGAACGAATCTCGAAGTAAAATTAATTTTGAACAAACAAATTTCGAGGTAAATCAAATTATGAACAAACAAATTTCGAGCTAAATTAAATTATGAACGAACGAATTTCGACGAATCACTCGTTGAATAAACAAATTTCGACGCCCCAAGCGTTGAACAAACAAATTTCGACGCCCCAAGCGTTGGGCGCTAGTGCTGCGATTGCCCCACGTTGGTTTTTTGTATGGGCATGGTAACCCAACCAAAAAAAGGTTGCCTTCTTTAACAAAAATATGTCTTAATAGAATAAGCTTTTCCTGTAAGGAAAAATAATAGTTAAGTCACCTAAAAAAAATGGGAACACTATTTGCGTCCCTCAAGTATACCTAAAATGCATAGAGAATATTTCCTACATACTGGAATCATAAAAATTTAACTCTTGCTGTCTTTTGTTTATCAGGTCTGATCAAACTAGATCAGAATAAAAACTTTAAATGTAGATTATTAATTTACTAGAAAGAATTTTCTTTGTTTCAGTAAATAAAATTTCATTATAATTAAATAAAATAAATGTTTGATATTCTTGCAAAATTGTTGTAAGGTTTATCAACTGATCCTTACTCAAATATATTACAGTTCAGTGTAACTAACAATATTAAGTTTCTTTATAACCCAACCAGATCTGTGTAGGTCACTTACAAATGAATATACGAAATTTTCTCATTAATTTAACAAAATTAAAATTAGTCTGAAGTCAAAAGAATCACCAAGATATTCTCTAATTTTATCAAAAGTGGTAGTACTGTAATGCTAAACATCTGTTAGCCATTGTGTAATTGTTGACGGCATTGTTCAAACAAACAGGTGACGTAATAGCAGCTGTTAATTTACGTTGTAGCCACATGTAGTCACATATTTACGGAACTAAGTGAAATCAAATTTGATACTGGGGAAAACCAGCCTAATCACAGGTAAACTGAATAACAATTTTGTACATCTAACAAACAAAATGAAATAATGTACTTTCAGAAGGAAGTACTGAGGAAATTCTTAATTCTATTACGAACCCAATACCAGCTGTCGTCTTTGGTTGCAATGGAAACAACTTTGCAGTGCGGGGCCTGCGGCTAAATATGCTTGTTTTCCATGCTTTAATACAGATGTAGGAGCGAAGCAGATTTCTCACATTGGTTCACGGCAGCATTACTTCATAGCGTACTCCTCCGTTGTCGAATTTTATTTACAAATATAATCTTTCATTGCGTAGTCCATAAGTTAAGGTTTCTAATTTATCGTTGCAATTTCTGACGTATTGTTGCGGTTTCTGATTTATCCTTGCGCTAAATAAATTTTTAAATTAGCTAATATGATAACGAATATGCAAAATGTGGATTAAGTACTAACCGTTACTCAGGAAGTGTTTCACAAAAATAAAGCGACTCGGAGGTCACTCGCCATGCTTTTTGAATGCATCTTCACGCTGCTTTTAACTATCGACGAGTGCGCTGCTGCGTTCTTGCATGGTGGGAGGATCATAAGTGGGGTTCTCGAACCTCTCACGCGCGCGCCAGTGGCTGTGGAATTGCACCGAACTCCGAAACAAATAGACTACTAATCCTAGATATAGTAATACTATAAAAATTTAATTGTTACTCGAATCTTTATTTTAGTTAATAAAGGTATTTCAATATTCATTGTACGTTTAATGAATAGGTTCTTTTACTGCTAAAATAAAATTGTTACAGGCGTAAGATCATTGACGCCTATTTTTTGGGAAAGTATTTGGTATCTTCTATTTGCTTTGAGACATTACGTGACTCTACACTTGGAATTTCAATAAAATAAATAATAGATTCTTTTCTACAAAATTTTGTTTTGCAGTTAAGCTGCTTTATTCTGAACACAAAAGTGAAACGCAGCCTAATCAATAAACCCAAGTAACAGTACACGTTTAAACAATTATTTATGATTAACAAAATTAATATTTGTTTTTATGTTTATTCAACTTGATGTTGAAACGGAATAATGAGCAACACGACACGCAAGTTGGAAAACCACTTATTTTTATCAGTCCAGTTAACTGGAATACCCAAGAAGTTGATGTCCTTGCTCGAAGAAGCTCCCGTATTTAATATACTTGGTCGCATTGAGTGGGGATTATTGCTACTGAACCAAGTTTGCAAGAAGACAAAAGGTTACGAGGTCTTCACAGATCTAAATATTGTGCAGAGTTCAAGAGCAGTGTACTGTCCTTGTGATTATTTTATCTCCCGATAATAATGGTAAGGATTAGTTTTTAATTTAATTTTAACACTCACTTGTATAAATAAAATCAGTGAACACTAGAGGTCTTAACGGTATCAAAATTAATAAACCAGTTTTGACATGTAGGAAGTTATTTACTTCGATGTTAGATAAATACAGCTTTTAAATCGGTTCGATTAAGTGATACCCTATAATTTTATGGTTCTTACTATATTATCATAGTTATAATGGAACCACGGGGAAATCCCGTTTAACTTAGGTCAGTAATTCCTCAGACGTCATAAATTGAGGTTGAAATAACAATTTGGACATACAAATTATCCAGTACGCAATATCTTCAAAGCCCATATTACAAAAGCGACAAATTTACGCAGTTGCAAATTGTGCAAATTAGAATACGATAAATTAGCAAGCTTATATTACAAAATCAAAAATTATTGCTCAAAAATTCAAAAAAGATCTCAAGGTTCAAAGTATGAAGCAGTTAAGTGGTTCCCAAAGAGAAGATTTAGGATCTGTTCTGTAGAGATCTGTAACGCATTCGGTCCAAAATAGATGCTACAATATTTAGTTAGTGGACTTCTTAAAACGTGAAGATTTATGACATATAAAGAAGTGTGTGAAATTAGCACCGCAATATGGAGACAAAATGTAAAAGCATTTGTATTTAGTTGCTAGCAAAGCGAGTGTTAATATGCCCTACAAACTGTTAACTGTTAACGACAGAAAGTTAAAGCCAAATGAGGTCGATTGTTACTTGTTACCAAATAAATACACGCTCAACTACAAGACCGTAAAAACATTAAGTTCTCCAAAATTTCTTTCCATCGATTTGGTAGACCAAAAATGCGTTCAAAAATTCAAATCTCTAACATGAGAAACAAAAGGGTTGAAAACGATTTGCTTTTATTGGTACAACTTCGCACAACATTAACCGACTTATAAAATTTCAAAAGTTGCTTCTGCAATTCTCTTGCATTCAAAATGCATCAGCTCATTCAAAATGCAAAGCACTGGCATCAAAAAAATTTATAAGCAACTTTATTGCTTGATGCAAGTTTATCTTCAACATGCTAATTTGAATTCGAAAACCAGTTTAGCAATTTCTTACAGTCCAAATACGCCATAATTTGTTCAAACTTTAAATCTCGCGTCAAAAGCAAACAATTTCAAAACCATTTTGTTTGTTTAGTGCCAACTTCATCTTCCACATCGAGTTGATTTCATAATTCCAAGCTTGTTCGAAGTGTTTTTTTTCCTGTCAAAATGCACCCTAGTTTGTTCTAAATACAAATTTCTAACATCGGGAAAGAAATCTTGAAACAATTTTATCTGGTTGGTGATAATTTTACCTTCAACATGAAGACAATTCCAAAATTTATAAATATTTATGGTTCCGGGTTAGCTGCAATGAAAGCCTCCGACAATATCAATTCCAAAATTTTTTTGACAATTTTCCTGTAGTTGAAATCTGCCAGGGCTCGTTTAAAATTCAAATCTCTAACATCAACAAGAAAAATTTCTAAACGACTAATTCGTTGGTGCTAGCTAATTACAAAATTTCAAAATTTACAGTGGCGCTTCTCGTGCCGTCGAAATATACCTTAGTTCTTTTAAAACAAAAAATCTGTAAAAATATTATTTTGTCGGTGCATACTTTTCGTTCTACATCATACTAATTCCAAAACTCCAAGACATGTTTTGACAATTTTCTTTCAGTCGAAATGCGCATAGTATATTCAAAATTCAAATTTCAACCGTCAAAAACCAAAAAATTTCCAAAAAATTTTATTTAATCGGTGCCAACTACACACAATTTTCCTGCAATCAAAAAGCACCTTAGCTTATTCGAAACTTATATCACTAACAACTAAACCAAAAAAATTTCTAAATAATTTTATTTGGTTGGTACCAACTTCACTTTAAACATCAAGGGTAGTTCTAAAATTCCAAAACCTATTTTTGCAATTTTCCTGAAATTAAAGTGCACTTTATTTTATCCTAGGTTCAAAAATCTAGCACCAAAAAAAATTGTAAACAATTTTATTTAGTATGTGCCAACTTCGCCTTCAAAATCAATTAAATTTCAAAATTTTTTTTTGCAATTTTACGGTAATCAAAATTTGCTATGGCACGTTCAAAATTCAGATCTCTAACATCAAAAACAAAAAAATTTCTAAACAATTTTAGTTTGTTTCGTACCATCTAATTACATAATTCCCAAATTTGAATTGACAGTTTTCTTGCAGTCAAAATGCCCCTTAGTTCCTTCAAAAATTAAGGTTTTAACATCAAAACAAAATAGTTTGTTATGTTCTATTTCATATTCAAAAAAAAATTATTCCCCATTACTTCAAAAACGCTTTCTGTTCGTATATACAGGGTGAGTTTTTAGTGTGGCAACGGTCGATAACTCCGTTATTATATAAGCTACGTAAACTAAATTTGGAGGCATATTAGGCATGCCTAAAGTGCACATTTTAAAAATATTTGGAAGCATACAGGGTGTTTCATAATTCCAGGGCATATTAAACTTATATTTTTTTAAATGGAACACCCTATATATTATTACATTTTTGAAAAGCCCATAAAAAGAGCTTTAATTTGATATGAAATTGTATCTGTCTATTCCTTTTAGTTTTGAGATATTTAACTGTTTTAGAAAAATGACCCCAATTGGATACATTGCCACTGCACTAATACACAACTTATGTTAATTTTCAAGATGCAGAAAATTTTACCATATACCATAGTATATTTGTAAGTATCACTTTTTTGAAATTTCTTCCCAGTATACAGGGTGTGTCAGGTTTCGCAAAATGCAATTTTTAAAATTTATTTTAAATGACACCCTACCAATTTTATTACTACAATGGATAGTTTATTAAGTATCCTTTCATTTTGTTAACATTCCTATACCTAAATCCATTACTTTCTGAGATATTTTGATTTTCTTCAAATTTTATGAATGTTTTAATTTACATAACTAAAATAACACTATTGGAGAATATTATAAAACAATTAATACATTTTGATTAACAATAAACTACAGTTATCCAATAACAATTTTCACTAAAGATATAACAACCTACAATAATACGCTATCAACAGAATTCTGCCAGATCAACAATATGCATTTTATAGAAAATGTTCAAACAGGAAATCAGGCAGCCTTTGAAAAAAATAACAATTACAATCAAAATGTCATTTAGGTTTATTAATTGTAGTGTGTTGTCATTTAACAGGATATCTTTCTTGGTATATTCTTGATGCAAGTGGGAAGTTTTTTAAACTTGCTCTCAATAGCCAAATCATATTTATTTGTTCTTCCACTGTAAAATTCATTTTGAAAACTCCTTCAAAGATTACATTTAAAAGAGAACTGATAATGTGTTAAATGACAACACACTACAATTAATAAACCTAAATGACATTTTGATTGTAATTGTTATTTTTTTCAAAGGCTGCCTGATTTCCTGTTTGAACATTTTCTATAAAATGCATATTGTTGATCTGGCAGAATTCTGTTGATAGCGTATTATTGTAGGTTGTTATATCTTTAGTGAAAATTGTTATTGGATAACTGTAGTTGATTGTTAATCAAAATGTATTAATTGTTTTATAATATTCTCCAATAGTAAGTTATTTTTAGTTATGTAATTTAAAAACATTCATAAAATTTGAAGAAAATCAAAAATATCTCAGAAAGTAATAAATTTAGGTATAGGGAACGCTTAACAAAAATGAAAGGACACTTAATGAACTGTCCATTGTAGCAATAAAATTGCTAGAGTGCCATTTAAAAAAAATTTTAAAAATTGCATTTTGCCAAACCTGACACACCCTGTATACTGGAAAGAAATTTCAAAAAAGTGATATTCACAAATATACTATGGTATATGGTAAAATTTTCTGCATCTTGAAAATTAAACATAAGTTGTGTATTAGTGCAGTGGCAATGTATCCAATTGGGGTCATTTTTTCTAAAAACAGTTGAATATCTCAAAAACTAAAAGGAATAGACAGATACAATTTATATCAAATTAAAGCTCTTTTATGGGCTTTTCAAAATGTAATAATATATAGGGTGTTCCATTTAAAAATATAAGTTTAATATGCCCTGGAATTATGAAACACCCTGTATCCTTCCAAATATTTTAAAATGTGCACTTTAAGCATGCCTAATATGCCTCAAATTTGGTTTACGTAGCTTTATAATAACGGAGTTATCGACCGTTGCCACACTAAAAACTCACCCTGTATATATATATATATATATATATATATATATATATATATTGCTGTGTTATTTCAGCCCCACGATTGGGTCCATCATAAAATGCTGTGATATTTCTCCAACCCCTACGATGTTTTATTAATTTTTATCCCCACGTTTGAGCATGTCATAAAATGCTGTGCTATCTCCTTAAAAGCTTTTATTATTATTTTATTTTAAGCCTCACGATTTGGGAGTACATAAAATGCTGTGATAGTTTTATATTTGCCCCTTTGATCAATCAAGCACCTATGATGTGAAATGTTAAGTTATGAATTTTTTTTTCTCAACAAGCTGATTCAATTAAATAAAGCAATTCTACAATACACAATTGTTCGCGCCGCTCTCAGTTTAAAACGAATACTCGCGACCCGATAATATCGTGCCTCTAATGACAGTTGTACGGGACGTGCGCGAGGATACAACAAACTTAGTTGCACTCTCTCAAATCCTCTTATTATTTTCCTCATTCTTACCCTATCCAACCCCTTATGTGATACGGGTTAGTGTTATACACAGACAATGCCGATCTACCAGTTCCAGTGATGCATCCAACGCTCTAGCTAGAACAACAAGTGCTGCAGATTTGTTGAGTGACTTTTACCGTAAACATAAATTGCATTTATTTTCCTCTACCTCTAACCCTCAAAAGATTACAGTGCACTAATTCTTATACAACAATATAATGATTAAATATTTACAACTTCAGAATATTTACGTATGCCACATTTAAGAAATTGAAGCCAGCAAAACGAGCTTTTTTGTTTATATTTAGAGACTTTTGAAACGTTTCAAGATGCCTAATACCTTTCATAAATTGGTCAATGAAACCACTGTTTTGTTGACTCTTACATATACGCAAAATATTGAATTAAAACAGTTTTCAGTAATAAATTATATCAATATCGCTAACCTGGAATGGTTGTGTAGTTTCTCTGCATCCCTCAAGAGTTTTCGTGCCCAGTCTGAGTATTTAGAGTCGAATTTGGAAGTCGAC
This sequence comes from Platerodrilus igneus, assembly GCA_036346225.1. Taxonomy (NCBI): domain Eukaryota; kingdom Metazoa; phylum Arthropoda; class Insecta; order Coleoptera; family Lycidae; genus Platerodrilus; species Platerodrilus igneus. The sequence continues at coordinate 14,670,447 of JARFIW010001380.1, forward strand.
ATCAAGACCAAAATGCTATGCAAATCGTTATTAAAATCCCATAAGTTGATCCAATTTAAGATTCAATTTGAATATCAGTAAATAAAAGATTTTCCATGTCTGTGACAGTAATAGAACATTTACCATGTCAGTAATTACCAATTACCAGAGTAATTAACAAGATGTGATTAACCAGAGCCGTGTTTTATTTATGTTAGAAATTGTATTTTTACTACGTTGTTGTTTACTTACGTCTATAATAGATCGGCTCACACTTGCACAATTTGTACACTTTTAAAAATGATTTTTATTTACTTTCGTATCACTGGTTACGTAAATAATTTAGCACTTCAGAGTATCGTCTCAACCCAGTTTAAAATGTATAGTAAACTCGTCGCTTAATTGTTATCGTATTTAAAGGCCGCACCTCTTTTGTTTTCCATACGTTTATTCACGTGTTGGGACGACACCTTTTGCTTTTATCTTTGTGTACTCCGAGAATTTTACCAATTGTATAGTTCAAATATTCGGATGAATGCTTGAGTTGTCACGTATTCATTTACATACCATGATATTTAATTGACAAATCTCACGAATTTCTGTTTATTAAGTTACGTATTCATTGTTTATTGCTTATTCTAATCTAAACCGAAATAAATTTAGTGTTTGTTTATTTCCTAGTTAATATTGGATTTTTGAACAAATGTAATACTTTATGTCACGTACGATTTTCAAATAATGCATAATTTTAGACTGAGTATACGGTGATATATTTAACGCACTTGTTAAATATTTATCAAGCCAGTTCATATAGGTTTCCCGTTGATTTAATTTTGATGCATTTTGTTACGTTTTCAAATCTAATCTTAATTTGTAACTACTCTTGGATATTTCTATTTCTTATGCGTTTAATCTCATGTATTTTTATATTCAGTGTGCTTTCAACTAACAATATGTATAATGACTTATTTACTCTTATAATATGTGAAATTATGTGCTTTTGTTAACTGGAAGTTTCTTTTATTTATTCTACGACCCTTGTGACTTAACCTACCCCTAAACTACCCTATAATTATAGCAATATATTTATATATATTCTAGCTTCTTTAAAAATATTATTTAAAACAAGTTTCTCTTGCATTTATGCATGTTGAAAAATCCTGTATTTTTAAACGAATTTCAAAAGGAAATTAACAATTTCAATACAGTGCAAAATGTGGCGTGTAACCTTTTTAAAAATACTAAATAATTTTAATATCAAGTATTCTTCTTGAAATACGTTATTGGTAACTTCAGTTATAACACAATTGCAAGTATCTAACGCGAAGGAGGAATAAGGTATTTTTCTTGCAAAGAAGCTACTTTTCTAGATTGTTCGTAAAGTCGATTCTTAAAAACATGTAAATCATCTGTAAGTAAGTAAAAGACAGCTAAGTATCTCTTTTGAATGAATACCGACCAATTAAGTGAGTTTATGGAACGCGATAAGATAGGTGAAGCTTATAAATCAGATAAGATAATACGTTTTTAATGGCCACAAATTATAACAAAAACAATAACAAAGGAGTATTTTACATGCAATTCTACATAAGGCATCAATTAAGAGAGTCTTTTTTACGATTGCAATAAATTAAACAGAAAGCAAGTAAGATAAAAAACACTCGAAATTACAGTTATTACAACATGCGGTGAGTCAGACCCACTGGAAAGATGCAAAAATTCTAGAACTTGTGACATATTAAGATTATATTATATAAAAGCCTGTAAATAATTTGGATCATTTATTCAAGATGCGTTATAATTCGTTTGTCTATAAAACGCTTGTCGACGATGTTCTTGATCGGTAAAAGACAAACTGTAATGAACGCTAAATTTTCGTGCATATTTATTAAAAACAATATGTTTTGATACTTATAAAGCAAAACTTTGACGTATAAAAATTTATTGACAAGTAGATGGAGATATAAAATGGAACATTGGGTTTCTGAGATTTTATGGATAAAACTATTTTCTAAATGGAATAAATTGGAGATGGGGTTTTAATTATCCAAGTATCAATCCTACAATTTAAAGGTCCAGAAACGCAAGTATAATTTGTTTGAATCCTTATCGAGACAGTTTATGCTATAATTAATTTCGGTTAGCAAAAGATTTGGCATATTATTTGTGAGTGAGTAATTTTATTTTAACACAATTTTGAGGTCGTTTAACCCTTACAAAAGGTTTTCTCAACGTGTAGGCAGTTTAAGCCAGCATTCGCAGCAATATTTTATATATATATATATATATATATATATATTGCTGTGGATCGTGAACTCAGTCTCTGGATCTCCCTAAAACCTATTCAAATTCTAACGTTGGGCCATCATAAGATTGCTGTGATCGGATTTATGGGTTTGACATCGCCCGTGTCAACACTGATTTTCAAAAAAGCCATAAAAAAATTTATAAAAATATTCTTACCCGTTTATCCTGCTGCAACAATCTTTTCAGCAGCTTCTCTGACTAGCTCAGCTGTGCCTCTTCTCGGATACCTAAATTTACAATCATTCTTCCTTCCCACTAGCACATCATTCAATAAAATTACCAAATAATACAACAATCATACAATCTTTATTTACCGCTATTTACAAACAATTATTCACATATATATACAGTTTGGTACACTAACTACCACTCATTAAGTGATATTTTTTGTAAAGTCCTTGTTTTAAATTTTTAATTGCAAACACATTTAATGCAATAGGAGTAAATGGGCCCCAAATAATACCCTATATTTATTGCACACTGGAGTATGGTGAGCTCATAATAACCCAGTTTATTAATGTATGTCTTTTACCTTGCATGACATTACTACAAAATTAATAAACCCATGTACCCTTAACAATCCAATTTAAATTCATAATAAAATTTAGTAAGTTTTACATACACCTTTTTTTCAATATTTAAAAAAAACCCTACTAATTGTCTAGTACACGTATCTTTTTCGATACGTTAAATAACCATAAATAACCCCAAAGTTCACTAACACATCACAAATAATTCCAAAAGTTTATTCGATAACAGAAAATTCAAATGAGTTACCTGGAAATGCTTCAAGTCTCCATCTCCTTCGATGATGCTTTACAGAACCGCTTGGGTTCGTGACTATGCGCTCTGATTCTCCAGATAGATAATAACCTCCGTATACGCCGAGCTCCTTGCTACCAATTACCATTCCATCACAGCATACAAATTCACGTATATTATACTTTTGTTTATTGATTTATTAGCTTGTTATGGTATTAGTTGGACCTCGGTTAATTTAATTCACTCGACACTACTCACGTTAATAACTATAAGGCCTCAATTTACCACGTTATAAGTGCTAATACTACTTTTACTGAATTATAAATTTTTTCAATACTCACAAGACTCTACTCTAACGTCGGTTTATTGTTATAAGTAGTCTAAAGCGATGAAAATACAAAGAGATCGATGAGAATACAAAGAGAGCGCTCTTAATTCTCTTAAAGTATTTATACTGTTAAAATGCCACCTATCGGCCACTCTTCACGCGAAAAACTTATTTTAAAATAATACTTCTGCAAATTTTGATATAACCGTCTTAAAGCTTCCAGAAAATCACCTCGTGGACGCGCTATATAATCCGAAAAATTGCTTTCACCTGCGCGTGTTCGTCCGTTGTAAAACTACCAGTTTTAACCAATGATACTGTTCTGTGTCGTCATAAAACTCCGCCTGTAATATTTTTATCCCTGTCTTATGCATATTTGCTGTCACGTTCCAAACCCCACTTGAGTTATAGAAAATCGATATTGCTGACCGCGTCTCATGACTCCACGTGGATTGAGTACGTGCGTTTTGAGACCAATGATTTTATATCCGTCTTTATCTGTAGCATATTATTGATCGTGCATCTCCTCTCTCTTTAAGAAACTTTGTTAGTTTGTTATTTGAAGCAACTGACGGTTGGAAATTATATTCTATGAAGTCCGCTTTATTATGTTGATGTATTTGAAGAAAGTAACCTTTCAAACATGCAGGTGTTCTTAATTATTGACTGTTTGAAATAACAATTATTGGAGTTTATATTTCACGGTATTCGATACAACCGACGTCCTTGTTTGCTACCACGAAACCTTTGGCCTTGGGATTATTGATTTTCTATACCCTGGTGCGTTTTCTAATGTTATTACACGTTGAATTAAAATAAATTAAATTAATTATGCGTTTCCATTTGTTTTTAAAACTGGTTTTCTTTATGAACCTATTACCTTTCAATCATTAATTATAAAAATACGTCAATACTTGTTCGTTTAAATTAAATAAATGAAATAAATTTTTCGCGTAAATAAATTGTTGCTTTCTTTATACAGGGTGTTTGAAATTGCGTTGCTTACCCCAAATTTAACCCTTTGAATCCATAACAATATATATATATATATATATATATATATATATATCTATATATTGAATTCGGGTTGGTATATTTATCTTGGGATACTTTTGGTCAAAATTAAAAACAGTTGCTTTTTACATTCCTTTAATTGCTTGACGTTTCGGTCTAGTTTCTGACCTTAATCATAAGCATTAAACTGGATTATGTAATAAATACAAATAATTTATACATTTTAATGTGTATTTATTACATAATCCAGTTTAATACTTATGATTAAGGTCAGAAACTAGACCGAAACGTCAAGCAATTAAACGAATTTAAAAAGCAACCGTTTTTAATTTTGCCCAAAAGTATCCCAAGATAAATATACCAACCCGAATTCAATATAATATTAATCTGGTCACAAAAAACTGCTATATATTTATATATATATATATATATATATATATATATATTGGCATGATAAGGGGTTACGGGAGGTCATTGATTCCCAAATTCTAAAAATAAATCCCACCAAAATATATTAAAATCCGGAAAAAATAGAATTTTTCGTAAATTCATGGTTACGCCTTCTATAATACAAGCGTACCTTTATTCATTAAATCGCCATGCAAAAACGCAAATTGTGCGTGTATAAATAATCACCCTGTATGATATAAGCATATTGTAAATAAATAGCAAGTAACGTAGTTGTATATATAAAAATAATTAATTGTAAGATACCATAAAACGCATTTCAATGCAAACGCAAATAGATGCATATAAAAATATTCTTTTGTTTGCTGTAAATAGCACTAGCTATACGCATTTAGCTTAAGTAACTACAATCTTGTTAAAAAAGACTCCAATTCTAACCTTTAATAGGTGTATTAAAAACACGTTTTGATGTTAAAAGCAAATATGTATATAAAATGCAACTTGTTTTGCATAAAAAAGCAATTAAACTTTAAATTGATTACCCAGTGGATTACATAAATTTATTTTAAATAGAGAATTTTTGGAATAGACGAGATTGGGAAAGAAGTTTTGAAAGGAATTGAGAGAATACGTCAAATCGTATAAACATTTGTTTTGAAAAACGGCTCGGAACACTAAAAAACTCAGAAAATGTAATAAAAATTGATTATCTTTAGCATTTGTATGCGACGCCACAATAATAGTATATGTATTGGAGCGGGACGAACAGACCGCGTCACGAATAACTGGAACGAAATAATGAGGTGATAAAGCTCAACAATTTAATCTGCGTAGTTAACAACCAAATTGACGCATCCTTCATTAAATTCACGAGTTGGGTTGCTTACATTTCTTATCTCGTATCTATACAAGTTTATGTTACACTTATGAATTCCTCATCTGAGAAGTAAACTTGACGAATGTACGCGGCCCGAAATAAATTTTCTAAACATTCTTATAGTGTTGGATTGAAAAACAGTTTGTGACATAAAATGTAATTTGGAGAGGTAATTTAAAATATACTAGTTTGGTGTTGTTAACGGTTTGTTTGGCGAAATAGAATTCGTGCATTTTAGTTAAAAAACTGTTGTTCACTGTTAAGAACAAAAGTCAAGTCTATTTTAAAATTCTAGAACTTGGTTTGACAATTTTCTTGCAGTCACGATTGCGCCTTAGATTGATCAAATTTCAAATTTCTAACATAGTTCAAATAAAACATCTCTAAACAATTTTATTTGATTGGTGCCTACTTCACCTTTAACTTCAAGTTAGTTCCAAAATCTGTTTTGGTTGTAGCTTCGTAGTTAAATCCGTTTCAGTTTGTTCAAAATTCAAAATCCTTCCTGCAACATCGAGACAACACCAAAACTCCAAAACTCCAAAACTCCAAAACTCATTTCGTCAATTTTCTTGCAGCAAAAATGTGCCTCAGTTTGTTTAAAATTCAAAACCTGAATATCAAAAGCAAAGAATTCCTTACAAATTTGTTCGATTGTTGCCAACTTCACCTTTAACATTAAGCCAATTGTAAGTTTTTGAAACCTGTTTTGGCAAATTACTCGCAGTACAAAATGCCCCTTAGTACGTTCAACATTTATAGTTCAAGCATAAAAAAAATTATAGAAAATTTTTATGATTGGTGTCAACTTCACCTTCAACATCAAATCAGTTTTAACTCCAAAGCGTGTTTTGACAATTTTTATGCAGTCAAAACGAGGCTTAATTTGTTCAAAATTCAAATTCTAAATCAAAAATAAAAAAGTTCTAAACAAGTTATTTAATTAGTGACAACTATACTTTCAACATCAAACTAATTCCAAAACCCCAGACTTCTTTTAACAATTTTTTTGCAGTTAAAATGGACCTTGGTTTGTTCAAACTTCAAGTTTCTCAGGGCAGAAACAAAAAAAATCCAAACGATTTATTTTGTTGGCGCGTCCAGCGAATTTCAAAATCCCAAAATCTGTTTTTGCAATATTTTTACACCAAAACGCACCTTATTTTGTTAAAAATTTAAATCTCTAACATCAATAAACAAATAATTTATAAACAATTCTATTTGGTTCATCTTCAACATCGAGCTAATACTAAAATTCCAAAATTTATTTTTACAATTTACAATTTTTACAATTTCAACTTAATTCGTCCAAAATTCAAAGATTTAACAATAATAAAAATACGTAAACGATTTTATTTAATTTCTGCCAACTTCACTTTCAACATCAAGCAAACTTCAAAATTTGTTTTGACAATCTTCTTGCAGTTTGTTCAAAATTCAAAGTTGTAACATCGAAAACAAAAAATTAATAAATAGTTCTATTTTGTTAGTGTTAACTTCAACTGCAGCGTCAAGGTTATTTCAAAATTCCTAACCCTGTTTTGACAATTTTGTTGTAGTCCAAATGCGCCCTAGTTTGTTCAATTCAAAACTTTAGCGTCAAAAACAACAAAATTTTAATCAATTTTATTTGTTTAGTGCCAACTTCATTTTCAATGTCGAGTTAATTCTAAAATTTTCGAAGCTTGTCCTAACAATTTTCATGCAGTCAAAATGCGCCGCAATTCGTTCATAATTCAAATTTCTAACATAAATAAAATAACTATTAACAATTTGATTTGGTTGTAGTGATTTAACCCTCAACACCAAAACAGTTCCAAAATTACAACCTTTGCGTTTGCAATTTTTCTGTAGTCAGGATTTGCAATGACTCGTTCAAAATTCAAATCTTTAACATCAAAATCAGAAAATTTCTAAACAATTTTATTTACAAAATTCCAAAATTTGTATTGACAATTTTGCTACAGCTAAAATGGCCATTAGTTTGTTCAAAATTTTACGTTCTAACATCAAAAACAAAGAATCTCTAAACAATTTTGTTTGATTAAGGCCAACTTCTCCTTCAACATCAACACAATCTCAAAATTCCAAAACCTGTTGTGACAATGTTCTTGTAGTAAAAATGCTCCCTAGTTTGTTCAAAATTCGAAGCTCTAGAATCAGAAACAATAAATGTTTAATCGATTTTATTTGGTAAGTGCCAACTTCACCTTCAATGTCGAGTTAATTCCAAAACTTGTTCTGACAATTTTCTTACAGTCAAAGTGCGCCGTAGTTCATTCAAAATTCAACTTTCTATCATCAAAAACAAAATAATTCTAAACAATTTTGTTTGATTGGTGCTAAGCTTTCAAAATCAAGGCAATTGCAAAAGTCGAAAATTTGTTTTGGAAATTTTTTGCAATGATAATTCGCCATGGCATGTTCAAAGTTCAAATGTCTAACATCAAAATCGAAAAGTTTCTAAACAATTTAATTTTATTGTTGACAGCTAACTACAAAATTAGAATAATTGGTATTGATATTTTTTTTGCATTTAAAATTTAATGTTCTAATATCAAAACAAAAAATTTATAAAAATATTATTTGGTTGGTGACCACCTCACCTTGAACATTAAGCTAATTTCAAAACCGAAACAAAACTTCTTTAAACAATTTTATGTGGTTGGTGCATACTTCACCTTCAATTACATACTAATTCCAAAATTTTAAAATCTGTTGTGGCAATTTTCTTTTAGTCGAAATGCGCATAGTTTGTTCAAAATTTAAATTTCTAAAGTCAAAAACAAAAAAAATTCTAAAAAATTTAATTTGGTTGGTGCCAAGTTCACCTTTAACACCAAGCTATTAAACCCTAAAACTTATTTTGGCAAATTACTTGCAGTTATAATTGCTTCGTAGTACGTTCGAGATTCTTAGCTTAAGCGCAAAAAAGATTATAAAAAATTATTGACGTTGGTGTATACCTGCATATTTCACATCAAGATAATTTTTAAATTCGAAATCGTGTTTGTACAATTACCATGCAGTCAAATTGACCCTTAGTTTGATCAAAATTCAAATTTCCATCAACAACAAAAGAATTCTAAACGAGTTTATTTGATTAGAGATATATATCTTCAGCTTGAAGAGCGAGTTAATGCCAAATCTCCCAGTCTTGTTTCCACAAATTCTTACTTAAACGTTCTGGTACCTTCTCGTATCTTCTGTTTTATCGTGAAAAACATCCAATTCTTTCAATATTCGAAATACTTCGATTTAATGATGCATTCTTCTCAATACTTGAATTTATATAAATTAAGACGTTTTCACCTAGAACCATAAGCTTATGCTATTAATATAAATAAAAATTCGCTGAGCATTTTAAATGCAATCCCTCAATTATTAAACAAAATTTTCCTGCTAGAATGTTTAAAAATGCGATTTTTTGTTATTAAATGTAAATAAATATGCTTTCAGGTATTGCCCTGAGTATTATGCAACGACTCAAGAACGCAATCACACGCAGTATCGACTATGAATTGTAAAGCCCAAACAATTCTTGTAAGAAGAAAGATTAAATACGCTCAATAAAATTTAGGGAAGTAAGGGACGGCTAGCAGGTTTGTTAAACTACAAGATCTATATTGGGTTCATTCAGGAACCGCACCTGTATAACCGTTCATTTACATTTCCAATGCTCCACCTGTAGGTAACTACATTGACCAGGAGGCGAGTTTTTTGTTGCCTGGAAATTTAGAATTTTGCCGAACCCTTGCCGTTTCAGGCAAGGGACCTCCATTTAACCTTTCATCCGAACGAGGGCGTAATTTTGTGAAAAATGCTCGCTCACCTGCCATTTTTCAAGCAGTCGGCCGTGTCGGGATTTGAACCCGGGACCTTGGAATCCATAGTCTTACGCTTACTACATTGATCCACGGCGACGCCCGCACCTGTATAACCACAAGATAATGGGCTTTGGGAAGGGGATCACCGTTATACAAGCAAACAGCGAGCGGCCGCGTAGCGGTATAAAAATTAACAATGGGACATGCGGGGAAATAATGTTCAATAGCCTATCCGATAATTTGGTAGCAGCGGCTGAAATAAAAACTGGGGGTAACACTTTTCACATCATAAACGCGTACCTTCCACCGGTTGACTTGCAGCGCGATAACCCACAAACCGAAGAATTAGTAAGTCAAATAGAGAATATGTACTGGAAAATGGGCAAAACCGAAAAATTATAATGAGAAGAGAGGGGGTGGTAATGCCGCCCCTATTGTGGAGCAGTTCCATAGAGGACGAAAGGTGGTCGCACATTGCTGATCTATTAACAGATAGGGATTGATTGTTCAGCTCTATGATGGAGTTTTGGAAAGCTAGAATTAAATATGTTTATCTTTCAGTTGGACACTGCAATGTTCACCAGCTTACTTACTTCTACAAAAAACAGCAATTAACATAAGCAGGTAAAGATTTTCTTCGCTAATTTACAAACATTTTCTACTTTTTTTTTGAAAAATCTCCAAAGTGTATAGCTGTATCGGGTGAAATGGTAAAGGAAAGATTAATTAAATTCATTTTCAGCAGATGAAATTTCAATTGAAGATGCGTTGAAGTTGTGTATTTCGACAAAGTTGATTTAATCAATTGTTTAAAAAAGATGATATAGATTCGCATAATATGACTTTAAATTAAGGTTTCGAGAGCACCTTGCTGAAATAACCAGTAAATTCCTTTTCTCCGTCCTGTATCTGGGACAACACGCTTTCAATGGCAATATTACCATGCGTCCACGTCTAATATGAATTTTCCTTTCAAGCGAGGGTAATTTAAGTTCGGAGCTGCCTTCAGTAAATGTCATAGCTCGGGGACGCATTTTGACATCATTCGTTTTATACATGATCACGCCCTTTTTCTGTTAATTTAGTCAAATCATCTATAATATGTGCATAATCCTAGAAAACTGTATATATAGGTGGTGTTTGCCTTTGAGCGTTTGCCACTCTTGCACTGCCCTAACTGTTATAGGTCTGGTCTAACTCCACTTCGTGAGACTACATGCCCCAGCTATTTTAGCTCTTCGTAGAGCATGTGGCACTTCTTTGACTCAACTTCAGAATCGCTCTTCTGCCTTAGAAATACTTCATCCAAATTGATCTAGTGTTTCTTAAATGTCCCCTCAAACACGCTCACATCATCCAAATACAAGTGGCATGTGTTCCATGACAGCCTATGCAAAATGTTATTAAATAAACGCTCAAAGTCACCTGAAACGTTGCAAACCATAGGCCAGTACTAATACTAAGTGCAGGAATCCATATCCATTTGCCAGTAACAGCATTTTATGTCCAAGGCCACCCTGACCCCTGAGAGGGTATTTAGGGTGTTGTTAATTCTCGGCAATGGGCAACTGCCTTTTTTGTCACGTCATTGAATCAACGATGGACAACACAGAATCATGTCAACACGTCCTTCTTCTTCACAAGCACAATAGACGATGCCCAAAGGCTGACGGAGTATTTGATTACACCATGCTTCTTCATTTCTCCAACCATTCTCTCGAGCTTTTCACGTTCGGCCAATGGTAACCTACTGGGCTGCTATCTTATGCCGCGCATCCTTGGCATCCATTTTGCGCTTGAATATCGCAGTGTTTTTCAATTGACTCCTGTCAATCGTAAATATACCTCATTTATTTTCCACTGCTCCACCCAAAGGTACTACATTGATCAGGAAGCGAGTTTTTTTATCTGGAAAATTTTGAATTTTGCCGAACCCTTGCTGTTCTAAACAAGGTAAAGATTTTTAACGTGCGTAACAACACTCAGGCACTGCACCTCCATTTTATCTTTCATCCGAACGAGGGCTTGTTTTTGTGAAAAATGCTCGCCACACATTTTTCAAGCGGACCTTGTCGTGCTTTGTTAAATCACCAGAATTGCAAGCGATTCAATTTGTTTCTCCAATTTCAGTACTTCTTTCATCTTTCGCGAATTTTCTAACAATTATTCAGAACACTGCTTCGAGTTTTTGTAAATTGCCGAAAAATTTGACTTCCGGCTTTTCCACAAATTTTGTAGTTTCCGCAACAAGTTCTTGTCGTAATCGGCTGTAATTTCCACTACTTTTTGTTCTACCACTTTTACGTTCTAATCTAGTTTTCCTGTAAACTTTGCAGCGACTTTCTGTAATTTTTCTGTAAAGTTTGAGTTACTGTCTTCAAATTTGGTGGCGGTCAGGTTCAACTTTTCTGTCAGAGTTGCAGCGTTTTGTTTTTGTTTCTCTGCCTAACTTCAAGTCCTTCAAAAACGAAAGAATTTCACTATCCATTTTGTGACATTTTGTTGACTACAAGTTACTAGTATTCGAAGACACATTCTTCAAATGTTTTTCTCTACCATCCCACTACTTGACAACAACGTCACGCATTCTTTTAACCGTCATTTGGTTTTTATTTCCAATAAATACAAGTTTAATTATTCTTTATTATCGAAAATATTTAAAGAATTTTGTTTACATTAGCACTAGCTTTATAACTATTTGTAGACATTAATATAATCTTCTAAATACGATGAATAAAACATTATTGTGGAACAAATCTAACACATTTATATTATCTAAGCAAATTTATATTTACAACTTATGTGCATAAAACGTTTAATAGGACGGAATTCGATGTAATAGTGATCTATTGCAACGTTCTCGTGCGTATACATAAAAATCCTTTATTTTAGTTGAATAGCGAAAACGTCTAGAATGTGCGTTATCAAAACTATTGTATTATGATACCTAATAAAATCTTTTCCATCGCTAGACAGATATGATTGTAATACGATACCTTTGCATCATCCTTCCTCATCGGTAAACTGATATGAGACAGATTTAGTAACAACCGAATAAGCGTAATTTCCAGAGAATTCTTTATATTTCTTAATTACTGTTACGATACTTTACACAAGGCCGTCGATACAACGGTATATTATGTTATTCCTGTGTTAAAACCTTGCGTTGGAGCACGCTAAAAGGATGCTGTGCTACCGTACAGCAAATTGTAAATTCGAAATTACTAACTTACCCTTCTTTCTAACTTTTCTTTGCCTGGCTAGCTCAATGGAAATTATACTGTAGAATTTACTAAGTGAAATAAAACACAGTAATCTCAAAAAGAAGAAATTTATATATTCAAGACAATCTTCTCTCATACAAAATAATATAGAACAGTTTACAGGATAAATTCACATAGAAAATGATTTCTATTTACTAAAATAATCCTTACCTAATCTTTGTTAAAATTTACAGAACTCAAATCTTCTTCTCTTGTGGATAATTTACCTGTTTTTTAAATCCCATTGGCTAGTATAGTTGTCCAATGATGCTCCACAAATAATCTATTAAAGACATAATGTTTCGAACTCTGACCCCAAATTTTAGGGTAAATATTCGCTTTACAAAACAAAATTATTATAGGATTAAGAACTTATTCCAAATTAAATTCAAATGACAAATTACTCAAACATCGATTACAAACAAAGAAGTCTAAAATTAATACTTGCGAAATAAAATAGCGCTTATCCAATTGGTAATTAACGGTAGTAAAACCTCCCAATTCCATTTTAAAATTGACGTTAAAATTCCAGTTTACCAGTTTGTCCATGTAATTTTAAATCTCCATTTAGAATCTTAATTTTCAAAGTGCATTTTCTGCTTTTTTTAATTAATTAACTTCAAAATAGCTCATGTATCGAAAAACGTTTAATTTTCGTAATGCTCTAAAAATAATAATGTGACATATTTATGTAAAGTTACGTTCTAAAAATTAATTGTTTATTAAAAGTTATATTTTAAATGTCAAATACTGTATGTATGCCGCATACTTTACTCAAAGTAACATGTTCGAAGTCATAAAATGAATCGCAAATTTATGATTGAATGTTACATTTTGCTAGGTTTATAAAGGAATCAATGACCGCAAATTAATGAATTAAATCTTACATGTTCTTGGCAAAACGCGAATAATGAATGAATCCCTCTAATAAAGTTTTCGTTTTATAAATAAAAATTGTCTAACTACGTCAAAATTCTATATTTTACACGATTTAATTCGAATCTTAGTCACCCACGTGATATAATATTTTAGAAGGATGTCGGAAGTTACCCTTCAATTAATGTCAGGTTGCATGATTTATGAGCATAATAAAAGCTTCGTTGATTTTTGTCTAACGCAAGTTAAGGTTTGTGGCTTGGGAACGGTTTTTTTAAAAAGACTTCCAGGCTTCTTAACACATTTATTTTATTTTTATACAGAAATTAATGTTGAATTTAGACAATCTTGAAGTTATTACTCTAAGTCCGAACTATTAATTAATTGTACAAAGTGAGTTATATAACGAACTGCAATGCTAAAGCTGAACGATAGATTAACTGCCTGTGAGTGAAGCTCCCGGGCTTTTTATAACATCCCTACTCCCTCACAAGTCTGTGGGAACTTGCAGACCTAATGTCTACTTACACTTGACTCTATTCATGATACATAGTTGCTATCTTAAAGCTATTTATAACTACTTTGTTGCGAGCTTACTTCTGCGTAATCTCGGTACGTGACTGTCTGTGACCACCTGTGACCTGACATCTGCAGTGCCACTTATCCTTGTGTTACAAAGTAGCGTTTCCGTTCCCATGAACGTTAATAAACTGAAATGAATTGTCCTTCATGACATTGTTGCACATTACTTAGCGCATTTTCTAATATTTCTAATAACTTCTTAATTATTAGTTTTTTATATACAGAGTGGTAGAAAAGTCCCGAAATGGTCAAATATTTTGGGAAATACTCATCGCATCAAAAAAAGAAAAAATACGTGTTCAATATTTTTTTAAAAGCTAACCAATGACACCAAAATTGCACGCCCACCCCCACCCCCTTGGGGTAGGGGGGGGCAACTTTAAAAGTTTAAGTGGAAACCCCCATTTGTTATTGCAGATTCGGATTCCGCAGGATAAAATACCCCAAATTGACCTACGATACAAGCCATTTTGGATGATAGAAGGCGTTGTAATTGACAAAACCAAAATAGGGTAGAAAAACATTTGAAATCGAAAAATGTCAGAATTACATTCATTTTTAGTATTCATTTCGTTACTAGCTTTTGATATTATTTCGTGATGTCTCTGCCTGAAAGAGAAAGAATAATTGTCCTGATGATGCGGGGGTATGGAGATAAAGAAAGATCATTGCAGCAAGCCGCAGATTTATTCAATGAAGTCAATGCGGAACGTCAACCGATTTCTAAATCTACTGTGAGTCGAACAGTGAATCGTTTTGAGCGAACTGGTTCGGTGAAGGATGAACCAAGATCTGGAAGACCTAAAAGCGCGACAAATGGTCAATTTGCACACCTTCGGCGGTAATTTCGTTATGTATGAAATAAATAATTTATTATTTTACTTCTTTTATTTTCTGATCCATCAATTCTTCTAGAAATAGTTAATTTTTGTCGATTGCAGCGCCATCTGCAAAAAACCTAAAAAAATTATGACTAACATTTTGTGGCGAATCCGAATCTGCAATAACAAATGGTGGTTTCCACTTAAACTTTTAAAGTTGCCCCACCCCTACCCCCAGGGGGTGGGGTGGGGGTTCAATTTTTGTGTCATTGGATAGCTTTTAAAAAAATGTTGAACACGTATGTTTTCTTTTTTTGATGCGATGAGTATTTCCCAAAGTATTTGATCGTTCCGGGACTTTTCTACCACTCTGTATAATAAATGGGGGATTACATAACTCGCACGGGGTTGATGTGCTGTTTCCCTCTTTCATATTCTAATCTGGAAACATATAAATTCATTCTATTCGCTTTTACGACATTTTAAATAGTCACTCGAGTTCTTTGAATAAACGTCTATTTATTAATTAGGTATTTAAATAGTTCTTAGTATAGATGATGCACTTTTCTCTATTCTTCCTGAAGCTTCTAGAATGTTTTATTTAAAATTCCCAAATTAAATCGGAATTGTACATCTATACACATATTTAATAAGGGTTTGTTTGTTAAAATGCTATAAGATTTGCATTGTTTTTAGGCGGATATTTTACACACAGAAAATTTATTTATTATTTTACACTTTAAATGATTGATTTGCATTAGGTTTAAAGTTTATACACAGGGTAATAATATGTTTTGTAATACTTGATGTTTTATACACGAGGCAATCTCATAAATCTTCCAAGCGTTAATTGCTTTTTTTGTCAAGATTTGTATAATAATATAGTTAGTATTTTAATTAATGAGGGACAACAAATTGATATTGTTCTTACGCGGATTAAATGGCATTTTGTATTTATATCTTAATGATTATTTGTACACACAGCTGTAATATTGATTTCAGTTGCAACTTTTAAATACACGATTAGTGTTTTGTTTAGCATTTCAATGGCCTTGTATTTATCTCTTTGAATGATTATCTACACACACATACACATACACACCACACACACACACACACCACACACACACACCACACACACACCACACACACACACACATACACACATATTCACACACACACACCACACACACACAAAACATACATATACATAGACACACACATATACACACACCACACCCACACCACACACACACCACACACACCACACACACACATACACACACACACCACACGTATAACCCTTTTCAGATTGTGGCTTTTCTGTTTTTTACAGTCCATTTATCTTAAAATTAACTAAACTTTCCTTAACTCTGTCTTAACATCACCTTTAATCTAACATTATTATCGTTTATTTCTAATTTTGTCCTATTTACACACGGTTTCATCCAGTTTCATCTCAAACAAAGTTCTCCTAACTTGCATTATCTCATCATACTCTAGTAAATTTCTCTCTACACTGTCATAATGATGGAAAAATATGGGGTATAAAGTTTTCATGAAGTTGTCCCAACAACTACACAGCTATACTGCTCACGTCGATAAAAAATATGGTCTAGAATTTCTATATTTAGCCTACTTATATTACTTTCAAAAGACACATTTTTTAATCAATCTTTATTATATGCATAAACTTTAGTCTTAAATAGTTCAATAACAATTACTCCTAACTTATCTTCATCTTCTGTAACAATTCTTGACTCTCCATTTACTAATTCAAAACATTTCTCTTTCAATAACGAATATGCTTCATTCATTACTTCACCTGAACATTCGACCGCCATTCTTACTTCCTCCTCTAATTCCTTCTCTAACTGATTTACATTTATCATTTTAATTTCGATGATCCTCTTTACTTCATCAATTCGTTCTTTTTTCCAATTCCTTCTTACATCTGCATATTTAAATAGATGTTTTGACAAACCAAACACCGTTCCTCCATATTTGTATATACGCTACTTCAAAGAAAGATTTGATTCTGTAATCGCAATTATCCCAAACGAATTATTAAACTCTACTTTCCAAATTATTTCATCATTATTTAATATTTTACTACCTTTATTAATTTTATTTTTAAGAGCTGCATTCACAGAACGTTCTTTTATCTCCTCTTCAACACGTGCGATTATACTAGTTTCATCAGTTTCATCTATTTTAAGTTTTTTTCTTTAGATGGGTTGGTGTTCAACGTGTTAACGTAGATAAAGGAGTTTGAAGACCTTTTATGGTAAACATATAGGCATTTAGTCCAAGTGTCACAACTTGTATACCCTTAAAAGCATAGAATTCCCGCTGCACCATATAGAGCTAGCCGGTACACCAATTAACTGATACGTCACTCAGGCCGCCCCTGTAGAGTAAAAATAGGTAAGCAACGTAACATCCATTCAGGACGCAACAAGAGCTTTGTGAGTGATTGGTGAAAATCTGGAAGGAAAATGAAAAATTGTTCTTATGAGCGACGTGGCTCATTTTCATTTCGACGGGTAGAATCAAAGCCCTCTATATTGTTCATGTATGACCGTGTGGTATATGGTTTGAAAAGCTGGGATTAATTTACCTTACCTTTTTGAGAACGATCATCATCAGGTAGTTACGCTGAATACAGCGGACTACCTGAAAATGTTTGGCATTTCCTACGTAACGTATGACTTCAACAAAGGGATAATCGCGCATACTGCTCACACTTCGATGTAATTTCTCCAACGAGCATTCCTTAGAAGAATAGATTCTTGTTTGTATAAAGCCATTTGGGCCTCCCATTCCTCGCACCTTTTAATTTCAGACTTTTATCTTGAACGCTTTTAAAATTTCGAGTTTATATTAAAAATATGCGCACCATATCGCAACTTTAAGAAATTATATTGATCAAACTATCAACAAAATTTCTGGGATAATGTTTCAAAATGTGGTGAGTAGTTTCAAGGATAGCCTTGCAAATAGAGTTCAGGTAAATGGAGTGTCATCTTTGAGATATTGCTTTTGCACCTTAAATCAATGGAATTTTTGGAAAAATGTTGCAAAACGCAGTAAGTAGTTTCAAGGATAGCTTTGCAAATTGAGTTTAGGTAAAAGGGGTGTATTTTTGAAGTGCTATTTTTGCACCTTAAAGTTACCACTTTGTACAAGATATTAGTAAATAGAATTAAAATTGTTGTTCAAAATTAACTGAATTGTTGGTTCTAAAAGGCGTTTCCCCACTCTTGACCGCATTATGTGTAACACATAAAAATTAGCTTCCTATTTTGTTAATGTATGTTTTTTGTTACAGGAGGTTGTAATCAACGTATTACGCTATGTGATACTAGCGACTATGGTACTTCAGACATCCTCTTCCAATCCATGTACTAGTGGTACAAAAATGTGGACTTCCGATTTTGGAATTACATGCGACGATAACTCAATCATCAATGGAAAACTGCTCTTTGATGCAGATATTACGAAAATTTCTTATATTAAATTTTCGGCCGGAAACATTTCTTCGATACCACCTGGATTATTTTCTAAATTTACCAACATAAAGGAATTGGAACTAGGACATTGTCATGTGATAGAGATACAAAGTCAATCCTTTATCAATTTAGTAAAATTAAAGTATTTAAATTTAGTCGAAAATGACCTCCAAGCAGTACCACCTTTAGCATTTCAAACACTAACTAGATTGGAAAAATTAGATTTGGGGCATAACAACATTTCCCAATTTTCGAACGATTCTTTTAAAGGCTTAACTGGGCTAACTGTTATGTATTTGCGGAACAACCGGATTAAAAATATACCAACTGGCTCATTCCGAGACCTTGGACTTCTCGACGGATTTTACATAGACTACAACGAACTGGAAGAATTAGGCCCTGGCTTTCTTGAACAAGCATCAAAAGTTCGTGAAATTGATTTGAGTCACAATAAGCTCAGCAAAATTGATCCCGGTGCTTTTAAAGGTTTGATTGGTCTTAAGCACCTGTATTTAAATCACAACAATTTAAGTACTTTGCCTGGAAAAGTTTTCAGCGACTTAAGTTCGCTGGAGAGACTTCGACTTTGGCACAATTCACTCGCGGAATTTGAAATAGGAACATTTGATGGTCTTCATAAATTAGAAATACTTGAACTTGAACACAATAAACTAAAAGTTATACACGAAAATACTTTCCATGGTCTTGTACATCTTGAAAAGCTAGAGCTACAAGATAATGAAATTAGCTCCTTTGATGTAGCTAGCATTTTAAAACAGCTTCAAAGTCTCACTTTGATCAAGATAAATAATAACAGGTGGAACTGCCATGCTCTCAAAAATTTCACGGAAACTTTAGAGGACAAAGGTGTTGAGTTTGATGGTGGAGCTTCTTATAAAGCGGCTAATGTTGATGGAATGAGATGCACAAATGATAACGCGTTCCACGTATCACCAGAAGACGTCAAAGAGGCCCTTGTTGATTTGAATTTGAATGAATACTTAAACAATGACTTTAAAAACTCTTCACTCTTCAAGTTTTTTAGTTCCGGCTATGCTTCAAGTAATTTTTCAGACTACGTTGAACAAGGATTTAAGAGTAGTAACCTCTACAAGTTCTTCAACGAAAATTTTGTTAATTCTAGCTTGTATAAGTTCTTAGCTCACGACCACTCTGAAACTGAAAAATTTCCTAAAACTGAAGCTTTTAAAAGTGAACACGAAAGTACAAGTCATGAAACTATTTCTTTTACGTTATTGTCAATAGGAATAACCATGTTCATTGTGGGGGCTCTGCTGTTAGTTTTTGTTGTTCGTTTGATACGTAAGCATAAATCTGAAGATAAACAAGTTTTAGTAGAACAAAACATAGATCACCACGAACTTTCGTCAATTCAAATACCCTAATTTGCAATTTTTGAAAACTTGACTTCAGGAACGCAACTATATATCTTTAAAGTGTATTTTTGGAAAGTGCCAAAAGAATGCGATATTAATGTTAGTCTTAATACATTTAGTGGTCATTTCAATTTGCGGTGATCTCGGGGTATGCAGATTTAGGAACTATTAGCAAATGTGCATATAGATGTGCATCTAAAACGGTAACTGTAACTTAAACTCCAAAAACTTAGAAATCATCCAAACACCTTCAATAATAAATGTGATAAGGTTCACCACACTCACAGAATTTCTAAAAACTGCCATCAATATTATTAAAATGTATTTAATTAAGCTAGGTTAAGTAAATCCACTTTGTATATGTTAAAGTAGTCATAGCACCGGAGCCAACCAATCAAACGCTCGAGTACTGGAAATCCGACGTCACAAAACATCAGAAATCATTTACCCCAAGTGATTCATGGCACAAACCAGAATAGTGGACGGCGACGAATCGCGATGGTAAAATCGCGTTTCGCGCTGCATGGCGTTTGCGACTCCGTAAGTTATCCACCATGATGTAATTTTGTCGCAGGACCCCGATATTATGACTACTATTAAGGGTAAGAAAAGGATGCTCATGCAATATCATTACGTATATAGCTATTTTTATTTAAAGTTTTCGTAATAATTTTAAACCATTTTAATTTAGAAAAATTATATCATAGAGTACGATAAACCAGATGATGCCCACACAACAACGACTAGTAAAATTAAGATAGTTTTACATCACTAAAGAAAATCTTGTCCTTATTATTGATATTAATATAAATTGTAGAAAAATCAAGTTGTAAAATATTAAATAATTGCAACATTAATTATTCTTTTACACGTTTTCTTCACAAAAATTTCCCTTCGCAAAAATATAATGTTTACTTTTCGAACCAGATTTGGTACTGAATTGAAAGATATAATCCGTACTATATGTACAGGGTGACCACTTCCCCCTATATATTGTATACAATTATAGAATCTTAATATATTAACTTAGTAGAGAGTGCTATTTTGTACAACATCGTCGCTATAACAGAACATGATTCTCCTACCAGTACGATATGATATTTTTTCTAAATTGCTAAGGTGATGGTAGTAAGTGCATGTCGAACAATGTCGTTAAGGTATACTAGAAAACCTCCTGTTTAATGTACCACATAATGAAATATGTACGATGACAGATCAGGACTTTGGGTTGAAGGCTTTGTAAGTATACGTTAATGAGCAAAATCACGCCTATTTCATTGATCATGAACCTCATAGTAATGTTTTCTGACAACAGCAGCATAGTGTGTAACGCTAGCTCATTACTTAGGCAAATATTATGTAAGTAGAAATGAGTTTCCTAATTTTAGTCAATTAACGAAGCTGTCGACACGAAAGTTACCTGTAAAATTTGCAGGTTAAATTTAATAACGTTACTATTTCAATATATTATAAATTAAGATGATAGTATTAAAATATTAAACCACCTCCAAACAGTAATAGATATCGGGATTTTACACCTCTTCGTATTAAATTCGTAGAAATTACAGATAGAACCACGGGGAATAACCGGCATATTAAAGTTATTTGTACAAATTCACACGAGTTCAAGAAAGTATTAATCATAGAATTGGGTCAACACACCTCAATAACCATGTACTCACAAATTACAACCATGTTGGGAACGCATAAAAATAACGTAGTTTTTGGTAACGAATGTAATAGTGTGGAAACAATATGATCGTTTACACGGACAGAATGCCATTGATTTCGAAAATCGATCAGTTTAGACGCACCACTCCGTGAGAATTGTTACGTGTGAAATTAATGATAACGATCATTTTAAGTTACTTTACCACAAAAACGTAACAGAAAAAGTACACCAGCTAGCTTAGTGGTGAGGAGTGGATGCAATGATAAGAAAAGGAATTGTTTTAGGGGTATACAACTCTAACACGCGCACCTACCTGGAAAGGTCGCTAAGCTGTCCCTCTGATAATAATTGCTGAGTAACTCACTCGGTACTAATTTTATAGCCTTCAATAGATGGCGAGTAATATACAGAACAATTGCATAATGACTTCGGATCTGACAGGTCGATGAAATGTTTACGGTGGGTTTCTTTTACTGCTTTAATAATAAGAGTTCTTTAGGGTCCTTATTTAAGCTATATTAAAACATAAATATCGTACAACGAACACATATAACTAAGTTCCATCCTTGGTGGAATCTTGTTTTTGAATGCAAAAACTCCGATAAAACTACTTTTCTATTGAAAGGTGAACAAGTATTACAATTCATATAACTATTATTACAACTAAGATTCAGTAATTCAACTATAACGTTCAGCAATGATTAGTTAATTGTTATTGTTTAATATCTGCTTTTATACAAATTTATGTGGGTAAAAGTCAAAGTGATTGTGTATATCTAAAAGAAAAGAACATCTTAAATTTATTTCAGTTTAAGCATCCAATAAATTAGATGTATATGTAAGTTGACAATGTGGTGCTGGTTTTTTTGTTACATTACGCTTTTACTAAGCGAGCACCAACGTAAATGGCTGTTTACTAATAATACTTTTATGCCAACAATAGATACACATCAACAACGCATGCAATGATAGAAAGTTTAAATTTTGTAACTTACAGTTTTCCTCTGAGTACAAGGTACGACCACATGTTCAAAGCAAGACAACTATAGTATTAGTAGTCCAGAATCCAACTAATTGTTGGCCAAAAACATTTACTATTTAAACACTTTCATCTGGGAGGGGTGAATTATTTGTTTCCACAGTCACCTACGTGTTCGGGAGCCTTTATTTAAAGGCAAATTCAAATTTATGCAAATTACTGCTTGACGAAAGCTACAAGTTTCTATTCCATGATTTGAATGAAAGTACGTGAATGATTTGAATTACCCTCTCCATTATGCTATGACGTTATTTATAAGCTTTAGTATTTTAGGGAATTCCCCAATTTTAAATATTGAAACGGTTTGTCCGGAATGCACTGACAAGAGTTTCTCGGTACATGGAATTGTTAGGTGCTCTTATGATTGCTATTTACTAACGAGCATCTGCTCATCGGGTAGGCCCACTATGTCTAAAATTATATTATTTTATAACTTCTGTCTGTTTAAATAATTTACAATAATTTCTGTTCTTTTCAATATGTGAAAATATTGTCACATCCAAATTCATAGAATGATTAGTCGAAAAAAATATGTTGGTGTTTTTAAATTTGGTATATTTATAATAAAGTCTCGATTTTTAATTGCTAGTTGTGAAAGAATGTACTACGTATTTTCATATCTATTTCCATATTAGACTTTTAACAATATGTTGCAATAGTCCTCTTTATAAATTATAAATTGTTCGTATATTTTCTTACTATAGTTCCTATACTAACTAAAATTGCTAAATATTTTTCTATATACCAATATACGCATAATTAATGCTTTAACGCTACAGAATCGCAGATCGTGCAATCACGCTGTGACGTTGAAACTTATAAAACCTATAGATAATGAAAGAGATGATCATCATCAGTTATTCGAGAACAGACATGTGGAGCCTTCAATAGTTACTTACGTGGAAAGTTTGAAATTTGTATCTGCTAGACATGGTGTAAAAGCTAAACTTCCATTTCTACTAGAATGCAAAAACAAAGGGGCTTGGAGGAGTAAAACAGATTATTGGGAAAGAAGGTCTGGAAATAATCAGCAAAAGGTATACAAACCCAATATGTATTCTGTACAAGGAGAACTGGCAGATGTTGACTTGAAGATTTTGTTGCAGGAAATGTGAGATATATTGAATCATCTCGAAAAAGAAGATTTCTATCTCATATCCCATAACTCAAGTAACCCAAGATTTTATAATTCGGTTAAATAACCCAAAAAACTGGGCCAGCCTGGGAATGAGAGATAATAAGGAGAAAATATGTATTAACCTTTATTTTGGCATTCTAATTGATCTGTTAAAAGTCTCATATAATCTCGTATCTGTGTTTTAAGATATTATAGGTCAAAGATCACAAAAGTCAGTTTTTCCCAAATATTTCGCTTCTTATGCATTAAATGGTATCTGTACCTATTATAAAAGTTGTAGAGCACGAATTTCTCTACAATTTTTTGTCTAAAATATTTTTTCTATAATTAACCGTTTTTAAGATAGAGCGGGCAGCGCTCAGCTACATATGGTGTAATGCTGAGTCAACGAGGAATCTGAATAAATCGTACCTTACATAAAGTAATTATTCATTAAAAAATTATAATTATAAAAAATTTTTATTTTCGTTCGATAATATTTACTTTTTCAATGTAATTAAAAATGTAATTAAGTGAAATCGTTTAAATATATTTTAATTATATTGTAATATATCTTAATTATATTTTAAGTAGAAAATAATTTGTATCAATATATTTTAATTATACCTTTATTTAGCAATCTTGTATCACACATCTATTTTACTTGAAGTTCAAATGAAGGGAGGATTTTTGTTAACCGTAATTATTAGTCATACATGGGTCTCAGTTTTCTTCTTCTTCTTCATCATCATCGTCTTCTTAATCCGTCCGATCGAAAACTTTCAATACATTATCATCATCCTCGTTATCAACGATTATCGACTCTAATCCTTCTAAGATTTTGGAGTCATATGCACTTTCTTTATCGAGATCGTTCTGATATAATGACGCGTTGACGCAAGCTTACCCATTAAACTGGTCACTCATTTTTGTAGTTGAAAAATATCGTATTCAGCAGCTCATCTGGTGCTGGTAGTAATATTGTTGCTATTGGTATCAAAAACGAAATATTTTAGACCATACCTTTATGGAAGAAAATTCTATATATACACCGACCATAGACCACTAGTATGGCTATGCAAACTCAAGGAATCAAACTCAACATTACAGAGATGGAGAAATAGACTGGAGGAAAAATTATATACAAAAAAGGAATTTATAACAATAACGCAGACGTACTAAGCAGAATACAACTCAACGCAATAGAAATGGAGTCAATTATAGGCAACGCAGACGAAACAGAGATAAGAGAAGACCCAGAAGAAATAGACAACATACACTGGACACAGAACAAAGTGCCAAAAACCGCAATTAAAATTTTAAACGAAGCAATAAATATAAAACCAAATCAATTTATAATCACCGAAGTTTTAAACAACCCAAATCCCGTAAAATAAACAAATATAGACAAAAAAAATATACCAAATCCAAATAACTAACGACGATAACGAGGAACAAATAATTAAAATTCTAAAAGAATATACCCCCGAAAAAAAACTATTTTACTTTTACTTCAACACTAAACATTTATATAAACGATTTTCAGAATTACATATTAAATTATTTAATAACTCTGGCCCTGAACTTATTAGATGCACAAGAAAATTAATAACCTTAGACGACCCTGACGAGATAAACGATGTAATTAGAAATCAACACGAAAGCAAAACCAACCATCGTGGAATCAATGAAACACTAAAGCAACTTATAAGACAATACTACTTTAAAGATATGAAAGAGTTAACCACAGATTTTATCAACCAATACGAATTATGCAATAAAGCAAAATACGACAGAACACCCCCCAAAAATACCCTTAATGTTAACCAAAACACCTGACAAACTTTTCCAAAAATTATTTGCAGACACAAAACTTTTTAACAATTGTAGACACATTCACCAAAATAAGTCAAGCGACACCATCACTTCAGAAAAATAACATCGACGCAACCCAAGGATTCTTACAATATTTTACATTTTATGGCACACCCGAAACAATAACTTTAGATAATGGCAGGGAATTTAGAAATGAAACGATACAAAACACCCTAGAACTCCATAGAATAAAAATTCATTTTATGACCGAAAACCACCCTGAATCAAACGGATTAATTGAAAGATTACACCTAACCCTATTAGAGCAGATAAGATTATTAAAATTAACTTACAAGGAAGAACATGTCACTAATTTACTGTCATACGCACTAATCGCTTACAATAACACGATCCACTCATCAACCAATTTTGCACCCCTAGAATTATCATTAAGACATTCAGAATCCCGCAACCCTTACAACATACATTATAACAAAGAAATATACCAACAGTATGCTAAAGATCATAAACAGAAACTAAAAATAACTTATGATAAAGTAAAAGATAAATTAGATAACGACAAAGAACGTATTACAACAACCCGCAATAAGAATACAGACATAAATAAATTTTCAATAGGACAAACCGTATACGAGAAAAACTTCCAAAGTAAACGACACAAAACGACCCCCAGAAATTTGGGCCCGTTTAAAATCAAAAAAATATCAGACAAAAATATAGCTGTAGTAGACAACAGAAAGATAGTAAAATATATTAATTTGAAAAACCTAAGACACCATGTAATTTCGGATGGACAGCCATCACCATTACCGTCAACCTCTACCCGGGAAGAATGGACAACGACATATTAGTTGAAGACATTAGAAACAACCCCGGTATACTACCAGTTAAGTTGAGAAGTATGCAAAATACTATAGACTATTGGACATTCGCACAAAAATTCGATTTAACGGAATTAAAACAAGAGTTTCACACAATTAAAGACAACTATTACAGACTGAAACAAGCAATGGACACAGCCAAATTCGGAAAAGAATACGCAATAGAAATGATGAATTACAACAGTATAATAAAAACATTTTAAGAAACATAGAAGATAAATATAATAGATTAATACCCCCAGAACAAATTACACGACGAAAAAGAGTACTTATTAACGGACTAGGTAACATTATAAAAGCTATCACAGGCAATTTAGATAACCAAGATGCAGAACGATATGACAACGTCATACAACAGTTAATGGAAAACCAAAACAATATAAAAACTATTGTTAGAAACCAAATATCTCTAACCTAGTCAACAATAACAAAATTCAACGATACGTTAAGAAAGCTAGTAAAAAATCAAGACAGTATAGCCAATAGAATACAAACCCTTGAAACTAACATGCAAACCAAAATGTTAGGAATGCGAGACTTATTTAGCTTCAATACGATATGCACTCAAATAATATCAACCCTTCCTGTAATCCAACAAATTTTAGCCACATTAGAAAATGCTGTAACATTTGCAAAATTAAACACATTACACTCTAGTATCATAGAACCAACTGACTTATTAAAAGAATTATTAAGAGATAGATCATTTATAACTAACAGTAAATTACTATTTAAAGTAATAGAATCAAACATATTCATATTTGAACAAGTTGAAAATGCAAGGCATTGTCGCAACGAACTTCCAAATGTAGACTTACTTTAAAACAATTTATGTATCGCACATTAATTTTGGACCTATTTGAAATTTTTGATAAAATTAATTCCCGGGGGTCGGGTATCCGTGGTCAGATTTTGTGGGGGGTACCATATTTCGACTCAGCTATGTTAGGGGAGTCCAAATATGTATCGCACATTAATTTTGGACCTATTTGAAATTTTTGATAAAAATTAATTCCCCCGGGGGGGGGGTCCGTGGTCAGATTTTGTGGGGGGTACCATATTTCGACTCAGCTATGTTAGGGGAGTCCAAATATGTATCGCACATTAATTTTGGACCTATTTGAAAATTTTTGATAAAAATTAATTCCCCGGGAGGGGGGTCGGGTATCCGTGGTCAGATTTTGTGGGGGGTACCATATTTCGACTCAGCTATGTTAGGGGAGTCCAAATATGTATCGCACATTAATTTTGGACCTATTTGAAATTTTTTTTTTTCCGACGGAATATCGCGGGGGCACGGCGCCCCCGTGGCCCGATTTTAACTGACATCAAAACTTAAGCTCTGGACACCGAGCTGAATCGATTGATGTATCACACATTGATGTCCGACCATTAGAAAGGCCTCGGACGGACGGACAGACGGACGACAAATCGATTTCATAAACGAACGAAGTTCGTTGAAAAATAGCCATAGTAAAAGGCTATGTAAATAACAACGAAATCACATTTTTAATAGAAATCCCCATAGTAGAGAGTAACATGTATAATTATTATCATCTATTTGCTTTCCCCATGAAAATTACTAGCATGTTTCAAGTTATCATTCCCAAAACCAAGTTCCTTTCCTTAAATGAACTCAGATATGCTTACGCGTATTATAACCCCGTAAACGCGGTACATGCGCCACAAATGACAGTTGGTAGCGATATTGCATAATGTGAAAATTTACGCGCAAATTATATATGACGTCACACAATAACGTAAATTTTATATGACGTCACACAATATGCAAATTATTGCAACACATTTTCAAAGTATACAAATTTTAGAGAACCCCCAAGGGGTACTTACGTGAACCTGTAGGACTACATACAGGATTACTCCATGCTAGCGGCAGCGGGGCTCCGTGAATCTTTTTCGGGCGTCGACTGCTTTGACTAATCTTTCTCGGGTCGTGGGAACTCTTGAGTCAGGTTGTACCCAAATTTAATTTGTCTTCTTCCTATGTAGCGGGAACGACAGGAACTGGTTATAAGGAGCGATAAGGGCAAAAGGGACCTACATAACCAAAAAGATACGATAAGATACCAGACCAACTACACCTTTCTTCACATTTCGGAGGCAAGTTCCAACGCGTCTCCCGGAAATTCCCCACTCTCCTTTCGTCCCCACGCGTCGGCGCGAATATCGCGCAACGCGCTATTTGAAGTGACGGAAATACGCACACAAGTCTTTTTAAATTTATGGCGCGAAATTCTCACATATTAAAACTTAGTTAAGAATGTCTAGTGCCGATTTCGGCACGTAACACACGAACGAAAAATGTAACGAAGTAACACCAAGTCAATATTTACGTCAATGATTAACAACAACAGCTATTCAAGAAGACTGCCCTTGCGAAGTACAATTATTGAGATTTTCAAATCATTACGACAAATGTGAAGCAAAACTAGTACAAATCAGCAATATGCAACTTCAAAAGTTACAGAAAACTAATGGATTGCTGTATTTCCAACAGAAGTGATAGTAACCGCCCACTGCAACCAATACGAAAACAATCTAACATTAACCGGAAGCAAAGTAATCACCTTTAAAGAAGAGTGTTATTTAAAGTTGAAGGACGAAATCATTAGAGTATATCAAGACCCCACAGTAACCAAGAAATTCGCAAATTTACAAGAACTACAATTCAAGATTACACAACCCGAAGACGACGAAATAATCAAGAAACCCATGCAACTAGAACACCTAGACTTAGACGATCTCAACCACGCCATGGAACTAATGGACACTTACAAAGAACTGATATTGTCGGAGACTTTTTATTATTTTTTTTATTTTTTTATTTTTATTTTTTATTTTATTACTTATTTACTTTTTTGTCCTGATGAAGCCCCTTACAAAAGTGGGCGAAACATCGACCTTAATTTATAAACTGACACGGTCCCAACCCGGAACCATAAATATTTATAATTACAAGAACAATTACGTGAGTTAAAAGTGCCAAAATTACACTATGATAGCATAAGCGTATGGACAATTTTATTAATCATATTAATCATTTTACTAATTATGTATGTATTGTACAAAATGTAACTTAGATATAAGAATAAAGAAAGAAATTTTAGTCATAAGGAAACAAAGGTAAATAAATAAGTAATAAAAGTACCATTAGGGACAATAAAATTTAAAAAATTAAGTAAACAAATCCTTAATTTTTATTTACGTCGGGAGGAGTTACATATCCCCCAATCCATATATGTATAATCAAATAGGAATTATTAAAAAAATAAAGAAACTTAAGTTAGATGCAACAATGTATTTCAAGGATAAATAAAGGAAAGGTTAATGAAAGTTCACAAGCAACTTGTAAGAACGGATGTGAATACATTGTATTCCAGACGTAAGTGATACTGCAGGTGCAGGTCACATACGGTTAAGAAACCGCAATTATTAGAATTAATATTGTTACATTGTAGAAATGAGTTGAATAAAGAAATAAACAGACATGAGCTCTGCGATTGCCACAGAAATGTGAGGGGCAGGGACAACATAAATACCCCGGGAGCCCCAAGATCATCAGTTAGTCTTGCATACTTCAACTTTTACATTGTTGTTTGCTTAGGCTAGGCGCTCTAATTTTAACTTCAATTATTAGTAAATTTCGACTTAGTATAATTTATATAGTTTGTCAAAATTCCAACTTAATTTCTGTTAAATAAATAAATTTGTTACAAGAGTTTTTGGAAAAAGACTTTTTAAAAAGGCAGTTCTCAAGGCCCAAAACGTAACTCGTGTGCTTTTGAGATAATCCTCCAAGTTAAATTTTCAGCGTTCGATATTAAATCGAAACTTATTAAATTTGCTTCGATGGTGAGTAAAAAAAATGAAAAATTTCACAAATCTTGGATTTATGATGTAAAATTTATTACTAGGAAAAATTGAAAAACTTTGAAAAATACAAAAAACAGTGTATGTATTGACTTTTAATGCCCTATTATAACTTTTAAAAATATATTATATAAATGTTGAAAATTTCACTTTTTATAAAAGAGTAGCCTACTGAAATTTTGCGCGCGAAGATTTCGCGCACGAAATTTCACGTTTATTATTGCGATCAAACTATTGCATATATGAAAAATCCGTAAGAACTTTTTTTTTCGAAATTATGTAAGCTTCCTAATTCGTAATAATGTTTTTCGAATTTTTTAAATCCCGGATGTGAGAGGGCGGCGGACATTTTTTTGCGGAAAAGCGGTTTGGGGAGAGGGGAACCCCAATTGGATAAATTTAAACTTTTAGACAAGTTTAGTATCCAATCTAACACTTTGTGAAGAAATTTTAAGCCGGGTAATTACTTTTACCAAAATATCCAGCACCGCTGGACCATTATGTTACATTTGGGGAGCATTTGGGGGAGTTTTGTTAAACTGGTGTTGTTGACAAAAATGATATTTGTCATTAAAGAGCATATACAAAGGTTTTAAATCAGGAGTTATAATCCTGATCCTGTGTGTAGGCCAAGAGTAGTAGAGTTAGTAAGTAATCCGGGCGTAATAACTTCGGTATTTAGCGTCGCTTTCACGGACGCCAGGATTTACAACTCCGGTAGTTAGTGGCCGTGTAAACGTAGTCATAGATACATAGCCATATTGAATTTGTGTATTTTCAGTCGTAGTAAAAAATCGTTCGTTTCTCTGCTTTTGAATATTCGAGAGCTATATAAATAATAAACATACCGTTTAGTTTACACTAGCAACAATAGTTTCCATGCACGTTTGCTATTAAAAAAAAATTGAAGATACAAATAGTAGCATTTTTGTAGTACGCCTCTTTACTGAAAACCTAATTTTCTAGGAATTATATTCTTACAAACTCGTGAATTGAGAGGCATTGTATATAGGAAAGGTGTTACATGGGTTGCCTGTACCGCACGGCGTAGAATTGAGTTATATTTAAAATATATTTAAATAAAATTCTCTCATAGCCATCTGGAAGCTTATCTACACTTACTTTAAAACTAAAATACTTAGTTAATTAGTTACTGAAATATCATGCATAGTTATGCGATTTCAAATCAGTTATAACGGAACGTGCAAAGATGAATACAAATTGATACACTATTCCTTTATCGTATCCCCCTTTATTAACAATTCAGCATCGCATACGATATTCAAGGATGGCATTGTCGAAGTTCTGTATCCTTAAATTATTCAGCCTCTAGCAAGCTTCATTTCCTAGTTTGCTATGACTTCAATTTCGATTTTCAACAGCTCGGTTTTCAGAGCAGTGTTGGCGCAATTAAAGTTAGGATCCGAGTGAATGTGGCGGAAATTAAAGGGTGTAGGTACAGACGAGGTGTAGTTCGTAGCAGCCAGTTATCTGCGATCCGCTAGATTACAGGGCGCCCGCACGTGGCGCTGCTGCTTCTGATAACAGATCGGATAGTATATCCTCATTCCACCCCATTTAGACAAGCTGGTAATCAATAAGTAAAGGCCAACCACGGCAATGAATTACAGTAAAACGTAATGAGTTCCTTCTCTCTTTATACCATTTCGAAATCGGAGCAGAGCGTCAATGTATTTTGAAACATAGGTTCCTTTATAGAATTAGTATCAGTTGGGTTTGGATTATACAAACAATCCGCAATGCTATGACGATTACCTGAGATTTTGCAGCTCCCTAAGGAAATTAGAAATATTTTGCAGTTGAATTTGCTAGTCATGAAATATGAATTCGGTGAATTTGAATATCGCTTGAGACTAAGTTTATAATATTCCTCAATCAACTTCGAAGATCTTTTAAAATAAGCTGAAGCTAAACTGGTATCAATGAAATGAAATTATTGAAAATATTCAGTTTTAATTAATACAATCACGTTATAACTTTAACACAGTTGTTTGGGGTAGAACAATTTGAAAACCACATTATTGCCTGCATATTTAAAAGATTACTATAGAGCTTAAATGTATATAATACTGTATTTCACAAGCATAACACAATTATCATACACACAAGGGACACAGGTTACATAAAATACTCATTTTACAATTATGAACAACATCCCTATACTAGGACATCGATTTAGTACCAGCAATGAATCTTTTGGGAGGGTATTTATACTGTGAGATGTATTTAGTCTTCTTTTAATTAAGATGTAACGGATGTCCGGTAGGCATTAAAACATTATGACCCTGCATCTAATCAGAGGGTGTTATAAGTCGACCAATTACAATCGTTGTCATATTTTCGTGGTCATAATAGATTCGTTCGTTTGCAGAGCGGTGTAGCGTGGTGTAATCTAGTCAGTGCAGCACAAAATATTAGTAGACGAATAGGCCGGTTCTGGCGCAGATCCACCGATCCTCCCGATTCATATCTAATCTAGGTTTTTACATGTAAATTCCCATAAGGAGGATCTGCTAAATCTTATTTTAAAGGGATATTCTCCTTGTGGGAAGGAATTTCCTCCTTGTGGAGGTGAAATTTCCTCCTTGTGGAGGAGGGGGGAGGTTTCTGGTTCAATTTTTACCCTCACCATCCCTACCCTAAAAAATCGGTAACCTTATCCCTAAAATTTTCGAGATACCTCTCGGTGCCTATTGGCACCGCACGACCTTTGTATTCCCAACTTTTTAAGTTTTATCTTAACATAAACCCTTATCGAGTTACAATCCCCAATTTTATAACTTTTTTTAT
Source organism: Platerodrilus igneus (assembly GCA_036346225.1). Lineage (NCBI taxonomy): Eukaryota > Metazoa > Arthropoda > Insecta > Coleoptera > Lycidae > Platerodrilus > Platerodrilus igneus. Next base: position 14,703,647 of record JARFIW010001380.1, read on the forward strand.
TTATAAACAGTTTCTAATCGTGTATGATAATACCCATTTAAATTTTCTTGGAAGACTGAATCTACGATTAATTTAACATTAGGCAAAAAAGTAGTACACATTCCTTTAAAACAATTTTATTTAATTATAAATATACAGTGTACACTTAACATCTATTTTCATTCATATATATTTTTACAGACAGTAATTTTCGGACGTAATTATAGTATAAAGTTTAAATTCTTATTTTCCTTATAAGATGAAATTGCTATATAGGGTGAAATTGTCTCATCGGGTAAAATTCTCAATTTTCTTATTTTTTATGGGAGCCATTTTAAATTCTAAAATCGTAGCCAGTAGAAATTAAATACTATAACAAAATTTAGAAATATTTAATGCCAAGCATGGAGCCATTTAAACTTAATTTTAATACAAAGTTATATACAGAAAACAGTCTTTTCTTTATGTTTGTTTGGAGTGGTTTTAATTTGATCTAATTTTATTCGCAGCTCAAAATTTAAATCGACATCCAAGTCCTCTATCTTGTTACGTTCAAAACCCTTCAAGTAATTTTTTCTGTTTTCATTTTTATAACACTCAAAAAATTCTCAACAAGCTCGATTTCCCGCCATTTAAATTAGGGTTATTTTATAAAATATCTCAAGTAATTACTCTATACAAAAGTTTGCTTTATAAAATCAAACAGCTGCTTAGGAAACATTACGTTAAAAAGTAGTTAAAATATTTCCTAGCACCTGCAGTGATTACATTTTAATTAAAAGCTGCATGTAAATGCACGGCTTTCTTTTAAAAGTTAAGACCTACATCTGCTTAGAATGGACTTGTTATCTGGTATTCTGCAACTGTTAAGATGTTACAAAGTAACAAGATTGTTTTCCTTTGTCTAAAAGTCCATTGATCATTGCGTTATCTGCTTGTTGGCAAGCTGTTACAGTTTGTATTTCGGCAGCTGTTGTCCGGGAATTCCGCAGACTTGGTTCTTGGGCGATATCTTTAAAAGCCAAATACCTACCCCCCATACATGATTCTGTTCTTATAAAATAGAGACAGTGTTTTGAAAGACCAGATTGAATACAACATCTTCTTACCGAAGATACATGTTGTAAAGTTGTGCTACTAAAATGCTTTCCGTGTTAGCATGAGTTGTGTTAGTGGTTCCAGCAGCCAGCCCATAGAGAAATGCAGCCGCATTTTCCCAGCCCTAAAATGAGACCAACACGAAACTGATTGCTCAAGGTACAGTTTCCTGTTTTTATAATTTTGTTTTGATGCTGCTGTGGAGGATAGACATTTTATTTGCGGTTACTCATGAATATCCAATAAATTACCAACACCACGTTACCGAACACATTCACAATGCACGAGTGACGATGTTATAATCATTCTTCAAATTAAAAATTCAAAGTTTGTATTAGAGTCCGTTTTATTGTTTCTTTTGTCTTTTAATTTAAAAGTAGTTAATATTTGATTAATTTAAGCTAAGCTGTCTAATTTTAATGTTGTACTATTTCTTGAGGAGGTGCACTTCAGAATGCAGCATGTATATATAATTTATGTATATATTTTTTCCTGAAGTACTGTATAATTTATGTTTGATTTTTTTTTGAATATAGTTAAGGTGATCCATTAAGTAAGTATTTAGATTATAAAATGTTATATTATTTTGCTTACCAATTTTAAATGCTTATTTTATGACACTTTGTTTACCAGCACGTAACAAACGATTACGCAACGTATTGGATTTTATTGTTTTGTAAATAGTTCTTTGAGATTGGATATTAACAATATAGTTTTACAGAGGTTTCCAATGTGTTCCTTATACGACGTTTTTAAGCTAGCTCGAAATACACCATTCTGTCCCCGTTTTGTTGCGGTATTCGGCGTAAACGATTTCTTTACTTCCTCTTACTGTTTTCTTTCGTGTTTGCGCTGAATACTGTAACAATCTCGTTTTCTAACCAATAGTTTGACACATGGAGAGCGTCTAGATTTTCGAATTGTAAAATGTAGCGAAGTTTGTTTCTATATAAAGTTTTTGATTCCTCCGACAACCAGATCCATTCCTTCGTGTAATTCTTGCAGCTTGTGACAATCTTTTAATCGCGGCTCTCCCACTATATCCTGCGAACGTATCTTGTTAGCTTGATCGACTTCTTCTTGTCGGTATTGGAGGGAATCCTTATTCTCCTACTCATTGTCGCGTAGTTGCATGTCCACCACTTTTGGGAATATATGGTCGGTATAGGTTGTAGGACCCTTGGTTTTAAATGATCCGAAAGGTTCTTTACTAGGCAAATATACAATGTTTAGCGGAACCCCTTTGAGTGTTGTGTACGTCAAGGTTACGAAACCCGCATTTCTTAGTTTGTCTATGTTATCTCCCATTTTGATAAATACGTTTTTAGAATAACCTTATAAAAAGTATATGGATTTAGTACCATCCACTTCCGCAAGGACGCCTACATAACTAAAAGAGTCTTTCTTACTAACCACAAATGCATACAGCTTGTAGAACCAGGATGTATCTAAGTCAGTCCATCGACACATAAAATAATCTTTTAATTCTTCCTCAATTTCTCTAATAAGATGTTCTTTGTCTAACACATCTTTGTATTGTTCGCGTATTGTCGCAGTGTTTCCCATGTAGTCAAACTTTCTCCTTTGTGCATCCATTTCCTCTAATTCCAGCTGTCTTTTTCTTTCACTTACAGCGTATGGCATGCATAATGGTGCAATTTCCTTTAGCGTAAACGGATAGAGTTTACTGCCAATATTAACGCATTGTCATACAACTTCTGGGCGAATGTTAGGTGTATCTATCAACCCCAATTCCGAAATGATTAATTTTTTTGGAATTGTAGAATATGGTGTTGCAGATTGTGTAAAATATGTACTACCTGCTTTAATGTAGCAGCTGTGTAAGATTTTTATTTTATCTTAGCTATCTTCCTCCTCTACTATCTCCAAATAATTTACAGGGAAATAGTTAAAACAAAAAACCGAAAGTACATACTTTATCAATTTTTCTCTTTTTTCTGATTTTTCGGACAACTTAATTTGCAAGCTAGTCAATTTCTTTGTATCGCTATTCCTCCAATACACGTACTGTAGTAGGTTATTATACACTAAACAGCAGCTACTTTGTAACTTGTCCGATAGCTTACTCCACATTTTGGCAAGTGGTACCGAGTACATTGGCGCCTTTAGGAAGTATAACTTACTATCTTCCAATAAGGTTAAACGGTCTTTTAAGGGATCATACACCTGTTCGCTTCCAATCGCGTGATACCATGTTCTTAGTCCAAAGTAGACGCGAATGTTTCCGTAAAACGTGCATCTGGACAACGTAAAAATCTAGTATATAATTTCCAAGTTGTTTATTAACACCAGGACTTGTTATCAGACACAAATTTGTTGTATATCTTAATCCTTGCATTGATTGTTAGCCATGTAAACAATTGATTTCCACAGTTTTATCGTTGTCAACTATAATATTGCAGTTTTTTTCTTTTTTGCCCTTGTAGCAAAACTTGTAACAATTTTATTTTAGCAGTAAAAGAACCTATTCATTAAACGTACAATGAATATTGAAATACCTTTATTAACTAAAATAAAGATTCGAGTAACAATCAAATTTTTATAGTAAAACTATATCTAGGATTAGTAGTCTATTTGTTTCGGAGTTCGGTGCAATTCCACAGCCACTGGCGCGCGCGTGAGAGGTTCGAGAACCCCACTTATGATCCTCCCACCATGCAAGAACGCAGCAAGCGCTCTCGTCGATAGTTAAAGGTAGCGTGAAGATGCATTCAAAAAGAATGGCGAGTGACCTCCGGGTCGCCTTATTTTGGTGAAACACTTCCTGAGTAACGCGCAACAATACGTCAGAAATTGCAACGATAAATTAGAAACCGCACGACCACTTTAAAGTTACAATTTAGAAACCTTAACTTATGGACTACACAATGAAAGATTATATTTGTAAATAAAATTAGACAACGGAGGAGTACGCTATGAAGTAATACTGCCGTGAACCAATGTGAGAAATCCGCTTCGCTCCTACATCTGTATTAAAGCATGGAAAACAAGCATATTTAGCTGCAGGCCCCGCACTGCGAAGTTGTTTCCATTGCAACCAAGGACGACAGCCGGTATTGGGTTCGTAATAGAATTAAGAATTTCCTCAGTACTTCCTTCTGAAAGTACATTATTTCATTTTGTTTGTTGGATATACAAAATTGTTATTCACTTTACCTGTGATTAGACTGGTTTTCCCCAGTATCGGGTTTGATTTCACTTAGTTCCGTAAATATGTGACTACACGTGGCTACAACGTAAATTAACAGCTGCTATTACGTCACCTGTTTGTTTGAACAATGCCGTCAACAATTGCACAATGGCTTACAGATGTTTAGCATTACAGTACTGCCACTTTTGATAAAATTAGAGAATATCTTGGTGATTCTTTTGACTTCAAACTAATATTAATTTTGTTAAATTAATGAGAAAATTTCGTATATTCATTTGTAAGTGACCTACACAGATCTGGTTGGGTTATAAAAACCTTAATATTGTTAGTTACACTGAACTGTAATATATTTGAGTAAGGATCAGTTGATAAACCTTACAACAATTTTGCAAGAATATCAAATATTTATTTTATTTAATTATAATGAAATTTTATTTACTGAAACAAAGAAAATTCTTTCTAGTAAATTAATAATCTACATTTAAAGTTTTTTATTCTGATCTGGTTTGATCAGACCTGATAAACAAAAGACAGCAAGAGTTAAATTTTTATGATTCCAGTATGTAGGAAATATTCTCTATGCATTTTAGGTATACTTGAGGGACGCAAATAGTGTTCCCATTTTTTAGGTGACTTAACTATTATTCTTTCTTACAGGAGCAGTGTCTTATTCTGTTAAGACAAGTTTGTATGTCAGCGAAGGCGATCTTTTTTCTTTGGGTCTCCAAGTCCGCCCTTAGAAATTTGCTATGCCATTAATATAAATCAATCTGGACTTGGTGGCGCCTGTTTGTTTTAGTTTGAGTGTGACCCCCCACAGATTTCGACTTACCCCCCCATTGCTCATAGCTCTACCCAAGGAATAGACCCCTAGTTACGTCGGAAGACTTTGTTTTGCAGACACCTGACTTGGAGCATGGTGATAATAAAGTAGTGTCGGCCAGGAAAATTCGTTTCACTAGCGCCCATGCGTGAGGCTAGCGGAGCCAACAATTAGAGAGAGAAAAAAAATCGTTACACTGGCGCCGGCAACGTTTGGGGCTTCGAAATTTGTTTGTTCACAATTTGATTTACTTCGAAATTTGTTTGTTCATAATTTGATTTACCTCGAAATTTGTTTATTCAAAATTAATTTTACTTCGAGATTCGTTCGTTCAAAAATTATTTTTTACTCTGAAACTTGTTTGTTCAAAAATAATTTTACTTTGAAATAGTCTGTTCAAAATTTATTTTGCTTCGAAATTTGTTTGTTCAAAAATTGTTTTACTTCGAAATTAGTTTGTTCGAAAAGTAATTTGCTTCGAAATTTGTTAGCTCAAAATTTATTTTGCTTTGAAGTCCATTTGTCCAAAAATTATTTTGCTCCAAAATTTGTTTGCTTAAAGTCTATTTGACATTTAGATTTGTTTGTTCGCTTTTGATAAAAGATTGGTTGTAACGTTAAACCACAGTCAATCAATTAATTAACTTAGTTAAATTTATTTTAACTTTCATTCTGTTTTGACCCCTTAAATTTTTTTGATATTGTTTTGGCAAAATAATTTTACCAAAAACATTTTTGATTTTTACCTTTAGTAGTACGAATTTGTTTTGATCACTTTTGTAAGGTTCAGATCATTTAGATCTTTCAGTTTGATTCCATTAGGCTTTTGTAATCATGTCGGATATTCCGAATTGTTTGTCTGCTTAAAGAAGAACGGGAGTAGTGAGTGAGAAACCAGTTTTGAGGAAAATTTTAGGAAGACTGTCAGCTAAAGAAGCTGATAAGCCTGTTGTTTGATTTGTTTGAGTCAATAAAGAACATCTTTGTCGAAATTTGATGATAAGGCTAGAGATTCTATTTTGAAGGTACATTGGAGTGAGCTGTCGTTGTGTCGTTTGAGAATTGCTCTTTGTGCATAAGCACGTTTTGATTTTGTTAGCAGATTTTGTTTAGATCGGCATTGCAACGCAATTTAGTCTAGGCGGAACTTGTCGTCGTGGTTGGTCGCTCAGCAGTATGTCAGTCCAGACGAGACTCAGGAAGAGTTGGTCGCTCGGCTTTACATAAGTCTAGACGAGACTCGAGGTGAGTTAGGCGCTCTAGAATTTTTTGCATCTTTTTTGATTTGATGTAAACTTTTGGTATTGTTAGTCTAGGTGAGACTCGTAGAGGGTTTGTCACTCTAGCATATTTAGGCGTTGTGAAGCATTGTAGTTGTTTCGACAGTTCAATTGGTAGTAGGGTGTGAGTGTACCTGAACATTGATTTTTTTTGTTAGCTATTGTCATGATTAGTTTTTTTATTGATGACTCATAAGCAGGTAAATGACTTTTAGTTGTTGGTGATTGGTTCTCGAAATATTCGATTTTGCAACCTTTACGTAGTGCCACGGCACATTTGATCGAGAAATTTTGGAGGAAAAAGTATTTCTTGTCTACGGTGTACAACAGTTTGTTATTTGTGATATTGGTCCACAATTAATTGGACGTATTTTTAAAGCTTTGTGTGCAAGGTACGAAATTCAAAAGATTTGGTATAATGCTGTTTATGCTCCTCAATGCAATTTTGTGGAAAGAATCAATAAGACAGTTGGTACAGCAATCCGTTCATACGTAGAAGAACATGATACGTGGGATATGGAGATATCAAAGATCCAATACGCGATCAACTCAGCAAAACATGAGTCCACCAACTATTCGCCAAATTTTTAGTTTTTGGTCGTCAGGTACCTTTAAGTGGAAAAGCTTATAATGATAATTTTATACCGGGTGAAGATGTTGATGTCGTCTCCAGTAGTAGACCTTCTTATGTTTTGGATCGTCAACCTTTGTTTGATATTTTGGAAATGTCCGTGAAAATTTGCATGTAGCTTACCAACGTTCGAGTAAACGCTACAATCTTAGGAGAAGAGACATTTCATTCCGAGTCGGAGAAAGTGTTTGGAGAGCTAATAAGGTCCTCTCGAGTGCTAGTGATAAATTTTCCGCTAAGTTAGCCCCTAAGTTCGTTATGAGTAAAGTTCGGAAAAACATTCCAATTTAGTATATGAGTTAGAGAACGAAGATGGGACAAGAGCAGGAAATGGCACGTAAAGGACTTGAAACCAGTTGAAGCGTCGTATCCAAAGGAAAATGATGATCCTGACGATTAATTCCGGTCCGATCATCTCTTTGATATTAAGTAATGACGTAGTGGTTTGTTTTGTTTTGTTCCGATTTTTGATTTAGTGTCGTTTCACTAATTTTGAGTATTTTATTTGAGAAGTGAAATAAGTGGTTAGAGATTTTGTAAATTTTGTAGGTTTGAGGTGTGCCTTGGTGTGCACGCTGGACATTTTGCTCGCGCGTTGCTCAGAGATGTGTTTGAAGCATGTCTTTGACAGATATCCTTACAATGTAGAAGTAGGTGGGCTATTTAATTGTTGGTCCTGATTTCTACATATCGAGGTAGAGAGAATATTAGATTATTCTTTCCCTTGTTCCTTTTGACCGTTCGAAGTTCTTTGATTTGATAAGGTCAAAGTTGGCTTGGTGAGTCTCACCATTTGCTCCATCACTAATGAGATCAGTTGTTTGTTAGAACTTAGTGATAGGATATTCAGTAGGGTGTAGGATAGTACAGCCCTGACTGGCTCAGTTTTGTATTTGCATTTGATAAGTAACCTTATGGTTAGGTTACCTTTGTTTTGATCATCTCTTTGCGATGAAGCGATGATATTTTGTATTTGGATTAGATAAGTAACCTTATGGTTAGGTTACCTTTGTTTTGATCATCTCTTTGCGATGAAGCGATGATATTTTGTATTTGAATTTGATAAGTAACCTTATGGTTAGGTTACCTTTGTTTTGATCATCTCTTTACGATGAAGCGATGATATTTTGTATTTGCATTTGATAAGTAACCTTATGGTTAGGTCACTTTTGTTTTGATTATCACTTTGTGATGATGGTGTTTAAATATAGACCTATTAGTAGGGTCTTACTTTTGATTATCACCTCGTAGTGATGATGTTTTGAATAGTTATGCTGTCTTGATGAGGAAGCATTCCTTTTTTTTGTAGATAGAGCTAAATGAGCTCCTGGAAGTGAAGTTTTTTGAAATTAGAAGTAAATCGTAAGTGTTTGGTTATAAGTAAGAAATATTAGCCTTGTTAGAAGTATGAATCTCAAGTCAGGAAATATTGTAAATTTGAATTTTTTGTCCCGTGGAGTGTTTGACTTTCTAATTTGACCCTCCCAATTTTGATTATTACCGATTGTGACTCCCCGATTTTGTCTCCCGATGGACGTCAGGTACGCGTAGTTACCAACACACTCATTTGTAAATATTTGTCCCCCATTTGAATAAATTTATAAAATTGCATAGTTAGTTAGGAAGGTAGGAAAGGCTAGTATTGTTATAAAATTTTTTTGTATTTGTTATATTTGAAGTTTTTCTAAAAAATTTTTTCTTTTAGGAAAGGGTAGTGTAACAATTTTATTTTAGCAGTAAAAGAACCTATTCATTAAACGTACAATGAATATTGAAATACCTTTATTAACTAAAATAAAGATTCGAGTAACAATCAAATTTTTATAGTATTACTATATCTAGGATTAGTAGTCTATTTGTTTCGGAGTTCGGTGCAATTCCACAGCCACTGGCGCGCGCGTGAGAGGTTCGAGAACCCCACTTATGATCCTCCCACCATGCAAGAACGCAGCGAGCGCTCTCGTCGATAGTTAAAGGTAGCGTGAAGATGCATTCAAAAAGAATGGCGAGTGACCTCCGGGTCGCCTTATTTTGGTGAAACACTTCCTGAGTAACGCGCAACAATACGTCAGAAATTGCAACGATAAATTAGAAACCGCACGACCACTTTGAAGTTACAATTTAGAAACCTTAACTTATGGACTACACAATGAAAGATTATATTTGTAAATAAAATTAGACAACGGAGGAGTACGCTATGAAGTAATGCTGCCGTGAACCAATGTGAGAAATCCGCTTCGCTCCTACATCTGTATTAAAGCATGGAAAACAAGCATATTTAGCTGCAGGCCCCGCACTGCGAAGTTGTTTCCATTGCAACCAAGGACGACAGCCGGTATTGGGTTCGTAATAGAATTAAGAATTTTCTCAGTACTTCCTTCTGAAAGTACATTATTTCATTTTGTTTGTTGGATATACAAAATTGTTATTCACTTTACCTGTGATTAGACTGGTTTTCCCCAGTATCGGGTTTGATTTCACTTAGTTCCGTAAATATGTGACTACACGTGGCTACAACGTAAATTAACAGCTGCTATTACGTCACCTGTTTGTTTGAACAATGCCGTCAACAATTGCACAATGGCTTACAGATGTTTAGCATTACAGTACTGCCACTTTTGATAAAATTAGAGAATATCTTGGTGATTCTTTTGACTTCAAACTAATATTAATTTTGTTAAATTAATGAGAAAATTTCGTATATTCATTTGTAAGTGACCTACACAGATCTGGTTGGGTTATAAAAACCTTAATATTGTTAGTTACACTGAACTGTAATATATTTGAGTAAGGATCAGTTGATAAACCTTACAACAATTTTGCAAGAATATCAAATATTTATTTTATTTAATTATAATGAAATTTTATTTACTGAAACAAAGAAAATTCTTTCTAGTAAATTAATAATCTACATTTAAAGTTTTTATTCTGATCTGGTTTGATCAGACCTGATAAACAAAAGACAGCAAGAGTTAAATTTTATGATTCCAGTATGTAGGAAATATTCTCTATGCATTTTAGGTATACTTGAGGGACGCAAATAGTGTTCCCATTTTTTAGGTGACTTAACTATTATTCTTTCTTACAGGAGCAGTGTCTTATTCTGTTAAGACAAGTTTGTATGTCAGCGAAGGCGATCTTTTTTTCTTTGGGTCTCCAAGTCCGCCCTTAGAAATTTGCTATGCCATTAATATAAATCAATCTGGACTTGGTGGCGCCTGTTTGTTTTAGTTTGAGTGTGACCCCCCACAGATTTCGACTTACCCCCCCATTGCTCATAGCTCTACCCAAGGAATAGACCCCTAGTTACGTCGGAAGACTTTGTTTTGCAGACACCTGACTTGGAGCATGGTGATAATAAAGTAGTGTCGGCCAGGAAAATTCGTTTCACTAGCGCCCATGCGTGAGGCTAGCGGAGCCAACAATTAGAGAGAGAAAAAAAATCGTTACAAACTTATGGTTTGTAGTTAAATAATTACGCATCTATCTTGCTAAATATGCCAGCAAAATATTGGGTCACATCTATGTCAAAAAAATAATTTGTCTGGTAGTTCTTCCAATAAAGTTTCCAACTTAACATCTGCTAGTTCCACTTTGTATGGAACACATAGGATTTTGGAATTTTTTATTAATGCTTTCGAGGTTTGCAGATGTTTGCTCGGCGTCAGAAAGGTCGCAAATTTTAACCAACATTATATTGACACAAAGTCGTTCTGTAATTGTTGTGTAGTCCACCAGTCAGCAGCTGTTCGTCTTCGACATAACAAATATTACCAATATCTGTCGCCAGATTATTGTTGCACATATTCTCTGCCAGCAGCCACTTTAGGGTAGTTCATACAGGAGCAGAGGAAGGAAATTCGGGTGTGGGAATAGTTATGCGAAGAAAGATAGGACACTGCGTAGAAAATATTAGAACGAAAGGGTACTCATGGTTAGATTGGAATGCAAACCGGTAAACACAGTAATAATACAAGTATCCATGCCCACCTCTACCTACAGTGACGCGATCTAGAAAGATATCGAAGACATACTTGGATACGTAAAAGAACATAAAAATTTAATAATTACGAAAGATTTTAACGCTGTGGTAGATGAGGGTAGGGAAGAAGCGGTAGTAGGTTTGTTTGGTTTAAGCACGAGAAACAACAGGGAAAATAGGTTGGTACAATTTTGCGACAAGAACAATTTAACCAGCACAAACACATTTAAACATCATGCCTGAAGACGATATACGTGGAAGATGCCAGGCGGTATAGGAAAATATCAAATAGATTACATTCTTGTTAGACAACGGTTTAGGTATCAAGTAAAAGACTGTAGAAGCTACCCAGAAGCGGATATAGACACTGACCACAACATCGTAAGTATGAAAGCCGCACTTAAATTTAAAAATTTGAAAAAAGAAACGGAAAAAGGCACGTTGACTTTGAGAAACTAAAAGATAAAGATATTTAAGAAAGATTCGAAAAAAAATCAAATGAATTGTTGAAAGATACAGGAAAAATGTCTGATACTAAGGAAGTAGAAACTCTGTCTAGTGTTCACATATTTGTAATTTGATGTTAGTCATTGAACTCAGAACTAGTATCATTTCAATTTGAAATTTACCCTGAGAGAGTTGTTTGGATTTTTAAAAAGCCGAGGTTTAAAATTTTTAAAATGAACAATATATTTAGAAGTCACGTATACATTTAGCATACAAACATAAAAGGTATTCAGGAGTTTAGAACCAAAAATTGGTGTTTAGCGAATTTGAAACCTTTTTCAAAATTAATCACATCAAATTTAATAAATAAAAGGAGATAAAATACACGAGCAAATATATATATATATATATATATATATATATATATATATATATATATATATATATATATATATAGCTATAATTATAGGGTAGTTTAGGAGTAGGTTATGTCACAGGGGTCGTAGAATAAATAAAAGAAACTTGCAGTTAACAAAAGCACAAAATTACAGATATTATAAGAGTATATATTTGAGACTGGGCTGTCACTATACTCAATAGTGCTAAATTATTCACGTAACCACTTAACCGAAAAGTAAAGGGAAAAGCATTTTGTAAAAGTGTACAAATTGTGTAATTAAGCCGATCTATTATAGACGGCTCTGGAGACGACTTTGGAGATTACCTCCTGTTAAATTAATTTTGATAACCACTGACATAGTAAATGTTTTATTACTGATTTGTTAATTACAGAGATGGAAAACCTTTTATTGAATTAACTTATGGTATTTTGAATCACAATTTGGATAGTATTTTGGTTTTGATGTCGACTTCCAAATTCGACTTTAAACATTCAGATTGGACACGAAAACTCTTGGGGATGCAGAGAAACTACTGAACCACTCCAGGTTAGATATTTTGATACTTTGATATAATTTATTTCTGTAAACTGTTTAATACAATAATGTAAGAGACAACAAAACCAGGGTTTCTTTGATAAATTTATGAAAGGCAATAGGCATCTTGAAAAATTTCAAAAGGTCTCTAAATATAACAAAAGGCTCGTTTTACTGGCTTCAATTTTTTAAATCTGGCATATGTAAATATTCCGAAAAACGGGAAGATTTTAAAAATGTTGTAAATATTTGATCATTATATTGGGTATTGTGGAATTGCTTTATTTAATTGAATCAGCTAGTTGAGGCAAAGAGTATCTATAACATAACATTTTACAAGTGCTTAATTAATAAAAAGGGGATAACACAGCATTTTATGGTCTGCCCAAACATAGGGGCTAAATATAAGAAAATATCATAGCATTTTATGGTGCCCATCGTAAGGGCTGGTGAACTATCACAGCATTTTCTGTACGCCCAAGGCGTGGGGCGAAAATAACAAAGGTATTTTTTTTTCTACAGAAAAATATCACAGCATTTGATGGCGACCCAAAATGTAGGGGCGAGAACACCACTAAAAGAAAATTAAAAATTAAAAAGAAAAATTAAAAATTAAAAATTGTAGGAGCGAGAAATTTAGAATTTAAATTTGTAGAAGCACGAATAAAAATTTAATTTAAAAAGGGTTGGAATTTAAAAATCTGAAGGAATTTGAAATAATAATAATAATAAAAATTTAAAAATGGATAAACGAATAAAGGAGACCAGAGAGGCTTTAAGGAACCAAGGGGTAGAAATAGGGTCACAAGAAAGCGTAATTTTACAAGATTCATCTAAGGAAACCAAGAACCACAATTAACGAGAAGTCAAAGCGAAGAACAACAGATTTCACAACAAGCTGAAATCATGTCTATTCTATTAGCCTTAAATAAAAAAATGGACAAAAACGAAGAGACCATGAAAAATATTAAGGAAAATGGAGAAAAGCTCGGGGTCGAAATGAAAATTATAAGCGACGGATTAATAGAAGTTAATCAAACAATCGCGGAAATGCAGGTACACTTTGAAAATAAAATTATTAGAATGATGGACGATGTAGATAAAGTTAGGGACGAGGTTTGGAAAGTAAAATTAGATCAGAAAACATGTGAAAAGGAAACAAATGCCCGGATTACAGATTTAGGTAAAACGTTGCGGGAAATTCAGGTAAACTGTGAAATAGGACTTAATAATGTAAATAGAGAGTTAGGTAATCTAAAATGAGAATTTGAAAATGTGGGTAGGAATCAGGGGCAACACACTAGGATAAATAAACCAGAAATTTCAGTTGAACAGTATTCCAAATTTTATGGAGACAACAAGATAATTCCAAAAGTATTTTTAAATAATAAAAGAAAACTAATACAGGGCTCAACGGATGAAAGGTACAAATTAAATTTTGTTAGATCAATGTTGAAAGGAAGCACGGAGATATGGTTTGTCTTAATAGAAAACGAGATAGGGACATTTCAGGAGTTTGAAAGTAGATTTTTGAGAAAATTTTCGGGGAATAATTAACAATACAAAGCGCGAGATAATTTAATTACAGGAAAATATAATCAGAACTTAGAAATGACCAGAGAAATATACGCCATATAAAAATTCAGTCTAGCGAAGCAATTAGATCCGCCGATGGAAAAAACACAAATCATAAAGTACAGTATTGCCAGAAATAAACAGTACTGAAACTAAGTTGGCGGTGTTTTTATGCGTGCGCGGTCACACTCAAGTTAGCTAGTATAGACCTGTCAAGTAAACCTCAAACAAGTAATTAGTAGGGCCTAATTGTTAAAAATGGTGTTAAGTACAGAGGAGAAAGTGTTTCTGGTAGAGCATTATTTTCGTTCATACGGAATCGGCCGACGTAATGGTGCAAGTTTGCTATACGTGTCTGATCAATTCACACAAAGGTTTAATAAAAAACGTTCTTCAAGTAATGCTGTAATTTTGAAGGTTATTGAAAAGTTTAGAAATACAGGTAGTGTTTTGTGCCAACGAAAAAGAAACTCGGGGCGTCCCAGGACAGTTAACAACAACAATAACCATGAACGTGTTTTTGAGCAAATCTTAGAAAATCGGAAAGTCAGCCAGGCAAGGACAGCGTTACAACTTGATTTAAAAAGAACTTCCTTTCAAAGAATCCTGAAGGAGCCGGGTACATTTTCGTATGTGATTCAGGTACATCAACAACTACATCCTCGGGATTATCGCAGTAGAGTGGAATATTGCGCCAGAATTCTCGCGTTACAGTATGAAAATCCTGAATTTTGAAAATGTTTGGTTTTCAGACGAAGCACATTTTCACTTGTCAGGCTATGTGAATCGTCGCACAAATCGATTTCTGGGCTTTGCCAGACTCGATGAGGTTCAAGAGGTTCCTTTACATAGTGAAAAAGAGAGTGTCTGGTGTGCTGTTTCCGGACACGGAATCATTGGTCCGTACTTTATCGAAGAGAATGGTAGGCAAGTCACACTTAATCAACAGAGGTACAGACAAATTTTAACACGATTTATCTCTGATCTACGTCAATTCTGTCGTGCACGTAACTTGGCATTTCGAAACCAATTTTTCAGCAGGACGGGGCAACTTGCCATACTGCTGCCGCAATTCGTCAATTTCTTCAAGAACATTTTCCAAGCAAATTCATATCACGATTTACTGACTTCCTTATCCTTCACATTCTCCAGACCTCACACCTCCAGACGCATACATTTGGGGCATGGCTAAAATGCCGTTTTCAAACGGGCACCACAAACCATCGATGAATTAAAGGATGCCGTTAGAGTCTTCTTCGCAGCCCTGAGACAACCCTTATTCAATAACATGACCAGAAACTTAGAACATCGTTATGAAGTCTGTCTCGAACGAGGAGGTGCACATTTAGAACATATAATAAAGTGTCAATAATATGTATTTTTTAAATATACAAAACAATTACAATTTCAGTACTGTTTATTTCGGGCAATACTGTACTTAGCGGGACATTTTGGCATTAAGGCATTATGTAACGATTTAAAATATAGGAAACAGGGAGATTTTCTTAGAATATCTACAATGTTGTGATGAGTTAGGACAAAGTCGTGTAGCGGAAGGTAGGATGGTACCAAAACAGCCAGAAAATGTAGGTAGAATTCAAAGAAGCACTGAAAACAATAGATCGAATAATAGGAGAAATTATAGAGGAAATTTTTATAGAAACAATTACAACAACTACAATGATAATAATTTTAGAAGGAACTGGAACACGAGAGATACGCCAAGAAGAGAAACAGTGCGAACGAATCACGACAGAAATATAAATCAGTGTACGCTACAAGCGCAACATCGGGAACAATCAGCACAACCTACAAGAACGAACCGTACCTATGCAGAAATTACGAGTCAGGCCAGACCATCTACGTCGAATCAGGATTTTTCAAAGAGGACAAACCAAGTATGTCCTTAAAAATAAATGGATACGAACACCAGCGTGAATATATAAAGTGTGAAATAAAAAAGAAAAAGAATAAAAGCTTATTACCGATAATTAAATTGAAAGTTGGAAATAGTCGAGGTGGAACACTCATTGATACAGGAGCAGAAGCGTCGTTAGTGTCTGAGGATTTTGTTAAACAAGAAAAGTTAATAGGGAGTATGATGTCCATTAGGAAGTTTAATTTAATAGCACCAAATAGCAAGAGATTTGCAAGTGTGAATAAAATAATAATTCTGGAATGTGAAATGGGTAAGATAAAGTTTGAAAATGAATTTATAATAGTTCCGGGGTTAAGAGTAGATGCAATATTTGGTATGGACATAATAGATAAGTTGGGTTTAAAAATAAATGCCGAAGGAAAGGCAATAGATGTAAAGAGGGAATATATAAAATGGGATAATGAGGAGAGCATTGAAGTCGAAGAAGACTGTTCGAATATTAATAAATTTGAGGGTGAAGTTGATATAAAGGGGGATACTGACGGTGCAATAAAATGTCCAGGAGAAGCAATAAATAGGGTAAAGACACTATTAAAGGAAAATTCAGAATCCAGAATAATTGCAACGGGATATGTGAAGAAATTAGAAATTGTAGACACAGAGACATGTAAAGAAATTCCACCTGCAAGAAAATAAGAAAATATATCGGGCTTTATAGAAAAGGGCAAAAGTATAAAAGTGAAGTGGTTCCTTTTGGTTTGTTGGAAAATAAGGGTATATGGGAACTAAATGAAGAATTTGATAGTGATAGGTTAAAATTTAGAGAAGTTTTGGGATATGAAAAAGGATACATTAAGGGGAAAAACTATAATGATAATTTAACTTCAGAAAAGGAGTTCGGAAAAAGAGTGTATAAAGGAAACAGGAAAAATAAACTCATTGCAGAGAGAAAACTCTTAATAATGGAGAAAAATGTAAATACGGTAAAATAAACTAGTAGAAATAGTGATATTAATGAATTGGAATATCATCATAAATTAGGATAGGTTTAGGAATAGGAAATTGTACAAATTGGAAAACAATTAGTTGAATAGAGATATTAATAAATTAGAATCATCATAAATTAGGATAAATTCGGGAATAGAAATTTTACAAATTGGAAATATGAGAAGACAATGAAACATAGGATAGGTTAATAATAATTAGGATACATTTAGGAATAGAAATTGTACAAACTAGAAACATTAGAAAACAATAAAGCATAGGATGGGTCAATGAAGTTGAAACTATAAGTAAATAAAACTTATTGTAAATATTAGAAGACAATAAAACGTAGGATAGGTTAATAATAATTAGAATAGGTTTAGAATAAGTAGTGTAACACTTCGCCTTCCTTCCCTGACCTAAGTAGCAATCAAAGAAACAAGAAACGAGTTACCTAGTACATGTATAATCGAATGCCAACTTTATATCACTTTTTATGGTTCAAAATTGCAATACAAGGGCCCACTTACCTATTCCAATAGTCTTTATTCTACTTTCCTCAAACGCCTCGGCTCCTCTACAGCGGAGAGTACATGAACATTTCCCAGAGTGGATAGGCTTAAAATTCTGAAACCGATTCTGGTGAGTTAACTAACCCAAAAGTTTACAAAGTATATGTACCTAAATGTATTTCAACAAACCCCTCTTAATTGTAATATGTATATATAGCTCAACATTTGTATTAAGTACTGAATTTAATAGCCTTTAATATGGTGATATAACTATTTACATTTACTATACTAACATACTTGAATGCAATAAAATCAATATCTCTTACTTAACTAAAGTTACTTTAAGTCGGGTGGTTATATATTGTACTAAGCCCTGCAAATTCTACAGTTAAAACAAATTGGCTTCCAACTTAAACATAGCCAATAACTCTTGATATTCTATACAAAATGCATAATAATAAGCGGTAACGTTAATAAAGTCCAAGAATTCCAACCTTAATCTAGCAACTTAACATATTTATGTAAAAGCATATATATATATATATATATATATATATATATATATAGAAATTAATAAGATGAAATAATAACTTAGACTTTTTAAGTAAAGCCCAAATGATCATTTCAAATCGAGCTAGTAATTGAAAGAAGGAAAATATATATATATATATATATATATATATATATATATATAAATTCATACTTGCAAACCCCGTGTATGCATGCAAATACACGCCCGTTCTCTCGAACCATGTATGCAAAGATTCACTCAATACCTGTGTCGGGTATGCAATACCCACTGTTGCTCCACTCTCTACAATGCCTCCGAGGTAACTTATCCTCACCAGGGTTGATAATGTTTAACACGGGTGTTGATAAATTTCAAGCTCGAAACTCTTGATATCTCTTTACAATGTACCAACTTGGTTTGGAATTGAACTTCCACAATCCAAACTTCCACAATCAATCAATAATGAACCGTATAGGTGGGGTTAGTTAACCCCTTTTCTGCCGTTAATAAGCCGGCGCCTCCAACCATTAATCGCCTATTTAATTCTACTTTAAGATCGAAACGTGTCTGTGCCATTTATCCACTACTTATATTCACTATTCTTCCCGTAATAAACATACTAAGTTATTAGCTCTTTTCACTAATCATCGATTTAATTTACACGACCATCTAACCAATATTGCTATGCGACATTTTCGCCTACCCACACTAACTTTGGGCTAGTTAGTTTTTATTCGTATTTTCTTGCATATCTTTTGTCTTTGTGTGCCTTGGTGAGTCTTTGTGTGTCGTGTGTCTGAATTTTTCTACTCCCCATTTCTATATACCTTTGATCACGTGACTGTTCTAGCCAATTAAAAATCTTACATATTTCACAATCGGACATCATCCTTACATGTGCTTTAAGGTTAATGGTTTAAATCCATTTTTATTATTGCCATTGCTAATTGAAATTACCCTATAATTAAATTTAAGTTATTCTGCAATATTCTAAAGTATTTCCTGTTAATATTTTTATAGATATCATGAAAAATTACATTTTATTACTTACTTCCGGTTTTGAATTTTCTAGAACAAACTAGCATTTTTTTTGGCGCCTTAATTTAAACTCTTCTAAATTTCACGAGATGGGGAAAATGATTTTAAAAGTAAGTTTGAGAATTATTCACTTACCGTAGATATATTTCTTGACTATACTTAGGTCGATACTACAACTAAAAATGAAGCCATGGTATTCGTTGACACCACTTGACTTTTTTCTGGGACGGCATGTTTTATCAAACACCTGCTGGCCCACGTTAACACTTGCTATGCTGATTACATACCGATATCAAATGAAGCTTGACCACGAAGTTACGTTGCTATCCAAGCACGCGTAGAAAAGGGGATATTGTATCAAGATACATACAAATAGAAGAGTTCTTAAATTTTACTTTGAATATTTAAATATAGATGGAGCTATATGTATGAATTCGTAATATATTGTTTCTATTGGAATTTAATATTTATTGAATAGGTATATGGAACAAAAGCGTATATTTAAGAAGCAGATAATCGCATTCCTTACAATAGATAAAGTATATAGGAAGGGTATAGAAAAATAGATAATAATATATTAGTAGATCATAATAGATAGTGTGAAAATAAGAAAAGCATATGTGAAAATAAGAAAAGAATATGTAAATAGAAAAAGTATATGTAAATAAAAAAAGTATAGATAAATAGGGAATAAATAATTAGTAGATTATAATAAGTAGTGTGAAAATAGGAAAAATATATGTAAATAGAAAAATATATGCAAATAGGAGAATTATATGCAAATAGAAAAAGTATGAATAGATAGGTAGTGAAATATTAGTAGATTATAATAGGTAGTGTAAAAATAAGAAAAGTATATACAAAGAGAGATTGAAATATTGGTAGATCATAAAAGGTAGTGTGTAAATAAAAAAAGTGTACGTAAATAAAAAGTATGGATAGATAGGTAGTGAAACATTAGTAGATTATAATTAGTAGTGTGAAAATAGGAAAAGTATATGTAAATAGGAAAATATGAATAAACAGGTAGTGAAATATTGGTAAATTACAACAACATAATAGTAATAAAATTTAGAATGAATAGGTGTATAAGTATAGTATAGATCAAAATAGGAATAGGGATGTAAAAATAATGTATGAGTTGTGTAAATAGTAAACGGAAATAAAAATAAAATAATTTTGGACTAATGTGAATTTTGTCTTACGTTGGGCGCCAAAAATTTAACATTTTTCAAAAATTTTTATTTTAATTTGGGAGATTAATGCTATAATTATAGAGTAGTTTAGGGGTAGGTTATGTCACAGGGGTCGTAGAATAAATAAAAGAAACTTCCAGTTAACAAAAGCACAAAATTACAGATATTATAAGAGTGAAACTGGGCTGTCACTATACTCAAAAGTGCTAAATTATTCACGTAACCAGTTAAGAAAATCTATAACTTAACATTTTACAAGTGCTTAATTAATAAAAAGGGGATAACACAGCATTTTATAGTCTGGCCAAACGTAAGGGCTAAATATAAGAAAATATCATAGCATTTTATGGTGCCCATTGTAGGGGCCGGTGAAGTATCACCGCATTATGTACGCCCAAGCCGTGGGGCGAAAATAACACAGCATTTAATTGCGGCCAATTCGTGGGGCGAGAATAACAAAGGTCTTTTTTATTCTACAGAAAAATATCACAACAATATATATATATATATATATATATATATATATATTAAATGTTTTTAATGGGTTTGAGGTCAGCTGGTAAAAAGAAAACTCTTTTATAATGCCTAAATTTTTGGATTTATTTTATCCTTGTTCACAGGCTTCTAAAAATGTTATAAACAACTAGGCTAAATTATATAAATATTAATTGCAACTTACAAGATGAGTTGTTTTAAAAATTAACATCGAAATTAATTATTAAACATAACTATTTTTAGTTTTCACTTTCAAATGTAGGAAGGATATATAATTTGTATAAAAAGAAATTTAAAATAAAAATTATGTCAGATTTTGAAATATTTCAAATTCTCTTTTTTAACAGGATACCTGATACCTTTATTTAATGTATATGTTATGTTGTATGTGATAGTTGTTTGTTTGTATGTGTGTGTGTATGCCCATGCGTTAGGTTGTGTGGTTTGAATGTGTGTATGTATTTATAACGTTGAACATATTAACAAATATTACATTAGGTATGTAGCTATGTTTTAAAATTAAGTAAATATGTGTAAATCGAGCTCAAACCACTAATATCAGTTTTTTTATTTATACTATCTTTTGTATTAAAAATGTGATACATTTCAAGAAATAGTCTTTTTTGTTTATCTTTCTCTAATTCTAAAATTTTTGGATTTTTGAAATCTATTCTATGATCTAAATTAGCTGAAAGACTCGATAAAGCACATGAATTTGGTTTAACTTTTATGTCACTTCTATGTTGAATTATACGCTGATTTAAGGATTGACATGTTTGTCCAATATACAGGCCATTACAATCTAAACAATTAATTTGGTACACAATATTTTTTTGAAATAGTTCGGGTGTTTTATCTTTTAATTTTGAAGAGATTGTTGACTGTTAAAATATTTTTCTTTGCATACTTAAAATTATAATTTTAAATACTTTAATTAGTTTATGGGTTAATTCATTGTCTATATTTGATATTGTTTTATATATTTCTAAATTTTTGCTGTTGTTACTACTTGTGTTATTTTGTTTATATTACTGTTACTGTTGTTTGTGTTTTATATTCTTCAGAGGTATATAGTAATTTTGTTATTAGAGGTATGGGATAGTTGTTGTTTTAAAATGTTTGAAAGTTTTTATATTTTTATTGTAGAATGTTGGATGACATATTCTTTTGATTCGATTTTTAATCCTAAAATAAAATTTATTTTTGTTTTGAAAGGGTGATATGAATGGTAATTTAAATATCTGTTGGAATGGCTTTGTTTTGATACCAATCTAAAATTATTTTATTTTCATCGTTTCTAATTAATAAAGTGTCCATGAAAGGTACCGATTTATTGGATTCTGTTTCTATTGTGAATTTGATATGACTATTATAGCTATTAAAAATATTAAGGGTTTCAACTATTTTATTTTCTGGGATAGCTGTTATTAAATCATCAACAAATTTCTTTAAAAATGGAAGGTTAAACGGAAGTTGTGGAATAACACTATTTAATAATTCATCCATAACTATTTGTGCTATAATGGGACTAGATTTGATCCCATTGGACATCCAAAAATTTGTAAATAAAATTTATTATTAAAGGAAAAATAACTGTTATCAAAGAAATTCAATGATTTGTAAAAATAGTTTTGAAAATTTACAATTTGGTTCTATTGTATTCTAAAATTTACTGATATTGTTAATAACTAAGTCTTTAGGGATATTTGTAAAGAGTGATACAACGTCTAAACTACTTAATACATAACTTTTAGGTAATTGAAAATTGTTTAATTGTTCCGAAAATTCAAAAGAATCTGTTATATTATGATTGTTTTAGGGATAGATTTTGTTAAATTTCAGAAATAAATTTTGAAAGCTTTTCAGTTGCTGCATTGTTGTAGCAACAATGGGACGGAGTGGATAATTGTCTTTATGTATCTTTGGGAGACCATAAAGTTTTGGGATTGTGCTGTTATAATTATTAAAAGATTTTGCCTCTAAATCACTAATCATTTATTTATTTCTTAATAGTTTTATAAAATCTAATGTTTGTTTTGTAATTTTGCCGTTGGATCATTTTTATTTCATTGTATATATTATTATCCATTAGTAAATCAGACATTTTTGTATATAACTTGTTTTAGATATAGCAGGTGACATTGCCTTTATCAGCTTTAACTATTAACAAATCTTCATTTTCTTTTAAAATTTTTGCATTGAATATAGTCGTACAAAATTTTGATTTACTTTTCGAGTTTTGACGGACAAAATTTGTAATAATATTAGTGATGTAAGCTCGATTTAGTTTCTATCTTCTTCTTTCGTTTCTAAAATTAAATTTTCTAAATCCGCTAATAATTTTATAATTACATTGCTATTGATTGGAGGTTGTAAAGTAAATTTTGGACCTAATGCAAGAATTGTTTGTATGTTATTAGGTATTTCTACTGTGCTAATTGGTCCAAAATTTGCTTTACACCTCAATCAATCAAGTAATTATAAAATTATTAGCGGTTTAAAATTTAATTTTAGAAACGAAGAAAGATGAACCTAAATCGAGCTTAATGATCTAATATATTACAAATTTTGTCCGTCAAAACTCGTAGTAATCAAAATTTGTCACTATATTCAATGCAAAATTTTAAAAGAAATGAAGATTTGTTAATAGTTAAAGCTGATAAAGGCAATGTCACGTTGTATATCTAAAACAAGTTATATACAAAATGTCTGATTTACTAATGGATAATAATATATACAATGAAATAAAAATGATCCAACGGCAAAATTACAAAACAAACATTAGATTTTATAAAACTATTAAGAAATAAAAAATGATTGTGATTTAGAGGCAAAATCTTTAATAATTATAACAGCACAATCCAAAACTTATGGTCGCCCAAAGATACATAAAGACAATTATCACTCGTCCCATTGTTGCTACAAACAATGCAGCAACTGAAGCTAAATTTATTTCTGAAATTCTAACAAAATCTATCCCTAAAACAATCATAATATAACAGATTCTTTTGAATTTTCGGAACAATTAAACAATTTTCAATTACCTAAAAGTTATGTATTAGTGTTTAGACGTTGTATCACTCTTTACAAATATCTAAAGACTTAGTTATTAACAATATCAGTAAATTTAGAATACAATAGAACCAAATTGTAAATTTTCAAAACTATTTTTTACAAATCATTGAATTTCTTTGATAACAGTTATTTTCCTTTAATAATAAATTTTATTTACAAATTTTGGATGTCCAATGGGATCAAATCTTAGTCCCATTATAGCACAAATAGTTATGGATGAATTATTAAATAGTGTTATTCCACAACTTCCGTTTAACCTTCCATTTTAAAGAAATTTGTTGATGATTTAATAACAGCTATCCCAGAAAATAAAATAGTTGAAACCCTTAATATTTTTAATAGCTATAATAGTCATATCCAATTCACAATAGAAACAGAATCCAATAAATCGGTACCTTTCATGGACACTTTATTAATTAGAAACGATGAAAATAAAATAATTTTAGATTGGTATCAAAACAAGCCATTCCAACAGATATTTAAATTACCATTCATATCACCCTTTCAAAACAAAAATAAATTTTATTTAGGATTAAAAATCGAATCAAAAGAATATGTCATCCAACATTCTACAATAAAATATAAAAACTTTCAAACATTTTAAAACAACAACTATCCCATACCTCTAATAACAAAATTACTATATACCTCTGAAGAATATAAAACACAAACAACAGTAACAGTAATATAAACAAAATAACACTAAGTAGTAACAACAGCAAAAATTTAGAAATATATAAAACAATATCAAATATAGACAATGAATTAACCCATAAACTAATTAAAGTATTTAAAATTATAATTTTAAGTATGCAAAGAAATATTTTAACAGTCAACAATCTTTTCAAAATTAAAAGATAAAACACCGAACTATTTCAAAAATATTGTGTACCAAATTAATTGTTTAGATTGTAATGGCCTGTATATTGGACAAACATGTCAATCCTTAAATGCGTATAATTCAACATGAAGTGACATAAAAGTTAAACCAAATTCATGTGCTTTATCGAGTCATTCAGCTAATTTAGATCATAGAATAGATTTCAAAATCCAAAAATTTTAGAATTAGAGAAAGATAAACAAAAAGACTATTTCTTGAAATGTATCACATTTTAATACAAAAGATAGTATAAATAAAAACTGATATTAGTGGTTTGAGCTCGATTTACATATTTACTTAATTTTAAAACATAGCTACATACCTAATGTAATTTTGTTAATATGTTCAACGTTATAAATACATAACACATTCAAACCACACAACCTAACGCATGGGCATAACACACACACTACAAACAAACAACTATCACATACAACATAACATATACATTAAATAAAGGTATCAGGTATCCTCTTAAAAAGAGAATTTGAAATATTTCAAATCTGACATAATTTTATTTTACATTTCTTATACAAATTATATATCCTTCCTACATTTGAAAGTGAAAAACTAAAAATAGTTATGTTTAATAATTAATTTCGATGTTAATTTTTAAAACAACTCATCTTGTAAGTTGCAATTAATATTATATAATTTAGCCTAGTTGTTTATAACATTTTTAGAAGCCTGTGAACAAGGATAAAATAAATCCGAAAATTTAGGCATTATAAAAGAGTTTTCTTTTTACCAGTGACCTCAAACCCATTAAAAACATTTAATATTACTAGAAGGTCATTATCTTTAAACTTATATATATATATATATATATATATATATATATATATATTTAATGCTATAATTATAGGGTTAATTTAGAAGTAGGTTAAGTCATAGGGGTTGTAGAGTAAACAGAAGAAACTTCCAAATAACAAAAGCATATGCTTACAGATATTATAAGAGTAAATAGGTCACTATACATATTGTTAGTTGAGCGCACACTGTATATAACAGTACTAGAGATTAAACGCATATTCAAGAGTAGTTACGAGCAATGATAGGATTTAAAAATGTAACAAAATGCATCGAAATTAAATCAACGAAAAACCTAAATGAATTGGCTAGATAAATATTAAACAAGTGAGTATACTTTTGAAACTGGGCCGTCACTATACTCAAAAGTGCTAAATTATTCATGTAACCAGTTAAACGTAAAGTAAAGTGAAAAGTATTTTTAAAAGTGTAAAAATTGTGTCATTAAGCCGATCTATCATAGACGTAAGTAAACCAGATTTAGTGAAACTATACAATTTCTAAAATAAATAAAACAGGGCTTTGGAGACTGTGGAGATTACCTCCTGTTAAATTAATTTTGATAATCATTGACATGGTAAATGTTTTGTTGCTGTTTTGTTAATTACGGAGAGGAAAAACCTTTTATTGGATTAACTTATGGGATTTTGAATAACGATTTAAATAGCATTTTGGTTTTGGTGTCGACTTCCAAATTCGACTTTAAACATTCAGACTGGACACGAAAACTCTTGGGGATGCAGAGAAACTACTGAACCACTCCAGGTTAGATATTTTGATATTTTGAAATAATTTATTTCTGTAAACTGTTTAATTCAATAATGTAAGAGCCAACAAAACCGGGGTTTCTTTGATAAACTTACGAAAGGCAATAGGCATCTTGAGACGTTTGAAAAGGTCTTTAAATATAACAAAAGGCTCGTTTTGCTGACTTCAATTTCTTAAATCTGGCATATGTAAATATTCTGAAAAAGGGGAAGATTTTAAAAAGGTTATAAATATTTAATCATTATATTGTGTATTGTGGAATTGCTTTATTTAATTGAATCGGCTAGAGAATCTATAACTTAACATTCTACAAGTGCTTAATTAACAAAAAGGGAATAACACAGCATTTTATGGTCTGCCCAAACGTAAAGGCTAAAAATAAGAAAATATCACAGCATTTTATTGCGCCCAATTCGTGGGGCGACAATAACTAAGGTTTTTTTTCTCTACAGAAAGATAACACGACATTTTATGCTGACCAAAATCGTGGGGCGAAAATTAACACAGCAATATATATATATATATATATATATATATATATATATATATTGCCGCGGAACTCGGGTAAACTCCTCACCAACCATAAATATTTCGAAAATTTTATTAAATTTTCAAATTCGAAAATAGAAAAATTTCCAAAAATTTAATTAAGTCAAAAAAATATCTCTTACCCGTTTTCCTCTCTTCATCGGTTGAATGGCCTTCTTCAACTGCTTCCGGCTAGCTCATTAGGACCTCCTTTTGGATAGCTATGTTTATTTATAAATCCTATCATTCACACACACTCCCAATAAAACCACAAAATACAACAAACATACTATCTTTTATTTATTCCTATTTACAAATGCAATTCATTATTATTTTATTGTTCACATTACACTTCAGTAAATTTTACGTTGTACTGTCCTGTATTTAATTTTAAAATCATCAAACACATAAAATGTACGCGGAGTAAATGGACCTTGAATAATACCTTCTCTAAAATTCCTTCATTATAATTTATTTATTTATTTTAATACTCTAAGTAAACTGTGGGGTATGGTGAGCTCATAATAACCCAACTAATGTATGCCCTTCTACTTTGCATACTCTAAGACTAAAAAAACACAAAGCCATGTACTCTTCACAAAATTTCACGTTCTGATGGAACGTTTAAAAGCTTTCTAGACACCTTCAATTTCTAGTTGAATACCGTAATAAAGTTGTTTACACATATTCTGTTCAATACGTAAATAATTCACACTACTTTGAAAAACACTCTCATACTCTACCCCAATGTTTACAGTTTATAGGAATCACAAATTTAAATCGTTACCTGGAATTTCTAGAAGATCTTCGCTCTGTAGATGATGCCATGTAATTTTCTACCAAGTCTGCAGGTCGTTCCTCGCTTTTACTAGACGAACTCCATCGAAATAGATCCGCCAACGCCGCCTTCTCAGTGTAACCAATTTCCAAATTTCATTCCAATTATACTTCTTTCACAGTAATCTACGTTATTTAATGTCCCGACACGAGTTGATAAAATTATAGGTGATACCTCAAATTAAAATAAGTAATATCGGCACACTAACCGCGTTTTAATTAATTTAGAGGCTATCACTAAGCAATACACTTTAAATTATTTGTTAATACTTACAACTCATGTTTAACTTTCATACGTGCTTTTGGGACGATCGAAATAATAAGGCACGAAGTTAAAGGACAAGAGAGCGAGTGCTAGCTCTCTAGAGCATATATATATATATATATATATATATATATATATATTCTTTCGATTGTAACCTCTCCAGGCCCCCAGTTATCCGAAATCCCGCTCACAACAACACATTCTCACAATTTTGCACTCAACCCCAATTTCAAATCTGCGAATTTCCGTACCTCATTATAAAATTTTAAGAAAATCACGCTACACTATCCTCGTGTCTATATCAAGTTGAACTAACATATCGACCAATCGTAGACTTAATGACGTTTCTCAAATCTCTCCTATATTATTGTTGTTTCATGCTTATACGTTTTCTACGTCTCAGTCTAACCTTGCTTGAGTGGTTGAAAAATCGACATCCTTGTTTGTTCACTGTTTACACACGTGGACTGTCTACGTGCGTTAAATAACCCCCTCATTAGCATTTCCCGTGAATATAAACGACGGTTTATCCGACATTCTCTGTAACCATTTGCTATCTACACAATTCAAGCAGAACTTGACCTTTAGAAAAATACGCAGGTGTTCAATCGTAACTTTTTAAATAACACTTCTACGATTTGGATTTTCCACGTATTTCAACCCTCCTGATATATTTGTTCGTTAGCAACGCGTCTCATCTTTGGTATTACCGGGTTTTTAACTTATAATCGTTCAATTAAATTCAAATTAATTAATAAATTAATGGCATTGGCTTCTACCATTTAATTTCTTTGCAAACCTACTTAAATTTTATTAATTATTTATAAAATTTCGTTAATACCAGATACTTAAAAATGAATTAACTAATATAATTTTTGCACGTAATTTCTGGTTGTTTCTTTATACTGGTTTTTTGAAATTGCTTTGCTTATATTTATTTTTGATCTTTTAAAACCACTATAATATATATAATTATAAAGAATAAGTAAATTTAATGAGTCTTAAAATAATATCAAAGAATAAAATTTAAAGGCCAGTGACTCAATATTAGCCACAAGGGCATCCTGTCGACGCGTTTCGCCCTAATTGGGGCTCATGAGGACAGGAGCAGCAAAGATATATATATATATATATATATATATATATATGTATATATGTTACTCAAATTTAGACCAGGGTAGAAAATTAATTAACGACAGCAAATAATTTTAATCACCGTGTGTAAGAAAGTTTTAGGTACTAATACGCTTCATTTAAAGGCATATTGGATAAATTCGTCATTTTCTTCTAAACATAGGGTTTATATTGTTTAGATAATGTTAAACACCATGTATATCAAAGCAGTGGAAAATAGTACGCTTAATTAAAGGCCTACTGTGTAGATTTAAATCATTTAATTAGAATGTAGGGTTTGTATATAATCATAATCAACGTGTAGAAGGAAGTAATGTAGAATTTCATTAGATAATACGCATTATTAAAACCGTGGAGCATAAAAATTTATTCGTTTCGTTAAAAATAAGGGATTTAAATTATTCACTGGACGCTTTCTATAAAAAAAAGCCGAATTAAAATGTTCAATTTGTATTTAATTTAATCATTCCAAGTACTAAAACTATCGAAAAATTATAAAAGACGTGGGGAAGGCACGCAAAAGCCTTCAGCGTATTAGAACTCAGAACACCTGCAAAGATAACGATGTATATGATAGTTGATAAGCTTTAAGCTATATGAGTGCAAGTAAGAAAGCGAGTTTGTGGTATAGAGACAAGCGAGATGGAATGCATTGGTAGTTAAATGAGGGGAAATGTGTAAAACAAGAGCACAGGTTGTAGATAGAATGAACAGACTAGATTGGCGGTTAAGGTTGAAATAAGATTCAAACAGGAGAGGTGGAAACATAACAATTTCTATGTAAAATTTATTAGTTGTTCTCGGACGTGTTGCGAGACGAGTGCAAATTTCAGTAGAATCATTGTGCCCAGCCATCGGAAGGGAAAATAGAATGCGAATTTCTTAAAATCGTCCGTCGCGGGACAAATTCGACTTGCAAGCGAGCCATTATATAAACCCGTGCTGATAGGAGTTTAGCTCTCTTTTATTTTTGATTTTATGCGATTCTTCAAACAGTTTTGCTCTGTATTTTTTTGATTTTATTCGATACGTCCATCAGAATAGATGGTGATTACGTGCTACTATAACAGTTATTATGCATTAGTGCACTTAGAGAAGATCACATAAAGGTAATAAAGTCTAGTCATATTTGCAGGTATTACTGTACCAATTATCCAAATTACTAACGATAATAAATAAATAGAAGTATGCAGTTTTGGGTATAGCGTGAAAGAATTATGAATTTCAGTGCTATTTTTCGGGGGTGTTAGTAATCAAATGTTATTCGTAAACGTGATTGGATCCACAAAACAAGATTTAGATATACATAGATGAAGTCCTGAGAAGCCCTGAAACCTTTTTAGACGAATGGTGGTGTACAAGAATTTTAAAGGCGGCCAGAAATTCAAAGACGTAAACATAAACCAGCTGGAATGGTGGGATTAGCAAGGACGATGTACATTGGAGCCACGAGTGCAGTAACCTTCAAGTAACTTATGCATTGTTGTTCGATCTTTGATGTTTTGGTGTGTGTTGAATATCTTTATAATTTGTTTGATAAATATGGACAGTAGTAAATTTGTATAAACAACAAATTTTAAATTTTAAGGTAAAATTTTCTTGTATAAGTAGAAAGGAGTATTTATCAGGTTTATAATTTTGATTATGATGAAAATTTGGGTCTGTTTTTGAGCTCAATTAGCCTAACCTGTTAAATTAACGTTAAGGGGTGGGAGATGCTCCCTTTTATTCAGACTCAGGTCTGCAAATATTGTTAACTTAATTAGTATGCATCCTACAAGGACTCTAATTCCGGATGCAAATTAAAATGATGACAAATATGAATTTGAAATTTTATGATGCTGAAATTTATGCTGAAATTTAATTTTGAAATTTTAATGTATTGTGAATATTGGTGTAAATAGAGTTAACGTTGATGTTTGTGGTAGGAATGTGTTTTTTTTTATGAATGAGGATGAAAGTTTTAACTAGGTGAGCAGCCGAGGCGGAAGGATTCAAGAGGCGATATTCAGGTAAGAAATCGAATATCAGAGGATATTTCAGATTAAACAGTAGACGTTTACGATTCATTACTGATACAGCCGATTGGTAAAATATAGCAGATACCCAGTCGACTTTAAAAAAAGTTAGCTAAGAGTGAGTCGAGCTCGCACCATTAGGGTTCCGTACCAATACTACAAATAAACCAATTTAAGCTGTTTTTTTATGTATATTTAAATCTTATCCAAATTTGATTGTGATAAGTGAAAAATGAATATATTGTCCCACATGGTACTGGTACATTAGTAAATACGTTGTCTATTACTGTGTTTAAAAAATTTTTTCCTACCAACTATTACACTGTCAAAAAAACCTGCAGTTTTCCGATAATGTATGACTCAATAGCTACTATCCCTATTAAAATCAAAATTTTAGCTTTGGAAATGTAAGAGAAGGGGGGGAGCGGTCATTAGCACATTTTGAGCTATAAGTAGAGTATAATTGGCAATATGAGAACCACATTTCCTTCAGAATCCCACATTTCCTCACACATCTGGACCAAAAAGTTTTCTTCGACTAACCATTTTTCATCTTTCGAGATAAACCTATCTTAAATTTTTCATCTTTCGAGATAAATGAGCATCCTCATTTCCTCCCACATCTGAACCAAAAAGTTTTCTTCGACTAGCCATTTTTTATCTTTCATCTGAACCAAATAGTTTTCTTTGTCTAGCCATTGCATCTTTCGAGATAAACCTATCTTGTTTGGTATTAATTAATATTAGAATTTTCTCAGCTACCCGAATCTCTAGGAATTTTTAAGATATCATCACCCCCAAGGGAGCTACCCCAATTTTAAGATTTCTTACCTGTAGCGACTTTTGAGCGTTCTTATAAATTTTTTTAGTCATGCGATACATCTTGTTAGTCTAAAATTTTATGTAGAATCCAAATCTGCAAACAGATTTGAAATCGGACCACGCCCTGCAAAGTTACACATATACCCTCTGCGAGATAAATCTTTCTCCACATTTCCACCCACGAGATAAATGTACTTTGTTTGGTATCAATTAATATTAGAATTTTCTCAGCTATCCAAATCTTTTTAAATTTTTCACATTGCATCCCTCCCAGGAGCTACCCCCATTTTAAGAGTTTTGATTTTTGATTTTTGATTTTTGATTTTTGATTTTGATTTTGATTTTGATTTTTGATTTTTGATTTATTTTTGATTTTTGATTTTTGATTTTGATTTTTGATTTTGATTTTGATTTTGATTTTGATTTTGATTTTGATTTTTGATTTTTGATTTTTGATTTCTGACCGTCCTTATAAATTTTTTAAACATGCGATACATCTGGTTAGTCTAGAATTTTATGTAGAATCCGAATCTGTAAACAGATTTTAAACAGGACCACCCCTTACCATTTTACACACACCTTCTAAATTATAACTTTCCTGCGGCTCATATCTAAAGAAAATCTAAAGCCCATTCTTAAAACTTTTTATTACAAACAATTTTACTAATACAGTTTAAATTTGTAAACCACATTTCTAAATACATATTCACAATTTTTTATTCTTAACCTAGAACTTCTCATATCGGCTCATACTTATTAATATTTATTTCTAAATAGAGCACCTTTTCCAAAGACCAACCGGACCCACATGTTTCAAATTCCTCTGATTTTATTCGCATGGTTTCGCTTAAGACCTTATACATATTTTCCAGATTACTAGAAGACGTTATAACCACATTTTTTGTGTTAAAGGATTTCACATCGGTAGTCTCTTCCCCCATTTTGGTGTAAACGCCGTAGAGTTCGCAGTAGACTTTTACTGCTGTATGTTGTATTCTTTTTTCATTTATTAATCGAATAAATCGCTCTTTCTGCTTCAAAGAAACTCAGGCACTCCATCGTCGACACTAGCGTTTTTATGCGATAGCTAGCCATACGGTTGTTAAACGCTGTACTAACCATTTCTACACCATCGTCGCTAGTAGCGGTAACTGATGCATTTTATGTCTGTTGCTTCTCAAGTGTGCGGCATAGGTAGTCTTTTCCATTTCGAAATCGCATACTTTACACATAATTCGTGGTTGTTTCGTACAAACCCTTTAACAGCTGGCGGGGCTGAACGTTTACGGGTTAATGTCATACCGTGCTGTTTTCCTTGTGTCGCTGTAAGTTACCCATTCTCGTAAAAGCGATACCGCAAGACCCACAGTTAAAGAACTTTGCTGCGGACGGATGTATAAGCAACCTTGGACGATGTTACACCACGACATTTGTTCTGGTGCCGTTTGAGCATTTTCCAGGTATAGGAAGCACCGCAAGAGTTGCACTTAAAAACGTTTGCAGGTACCATTTAGTACAAAACAAAATCCGCACTATAGGACTTGACTTGTAAGCGAACTAACATAACTAAAGAGTTTACTCTTGCGCACCTGCTTTATGTACCCTATAGAATGCATACCGAAGGTTTCCGAAGATACCCGAACGAAGTTGAGGATTCATCGGGAATTAAATGACGTCATAATCCTTGCTGCTCGTCCAATACATTTAGCGCCAATGCATGCACCCGGTTCGCATCGTCGATGGTGCGAATGCAGTTCGTAGAAACGCCGGAAAACGTCTTCCATGTTATACGGATCGCGTGCATATTAAAAATCCAAAGGGTGATAGCACACGCACACAAATTGTGTGCAAGTCGTGCTGTAGAAGATGCAGTGCTACTATAACCAAAAACACTTTAAACCATTACTGAAATACCAAACTTGTTGTCTACAGGATACTTACTAATAAAGTAATTTAATTTTAAATAACTTCTACGTCATACTTTAGGTAGGCTTGAATATTTTCCAAATGAATCACCGAGCGAAAGTATATGTTAGCAGTATTTAAATTAACCATTAATTTCCCATTTTACGACCATGGTTAATTATAGATTAAAATTTAATTTGTGCACGTTCGACCTTCTCGTAAACTAACATATTTTATAGCAACAATGCGTTGTATAATACATGCATACCCCTTCGCCGCCTACTGCTATTCTTGTAATTGCTAGAAAAAGTCACTCTCCTTTTTA
The DNA here is from genome assembly GCA_036346225.1 of Platerodrilus igneus. Lineage (NCBI taxonomy): Eukaryota > Metazoa > Arthropoda > Insecta > Coleoptera > Lycidae > Platerodrilus > Platerodrilus igneus. Next base: position 14,737,551 of record JARFIW010001380.1, read on the forward strand.
CTGTTAGGACTGGGCAAAGCACCATTTTTTTGTATACTTTCTATAGCACATCGCGCACTTTTCGTCTGATAATTATGCTTCTGTTGGCTTTTACACTTTCGCATAGCGGTCGGCCGCATGTAATGATTTCTAGAACCGGTAAGTACTCGATATCGCCCATATAGAAATTAGATGCTCGATGTCTGTCAACTTCCAATTCCCTCGTAAAGGTAGCAAAAACTCAGTCAATCATCCATCTAATTTAAACTTCGACCCGCTCCTGTTCTGATAATTTACAAACATTTTCAAACGACAATGGGCGAGAATTTTTAAACCTCCGAGGATCTTTAAGTCGTGATCAATTACACATCCGAGCTACGCGTAAACTAACATATTTTGTAGCAACTGTATAATACATGCATACCCCTTCTCTGCGCTACTGCTATTCTTGTAGTTGCTTGGAAAAGTCAGTCGCCCTTTTTACGGTAGGGCCGCTAAAAGCACCATTCCATACTTTCTTTATAAGTGTAGCACATCGCGCACTTTTTGTCAGATAATTAAATTTTTGTTTATGTAGCCTTTACACTTTCGCTTATTTAAACATCTAATACGATTGATTAACCACTTTCGATTATTCTAACGGAGACCACCATACATCACGCCGCACCGTTCTTTTTGAATCCAACGATCCTATGGGCTTCCACGCACTAACACCTGACGTATCTTTCCTACTATTTGTTAAACAAAACTACCGGCATCGCCATGTTCGTATACGAACGTAAGCAGATGTTTGTGGATGTGTACGAGTATGTAACCATATACATTAACCAGTCTAAGCTATTTTATTTAGTCCACGAAAACTACTATTTTCTAAACCATAATTAATAATCGTCTTTATAGGTTTCACATTTCTACCGTTACCCAATGACTGGTGCTACGTACATGGAAACTTTAATTTCTTATTGGAGAATTCTTATTCTCCAACGCACTGCTGCGTAGTTGCATGTCCATTCCTTTTGAGTATATGCTCGTTATAGGTTGTAAGACCCTCGGTTTTACTTAACTACAATTCGTGAGATCACTTTAATCTTTTAATCGTATCTTTCTCGCCTGCAATACAGTAGGACTTAGCCTTACTACCAACAAATTCTAAACGTCACCATTAAACTCGTCTTTAATTTTCCTACAACTTTTTGTTGACAAGTGTTTATGTATTTATTATACGCAGGGTAGTCACTCTTTTAAGATAAATATATTTTGCTAGGTATCAACTAATATTAAATTTTCTAGGGACCCCAAATCTGTAAACAGATTTTAAATAGGACCACCATACAAAGTTATGCGTTTTAAAGACCCAAATCATTAATTTTGCCATCTTTATTTAACACCATCTTTAGAACCTTTTTTACCAAGACATATGCCTTAGCCAACCATCTCCCGAAATCTAAAACCACCGTGTCCGCGAATACCACGTGGAGATAACACGTATACTCTGTCAACCAGGATAGACCGGCAAGGTTTGAAGGTGGCGACAATAAACATATGGAATCTTAAAACTAATTATACATGATTTACAAATCAACAACTCTATATCATTTGCCCCAGCGTAGATTGTTGTCATTAGATTACCTTTTCGTCTTCTCGATAAACATTTTAATAACTGCTCAAATCGTATTCTTTCTCCGGATACATCGACAAGTACTCATACACAATAAAGTTGCATCTTGGCGACTGTTAAATCCGTTCCCTCTGTCCCCAGCACATCCTGCCCATACCCCTCGCGTACACGACCACCATGACGCCCACTGCGGCGGACGCACACTGCCATCGACCGCATGCGACATGCACCCGACACTGCTATTTCGGGGTACCACAGCCTTTTATAAATAAGAACATGAATCACATTATAAAAGTTATTCTTTTCATAACAAAATTCCAAAAATGTTAACAGATGTCATTTAACTTAATTTTAAACAAAGTTATCCAGAACAGTCTTTCTGATTTTTGAGTTGGCTTGATTTCTGCACCGTTATAATTTAATCCTCCCATCTAATCTTTTTCACATTGTTTTAATAAACCTCTAAGGTTTCAATTAAAAGTACCGAAGGTTTCTAATGATAAATCTTAAAAGCAATTAGGACAATGGTCATCGGTCATATGTCATGTGGTCATGTGGTCAATATGGTATAATGTCATTGCATATGGTCATGGTCATTGGTCATTGGTCATTGTTGGTCATATGGTCATTGGTCATGTGGTCATATGGTCATTGGTCATGTGGTTATGTGAGCAGGGAGATTAAATTTGGTATATATGAAGTAGTTTTGTGGTTGAGCTTAGTTATAGTAAGACATTTTAACAACATATTCGACTATTTTCGGTAATATACGCCCCACCTGTAGGAATACATAAGGAACAAATTTTCGTATTCAATTTAGTATTTGACGTGTAGCTAGAACGGTAAACATGAGCGTCTCCAAGGTGATTAACGTTTCTCAACTTTTGGGAATAAAGTGAAACCAACAAATGAGCGATTTGGATTATGGCTGTTGGCAGAAAATATGTGCAACAATAATCTGGTGACAGATATTGGTAATATTTGTTATGTCGAAGGCGAAAAGATGCTGACTGGCGGACTACACACACCAATTACAGAACCATTTTGTGATAATATAATGTTGGTTAAAATTTCGACCTTTCTGACACCGAACAAGCATCTGCAAACAAACGGATGTTTATCCTAAAAAGAAATTTGTGGGCATTTAACAGCTATCTACGAAGAAAGTTCGACCGATTTGTTTCGCTAGGCATGGTGTTAAAGCTAAGCTTCCGTTTTCTCTGGAAAGCAGTAACAAGATAGGCCAGAGAGTAAAAGAAATTATCGGAAAAGAAGACCTCGAATGCATTAATAAAAATTCCAAAATCCTATATGTGTTCCATACAAAGTGGAACTAGCAGATGTTGTTGGAAACTTTATTGGAGGAACTACCAGATATATTAGACGAAGTCGAAAAAGATTATTTCTATCTTTTGACATGGATGTAACCCAAGATTTTGCAGGCATATTTAGCAAGATGGAGATGTGTATTTTTAACTTTACAAAGCATAACTTTGCTATAAGGGAGAATACGAAGAAAAGTGTAATATTATAGTTGACAACGATAAACTGGGATTGATTGTTTAACATGGCTAACAACCAATGCAAGAATTAAGATTTACAACAAATTTGTGTGCCAGATAACAAGTCCTGGTGTTAATAAACAACTTGGCAATCATATACTAGATTTTTACGTTGTCCAGATGTACGTTTAAGGGAAACATTTGCGTCTACTTTGGCCAAAAGAACATGGTATTACGCGATTGAAGCGACAATATACAACTGGTTTTATTAAATATTCCTTTTTCTCCGTGATAAAAAATTTTTTAAAAGCGCGTTCAAACTATTTTTTCCTACTACCAGCAAACTGTTAAAAAATTTAGCTTGGTAGTTAAATGCCCCTCTTACCCCAAAATCCCTGCCCATCGCCCCTGCGGTCATGCCCATGGCATGCCCTGCAACCCCGGGTCGGGCCCTGGCGTGGATGTATTTCGGGGTAAGTCAAGCCTTTTATAAAAAAAAAATGTATATATATTTTGTTTACTAATTATAATAAAAAATTTAAAAATATTTAAACCAAATGGGTATTAAACTTAATTTTAATACAAAGTTATACACAGAAGACAGTCCTTTCTTTATGTTTGTTTGGTGGCTTTAATTTTATCTAATTTTATTGCAGCTTAAAATTTAAATCGATACCCAAGTCCTCTATCTCCTTTTCTAACCAATAGTTTGATACATAGAGACCGTCTAGGTTTTCGAATTGTAAAATGTACCGAAGTTTGCCTCTATATTTAAAGTCTTTGATTCCGCCGACAACTAGATCCATTCCTTCGTGTAATTCTTGCAGCTTGTGACAATCTTTTAATCGCAGCTTTCCCACTATATCCTGCATACGTATCTTGTTAGCTTGATCGACTTCTTCTTGTCGGTATTGGAAATCCTTTTCTCACACACCGTTGTGTAGTTGCATATCCACCACTTTTGGAATATATGGTTGTTATAGGTTGTAAGCCTCGGTTTTAAATGATCCAAGGTTCTTTACTAGGCAAATATACAATGTTAACGGAACCCTTTGCGTGTGGTGTACGCAAAGATTACAAACCCATTCCTTAGTTCGTCTTTGTTATCTGCCATTTTGATAAATACGTTTTAGAATAACCTTTTAAAAATTATACGGATTTAGTACCATCCTTTTCGCAAGACGCCTACATAACTAAAAGTCTTTTTACTAACCCAAATTTGCAGTGTAAAACCAGATGTATCTAAGTCAGTCCATCGACACATAAAATAATCTTTTAATTCTTCCTCATTTTCTCTAATAAGATGTTCTTTGTCTAACACATCTTTGTATTGATCGGTATTGTCGCAGTGTTTTCCATGTAGTCCAATTTTCGCCTTTTTGCATCCATTTCCTCTAATTCCAGTTGTCTTTTCCTTCCACTTACAGCGTATGGATACATAATGGGGCAATTTCCTTTAGCGTAAACGGATAGTTTACTACCAATATTTACGCGTTGTCGTACAACCTCTGGACGAATGTTGGGTATCTATCAATCCCAAGTCCGAAATACTATTTCTTTTGGAATTGTAGAATATGGTGTGGCAGATTGTGTAAAATATGTACTACCTGCTTTAATGTAGACTTGTGTAAGATTTTATTTTATCTTGGACATCTTCCTCTACTATCTCCAAATAATTTACAGGTAAATAGTTAAAACTAAAAGCCAGCACATACTTTATCAATTTTTCTTTTCCTCTGGTTTTTGGACAACTTAATTTGCAAGCCTGTCAATTTCTTTGTATTGCCATTCTCCCAATACACGTACTGTAGCAGGTTATTGACACTAAACAGCAGCTATTTTAAAAATTGTCCGATAACTCCTCCACATTTTCCTACAAAGTGGAACCTAGCACATTGGCGCCTTTAGGAAGTATTATTGAGGAACTACCAATAAGGTTAAACAGTCTTTTAAGAGGATTATTTCGTTCTTTTGACTGACATAACCCAAATTGCACAGTTGTATATTGGAGATTCCAATTTGTAATACAAAGTACTTTGGCCAAAGTAGACGAAATGAAAAAATTAAATACATCTGGACAACGTAAAAATCTAGGTATGATTGCCAAGTTGTTTATTAACACCAGGACTTATCATCCAATGCACAAATTAGTTGTAAATCTTAATTCTTGCATTGATATAGCCATGGTTAAACAATCAATACCCAACTTAATCGTTGTCAACTATAATATTTACTTTCCAGTATTCTCCTTATAGCAAAAGTTATACTTTGTAGTTAAATAATTACACATCTCCATCTTGCGAAATATACCTGACAATCTTGGGTACATCCATGTCAAAAGATAGAAATAATCTTTTACTCTCTAATAATGGTAGTTCTCATAACTTTCCAATTAAGGCGCCAATGTACTTGATGACACAAAATGTGGAGTAAGTATCGGACAAGCTACAAAATAGCTGCTGTTTAGTGTATAATAACCTGCTACAGTCGTGTATTGGGGAATGGCAATACAAAGAAATTGCTAGCTTGCAACATGTTGTCCAAAACCAGAGGAAAGAAAATTATAAAGTGTTAAATGCGGCTTAGTTTTAACTATTTACCTGTAAATTATTTGAGATAGTAGAGGAAGATGTCCAAGATAAAATAAAATCTTACACAAGTGCTACATTAAAGCAGGTAGTACATATTTTACACAATCTGAACACCATATTCTACAATTCCAAAAGAAATAGTCATTTCGGACTTGGGATTGATAGATACGCCTAACATTCGTCCAGAGGTTGTACGACAACGCGTAAATATTGGTAGTAAACTCTATCCGTTTACGCTAAAGGAAATTGCCCCATTATGTATACCATACGCTGTAAGTGGAAGGAAAAGACAACTGATTAGAGGAAATGGATGCAAAATGGCGAAAATTATTACATGGAAAACACTGCACAAGTGGATCAATACAAAGATGTGTTAGACAAAGAACATCTTATTAGAGAAAATGAGGAAGAATTAAAAGATTATTTTATGTGCCGATGGACTGACTTAGATACATCTGGTTTCTACAAGTTGTATGCATTTGGTTAGACAAAGACCTTTAGTTATGTAGGCGTCTTGCAGACAGGATGGTACTAAATCCGTATTTTTTAAAAGGTTATTCTAAAACGTATTTATCAAAATGGCAGATAACAAAGACGAACTAAGGACCGATGACCTTGCGTAATTGCTTTTAAGGGTTTTCTCATTAAAACCCATTATACTAATTGCCTGTTAATGAGTTTTCCATTAAAAACAAGTGTGGTCTTAGCTAGATAAAACCATAATTAAAAGGTTGCGATGCCTACCAACGGGGCTGGTAGAAAAGGATTTCTCCAATACCGACAAGAAGAAGTCGATCAAGCTAACAAGATACGTATGCAGGATATAGTGGGAAAGCTGCGATTAAAAGATTGTCACAAGCTGCAAGAATTACACGAAGGAATGGATCTGTTGTCGGCGGAATCAAAGACTTTAAATATAGAGGCAAACTTCGGTACATTTTACAATTTGAAAACCTAGACGGTCTCTATGTATCAAACTATTGGTTAGAAAAGGAGATAGAGGACTTGGGTATCGATTTAAATTTTAAGCTGCGAATAAAATTAGATAAAATTAAAGCCACCCAAACAAACATAAAGAAAGGACTGTCTTCTGTGTATAACTTTGTATTAAAATTAAGTTTAAATGACCCATGCTTGGATTAATTTTTTAAATTTGTTATGTATAATGTCAGAATAAACATTTTATAATAGTATATAACATTGTTCTTTATTTATAAAAGGCTGTGACGTTACCCGAAATAGGGGGGGGGGGGGGGGGGGGGGGGGAAAAAAAAAAAAAAAAAAAAAAAAAAAAAAAAAAAAAAAATTAACATCGATTATTTATGGAAAATATAATTTGAAAACATGAGGCTTCTTTGATAATTTTTTATTTGTATTGACTCTTCGGAAAACATTTTTAAATGTAGAAACAAATCGGTCGAACTTTCTTCGTAGATAGCTGTTAAATGCACCACAAATTTCTTTTTAGGATAAACATCCGTTTGTTTGCAGATGCTTGTTCGGTGTCAGAAAGGTCGCAAATTTTAACCAACATTATATTGTCACAAAATGGTTCTGTAATTGGTGTGTTGTAGTCCACCAGTCAGCATCTTTTCGCCTTCGACATAACAAATATTACCAATATTTGTCACCAGATTATTGTTGCACATATTTTCTGCCAACAGCCATAATCCAAATCGCTCATTTGTTGGTTTCACTTTATTCCCAGAAGTTGAGAAACGTTAATCACCTTGGAGACGCTCATGTTTACCGTTCTAGCTACCGTCAAATACTAAATTGAATACGAAAATTTGTTCCTTATGTATTCCTACAGAGTGGGGCGTATATTACCGAAAATAGTCGAATATGTTGTTAAAAATGTCTTACTATAACTAAGGCTCAACCCAAAACTACTTCCTTATATTACCAAATTTAATCTCCCTGCTCACATAACCACATGACCATATGACCATATGACCACATGACCACATGACTATATGACCACATGACCACATGACCATATGACCACATGACCACATGACCATATGACCATATGACTACATGACCATATGACCACATGACCACATGATCATATGACCGCATGACCATATGACCTAATTGCTTTTAATGAGTTTTCTCATTAAAACCCATTAACACTAATTGCTTTTAATGAGTTTTCCATTAAAAACAAGTGTGGACCTAGGTTAGATAAAAGGAAAAATTAATAGGTTAGCCAGCGCGCGGCGCTGGCTAACCTTGTTTTACGCTTATCACTGGTCGCAGTTAATGGAAAAACTCATTAAGGTCGAATGTTAATGAAAACTCGTGCGCTTGCAACTGATCGTAATGTCATGTCGCTATGGTCTGTACGTCATGTGTCGTATGGTTCAATGTGGTGTCATTGTCAGTCATGGTCATGGTGATGTGCAAATGTGACATTTGTGAATTGGATACATGTGGTTTCTGGACTTATACGTAACTGTTATGATATGGCCACTCTTGGTACCCAAGGTGATTCGTCATGGCGACGTGTTGTGAATGTGAAGCAGTAGTGGTGTGCGCGGAGCAATGACGTTGGTCAAGACGGTGATGTTGTGTGTGTGTGGTGAATTGAGCGCAGACTGATGGATGTTGTAAGGAGTGTAGCGCTGCTAGAACACGTGTTCTAAAAATGTGGTGCGTCTTAGAATGGCGTCGTTGTTGCTGGGCTGGCAAAAAGGTGATTCGAGCAATCAGATGCAGTGCAAAAATCTGTTCGTGATGAAACATGTGTTCGCGTAGCTGAGAATATGATACGTAGATGTTCTATCTTTGACTGGATGTAACAGATTTCGGGCATGTGTGGAAAATGTTGTAATAGCATACGCATGAAGGCTGAATGATGAGTTGCTACTGACGGATTGATGTTGCTGATGGCACAATGCTTTGCGTTGAGTGCTGATCGGCTGAAACGTATGCGGTTGTGCGTGATCAAGTTGAAATTGCGTCACTACAGACGTGAGTGCGCGTTGGCACTGACGTTAAAATGCTTTCGTCAGTGAGAAGAGTGATTTATGCTACAGACAGACTGCAAGGTGTTGCATGATGGCTGGTTAAGTTGTAACGTGCTGGCGAATGTGCTAATTGAAGAATCTGATGCCAGAGAAAATGGAAATAATGGTATAATCGCTGTTACTTGTGGGATGTTGGATGAGAAGCAATGTTAAAATCTTACTGATTAGAAAGGTGATGTTTTGAAATCTGACCAGTTCTGATTCCTGAATGGTTATGGATTTGGTAATCGCGTCGTCGTCGACACGCGAATGTGCGTGTCCGTTACCCGATTTAATATGTCAGCGCCGTGGAAGGCAACGGTGAAGCGGCAGGTGGACCATGCACTGCGACGCGCAGCTGGGTGAAAGTGATCGATGAGAAGATGAGAAGATTGTGTCGATGACGATACATCTGGTTTACTTGGTTGATTGGTAAAGACTCTTATAGGCGTCTGCGAAAGAATGCTAATCCGTATGTTATTTAAACGTTTTAAATGAGAAACGAACGAATGCGGGTTTCGGGCGTGCCACCCGAAACGTGTTGTGGGGCCTCGGATCATTTAAACCTGGTCTTACCTATACCAATTCCCAAAGTAGGAAATGTCTGGACTGCAAGGATTCTCAAACCGACCGCAGAAAGTCGATCAAACGGGTCGGATGCGTTGTGGCTGCGATACGGCTAGCAGAAACAGCATCGGATCGTGGTTACGTAAACGCAATCGCAGCTGCAAACTCGGTTACAATACACGACTGGATGTTAAATCATGCGATTTGAAAGGAGATGAAGACCTGCCTCATTGAAAGCACTGCGAATAAAATGAAGTTACCGCACAGCGACATGGTGAAATGTGTGCTGAATGATGGTTATGCATCGCATAACGATGTGATGTGGGTCTGAATAAACGTTTAAAATGGTTATTGTTTATAAAGGCAAGAATCAACGTCACGAAAGGTGCATGGCGCTACGGCGTGACGCGCGGGGAGAGTCGGTGAGGTGCTAAAAAATGTGGGTGTAAGCTGTCGACGAAAATGAGGATCTTAAGCGAAACGCGAATAAATGGATTTGAAAATGTGGCCGTTGGCTGGAAGGTGCCTGTTAGAAATAAATTTAAGTGTAGCGATGGAAGTTCAGGTTAAAATAAATTGTCGAATCTTGGTGGTTAAATTTAAAGTGTTGTAATGTAAAATTTTTGTATAAATTTTAGATGTTTAGATTTCTTCGCCGCGGAAATCATTTAATGCTCGGTAGTAAGGTTGTCTGCTTGATTGTTTCTCGGATGTTCTGACATAAAATTCTAGATACGATGACGCTGTTTAAAAGTTTAAGGAGTAAATAACAAGAATGAATATCAAAATAAAATCAATGAGAAAGTCAATCAAAAAAAAAATCAAATGAAAATCTAAATAAATCAAAACAAAATGATGATAATCAAATGATATACTTAAAAGTCAACTGCGTAAAATAAAACCTAATGGGTGTCGGTGCAATGTGGATTTAAGACGATGGTGTGGAGATCAAATTAATTGTGAGGCAAAGTACATTATTGGGTGGAATTGGGTTGTCGAAACGGGTCTGTGATTTCACGGCAGTCAAAATGTGCGATTTGATCACAGTGCTGAAGTAGTCAATCAGTGAAAAGTTTAAAGAACGCCAAAAGTGACAGGTAGGATTAAAATGTGGAACTCTGGGTGATGATAGTCTTAAAAAAGATGTGTGAATTGGATATAAACACAGATGTTGTTAAATGCATGGCACATGCTAGAAACGTTCTCGTGCGGATGACGGTGTTTAACAAATAGTGGAAAGACGTCAGGTGTGGTGAGGTCTGTCGAACGGTGGATCGTGGTCGTGATATCGTGAATCGTGATGTTTAATAAGTGTGAATAAACATGGTGTCTGACAAAGTGCGATGTCTGCAAATGGGGCTGGACAACAATGGGCTGTACAGCGAGCGAGGTGTGTTACGGTTGCTACGGTTACGCGTGCGTGTGGTGATCACAATCCTCGAGGTTCGACGCTTGTGTTTGATACGGGCAGTGATGGATGATTGACGCTACGAGGTGGGATGACGATCTCTGTGGGCGATATCGCGTTCTGAAAATCGTGACATCGCTGCGGTCGGCCGATGACGAAAATGGTATAAGCGCGTATTGTGCTGGTGTTTCTGCAATGGCGCGTGGCGATGTGCGCGTTGCAAAATGGTTCGAAGCTGGTCGTCAATCTGATGGTCCATTATGGTGTGGTTATGCTGTCGCTCGTCATTGAAAATACCTGACGTGCTGATTAAATGTTGACAATCTGAATGGTATTATGGTTTAAATGTTTATTGCCTGCGCGCACCTGTGCGTGTCTGCGTAATGCGCGTCCGTATGAGACGTTTCGGCGTTTCAGCATCGCATCAAAGAACGCCGTGGACGACGTGGGTGACTGAATTTTTGATATCAAAGAGCGATTTCATTCGATTAATAAATGAAAAGACATAAACAGGTGCGCAGTAAAACTCTTGATGTTCGAACTCTAGGCGGTTTTACCAAAATGCTGAGTGAATGGACTCGCGATGCTGAAATCACTTTGGCACAAAAATGTGGTTTAACGTCTTCTAGTGATCTCGGAAAATATGCAAAGGTCTTAAGCGAAACCATGCGAAAAACGGAGGAATTTGAAACAGTGGGTCCGGTTGGTCTTTGGAAAAGGTGCTCGTATCTGAAATAAATATAATAACGTATGAGCGCGTGATTGAGCAAGTTCTGTTAAGAATGAAAAATGCGTGCTGAATTGTGATGCTTAGCAAATGTGGTTTACAAATTATGAAACTAGTATTAGTGAAAATGTGTTTGTAATCAAAAGTTCTTAAGAATGGGCTTTGATTTTCAATATGTAGATATGAGCCGAGGAAAGTTATAATTTAGAAGTGTGATGTAAAATGAGTAAGGTGTGGTCTGTTTGTAAATCTGTTTAAGATTCGGATTCACATAAAATTTAGACTGAGCAAGATGTAGTCGCATGTTTAAAAATTTATAAGGACGGTCAGAAATCAAAAATCAAAATCAAAAATCAAAATCAAAATCAAAATCAAAATCAAAAATCAAAAATCAAAATCAAAAATCAAAAATCAAAATCAAAAATCAAAAATCAAAATCAAAATCAAAATCAAAAATCAAAAATCAAAAATCAAAATCAAAAATCAAAATCAAAATCAAAAATCAAAACTCTTAAAATTGGGGTAGCTCCTGGGGATGCAATGTGAAAAATTTAAAGAGATTTGGGTAGCTGAGAAAATTCTAATATTAATTGATACCAAACAAAGTACATTTATCTCGTGGGTGGAAATGTGGAGAAAGATTTATCTCGCAGAGGGTATATGTGTAACTTTGCAGGGCGTGGTCCGATTTCAAATCTGTTTGCAGATTTGGATTCTACATAAAATTTTAGACTAACAAGATGTATCGCATGACTAAAAAAATTTATAAGAACGCTCAAAAGTCGCTACAGGTAAGAAATCTTAAAATTGGGGTAGCTCCCTTGGGGGTGATGATATTTTAAAAATTCCTAGAGATTCGGGTAGCTGAGAAAATTCTAAATTAATTAATACCAAACAAGATAGGTTTATCTCGAAAGATGCAATGGCTAGACAAAGAAAACTATTTGGTTCAGATGAAAGATAAAAATGGCTAGTCGAAGAAAACTTTGGTTCAGATGTGGAGGAAATGAGGATGCTCATTTATCTCGAAAGATGAAAAATTTAAGATAGGTTTATCTCGAAAGATGAAAAATGGTTAGTCGAAGAAAACTTTTTGGTCCAGATGTGTGAGGAAATGTGGGATTCTGGAGGAAATGTGGTTCTCATATTGCCAATTATACTCTACTGCTATATCATGAAGACTACTGCACCGAAAATTATAAAAAAATACTTTTAGAAGCCTTTTAGAATCCTCTATCAAATGATACCTCACACGATATATTTATTAAAACTGTTTTTCTTTTGACCTAATTAACAAATTAACCCCCGCCATTTTAATCTAAAAATATATTTTTTTCTATTTTCTGACTGTCGATATATGTGCGCGCCATAAAGACCTAGCATTGTACCAAATTTCAAATTCCTACGCTATATTATTTTCGAGAAAAACCTCTGCGACACTCGGACGGACACGAAAGTGATCTTATAAAGGTTCCGTTATACCTTATAAGGTACGGAACCCTAGAAAATCACATTTCCTCATATGCAAAATCTCAGTGACGTGTTGATGACGAGGAGGACATCTATTATGGTTAGGACAGTACATCCAGATCACAGGAAATCATTTTGAACATATCCCATAAAGTAATTTGTATTGTAGTTTCAATTTTCTGTACAAATATATTATCAATATTAACACTTTTGTAATGCCTTCAAGTCATCAAAAAATGCATTCCTTTGCTTATGTATACTTTCGTCTTTCAAGCCTTTAACAAGTGTTTTGCCGGGTAATATTTTATTATAATAACATCGGTCGTAGAATGTAGCTTTTGGTAATTTATTTCTCGCTTCGACTGTTTTAAAACGGTATTTATCCTAGTAATTTGTAAGTTATACCATAAAGCCAAACTGTAGACAATAGGTGTTTTAATGCTTCTGTAATGGACAGGGTTATTAATCCAATCATAAAAGTAGCACGCACTCTTTAATTATGAGTTATAAACTGTACAACAGTCTACCCAACAAAAACTGTTCGCATTTATCATTTTACTACTTACAGTACATGTACGACAGGTTATAGGTGGTAGTTGTAATACTTGCCACTTTGCAGCCGTTTCTCATACCTTGAATTACATAGCCAATGCTAAATTTTTGAATTGAACAAGAGTTCAATTTGTTTTGCTGTGTAGAAGAATGTTCTTGAGAATGTGATCTCGTTGAATTTATGTATTCTTTTGTAATTTTTGCTTTAAATGTATGTAGCATTTTTGAAAACCGAACGATCAATTGGATAGCGTTTATCTAAAAGGTACTGCCATTTTCTGATTGCGAGAAAATTGCTGTTAAAGTTTTTTAATTTGAAAAATCAAATTGTGCTTGTAACAGTTTTGCCTATGAGTTTTATTAAAGGAAACATGTTAACTTAAAAGTTCTTAATAAATTTTTTAGAATTTTATTTTTCCATCTTGTGTTGTGGTTTAAAATGGCCGCTTGGTTCCTTTTTGATAAAATTTAAATGTTGTGTATGGGTCCTTTTGGGAATTGTTAATGGTTCTTGGATAATGCAAAATACTATGGCCATTGTTATGTAAATGTTACTTATTTTGTTATTTTTTGGGCACTTGAGACCAGGAACAGAACTACATAGGCGGGAAAGAGGTGTATTACAGCACCCATTTGGGTGCTGTAATCGCTTTAATACAAACGCGAAATGTAAAAAATTATATTAAATACAAAGTAACAGTTTTTAGTTGAAAAGATTGTTATTGGTCTTCTGTTTCAAGGATAAAATCGATGTTTTCACCAAATGCCTCCACATCCACATTAAAATTCGCTGTATTTAAGTTTTTGTAAAAAAGTTTAACATCATTTGGTACAAGAGCCATCAGACTTTTAATATCAGCCTTTTTTTGCAGAAATTTCTTTTCCGTTTGGATAAAGCTCAAAAAGTTTTAACCCAAAACGATTATCAGTAGCCGGACGACCTTTGCTTATCTTCCTTATATTCATTTCTTTAAATTCTTCTTCGGCTTTATGGGTATTTTTCATGAATATTGAAAAAGGACATTCTTTAGTAAGCTTATTACTCGAGCTTGAAGCGTATTAACTTTCTCTTCATTTACATACTTTTTTCGGTTAGTTATCGACTGTTCTATTTTCAACATTCCAAGAAAATCTTCGTTTGCCATTTCGACAACAAATTTATTCTTTTTTGAACACATCTCTACGATTTTTTTAAACTCATCTAAAGTGTATACGCGTAGTTGGTATTTTAAAGACAACTCTATTTCTCCCAAATCGGTGTCGTTCGGCAAAAAATTATGACCGGGCAGCAAATATTTGAGATAAATAATATTTAATGAAGGATGAGACTCTAAAACAGCTTTTAATAGTAAAACAATTTTGATGTTCCTATTTTGCCCACCACAGGAATCAGACCATAATATTAATTGCTGTGTTTTTGAGGTCAAATATATATCTATAAATTTTTTAAGGCAAGAACCTATCTCTTGGGCTCCTCTGCCGGCAGTTCCCTCCTTCCAAACAAAACAATACGGTGTATTATTAGAAGCCGTATACACTCCTTCATTATAAATAGACAATTGTCTTTTGTAATATACTATATTAGTGGGGAGTTTTGGTAGCCCCAAAACTTCTTTCATGTCGTAAGTTGCAGTCTCAAGTTTCACATTTGTTTTTGCCAACTCCATGTCGTACTTCATCGCATCGCGTACTGCTTTTGCTTGTATTAAATGTTCATCATGTTGCAATGTTTGTTCCCCTCTGACTGTCCTATTCTGGTGACCATTATTAATTTTGACTTTAAAATTATCACACAAATTGAATGTGTTTTCACAGGGGGTTTGCGCCTTAAATTAAAGTTTTCGTAGAATATACTTTTGTATCAAGAAAATCCAACTTTATGGTCGGACTCTTCTTCCATGTATAAGCTAAACATCTTGTTTAATGTAAGGTCAGGTGCCAAAAATCTAGCCTCAGTGATGTTTCTTGTGTTATGAAAAATATACTTGGGAAATCTTTCTATCTTTATTTTTGGTTTCTTCACTTAATTTGTTATATCCTCCACACTTAAAACCTCTTTCGTCTTAAATCGTGCCTGTTTTAAGTTTACTTAAAGCCGTATTTACACTTTTGGCGAAATCTGTAGTGTTTTAATGTACATGTCCCCACAGACTTTAATATTATTGATTTCATAAACTCGTGTAAGTTGCCTCCTATTGCTTGCTTTATTTCGTTTTCTTTTTATTCCATGTTGTCTAACTGTGGCTGCTATGTAGGCAGTCTGAGCATTGTAGCTCTTTAAACCCCAGTACTTTTCAAAAAACAATTTTCTTGTTTCTTGTGCTACGTTTTCATTACATTTCAGCGTACAATTACACAAAAAGTCCATAAACGCTTTAGATTTTACCAATTTTCCTTTAATGGTGTAATGTCTCTTATTGGAGTCTTTTAATTTCTTCTTAATCTTCTTTGGGTATTAAACCACTCATAGTTTTTAAAATTATCTTTATTAACGTTTCGATCCATAACCTAGGATCGTTTTCAAAATAATAATAATAATAATAAAATAATAATAACTTGAAGTTTTTATTATTTTGAAAACGATCCTAGGTTATGGATCGAAACGTTAATAAAGATAATTTTAAAAACTATGAGTGGTTTAATACCCAAAGAAGATTAAGAAGAATACTAAACAAACCACAACAAACATACAGGGAGTATTTTTAATTTCTTTCTGCTTCTAAATGTCTGTCCTGAGTATTTTGGTTTTCTCCCTTTTCTGGGACTTCCTTTAAAATTCTTCCAAAATAGTTCTCAGTTTCTTTTTGTTCCTTCTAAATTCTTTTCTGAGCCTGAACTAGATTCCAAATTTTCTAGCAATTTATTGCCTGGGTCAAATTCGCTTCCAGAGTCTTCAAAGTCACTAAAGTATTCAAAGTCGCTTATATTTGTTTAAAATTTAGGATGCATTTAGAGAAAGGCAGGTGAATAACTCATTTATTTTACTTACATACTCTATGGGTAAAGAGGTATTTGGGTTTACATTGAACGTGTTGTGGCCGCTGTTGTAATCACTACCAGTAACAACAGTTTGAATATTTTTTGATGTGTTAATTTGTCCTGATCCCTCTGCATCTCTAGGCAAAGGACTCTAGAAACAGTATTTATATGATTTGTGTAAGAACAACAGCTTTATATGTTATTTTATTAACAACACTAAAAAATAAAATTCTTCACAAAATTTTTAAACTCAAAATCTCTGTTACTTACATGGCTAATGTTTATCTCATTAATAGCTTCAGCTGTAATACTTGACTTTCCTAAAGTACGAGCCAGTATCAAAGTACTTCGTTTATTCATTTTATCAACAAACATTGCATTTAAAACAAAAACTGCCCGTCAACAAGCTGAACCAGTCACTCTCAGAAACCATATGCTTTGTTGTCAAAAAGGAACCAAGCGCCTCAATTATTTAATCTAATGAGACTCCTCCATTTCGAATGGACCTGCACCTTGCCGAAGTTCTAAATTACTAGAACAGGTGAAATGGCTTGCGCGTTCTAAAGAGCTAAAGAGCCAAACTACAGGTCCAACCAAAGTAGTAGGGTCGTTAGTGAGGAACCAGACTAAGACAGGTCCCCGAAAGAGGGCAGCGGCTCTTTCGGTACTTAGATTGGCAGAGACCATAGGGGTCGGTATGGCAGTCTAAGACACACTACCGCGATGTGGAAGGCAACGAGAAACCACCACATTATCTCCCAGTACACAGCGTACCTAAATTATAACAACCATGATGGCATTCTCTGGGGTAAAAGATTCCGGAGTTAAAATAGTCCCCCATTTGGATCTCCGGGAGGGGACTACTTCGGAGGATGCGATCGGAAAGTTAAAAATAAGAGTCGAAAACATTCTGCGAGTCGGAGCGTGGAATGTTAGAAGTATGAAGCAAGTAGGTAAGCTAGAGAACCTAAAAATCGAAATGAATAGGTTATCACTAGACATAGTAGGGATTAGCGAAGTTCGGTGGCCAGAGGTGGGGGATTTTTGGAGTGCAGACTTCAGGGTAATTCATACAGGAGCAGAGGAAGGAAATTTGGGTGTGGGGATAGTTATGCGGAAAAAGATAGGATACTGTGTAGAAAATTACTTACAAAAAAACGAAAGAGTACTCATGGTTAGATTAGAATCTAAACCGGTAAACACAGTAATAATACAAGTATACATGCCCACCTCTAGCTACAGTGACGAAGAGGTAGAAGCCATCTACAAAGATATCGAAGACATATTAAGATACGTAAAAGGACATGAAAATTTAATAATTACGGGGGATTTTAATGCCGTGGTAGGTGAGGGTAGGGAAGGAGCGGTAGTAGGTTTATTTGGTTTAGGCACAAGAAACGACAGAGGAAATAGGCTGGTAGAATTTTGCGACAAGAACAATTTAATCATCACAAACACATTATTTCAACATCATGCTAGAAGACGATATACGTGGAAGATGCCAGGAGATATAAGAAGATATCAAATATATTACATTCTTGTTAGACAACGGTTTAGGAATCAAGTAAAAGACTGTAGAAGCTACCCAGAAGCAGATATAGATACTGACCACAACATCGTATTTATGAAGGCTGCACTTAAATTTAAGAATGTGAAAAACAGAAACGAAAAAAGGCAATTGGAATTAGAGAAACTAAAAGATAAAGATATTCAAAAAAGATTCGAAAAAAAAGTCAAATGAATTGTTTAAAGATATCGGGAAAATATCTGATACTAAGGAAGTAGCTACAGAATAGAATAACATTAAATCCAGCTTAGACATGACGGCCAGAGATATTCTGGGGTATACACAAAAAGAAAATAAGAAACCATGAATAACAAAGGATATCCTGAATTTAATAGAAGAAAGACGAAAATACAAAAATAAATCAGACGAAACAGGAAAACAGAGATACAAAGCTATAAAATGGGAAATTATTCGAAAATGCAGGAAAGCTAAAGAACAATGGATTGATGAAAAGTGCAAAAAGGTACAAACGAAGATGGAAATAAGAAAGACAGACGAAGCATACAAATTAATTAGAATGAATTTTAGGGACATAAAACCGTATAGCAAAAATATAAGGGACGCACAAGGAAACGTCATCATAGAAAACGTAGAGAAAGTGGGTAGATGGCAAGAATATATAGGGAATTTATATGCAGGAGAGGAACTAACTGCATTAGAACAAGAATCAGACATTGAAAATGATGACTTGGGATATCCTATACTTAGAGAGGAGTTTGAATTAGCATTAAAGAGTCTGAAAAATGGTAAGGCGCCGGGTACAGATAAGGTGCAAGCAGAAACTCTAAAAGCCGCTGGACAAGCAGTAACAGAACGTCTCTTCCAACTTGTAAGCTATATGTATGAGACAGGCGAGATACCCAAAGATTTCAAACGTAGCATCATAGTAACTATACCAAAAAAGAAAGGTGCGGATAGATGTGAAAATTTTCGAACAATAAGTTTGACAGCACACGTGTCAAAAATATTAACTAGAATTGTGCAAAGACGAATGGAAAAACGGGCGGAAGAAATACTAGGAGAAGACAAATTTGGGTTTAGGCGAAACAGGGGAACACGGGAGGCTATTTTAGCTCTGAGAGTGATAATGGAGAAAACAATAGAAAAAGTGGAAAGCGTGTATATAGGGTTTGTAGATCTGGAAAAAGCATTCGACAATGTAAAATGGAAAAAAATGTTTGAAATACTCAAAAAGATTGGAATGAGCTATAGGGATAGACGAATAGTACATAGCTTATACAAAGAGCAAACAGCAGTAATAGAATTAGAGCAGGAACGTAGAGAAGTAAACATTAGTAAAAGGGTGAGACAGGGATGTGCCCTATCCCCATTGATTTTTAACTTGTACATAAAAGACGCAATGAATACTGTCAAATGCAGGAAGACATTTGGAATTACTATGCAGGGACAAAAAATTGATATACTTAGATTTGCAGATGGTATAGCGGTATTAGCGGTTAGTAAGGAAGAGTTAGAAGCTGCTCTTAATGAAATGGAAACGGTTCTAACAGAGAGATACGGTATAAAAATTAACAAAACTAAAACTAAAGTTCTAGTATGCAAAGGTGGGGAAAATAAATTAAAAACAAGAATACAAGTATGTAACACGAACTTACAAGATGTTAAGGATTTCTGCTACCTAGGAAGCCAAGTAACGCAAGATGGGAAAAGCACAAAAGATATAAAACAAAGATTAGCACAAGGTCGTGCTACATTTAACAAGAAAAAGCAACTACTGTGCTCAAAGACCACAAACATAGAAACAAGGAAAAGATTGCTTAAAACATATGTGTGGAGCACAGCACTGTACGGCAGTGAAGCCTGGACAGTAGGAGAAGCGGACAAGAAAAAGGTAGAAGCCTTTGAAATGTGGTGCTACAGACGTATGATGAAGATATCATGGACAGAAAAAGTTAAGAAGGAAGAGGTACCAAAAATGGTAGGGAAAGAAAGAAATATGTGGAAAACGGTAAAAAATAAGAGAGATAGGATGATAGGCCACATACTACGGCATGAGGGAATAGTGCGGAATATATTAGAAGCAGAGATAGGATAAAAGAGAAAAAGGGACAGACCTAGGTTAGACTACTGCACACAGATAGTAAAAAATGTAGGCTGTAGGGGTTTTAGGGAGATGTGTAGGCTAGCCCAGAATAGAAATCAATGGAGGTACGCATCCAACCAATCCCAAGATAAATAAACTAATGACGAAAAATAACTGTGATGAGTATTATAAGTAACTACAAGAATTGGTTGAGCAATATTCTCGAATAATGTTAAGTGTGTGAAAGGATTTACTGTAAAACCATTACTTCGGCAAATGTCTAAGTGTTGGGGGATCTTGGTAGCCACAGGTTGCTTAACCCCCTTCACTAAATCTTGCTGAAATAGGGCATAAAATTAGGAAACAATAGAAGGGGAACGAGCTGTATACACATGCTGTGGGAGAATTTCAGGGAACTATGTAGGCTAGCTCAGAATATAAATAAGTGCAGGTACGTGTCCAACCAGTTTTGAGACAGAAAACTTAATGACGAAAAAATAAGCGCAGATAAATCTGATGATTAGTATAAACAACTAGTTGTTGGTTGCGAAATATCTGCAACTAATGAGGACTGTGCGAAAAGATATATTGGAAAATATATTAAATCGGTAAATGGTTAAGTGTTGGGGGAACTTGGCAGCCACAGGCTGCTTACCTCCCTTCACAACCACTGAAGGTCGGAGAAATAGCGTATATAATTGTAAAACAATAGAAGATGACTGAACTGCATTTAATAAGAAAGAACAGCGCTTATGAGAAAAGACAACAAACATAAAACAAGAAGAAAATTGTTGAAAGCATATGTGTGCAGCACAGCACAGTATGCCTATGAAATACGGACAGTCTGAAACGCAGACAGAAAAACGGTAGCAGCCTTTTGAAATGCTGTGCTTCAGATGTATGAGGACGATAGCATGGACAGACAAAGATAATAACAAATAGGTTATAGAAATAGTAAGGAACAAGGATATCTGTGGAAAAAGATAAGAGAAATAGAAGGGCAGAATACGTTCTAAGGCATTTTTGAAGAATAGTATGGGATATATTACAAGCAGAGATAGGAATAAAGAGGTAGATCTAGATCAGATAGTTATAGATGCAGACTGTGCAAATTTCAGGGAAATCTGTAGGTTAGTTCAGAATAGGAAACAATGATGGTACGCGTCTAACCAGTTCCAGGACTGAAGACCTAATGATGATGATGAGACTCCTGCTACTTGGATCCCTTTAGATAAATAAGTAATTAGCAGATGTGTGTCAAGCAACTTGGGACACTAACCCAAAGAGGCCGCTACCAATAGGTTTGGCGCTTGGATATCTTTAAACAAAGTAATATTCAGTATTTATTGGCGTTTGGTACTTTAATCTCAAAAATCGTAATTTGGCGGTTGGTACCTTTTAGATAAGAGCAATCCAATTATAAGTAGAAGAATACACCAAGCCGAGTTTGGCTTGTCTCTTCTCCTTTCGATTCAAACCGAAAGCGATTGAGGTGATTTTGAAGATATTTTTTGGCAGTTTCACTTCCGTGTTACTTTATCCTAGAAACCCCACGCCCACAGAAACAGAAAATCCACCTCTCAAACTTTTAATATGCGTGCATATCATTTTTATAAATCAAAGACCTAGAGTTAATTTTATGGCAAAAGTTTTAACATGCACTTAAATATGATTAATAAAATCAATCCCTAAGCATGTAAATTAGTAAAATGCCCAACTTTAAGATTTCTCAAAACCTAAAAGTTCTAGTTAATTTTTTGGTAAAAATTTTAGTTGGGAAACAAGGTCGAATAACTTTCAACTTTATTACGTTTCACCCAACAGCCGAAAATTATTACAACCCATGTTTAGGCGTCAATTACTAGTAGTTAAATACTCCTTAACCCTTACATAATAAATTTTATGATTTAGGTGTGCAAATTTGTATGCCAAGGTTATAACAGATTTTCATTTACATTTTCGTCGAGTTTTTAGGGAACTGTAGTCCGGGTTCTGGCCATTTTGTCACACAGATCTTCCAATTTTAGTAGCACCCTAAAAGATTAAGATGAAGACGGGTGGGGACGATAATTTGGTCATTACATCGAGAAACGCGCATTAAACTCCACTCCGATCAAAGCAAAACCACTCTAGTTAAAGTGCCCACGGCATTTCCGGTAGAATTAGTTCGAAGTTCAATAAAGGTTTCACATCATTTCCTCGAAAACGATAAGACATCCCGCAAGAAAATTGTTTCACCCGAGGGCATTTTAACATATTTATAAATATTACATCATTTCAAGCCCACATTGTAACTATTAATTTATAACCTACTCTAGGCCAGAATCAAAAAACAATAGGTACTACTTTTGCTTTTAAACTAAGTACGGTAAATTTAATGAGTATAGGAAATGAAAACTGATTTTACCCTTCTTTTTCTTTAACACTTTCCTACATGAATGAAATAAATGAACTTACCAAAATTAGTGTAATGACCAAAAAAATATATACACTTCTCAGTTTTACAACTTTTATAATGTGATCCGCTATTCAAAAATAAACCCCTAAATCAAAGTAACAATATAAATCTGTTTGTCCCCAAATTATAACTCCCTTAAATTAATTACAGCCAGCAAAAATAACACAGTATACTAGTGGAAGTATCTTTTGAACCTTCAGGCAACCTTTTTTTTCTCTAAGTAATTTTTAAAAAATTTTGGATGACCCTTTACATAAATATTTCAATATATGCAAAAATGTAAATATTTAAAATGAAAATAATGCCTTATGCTATTAAAGAATGTTCTTAGTTCGGACCTGTGTTTTTCTTGCGTGTTTCCAATTCTTGAAACTGCTGCTGCATATGATTGACTAGCACCCCTGGATTGTTTCAGTTAAGCTCTCTTATTTATTGCGCAGTACAGTTCGACCAAACGTCCAGTTTAGCCTTTAGTTGATTTTCTTAATTAATTTGTCCCTTCAATGTTCTGATGCTTATATAGATCAATGTTTAGCCGAATATTAGTTGGTTCTCTGGTCGAATATTTATATTGCTTAGTAGGTTATCTCGTCGAATATTTAGATTTAGTCGAACATTTACATCTAGTCGGACATTTAGAGTACTTATTTGGTTCCCTGGTCGAATGTTTAGAGCCCTAAGTTATTAAATATTAAAATTAAGTTTAATTAAAATTTTGAATTTACGTTTCAAAGTTAACGGCAAACTTCTATCGTATACTTGTACTAGTATTATAATTTCAAAATTTTCTATTACGACTTTTACTAAAAT